>CM046038.1:20057540-21412540 GCA_025215565.1 Flaveria ramosissima | reverse complement strand
TTGGCAATCTTAGAAAAGTTTGCTATGAACCTACGGTAATATCCCGCTAAGCCCAGAAAATAATGAACCTCGGTTGGGTTTGTGGGAACACACCAATTTTTCACAGCTTCTGTTTTAGCAAGATCAACGTAATTTCCTTGGCTATTCACCACATGCCCTAAGAATTGAACTTCTTCTAGCCAGAACTAACACTTCGAAAACATGGTGTATAATTTCTCCTTATTTAAAAGTTCAAGAACTTGTTGCAAGTGCATCTCGTGATCAAATTTCGTCTTGGGATAAATAAGAATGTCATCAATGAACACGATCACAAACTTATCCAAATAAAGTTTACATACTCGATTCATGAGATTCATGAACACGGCAGGTGCATTGGTCAAGCCAAAAGGCATAACCATGAACTCGTAATCTCCATATCGAGTATGTAAAGCGGTCTTTGGAATGTCGTCATCGTGGACACGTAATTGTTGATACCTAGAACGTAGATCAATCTTCGAGAACTGGGTTGCTCCATGAAGTTGATCGAAGAGATCATCGATTCGAGGAAGAGGATATCGGTACTTGATGGTAAGCTTGTTGAGTTCCCGGTAGTCGATGCACATAAGGAATGAACCATCTTTCTTCTTCACAAACAGCACAGGTGCACCCCATGGTGAAGAACTAGGACGAATGAAACCCTTATCGGTCAACTCTTGCAGTTGACTAGCTAGTTCTTGCATTTCAGACGGTGCAAGGCGATAAGGTGATTTAGCCATAGGGCCTTGCACCAGGGATCAAATCAATCTTGAATTCAACTTCTCGCACATGAGGTAACCCCTTAAGATCTTTGGGAAACACTTCGGGAAAATCTCGCACGATAGGAATGTCTTTCAGTTCCTTACCATTGGATTTCGTATTAACTACATACGCCATGAAAGCTACTAATTCTTACTTAAGCACTTTTGGGCCTTGATGTAGGACATAAGTTTGAGCTCTTGGGATGACTTCTCCCCAAAGATTTTCAAAGTATCACCCGCCGGTAAAGGAATTCGAATGCACTTCTCGAAACATAGAATTTCCACACGTTACATGGCTAACCAATCCATGCCGATAATAACGTCAAAGCTTCCTAGTTGCATAGGAATAAGGTCGATGAAGAACTCGTGTTCGTTAAGGCTCAAGGTACAATCGCGTATTACGAAGTCAACGACGATCGATTTTCCATCGGCGACTTCGACCGTGAAGGATCTTCCCAGATTAACACATGGCTTAGAAAGTATAGGCTCGAACTCCAAAGACATGGGAATGAGGATGACAAAGGATAGTAATTTAAACAACAGTAAGCTAAGAATTGTAAGGTACATGGAATGATTCTATTTGGTAACACATTACCATTTGGAAACGTTGACACGTCAAGGTGAATTGACCCATTTGCCTTAGAAACTTGTGTATATCGAGCACAGTTTATCACTCATCCCAGAATCCCCAGGTAAGCATAACTAGTCCCGTAGGATTTATGCGAAATGCTTACCTTAGCCCGAAGGCCTTTTGCCATGAAATCCAGAATACAGGTGTCTATGTGTCACACAATATTCTTTAGGTTCATGAAATCAAAACCTTGATGAGATTTGTATACATTAGACATAACGTCTAAAGATCCAAGTCATAAACAGTAAGTATGCGATCCCACGTGTCGTCGAGAATAAGATTAAGAGCATTCATGTTCGGGGAGAATCAAAGATTCAAAGATAAGTTTAGGGGAGACATGTAACAATGTTTAAGCAATCCTATGCTAAGGCATCAAATTGCACATAAAAAGGCATAGCATTATGTAGCATGCAAACCATATATTTTATAAGATAGAAATATAATTCTATAAGGTTCATGCATACGCTATAGTCTAGGTCACCATTTCTAATAACCTAAATCCGTATAGTTATGGGCTCTGATACCAATCTGTCACACCCCAAACTTGACGGCGAAATCATCGAGATATGAGGGTTAAGATCGTTCACAGCCACATAACGCTATTACTAAACCCAATTATATTAATCATAAGTTTCAAAAGTAACATTACAAGCATAAGTCTCAAATATGAAAATATACATGACATAAGATGTAAATAAACCAAGTCATTTCATTAATTTAGCTAGGTCCAATCCTAGATGTGAAAGAACTTCAAGATGACAATCAAACTTGGCATTTCCTGAAACATGTTAAAAATAAAGGGTCAACATAAAGTTGGTGACATTTCCATATTTTTCGATAAATAAGTGTATAAAAGGTGGCAATTCATGTTATGAAATTAGTGAACAAAGTAACTAGGGATGTGCAGGACCGGTGAAGGGTGGTCACTTACAACACAACAACACAAAGAGGAGATTAACCAAACTTTAATGAAACAGTAAACTGGATTAACCACAAGAATGATACTAAGAACACAAGTAATAAGTAAGAGACAGAACAAGAGAACACAAGAGATTGGATTTCAAGGATGCAGTATATTGCTTTCTCAAGTTCTATTACAAGTGTTACAAAGCATAAAGGAAAGATACAAGAACATGGAATACTTATACTACATCCTACAGCCGGCTATACTTTGAAAGCCAGCTGGATACAATTGACTAGACACAAACAAAATCAATTGTAGAATCAAAAGGCATATCTGCCTTTTGACTTGTGACTATGACATGACATAGCTCACATCCTAATATATTACAAAAAGGATAAAAGTACATAAAGTAGAAAGCATGGACTCAAGACCTCAATGTACAGTTACCAAAAGCATGGACCTTTCACCAACTCATGTAAGTTAGTGACTTTACAGAGTTGCAGCGGAAAGGTGGTCCAACTTTATGCTAAAGTACATCAGATAAAGACATTTCTCTAAAAGTCTTTGGAAGAAATCTGTCTTCACTCTTTGGCTTGGGAAGACTTTGTCTTTGAAGCTTCGGAAGACTTCACTTTTGGCTTCGGAAGATATTGGTCTTGGCTTCGGAAGATTATACACTTAGAATCTTTCTAGTGCATGATGTAAAACTTCCGAAGCAATTCAACTTCAGTTTTTTAGTGCATGCTTGCACAGAGACTTTGGATGTTTTGGCTGCATCAGACTTATAGGAATCCTTACAGGATGTAAGACAAATGCACAATCAAACCTTGACAGTTTACAAGTTCTCACGTTTACAAGTTTATACGACTAGCCAAGTCTACTTGGATTAACCAAGCACGCTTGTCAAGCCCATAGATCTATGACGTCGCCAGGCTAGCAATAGTTAATGATTGTACATATAATCGTCAGTACATGGTAATTACAAAGATCAACTAACCACAACATATAAGTGAATTGCCAAGAGTTTACAAGAATCAAACAAATTTACAAGTGCAATGATTATAAAGTAACATGTTTCACCCCAAAGTGTGAAAATATGAAAAAGAGGCATAGAAATACTCACTTGATCAATAAGTATATCTTTGGGGATTAATAGAATAATAAACGTCGTTTCAATGTAGTCCTTTACAATGCACCTAAAATATATATTTACAAGATTTTTTTTAAGTTTAATAATATGTTTAATGGTTAAACGAGAACTAAGGTTCAATTTGGTATTTGGGGTTTTGTCAACCAGTTATATTTAACGAATGAAAATCAATTATATTTTCTTGGAATAAATGAAAAGAAATATATTTATATTTTATATAAAGATATGAAGGAGAAAAATATTTATAATAATTTGAAGAATTTAGATATGAAGTTGAAATAAAGTTTTATAACTAAATGAAATTAACACGCTTTAAACGGTAATTTAAAAGCAACGTTTGAACCAATAATAATTTATTATTTACTAATTAAAATTCATAAAAATAACCAAAAGAACCTTTGTTAAAATATTTTAAATAAATATTTAATTGTTTAAATTTAAACAAAAAAAATACAGAAAATGATTTGATGCCTTTAAAAATATTTAGAGTTTACAAAATCCATTTTTATATTTATTACAAATTTTGTATAATTAATTTAAGGCTGAAAGCCTTCAAAAAAATGAATTAGGGAGCCCGGGTTCGAACCCGGGACCTCAAGGTTTTAAGGGTAAGTGTCTAACCAGTGAACAAGGGCTCTCAGCCGCGTATAACCCGGTTCCAAATTAATATAAGCTAAGGTAACAAGATTTCCCCAAATTCAAAAACCCTAAAATTGTTCTTAGATCAAATTGAACACCAATTCGATGTTTTGAATCAAATTAACCATGGGGCTTTTGTTCCCCATGTTTAAACGTACCTAATTATGTTAAAAACTTACTTGATTTTGATCGAATTGAAGGTTTTTGGGTTCGAACGAGACTTGCGACTGTTCTTGATTTCCAATTCATTGAGTGTGTATGTTTTTCAAGCAATTGAGGGTTCGGGGAGTTTAGGAAACCCTATTAGAGTAAAAGCCCTCTAATTTATAGGTTCAATTCGTTCAATTTGGTACCCAACGGCTACAACATTCAAATTGGGGGTTACGGATCGAATTAAGTCGTTTAATTGTTGTTGCAGGTGCAATCATTCATCACATTTAGTTTGTGATAATTAAAGGAACATTTCTAGTCGTTTGATTGTGTTGTTATTATGGTTTAGATGTAATCCGATTAGATTATTGATGTGTGTTCAGTTTCAAGATCAAAGAATGTTAAAACCGCATTGAAGCCCGAGGCCTAAAACCCGGTAACTGGCCTAGCCGGAGCCGTGGCCGACGGTGGCCAGAGGCTAGCCGGAAAATCATGGGTTCAAAAATAGGCGGGGGGTTGTGATGTAACTTTTAAAGTTACATATTCGGCCCTTGTGGTTTAATTTGTTATTATTTTATGCCCAAACCTTTATATTAAAGTTTCTAAATTAACAATAAACTCCATTTAACTTAACTATATGAGATTCAAGACTTTTTAAGTTTAACAAAAACCTTAAGAATTATTATTATTATCATTATTATTACTATTGTTATTGATATTAGTATTAGTTTTATTATAATTTTTTATTTATTTATTTATATATGTATTTATTTATTTATTTTTTTATTTTTTATTATTTTTATAATTTTTTATTAGAATTATTATCATAATTATTATTTAATTTAATAGTCATATTATTAAGTTTTATAATAAAATTAAGTGACAAACCAACAAATAAACATAAATATCTCACAAGCTTTATAAAAAGGCATAAATAGTCCTTACAAGAATTTAACAAGTTAACTTTTAATTAACTCAAAATACACGATGTTACATTCCTCTTCTTAGCAACACCATTTTGTTAAGGAGTTCTAGGCGTACTAAATTGTCTGGCAATCCCTTTTTAGTTACAGAATGAGTTAAGAACTTGGTTCTTAAACTCAATTTGATTTTCTATTATAAGAATAAAAGATTTTAAAGTTCCAGTAGTTTCATCTTTAGTTCTTAAAAAGAATACCCATATAAATCTTGTGAAATCATCAACAATCACAAGGCAGTATGATTTCCTTCCAATACTCATTATACTTGTGGGACCAAATAGATCCATGTGCAATAAATGTAATGGAATGGTGATAGAGTTAATAATTTTGGATTTATGAGATGTCCTGTGTTGCGTCCCTTTCAGGCATGCAACACAGTTATCTTTGCAGAAAAATTCCTTTTTAGGCAAACCATGTACTAAGTTATTTTTAGCCAATTTATTCATTGTTTTAAAATTTACATGACACATTCGTTTATGTCATAGTGTTGACTCATCACCATCATCTTTGGAAAGAAAGCATGACACTTCACCTATTGAGGAAGCATTGTTCATATCAAGCTTGTACATATCCCCATTCTTGGGAGATCTAAGAAGCACCAATTCCTGAGGAATTGTTATCCTGGGTTTGAGGATAATGCACTCATGTACTGTGAAGAACATTTGATGCTTTTGATCACAAAACTGAGAAACACTTAACAGGTTGTGTTCAAGCTGTTTGACAAAGTGAACTTTGTCAACTTTTAATTTTCCATTGGATATACTTCCTCTGCCAGAAATATATCCTCCGGCCTCACCTCCAAACTGGACAGGACGTCCATCAAAATGTTGGAATTGTTGATGGAGAGATTTGTTCCATGTCATGTGCCTGGAGCATCCACTATCCACAATTCAAATATTGTTATTCTTGTCATATGGATGTCCCTCCACATAACATGAGATGATTAGTTTTGATTGGAAACCCAAGTCTTGTTGGTCTTGGGTTCTTCCAGTGATAGTGACATAATTGTACCAAAATTTACGCATGGGGTTCAATGGATGTCTTTGAAGAAGAGGTTTGGGCTGCAGCATCTTCCTTGATCTTCTATTCCATCCCTTAGTTGATCACAGAGGATTAACTTGTTGAAGCTTTTGCAGCTTGGCATTCTTCCAAAGCTTCTTTCTTTTCGGAAGAAACCTTCACCACCTTTTCTTCCGAAGTAGTCTTCTTCTGGGATGGTTTTAAGGGGACTCTTTTGTTCTTTTGAGTCTTGACAGCTTTAACTTCCGAAGCCATTTTCCCTTCGGAAGAAGGACTTTCTTCCGAAAGCAACCATGTTTTCGAAAAAAGCTTTCCCTTTTTCATCACTTGAACCATTTGATAAGGTCCAAATGAGAAACATTCCTTGACTCCTTCTCTTTTAACATTGTTTGCATAATGTGTGTTAGCAGGATTTTAGTAACAATCTTTGGCCATGTGGTTTTGCAGACCATACATTATGCATGTAATGTTAATCTTTTGGGAACTTGTGGATTGTTGTTTCTTGTTCTTTTTCTCTTCATCAGCAACCTTTCCCTTTAACTTCTGATCCTTTGGTAGGATGGGAGTGCTGGTACTACACCCCTTTCCTGAATCACAGTTACTTACCACCTGGAATCCAGCTGAGATGAATACACCCTTTTGCTTTGGGTCTATCTTCAGCTTTAACAACCACTTTCTTGGCAGTTTTTCTGGCTGCCTTAGCTCTGCTTCTTCTCGCTTTGGTGGTCAAGGGTTGATCATCACCGGTAGGAGTGGGTAAGATTACCTGGTTTTTCCCTATGATGGTCTCCATGGTTGCATCACTCTTTGACTCATAAGAAGGTAGGTTAGCAGATGGAACCTCTTGCTCTTCAGTACCACACCTTGGTTGTCTTATAGACTCATAAGAATATGGTGGAGCAATTTCATTGGTTCCCAACCCACCTTTGTTTTCGTAACAAAGTTTTGAGTGAGAGAATAATGCAAGAATGGCTTGGAAGTTTTGCTCAGAAATAACATACTTCCTAGCTTGAGCCTTAGCTGTGACAAGCTGGGCTTGAGCCTTAGACAATTTAGATATGAAATCCTTGATTTGAGTCTTATAGTTTGTGTGTTCATGTTTTAATAAGAACAAATTTTCTCTAACTCCTCAAATTTTCTTTGATAGTCAGATCAGCCCTTTTAAAATCAGATTTCAAAACATTTAAAGATTAAATATCAGATTTAATCTCCATATTGTAGTCCTAATATAACTTAACCTTAGCAATACAGGCAGGAGTACAAAGATGTTCATATACCTTATTGTCATCTGTTCCAGCCATGAGTGCTTGAGCAGGAGTCACATCCTGTACTATAAAGCTCCAGTCAACTTCTTGAGCCATAGCAGTTGTCTTAGTTCACTTTCTAGTGGCCTTTGGTGTAGAGGGATGTGTGGAGGCCTGTGGGGTTCCCGGATTTGACTTAGGAGCCTTGCATTCCCTTGCAAAGTGACCAAGTTGGTTACAGTTGTAACATTTGGCCTTGGTCTTGTTAAACCCAAATTTACTGTTGGTTGGATTCTGGGGAAATTGCCTTCCAGTTCTCTTGAAGAACTTCTTTGCTCTATAGGTTAAAAGAGCCATTTGTTGGACTATGTCCATATATTCCACATCATCTAGACTGAAACACACTAGATCATCAAAGCATTACTGATAATCACTAGAGTGCCTATTTCCTGAGACAAAGGCAAAACTGTCCTCAAAGGAACTTTGCTGAGCTTGTTGAGATCTTGGAGTCTCAAGGAATGTAATGTATGGCCCAGAAGAACAGGGTGGCTGCTGGGTGTATGTCAGGTATTGTTGAGGTTGGGTGGGTCCTGAGCCTTCAGCAACCATTAAAGCGTTTCTAGCAGGAAGACTCAAGCTCTGCTTGTCTGATGGCCTCTCTTGCTCTCCATCTCTAAACGGTATCCATCAAGGATGCCATAAAGTTCAATCATGGTGTGGGTGTTTAGATTTTCTGTCCTCTTGATAGAGACACAGTAGAACATCCACTCATTAGGGAGTGCACTCATGAACTTTCTTGTGAGATCTCTTAGTTCAAGGGCAATTCCCACAGACTGAAGGGAGGAAATAAGGTCCATGTACCTGAAGTATTGCTGGCTGAGGGTCTCTAGAAATATAGGTGAAGTTCTTGAACTGCTGCTTCAGGGAGTCCTTCTTGGAGTCATTGGAGCTGGAGTACATATGAGCAAGTGCATCAAATAGTTCTTTGGCTGACTTGCAATACTCAAACCCCACCATGATGGAGTTGGGTATTGCAGTCATTAGAACAGTCATGGCATTGCTGTCATTCTCCAGCTTCTTCCGGTCCTCATTAGAGTAGTCTTCAACGGCTTTCTCTATCATGGCACCGTTTCCACCTGCTGCTTCCATCTTTGGTTTTTACGGACCATTGACAATAGATTGCCACATCTTGCTGTCTTGATACCTGATGAAGCCTTCTATACCTCTACTCCATGATCTGAAGTTTTCAAGGGAGATGATGGGTGCTTTAGTCATCGTCCCCATCTCTAGTTCAGACTTGTTGAGGGCCATTTTGAGTGTGGTGTAAGGAGGAGTGAAAAACAGGTTGATTTGGATGGTAAGTTCTCACAATAAAGAGCCTAAAAACGTTTGATACCAATTTCAGGATCGGGTTTTGTCACTTAAACACTCAGTTTTTCTCTCAATACTCACTTATAACACACTCGGATCAGATGAAGTAGAATCTCTTCTAAGAGTTGATAATAATATATTAAATAGCAAAGAACACACAAAAATATTTTTCAAGGTACTTGTATATATTACTTCTCAACTCAAAGTATTACAAGACTCTTACAAGCATATTACATGAGTTACAATGAGAAACTATCTATACTAGATCCTACAACAGAATATACTTTTATACCAACTAGAAACCTACGACTAAAGCATATACTACAATGCTAAAGTTTAGGTTTCTTAGATAAAGTATTATCTAAGATATGGTAGTCATGACATGTCCATGCTTACCTTTTGTCACCGACTAAAGTTGGCAACTATACTAACTGATAAAGGTGAACAGTGGAATAAAGTATGGTCAACTACATGGCTTTTGAGAAAACACCATGCAGTATATCAGAGGTCTCCAGCAGAGTGTCAGAGAGACCATACTTATGTCCACTGGTTCATAGTAGTGTCTTCCGAAGGTTAGTTGGCTTCGGAAGAACAAGTTCTTCCAAAGCCACTTATACTTCGGAAGAGGCTACTTCTTCCGAGGCTTGAGGACTTCTTCATATCTTCATACTTCGGAAGTTGACTTCTTATCTTTTCTTCTAAGTCTTGAACTTCGGAAGTGAATACTTTGTCTTCGGAAGTTGGAGTTTTCCTTCGGAAGATGATCTTGCACTTTCTCTTCGGAAGAACTCCATTTCCTTCAGAAGTTCCCCATTTAGCTTCGGAAGTTCTTTATTAGTTGCACCCAAAAATAGTCTAACTGATTTTGTTTTGGTTGCACCAGCCTTTCTAGATCAAACAAAAGGATTCACTAGAATCCAGGTGCTTAAAGTTCATGAATTCAGGTGCTTAAAGTTGGTGAATTCAGGTGCTTCAAGTTTAAAAACAAAAGGATTCACTGAAATCCAACATTTGATTCAAAAATCATAGTATCATTGTTGTGGGGATCGAAATCAATCCTGCACTCAGCCCCGGCTAGCCTCCTTAAAATTTGTGTTACCGGTTAAATCCCATTGGGAGAACTGAGCCTCAAATCAGTTCACCATACCTGCCGGATGGTTCACCATAGTATCTTATAAAACCTGTCACATGCCACAACGACCCCGCAGGATCTTAGTGTGGTACCCTTCCGTTCATCACGGAAGGCACTATGTGTGGGGGATTCCCGAAGTAGATCTACCCATATAAACAAACGGTTCACACAAGAATTAACGACTATGATACAAGTGTCAGCAGGTATCAACAATACCACAACATTTAACATCACAAAATAGCACCGTAATAGTTCAGTTTAAACAGAGCAAGCTTCATCCCAAAATAGTAACAAAAAGGGAACACTTGAACTCACCAGGTATCCTTATATAGATTCTGAGCTCGGTATAGAGTGAAGGTCTCTAACAATGCAATCCTAATTTGTACATACGAGATTTAGGTTTAGAAATAGCACAATGTTATTACATGCGTGCAGTTGAGCTCTTTAGTTAACTTAAAGTTGGTGATTAGTATCATTGTTGTATCTTAGCTTCTTGTGCAAGTATTAGCTGTTATGTACTAATTTGTGCATATTAGGTTAATTAATGTTCTTATTCGAGTAATGATCCTTTGTACAATGATTGAAGCAATAATCGGTTGATATTAGAGATTCCAATCTTTATAGATAATTATTATTGATGATATTAGCAATCTATAATGTTCCAAATAATGTACTATATGTTCCAATAATATTTATATGGTTTACGCTTTTATCCTAATGTTAACTTGATTGATGCTAGAATAATACGAATATCGATAATAGTTGTCGTTATATTGAAAAAAAGGGTGATACAAATAATATTTATACCAATAAAAATAAGATGATCGACTATTAACAATAATAAGATGATGGAATATTACAGTATTTATAAGTATTTTGTCTTAACTTAATACGTGTAAATGTCGGTTTACCTTAAGTATCTATTGTATATATACGTTCGATTGTGTTTTGTATGCATTTTACATCTCGGAGTCTTGTAAAGATTTTGTATGACATGAGATCAATTAAGTGCTTATATGTTTCTAATATATTTGCTTATATGATAGCATTACCAACTTGTTTATACATTATGATTGGTCACGTCTTTTCAAATTTACGTATTCATTCTTGACGATTTTTAACTAGTTAACATTTTTATATGAAATCTAAGCTCAACCCACACGATTATAAATTTTCAACATGCTTATATGCATTCGAATGTTTAAATGCGCATTTATACCTATCGATACGCTTGGGATTCTTGAACATTCGTATTGACTCGTATCATGCTGAATGTCCGTTGACCATGTTTGACCAGCTTTGACCAAGGTTTAACCTAGTCAAAACGCACCAAGATTATATACAAACACTACTACATTGTTATCTCATAACCAAACGCAACCATAACCGCAACATACGTTACCAAACACCTCGGTTATGACTTCTACCACCATTATCCCCCACATGCAGCCATGTCCACAATGAATCGCCTTTGGCCGCCACCGGCAGCCTCCCGTTCGACCAAAATCCTCGCCGGAGATAACCCGAATTCACCCAATCTCATAGATCTTGTATAGAGTCCATCGTGCAATCATAATAGCAGCCTTAAATAACCACCACTAGCCTTTACCACCATACACCATTGTCATTCTCGGCCATCGGCCGCTACTGTCGTGGCCGACAGCCACCAGGTCATCAAAAACTTTTGAGGCGACAGCGATGAAACCCCTAGCTGTCGCCACCTTCATCTGCCGGCAACTTTCACACCGCCATGAGTTAGAGAAAATAGCTACCACCATAGGAAATAACTCGTCGAGGGGAAGAAAACCATGTATGGAACTCGCCACCACACGCTGGTCCTGTTGGCCAGAACCCTAGCTGCCACCATCTTTTCTCCCGATATCTCCACCATCGTTGCGTTTCATGAAAAACTAGCACCATCATTGGATTTAGGAGGTCTATTTTAGTGGGGGTAGGGCGAGACCGCCGCTCGCCGCCGCGGCTTTGCCGTGGAGCCTCCAACTCCGGCGATAGCGATGCTGCAGCCTTGGGAGCATTTTGCTTGTTTTAGGGTTTGTAAAAACAAGGAAATGGTGGAATCTTAGGCTTATATACTTACGGTTTCTAGATGGGTTTTCCTCAGATATTGTGTATACGCTCTGTCCTCTTCGTTAACGTGTGTCAACCAGACTCTTTCGGATCAAATATCGTCTAATTAATCCTATAATAGATATATTTTATCACTACGGCTTGAATAAAACGATCAATTAAGTTTATCGTCAATATCTCGGGTTTGACTAACGTTCAAGCCGGTACACGTCTCAGTTGATCTCCAAACACCTTCTCTCACACTAAACGTCTCCCTCTCAACTTTAGGATATTATAAAATATATAATAACTAAATAAATATTTATGATATTGTAGGACTCGGTTTGATGTATCGGATGTCGGTTAATGCCGGTGCAACAAGTATGCGTCTTTCTCATACTTATCTTAGTTAACTATGCATGTTGACGTTGAATCGTTTAGCTAGCTTTATTTACAGTATGTATCACGAATAATAACGATTTGGTAGGATATAAAGCCATTATAAGGTAATTCTGATGAAAAGCAGATGTTAGTACACGTTAGATTACTGAACTTTACCTGGTATGGGTTTTGAATTTGTTTAGTTTGGATCTTTCTATATTTACTTCGAGTCACATAACGATTCATTATCTTATGAGCACTTATTTATTTAGTTCGTAAACGTGTATTGGGCCTTAACTGGGCCCAAAATATTAGTTTCTTATCTATGTTATCTCCGGTAAGCCCAAATCGATCCGGACCTTTATTGGGCCCTATAATACTTTAAGGTTCTAATTGGGCTGAATTTCTGGGGTGTTATAATCTCCCCTCCTTAAAGAAATTTCGTCCTCAAAATTTTAGTATCGCTAATATTGTTTCCGAGTGTGTTACACTCATATAACGAGTCTTAAGGATTTGAAACTTTTTAGCTGAGCATACCAAGACGAATGTTGTCGGTTGTCACACCTCAGGCTCAGGTAGGGTGGGACGTCACAGACTAGCAACAACATATGGCAGCGGAAACTAACCATCATAAGAGCACAAAAGGAGAGAACATCACATGGCATTACATCTTAAAGAGAAACCGGGCTGGTAAAAGTTCCAGCCCAAATACAAGTACATAATTCATCAGTACAAATTGTTTCCAACATAAACAAATTCAAATTGTTCTAATGTTTTTAGAAACCCAACAATCAATACCATGGATTAAGGTGCTAGGTCAAGGTCTTCTACACCAGCTAGACTCCCATCAAGGATTACCTGGAACATGCTCAAAAGAAAATTATGTCAACTAAAAAGTTGGTGAATTCAAGTGCTTAAAGTTTAAAAACAAAAGGATTCAATAGAATCATCATTTTATTTAAAAATGAAAGTTTCATTGTTGTGGGGGTTCACAATCAACCCTACACTCAGTCCCGGCTATCCTCTTCAAAAGTTATGTTATACCGGTTAATCCCGAAGGAAGAACTGAGCCTCAAACAGTGGACCATACCTGCCAGATGGTTTACCCTAGTATTTCACATGACACAAACGACCCCGCAGGATCTCAGTGTGGTACCCTTCCCGTTCATCACGGAAGGCACTGTGTGTGGGGGATTCCCCAAGTAGATCTACCCATATAGTACAAGCGGTTCATACAAGAATTGATGATCGTGATATAAGTAAAAGCAGGTTCTAACATTTTCCACAACATACAAGCATCATACAAGAGAGCATAAGAAATTTCATTTTAACATAACATGTTTCATCCCAAAACAGTTGTAAAAAAGGAACACTAGAACTCACCTTAAAATCATGAATGTGTCTCGGGAATAGGAAAATGATTCGGTCCTAGCACCCTAGTCAACAAGATTCAAGCAATAAGCTATGTGCTCAAAGGTCATTAAGGATGTATTTAGTTGTTTCAATGTCGATCGGTTGAGTTCATTATTTAATAAATTACTCGTTACAAATCATTCTTAACTCAATAAGTCCCCAATTCAGGTTTTCACTTCTATAGTGTTTATTTTGAGCGTAGAATAATTTTTAAAACATTTTAAGTCCCTAATTCTACTGTTTTTATGGGTTTAACCCCTTTCGGATCCCCGAAGTGGTTCATTATCACCAGGACCCCGTCTTTACAAATTTCCAGCCATCAATACCCCAAATTTACAGCCTAAACTTACTGAAATCTAGGTTAGTTCTCGGTGAAACCTTTATTTTACAAATATGGCCATTAACGGGTGTTTATAACGGCTTGCGCATGCTTAGGTGTCATAAATTGTACATATGCGTCACTTAAATCATTTCATCATGTTCAAGTCAGATCATAATAGTGTTCATAAGTTGTTTTTAAGTAGGTTTTTAACTTAGGTTGGAAGAGTTTTTTAAACAAACGGAGATGTGGTGCTTATTCTCAAGAAAGTGGGTTTTCAGTGTGAAATATGGTGTACAAATTCTAGATTCACCAAACATTCAAGAAAGTTTACCTAAAACAAAGATTGGGAGTTCCTCTAGAACAAGATCATAGCTGCAAGTTTCTTTTTTGAGCAAATAGAACGTGGTTTGAGATAGAATAAAGCTGAACACTCGAAGATTTAGGACGTAGAAGTACGAACTTACCCACACTTCGAATCGATGGAGAAGTGATTCCCTGGTTTAACATAACTTTTGAAGAGGCTAGCCAGGACTGAGTGCATGGTTGATTGTGATCCCCCACAACAATGAAACAATAATTTTTAAATCAAATGAGGGTTCTATTGAATCCTTTTATTTTTAAACTTTAAGCACTTGAATTCACCAACTTTTTAGTTGACATAATTTTCTTTTGAGCATGTTTTAGGTAATCCTTGATGGGAGTCTAGCTGGTGTAGAAGACCTTGACCTAGCACCTTAATCCATGGCATTGATTGTTGAGTTTTTAAAAACATTTGGAACAATTTGAATTTGTTTATGTTGTAAACAATTCGTACTGATGAATTATGTACTTGTATTTGGGTTGGGCCTTTTACCAGCCTGGTTTCTCTTTAAGATGTAATGCCATGTGATGTACTCTCCTTTTGTGCTCTTAAGATGGTTAGTTTCCGCTGCCATATGTTGTTGCTAGTGTGTGACGTCCCACCCTAACCAAAGTGAACCATGGGTTCGTGCGTCCCAATAGTTGCCATGCGCCTAGATATCTTACTTATGTATTGATACTATTTTAATCTCTGTTCTATTGTTGTTATTATTACTACAAGTTTCAATCAACTTGTCCAGTCCTAATTTAAAAATTTTCATAACATTTGTAATTTTATTTAGTTTCTTCCAAGTTTTATATTGCAATCTAGCTTATGCGCTCGGGTCAAAAACTTAACTGTACTTGAACACTAAAAACAATGTATGCAAAACTCGGAACTTGTAAGGCTCACTCGCATTTCTTAATACAGAAGTGTAAGCTTCAACCACATTTCTTAATGCGAAATAATAAGTTCTCACCCGCATTTGTTAATGCGGAGGAAGAGTTATACGCGCATTTGTTAATGCGGAAGAAGGACACTCCTCCGCATTTGTCTAGTGTTGTCCGCATTTCTTAATGCGGAAGAGCAAGAATTCAGTCGCATTTGTCCCCGTGTACCCGCATTTGGTGAATACGGATTGTCTACCTGGTGAATTCCTTCGTCTTGGACATCCTTTGTATCGGTGAATTTATAACTTGTAAAATTGGACTGCCATTTCAAGAATTATTACATCGGTAATGTATCAAATAACTGGGTTTGATTTAAAATCAAGTAACTATCCCGATGTTAGAACATGCATGACAAAACTAGCGAGTCGTTTCATGTATAGATATTTGGCTTTGCAATCCGATTATTTAATATTTGTACAGTTTTGACAAGAAGAGATTCTCCACTGCGTTTCGATGCACAGTCCTACTAGGTAAATCTATCAAGGAGACGATTACCACAATCCCGACGGTATTACCGTCCTCACGGAGGTTCTTATGAAAGGTTGAAAAGAAGAAGATGTTAGTGTGAATGCCTTTAATTAGATAGGAGAGTCAGGATGGCTATACATCATTATTAGATCCTAAGGATCTTAATGAAGAGGTCATAGGATATAATAAATTAAAGATTTCAGATCAAGAAGGATTTGGGTTTCCCCAAGAGTATAGATTAATATCTAGAACTTGCACGATTATTCCTATCAAGCTAAAACTAAGAAGTTTTCACGATTGATAAGAATGAAGATGTTAGGTCGCTCACAAAGGTCCCTACCTTTCAAAGCTTCCTTTTTAACTCTTAACTTTCTTCAAAAGACTTCTTTGGCCTCTTCTTTCTAGGATTCCCATCCTAAGGGGGTTAAGTCTTTTTCTTTTACTAAGTGCTTCTTCTAGTATGCTTCCTTCCCCAAACTATACTGTATATCACAATCTCAGTCTTTGAGTAGGTCCGTCCATCTTATCTGACGTGTGTTGAAAGTTTTCCTGATCTAGGATGTGTTATAATCTCTTATGATCTGCATAACTTATACATACAGGTAATGCATCCAAATATATATATTTTTGTTTTGCCGAAACTACGCCCGCTAGTTCTAGTTCCTGCATAACGTAACTTTTCACATGTTTCTTGAGTTGTCAGGCGGCTAGACGATTGTCTTGTCCCCTTGCATCAACACACACCCTAAACTTCTGATCCATGCCCAGACGAATTCATCTTTTTTTCTGGAATAATGATGCCAGTCGTATAGCTACATGAGTGAAGTTTTTATTAATCCTTTTCCCATTTTCGTTTAACCCTAAATATGGATGTATCTCAACGGAGTTTTTAGTACTTCCCAGAATTCGATAGCCCCAACTTTAGCAAATTGTCTTCAATTTCGTACAGACATGCCCGCGTATGGCTTACAAATCCTATCTATGAGGCTCATGAATACCGTGGACGTGTTAGTTAGCCCAAACAGGCTTAACTATTGTTTTCGTACTGGCCATATTTTATTTTAAATGCAACCTTGGTAACGTCATTTTCCTTACATTATCGGCTGATAACATTTGAGATGTAATCAACATCTTGCAACTGATTAAGCAGGTTAACTATTCCGGGAAGAGGGTATTGCTTCTTCTTGGTGACCTTATTTAACTCTTGATATCCACATTCGGAACATTCCATTCTTCATCCCATAATGTGTATCAGGGTTCCCCAAGGGGATACACTGGGTCTTATGAACCATATATCTAACAGCTCCCAAATCCTCTTTTCTTCCACGAGCTCCTTAACATAAGCTTCAAATTCAGTACCTCCATACATTACTACTACTCTCCGATTCAATTTCCTAAAGAGCAAATTCAACTGTTGTCAAAGCTATAGAATTGCTGCAAACGTTCCCACTAATTCCTTTATAGTGCTTCCCAATTAAGGTCAACCTTCTAGATGACCTCTTTCTCTCTCCATATTCTCAAAGGTAACCGTGCCCTATAGAGGGTCCATTCGTGAAGCAAGTAACTCAATTTAGATCCTAATTCCTTATAAGCATGTCGATAATTCTAATGAGATATGAAAGTAAGACTTTTAGCTCGAATTTCGAAGGCACGGAGTTTTCTAGGGTATGGCATTGGATTATTACCTTAGGAAAGGTTTTAAAATTTAAAGGGGAAAGTAATTAACGCTTACGACCAGGGCTTGTTGTGTAGGTCTTCTTTGTCTACTATCTACTGCATGTTTATCATTTCATTGTAGTTGGATCTCAAGTGATTTAACACATGAGATTTCTTGTAGTTGATCTTTTATGCCTCTTAATTCCCCTTTTGAAGCAATACAATCCTTTAAGCTCAACTGAGAGCCTTCCCACGTGAACAATTCATTATCATCGGCAACATTTACTTGAACGAGTTTAGAACTTTATTAAGGTGCTCGCTAGTAAAAGGAAACTAACTACCGCTCTATTAACATATTATATAACATCGAGATTGTAATCTAACTTTGTGATCTTCGTTCTCGTATCAAGAATTTATCACCCAAATACTAGACTTCTCAGGGTAGAGATGACTTACAAGGTTCCAAAGTTGTCCACATGACAATCACGAGATTTTAATGATAAAGGTCATGATAGTGGGTTTAGCATGAGTAGCACCACTAGTTAGACCAAGAATTTTTTATAAAGAATAAATCTTGAATAGAGTGTGAGTGACAACAGGGAATTTACAAAAGTTCTAGATTTGGATTTCTATTTTGAAAGCTCGAAGGTTAGTTTTTCTCGGCGAATATCTCTAGCTCTTGAGCTTTTATCTCTATGGAATTGGGATTATAGAACGAGGTTTCATTTCCTACTTATTCAGGCACCCCGAAGTTTACAAACAACACGATCGGTAAAAAGCATGGTCAAAATAATTCAACTTATGTTTCAAGTGAAGATTGTTATTAGGTGACTAATGGTTTGTTGATAATGAAGGAATTCACAAGCATGGTACTAAGAAAGGTGATGGTTAATCACTATCGAAGCTGATATTGTGAATACTTCTTTAGGTTAAGTGGTTCTATTACAATGAATAGGTATAGAGAAGTCATATTCATCAAAGGCTTTGAGAGATAGATTAGAGGAATTCTAGACTCCAGAATGTCCTATGAAGTGTGAGCTACTATGGAAGAAAGAAGTGACAAATCTTCTATTGTCATTGATCACATGAAGTGCTTCTCGGCAATCCATTACTCCGGTCCGTTCTCGGTTGTAAAGATTCTGTTAGAGAGTTCCTTACTATGTCGAGGAAGTTTTAACAAATTCTATGCTAGGTAAGAAGTAATTTTTAAACATCACGAAAAATAATACGGCTAAAGTACACGCATAACTTAGGTGAAGTACCATACTTTCAGCACGAGACATGTTGAGTTTGAGAACAAATATTTGATGATCTTCTGAGTTAGATAATTGCATCATTATAAATCCAATAGGAGGGCAGAACAAAGAAAGAGAGAAGAAGAAAAGGGATAATTACTATAATGTCATCCTTGGTAGCTCTTCAAGTGTCAAATGGTTTCGCCCGACACGAAGTTGTGAATATATAATCATTGATTATATGTTGGATATTTTTGTTTGAACTTGTATTTATTAGTTCTTTGAGTGTTATACTTTGATATTAGTTTACATGACAGAGCCCACCAGAATTCAAGTGTACATGTAAATTTACCATTACGTGTGCACCCGTAATCGTCAATTTTCCTTACACCATCATTCTAGTTATTCCCATCATAAGTTCCAAGTTTTATGTGTTATTGGGTTTATGGAGTTATAATTCTCATTTGGTCTTCAACTGCAATTAAGCACACATGTTGTTTCTAATTATGCTAACAATCTAGCTAACCCAACAAGCGTTTCAAAGTACAATTCAACAAACCAGGTAATGAGCAATCAGGTACAAAGCTATAGTAGGGAGCAAATTAACCAAAAGTCATTATGCTTACTAACCTATCACTGCATCCGAACAGTTATCATCATATAAATGAAACATATAAACAAGTTTGCAATTTATAGCAATTGTCTCATATAGCGACACAAGTCGCATAAAGTGTACAGTTAACAGCAGTTGTTTCATATAGTGACAAAAGTCAGCTGTGTAATCAGATAAGTATCTCCTCAGAATTTAAGTCTTACTATTATGCACACCTCTGATTTCTAACATTCCTAGTACTCAATGTTCAGAGGTCCTAATAGTCAACTCCAGAAGGTTCCATACTTTCGTATCTTGGTTTACTCGAGTGCACCTATCATAGGTAATACCCTAATGCAACAAGGTTTCTCACAGGGTAGGGGAAATCTTAATGCTAAATATTCCTTAAGGTATTCAGATTAAGGATGGGTGTCCTTAAGGGAACCTGATTTGCTGCAAAATTTAGATCACTGAATCATGGAAAAAACCTATCAGGCTGGTCCTAAAAGATTCTATGGTTGTAGCTTAGGTCACATAAAGCAAACCCACCTTTCTACAACCTTGGCTTAACAAAACTTGGAAGAGTCATCTTACTAAGGTAGTCCTATGGGGTTCATATAGTTGTAGCTTAGGTCTCGTGAAGCAGACCTACTTCTATAAAACCTTTGGCTCTGATACCAATCTGTCACACCCCAGGCCCACAGAGGCGGGACATAACGATTTGTAAACAACAACCAAATACATCGGAAACTATATGTGTAAGGCCCCGTTCCCGGAAAACCTCACAGTTGGTTAATCATAGCATAAAATCATTTTTAATAATCAAAACATTGCAGCGGAATTAAATAGACATTCATTAGAAACTTGAAAATCATATTATACTCATACATTTGTCTTAAATAGAATAAAAACATAGCGCATTGTTTGAAAATACAATAATGATCTCATAAATAGAAATGCCATCCATTGCAATCCAAGTAGCTCTATGGTGCCATCCCCAGCATCAGCGTTTACCTGTCAACTATTATACATAAAAGTCAGCTTCGCTGAGCGAGTTCTAGTTTTAAATAATATAAGAAAATATTAACTTTGTCCATCATATAATGACCATGCATAAAACATAGTATATAACATTACTTGCATCATAATAAGCATGTTCATTATCTTTCATTCTTTCATTATCTTTCATTATCTTTCACTTTCATCATAAAGGAGATTGCACAAAGCAAGAGCTTCGTGTTGATCGACAACAAATGTCAATCCCTGCCGAAACACATGAATACGATAGCTAACCCCCAACAGTTGATCCACACTGCAAGGCACATAGCCCGCTCATGAATACGGATCCATCATCATACATCAGACTCACATAAATGAAGTCTATCATAGTGCATGCAAGACTTTTCATCATCAAACGGGCCCGGGGGTGACAATCATTAAGTTTCGCTTTTCATTAATATCATCTTCCACTTTAATATATAATACTTAACTTATTAAGTACACAACATACCAAGTACTAATCATCGTAAAACATAACCGACACTCCGCAGGACAGCGGGGGTTTGGGGGCGGCAGCCCCTTACAGCGGGGTCCTAGGGGCAGCAGCCCCTATTGGGGTCCAAGGGACAACGCCTCTGGCTGGGCCGGGCTGCCAGGTCAGCGAGAAAAATTATTATATTTAAACATTTATATAGCACATTTACTTATAAAAAAATCATTCTTCCTGTTAAAACCTCTTAAAATCTTGGTCATTTAAAAACGTAAATTTAGTATGCATAATAGCACCAAAACATGGAAAAACTTATAAATATGGGATCTAGAACTCACCTGGATACTGAGACCAACTTCAAAACTAAGCTTACAAGGCTAGGATCACTCTACACAGCCTGCAGGTAAGCTAACACTTAAAAGAGTTAATTTCTGCCTAAATTCGCTGCTAATTTCGCTGCAAGATCAGCAATTTCGCAGCTAGATTCGCCAACACTTTCGCTGCTAGTTTCACCAGCAGGTTCGCTGCTAGTTTCGCTGGCAGTTTCGCTGGCATCTTCGCTACCAGTTTCAATGCCAGTTTCGCCCAACTTTCGTTGGAAAACCATGTCTGCTAAACTACCTGCGAAACTATAGTTTCGCAGGAAGTCCTCATAGTTTCGCTGATTGAATATGCAAATTCGCTGGATGCATATACAGTTTCGCAGATCGCATAAAAATTACGAACCAGCCCATTTTCAACCCAAAATCATAACTTTTTACGTACAATCTCTTAGTTTATCATCCATGAGGCTGAATCTAAGCTTTATACATGTTTTCATACGTAAAAATGTGACCTTTATGCGATTCTTTGCAACTTTTTCAAAACCCAAAACCCTACAATCCGGGTTTGATCTACAGAAGGGTTTAGAGGTCGATTCTTACCTGGATTTGTTGCTTCTTTCTTAGGTCTTGATGCTCCAACACCCAGATCTTAACCTTGGAAGCTTCAAATCTTGAGTTTTCTTCACTTTCTCTCTCTACTTTCTCTCTCTATGAATTTTGGTGGCTAGGGTTGCAATAAGGAAGATGAAGGCTGGTTTGGGTGTTTAAGGGCTGATTATGGGCCTTTAATCCCATAGGCCACTACCCAATAAGCCTAATTTAGCCCATGACCATTTCTTTACCATATTAAAATACCCAATAATTAAGTCCATTATCCTTAATGACTCGTTTTGACTTTTCGGGGTGTTACAAGTCTCCCCACTCATTTAGGTTTCGTCCTTGAAACCTGTCAGTCATCAAACAATTGAGGGTAAAATGTCCTCATCTCCTCCTCGGTCTCCCACGTAAATTCTGATCCTTTTCTGTGTCTCCACTGTACTCGTACTAGTGGAACCACTTTATTCCGTAGGTGCTTCTCTTTCCAACCAAGGATGGCCACCGGCTGCTTTACATAATTCAGCCGTTCATTGACTTCAATGTCTTCTAATGGTACAACTGCATCATTATCTGCCAGACTTTTCCTAAGATGAGATACATGGAACATAGGGTGAATTCCACTCAACTCATCAGGTAGTTCTAATCTGTAGGCCACTTCTCCTACCCTTGCGATAATACGGAATGGCCCTATGAATCTATGGCTCAACTTTCCCCTTTTTCGAAACCTGATGATCCCTTTCCAGGGCGATACCTTGAGCATAACCTTGTCACCAACCTCAAATTCTATCGGCATACGCCTCTTATCAGCATAAGACTTATGGCGGTCCTTTGCAGCTCTCATGAACGCCTTAATCTTATCTAACTTTTCAATTGTGACCTCAATCACTTCAAGACTCCCAAATTCCTTCTGCCCGATGTCACCCCAACACATGGGCGTTCTGCACTTCCTACCGTACAACATTTCGTAAGGTGGCATACCAGTGCTGGCATGGTAACTATTATTATATGAGAATTCCGCCAACGGTAAGTGCACATCCCAGCTTCCTCCAAAGTCGATTACACAGGCTCGTAGCATGTCTTCTAAAGTCTTGATCGTCCTTTCCGACTGACCATCCATCTGGGGATGGTAAGCCGTACTAATATGCAGTCTAGTCCCCATTGAGTCGTGAAACCTCTTCCAAAACTTGGACGTAAACCGCGTGTCCCTATCCGAATTTATAGACACTGGCACGCCGTGACGAGCCACGATCTCCTTGATAAATAGCTCTGCCGACCTCTCAGAGGAATACGTCTCACGAATTGGTAGGAAATGGGCGCTCTTTGTTAGACGGTCAACAATCACCTAGATTGCGTCGCTTCGCCTCGCCGTGCGAGGTAGCTTCGTGATGAAATCCATTGTGATGTGTTCCCATTTCCATTCAGGGATATCCAAAGGCTGGATCTTCCCATATGGCCTTTGGTGCTCTGCCTTCACTTGCAGACAATTCAGACACTTGCTCACGTACTTAGCCACGTCTCGCTTCATTCCTGGCCACCAGTAATCTTTCTTCAGATCCTGATACATTTTCGTGGCACCGGGTGTATGGAATATCGAGTTTTATGAGCCTCGTCCATGATTTTCTCCCTTAGATCCCCATAGAGAGGGATCCACAGATCAGGTTCTAACACCCAGGGTGTTTTCCCCCGAATCTGAAACTTGTCCTTTCATCCTTTCAGAGTTGACTCTATCCTCTCTTAATGCCTCATTCTGGAACTCCCTCACTTGTTTCATAACATCAGGTGTCATGATTATCTGGTAATCCCTCACCCGAATTGGTTCGGGTCGTCCTTTTCGGCTAAGGGCGTCAGCAACCACATTGGCTTTGCTTGGATGATAATGAATTTCGCAGTCTTAATCCTTGATCAGTTCCAACCACCTCCTCTGCCTCATATTGAGTTCCTTTTGTTCAAAGAAATACTTCAGACTTTTATGATCAGTGAAGGTGGTGCACTTCATCCCATACAGGTAGTGCCTTCAAATCTTCAATGCAAACACCACCGCGGCCAACTCCAAATCATGGGTAGGATAATTGGCCTCGTGAACCTTTAATTGTCTGGAAGCATAGGCTATCACCTTCCCTCGTTGCATCAACACGCAACCCAATACTTCATACGAGGCATCCGAGTAGTCCACTAGATCCTCGTTCCCTTCAGGTAACGTCAAGACAGGGGCTTGAGTTACCTATTCTTCAGTTCTAGGAAGGCGTTCTCCTGATCAGTACCCCATTCATACTTCACGTCCTTTCGGGTCAACTTTGTCAAAGGAGAAGCTATCTTAGAGAAATCATGGATAAACCTCCTATAGTAGCCTGCCACGCCTAAGAAACTGCAAATCTCGGATGGCGTCTTTGGAGGTTCCCATTGCATTACCGCTTCAACCTTCGCAGGGTCTACCATGATCCCCTCAGGATTAACCACATGACCCAGAAATTGAACTTCTCGTAGCCAAAACACGCATTTAGAGAACTTAGCATATAGCTTCTCAATTCTGAGCGTCTCCAATACTTCTAGAATATGATCGGCATGTTCCTCTTCACTTTTTGAATAAATCAAGATGTCATCAATGAACACTATCACCGATTTATCCAACATTGGCCGTCATACCCGATTCATAAGATCCATAAAAGCAGCTGGCGCGTTGGTCAAACCAAAGGACATGACGAGGAATTCATAGTGTCCATAACGCGTACGGAACGCTGTCTTAGGAATGTCTTGTTCTTTCACCTTCAGTTGGTGGTAAACAGACCGCAGGTCTATCCTTGAAAACCAGTTGGCACTCTGAAGTTGATCGAACAGGTCGTCGATCCTTGGTAACGGATACCGATTCTTTACGCTCAGCTTATTGAGCTCGCGGTAGTCAATGCACATCCACATGCTACCATCTTTCTTCTTGACGAATAAAACCGGAGCACCCCATGGAGAGATACTCGGTCGGATGAAGCCTTTATCCTATAAATCTTTCAACTGGTCCCTCAGTTCTACCATCTCCGAAGGAGCTAATCGATACGGTTCTTTAGCGACAGGTTGTGCTCCAGGTAGCAAATCAATCTGGAATTCGATTTCGCGGTCAAGCGGCACACCGGTCAGGTCTTCAGGAAAGACGTCAGGAAACTCGCACATTACCGGCACGTCTGATAATTGTGGCTCTGGTGCATCCACATCTTTTACATAGGCCAAGTAAGCGCTGCACCCACGTCTCAAGTACTTTTCAGCTGTGATCATCGACACAACCTTTGGTACACAGCACACCTTATCTCCACGAATCGTAACAGAACTACCGTCGGGCGTTGTTAGATGAATTATCTTCTTACTACATACTATATTGGCTTCATGGGTAGCTAACCAATCCATGCCTAACACCACATCGAAACCTCCTAAGGCCATAACATGCAACCTAGCATGGGAACTTACAATCCTCTAACTCAATCAGGCAATCCTCAACCACCTCAGTTACCTTAGTGGACTTACAAATGGTTGTTTCTACATAGAAAGGCTCATCTAACTTTCTACTCTTATCATGCAACAAACGACAAAAGGCAGCAGACACAAAACTCCTACTAGCACCAGAATCAAAGAGCACAGAAGCATATTCATGGTCTACCAGAAACATACCTGAAACTACTTCTGGGTCTGGCCTGGCCTCCTCGCGAGTTATGTTGAATGCCCTCGCCTTTGCCTTTGAACCGTCACCCCTTCCCTTATCTCCAACTTTAACCGTTCCTGACCCTTCTGGTTTTCCTTTCTTACAGTCTCTTCCCACATGACCCATCTCGCCATACTGGTAACACTTCCCACCTTGCAATCGCTAGCATAGTGGCCCTCGCCTCCACATTTGAAACATTTTCTCGTCCCAACTCTGCATTCCCCTGAATGACCTTTTCCACATTTTCTACAAGCACCTCCTTCACCAGTATTTCCCTGTCTCCCAGACTGATCCTCAACCCTCATCCTCTTCTCTTGACTCCAGAAGTTATCACCTCCGAACCTCTTCCCATTTCCATTCTTGTTCTCATTCCATTTCTCCACCTTCTTCTGTACAGGCACTAGGTCTCTCTCATCGTACAACCTCCCAGCTAAATCCACCACAGACCTAAACGTACCCGGTCTGGCTGCAATCATGTGCCTCTTGATGTCCACAGGCAAACCCTGTATGTATCTTTTGATTTTCTTGGACGCCGGTGTCACCATGTCTGGCACAAGTCTTGCAAGTTCATTGAACTTGGAGGTATACTCTTGATGAGTCAAGTTCCCAGCCTTCAAATACAAGAACTCCTTTTCAATCTTGTCTAATTCCTGATGGGGACAATACTTCTCCAGCACTAACTCCTTCAACTTAGACCACTTCATTTTGGCTATCGATCGCTTCCCTTCAGCCTGGACAATATTGTCCCAGCAGCATAACGCTGAGTCAACGAAGGAATGAGTGGCAAACTTAACTTTTTGATCTTCTCGGCACTCACTAATTTCTAGTACCGCTTCCATCTCTCTGACTCAACGATGAGCGGCAGTAGCATTGCCGTTACCGTCAAAGGTTGGGGGCTTGCACCTTTCAAATGCCCCATAGTTGCACCCTCTAGTAGTCTCTCTCTCGGACTCCTCATCACTGTCGTCATGATGAACTATCACCTTAGGGTTTGATGGCTCCTCTTCAGATTCCTCAGTCCTCCCAATGGACTTTCCTTAATTCTTCTCACTTTCCTTCCCCTTCTTCTCAGCTTTCTCTCCATCCTTGACTGCTTTGATCACCTCGGTCACCACCGAGGGTAAGACATTTTGCATGACATTGTAGACCTCATCAGCGATAGCCTCCTTCACAGTGGGTTTGAGGGTGGCTGATCCCTCCCCCTCCGGGTGACTATGGAGGTCTGACACCTCATGAACAGTCTCGGGAGCCTTAGCTTTGCTCCAGGTGACACGTGGCTCAGTAGTACGCCCGCCACGAGCACCTCCTCGGGTTGCCTTCCCTGATTTTCTACCAACCATAACTAATTCCTATAAGATTCAAACACCAAAATGGTTATTCAAGATAATTGCTCAGATCATTATAAGTATGGTAAGTCCTTAATTAAAGTGGCCAAGTGTGATTAACCACTTACCTTACCCTCCTGTCCCAAGCAATCACTATCCTAACACATATTAGTATTCAAATCTACAAGAACATAAAACAAATAGCACATGCACATAATTCCAGTTCTACTTGAAACTTTTACATGATGGCACGTAGCTACTTGGATTGGCATCCTTCATTCGGTCCCATTTTCAGTTTAAGTTTAGATTTTGAAAATAGTTTACCCAATTCTCTTATACTTTGGCTCTGATACCAACTTGTAAGGCCCCGTTCCCGGAAAACCTCACAGTTGGTTAATCATAGCATAAAATCATTTTTAATAATCAAAACATTGCAGCGGAATTAAATAGACATTCATTAGAAACTTGAAAATCATGTTATACTCATACATTTGTCTTAAATAGAATAAAAAACATAGTGAATTGTTTAAAAATACAATAATGATCTCATAAACAGGAATGCCATCCATTGCTCTCCAAGTAGCTCCATGGTGCCATCCCCAGCATCAGCGTTTACCTGCCAACTATTATACATAAAAGTCAGCTTCGCTGAGCGAGTTCTAGTTTTAAATAATATAAGAAAATATTAACTTTATCCTTCATATAATGACCATGCATACAACATAGTACATAACATTACTTGCATTATCTTCCATTCTTTCATTATCTTTCATTACCTTTCACTTTCATTATCTTTCACTTTCATCATAAACGAGATTGCACAAAGCAAGAGCTTCGTGTTGATCGACAACAAATGTCAATCCCTGTCGGTACACATGAATACGGTAGCTAACCCCCGACAGTTGATCCACACTGCAAGGCACATAGCCCGCTCATGAATACATATACATCATCATACATCAGACTCACATAAGTGAAGTCTATCATAGTGCTTGCAAGACTTTTCATCATCAAACGGGCCAGAGGGTAACATTCATTAAGTTTTGCTTTTCATTAATATCATCTTCCACTTTAATATATAATACTTAACTTATTAAGTACACAACATACCAAGTACTAATCATCATAAAACATAACCGACCCTCCGCGGGACAGCGGGGGTTGGGGGCGGCAGCCCCTGACAGCGGGGTCCTAGGGGCAGCAGCCCTAGTGGGGTCCAAGGGGCAACGCCCCTGGCTGCAGATAGCCCCAAAACATGGAAAAACATATAAATAGGGGATCTAGAAATCACCTGGATACCGAGACCAACTTCAAAACTAAGCTTACAAGGCTAGGATCACTCTACACAGCCTGCAGATAAGCTGACACTTAAAGGGGTTAATTTCTGCCTAAATTTGCTGCTAATTTCGCTGAAAGATCAGCAATTTCGCAGCTAGATTCGCCAACACTTTCTCTGCTAGTTTCACCAGCAGGTTCGCTGCTGGTTTTGCTGGCACCATCGCTGGCAGTTTCGCTGGCATCTTCGCTGCCAGTTTCAATGCCAGTTTCGCCCAACTTTCGTTGGAAAACCATGTCTGCGAAACTACCTGCGAAATTATAGTTTCGCAAGAAGTCCTCATAGTTTCGCTGATTGAATATGCAAATTCGCTGGATGCATATACAATTTCGCAGATCGCATAAAAATTACGAACCAGCCCGTTTTGAACCCAAAATCATAACTTTTTACGTCCAATCTCTTAGTTTATCATCCATGAGGCTAAATCTAAGTTTTATACATGTTTTCATATGTAAAAATGTGATCTTTATACGATTCTTTGCAACTTTTCAAAACCCAAAACCCTAGAATCCGAGTTTGATCTACAGAAGGGTTTAGAGGTCGATTCTTACCTCCATTTGTTGCTTCTTTTTTAGGTCTTGATGCTCCAACACCCAGATCTTCAATCTCTTAACCTTGGAAGCTTCAAATCTTGAGTTTTCTTCACTTTCTCTCTCTAGTTTCTCTCTATGAATTTTGGTGGCTAGGGTTGCAATGAGGAAGACGAAGGCTGGTTTGGGCGTTTAAGGGCTGATTATGGGCCTTTAATCCCATAGGCCACTACCTAATAAGCCTAATTTAGCCCATGACTATTTCTTTACCATATTAAAATACCCAATAATTAAGCCCATTATCCTTAATGACTCGTTTTGACTTTTCGGGGTGTTACAAGTCTCCCCCACTCATTTAGGTTTCGTCCTCGAAACCTGTCAGTAATCAAACAATTAAGGGTAAAATGTCCTCATCTCTTCCTCGGTCTCCCACGTAGATTTTGATCCTTTTTTGTGTCTCCACTGTACTCGTACTAGTGGAACCACTTTATTCCCTAGGTGCTTCTCTTTCCAATCAAGGATGGCCACCGGCTGCTCTACATAATTCAGCCGTTCATTGACTTCGATGTCTTCTAATGGTACAACTGCATCATTATCTGCCAGACATTTCCTAAGATGAGATACATGGAACGTAGGGTGAATTCCACTCAACTCATCAGGTAGTTCTAATCTGTAGGCCACTTCTCCTACCCTTGCGATAATACGGAATGGCCCTATGAATCTTGGGCTCAACTTGCCCCTTTTTCGAAACCTGATGATCCCTTTCCAGGGCGATACCTTGACCATAACCTTATCACCAACCTCAAATTCTATCGGCCTACGCCTCCTATCAGCATAAGACTTCTGGCGGTCCTTTGCAGCTTTCATGAACGCCTTAATCTTATCCAACTTCTCAGTTGTGACCTCAATCACTTCAAGACTCCCCAATTCCTTCTGCCCGATGTCACCCCAACACACGGGCGTTCTACACTTCCTACCGTACAACATTTCATAAGGTGGCATACCAATGCTGGCATGGTAACTATTATTATATGAGAATTCCGCCAACGATAAATGCTCATCCCAACTTCCTCCAAAGTCGATTACACAGGCTTGTAGCATGTCTTCTAAAGTCTGGATCGTCCTTTCCGACTGACCATCCGTCTGGCGATGGTAAGCCGTACTAATATGCAGTCTAGTCCCCATTGAGTCGTGAAACCTCTTCCAGAACTTGGACGTAAACCGCGTGTCCCTATCCGAAACGATAGACACTAGCACGCCGTGACGAGCCACAATCTCCTTGATAAATAGCTCTGCCAACCTCTCAGAGGAAGACGTCTCACGAATTGGTAGGAAATGGGCGCTCTTTGTTAGACGGTCAACAATCACCCAGATTGCGTCGCTTCCCCTCGCCATGCGAGGTAGCTTCATGATGAAGTCCATTGTGATGTGTTCCCATTTCCATTCAGGGATATCCAAAGACTGGATCTTCCCATATGGCTTTTGGTGCTCTGCCTTCACTTGCAAACAATTCGGACACTTGCTCACGTACTTAGCCACGTCTCGCTTCATTCCCGGCCACTAGTAATCTTTCTGATACATTTTCGTGGCACCGGGGTGTATGGAATATCGAGTTTTGTGAGCCTCATCCATGATTTTCTCCCTTAGATCCCATAGAGAGGGATCCACATTCTCCTAGATCGGTTTCTAACACCCAGGGTGTTTTCCCCCAAATCTGAAACTTGTCCTTTAATCCTTTCAGAGTTGACTCTGTCCTCTCTTAATGCCTCATCCTGGAACTCCCTCACTTGTTTCATAACATCACGTGTCATGATTATCTGGTAAGCCCTCACCCGAATTGGTTCGGGTCGTCCTTTTCGGCTAAGGGCGTCAGCAACCACATTGGCTTTGCCTGGATGATAATGAATTTCACAGTCATAATCCTTGATCAATTCCAACCACCTCCTCTGCCTCATATTGAGTTCCTTTTGTTCAAAGAAATACTTCAGACTTTTATGATCAGTGAAGATGGTGCACTTCACCCCATACAGGTAGTGCCTCCAAATCTTCAATGCAAACACCACCGCGGCCAACTCAAAATCATGGGTAGGATAATTGGCCTCGTGAACCTTTAATTGTCTAGAAGCATAGGCTATCACCTTCCCTCGTTGCATCAACACGCAACCCAATCCTGCATACGAGGCATCCGAGTAGACCACCAGATCCTCGTTCCCTTCAGGTAATGTCAAGACAGGAGCTTGAGTTAACCTATTCTTTAGTTCTAGGAAGGCGTTCTCCTGATCAGTACCCCATTCATACTTCACGTCCTTTCGGGTCAACTTTGTCAAAGGAGAAGCTATCCTGGAGAAATCATGGATAAACCTCCTATAGTAGCCTGCCAGGCCTAAGAAACTCCGAATCTCGAATGGTGTCTTTGGAGGTTCCCATTGCATTACCGCTTCAACCTTCACAGGGTCTACCCTGATCCCCTCAGGATTAACCACATGACCCAGAAATTGAACTTCTCGTAGCCAAAACACGCATTTAGAGAACCAGCCCATTTTTAACCCAAAATCATAACTTTTTACGTCCAATCTCTTAGTTTATCATCCATGAGTCTAAATCTAAGCTTTATACATGTTTTCATACGTAAAAATGTGACCTTTATGCGATTCTTTGCAACTTTCCAAAACCCAAAACCCTAGAATCCGGGTTTGATCTACAGAAGGGTTTAGAGGTCGATTCTTACCTGGATTTGTTGCTTCTCTCCTAGGTCTTGATGCTCCAACACCCAGATCTTCAATCTCTTAACCTTGGAAGCTTCAAATATTGAGTTTTCTTCACTTTCTCTCTCTACTTTCTCTCTCTATGAACTTTGGTGGCTAGGGTTGTAATAAGGAAGATAAAGGCTGGTTTGGGTGCTCAAGGGCTGATTATGGGCCTTTAATCCCATAGGCCACTACCCAATAAGCCTAATTTAGCCCATGACCATTTCTTTACCATATTAAAATACCCAATAATTAAGCCCATTATCCTTAATGACTCGTTTTGACTTTTCGGGGTGTTACAATATGGTTTATAACAAGGCATTTCATAATATATACACTTGGATATTTTTGGTAACATGAAGTACAACCATCTCCAATCTAAAGGTATCATGACTAAGCTCTTGATCCACATTACTAGAGACTTCCGTATCTAAGGCATCTAGGCTCAACCTTTTGCTTCTACATCTACCCTTAACTCTTGCTTCAGCTTTAGATCTCTTCTATAGCTCTTCTAACTTCCTAGCTGTACCTGAAGACATGCTCAAAAAGGTTTTTGGATCAACATAAAGTTGGTGAATTCATGTGCTTAAAGTTTAAAAACAAAAGGATTCACTGAAATCCAACATTTGATTCAAAAAACATAGTATCATTGTTGTGGGGATCACAATCAACCTTGCACTCAGCCCCGGCTAGCCTCTTCAAAATTTGTGTTACCGGTTAAATCACATTGGGAGAACTGAGCCTCAAATCAGTGCGCCATACCTGCCAGATGGTTCACCATAGTATCTTATAAAACCTGTCACATGCCACAACGACCCTACAAGATCTCAGTGTGATACCCTTTCGTTCATCACGGAAGGCACTGTGTGTGGGGGATTCCCAAAGTAGATCTATCCATATAAACATGCAATTCACATAAGAATTAATTACTATGATACAAGTATCACAAGGTATCAACATTACCACAACATTTAACATCACAAAAATAGCATCGTAATAGTTCAGTTTAAACAGAGCATGCTTCATCCCAAAAAGTAATAAAAAGGGAACACTTAAACTCACCTGGTATCCTTATATATATTTTGAGCTCGGTATAGAGTGAAGGTCTCCAACAATGCAATCTTAATTTGTACATACGATATTTAGGTTTAGAATTAGCACGATGTTATTACATGCGCGCGGTTGAGCTCTTTAGTTAACTAAAAGTTGTTGATTAGTATCATTGTTGTATCTTAGCTTCTTGTGCAAGTATTAGTTGTTATGTACTAATTTGTGCATATTAGGTTAATTAATGTCCTTATTCGAGTAATGATTCTTTGTACAATGATTGTAGCAATAATCAGTTGTTTTTAGGGATTTCAATCTTTATAGATTATTATTATTAATGATATTAGCAATCTATAATGTTCCAAATAACATACTAGATGTTCCAATAATATTTATATGGTTTACCCTTTTATCCTAACGTTAACTTGATTGATGCTAGAATAATACGAATATCGATAATAGTTATCGTTATATTGAAAAAAAAGGGTGATACAAATAATATTTATACCAATAATAATAAGATGATCGACTATTAATAATAATAAGATGATGGATTATTACAGTATTTATAATTATTTTGTCTTAAATAAATACGTGTAAATGTCGGTTTACCTAAAGTGTCTATTGTATATATACGTACGATTGTATTTTGTATGCATTTTACATCTCGGAGTCTTGTACAGATTTTGTATGACATGAGGTCAATTAAGTTCTTATATGTTTCTAATATATTTGTTTATATGATAACATTGCCAACTTGTTTTTACATTATGATTGGTCACGTCTTTTCAAATTTACGTATTCATTCTTGACGATTTATAACTAGTTAACATTTTTATATGAAATCTAAGCTCAACTCACACGATTATAAATTTTCAACATGCTTATATGCATTCGAATGTTTTAATGCGCGTTTTATACCTATCAATTCGCTTCGGATTCTTGAACATTCGTATTGACTCGTATCGTAATGTCCGTTGACCATGTTTTACCAGCTTTGACCAACAACTTTGACCAAGGTTTAATCAAGTCAAAACTCACCAAGATTATATACAAACACTACTACATTGTTATCTCAATAGCCTCCCGGCCGGCCGAAATCCACGCCGGAAATAACCCGAAGTCACCCAATTTCACAGATCTTGTCTAGAGTCCATTGTGCAACCACAATAGCATCCTTAAATCACCACCACTAGCATTTACCACCACACACCATCATCATTCTCGGCCATCGTCCACCACTACTTTGGCCGGCAGCTACCAGGTCATCGGAAAATTTGAGTCGACGGCGATAAAAGCCCTAGCCGCCGTCACCTTCATCCGCCGATAACTTTCACACCGCCATGAGTTAGAGAAAATAGCTACCACCATTGGAAGGAGCTCGTCGAGGGAAGAAAACCATGTATGCCACTCGCCGCCACACGCCGGTTCTGGTGGCCGGAACCCTAGTCGCCACCATCTTCTCTCCCCCATATCTCCACCATCGTTGCGTTTCATGGAAAACTATCACCACCATTGGATTCAGGAGGTCGATTTTATTGGGGTAGGTCGAGACTTTGCTGGAAATCGCCGCTCGCCGCTGCGGCTCCGCCGTTTGCCGCGGCTCTGCCGTGCCGTCCGCCGAGCCGCGGCAAGCGGCGGAGCCACCTATAATAAAGAAATTGTAGGAGCCTCCAGCTCCGGCGATAGCGGCTGCTGCAGCCTTGAAAGCATTTTGCTTGTTTAAGGGTTTTTAAAAATAAGGAAATTGTGGAATGTTAGGCTTATATAATTAGGGTTTCTAGATGGGTTTTCTTCGGATATCGCGTATACGCTCTGTCCTCTTCGTTAACGTGTGTCACCCAGAGTCTTTTGGATCAAATATCGTCTAATTAATCGTATAATAGATATATTTAATCACTACGGCTTGAATAAAACGATTGATTAAGTTTATCGTCAATATCTCAGGCTGACTAACGTTCAAGCCGGTACCAGTCTCAGTTGCGTCTCCAAACACATTCGCTCAGACTAAACGTCTCCCTCTCAATTTTAGGATATTATAAAAAATATAATAACTAAATAAATATTTACGATATTTTATGACTCGGTTTGACATATCGGATGTCGGTTAATGCCGGTGCAACAAGTATTTGCCTTTCTCATACTTATCTTAGTTAACTATGCATGTTGACGTTGAATCTTTTAGCTAGCTTTATTTACAGTATGTATCACGAATAATAATGATTTTGGTAGGATATAAAGCCATTATAAGGTAATTCTGATGAAAAGCAGATGTTAGTACACGTTAGATTACTGAATTTTACCCGGTATGGGTTTTGAATTTGATTAGTTTGGATCTTTCTATATTTACTTCGAGTCACATAACGATTCATTATCTTATGATCACTTATTTATTTAGTTCGTAAACGTGTATTGGGCCTTAGATGGGCCAAAAATATTATTTTCTTATCTATGTTTTCTCCGGTAAGCCTAAATCGATTCGGACCTTTATTGGGCCCTATAATACTTTAAGGTTTCTAATTGGGCTGAATTTCTGGGGTGTTACACTTGTATGTTCCACCCATGGACTAAGACTAAAATCTAGTGAACGTTGGGATATAAATGTTGTAATTTTGGGTATTGATGGCTAGGAATATGGTAAGGACCGGATTGTGGTAGTAATGACCTTATCCGGGACCCGAAAAGTGGTAAAACCCTTCAAAATAGAAAAACTTAGAGACTTGAAAATTTTTAAAAAGAATTCCAGTCTCTAAAATGATTGTTCTAGTGATAAAAGTCGGATTTGCTGAGTTATTGGGTTAAAACATGGTTTACATGGAATTATTCAATGAAAACAAGCCCAACCAATTGATCTTTGGATAAAATATTAAAATTAAAATAAGAGACCTAAAACCTATAAAAATTACATTATTTCGGTAAGTTAGAAGCCCCGAGATGATATTGGTGAAAATTTTGAAGAAAACAAACTTTAGGGTAAAACCTGTAAACTTTGAAACTTAAGGGGCTAAAGTGCAAATTCTGCTAATTCACCAAGAACTCGACCCTTTTGACTGAAAATACTTAACACACCTATTCCACTCTAACAAACTAATTATAATCATAAAAACTGGCCATCTTAATCATAGAACACAAACTTTCCTAAAAAGGAAACTTTTTAGCTTGAACGTTGTTGAATCAAGGTGTATGGAACATTTAACATTATAAAATAACTGATTACATCTGTAATGACCCTTGAGCATATAGCTTATTGCTGGAATCTTATTGATTAGGGTGCTAGGATTGAAACATTTTTCCTTCGTGTGATCTATTTCCTGCTTTCAAAGGCGAGTTCTAGTGTTTCCTTTTTACTATTGTTTTGGGATGAAGCATGCTCTGTTTATACTAAAACAATTTTCTGTGCTATTCATGAGGTTGTATGTTATGGTAAATGTTAATACATGCTGATACTTGTAACGCAATCATTAATTCTTGTGTGAGCCGCTTGTCTATATGGGTAGATCTACTTGGGGAATCCCCCACACACAGTGCCTTCTGTAATAAATGGGAAGGGTACCACACTGAGATCCTGCGGGGTCATTTGTGGCAAGTAACAAGTTTTAAAGTAGACTATGGTGAACCATCTGGCAGGTATGGTGCACCGATTTGAGGCTCAGTTTCCCTATGCGATTTAACCGGTAACACAAGTTTTGAAGAGGCTAGCCGGGGCTGAGTGCAGGGTTGATTGTGATCCCTACAACAATGATACTATGATTTCTAAATCGAATATCATATTCAAATGAATCTTTTTGTTTTTAAACTTTAAGCATTTGAACTCACCAACTTTTTAGTTGACACAAATTCTTTTGATCATGTTTTCAGGTAACCCTTGATGGAGGTCTAGCTTGTGTGGAAGGCTTATGGATGACCTAGCACCGTGACCCATGGCATTGCTTGTTTGATTTTAAACATTTGAAACAATTTAAACTTGTTGTATTGTTTAATTATGAAACAATTTGTACTGAATATGTCTACTCATGACTAGGCTCGGCTTTTATAGCCAGGTTTTATTACCTAATGTAATGCCATGTGATGTTCTCTCCTTAAGTGCTCTTTAGATGGTTAGTTTCCGCTGCCGTGATTGTTACCAGTCTGTGATGTTCCACCCACCTTGGGCCCGAGGTGTGAAAACTTGATATCAAAGCCAAAGGCTATAGAGAAGTCGGGAATACAGACCCTAGGCTACAACCCTGATACCTTAGGATTGTCCTTGTGGGAACGTGTTAGGATGATCGAGTTGGGTAAATTGATGACTACACTTGATCAACGTAATCATGAATTTACCGGACGCGTAATTTCTAGCGTGAACCTTTATGTGGTGTTGAAACCTTTTTTTTTTAATTTATGATTCAAGAAAAGTTTCTTGGTGTGGTTTGAAAGTTTTCTTAAAATGAACTTATCTTGTCTGCTATCGTTTGATGATACAACTGAATTGTTGATACTACTGCCATCACTACTATAAGTACTACTACTATTACTTGTACTATTACTATCATGAGCTATGGGAAACCAAATTACTCATGATGAAGTTACAGGATATTCGAAACTTTGGCCGAGAAGGGAAAGGCGCCAGCTCACCCAGTTAATGAGACTGCCCTGGTTGGGAGACTCAGGAGGACTAATCCCCGGACTGAGTACGAGGAATACTTTAGAATATGTGGACATCCAGGATTCATATCTGTAACCTCCGATGACTCCGAGCCATCGGAAGGCTCCTCTTCGACATCCCCAGCTAGGAGCGAAACACACTCCAATTCACCGCATATCGTCGCACCTACTCACTCACTTATCTCACCTATCGGGGATAGGGGTGCACGTGTTGTCACTCACCCACGCAAGAGTGCTACGTCGGGACCTTCTTTTTCCTTTAGGATGCCTCCTCCTCCACCTCCACCTGCTAGGACCTCGACACCAGCACCTCCTATGATCGACCCGCACCGACGCCACCCACGCGTGAGCATTGGATGCCACCGAGGCGTAGAATGTATGATTGGCCGAGCGTGCTTGCTGGCGAATCGTACTCCAAGTCAGCCGCCAGACTAGTGATTTGGGCCCCTTTGACCCTACGTTGAGTGAAATAGACCGTCCAGCATCACAAGTTGAGTCTTCAGCATGCTACCGGACTTCCCAGTCTGCTTAGTTTCAGGCCTTGATGGTATCGCACGGTGTCCAACAGTTGGACCTGACATCGTCGGGATTTTTAGAATGCATGGGAGCATGGTCTGAAACTCGGTATGGATGGAACACATCAAACGAGTTTTTGAACTCCTCAATAAACTCCATATTACACATTATTCGATCAATTTTCTTCGATATACCAACTCCTTTCTTTAGTTTTTGAGTCCATGTATAGTGTAGGCCAGCGCTATTAACATCCATTATTTCCAGCTGTTGAACACATTCTCGAAACTCCCGCATGCCTGTAGTGACTTTAGACGAGCCTGCAACACTATCCTCCAAGTTCAAAGAAACATTAAAATCACCTAAAGTGAGCCACAACTTCTTATTTGTGACTACCTTATGAGCACATAAGTTATTCCATAGGTCCCTTCTTTGTTGATATTGGTTGCTAGCATTAACGAAAGAACAAAACATCATTTTGTTCTCCTTTTTGAAGATCACATGCACATGCATAACCTGGTTAGTTGGTGACAAAACCATAACATCAACAATATCCGCGTTCCACCCCAGAATTATTCGAGCTCTTCTATTACACATACCACCATTGGATGTCCAATCCCAAGTTTTTAAAACCTTCTTACACACAATAAAAAACCGCGAAACATCTACATGGGATTCCAAAATCACACAAATCTGAAAATTATTCTCCTTCACCACCTCACGAACCTCTTTTTGCTTCGAGGGGTGGTTCAATCCAATATGTCTTTTGTTGTAAGTAGATCATCAGCCTTTGATTCTTCTTGTTCTTTATAAGGCTTTTCTTCATTTAGTTCTTTCCATTCAGCATCACTAGCAACTTCAGCATGAGTTACAGGTTTTGAAGGTGAACTTCAACATTGATCACCTCTTTCTGACTAGAACCTAAGTACTTCTCTTCCTGGTGTATATAATAAGTTGCTTAGAAGTCTCAGCAGATTCCTTTATTTGTTTTGTTGTAGGAGCATTAGCTTCAATGTCCCTTATCTTCTTTTTCAGACTTTCAATCTCCTCATCCTTTCTTTTCAACTGAGCAAAATGTTCTTGTATAGTCTTGTTAGCTTTGTTGCTCTCTAACACAAGCTTTTCTTTTTCAGCTTTCTCATGTGCAATTGACTCTTTTTGTTCTTTGAGAAGCTCATGTAGAGCATCAATGACTTTATTGTATTCTTGTATGTTTTCTATTAATCTTTCCAGGCTAGATTCTTGCTTCATCAGCTGATCATCCATTTCTTTTATCACACCCTTCAACTCTTGTATTCTTTGCTTTCTTTTGTTTGACTTCTTTACCAGTTTGTTTTATTCAGCCACCAAATAGTTTTGCTAACAGGGATGTCATCTTCACTTAGATCATCCTCATGATAAGCAATCACATCAACATTGTTGGCTTCTTCTTCCCTTTCTTGATGTTCAGTAGCCAGCTCATCATCATTTACTTCATCAAGTGCTACCCTGACTGAGCTTGAGCTTGACTCAACTGCTTGATCTGCCTGCTCTTTATGTTATTGTTGATGTTGCTGAAGACCAATGATTGGAGAGACAGGTTCAGTATCATTTGAGTGGACAGGGGATTAAGTTTTGGTTGGTGACAATTTAACAGTGCTTTATTGTAAGGCTAGCTCAGTCTCACCGATGTAAATGCTCTCAGTGGATTGGTTTTCAGGAGTTGGAGGTTGTTGGAAAAGTTGTAATTGGAGTTGATTTGGTGATTGAGGGTGAATTGGAGAAATTGGTTGGGTGTTTTGACTGGCTGGAGATTGAGGTTTGGGAGATTGAGGTTATGGAGATTGATGATGTTGGTGATTGGGTGATTGATGGGGTGAAGGTAAGGCTTGCACAGTATTAGTAAGTGAACTCCCTTGTTATTATTCCCATACCAATTCTTGGGGTATGTTCCCATTAGGATCAGCCACATGTGAAAAAATGGGCATATCTCCTCCTTCATACTTTCCACTAATCTTATTCAGTACAGATCTCCCCAGATGTGCCTAAACAAACACTATCTCCATCTCTACTATTCCAGGTAGATCAGTATTGATGATTAATTTCAAGAACCTTGGAAACATATAGATTTTGTCAGCCTTTTGAACTCTGATGTGGTCACATAGACAACTGAAAATATACTTGGAGTAGTGGTATGTCCTTCCCTCAAAGATGACAATAATCCCAGATGATATGTGCCTAGAGAATCTATCAAGCCCAGACTTCCTATTGGAGATGCACTTTAGGTACGTGTGACATAGGATTCTGTACGGCTTGCATAATCTTCCTTTCTTTATCTCCCTTTTTTCATAATCACCATCGTATCCCATCAGATAGAATATTTTCTCTATGTATTCATTTTCGAACACATCAGGGTGACCAGCTTCTTGTTCTTCCAACTCTAGAACCCTCTTCATGGTCTGTTCATCCATACTCAGTCTTTGATTCTTCACTTTCGCCACGATAACTTTCTATTCTCCATCTTCTTCTATTCGTGCGGAGTTTCGCAAATCAACTATATGTTATTGCTGAATCGCAGGCTCTGCTGTTAGAGCATAGAATAGCTTGGATCGTCGCTGATATCTGATTATGTCCTGATACCCTTCCGATACAGGGTCATCAGCATTGAGAAATGCACACACATTATGCTCTCTAGCAAATCGATTAGCCATCTTCAAAACAATGATCTAAGATCAAGATTATGTGTTTGTTTGATGTTTTGATTCGGTAGTTTTGATTGTTTGTGAAAGGGGGAAAAGGTTTGTTGAGTGGGTTTTTCTAGGTCTAAAAAAGTGTTCTGAAAAAGTGAATAATGAATATTTAAGTCAAAAACATCATTTAAGAACACTTGGACACATTAATTTCATTTATTTAATGATGTGGGTCCTATTTTTTTCTTACTCTTCCATGGAATTTGTGTTGGTTCATCCTTTGGACATATGTGGATGCATAACTTAAAAACTGAAATTTAAAATTGAATTAAAGTATAACTTAATTTTCCATAGGTTATCAATATATGGAAATGAATTATAATTGTTAAATATTAACTCATCCGTAGGTTACCAATCTACGGATTGTCATATTTTACTCCCCCTTAAGTTTCGCACTGTAGCTTCTACTGATGCTAAGAATGCACAGTAGCTTCTGCTGATGTTTGAAATGCAAAGATTGAAACTTATTTTATTGTATGGTCCTAATCAACTGATAGAACCATTTATTGCTATTAGACCTTGTTGACTTTGTTTTCATGACAATTTGTGCACAAGAAGATTTATAAATTTAAAAACTCCATGTATCCAAAAGCCAAGTTAGTGCTCCGGTTCCAATTCCTTCATATTGACAATTCATTTGACAATTTTGGTTATTAACTTGTTTTCATGAATCTACTCCCCCTAAATTTTTGATCAATGATGAATGTATGCATTTATCATAAATTTATAAGAAGAATATCATGAAAGACACATGTCTGTCCAAACATATCAAAAGAAAGAAATTAAATTAAATTAAACAAAATTGAATCAATTACTATGTACAAGCATATATACACATAGAATGGGATCATACTATAACACTAAGCATCTTCCTGATTAATTTGTTTGATGAAATGATACCTGATTTTAGTTCTGATTGCAAGTATGTTTGTCCACTTAAGTTCAAGCAAGAGTATTGTGTCAACAAGGCATGCTGTTTATCATGTTTTCATGTTTATTAGTGAGTAACTGTTATGGGCTCCACATTCAAATCACTTAGCGATTGTCCTCACTTTGTGAGTCAAATCATCACTTTTTCACACTTAGAAACTATGTACTTTAAGTTATAAGTTCTATCTTGAGATGCATTTGACATCTCATTAATGCATTGATGTAATAGCTCTGAATTAAATATACAGTTGATAACAGAGGATTCTTTTAAGAGCTTAGACATGATCATCATCAGGTCACTAGGTCTTTACATCCTTAAAACAGAGGTGCCTTTAACCCAGGTCTTTGTTTACACAAAACAGAGGGATGATGAGGATCATGATCTTTTCACCAGTTGGTTACAAATGTATACCATGGTGATCATACACCCAGGTCTTTCTTTACACAGAACAAAGGGAATATGATTTGCAAAGATAGATATTATAAAGTGTTGGTACATAGTGTGCTTAGATGAGTGATTTGGTCACATCAAGATAAGACTCACTTGTTGGTTCCTCAAAATGAAGTTTCCCACAAACAGTCACTTTGTATTATGTTTTGCATGCTCTTAGTGTAGTTTCCACTCAAGATGAACCTAGTCATATATCAAGAAACTTTGATCAGATTTTAATAATATATATGTAATCAGGAAGTAAGCAAAGGAATATTGTACTATCATTTCCCATACATATGTCATGCTGAACTAAAATACATAGGAAGAAAGACAATATTTTTTTATTCTAAGCTTCGAAAGATGTTTCAGAAGTTTCTTCTGAAGGTAAATTTCTTTTGGAAGAAAATTGTTCTAATACATAAGTTTCTTCCGAAGGCAATTATTAATCTTCCAAAGGATAAATTTTTATTTATTTATTACTATTTACAAGGGCAGACACATGCTTTTCTTTGTTCATAATGATTAATCTAAGTTAATCATGCCCAGAGACTCAATTAATAAATTAAATCTAACTGAATCAAATGCGTTAGTGAATAAATCAGCAAGCTGATTTGTTGTATCCACTTTGACTAACTTGATCGAACTTTTTTCTGAGCAATCTCTCAGAAAATGGTATCTTATATCAATATGCTTTGTTTTACTATGTTGACTGGATTAGCAGTTATAAACATACCAGCTGAATTGTCAATGTAAATTGGAGTTTGAAGGAAACTGTAACCATAATCAAGCAATTGGTTTTGAAACAAAAGGACTTGAGAGCAACCAGCTGAAGCAGCTATGTACTCGGCCTCAGCTATGGATACAGATACATTTGTTTGCTTCTTGCACTGCCATGAAACTAGTCTTGGTCCTAAGAATTGGCATCCACTAGTTATGGATTTTCTGTTATTGTTGCATCCTCCAAAGTCAATATCTGGATATGAGTAGGGAGTGAAATCACCATCATTTAGATACCACAGTCCAAGGGCTCGTTTCCCTTTGAGATATTTGAAAATTCTTTTCATAGCATTCAGATGAGACTCTTTTGGATCTGATTGGTACCTAGCACAAACACACACAACAAACATAATGTCAGGTCTACTAGCAGTTAAATACATAAGTGATCCTATCATTGATCTATACAATCTTTGATCAATAGATTTTCCTGTAGGATCTGGTACAATCTTTTCAATTGTTGAGGCAGGTGTTTTGCATGAAGATGTATCAGCAAGGTTGTACTTCTTCAATATTTGATGTATGTACTTCTCTTGATTGATGAAGATGTTATCTGTCTTCTGATGAACTTGTAGACCAAGGAAGAAAGTTAACTCTTCCATTGGTCTCAACTGAAACTCACATTTCATCAACTCTTCAAAGCTTACACATAATCTCTTGTTAGTTGATCCAAATATAATGTCATCAACATAAATTTGAACCACCACGAGATCTTGATGTTCTTGTTTGAGAAAGAGAGTCTGATCAATAGTTCCCATTTTATATCCATGCTTGAGCAAGAAAGATGATAATATTTCATCCCACTTTCTTGGTGCTTGATGAAGACCATACAAAGCTTTATCAAGCTTGTATACCCTGTGTGGGTAATCAGGATCTTCAAAACTAGGAGGTTGAGCTACATAGACTTCTTCACATTTTTACCATATAAGAAAGCACATTTGACATCCATTTGATAGACAGTGAACTTCTTATATGATGCATAGGCTAGGAATACTCTTATGGCTTCAATTCTTGCAACTGGTGTAAAAACTTCATCATAGTTTATCCCTTCTTCTTGTGTGTAACCTTGTGCAATCAACCTTGCCTTGTTTCTCAAAATTATACCTCTGTCATCTACTTTATTTTTGAAGAGCCACCTTGTTCCAATTGGATGTTAACCTTCAGTTAAATCAACTAGATTCCAGACTTTCTACTTTCTGAATTGTTAGAAGCTCTTCTTGCATAGCTTCAATCCAGCTATTGTCTTTTAGTGCAGCTGTGATGTTTGAAGGAACCACTTGTGAAAGAAAACAAGTGAAAAGGCAGATGTTTGCAGCTCCATTTGGCTTCTTTTGGTTCTTTCATTAAGATCACCAATGATGTTGTTTATTGGATGAGTCTTATGAAATCTTGTTGTTGGAGTAGATTCAACTAGAATAGATGATTCCAAGTTAGTCATATCCATTGATGCAGATGGATCCAACCCAGCTGATGAATTTAGGAAAGTAATCAAAGTGTTCCTCATGTTCATTATTAGAAGTGAAGTGATCTTCTTCATGAGTTTGAACATCAGGTGCATTGTCAATATCTTCCGCTGGAACTTATCCGGAAGTATTTGTGCTTCCATAGGAGTTACAAGAACATCTACGGATGGATTTTCTGCTTCTGTAGGAGTTACAGGAACATCTACGGATGGGATTTGTTGAGCATCTCTAATGTTTTGAATATATACAGAGGTGGATGGAACAGCTGCTGAGGCATTATTCATATCTCCGGATGTTTGATGCTCATCTGCGGATGCAGAGTCAGCAGTTGCTCATAAACTGTTTCCATCTGAGGATGCAGATCCATTTTGCTGGACTTGTGCTGCATTATTGTTATTATTGCTTGTTCCTTGTTCCATGATATGTTTGAATTCTTGGAGGATCAGCAGACAATGACACTTCATTCATATTTGGCGGAACAAATGGATAACATGTATCATCAGATCCTGTATTATTCAAATACCAAAGTTAAATGAGTCTGTTAGTGCATCTATATCAAACAACCATGATGATCCTTTTACAGATTTAGGAAATAAGGATTCATTAAATGACAGATTAGGAGTTTCTTCCATAATGTTATGTTGTGGAATGTAAATCCTATATGATTTGGATGTTGAAGAATATCCAACAAAGAAACCATCATAGGCTTTTTCTAAAAATTTTCCCAATTGTTCTTTTATGTTTAAGACAGATACATGACACCCAAAAGCTCTAAGATATCCTATGTAAGGTTTTCTCTTAAATAAAAGCTCATAAGGTGTTTTATTATGTTCTTTGACAATTAATGTCCTATTTTGAACATTGCATGCTGTGTTCACTGCTTTATTCCAAAAGGTGATTGGCAATTGTGAATTAGCTAGCATTGTTCTTGCTGCTTCAATAAGAGTTATGTTTCTTCTTTCAGCAACTCCATTCTGTTATGGAGTTCTTGGTGCACTGAATTGCCTTGCAATGCCTCTATTACTGCAAAAAGAATCTAAGTCAGTATTAACAAATTCAGTCCCATTGTCACTCCTAAAAATTTTGTTTTTTAAATCAAGTTGATTTTCAATTTTAGTGACAAACTCCATTAATGTTTCTGATATTTCACTCTTTTTTTTAAGAAAAAGACCCATGTGAATCTAGTGAAATCATCCACTACCACTAAACAATATTGCCTTTTACCAATGCTCATCATATTGGTTGGACCAGACAGATCCACGTGAAGCAATTTAGGTGGTGTAGTGTTTGTATTGATAATTTTGGATTTATGTGACACTCTATGTTGTTTTCCTTTATAACATGAAGGGAAATGATTTGAAAAATGAAACTCTTTCTTTGGCAGTCTAATGACTAAGTCATTTTTCACCAATTTGTTTATGTTCTTCATGTTAGAATGAGCAAGCCTTCTATGCCATAATTGAGATTCATCTTCTGATAACTTAGATAGTAGGCATGTTTCATGTCTTGTGAGTGTAGTGTTGTTTATATCCAAAACATATGTGTTTCCTTTTCTTTATGCTTTAAGAAGGATCCATTCTTCTGGAACTGAAAAACCTGGCTTAAGAATGTAACAATTAGTGTCATCAAACAATGTGGTATAGTTTTGATCATAAATTTGAGACACACTCAATAGATTATGCTGCAAATTCTCACAATAATTTACTTTCTCAAATTTGAGTACACCATTTGTTATCATTCCTTCACCAACTATTTTACCTCCCTTCTTATCCCCACCAAATGCCACATAAGAAGCATTTTTATGTTTGAAGTCATAGAGAAGAGAACAGTTTCTTGTCATATGTCTGGAACAACCACTGTTAACATACCACTTGTTGTCAGCTCTCCAAGATTGTTCCTGCACACAAAAGAAATCAATTTGAAGTAGGAACCCAACTCTTAATGATCTTGGGTTTACCAACAGAGTCTAAAATTGTAACTTCCTCATGAATGAGTTTTGATGTTTTAGTATTAATTTTAGATTCAATTGATTCATTGTGTGTTGGTAGAGGTGAGGATGATTCTGTTGAAGATGAGGTTGTTGAACTAGGTTCAGGTTTCTCAATCTCTTCTTCATTCACCTTATCTTTGTTGGTGTGTTGCTTAGGTTTTGATAAAGAACCTTGATTGTTGAAAGTTTCATTATCTTTTGATTTTGAATGAGATACTTGAGTTCCATTTTCAAAATTATCAAAGAAAGTATCATCAGCATTTGTTTTTTTTCAATCAAATCCACCCTTTTGTGAGGTGTTTTGGATTGCTGAAATGTTGTTCTTTTCGTCAAAGGTTGAAAATTAGTAGATGTTTTCTCCTTTGGTTTTGGCTTTTGTTTTTGTTGCTGCTTCTTTGTTTTAGAATCTTCTTGACCATCAGTGGATTGAGAGTCTGATTCAGCTTTATCAGATTGTTTTTGCTTTGTGCTCTTTGTCTTGTTCTTTTTGTTGAAATAACATTCCTGAGTTGAATGGTTATTTTTGTTACAAATTGCACAATGTTTGTTGAAGTAGCAGTCAGATGTCATGTGGTTTTTCATATTGCAAATTGAACAATAACTGCTGAAGTAACAATCTTCAGTATTGTGGTTTTTCATATCACACAATTTGCAATACATTTCATCTGATTCTTTGTCAGAATCAATCACTTTCTTCTTCTTTTTCAGCTTTTGAGGCTTCAAATCCTTTTCCAATTTTGCAGTTGATTTATCCTTTCCTTTCTCTGACATATTATTAAAGGATTCTTGTTTACCATTTGTTGATTTATGCTGCTTAAGATTCATCACTTTCTGGTTTGATTTGTTGGTTGTTGCTTTTGCCTTCCGCATATCATCTACTGATTCAGTAGATTTGGTTTTCCGCAAATGTGCTACTGAAGAAGGTTTCTTCTTCTGCTGAAGATCCGCTGATTGTTTCTTCTTTCCCTTTTTTATGGAAGATGTGTGTATTTCCTCAGTAGATGCACACTTTTCAATTTCTTCATTTGAAGGTTTTTATTTCTGATGAAGTTCTTGAAGACCGTCATTTAGCTGAGCTATTCTCTTGCAAATAGTCTTCAACATGTTTCTTTGTTTTGGAGGATATGGCAACTTTGTTTCTTCAAGAACTTTGGGAATGATTGTTTCAAAAGCAACATTCTTACCAATGTCTAGTTGATCATCATCATGTTCATCAGAATCATCTAACTCATCACACTCATCAAAGTCAAATTCTGAATCATTTTATTTAATATTTTATGATTCAGAAGACTCAGTTTCACTCACCTCAGTTTCATTGTTATTAACTTGTTGATTAGATTTTATTTCAAACTTGGTGCTTGGCACAAAATGATTTGACAAGTTATTTGTCATTGTTTCTGGTAAAGGTGAATAACTATCATTTATAGGAGGTGCAATAGCATTATATCCCAACCCATACATGTTCTTTGATTCAATAGGAGAATTTATTAATTTCTCATATTGCTGAGATGAAAGTTGAAACTTCTGAAGTTTCACTTCAGTTGATGCATGATCAGCCTGGATTTTGTTAAGGAAGTGGTCAGATGCTCAACTTGGGCTTTTAAACTATAATTTTCTGAAACAAGTTTATCTAAATCTTTCTGTAAAGAGTTAATCTTGATTAGATATAATTTATGTTCTCTTACATGAGATTCATTTAAAATCATTGTTTCTTTTACTTTATCAGCCAGTTGTTGAGCATGGACTCTATATCTTTCAACTTCCTCAACACATACCGATGAAAACAATCTATCTCTTACCTCTCTAGCCATTGGTGGAACTTTGTTCTCCATGTGTGCCATCAAAGCTTGATTCTCTTCCAAGACTTCCTTCTCATACATGCTCCAGTCAAAGGTTCCATCTTGAAGAATGATCAGCCCAGTTTCTTTAGAGTACTTGGTCCTGTTGATGCATTTATGGCTGGTGGGGATGAGTTGGTTAGCTGTGGTTGTCTGAAAGATCTTTGAGACGTTGATGGTTGATGAGTTAGCTGCTGATGAGACTGATGTTGCTGATGTTCTTTCATGTCAGAAGATTGTTGATTACATTCTCTTGAGAAGTACCCATAGAGATTGCATTTGAAGCATCTTACTTTTGACTTATCAACACCAATCTTTGATGTTTTCCTAGCTGCAGCCAAATTTTTGTTTCTTCTGAGGTATTGCTTTGTTCTATAAGCTATCATAGCCATTTGCCATTGAAGATCCATCTCTTCTACTACATCTGGATGTTGTTCATCCAAGTATTGCTGGCAGATGTTGGCAGATGTTAATGAGCTTCCCAGGTAAGCTTGAAAACTTGCACTGAAAGCTGCAAAGGATGCTTTTTGTTCTTCAGAGTCCAGAATCACAGTGATGGGCTCTACTTGGTTGTTGTTTGATGAAGTCTTTTCTGATGATGTAGATACATTTCTTCTATCATCGGTTCTTCCTTTTTCTTTTGCTGATTTATTTTTAGAAGACTTCTTTGAAGGCTTTGATGCAGAGAAACTTACTTCTTCTTCATCTTCACTCAAAGGACAAGAGTTGTCACTATCATTGTTGGAAATAAAGGCACTTCCAGCACTTTTTGTTTCTTTAAAATGATAGGGTGAGACATGTGTTCTCACACTCTTGTTTCTTGTTTTTTCATCCATTTCTCAACCTTAGCTACCAATGTATCTAAACCAGTTGCTTTGAGGTCAATGGTGTTCTTGAACATAGACACAGTTTGCTTCCAACTTTCAGACAAAGTATGGAGCATCTTTTTGTTTAATTCCTCATTGTATATTTCAACTCCAAGATGTTCATCTCTGTTACAAGTTGTATAAATCTATGGAGTTGTTGAGGAATTGATTCACCCTCAATAAAAGGTTTCATATTGTGAACGAAGGGTGTCCTTCCTAATGCTTCAGATTTCATCACTCCCATCACAGATTGTATGAAGTATCTTGCACAAGGAATTTGCTGTTTTATAATTCTCACACCTGATTAATATTTCTTCAGGTAAAGCCATACTAAGCAAAGTGTATGCTTTAATATCAACTTTGACTTTCTTAATATCATCAGGTGACAGATCTTTTGTGCTTATGGGGTTGATTATTGTCATTGTAATCCGCCCAAGAGTGGGTGGAATATTAGGACCCTCAATTATTGAAACCCACAAGTCAGAATCAGTGTAATTCACATGATTCCTGAACTTGATTTTCCAGGATTTAAAATCTGCTTTTGTTTCCAACTTTGGAGGTTGGTATGATGATCCACCAAAGTTACTCATGTTTAGTTAAAGTCTAAGAATTTAACTATTACAGATTTTCTTTTAAGTAATGAACTAATTAGTGACAAAACTTAACTAATAGTAATTAAGCGATTACGATCACAAATCAGTCAATCCTTTTAATGATAATTTATTATCAAATAAAGGATTTTGTTAATGTATTTGTTCAATTGATTTAAACAATTGATGAATATCAATCAATAGCACAGATCTATGATTCAATTAATGTGAATATAGATCTAAGCTAACCGAGCAATGAAACAATACTCGCTGAAAGATAAATCATTGTTTTATTGTTTTAAAAACTGACTCACACAAAACAATTTTGCTTAAAGACAATAGATCTACTCAGAAAACTGATAAATATAATGAAATAAGCAATCAATTAAACAATTCTAACACTGATAGATGAATCGATCTAAATCAATGAACACTTGGCTCTGATACCACCTGTGAATCCAAGGATCGCAATCAGGAATTATCTGTGTTAGAAGGGAATTAAGTTAATGAATACGGAATGAACATTAAGCTTGTTTATTTGTTTAATAAATAAATATCAAACACAATAAATGTTGATTATGACGAACACAATGATACGAGCACAATAAATAAACAAACAAGATTTGATTCAAAAGTATTTCACTAAAACTGATTAATGTTATAGACGAATAAACAATGAATGCTATAAATAATAATTGCTTTGAATGGATTGATGTTGGTGAAATATTAATGTGACAGCTGCTAGGGTTTGTGTTTGATTGATTGTGTGAATTGATGTGATATTTTGGGTTTTCCATTTGGTCGCCCGAGTGTTCTCTCGTATTGCTCTCTTTGTAGTGAAACCTAAGACTCATATTTATTGGCATGCATGTTTCTGTTAAGGTGTCACACCCCGGGCCCAGGTAGGGTGGGACGTCACAGACTAGCAACAACATATGGCAGCGGAAACAAACCATTATAAGAGCTCAAAGGAGAGAATATCACATGGCATTAAAGTTTTAAAAAGGTAACGGGGCTAGATACACATCAAGACCCCAATTAAGTTTTACAATCAACCATAAAAATAAAATTTACTTGTTCAACACACAAATATAAATTGTTCAAATGTTTCATCAAGGAAATAAGCCAATGCCATGTCACGGGGATAAGTCTAGGTCTTCAAACAGCTAGGATCTCTTCAGACATTACCTGAAACATGCTCAAAAGAAAATTGTGTCAACTATAAAGTTGGTGAATTCAAGTGCTTAAAGTTCAAAAACAAAAGGACTTAATAAATCCTTCTTTGATTAAAAGAAAAAATAATCATTGTTTATCATCGTGGGAGAAATAAAATCATAATCAACCCTGCACTCAGTCCCCGGTTAGCCTATTCTAAAGTTGTGTTTTACCGGATATTCCCGAAGGAAGAAACTGAGCCCCATACCAGTGAACCCTACCTACCCGGATGGTTCACCATAGAATCTTAACAAAACTTGTTACATGCCACAACGATCCCTCAGGATCTCACTGGGGTAACCTTCCTGGAACGGAAGCCACTGTGTGTGGGGGATTCCCCAAATAGATCTATCCATATAAATCAAGCGGTTCACGAAAGAATTAATGATCATGATATAAGAATTAGCAGGTAACCACAATCCCACATAGTATCATCAAATAAAGCACAATCATAGTTCATAAAAGTAGAGCATGTTCCATCCCAAAACAGTAGTAAAAAGGGGGATCACTAGAACTCACCTTAGATATCAAGCAAAAAGAAATTCTTCGCGTGCCGGGAATGTCTCAAGTCTAGCACCCTAACATAAGTATATTAAGTGATTAGCTACTGCTCTAAGCCTATTTAAGGAGCAACAATAGTGCCTAAGACTTAAATGGACGGGTTCGGCTTTCATTCAGTTAGGGTTTGTATAAAAAGGTTCCTTTTATGGAAAGTCATGGTTTTTCATGAAATCAAAGGTTTCTACATTACTAAACCAAGAATATATAGTAATTATGCCATTTAAGGGGGCAAATGAACTTATGGGAGTCGGTTATGAAGTTTTGCAAAATTTACAATTTTGCCCCTGAAGTTTCAAAATTGAATTTTCTACCCTTAAGATTAGTTTCTTGCATTAAGTGACCTCTATACTTAAAAATCAGGTTCAAGACATTAATTTAACTTAGTTTTAAGAGTTTATAACCAAAAATTCAGTTTATGGACTCGGTTTGTAAATTACGCGTTTAACGTTGCCGGTTACGGTAAAACCGAACGGTTTAAAAATGGTTATCTATGAGTTTTCGCCTTTTTGAGTCTAAAACCAGTAGATAACTTTTTAAAGTCATTTTAATAAGTTTCCAACCTTTTAAATCACAAATTTTGCCCCTAGTAGTTGAAAGACCCGTTTTTACGTTTAAACCGTTAAAATGCGTTTTTAGTCGGGTTTGACCATTTTAAAAGCTTGTTTGACCAACCATTTTACCTTTGAGGTTATTTTATCTTTTAACCTACTGGAAAATCATGATTTTTTATAATTTGTAACATTTACCCATTTATCGTATATTTTTCCTTAAAAACGCCTCTCGGTTTACACCCGGTTTCACTTAAAATCCATTTAAAATACCATTTGACCACTAAAAATTCTCATTAGCTCCAGAACACTTTATTAATCCTTAATGAACCTGGAATTCTTTTTTAAAAAGTTTATAGTTCAAGATTTCTTGTTTTTAAGTCCTTTTAACACATTTTCGGGTCCCGAAAGTGACCAAAATGGGTCTAAACACATTATGTCTTTTGTTCCAGAAGTCAAACCATGTTATTAAACTTAATATGCACTAAAACTTACTGAAATAACAGTCCCAACATGTTGCCTAAAGGTTCTACACATACAAAGGTTTCAAGAGGTGAAAATAAGCCATAACCGACCATTACACATGTGTGATTCATGGTAACTTAAGTTTAATCATTGCCAAAACTTCATCTTACTTAAAAATCAGATTATTGAGGTGTCTTAAAAGTCATTTTGAGCAGGTTACACATTTTGTTTTGAAGGGTTACAAGATACACAAGTTTGATAGTGCCAAAAACACCAAAATAGGGTTTTCAAAGGGGAAAATCGGGTTCTACCCCTTAGATTGACCATTATATCATGTGATATACCTTCAAGAACGTTGGGAACTCTTCAAGAACAAGGTGAGGGTGAGAGGTTTCTGTTACAACAAGAAAAAGTAAGGTTTTTAGGTGAACAATGAAGTTAAACTTGAAAAATGACCAAAACCGAACATAGTGAGCTTACACTTGATGTATCTCACGGTTTAGAAGCTGTGGATGGTCGTGAATGGTTGAAATCTCCTTGGATGAGGCTGGAGAATCTCGAACAAAAGCTGGAACATCAAGTATTGCACGTTCCAAGCCTCAAAACATCACCAAAATTCACCTTTCTTGCGGTATGCTGCTGGCCGATGGTTGTATGCTTGTAGTTTGCGATTTTGGAGCTTGGAAGGAGAGGATTAGAGAGTGTTTGATAGAGAGGAGGTGTGTGTTCAGCTGGTGAATTCGAAAATGAGAGAGAGAAGAGGAGTGTCTTGCAATTGCATGTAAAGTGTATGGGTGATAGGAAGGTGGTGTGTAGTGGAGGACAAAGGTGGTGATTGGTGGCAAGGGGGCGGCCGATTCTTGGCCTTTAGTGAGGCATTTTGATTAAATTTTTATTGTGGAAATAATATTATGGGGTATTAATTTGAAGTGTAGTGTAGTATTTAAAATTGTTAGTTAGTATATTGTCTTATGCATGATAATGCATGCTAGAACCGAAACTCCAAGTGTGTGGGTGTGTACACATATTTTTAATTGATTCAATTGATATTCTTAATTCTAGCTAGGGTGACTAATCAATATTCCCGGGCACGAATTTTCTAAAAAGGTAGAAACCTAAATTGGTTAAAAATCAAAAGTAAAGATCACATGAAATCATAATTTACATCAAATAGCAAGAATTGATTCCAATTTCATAGTAGGGTTGTATAGTTTCAATTATTAGCACTCATAGCATGGATAATGATGCAAGTAATCTAGGGTTAGGGTATCAACCTGGAGGTTGGTTGTCACATTCTCCCACCGTTTAAGAAATTTCGTCCCGAAATTTAACTCTGATTAGGGACTGAACGGGTGGGTTTGAAGAGGTGTGGATAGTTCTTCCTCATTTCATCTTCACGCTCCCAAGTAAATTCAGGTCCTCGCTTGGAGTTCCATCTAACTTTAACCTTGGGTATGCGGCTCCGCCGGAGTTGTTTGACCAAATGATCCGTGATCTCCACAGGTTCTTCCACAAAGTTCAGTTTGTCGCTTATCCTTGCTTCTTTTAATGGTAGTTCCAGGGTTTTGTCTACCATGCTCTTCTTCAAGTTTGACACATGAAAGGTGTCGTGTATGTGACTCAATCCCGGGGGTAGTTTCAACTTATATGCTACTGGGCCAATTCTTGCCATTATCTCAAATGGTCCAATGTATCTTGGGCTTAGTTTTCCTCTTTTTCCGAATCTCACCGTTCCTTTCCACGGTGCTACTTTTAGCATCACTCTGTCGCCCACTTGGAACCCTAGAGGTTTCCGCCTCCTGTCGGCGTACTTATTCTGTCGGTCTCTAGCTGCTCTCAGTCATTCCTTTATCTTATAGATCTTATCTGTGGTTTCCAACACTATGTCGGGTCCCATCACTTGGATGTCACCAATCTCATTCCAACTCAAGGGTGATCGGCATTTCCTGCCATAAAGGACCTCGTATGGAGCGGCTTTGATACTCGCGTGGTAACTGTTGTTATAGGCGAATTCTACCAAAGGAAGATGGTTATCCCAGTTTCCGCCAAAGTCCATCACGCAAGCTCTCAACATATCTTCCATCGTTTGAATAGTTCTTTCGCTCTGTCCGTCGGTCTGAGGGTGGTAAGCCGTGCTAAGATCTAAACGTCCTAAATCTTGCTGGAACGATTTCCAGAAACGAGAGGTGAAACGGCTATCACGGTCTGAGACGATCGACAGAGGCACTCCATGCCTTGTTACAATCTCGTCGACATAAAGTTGGGCCAGTTTCGTCATATCGTAGTCTTCTCTAATTGGCAAGAAGTGAGCTGATTTGGTTAATCTATCCACTATTACCCAAATAGCATCATGACCTTTAAACGTTCTAGGCAGCTTGGTAACGAAATCCATCGTAACATTATCCCATTTCCATTCGGGAATCTTAGGTTGCTGCAACGTTCCCGATGGTTTTTGGTTCTCAGCTTTTACCATGGCACAAGTTAAACATTTCCCCACATAAACAGCGATTGATCTCTTAATTCCTGGCCACCAGAAAAGTGTCTTTAAATCCTGGTACATCTTATCACTTCCAGGATGAATTGAATACCTAGACTTGTGTGCTTCACGAGGATTAGTTCTCGAATTCCTCCGTGTTTTGGCACCCAAGTCCTTCCACCATATCTATATGTACCATCGTCCCCTATCTCCAATCGCTTTTCCATTCCAGTCAATCCTTCTTCTTTCAATTTTTCTTCCTTTAATGCCTCGCCTTGAGCTTCCTTCAATTTTGCTATAAGGTTGGTATACACACTCATTCTTAAGGCTCGTACTCGAAGAGGTTTCTCTCTTTCCTTTCGACTTAACGCATCCGCCACAACATTGGCCTTACCAGGGTGGTAGCGGATCTCGCACTCATAATCGTTCAATAGCTCAACCCATCTTCTCTGACGCATGTTGAGCATCTTTTGGTCAAGGATATGCTGCAAGCTTCTATGGTCAGTGTAGATAATGCACTTTGTGCCATAAAGGTAATGCCTCCACATCTTAAGGGCAAACACCACGGCACCCAACTCCAGATCGTGCGTCGTGTAGTTCTTCTCATGATCATTCAGCAGTCTCGATGCGTAAGCAATCACCTTATTACGTTGCATCAATACACATCCTAGTCCTTGACGCGAAGCGTCACAATAGACCACGAAGTCTTCTACTCCTTCTGGAAGAGCAAGTATAGGCGCACTGCATAATTTCTCTTTAAGCGTTTCAAACGCCTCATTCTGCTCTCGCTCCCACACAAAGGTTGTGTTTTTCATGGTTAGTGCGGTCAAAGGTTGCACTATACGCGAGAAGTCCTTTATAAACCTTCGATAATAGCCAGCCAGTCCTAAGAATTGCCTTATCTCCGTAGGAGTCTCAGGAATCTTCCAATTCTTTATGGCCTCAATCTTGGAAGGGTCAACTTGAATTCCATCCTTATTCACCACATGGCCTAAGAATTGGATCTGGCGCATCCAGAATTCACATTTCGAGAACTTGGCATATAGTTGCTCATTCTTGAGCAATTCAAGGATTAGCCTGAGATGCTTCTCGTGCTCGTCTTTAGTTTGAGAATAGATCAGTATGTCGTCGATAAACACGATCACAAACTTGTCGAGGTAAGGGCGGCAAACGCGATTCATGAGGTCCATGAATGCTGCTGGAGCATTAGTCAGTCCAAAGGGCATGACCAAATACTCATAGTGTCCATACCTAGTTCGGAAGGCAGTTTTGGGTATATCTTCTTCTCTTATCTTCAGTTGGTGGTATCCTGACCTCAAGTCTATTTTGGAGAAGTAACTTGCTCCCTGCAATTGATCAAATAAGTCGTCTATTCTCGGGAGAGGGTAACGGTTCTTCATGGTCAGCTTGTTCAACTCCCTGTAATCAATACACATTCGCAGCGTTCCGTCCTTCTTTTTCACGAATAGCACCGGGGCACCCCATGGAGAGACACTCGGACGTATAAATCCCTTGTCCATTAGTTCTTGAATTTGTACCATTAGCTCCTTCATCTCGGGTGGGGCGAGCCGGTACGGTGCCTTGGCTACTGGTGCAGCACCAGGCATCAAGTCTATCTGGAATTCCACTTGTCGATTCGGAGGAAGTCCTGGTAGTTCTTCCGGAAATACCTTTGGGTATTCCGAAACTACGGGAATCTCTTCGATTTTCTTCTCTTTCTGGGTTTTCATCACATAGACTATAAAAGCTGGACATCCCTCTTCAAGCTCTTGGTAGCTTTCAAGTGAGATATCATAGGGTATAGAGTGTTACTTCTTTCTCCTTCTACCACTAACACTTCTTCGACGCTCAATGGTATCTTGAGCAGTCGCTCATCGCATACGATTTCAACTTTATGCTTCGCTAACCAGTCCATACCCACGACAACATCAAATCCTCCTAACTTAATGGGCATCAAGTCAATCTTAAACACATTCCCTTTTAGATTCAGGGGGCAATCCCTAATGATTTCGTTAGCTTCTAAAATATTACCGTCAGCTAGTTCTACGGTAAATGTATCAGTCAAGGTGCACACGTCTAAGTCAATCAATTGCCTAAAGGTACTAGAGATAAAACTAGCAGTCGCTCCAGTATCAAACAGTACGGTAGCGGGATGATTATTTACAAGGAACGTACCGTTGACAACGTCGGGTTCCTTACGAGCTCCTGCTGGGTCAATAACGAAAGCTCTTCCCTTAGGCTTATTGGGCTTGGCATCCTTGTCTCTACCCAGCTTAGGACACTTGTTCCTCATATGCCCTAGGTCTCCACACTCGTAGCATTGTTTCCCGGGTACATAAGTACAGTCTTTAATTAGATGGCCTGTTCTCTTGCACCTAAAACAGGGCATCGGGTTACATTCTCCTTGATGATGTAACTTGCACTTGCTGCAGAGTGGGCTTGTCCCCGTATACAATCTCTGGTTTTTGCTTCCTTGATCATCACGTCTCACTCCTTCATAACTCCTTCTACTCGACCCACTGCTACTTCCCATTGCTCTTTTTGCTTCAAACCACTTCCTCTTGTCTCCAACAAACTTCTTCTTCTCATCAGCCCTTCCTTGATCGGTCCATCCAGCCCTATAAGATCGTCAGTCAGACTGCTGGTAAGGTCGACAGCAGCTTGTAGGGTCACAGGCTGAGAGGCACGAACCATACCCCTAACTCTTGGGTGTAGTCCCCAGATGAACCGTGCTACACCTTTGGCTTCTGGCGTCACCAAATGTGGCACAAATCAGGACAGGGCTAAGAAACGATTGATGTATTCGGTGTAGTTGGGTCCCTTCATCTCGAAGCTTAAAAATTCTTTCTCCAGCTTCTCGAGTTGATTGATGGGGCAATATTTGTTGGTCATTAACTCTCAGAATTCAGTCCAACCCATTCGATTTGCCACGTTTCTTCCACGTCTCTGGGTAATGGACTTCCACCATTCAAGAGCTGATCCCTTGAGAGATTGTGATGCAAATCTCACCATGTGCTCCATCTTGCACTCGCTGATGTCTAAGACGGCTTCCATTTCGTCGATCCACCTGTAAGTCTCTATAGCACCCTTGGTGCCATAGAAGTCCTTGGGCTTGCAGGCCATAAAGGTCTTGTAAGAGCACCCATTACTTAACTCCTCAGCTTCATCATCGTGGCTCTCAGCGTTTATCGGCCGTTCATTCCCAGTAGTGTTATCCCGGTCTGCATTTATCTGCGCAATGATAGTCGGAATGGCGTTGGCCAGTTGCTGAGCTACGAGGTTAGCAATCCTTTCGTCACTCTCTTGATTAGTATTCTCCCCGTGGGGAGTCCCTGGTGGAGTAGGTTGGGTTCCAATAGGCCTTGCTCCCTCATGGCGGCCTCTGGTGGCTCCACGTCGACCAAAACGTGTTCCTCTGCGAGTCGGCATTCTGATAGTATCACAAATAGATTCGTTTAGTATCTCATAAATTTTGTTTCGGGTAGCCTAGGCATCATTATCCTATCGCACCATGCCTCGGAAGAGGAATCATAGCATGCACATACATGTATTTACAACCCACTAAAGAACCTTAAATGTCCAATTCAGAACATGATATAACAGTTGGGCAACAATTTAGAAAAGACACAGACAATCTCAAAGCACAACAAAACATATAGCAGTTTAATACAGAGAGTTTAAAAGTTTTTAGCATCTCAAAAGCAGTAAACATAGTATCATCCAAACGAGTAGAATCAGAGTCATGCTCTTACAATTTGGAAGGTGCCATCACCCCCATAATATAAAAATAATAGTCTCAAACAAGAATTCAAATTGTTTCCTTCTACTGTCCACAGACAGATAAATCCCACTGAGTACTCCAGTCCTCACATCCACTTCCTCTTTAACCATCCAAACCACCCGGTACCCTTCTTCCTCTGCTCCTGCTCCAAACGCTTCACTCCCTGTGTAGCCATCATCGCCTAGAACTGGGCCGACTGAGAAGTTCGAGTGGCGTGCTGAACAGTCAGCTCATGACGGCGAACAGTCCTCAAAATCTCATCTAGTGTCGCATCGGAGGGTCCTACATCACTCGCCCGGCGACTCGACTGGGAGTACCTATCACCAGCCAGTACAGTGGGGCCGTCATACATACTATGTCTCGGCGGCATCAGGCGCTCGTCGCGAGGGTCAAACAGTGGGGGTACCGATGTCGGAATCCTAACAGGCGGGGGAGGAGGAGGAGGCATCCTAAAGGATACGGAGGATCCTGGTCTAACGCTTTTGCGAGGTCGGGTGACAGTATGCGCACCCCTATTCCCAATAGGTGGATGGGTGAGAGGGTCGGAGCAGCTACTTGAGGAGAGTGGGATCGTGTTCGGCTTCGGGAAGGTGATGTGGAGGAAGAGTCCTCGGAAGCCTCAGTGTCTTCGGACGTGACGGATATCCACCCTGGATGTCCGCATCTCCGGAGGTACGCCTCATACTCCGTCTGGGGTTTCTCTCTCCTTAGGTGTCCGGTAGGAGCGGTCTCAGCGTCGGGGTGAGCAGGCGCCTTTCCTTTATCAGCCATTATCGTTATCCTGTAAGAAATACATCATGAGTAATTTGGTTTCTCATAGCTCATGATTTACATAATAGTACTACTAATAGTAGTGATGGCAATAGTATCTGTTATTCCAACATATAGCTGTCTGTTTTGCCCAGATCAATAGTTTCTTCAAGTAGTATCGGATAACATAGTTCATCATAAAAAAAATCATTTAAATCCCCTTTTTAAAATTAGTTTCAAATCATCAATATAAACCAGAAAAAATCCAACCTTAACCTAAAGATCAGTGATGGAAATTACACGTCCGGTAAATTCATGATTACGTTGATCAAGTGTAATCATCAATTTACCCAACCCGATCATTCCAACACTTCCCACAAGGACAGTCCTAGGGTATCAGGGTTGTAGCCTAGGGTCTACTAAGGCATTCCCGACTTCTCTACAACCTTTGGCTCTGATACCAATCTGTCACACCCCGGGCCCAGGTAGGGTGGGACGTCACAGACTAGCAACAACATATGGCAGCAGAAACAAACCATTATAAGAGCTCAAAGGAGAGAATATCACATGGCATTAAAGTTTTAAAAAGGTAACGGGGCTAGATACACATCAAGACCCCAATTAAGTTTTACAATCAACCATAAAAATAAAATTTACTTGTTCAACACACAAATATAAATTGTTCAAATGTTTCATCAAGGAAATAAGCCAATGCCATGTCACGGGGATAAGTCTAGGTCTTCAAACAGCTAGGATCTCTTCAGACATTACCTGAAACATGCTCAAAAGAAAATTGTGTCAACTATAAAGTTGGTGAATTCAAGTGCTTAAAGTTCAAAAACAAAAGGACTTAATAAATCCTTCTTTGATTAAAAGAAAAAATAATCATTGTTTATCATCGTGGGAGAAATAAAATCATAATCAACCCTGCACTCAGTCCCCGGTTAGCCTCTTCTAAAGTTGTGTTTTACCGGATATTCCCGAAGGAAGAAACTGAGCCCCATACCAGTGAACCCTACCTGCCCGGATGGTTCACCATAGAATCTTAACAAAACTTGTTACATGCCACAACGATCCCTCAGGATCTCAGTGGGGTAACCTTCCTGGAACGGAAGCCACTGTGTGTGGGGGATTCCCCAAATAGATCTATCCATATAAATCAAGCGGTTCACGAAAGAATTAATGATCATGATATAAGAATTAGCAGGTAACCACAATCCCACATAGTATCATCAAATAAAGCACAATCATAGTTCATAAAAGTAGAGCATGTTCCATCCCAAAACAGTAGTAAAAAGGGGGATCACTAGAACTCACCTTAGATATCAAGCAAAAAGAAATTCTTCGCGTGCCGGGAATGTCTCAAGTCTAGCACCCTAACATAAGTATATTAAGTGATTAGCTACTGCTCTAAGCCTATTTAAGGAGCAACAATAGTGCCTAAGACTTAAATGGACGGGTTCGGCTTTGATTCAGTTAGGGTTTGTATAAAAGGTTCCTTTTATGGAAAGTCATGGTTTTTCATGAAATCAAAGGTTTCTACATTACTAAACCAAGAATATATAGTAATTATGCCATTTAAGGGGGCAAATGAACTTATGGGAGTCGGTTATGAAGTTTTGCAAAATTTACAGTTTTGCCCCTGAAGTTTCAAAATTAACATTTTCTACCCTTAAGATTAGTTTCTTGCATTAAGTGACATCTATACTTAAAAATCAGGTTCAAGACAATAATTTAACTTAGTTTTAAGAGTTTATAACCAAAATTCAGTTTATGGACTCGGTTTGTAAATTACGCGTTTAACGTTGCCGGTTACGGTAAAACCGAACGGTTTAAAAATGGTTATCTATGAGTTTTCGCCTTTTTGAGTCTAAAACCAGTAGATAACTTTTTAAAGTCATTTTAATAAGTTTCCAACCTTTTAAATCACAAATTTTGCCCCTAGTAGTTGAAAGACCCGTTTTTACGTTTAAACCGTTAAAATGTGTTTTTAGTCGGGTTTGACCATTTTAAAAGCTTGTTTGACCAACCATTTTACCTTTGAGGTTATTTTATCTTTTAACCTACTGGAAAATCATGATTTTTATAATTTGTAACATTTAACCCATTTATCGTATATTTTTCCTTAAAAACGCCTCTCGGTTTACACCCGGTTTCACTTAAAATCCATTTAAAATACCATTTGACCACTAAAAATTCTCATTAGCTCCAGAACACTTTATTAATCCTTAATGAACCTGGAATTCTTTTTAAAAAGTTTATAGTTCAAGATTTCTTGTTTTTAAGTCCTTTTAACACGTTTTCGGGTCCCGAAAGTGACCAAAATGGGTCTAAACACATTATGTCTTTTGTTCCAGAAGTCAAACCATGTTATTAAACTTAATATGCACTAAAACTTACTGAAATAACAGTCCCAACACGTTGCCTAAAGGTTCTACACATACAAAGGTTTCAAGAGGTGAAAATAAGCCATAACCGACCATTACACATGTGTGATTCATGGTAACTTAAGTTTAATCATTGCCAAAACTTCATCTTACTTAAAAATCAGATTATTGAGGTGTCTTAAAAGTCATTTTGAGCAGGTTACACATTTTGTTTTGAAGGGTTACAAGATACACAAGTTTGATAGTGCCAAAAACACCAAAATAGGGTTTTCAAAGGGGAAAATCGGGTTCTACCCCTTAGATTGACCATTATATCATGTGATATACCTTCAAGAACGTTGGGAACTATTCAAGAACAAGGTGAGGGTGAGAGGTTTCTGTTACAACAAGAAAAAGTAAGGTTTTTAGGTGAACAATGAAGTTAAACTTGAGAAATGACCAAAACCGAACATAGTGAGCTTACACTTGATGTATCTCACGGTTTAGAAGGTGTGGATGGTCGTGAATGGATGAAATCTCCTTGGATGAGGCTGGAGAATCTCGAACAAAAGCTGGAACCTCAAGTATTGCACGTTCCAAGCCTCAAAACATCACCAAAATTCACCTTTCTTGCGGTATGCTGCTGGCCGATGGTTGTATGCTTGTAGTTTGCGATTTTGGAGCTTGGAAGGAGAGGATTAGAGAGTGTTTGATAGAGAGGAGGTGTGTGTTCAGCTGGTGAATTCGAAAATGAGAGAGAGAAGAGGAGTGTCTTGCAATTGCATGTAAAGTGTATGGGTGATAGGAAGGTGGTGTGTAGTGGAGGACAAAGGTGGTGATTGGTGGCAAGGGGGCGGCCGATTCTTGGCCTTTAGTGAGGCATTTTGATTAAATTTTTATTGTGGAAATAATATTATGGGGTATTAATTTGAAGTGTAGTGTAGTATTTAAATTTGTTAGTTAGTATATTGTCTTATGCATGATAATGCATGCTAGAACCGAAACTCCAAGTGTGTGGGTGTGTACACATATTTTTAATTGATTCAATTGATATTCTTAATTCTAGCTAGGGTGACTAATCAATATTCCCGGGCACGAATTTTCTAAAAAGGTAGAAACCTAAATTGGTTAAAAATCAAAAGTAAAGATCACATGAAATCATAATTTACATCAAATAGCAAGAATTGATTCCAATTTCATAGTAGGGTTGTATAGTTTCAATTATTAGCACTCATAGCATGGATAATGATGCAAGTAATCTAGGGTTAGGGTATCAACCTGGAGGTCGGTTGTCACATAAGGAAACACCAGATCTCTTAGGATTTAAAGTTGTCTTCTTGACTTGTAAAACTTGTATTATATAAATACAAGTGTTTGGACTTCACCGCTGGATTGTCTTCCGCAAGTGATTGCACATCCGTAGAAGTTTACTCTTCTGCAGGAGTCTTCACTTGAACTCTTTACTTGAATCCTGGAACTCCAGAGCTGATTGTACATCCGCAAAAGATCTTCGGATGATTGATTTTGTAAGAAACATATCTATGAAAGAACAAAAATTTTCATCCGTACATGTTTCTTACACTTAGTCAATTTCATAAATTGACCAAGCATTATGTTTGATCCTGCAATCATACACATAAATCAACACATATATGGGTTAACCTATATACATAAAGCATACATCAAAAAAATGAATTACAAATTTTCATTACAAGTTTTGATTAAAGTTCTAAGCCTATACAAAAGGATCTAGACTTATTGTTCCTAGATCTAATACTTATAGATGACCTAGCATCATGACCCATGGCATTGCTTGTTTGATTTTAAACATTTGAAACAATTTAAACTTGTTGTATCTTTTAATTATGAAACAATTTGTACTGAATATGTCTACTCATGACTGGGCTCGGCTTTTATAGCCAGGTTTTATTACCTAATGTAATGCCATGTGATCTTCTCTCCTTATGTACTCTTTCGATGGTTAGTTTCTACTGCCATGATTGCTACCATTCTGTGACGTTCCACCCACCTTGGGCCCGGGGTGTGAAAGATTGGTATCGGAGCCAAAGGTTGTAGAGAAGTTGACACTACCTTAGTAGACCCTAGGCTACAACCCAAATACCTTAGGATTGTCCTTTTGGGAACGTGTCGGGATGATCGGGTTGGGTAAGTTGATGACAACACTTGATAAACGTAATCATGAATTTACCACACGCGTAAGTTCTGGTGTGAAACTTTATGTAAATAGTTTCTCGATTTCTATTGAGTGAATACGAGTAGTTAGTTGCTCCTTTACAACTATGATCCTTGCGTAGATACTAAATAAAGGATTCTATGTGTGACAACCTACCTCCAGGTTGTTACCCTAACCCTAGATTACTTGCATCATTATCCATGCTATGAGTGCTAATAATTGAAACTATACAACCCTACTATGAAATTGGAATCAATTCTTGCTATTTGATATAAATTATGATTTCATGTGATTTTTACTTTTATTTTTAACCAATTTAGGTTTCTACCTTTTTAAAAATTAGTGTTCCGGGAATGTCAAATAGTCACCCTTACAAAATTAAACTCAAGAGAAGGCAATTAAAGTGTGAGCATACACCCTCACACTTGCATAATTTCGGCCATGCATGCATGGGTATGCATTAGAGACACCTCAAATCACATTTCCACTAAATAATACATAATACCCAATACTATAAATTACACTACAAAATATTAACTTACAATTAAAATTAAATCAAAACTCTCCCCACTACACTCCAAGAGCGGCCGCCCCCTCCCTCACCACTCTCCTCTCCTCTTCACACCACCCTTCTCACCCACTCATAATCCATGCAATCTCTCCCTCTCTCTCTCCCTCTCTCCCTTTATTCGAATCCACCAGATATCACACACTCACACTCCTCACAACACTCTCAAAACAATCCTCTCTAAGCCTTGTGCAAGAAGAATTCGAAGACTACACCAAGAACCATTCGGCCAAGACCAAAACCGCAAAGGAGTAGCCTTGTTCACAAGATTTGGTCACACAACCGTGTTTGTTCCACCTCTCCAGCCTTAGTTCGAGTTTCTCCATCCAAGTCCAAGGAGTTTCAAGCCATTCATGGCCATCAACACCCTCCAAACCGTGAGTTACTTCGAGTGTAAGCTCAAGATGTCAGTTTTGTGACATTTCTCTTGTTTTCATCATTTGACATCTAAGAATCGTGTATTTCCTTGTTGTAGCAGAAACATCTCACCATTATCTCATTCTTAAGGAGTTCCCAACGTTCTTGAAGGTAAACTTCATGTTTTGTTAGCCATTCTTGAGGTGGAAACCGATTTCCACCATGAAAACCCTCATTTTGAGTGTTTTGACGTCATCTAACTTGTGAAAGCTTAAACTCTTGTAAACCAAACTTGTAACCTGCATTTTTATGACTTAATGGACTCCCAAGAACCTGTTTTTAAAAGTTCCAAGTGGCTACATATTCAAACCCACGGTTGATACAAGGATTTCACCTTGAAACCCCTCTTTCTACATGTAACAACACCCTCTTGAGCATTTGTTTGAAAAATCCTTTTAACCAAGGCCCATAACCTACTCATGAACGACTTAATGACACCTTAACAATCTGTTTGTGAAGTTAAACGAAGTGTTGGTAACATTTAAACTCAAGTTATGATGGTTTACACTAGTGTAATTGTCGGTTATGGCATTTTCTACATATTTGAAGCATATGGATGTATAGATCTACTAGGAAACATGTTGGGACTGAAATTTCAGTAGATTTTAGTGAATATTAGAAGTGTTAGAAATGTTTAACCTCTGGAATAAAGGACATGATGTGATTTACCCTCTTTTAGTCACTTTCGGGACCCGAAAACATGGTAAAATGACTTAAAAATAGTAAGAATATGAATTTAACATTCTTAAAAAGTATTCCAGGCTCAAAAATGATAAATAAAGTACTCTGGAGTCAATGGATAATTTAAGTGGTCAAAGACTCAAATAAGTGACAACTTAACTAAAAACGGATGCAAACCGAGCATAGTTTTTGAGAAAAATCTATAAAAATAGAGTTCAAAACTAAGATTTATGAAAATCTTATGATTTTAGTAAGATAAGTGATAAAGGACCTAAAAGATTTAAAAATTCGGTCAAATGAGCTTTAAATGGTCAAACCCGGTCAAAACCGCGTATTAACGGGTCAAACGTAAAAACAAGATTTTTAACTATAAAAGGCCAATTTACACAAATTAAGGATTTAAAAATTTATAAAGAAATCTCTTAGAAAATACCTACTGGTCCAAAATTTAAATATTTGAAAACTCCAAATTACTATTAAAATTATCCGGCTTTTACCGCAACCGGGAGCGTTAAACGCGCTGTTTTCAAAATCGAACCCGTAGACCAAAGTTTTGAATCACTTACTCCATAATAATCATAATATGACTCTAATAATCTGATTTTGGACATAAATGACATAAAAGGCAAGAAACTAAACTTAAGGGTAGAAGCTGTCAATTTTGAAACTTGAGGGACTAAACTGTAAAATTTTTCCAAACCTTATAACCGAGTTCCAGGAAGCTAATAAACACTTGAACAATAAAATCTCTTAATGTACCAAATCTAATGAAGTGAAAATCCCCAATTTTCATGAAGACGCCTTGACTTGCCATAAAAGGAAACTTTTTATACAAACCTTCACAAAACCAAAGCCGTACCCTATAGCTAAACTCTTGACACCATTGTTGCACTTTGAATGAGTTTAGGGCAGTAGCTTATTGCTTAATATGTACTTTTTAGGGTGCTAAGACTTGTGACACTTTCTGGCACATCAAGAAACTTTGATTTGGAAACCTAAGGTGAGTTCTAGTGATTCCCCTTTTTACTACTGTTTTGGGATGAAGCATGCTCTACTTTTTATGAACTATGATTGTGCTTTACTTGATGATACTATGTGGGATTTGTGGTTACCTGCTGATTCTTATATCATGATCATTAATTCTTTCGTGAACCGCTTGATTTATATGGATAGATCTATTTGGGGAATCCCCCACACACAGTGGCTTCCGTTCCAGGAAGGTTACCCCACTGAGATCCTGAGGGATCGTTGTGGCATGTAACAAGTTTTGTTAAGATTCTATGGTGAACCATCCGGGCAGGTAGGGTTCACTGGTATGGGGCTCAGTTTCTTCCTTCGGGAATATCCAGTTAAACACAACTTTAGAAGAGGCTAACTGGGACTGAGTGCAGGGTTGATTATGATTTTATTTCTCCCACGATGATAAACAATGATTATTTTCTTTCAAATCAAAGAAGGATTTATTAAGTCCTTTTGTTTTTAAACTTTAAGCACTTGAATTCACCAACTTTTTAGTTGACACAATTTTCTTTTGAGCATGTTTCAGGTAATATTTGAAGAGATCCTAGCAGTTTGAAGACCTAGACTTATCCCCGTGACATGGCATTTGGCTTATTTCCTTGATGAAACATTTGAACAATTTATATTTTGTGTTGAACAAGTACAATTTCATTTTTTTATGGATGATTGTAAAACTTAATTGGGGCTTGATGCGTATCTAGTCCCGTTACCTTTTTAAAACTTTAATGCCATGTGATATTCTCTCCTTTGAGCTCTTGTAATGGTTTGTTTCCGCTGCCATATGTTGTTGCTAGTCTGTGACGTCCCACCTTACCTGGGCCCGGGGTGTGACAGATTGGTATCAGAGCCAAAGGTTGTAGAGAAGTCGGGAATGCCATAGTAGACCCTAGGCTACAACCTTGATACCCTAGGACTGTCCTTGTGGGAAGTGTTGGAATGATCAGGTTGGGTAAATTGATGATTACACTTGATCAACGTAATCATAAATTTACCGAACGCATAATTTCCATCACTGATCTTTAGGTTATGGTTGGACTTTTTCTGGTTTATATTGATGATTTGAAACTAATTTTTAAAAGGGGATTTAAATGATTTTTATGATGAACTATGTTATCCGATACTACTTGAAGAAACTATTGATCTGGGCAAAACAGACAGCTATATGTTGGAATAACAGATACTATTGCCATCACTACTATTATTAGTACTATTATGTAAATCATGAGCTATGAGAAACCAAATTACTCATGATGTATTTCTTACAGGATATCGTCAATGGCTGATAAAGGAAAGGCGCCTGCTCACCCTGACGCTGAGACCGCTCCTACCGGACACCTAAGGAGAGAGAAACCCTAGACGGAGTATGAGGCGTACCTCCGGAGATGCGGACATCCAGGGTGGATATCCGTCACGTCCGAAGACACTGAGGCTTCCGAGGACTCTTCCTCTACATCACCTTCCCGAAGCCGAACGCGATCCCACTCTCCTCAAGTAGCTGCCCGACCCTCTCACCCATCCCACCTATTGGGAATAGGGGTGCGCGTACTGTCACCCGACCTCGCAAAAGCGTTAGGCCAGGATCCTCCATATCCTTTAGGATGCCTCCTCCTCCTCCCCCGCCTGTTAGGATTCCGACATCGGTACCCCCACTGTTTGACCCTCGCGACGAGCGCCTGATGCCGTCGAGACATAGTATGTATGACGGCCCTACTGTACTGGCTGGTGATAGGTACTCCCAGTCGAGTCGCCGGGCAAGTGATGTAGGACCCTCCGATGCGACACTAGATGAGATTTTGAGGACTGTTCGCCGTCATGAGCTGACTGTTCAGCACGCCACTCGAACTTCTCAGTCGGCCCAGTTCCAGGCGATGATGGCTACATAGGGAGTGAAGCGTTTGGAGCAGGAGCAGAGGAAGAATGGTACAGGGTGGTTTGGATGGCTAAAGAGGAAGTGGATGTGAGAACTGGAGTACTCAGTGGGAGTTATCTGTCTGTGGACAGTAGAAGGAAACTATTTGAATTCTTATTCGAGACTATTATTATTTTATTAAGGGGGTGATGGCACCTTCCGAATTGTAAGAGCATGACTCTGATTCTATTTGTTTGGATGATACTATGTTAACTGCTTTTGAGATGCAAAAATTATTAATCTGTCTGTATTAAACTACTATATGTTTTGTTGTGCTTTGAATTTGTCTGTGCCTTTTCTAAATTGTTGCCCAACTATTATATCATGTTTTGAATTGGACTTTTAAGGTTCTTTAGTGGGTTGTAAATATATATATATGCATGCCATGATCCCTCTTCCGAGGCATGGTGTGATAGGATAGTGATGCCTAGGCTATCCGAAACAAAATTTATGAGATGCTAAACGAATCTATTTGTGATACTATCAGAATGCCGACTCGCAGAGGAACACGTTTTGGTTGACGTGGAGCCACCAGGGGCCGCCATGAGGGAGCAAGGCCTATTGGAACCCAACCTACTCCACCAGGGACTCCCCACAAGGAGTATACTAATCAAGAGAGTGATGAAAGGATTCCTAACCTCGTAGCTCAGCAACTGGCCAACGCCATTCCGACTATCATTGCACAGATAAATGCAGACCGGGATAACACTACTGGTAATGAACGGCCGGTAAATGATGAGAGCCACGACGATGAAGCTGAGGAGTTAAGGAATGGGTGCTCTTACAAGACCTTTATGGCCTGCAAGCCCAAGGACTTCTATGGCACCGAGGGTGCTATAGAGACTTACCGGTGGATCGACAAAATGGAAGCCGTCTTAGACATCAGCGATTGCAAGATGGAGCATATGGTGAGATTTGCATCACAATCTCTCAAGGGATCAGCTCTTGAATGGTGGAAGTCAATTACCCAGAGCCGTGGAAGAAACGTGGCAAATCGAATGGGTTGGACTGAATTCTGAGAGTTAATGACCAACAAATATTGCCCCATCAATCAACTCGAGAAGCTGGAGACAGAATTTTTAAGCTTGGAGATGAAGGGACCCAACTACACCGAATACATCAATCGTTTCTTAGCCCTGTCCCGACTTGTACCACATTTGGTGACGCCAGAAGCCAAAGGTGTAGCACGGTTCATCTGGGGACTACACCCAAGAGTTAGGGGTATGGTTCGTGCCTCTCAGCCTGTGACCCTACAAGCTGCTGTCGACCTTACCAGCAGTCTGACTGACGATCTTATTAGGGCTGGATGGACCGATCAAGGAAGGGCTGATGAGAAGAAGAAGTTTGTTGGAGACAAGAGGAAGTGGTTTGAAGCAAAAAGAGCGATTGGAAGTAGCAGTGGGTCAAGTAGAAGGAGTTCTGAAGGAGTGAGACGTGATGATCAAGGAAACAAAACCGGAGATTGTATACGGGGACAAGCCCACTCTGCAGCAAGTGCAAGTTACATCATCAAGGAGAATGTAACCCGATGCCCTGCTTTAGGTGCAAGAGAACAGGCCATCTAATTAAAGACTGTACTTATGTACCGGGGAAACAATGCTACGAGTTGGAGACCCAGGGCATATGAGGAACAAGTGTCCTAAGCTGGGTAGAGACAAGGATGCCAAGCACAATAAGCCTAAGGGACGAGCTTTCGTTATGGACCCAGCAGGAGCTCGTAGGGAACCCGACGTTGTCAATGGTACGTTCCTTGTAAACAATCATCCCGCTACTGTACTGTTTGATACTGGAGCGACTGCTAGTTTTATCTCTAGTATCTTTAGGCAATTGATTGACTTAGACGGGTGTACCTTGACTGATACATTTACCGTAGAATTAGCTGACGGTAATATTTTAGAAGCTAACGAAATCATTAGGGATTGCCCCCTGAATCTAAAAGGGAATATGTTTAAGATCGACTTGATGCCCATTAAGTTAGGAGGATTTGATGTGGTCGTGGGTATGGACTGGTTAGCGAAGCATAAAGTTGAAATCGTATGCGATGAGCAACTGCTCAAGATACCATTGAGCGTCGAAGAAGTGTTAGTGGTAGAAGGAGAAAGGAGTAACACTCTATACCCTATGATATCTCACTTGAAAGCTACCAAGAGCTTGAAGAAGGGATTTCCAGCTTATATAGTATATGTGATGAAGACCCAAAAGGAGAAGAAGATCGAAGAGATTCCCGTGGTTTCGGAATACCCAGAGGTGTTTCCGGAAGAACTACCAGGACTTCCTCTGAATCGACAAGTGGAATTCCAGATAGACTTGTTGCCTGGTGCTGCACCAGTAGCCAAGGCACCGTACCGGCTCGCCCCACCTGAGATGAAGGAGCTAATGGTAGAAATTCAAGAACTAATGGACAAGGGATTTATACGTCCGAGTGTCTCTCCGTGGGGTGCCCCGGTGCTATTCGTGAAAAAGAAGGACGGAACCCTACGAATGTGTATTGATTACAGGGAGTTGAATAAGCTGACCATAAAGAACTGTTACCCTCTCCCGAGAATAGACGACTTATTTGATCAATTGCAGGGAGCAAGTTATTTCTCCAAAATAGACTTGAGGTCAGGATACCACCAGCTGAAGATAAGAGAAGAAGACATACCCAAAACCGCCTTCCGAACTAGGTATGGACACTATGAGTATTTGGTCATGCCCTTTGGACTGACTAATGCTCCAGCAGCATTCATGGACCTCATGAATCGCGTTTGCCGCCCTTACCTCGACAAGTTTGTGATCGTGTTTATCGACGACATACTGATCTATTCTCAAACTAAAGACGAGCACGAGAAGCATCTCAGGCTAATCCTTGAATTGCTCAAGAATGAGAAACTATATGCCAAGTTCTCGAAATGTGAATTCTGGATGCGCCAGATCCAATTCTTAGGTCATGTGGTAAATAAGGACGGGATTCAAGTTGACCCTTCCAAGATTGAGGCCATAAAGAATTGGAAGATTCCTGAAACTCCTACGGAGATAAGGCAATTCTTAGGACTGGCTGGCTATTACCGAAGATTTATATAAGGACTTCTCGTGTATAGTGCAACCTTTGACCTCACTAACCAAGAAAAACACAACCTTTGTGTGGGAGCGAGAGCAGAATGAGGCGTTTGAAACGCTTAAAGAGAAATTATGCAGTGCACCTATTCTTGCTCTTCCAGAAGGAGTAGAAGACTTCGTGGTCTATTGTGACGCTTCGCGTCAAGGGCTGGGATGTGTATTGATGCAACGCAACAAGGTGATTGCTTACGCATCGAGACTGCGGAATGATCATGAGAAGAACTACACGACGCACGATCTGGAGTTGGGTGCCGTGGTGTTTGCCCTTAAGATGTGGAGGCATTACCTTTATGGCACAAAGTGCATTATCTACACTGACCATAGGAGCTTGCAGCATATCCTTGACCAAAAGATGCTCAACATGCGTCAGAGAAGATGGGTTGAGCTATTGAACGATTACGACTGCGAAATCCGCTACCATCCTGGTAAGGCCAATGTTGTGGCAGATGCGTTAAGTCGAAAGGAAAGAGAGAAACCTCTTCGAGTACGAGCCTTAAGGATGAGTGTGTATACCAACCTTATAGCAAAATTGAAGGAAGCTCAAGGCGAGGCATTAAAGGAAGAAAAATTGAAAGAAGAAAGATTGACTGGAATGGAAAAGCAGTTGGAAATAGGGGACGATGGTACATATAGATATGGTGGAAGGACTTGGGTGCCAAAACACGGAGGAATTCGAGAAGTAATCCTCGATGAAGCACACAAGTCTAGATATTCAATTCACCCTGGAAGTGATAAGATGTACCAGGATTTAAAGACACTTTTCTGGTGGCCAGGAATCAAAAGATTAATCGTTGTTTATGTGGGGAAATGTTTAACTTGTGCATGGTAAAAGCTGAGAACCAAAAACCATCGGGAACGTTGCAGCAACCTGAAATTCCAGAATGGAAATGGGATAATGTTACGATGGATTTTGTTACCAAGCTGCCTAGAACGTTTAAAGGTCACGATGCTATTTGGGTAATAGTGGATAGATTAACAAAATCAGCTCACTTCTTGCCAATTAGAGAAGACTACGACATGACGAAACTGGCCCAACTTTATGTCGATGAGATTGTAACAAGGCATGGAGTGCCTCTGTCGATCATCTCAGACCGCGATAGCCGTTTCACCTCTCGTTTCTGGAAATCGTTCCAGCAAGCTTTAGGAACCCGTTTAGATCTTAGCACGGCTTACCATCCTCAGACCGACGGACAGAGCGAAAGAACTATTCAAACGATGGAAGACATGTTGAGAGCTTGCGTGATGGACTTTGGCGGAAACTGGGATAACCATCTTCCTTTGGTGGAATTCGCCTATAACAACAGTTACCACGCGAGTATCAAAGCCGCTCCGTACGAGGCCCTTTATGGCAGGAAATGCCGATCACCCTTGAGTTGGAATGAGATTGGTGACAGCCAAGTGATGGGACCCGACATAGTGTTGGAAACCACCGATAAGATCTATAAGATAAAGGAACGACTGAGAGCAGCTAGAGACTGACAGAAGAAGTACGCCGACAGGAGGCGAAAACCTCTAGAGTTCCAAGTGGGCGACAGAGTGATGCTAAAAGTAGCATCGTGGAAAGGAACAGTGAGATTCGGAAAAAGAGGAAAACTAAGCCCAAGATACATTGGACCATTTGAGATAATGGCAAGAATTGGCCAAGTAGCATATAAGTTGAAACTACCCCCGGGATTGAGTCACATACACGACACCTTTCATGTGTCAAACTTGAAGAAGAGCATGGTAGACAAAACCCTGGAACTACCATTAAAAGAAGCAAGGATCAGCGACAAACTGAACTTTGTGGAAGAACCTGTGGAGATCACGGACGGTTTGGTCAAACAACTCCGGCGGAGCCGCATACCTAAGGTTAAAGTTAGATGGAACTCCAAGCGAGGACCTGGATTTACTTGGGAGCGTAAAGATGAAATGAGGAAGAACTATCCACACCTCTTCAAACCCACCCGTTTAGTCTCTAATCAGAGTTAAAATTTCGAGAAGAAATTTCCTAAACGGTGGGAGAATGTTACAACCGACCTCCAGGTTGTTACCCTAACCCTAGATTACTTGCATCATTATCCATGCTATGAGTGCTAATAATTGAAACTATACAACCCTACTATGAAATTGGAATCAATTCTTGCTATTTGATGTAAATTATAATTTCATGTGATTTTTACTTTTGATTTTTAACCAATTTAGGTTTCTATCTTTTTAAAAATTAGTGTTCCGGGAATGTCAACTAGTCACCCTTACAAAATTAAACTCAAGAGAAGGCAATTAAAGTGTGAGCATACACCCTCACACTTGCATAATTTCGGCCATGCATGCATGGGTATGCATTAGAGACACCTCAAATCACCTTTCCACTAAATAATACATAATACCCAATACTACAAATTACACTACACAATATTAATTTACAATTAAAATTAAATCAAAACTCTCCCCACTACACTCCAAGAGCGTCCGCCCCCTCCTTCACCACTCTCCTCTCCTCTTCACACCACCCTTCTCACCCACTCACAATCCATGCAATCTCTCCCTCTCTCTCTCCCTCTCTCCCTTTATTCGAATCCACCAGATATCACACACTCACACTCCTCACAACACTCTCAAAACAATCCTCTCTAAGCCTTGTGCAAGAAGAATTCGAAGACTACACCAAGAACCATTCGGCCAAGACCAAAACCGCAAAGGAGTAGCCTTGTTCACAAGATTTGGTCACACAACCGTGTTTGTTCCACCTCTCCAGCCTTAGTTCGAGTTTCTCCATCCAAGTCCAAGGAGTTTCAAGCCATTCACGGCCATCAACACCCTCCAAACCGTGAGTTACTTCGAGTGTAAGCTCAAGATGTCGGTTTTGTGACATTTCTCTTGTTTTCATCATTTGACATCTAAGAACCGTGTATTTCCTTGTTGTAGCAGAAACATCTCACCATCATCTCATTCTTAAGGAGTTCCCAACGTTCTTGAAGGTAAACTTCATGTTTTGTTAGCCATTCTTGAGGTGGAAACCGATTTCCACAATGGAAACCCTCATTTTGAGTGTTTTGACATCATCTAACTTGTGAAAGCTTAAACTCTTGTAAACCAAACTTGTAACCTGCATTTTTATGACTTAATGGACTCCCAAGAACCTGTTTTTAAAAGTTCCAAGTGGCTACATATTCAAACCCGCGGTTGATACAAGGATTTCACCTTGAAACCCCCCTTTCTACATGTAACAACACCCTCTTGAGCATTTGTTTGAAAAATCCTTTTAACCAAGACCCATAACCTACTCATGAACGACTTAATGACACCTTAACAATCTGTTTGTGAAGTTAAACGAAGTGTTGGTAACATTTAAACTCAAGTTATGATGGTTTACACTAGTGTAATTGTCGGTTATTGCATTTTCTACATATTTGAAGCATATGGATGTATAGATCTACTAGGCAACATGTTGGGACTGAAATTTCAGTAGATTTTAGTGAATATTAGAAGTGTTAGAAATGTTTAACCTCTGGAATAAAGGACATGATGTGATTTACCCTCTTTTAGTCACTTTCGGGACCCGAAAACATGGTAAAATGACTTAAAAATAGTAAGAATATGAATTTAACATTCTTAAAAAGTATTCCAGGCTCAAAAATGATAAATAAAGTACTCTGGAGTCAATGGATAATTTAAGTGGTTAAAGACTCAAATAAGTGACAATTTAACTAAAAACGGGTGCAAACCAAGCATAGTTTTTGAGAAAAATCTATAAAAATAGAGTTCAAAACTAAGATTTATGAAAATCATATGATTTCAGTAAGATAAGTGATAAAGGATCTAAAAGATTTAAAAATTCGGTCAAATGAGCTTTAAATGGTCAAACCCGGTCAAAACCGCGTATTAACGGGTCAAACGTAAAAACAAGATTTTTAACTATGAAAGGCCAATTTACACAATTTAAGGATTTAAAAATTTATAAAAAAATCTCTTAGAAAATAATCCGGCTTTTACCGCAACCAGGAGCGTTAAACGCGCAGTTTTCAAAATCGAACCCGTAGACCAAAGTTTTGAATCACTTACTCCATAATAATCATAATATGACTCTAATAATATGATTTTGGACATAAATGACATAAAAGGCAAGAAACTAAACTTAAGGGTAGAAACTGTCAATTTTGAAACTTGAGGGACTAAACTGTAAAATTTTTCCAAACCTTATAACCGACTTCCAGGAAGCTAATAAACACTTGAACAATAAAATCTCTTAATGTACCAAATCTAATGAAGTGAAAATCCCCAATTTTCATGAAGACGCCTTGACTTGCCATAAAAGGAAACTTTTTATACAAACCTTCACAAAACCAAAGCCGTACCCTATAGCTAAACTCTTGACACCATTGTTGCACTTTGAATGAGTTTAGGGCAGTAGCTTATTGCTTAATATGTACTTGTTAGGGTGCTAAGACTTGTGACACTTCCCGGCACATCAAGAAACTTTGATTTGGAAACCTAAGGTGAGTTCTAGTGATTCCCCTTTTTACTACTGTTTTGGGATGAAGCATGCTCTACTTTTTATGAACTATAATTGTGCTTTACTTGATGATACTATGTGGGATTTGTGGTTACCTGCTGATTCTTATATCATGATCATTAATTCTTTCGTGAACCGCTTGATTTATATGGATAGATCTATTTGGGGAATCCCCCACACACAATGGCTTCCGTTCCAGGAAGGTTACCCCACTGAGATCCTGAGGGATCGTTGTGGCATGTAACAAGTTTTGTTAAGATTCTATGGTGAACCATCCGGGCAGGTAGGGTTCACTAGTATGGGGCTCAGTTTCTTCCTTCCGGAATATCCGGTAAAACACAACTTTAGAAGAGGCTAACCGGGACTGAGTGCAGGGTTGATTATGATTTTATTTCTCCCACGATGATAAACAATGATTATTTTCTTTCAAATCAAAGAAGGATTTATTAAGTCCTTTTGTTTTTAAACTTTAAGCACTTGAATTCACCAACTTTTTAGTTGACACAATTTTCTTTTGAGCATGTTTTAGGTAATATTTGAAGAGATCCTAGCAGTTTGAAGACCTAGACTTATCCCCGTGACATGGCATTTGGCTTATTTCCTTGATGAAACATTTGAACAATTTATAAATTTTTAAATCCTAGCATTTGGCATTTGGCTTATTTCCGTGACATGGCACGACTCAGTCGCATGACAGACCCAGTCGCCAGAATGGCAGATTCGCGACTTCAGCTGTGCACAGTAGCCTCCGATTGCTCCGAGCACAAGTTTTACACAACAAGGACTTCCAGAAACACACTACAAACACACACAAACAAGAAGAACACACAGAAGGACATCACACGCACCCACACGACCTCATGTGTTCGGGTTGAACCCGAACACCCGAAACCCTAAAATGGACAGCAGAAAAACGAGCAAGAAAGGGACAACCTAGGTCGTCTACCTGCAAGAATGGAGTAGACTCGGTTGTAGGCGAAGCCTAGACGACAAAAACGAGAGAAAACGGGGTGGTTTTGGTGCAAGGAAGAAGGTGTAAAGTGAATAAGAGAATGAAGGAGAAGAAGAAGAAGATAAGTCTAGGGCTTGGAAAATGGGGTTTTTATACCCATCCCAAGTTTGCAAAATGTCAATTTTAGTCCCTGTAGATAGCCCCCCGTGTTCCCAAAAATGTTTCGGTTGAAAACGACTTTAATAGATTTGTTATATCAGAGATAAAAATATATTTAATGAAATTTGTAACTTAAAATTGGTTTTATTAGTTAGAATAATATTATATAAAAATGGTATATTGAGAGAATTTCGTCCCAAAATTCAGCTGGAGTTAGGTCCAAGAGTGTCATCCTCGAATAGATGTGGATATTTAAGTTTCATCTGATCTTCCCGTTCCCATGTAAACTCTGGCCCTCGTTTTGAATACCATCTCACAGGGACAATTGGTATTCTACTGCGCTTCAATTGCTTGACCTTTCGATCCATGATCTCAATGGTTCCTCAACAAAATGAAGCTTTTCGTCAATCTTGATTTCCTCAATCGGTACGTGAAGAGATTCGTCAGCCAAACACTTCTTGAGGTTCGACACGTGGAAAGTATCATGTACCCCGCTGAGTTCTTGTGGCAACCTTAATCGGTAAGCCACTCGACTGATTCTTTCTGTAATCTCGAATGGTCCTACGTATCTTGGGGCTAACTTCCTTTTCTTTCCAAATCAACGATTCCTTTCCAAGGAGAGACTTTAAGTAAAACCCGATCCCCAATGTTGAATTCTAGAGGCTTCCGATGGTTGTCGGCATAGCTCTTTTGGCGATCTCTAGCAGCTTTTAGTCGGTCTTTGATTTGAAAGATCTTTTCGGTTGTTTCTTGAATGATCTCTGGGCCTGTTAACTGACTTTCACCAATCTCGGCCCAACAAACGGGTGATCTACATTTTCTTCCATACAACGCTTCGAACGGAGCACATCCAATGCTTGTATGGTAGCTGTTGTTGTAAGAGAACTCAATCAGCGGTAGATGAGTGTCCTAACTACCACTAAATTCGATTACACACGCCCTCAGCATGTCTTCCAACTTTTGTATAGTTCGTTCACTTTGGACGTCTGTCTGAGGATGATAAGCGGTACTCATATCTAATCGAGTGCCAATCGCTTTCTGTAGTGTCTGCCAATATCGTGAAGTAAATCGGCTTTCACGGTCGGATATGATCGACACCGACACCACGTGCCGTGTCATGACCTCCTTGATGTACAATCTCGCCAACTTATTCATCTTGTAGTCTTCTCGGATCGGCAAGAAATGAGCTGACTTCGTCATCCGATCCACTATGACCCATATCGAGTCATGCCCGCTGCTCGTTCTAGGGACTTTGGTAATAAAATCCATAGCTATATTCTCCCATTTCCACTCGGGAATTTCAGGTTGCTGTAATAATCCTGATGGTTTCTGATGTTCAGCTTTAACTTTTGAGCATGTTAAGCATCTCCTTACGTACATCGCAATGTCTTTATTCATGCCTAGCCACCAGTACAGATCTTTGAGATCGTGGTACATCTTGTCTACACTAGGATGAATAGAATATCGCGTCTTGTGGGCTTCATCCATGACTAAGGTACGTATACCTCCCCATCTGGGTACCCATATACGATCTATGAAGTACTGTATACCATCATCCTTGCAACTCATTTGTTTATCCAACCCTCAGAATTCTTCTCCTGCAAGGTTTTCTTCTTTCAATGCCTCACTTTGTGCAATTTGGATCTGAGCTTTTAAGTTCGTTTGAATAGTCAATCCCAACGCTCGAGCACGTAGAGGTTTCACGCGTTCTTTGCGGCTTAAAGCATCAGCCATCACGTTAGCTTTTCCCGGATGATACCGGATTTCACAATCGTAGTCACTAAGAAGCTCTACCCAACGTCGCTGGCGCATATTAAGTTACTTCTGATCCAGGATATGTTGGAGGCTCTTATGATCTGTGTAGATGATGCATTTTGTTCCATACAGGTAATACCTCCATATCTTGAGTGCAAATACTACAGTGCCCAACTTGAGATCATGAGTTGTATAGTTCTTTTCGTGCACCTTAAGTTGTCGCGAAGAGTAGGCAATCACCTTATCCTTCTGCATTAGCACACATCCCAATCCTTGATGTGAAGCATCGCAGTACACCACAAAATCATCAGTTCCGTCTGGGAGGGACAATATCGGTGCGTTGCACAACTTCTCTTTCAACGTTTGGAACGCAGGTTCTTGTGCATGTCCCCAATCAAACTTCTTGTCTTTCTGAGTCAGCAATGTTAATGGTTGCGCGATCTTTGAAAAATTCGCAATGAAACGACGATAGTAACTGGCCAATCCTAAGAATTGTCGTATCTCTGATAGTGTCTAGGTGCGTTTCATTTCTTCACCGCTTTGATCTTGTCGGGATCTACATGAATCCCATATCTTTGTTAACCACATGACCAAAAAAATTCACTTCCCGCAACCAGAATTCACACTTGAGAACTTGGCGAAACGTTTCTCTTCCCGTAACAGTTCTAGTATTGCCCGGAGGTGTTCTTCATGATCCTCTTTCGATCGGGAGTAGATAAGTATATCGTCTATGAATACGATCACAAACTTATTCAAGTAAAGTTTACACACCTGATTCATTAGGTCCATAAACACTCCTGGTGCGTTAGTCAACCCGAACGGCATGACCAAGAACTCATAGTGTCAATAACGAGTTCTAAACGCTGTTTTCGGTATGTCCTCCTTGAAAACCCTTAGTTGATTATATCCAGAACGAAGGTCGATCTTTTAGAAATATGAAGCTCCTTGCAGCTGGTCAAACAAATCATCGATCCTGGGGAGAGGATATCGATTCTTCACGGTTAACTTGTTCAACTCACGGTAATCGTTGCACATTCGGAATGACCCGTCTTTCTTCGTGACAAATAATACCGGTGCTCCCCATGGTGAATGACTCGATCGAATGAAACCCTTCTCTAGTAGTTCCTGCAACTGACTAGACAACTCTTGCATTTCAGATGGTGCTAACCGATATGGCGTCTTTGCTACCGGTGTAGCTCCAGGAACCAACTCTATACGAATATCCACCTGTCGTGGAGGAGGCAGACCAGACAAGTCATCAGTAAATACATTTGGGTAGTCCTGTACCACTGGAATATCTACTAATTTCCACTCCTCTTCCTTCTTTTCTACCACATGAGCCAGAAACGCATAGCACTGCTTTCGTAAACTTCGGCGTGCTTTAATGCAGAGATAAGCTTTAAGTTTCTTCCCGGTCTTTCTCCTTGAATCCTGAGTACCTCCCCGTTTGACATGGGGATTCGTACTACTTTGTCCCGACAGACAATCTCAGCTCCGTGCTTCGACAACTAATCCATTCCCACAATCACGTCGAAACTTCCTAACTCAAAGGATATCAAGTCTATATCGAAGGCATGGTCCTCCAATATTATCGAGCACTTTCTAATAATCTCATCAGCCTGAACAACTCTACCATTGACCATTTCTACAGAGTAGCTAGTTTCTAGCCTACTAGGACTCAAATCAAGCAATTGCACGAACTCAGAAGATATAAAGCTATTGTCTGCTCCAGTATCAAATAATATAGATGCGAAGTGATGATTGAGTAAGTGCGTACCCGTGACAACATTCGGGTCCTGACGAGCATCGTTGGCTCCAATGACAAATGCACGTCCCCGAGCTGTGTTTCCTTGATTTGTCGGGCCTTGGTTTCCAGCTATGGCCATTACCTACTGCTGGTTGTTCCCTTGTTGACCTGGCGCCCGATTCAGTCTGGGGCACATGTTTCTGTAGTGCTCTGGGCCTCCACACTCATAACAGACCCCTGGCATTCCCGGCGGGGTTAACCACGTTGACAGGAGCCACCAGATTTGGCGCTATTATGCAGTCTCTCGCTAGATGCCCTGGGCGTTTACAGTTCACGCACACCCGGCACAACATTCCTGGGGGATGATGATAGTTGCACCTGTCACATTTGGGGTGCGGCCCAACATACTCTCTCTAGCCTTGCGTCACGGCCACAAAATTCCTGGTTGTCTTGGCCCTCTTGTCAAATTTCCCGGCACTTGTCCGACTTGTTTCCCCCACCTCATTTCTTTTCTCTGCCCCTCTTCCTAACACCCCTGTTCTAACCATCTCATCAGTTAGAGCGCCAGCCTTGAGAATTGCGCTCTGAATCGTAGGAGGAGCAGCTGCTGTTACCATCGCCCGGATTTGAGGCGCAAGTCCCCAAATGTACCTCTCGATCCTATTTGATTCCGGAGTGACCAGATGTGGAACCAGTCTTGCCAACTCGTGGAATCGATCAGTGTAAGTTGCATGCCCAGCTCCCACCATTGCATGATTCCAGAATTCATGCTCTAGTTTCTGCATCTCATTGAGGGGGCAGTATTCCTCGGTGATCAATGCCTTGAATTCATCCCATGACATCTGCATCGTTGATTCTCTTCCCCTAGCCTGAATCTGAGTGTTCCACTAAGTTAACGCCTTGCCCTGTAGTGAACATGTGGCATACCTGATTTTCTGGCTATCGAGGCATTCACTGATGTCAATCACTGCCTCCATCTTCTCAAGCCACCTGGTCGGAGCTATCGCTCCACCTTTCCCATCAAATTCTTTCGGTTTGCAGGCCACAAACTCCTTGTACGAAATCCCCTTCTTGCGTGAACAACCCCTGTCTCATTACCTGTTGTTCCACCATTCCCGGTCTCCTGATTGCTCTCGTTCCCAGTCGGGTTCCCATCACCCACTTCAGTTTCAATCCCACCTTAACCTCTTTCTCCACCATCCTTATTATCATTGCCACCATCCCCATGGGGGTGGTGTTGCTGAAGTGCGTCGCTCACTTGGGCCACTATAGTCGAAATCAGCGCGGCCAGTTGTTGAGCGATCAAAACTTCCATATCAGAGTCTCATGTTCCCTGATTATTACTGGCAGGACCATCACTTGTTCTTGGTGCTCTTCCTCTGCCTCTGCCTCTGCCCCTCGGGGCTTCACTTCCGCCACTGTTGCTGCGGGTAACTCTTCGAGGCGGCATTTTCTAATCATAAAAGTAGTAAACACATAAGCTTTAACCATTTCAAAGTGTATTATTCATACCACTCATCAAAGTCCAGCATTTCAAGTTAATATAACACTTATAGTCACCACACATCACATGCAAGTCGTATAGTTCTCACACCATGAATTGGTAATGTCCCAACAATAGTCCATCATAACAGTTGTAAATCCACGTATATAATCATGTTTAGTCTAGCGAAGGTTGTCTATCTCCTTCTCTTTCGAGGTTTCAGACATAACCTCCTCAGGGTCAATCTCAATGTCCGAGGTCAAGCGCAATAGCATGATCTGTGAAGATCTCTTCGGGTTTAATACCCGGATTTGATAAAACAACTCGGCGCGCTGAGGGAACGGAAGATCCAATAGAAGCATCCCATATGGAGTGAGCACAAGGGCTCTCTCACAGGGTGAAAAGACCACGAAACAGATAGATAAACGAACAAGTAAAGAGGAACACATACATGAGATATAAAATGCACACAGATCCTAGCATGCAAATCTACATGAAGGTTCCTAGGTTATAGTCTAGGTCAAGCGTATTGCCTAATTCTCTATAACCAATGGCTCTTATACCAATCTGTCACACCCCCGCTAAAACGGAAACACGGGGATGTAACAAGATGGGATCATCATAACACATGGTAAGCAATAGAGATGCAATATAATAAATGATGATAAAGCGTGTCATGACGACACCCGACAAAAAGGAGACTTGTGTCTTGTTTAGTCAATATTCACGACAACATAGCAATAAGCATAAACATGTTAAATTATTTCACATAGACAAAGTAGTAACAATTGTAACGTAATTCCCACAACCCGGGAACAAGTATCAAAAGAATGAAATTGTTTAATCAGACTACAACATTGTTTCAAAATGGTTGTTTGTCAAATATGTTTAGTCTCAAAAATGCATCCTAGGGTCTCCACTAAGGCAGCACACCTAGATCTTCAATTAGCATTGTCACCTGAAAAGATATGCTCAAAATGGTCAACAAAATTGTTGGTGAGCTCGCAGGTTTAAATAGTAAATAAGTAATTGATGTTGTATAGTAAATGTTTTGGAATACCGTGAATACAGTTATAAGTAAGAATAATCACATGACAATGAGCTTTGCAACCAAACCTAATGACGTACACACAGATCTTGTCGGAATATATTCACCCAAGGGCCCGAATCTGGCCACTGTTGGTACTAACTAGTATACCAACAAACAAGGATGGGGTTGTCAACCCAGTAGTACTACCAATTCCTATCTGTCGGTTCTCACACTGGAATAAAATAGTTGCAAAGAAAGTACCACACAGCGAACTCAAGCATGTATCAGATAAGTACTCACAAAACAATAACATGTTGATTCCAAGTATGTAAATTGTATGTAAATTATACAACATTGAAAATGGGTGAGCATACTTTTCCCCCATGTTTGTAAATGATCGAAATGTTGTATAAGCATAAAAAGGGGCCACGAAACTCACTTGTTAAGTGGTAAGTATGATTGATCAGGGTTTCCAAATGTCGTATGAAATGCATGGTCAAACACCTATTGACAGTTATTGATAAGCATTAATGATATGTATAAAGCATATAATAATGTTCGGTCGGTTCGGGTTGTATCGGTTCGGTTGCGTGTAACACACACAAGCTGACACACGTATTAGATCTTATGTAGGTCCAAGTACCAGAAATCGTTGCCATCGTCAGTGATATTGTGTAAAAGTTACGTTGTTATAAGAAAAGTATTTGTTAAATATTAGTAGTCCCAAATGGGTTGTTGATAATTGTAAAATGTTAGGTTGATTTGATTTGGAATAGTATTTGTGGGCTTGATAGCGTTGACTTTAATCTTTGTGGTTGAGCAATAGCTACCGTGTTAATGTTACCTCAACATCACACGACATACACACACCACTCACAAGTAGGAAATCACACACAACAATTCCAATCGCACGACAGGACCAGAAGCACGACTCAACACTCCATCCGCACAAATCAACCCTCATTCGTACGAATCAGCTTCATTCGTACGATTGAACATTCATTCGTGCGGCTCAGCATCCAGTCGTACCACACAGCACTCAATCGCACGACTCAACCTCCATACGCACGAATCAACCTTCATTCGTACAAATCAACTTCCTTCGTACGACTGAACCTCCATTCGTACGATTGGCCTTCAGTCGTGCGATACACGCACAATCACACACAACATTCATCCGCATGACTCAATCGCACACATTCATTCGATCGCACGACTCAATCGCACGACATACCCAGTCGCACAACTCAGTCGCCCGAATGACACAGTCGCACGACTCATTCGCACGACTCACCCAGTCGCACGGCTCAGTCGCATGACAGACCCACTCGCCAGAATGGCAGATTCGCGACTGCAGCTGTGCAGAGCAGCCTCCGACTGCTCCGAGCACAAGTTTTACACAACAAGGACTTCTAGAAACACACTACAAACACACACAAACAAGAAGCACACGCAGAAGGACATCACACGCACCCACACGACCTCATGTGTTCGGGTTGAACCCAAACACCCGAAACCCTAAAATGGACAGCAGAAAAACGAGCAAGAAAGGGACAACCAAGGTCGTCTACCTGCAAAAATGGAGTAGACTCGGTTGTAGACGAAGTCTAGACGACGAAAACGAGAGCAAACGGGGTGGTTTTGGTGCAAGGAAGAAGGTGTAAAGTGAAGAAGAGAATGAAGGAGAAGAAGAAGAAGATAAGTCTAGGGCTGGGAAAATGGGGTTTTTATACCCATCCCAAGTTTGCAAAATGTCAATTTTAGTCCCTACACTTAGCCCCCTGAATCCCAAAAATGTTTCGGTTGAAAACGACTTTACTGGATTTGTTATAGTAGTGATAAAAATATATTTAATGATATTTGTAACTTAAAATTGGTTTTATTAGTGACAATAATATTATATAAAAATGGTATATTTAGCGGTAACGATGACGAAAGTTGTAAAAGTTTTTAAAGTTAGCATACGTTAACGATACGAACACAAGAATAAAGACGATAAAGCAAGTATAATATCCACCCGAATAGTTTATAAAGATGAGGAATGATCGAGCGAAGAAAAGTTAACGAAGTCCACGTTAATTGACGGACCTTTTGGTGATGGATGTCACATTATCTATGCGAGAACTCTTGTTGTTTAATGTTTTTATAAGCATTTACTTACTAATGCATCTGATTAGTCTTTCGTGAATACTTTAATGCACTATTCCATAGTTGCATATTGTTTATTGAGTTAGAAGCAAATATTATAAACTAGGACGTGTTAACTTGATTTGACCTCTTTTTCATCGATCACACATTGTGTTTCTTGTTTGAAGTTTATTAGTTTCATTCAGTAACTTTAATTTGATTCTCGATTTCTATTGAGTGAATGTGAATAGTTGGTTGCTCCTTTACAACTATTATCCTTGCGTTGATGCTCAATAAAGGATTCCTTGAATCAACAATTGTCATTTCGATTGATTTTCGTGGATTTTTGAGGCAAGAGTGTTCGAAGATGGTTTTGGAGAGTAGTTGTTTAGTTTTGGGCAGGAGTTTATTGATTTTCTAGTGTCGTTTGTATGGTTTCGTGTTCAGGTTTCATACGGTATACAAGCAGTAGATCATATGTTCCATTTTTTATTGATAAGTTTGATTTTAGTGATCATTATAACCGGATTTCATTAAATTAGATTAGGAGTGTGTTGAAAAGGTTTGAGAATCAAAACTCCAAAGCATTGGAGGTGGTTAGGGTAAACAAAAAACTATCAATGTGAGAACTCTTGTTGTTTATGTTTTTCATAAGTATTTCCACTCTTATGTATGTTATTAATCTTTCGTGAATACTTTAATTTAACATTTTGTAGTTGCATATCGTTTACAGAATTACAAGGAAATATTATGAACTAGGACGTGTTAACTAGATTTGACGTTTTATTAGTTTCATTCGTTAAATGTAAATAGATTCTCGATTTCAATTGAGTGAATACGAGTAGTTTGTTGCTCCTTTACAACTATTATCCTTGCGTAGATTTTCAAAAGGATTCAGTTGGATGAACAATTGTCATTTCGATTGATTTCAGTGGATTTTTTAGACAAGAGGGTTTTAATATGGTTATAACGAGTTTTATTTAAGTTTGGGCATGAGTGTGTCAATTTTCAAGTGTCATTTGTATGGTTTCGTGTTCGGGTTGCATTCGTTTAAACAGTAGATCATATGTTTCATTTGGGATTGATTAGTGTGATTTTAGTGATCATTATAACCGGATTTGATTAATTTAGAGTACGAGTTTCTTGAAAAGGTTTGAGAATGAAAACATTATAGCATTATAGGTAGTTATGGAAAACAAAAAAACTATCTATGCGAGAACTCTTGTTGTTTAGTGTTTTATTACAAGTATTTCCTTACTCATGCATCTCATTAATCTTTCGTGAATACTTTAATGCACCATTCCCTAGTTGCATATTGTTTATTGAATTAGAAGGAAATATTATAAACTAGGACGTGTTAACTTGATTTGACCTCTATTTCATCGATCACACATTGTGTTTCTTGTTTGAAGTTTATTAGTTTCAATCAGTAACTTTAATTTGATTCTCGATTTCTATTGAGTGAATGTGAGTAGTTGGTTGCTCCTTTACAACTATTATCCTTGCATTGATGCTTAATAAAGAATTTCTTGAATCAATCATTGTCATTTCGATTGATTTTAGTGGATTTTTGAGGCAAGAGTGTTCGAAGATTGTTTTGGAGAGTAGTTGTTTTGTTTTGGGCAGGAGTTTATTGATTTTCTTGTGTCGTTTGTATGGTTTCGTGTTCAGGTTTCATACGGTATATGATGTGCTCCAAATTATACATAAAAATCCTATCAAAAGCACATCAATTATTCCTTAATATCTTCCTTAAAATGATGAATATGTACTTAAAAGTGTTAAATTGTGTTTTCAGGTGTTTAAAAGGGCAAGATGGACAAAAGGAGTATATTTAACAAGAAATTGAAGTAATCCGAGCTTTGGAATCCAAGCATGGGGCCATGCCTCATTAAGCACGCCCCTATGCCTCGCCAAAAACACACCCCCATGCTAAATTAACACACCCCCGTGCTTGGACATCTGACAAGACAAAAAGTACTGTTCCCTAAAAGTAGACACAGGGTCGTGCCCCATAAGGCACGGGGCCGTGCCCCACCTCCAACACGGGGCCGTGCCCCATTTAGCACGGGGCCGTGCCCGACACAACCTGCATGTACGAGCCGACCAACTTTCGTAAGCATTGTACTAGCACGGGGTCGTGCCTTTCAGGCACGGGGCCGTGCTTAAACACTCCGGAAAGCCTATAAATAGAAGCCTAAGTTCACCATTTTTGGGAAGCTTTGATGGGAGAGTTACATATCTATCTTCTTTGTGATCTGTTGTTATGTTCAAGCTCATTATGAGCTAAACTCTACTTATCATCCTAATCGGATGAAACTTATGTAATTTGTGATGAACTAATGGTGTGATAAATATTATGTTAATGTTATGGTGGTCTTGGGAAAACTATTGATGGGCAGCATCTACATTTGAATGGGAAGTTATAAATTTATGGTTTGTGATTATGATTGTCATACAAGGTTGAAAACCGTATGATTAATTTTCATTCGCGAAACCGGTCTTCATAATAAATCCATGGCTAATGAACTAGAAATGGTTATTAGAAATCATATCACTTTAACTTTATGATCATTTGCGGGTTCCCTTTTATTAGTTCGGAAACTTCAGTAATTGTTACGGTTTTCTAAAATTAATGGTATGTTAGGAAGGAACCTGATCAACTCTCTTTTTAACATTAAGTTATGTTTTCAGAAATAATATGTCAAATAGGACACAAAAGATTCACTTACATTACTAGGGCTTTGATCTGAGCAGTAAACTCAGCCTGACAGGATCAAGTCTTTACGGCAGTAGGATAGACGAGAAATCACGCTAGCTCATCTTTTTAAACATTAACATAATTACATTCATCAATATCTTTAAACCACACCACCAATTCATCACGATTACATAAGTGGAGTCTAATTAGGATGATAACTTTTATTCCCTGGTTTTAAATCCAAACGCTTCAAATCTTAGTTTACTTTCTTTTTATTATTGTTTATTTTTAAACCCTTAAAATCTTTCCAATACAAATTATCACTTTCTTTAACAAAAACCAAATCTGATAGTCAAAAATCAAGTTTGTTGAGTAGGCTAGGTGTGTCCACGGATTGATACTCGGTTCTTACCAACACTATATTACCACACGACAGGTACACTACCTTTTGTGTGTGTAGTTTAGTATTAGTAATAACCAATTAAAACTGAATTTGTGCAATAAATCTTTATCAAAATATATATACTATCTGCACACCATCAAGTTTTTGGCGCCGTTGCTGGGGAAACACGGCAGTTTGAAAGACAAACTAAATTTTTGACTATCTTGCATATAACTTGTTAATATATTTTGTTTAAACATCATTTTTATTTTGTAGGTAGTTTGCCTTAGTTAGTTTAGTTATATTTTCCTAATTTATTTTAAGCCTCAGTTAGTTTATGCTTCCTTAAGTTAGTGTATGTCCGACTCGTCTAGTTCTGAACTTATTCCGCCTCTTCCGGAACCCGAACGACTTTTCCGTCAAAGATTGCGCAAAAGATCACAACAAGAAGCACCAGCCATTGAAGAAGACATTTTGGAAGATACACCATCCGAAGAAGACATGGCTAACCAAGACGAGGAAATGAAGATGACACACTATGCCACACCGTCAATAGATGGTTATGAGTCTAGTGTTGTCCAACCAGCAATAGCGGCCAACAATTTCGAGATTAAGTCTAGTATTATCCAACTCGTAGAAAACTCTGTTCAGTTCCATGGGTTACAAGACGAAGATCCTAATGCTCACATCTCACGATTCCTTTGTATCTGTGCGACCTTCAAAATCAATAACTGTTCAGACGACGCCATTCGACTAAGACTTTTACCATTTTCACTTCGAGGCCGAGCCATCGATTGGCTTGATTCACTTCCGCCTGGTTCCATCACCACATGGGCGGAAATGGCTAAACAATTTCTTTTGAAATACTTTCCACTTGATCGCACTGCGAAACTAAGAAGCAGCATCACAAGTTTTCGTCAAGACGACGATGAATCATTGCACGCAGCATGGGAGAGATATAAAAGTCTCCTTCTGAGATGCCCACATCACGGACTGGATCTGTGGCTGCAGTGTCAAACCTTTTACGATGCGATCAGCGGAGCACACAAGCAAGCGGTAGACCAGAGTGCGGGAGGAGATTTCGGAAGTGTCACGCCAACAGAAGCATATCAAGCCTTAGAAAGAGCATCTAAGAAGAGCTTTGCTTACAATCCCTTAAGAACCAAACCCAGTTCTAAAGTTATTTATCAAGTTGACTCTGAAACCCTAATTGCAGCCCAATTAGAAGCTCTAACCAAAAAATTTGAACAATTGCAAAGCGAGCTAAAGAAAACTCCAACACAATGCAACACATGTGGAAATTCACACAAGACCAACGAGTGCACACAAGGAATTATGATGGTTGAAGATGTTGACTACGTAGGAGGCCCAAACAACTCATACAATTCAAATTGGAGAAATAACTCAAATTACAGAGATGCTGGCAATAACCAACAATCATCTTGATTCAACCGAAGGCCTCCTTACCAACAATAGAAACCACCATACCAAGGTCCAAGCAGTAGTAACCAAGACCGTGGAGCATCATCAATGGAAGACTTATTGTAGCAATTGTTGTTAACCACACAAGCCGCAGATGAGTACATCCGGAAATCTGATCGAAGAAATGAGGTGTCACACCACCGCAAAAAGCGGAAACACGGGGATGTAACGAGACCGGGATCGTCATAACACATGGTAAGCGATAGAGAGCAATATAAATAAATGATGACATGCGTATCATGACGACACCCGACAACAAGGGGACTTGTGTCGTGTTTAGTCAATGTCCACGACAACATAGCCATAAGCATAACATGATAACGATACATATAATCACATAAGATGAAATTGTAAATGTTAATTCCCACAACCCGGGAACAAGTTTCAAGAGTTGATAATTGTTTACAAGCGTTAACATTGTTCAAAAGATTTTTTATCAAAAGAGCTAAGTCCCAAAAATGCATCCTAGGGTCTCCACTAAGGCAGCACACCTAGATTCCTGGACTTGCATGATCACCTGAAAAGATATGGTTAAAACGGTCAACATAATTGTTGGTGAGCTCGCAGGTTTATGTAATGAAAATGTAAGTGATGCTGTATAATGTAAGCGTATGGAATACCGTGAATACAGTTATATACACAAGTAAATATCACATGACATGAGCTTTGCAACCAAACCTAGCGACGTACACAAAGAAATTTTTGGCATATATTCACCCAAGGGCCCGTTCCTGGCCACTGATGGTACCAACTAGTATACCATCGAACGAGGGTGGGGGTGTCAACCCAGTAGTACTACGAATACCTAACCGTCGGTTCCCACACTGGAATTAAATAGTTGCAAAGATAGAACCACACAGCAGACCCAAGCATGTATCAAATAGTACTTGCAACACAGTATCACGTTGATTCCTTGTATGTAAATGTATGTAAGTTGTACAGCATTGAAAATGAGTAAGCATACTTTTCCCCGAAGTTGTAAATGATTGAAATATTGTATAAATGTGAAAAGGGGCCACGAAACTCACTTGTTAAGTGGTAAGTATGTATGATCGATGTATCCCAAATGTTGAATGCAAATAAACAGTCAAACACCTTTTGACAGTTATTTATAGCATTAATGATATGATATGATAAGCACGTAATAATGATGGGTCGGTTCGGGTCGTATCGGCTGGGTCGCGTATAACACATACAGACTGACACACGTACCAGATCTTATGTAGATCCAAGTACAAGACATTGTCGCCATTGATGATGATATTTAAGTAAAAGTCTCATTGTTATTGAAGAAGCATTGAATAAGTGTCAATAGTTATAAGTCAATTGATCGTTGTAAAGCGTTGGTTTAAATTTGTTTAAAATAGTATGTGTGCCCTTTTCGCGTTGACTTTAATCTTTGTGGCCGAACAATGGCTTATTATGTTAATGTTACCTCAACATCACACGTCATACTCACACCACGCACAAGGGAATCAAACTCAACAACTTCAGTCGCATAACAAGGCCAGACGCACGACTCAACCTCCATTCGTACGAATCAACCCTCAATCGTGCGAATCAGCTTCATTCGTACGATTGAGCCTTCATTCGTATGACTGGTCTTCAGTCGTACCACACAACACCCAATCGCACGACTCAACCTCCATACGCACGAATCAACCTTCAATCGTGCGAATTAGCTACTTTCGTACGATTGAACCTTCATTCGTGCGATTGGACTCCAGTCGTGCGAATCACGCACATTCATTCAGTCGGTCACCTGACTCAATCGCACACAATCACTCAATCGCATGACTCAATCGCATACACTCATTCGCACGCATGACTCAATCGCATATAGACACTCAGTCGCACAACTCAGTCGCACAACATGCCTAGTCGCACAACTCAGTCGCGCGATTGACTCAAACGCATGATTCAGTCGCACGACCCACTCAGTCGCACGGCTCAATCGCATGGATGACCCAGTCGCCTGATCTGCAGAATCGCGACTGTGGTCGTGATGAGCAGCCCCCGAGCTGCTCTAAACACGGGTTTTACACCACAAGGACCTCCAGAAACACTCAACAAACATACACAAACATGAAACACAAGCAAGAAGACCTCACACGCACCCATACGACCTTGTATGTTCGGGTTGAACCCGAACACCCGAAACCCTAGTTTTGGACAGCCGTGAAATGGCTAGAAAACGGACAACCAAAGACAACTACCTGCTAGAAAGGGGTAGTCTAAGCTGTAGACGGTGTCTAGACGAAGAAAACGAGACCTCTTGGGTTGGATTTGGTGCTAGAATGGTGATTTTGTGTGTGTAGAGGATGAAGATGAAGAAGATGGTGAATGTGAAGGTTTAGGGCTGGTAAGAGGGTATTTATATCCAGCCCAAGTTTACAAAATTACAAGTTTAGTCCCTGCACTTAACCCCCGAGCTTTCCCAAATTTTGTTCGGTTGAAAAACGACTTTATTGGATGTTTTATTATAATTGTAAAAGTACATTTAATGTTGTTATGACTTAATAAATGGTTATGTTAAAAATATTTAATATATATATAAAATGATGTATTTGGCGTTTTCAAAAATGAAAGTTTTAAAAGTCTTTTAAGGTTAACATATGATTATAACGATTGCACACACAACGGTAATAATGCACACATGATATCCACATAAAGAATCAAATAAGGATGAGGAATGAGCGGTCAAAGAATGTTTCACGGAGAATCACGTTAATTGACGGACCTTAAAGTGACGGATGTCACAGTATCCCCCAGTTGAGAGAATTTCGTCCCGAAATTCAGCTGGAGTTAGGTCCAAGAGTGTCATCCTCGAAAAGATGTGGATATTTGAGTTTCATCTGATCTTCTCGTTCCCATGTAAACTCTGTCCCTCGTTTTGAATTCCACCTTACGCGAACAATAGGTATCCTACTGCGCTTCAGTTGCTTGACCTTTCGATCCATGATCTCAATGGGTTCCTCAACAAAATGAAGCTTGTCGTCTATCTTGATTTCCTCGATTGGCACGTGAAGGGATTCATCGGCCAAACACTTCTTGAGGTTGGACACGTGAAAAGTATCATGCACACCGCTAAGCTCTTGTGGCAACTTTAACCGGTAAACCACTGGACCGATCCTTTCAATGATCTCAAATGGTCCAACGTATCTTGGGGCTAACTTCCCTTTCTTTCCGAATCGAACGACTCCTTTCCATGGGGAAACTTTGAGTAACACACGATCCCCAACATTGAATTCTAGAGGCTTCCGACGATTGTCGGCATAGCTCTTTTGGCGATCTCGCGCGGCTTTAAGTCGATCTTTGATTTGGAAAATCTTGTCTGTTGTCTCTTGGATGATCTCTGGGCCTGTTAGCTGACTTTCACCAATTTCAGCCCAACAAACGGGAGATCTGCATTTCCTTCCATACAACGCTTCAAATGGAGCACATCCAATGCTTGTATGGTAGCTGTTGTAGTAGGAGAACTCAATCAACGGTAGATGAGCATCCCAACTACCACAAAAATCGATTACGCACGCTCTCAACATGTCTTCTAGCGTCTGTATAGTGCGTTCACTTTGGCCATCTGTTTGTGGATGATAGGCTGTACTCATGTCTAACCGAGTGCCCATCGCTTTCTGTAGCGTCTGCCAAAAACGTGAAGTGAATCTGCTATCACGGTCGGATATGATTGACACCGGCACCCCGTGCCGTGTCACGACCTCTTTGATGTACAATCTCGCCAACTTATCCATCTTGTAGTCTTCTCGGATAGGCAAGAAGTGTGCTGATTTTGTCATTCGATCAACAATGACCCATATCGAGTCATGACAGCTGCTTGTTCTAGGGAGTTTGGTAATGAAATCCATAGCTATGTTCTCCCATTTCCACTCGGGAATTTCAGGTTGCTGTAATAATCCCGATGGTTTCTGATGTTCAGCTTTGACTTTCGAACACGTCAAGCATCTGATGACGTATAAGGTAATGTCTTTCTTCATGCCTGGCCACCAGTATAGATCCTTAAGATCATGATACATCTTGTCTGCACCAGGATGAATAGAATATCGCGTCTTGTGGGCTTCATCCATGACTAAGGTTCGAACACCTTCCCATTTGGGTACCCATATGCGATCCATGAAGTACTGAATATCGTCATCCTTGCGAATCATCTATTTATCCAACCCCCGGAACTCTTCTCCCGCAAGGTTTTCTTCTTTCAATGCCTCACTTTGTGCAATTTGAATCTGAGCTTTCAAGTTGGTTTGAATGGTCAATCCCAAAGCTCGTGCACGTAGTGGTTTCACGCGTTCTTTGTGGCTCAAAGCATCAGCCACCACGTTAGCTTTCCCTGGATGATACCGGATTTCACAATCGTAGTCACTGAGAAGCTCTACCCAACGTCGTTGGCGCATGTTAAGTTCCTTCTGATCCAGAATATGTTGAAGGCTCTTATGATCAGTGAAGATGATGCATTTGGTGCCATACAGGTAATGCCTCCATATCTTGAGTGCAAATACTACAGCGCCCAACTCAAGATCATGAGTGGTGTAGTTCTTTTCGTGCACTTTAAGCTGTCGTGAAGCGTAGGCAATCACCTTATCCTTCTGCATTAGTACACATCCCAATCCCTGATGTGACGCATCGCAGTATACTACAAAATCATCTGTTCCGTCTGGGAGAGACAGTATCGGCGCGTTGCACAGCTTCTCTTTCAACGTTTGGAACGCTTGCTCTTGTGCATATCCCCAGTCAAACTTCTTGTCTTTCTGTGTAAGCAGGGTTAACGGTTGCGCGATCTTTGAGAAGTTCGCGATGAAGCGACGATAATAACTGGCCAATCCTAAAAATTGCCGTATCTCTAATGGTATCTGGGGCGTATCCCATTTCTTCACCGCTTTGATCTTGCCGGGATCTACATGAATCCCGTCCTCATTAACCACATGACCCAAAAATTTTACTTCTCGCAACCAAAATTCACACTTCCGAATTTGGCGAAAAGTTTCTCTTCGCGTAGCAGCTCCAGAATAGCCCGAAGATGTCCTTCATGATCCTCTTTTGATCGGGAGTAGATAAGTATATCGTCTATGAACACGATCACAAACTTATCCAAATAAGGTTTGCACACCCGATTCATTAGATCCATGAACACAGCTGCTGCGTTAGTCAATCCAAACGGCATGACCAAGAACTCATAGTGCCCGTAACGAGTCCTGAACGCTGTCTTCGGTATGTCGTCCTCGAAAACCCTTAGCTGATGATAACCAGAACGAAGATCGATCTTTGAAAAATACAAAGCTCCTTGCCGCTGATCAAATAAATCGTCGATCCTAGGGAGAGGATATCGGTTCTTCACCGTCAACTTGTTCAGTTCACGGTAATCGATGCACATGCGGAACGATCCATCCTTCTTCTTGACAAATAGTACCTGTGCTCCCCACGGTGAATGACTCGGTCGAATAAAACCCTTCTCCAGTAGTTCCTGTAACTGACTAGACAACTCTTGCATTTCGGATGGCGCTAGTCGATATGGCGTTTTTGCTACCGGTGTAGCTCCAGGAACCAACTCTATACGGAATTCCACCTGTCGTGGAGGAGACAAACCAGACAAGTCATCTGGAAATACTTCTGGGTAATCCCGTACCACTGGAATATCCACCAATTTCCTTTCTTCGTCTTTCTTTTCAACCACGTGAGCCAGAAAAGCGTAGCACTGCTTTCGTAAACTCTGGCGTGCTTTCATGCAGGAAATGAGCTTCAAGTTCTTACCCGGTCGTTCTCCCTGAACCTTGAGTACTTCCCTGTTTGGCATAGGGACACGTACTACTTTGTCTCGACAAACAATCTCTGCTCCATTTTGCGACAACCAATCCATACCCACAATCACATCGAAACTTCCTAACTCAAAGGGTATCAAATCTATATCGAAGGCATGATCCTCTAGCGTCAACGAACACTTCCTAATAATCTCATCGGCCTGAACAACTCTACCGTTGGCCATTTCTACGGGGTAGCTAGTTTCTAGTCTACTAGGACTCAAATCAAGTAATCGCACAAACTCAGAAGATATGAAACTATTGTCTGCTCCAGTATCAAATAATATAGATGCGAAGTGATGATTGAGTAAGTGCGTACCCATGACAACATTCGGGTCCTGACGAGCATCATTGGCTCCAATGACGAATGCACGTCCCCGAGCTGCATTCCCCTGAGCAGTCGGGCCTTGATTCCCAACTATGGCCATCACCTGCTGCTGGTTGTTGCCCTGTTGACCCGGTGCCCGATTCAGCCTGGGGCACATGTTCCTGTAGTGATCAGGGCTTCCACACTGAAAACAAGCCCTTGCATTCCCGGCGGGGTTAACCGCGTTGACGGGTGCTACCAGATTCGGCGCAGTTCTGCAATCTCTTGCCAAATGTCCCGGGCGCCTACAGTTCGCGCACACCCGGCACTGCGTCCCTGGGGGATGATGATAATTGCACCTGTCACATTTGGGGTGCGGCCCCACATACTCTCTCCTGGCCTGAGACACGGCCACAAAATTCCTGGTCGGCTTAGACCTCTTCTCAAATTTCCCGGCACTCGACCGGCTCGATTCCCCAACATCCTTTCTCTTCTCGGCTCCTCTGCCCAAAACCCCAGTTCTAACCATCTCATCAGTCAAAGCACCAGCTTTCAGAATTGCGCTTCGAATAGTAGGAGGAGCGGCTGCTGTAACCATCGCTCTAATTTGAGGCGCGAGTCCCCAAATGTACCTTTCAATCCTCTTTGATTCCGGCGTGACCAAGTGCGGAACCAATCTTGCTAGCTCGTGAAAACGATCAGTGTAAGCTGCATGCCCTGCCCCCACCATGGCATGATTCCAGAACTCATGCTCTAGCTTCTGCATCTCGTTGAGAGGGTAGTATTCCTCGGTGATCAAGGCTTTGAATTCATCCCATGACATCTGCATCGCAGATTCTCGTCCTCGAGCTTGAATCTGGGTGTTCCACCAGGTTAGGGCCTTACCCTGTAACGAACAAGTGGCATACTTGATCCTTTGACTGTCGAGGCACTCGCTAATGTCAATCACTGCCTCCATCTTCTCTAGCCACCTGGTTAGGGCTATCGCCCCACCTTTCCCATCAAATTCCCTCGGCTTACAAGCCACAAACTCCTTGTACGAACATCCCCGACGAGCATTAACCACCCCAGTTTCGATACTGGCAGTACCACCATTCCCGGTTTCCTGGTTGCTCTCGTTTCCGGTCGGGTTTCCGTTTCCCGTCTCAGTTTCAATCCCACCTTGGGCTCCATCATCGTTTCCACCATCCCCGTGAGGGTGGTGTTGTTGGAGTGCGTCGCTCACTTGGGCCACGATAGTAGGAATTAGCGCGGCCAATTGCTGAGCGATCAGGGCTGCCATGTCGGCGTTCCCTGTTCCTTGACTGTTACTGGCAGGAGCATCATTTGTCCTTGGTGCTCTGCCTCTGCCTCGGCCTCTGCCCCTTGGGGCTTCACTCCCGCCACTATTGCTACGGGTAACTCTTCGAGGCGGCATGTTCTAATCATAAAAGAGGTAACATATAAACTTTAGTCACCATAAGATACACAAGTATTCCACTTATCAAGTTCCAATGTTCATGTTCCGGTCGGTCAAGATCACCATGCAGCCCATTTCAAGCATATTCTTGGTATACCGGTGATGTTTATACATAGGGTTCCCCGCAGCGTTCCCACCACACCCACGATGTACCGAGTATGATGCCCGATCCGGTTACATGACATCCAACTTTCCTTTACATCATATCCATAATAATCCATCAAGTCCATGTATTTCATGTCAATATCACGCTTATTGTCATCACACATCGCATGCAATTCGTGGAGTTCTCACACCATGAATTGATAATGTTTCAATGATAACCCATCACAACAGTTGTAGGTCTATGTATACAATCACGTTTAGTCTAGCGGAGGTTGTCTATTTCCTTCCTCTTTCGAGGTTTCAGACAAGGCCTCCTCAGGTTTAATCTCAATGTCCAAGGTCAAGCGCAATAGCATGATCTGTGAAGATCTCTTCGGGTTTAATACCCGGATCCGATAAACTAACTCGGCGCGCAGAGGGAACGGAAGATTCAATAGAAGTATCCCATAAAAGAGTGAGCACAGGGGCTCTCTCATAAGATGGAAAGATCACATAACAAATATATGAACAAATCAAGCAGCGAGGAACACATACACGAGATGTAATATGCATACAGAGTCCTAGCATGCAAATCTACATGAAGGTTCCTAAGTTATAGTCTAGGTCAAGCGTATTGCCTAATTCTCTATAACCAATGTGTTGATGCATGTATGTCCCTAGATCATGAGTGGTAATGTAATCAATCTTGTTTGTCTGATTATAATGTAATAGTATCGATTAATGAAATGATATGAATAGTTTGTTACTTGTGATGTTTAATATTTCATTAATGAGTCGTGATTAAATTGATTGGGTTTATAAGTGTTTGAATGATTGCACATTATGTTATATTAATTAAAACATTCAAACTTAACTTAATGAAGTTCTCATGCGAATGGCCCATGCGAATGGACCACACGCATGAATAACTTCATACGATTGACTCAATCGCACGATTGAAACAGGAGACTGGATCAGTCGTATGATTGACACATAAGATTGACTCAATCGCACGATTGAACACTCAGTCGTGCGGATGAATCAACCGCATGGTTCAATCGCACGACTAAACCATACTTATGGCCCAGTCGCACGATTGAACAATACTAACCTATAAATAGACCCAATTCGTGGGAAAACGTAAGTATTCATCCCATTACGATTCCAGACGTACCCTAGCCGTCCAGAAGCCTCCCAAAACGTTCTCCAAGTTCACAGAACACATCAGATCGGTTCCTAATCGATTTCTGACGTTGATTTCAATTCTTGATTGATTCATCGTGTGTTCTCACTGATTGGATCGCCAATCAAATAGGATTCCGCACTATTTGAGTTGGTTTAACACGCTAATCACTAGGTATTTCGTTCAAATACCAGGTCCTAACAAGTGGTATCAGAGCTTTGGCTCTTGATTACGTGTGATTCAATCAAGATTGATAAAAAGTTTGTGTTTTTACATCAAAAATGCAATCTTTTGGGTCAAAAGTGATCCTGGACGTTCCCTGCTCATTGAAGTTCAGTTTCTACGGACTTAGGCGATTTGGACTTGTGAAATTTCGAATTTTTACGGCTGAAACCCGTTAAACCTAGAAATTTTCGCAAAACAACAGCTTCAGTCGCACGAGTGACCTATTCGCACGACTGGACTCCATTCGCATTGCCCATTCGCACGATTGGACCTTGTCGCACCCTCATTCGGCCGACTGAACCGTTCGTTCGCATAACTCATACGCACCAGATTCATTCGCACGACTGAACCATTCGCCCTGTTCAGTCGCACGGTTTAACCAATCGCAGAGTTCATACGCACGATTAGACCATTCGCATCCTTCAGTCGCATCAGTTAAAGTTTATTTGATTAGATACTAAGTTTATTAGCCATGGAAGATCAGATGTCAGCCTTTACTGCTGGGAAAGACTCGAGGATTCAGAACCTGCTGCTACTTGAGAGTGAGGTGGGTAATCACAATAAACCACCAAAGCTCTTGACTTTAGATGAGTTTCCCCACTGGAAACAACATTTTGAGATCTACCTCAATGGAGTAGATCCTAATCTGTGGGAAGCTATAGAGGTCGGTTATAGTACACCGGTGGGAGCAGATGGAGTTAAATTAACGTTAAGTGGGATGACAGACGCACAGAAAGTAAAGTACAATGCAGAGAAAAGGGTTTATGCATAGATCACTCAGTCTATCCCCAAAGACATATTCCACCAGTACTCAGAGAACAAGCAGTCCAAGAAACTGTGGGATGAGCTAGAGAAGAGATATGATGGGAATGCATCATTGAAGGCAATCAAGGCAAAGGAGTTAAAGAAGGAATTCAATAACTTCTCATCGATTGGTAATGAGAGTTTAGATGAAGTCATAGACAGATTCTACCACTTGATGAGCGAGTTGCATACACATGGAGTGGAAACGACTATGGAAGAGAAAGTAAGCAACTTCGCAGATGGATTGCCTGATAAGTGGGCATCATTTGTGTCTAATCTTAGACAGAATGGAATGCTTGTAAAGCTGGATATAAATGACTTCGTTCGCAAGTTGCGTGAAGAAGCACTAAGGATGAAGTATAGAGCACAGAAGTCTTCGTACACACAAAATCCAGCTTTATACAACGCCACGCCTCAAGCTAAGACATTTGGAGCACCTCTCCAGACAGCATTTGTGTCTAGCTCGTCAGGTCCTTCACATGCTTCTCCTTCTGGATCAGACACGTCAGGGTCATCATGTGCCCACTATATTGGATCAGAAGCAAGTGCTACCAAACTGAAGACCGAGAACTTCGGTAATGTGACCGTAGAAGTAGCACGAGAGCATATGGATCTTCTAGCCGCAGTGGTTCATTCATATGATGGACTAGTTGCTGGGAAGATTGGAAACTTCCATCTGGCAGATGAGGACTACGAGCAGGTAGATGAAATGGAGCTTGAAAGAATGGATATAATGTGGGCCTTAGTCAGCGCTGTCCGAAGGGCGAAGAAGTTTGTTAAGAAGACAGGACAGAAGTTATAGCTACTAAGGATACCACATTTGGCTTTGACAAGAGCAAAGTGACCTGCTTCAACTGTGGAGAGAAAGGGCACTTCAAGAGAGAATGTGTCAAGCCGAAGAAGACGGGTAATGGGAACCCGTTCTCATCCTTTACTCGCCAAGACAAGCAAGCTTCCACTTCTACTTCATCAAACAAGGACCCAAAAGCCTTGACTGCTCATGATGATGAAGGACAGGATTGGAGTTTTCGGTTTGTCTCACCAGAATCTAACATTGCCAGTGTTGAAGATATTGATGATGATTCTGCGAGTGAAGGTGATCTAGCAGTTGAGATAGCGATGTCACATAGTGAAGAAATAACTGCAGCTGAGGTCAGTTACAAACCAAAGGAGGAGACTTCCACGTCAGAGACAGAAAAGTCAGAATCACCAGAACCAGAGACGTCGGATGTTGCGTTGATGGCTAACTCTTCTGAACCAACACAGGTAAGTACAACTGACCAAATGTTTAATAATCATGCTTGTTCTAACTGTGATATGTTTAGGAATAGCATTGATGAAAAATTTGCTAGGTTATTAGATCACAATGATAACTTAGTAAAAGATTTACAACTATGCACTGAGGCTAATAGAGTTCTAAAACAAAATGAGCATAGTTATAAAGAAAAGATAGACCTATTGACAAAACAGCTTAGGGAAACCGAAGTAGTTGCCTTTAACCAAGCAAATGACATTAGGTACTATCTAAACTCCCTAGAGGACACTAAGAAGCAAAAGGCAGTTCTAGAAGTAGAAGTTAATTCCTTAAAACAAAACTGCATAGTTGGACTAGTTCTTCACACATAGTTCAACACTTAGTGAGAGAAAGGAATAACGGGGAGGGATTAGGCTATAAAGTGGTTCCACCACCACCTGAGACCTTGATGAACACCAAGTCTAAACCAGTAAACAACAACCCCATCAAGGATCATGTGGTGACGACTCCTCTTGTTACTGATCCAGACACACCATGTTCGTCTACTGAATCTGGACAGAACAAAGGAGGCCACTTCAAAGGCAAAGGGTAAATTGCCTTGTGTTAATCTGGAAAATGAATTTGAAAAGGTTAACTTAAAGTCAGGGTCAAACAGAGTCAAATCAGAACCTAAAAGGACTTCAAACGTTAACTTTTCACATGCTTCAAGTCAAAAACCAGTTAACCAAAAAGTGGAACACGTTAAACAGGTTAAAACAGTTAAATTTGTTAAACCAGAGAAAACATCAAACATGCAAGAGTCAAAACCTAAAGTGATTGATGTTACTAGAGTGTCACGCATTTCTCCACAAAGAAAGTCTACTCATAAAGTTGATAGCAGATCATGCTACAACTGTGGAGAATGTGGACACATTGCTTCCTATTGTCCTTTCTATCAGACACCTAGGAAGAAGATTGATCTTCAGGACTCTAGACCTAGGTCTTCTAAGAGGAGTTCTCTAACTCCACCTAGAAGATCTAGTGAACCTAAAGTCCAACCTGTAAGCCAGACGACTGTTTATCATAAACAGGCATTGCACAAATCTGGCTTATGGAAAGAGAAGTCATCCTGTGTGTCTGATACTGATGACAAGAAGGAATCTGAGCTACCCTCACCCTCTAAGGGTCAATGGGTAGAGTTTATGATGTGTGATGCCTCTGGGAAACCCAAGACAGTAAAGGCTTGGGTTCCTAACCTAAACTAATACATTTACTTTATATGTGCAGGGTGTTCGATACAGCGCTGAGACTAACACGTGGATTATAGACAGCGGAGCATCCAGGCACATGACAGGAAATAGAGCCCTTTTATCAAATGTCAAACAAATAAAAGGAGGGCATGTTTCCTTTGAGGAAACAAGGGAGGATACATCACAGCACAGGGAGAAGTGGGAAATCAGAAAGTTAAGTTTGATAAGGTGAACTACGTTCAACAACTTCAGAAATATTACTTTCTGTTTCCCAAATCTGCGATAAAGGATTTAAAGTCATCTTCGACAACAAGAAGTGTTACGTGCTGAAGAAAGACTACATGATCCCAGAGGACCAAGTTCTGATGACTGCTTCAAGATATAAAGACCTTTATGTCTTGGATCTGTCAACAGCTGCTACAACGGATCATGAGGTTCAGTGCTTTCTATCTAAAGCTACTGAGAAGGACTCAATCTCCTGGCATAGGAGAATGGGACACATTAGTCAAAGGAAGATGAATCATTTGATTCAGAAGGATTTAGTAGAGGAGTAAATGTCAAGAACTTCCAACTTCCTGACTTTTGTGTAGCTTGCAAGAAAGGCAAACAGACAAAGAAGTCTCATAAGGAAAAGAAAGTTCATTCAATAGAACTTCCTCTTGAACTTCTTCACATGGATCTGTTTGGTCCAGTCAGTACAAGGAGCATTGCAGGCGATTTGTACTGTTTTGTGGTCACTGATGACTACTCAAGGTTCACTTGGGTAATGTTTCTGAAATCCAAATCAGAAACATTTGAGTCATTCAAGGAATTAGTAACCACACTGGAATCTCTCTACAAGCTAAAAGTTAGACAAGTACGCTCAGACAACGGGACAGAATTCAAGAATCAATGGATGGAGGCATACTGCAAGGAAAAGGGAATTGTTCATCAATTCACTTCTGCTTACACGCCTCAGATGAATGGTGTTGCTGAGAGAAAGAACAGAAGCTTGATAGAGACTGCACGGACTATGCTGGCTGACTCGAAACTGCCTATCCAATTCTGGAATGAGGCAGTAGCAAATGCATGTTATACACTGAATCGAGTCCTAATAGTCAAGCGCCACGGAAAGACATGTTATGAGCTACTACAAAGACGCAAACCGAATTTGGAGTATCTTGAACCTTTTGGCGCGCCGTGTACACTTCTGAAGAAGACACAAGAAGGAAAATTCAGCGAGAAGGCAGATGAAGGAATCTTTCTAGGATACAACATACCGAACAAGCGAGTTTACAATAACTCAACGGGTCTTGTAGAAGTGTGGTGTAATGTCGACGTTCAGAGATATACCACACCACCTACAGGCAAAGGACCCGCATACTTCTTCGATTATGATGGATTCTTCAAGTCCTTCAACATCCCTCTCTCTCCCTCGGATGATGAGTTAGCTACTAGGATGATGTATGATATTCTGAATACACCATCTAGCACACAGGGAGAATCATCTACTCAGTCAGGGGGAGTAGTCGACGACAGTGACTCCTCCTCTGAAGATGAAACTGAAGCAGATGACCAGAACAGTCAGGAGGAACAGGTTCCAGTTCCTGAAAGTCCACAAGCATCTACGAGTGATGCACCTTCGACTTCGGAACCTCAAACTCCAACTACCTCAGATGCAGAACCAAATGTTCATAATCTCGGTTCTGAGGTGGCTGTTCCTACTACTCCAGGATCACGACTAAATGTCTATCATCCCCTTGACAATGTTATTGGGGATGTCAGATCAGGAGTACAAACCCGAAATCAGCTATACTCAGCTGATTACGCCTCGGTTATGGAGAAAGGTTACATTCATGATGGTGCTTATCGATGTTTTGTCTCGCAGGTTGAGCCAAAATATGTCAGTGAGGCACTAAATGATGAGGCGTGGGTGAGTGCCATGCAAGAAGAACTTCTGCAGTTTAAGAAGTTAGGTGTATGGACTCTGGTTGATAGACCTAAAGGTGCAAAGTCATTGGCACCAAATGGGTACTAAAATGCAAGAAGGATGACCAAGGAGTCATTATCAGGAACAAAGCTCGACTGGTAGTTCAAGGTTTTCGCCAAGTCGAGGGGATTGACTATAATGAGGTATTTGCACCCGTGGCAAGGATGGAAGCCATTCGTATCTTCCTTGCCTATGCCTCGTACATGAAGATTAAAGTCTACCAATTAGATGTGAAAAGTGCATTCCTTCATGGGGAAATCAGGGAAACAGTCTATGTAAGTCAACCCGAGGGATTCGAAGATCCTTATCATCGGGATAGAGTTTACAAGCTCGACAAAGCTTTATATGGGCTTCATCAAGCTCCTCGAGCGTGGTATGAGAAACTCTCGACTCATCTTGTGAAACACGGCTTTCGCAGGGGAGTCATTGACTGTACACTGTTTATTAAGGAAAAGGATGGCGACCTACTGCTTGTACAGATTTATGTTGATGACATAATCTTCGGGTCAAAGAACGAAGAGTTATGTAAAGAATTTGAAGCAGTAATGAAGAAAGAGTTTGAGATGAGTGCTATGGGGGAGATGAAGTTCTTTCTCGGGTTACAGGTGGATCAAACACCTAATGGAATTTTCTACATCAGACCAAGTATGTAGGAGACATTCTCAGTCGCTTTGACATGGAGAATGCTTCTGCTGCTGGGACTCCACTTGCTACGAATCATGATATAGCACCTGATGAGAATGGAGATCTAGTAGATGCCACTATGTACCGAGGAATGATTGGATCCCTCATGTATCTCACTGCCTCAAGACCTGATATTATGTATGCTACATGTTATGTTCTAGATATCAGGCTAAACCAAAGGTCAACCATCTGATCGGGGTCAAGAGGATTTTTCGTTATCTGAAGGGTACACCCACACTTGGATTGTGGTACCCTCATGATGATGACTTTGAGCTTACCGCGTATAGTGACTCGGATTACGGGGGCTGCAAGATGAACTACAAGTCTACATCAGCGGGGTGTCAATTCTTTGGGAGAAGATTAGTTACCTGGCAGTGTAAGAAGCAGACATCGATTGCATTGTCAACCTGTGAAGCCGAATATGTTGCTGCTGCAAGTTTCTGTTCTCAAATCATCTGGATTCAACAGCAAATGCGAGATTACGGTTTAAAATTCTCATCTACTCCTATTTTTGTTGATAACTCTGCTGCAATTGCAGTAACTAAAAATCCGGTCCAACATCCTAAGACCAAACACATCGGTATTAAATACCATTTCATAAGAGATTGCTTTGAAAAGAACTTAATTGATGTGGTTAAAATTAATACTGATTTTCAACGCGCTGACCTCTATACTAAAGCTTTTGATAAACCACGTTTTCAATATTTGCTAGAGGTCAACGGCGTCAAAAAGAAAAGTGAGGTAATTCCTGATGATGATAATGTGTAGTCCGATGTAGTTTAGTTAAAGTTTATTTTATTTCATTTTATTTGTCTATTTGATTTTATTTTATTTAAACTCATGTTACTTTGCTGTTTATTAAAATCATAAAATAATTAACCCAGAAATGATTTTAGTATTTTAGGGGGAGAATATGTCAGCAAGTTAACATTATAAAAATAAAAAAAATAAAAAAATAAAAAAAAATGAGGGAGAAGGAGTAACTAGCTGAAATAAGGTAGATTGTGTCTGTAATAACGATTCAATACCTTTGGAAAATGATAGTACACATGAACAAATCAAGAGGGACTTTAAAAATTTAAGTTTTTGGAAAGATGCAAAAATTTAAAGTATAAATCTGTGTAGTCTGAGCAATATAAAAGGAAAGATGATAGAAAACTGGCAACTCCTAAGGTGACACAAAGAAAGTAGACTTAGAGGCTGCTAGACCATAAATGATATGTTGGTAGATTCAACACAATAGACAGTTAGACTTGATTGGTGATCTCAAGATCAAACTAAGTTGTTCAACTGACTGTGGGCCTTCCATCTTATCACTGGTTAACACAATCAACAATATTCCAATAAGGGGTAATGAGCATTTAAACGCCACAAATGTGTGCGGATGACCATAATTAGAGCTAAGCAAAAAAAAATGAAAGAAAAATGCAATAAAGCTAATGACTTATGTTGTTGGTGCATTTTGTGCAAAATAAAATAAGCTGCTCTAACAAGGAGATAGGTTGTGTGCCTCTCTGCTGTGCGATGGCACTGACCTGAGGATAAGCATAACCTAGATATTCTAGAATTCATTGTTGTTTGCCGCCTCTCTGCTGTGCGATGGCACTGACCTGAGGACAGGCTTCTCTTTGAAAGCTCTAAGAATAGTCTCTTCTTGTAATAATACCCGTAGACCGCTCAAAAGCTCCTGAGGAATGTTGATTACCAAATAAGTGTGGGATCCACAAATGTTAGTTGAAATAATTAAACCTAAATAAGTCACCAGTCTGTGTCAAAAGTCTGTGTATGGATTTAAGTGGACAAACATACTGACAATCATTGTGGCTACATGCTCAAAGGTTAAAATCAATGTGAAAATCTAAGAGTTTCAGTATGATTTCCTTAATTTGCTAACAACTCAGGATGAACACCAAGAATTTGAGCATCTAAAGTTTTAATAACTAGTCCCAAATGATTTGAATTGCCTGTATGATTCCAAAAAATTGAATTGATCCAGATATGATAAATCAAAGTTAAAGCTATCTACTCCCGAACCAAATCCCGTAGATATCAATCTCTGGATTTATCTCTCACAAAAAGCCAAAAAATATGTCTTTTTATGTAATTAGTCTAAAGTCTTAAATTAGTTAGTCGTTTTAATTTTATTTCTAGTCAAGTGTCGGGCTACATCAGGAAAATCAGAAGGAATCAACTCACTAAAAAGGTCATGTCTGAGATGACCATATGTGCTTTGAAAAGTTAAAAAAAGGGTCACGTCTGAGGTGACCAAAGTGGTTAAAAGGATCACGTCTGAGGTGATCAAAGTGTTTTCAAGATAAAAGGATCATGTCTGAGATGATCAAAGGCTCATAATGTTAATTTAATTAATCTAAAAGAGTTTAGAAGTAAATTGGTAAAAATGGCAGAAAATTAACTAAGTATGACCCATTCGCACGAATGGACCATACGTATGGACTAACCATACGAATGAAGTCCATTCGCATGAATGAACTATGAGTATGGACCATCCAACCGAATGGACCATACGATTAGTCCAGTCGGAGGATTAAGTGCGAACGAGTGAGTCAGTCGCACGACTGAACTTCAGTCGGACGACTGGAGAAGGGCGACTGACCCAATCGCACGACTGAGTCCCACTCACACGACTGAAAGGTGCGTATGAACTCAGTCACACGATTGGATCTAGGGTTGGTATAAATAGAGGTGGAGTCGGTCGCAGAGACTCATCACCCTCAAATCGCCCCTAAATCGCACTCCCTACCGTTACTCTGCCAAAATTTCATTTGCCCTAGTTTTACTTCTGATTGTGATTCACTGACTCTCGTCATTCATCATACAGGTAGTTTGAAGTCCTCTTTCATCAAAAACAGAAAGATTGGAACCCCAATTGGGAGTGTTCGACTGTGAAATGTGAACCGAGACAAGAAAGCCCTAATAACCTATTAAAACCAAGCAAAATGTTAAAATTAAGTTAAATAGGTTATTAGTAACGAGAATGCGACTCTAATGAACCGGTTAATTGAGTTAAAAGACTTAGTTTGTGAAGTTTCGAACGATTGGCGACTGAACAACTGAGACAGGCGACTGGTCGTCCGGATGAACTTCAGTCGCACGACTAAAGGGAACGATTCACTTAACCGCACGACTGAACTATGCGAATGAGACTCAGTCGCACGACTGGTGTAACCGCATAAGAGTACATGCGCATGAGCCCAGTCGCACACTCAGTCGTGCGCATGAGGTCATTCGCACGTCTGAAGTTCAATCGCACGGTTCAGTCGCACGACTGTCTTCAGTCGTACAACTTCAATCGCATGACAGAGATTTTATTCAAAGTCTAAGTGTTTCATTATACTCTTAGCCAAAGGAACTAATGTTTATATTGTTATGTGTTACAGATGGCGAGTCGATGGAACATGAGCACCAAGCACAATATATGTGCTCATCTGGATTTGACATCCAGGAACGCAGCTGACTTCGCAGGCATTATTACATTTCTGCTGAGATCCAGGATCGCTCATGCTATATCTACTCCATGCACACCATACAGATCAGTGCAGCAGGCCATCTGGGAAGGCGCGTCTGTTGATAGATCCTTTGAGCCTCATTGCATCAGGAGTTCGATTTTTGGTGAGGCTATCACTGTGTCAGAGGAGGATCTGAGGATTGTTCTATAGTTTGGGGACGATGTTGATTGTTCTACTCGTCTACACCCCCTCACTGTCAGAGGATGTTTCATGAGAGCCAAGTACTCTGGGGACATCAATGCTGGGGTACTCAACAAGAGTAACCTCTGTCCCCAGTTTAAGTATCTTGCGCACGTGCTGCTAAAGTGTATAGCTTCCAGGAAGGGAGGTTTTGATGAGCTTTCCGACCAGATCCAGAACGCGTATGTTGCGTTGGTGCTGAACCACCCGTTCAGCTTCTCCAAGATAATATTCACCTACCTGGTTTGAGAACATCGAGGGGAAAGGGAAGGAGGGCTTCTGTATGTACCCCAGATTTATGCAGATGATCATTGACCAGAAGCTTCCCTCCCTGCCAAAGGAGAAGGATGATGCTGTTGTTCTTGAGGTCATGGAAGACACGACACTAGGCCGGATGAAGGTATACAGGGGGAAGCAGCTCAAGCCCCCTGTCAGGAGGTTGTTTGGGCATCTGGCCCGTGCTGATTATGTGGCGCCAGCCAAGAGAAAGTGGCGCCACGATGACAGTGATTCGGATGTCGAGCATATTGCTATACCAGAGACTGACTCTGATGATGATGATAGCGGCGACGCCGGGGATGATATGCCTGCTCCATCTAGAGGCACTGACTCAGACGTTATTCCCCCGGGGTCAGCCACTGCCGGAGAGGTCGCTGAGATGGCCGGTTTCCATCAGGAGTTTGTAGCTGGGGATCAAGAGGAGGAGGAGTCAGATGAGGAGCCCCTTACTAGGACTGTGGGAAGCAAAGTTGTTCCCACAGACCACAGGCTTAGGGTGGTTGGTGAACACCCTCGGGACACATCAGAGAGAGAGACTGACCCGAGCTATGTTCCGGGGACAGTGAGCAGAGCTGCAGGGGGAGCATCCACTTCCACCGGGACTAGGAGGAAGCGGATGGCTCAACCCCATGGATTGAAGAAGAAGAAGCGTCGCCTGACCTTCGTTACCTCTGCTGCTACTACTTCCACCACCACTACCACCACCACTGATATACCACCCATCACCACAGCCACCACATCCACTACTTCCACTACCACATCCACCACCTTACCTACCACCACTGTATCCTTCCCATCCACCACCAGACCATTCACACCTACTTCACCAGCACCAGCCCACCGACCCATATTCACCACTGCCACTGCCACCACCACCACACATCATGCTGGACCCTCAGTCCAACCACCATATGTCTATGGATCTACTCTACCTCATATCGGGGTAGAGGAGCAGCTCTCAGCGCTTAACCGTATGGTGATGCGACTGCTTGCTGCAGATGAGGAGAAGGCGGCTCAGATCCGCCAGCTGACCGACCTGACTGCTGCCCAGTCTCGGGTGATACACCAGCAGAACCAGCTAATCGATGCACAGAGAGTCGAGGTGTCCCAACTCCAGGACCAACTGGCCCAGTCCACACTTCAAATGGTGGTACTATGATTGGAGAACCGCAGAAGCTGTCATAGTTCTGAATAAAGAAGGCCAAATGGATACTATCAGGGTATTTGACCCGATGTGGTTAACCAACTTGTCTGCAAATGATGTCTACACATTATACAAGTGGCCACTATTCTATGACACACAAGACATTGTACAAGCTCTCCAGTTCCAAAATGTTATAAGACTTTGCTTTGCGTTCGAGATACACGCAGGAGTCACTAAAGAGGAGAAGTACAAGAAGTATAAGGAGGTGATGCAGAAGACAAGAGATTAGATAGATCTAGGTCCAAGGGGGAGTTTGTTGATGCATGTATGTCCCTAGATCATGAGTGGTAATGTAATCAATGTTGTCTATCTGATTATAATGTAATAGTATCGATTAATGAAATGATATGAATAGTTTGTTACTTGTGATGTTTAATATTTCATTAATGAGTCGTGATTAAATTGATTGGGTTTATAAGTGTTTGAATGATTGCACATTATGTTATATTAATTAAAACATTCAAACTTAACTTAATGAAGTTCTCATGCGAATGGCCCATGCGAATGGACCACACGCATGAATAACTTCATACGATTGACTCAATCGCACGATTGAAACAGGAGACTGGATCAGTCGTATGATTGACACATAAGATTGACTCAATCGCACGACTGAACACTCAGTCGTGCGGATGAATCAACCACATGGTTCAATCGCACGACTAAACCATACTTATGGCCCAGTCGCACGATTGAACAATACTAACCTATAAATAGACCCAATTCGTGGGAAAACGTAAGTATTCATCCCATTACGATTCCAGACGTACCCTAGCCGTCCAGAAGCCTCCCAAAACGTTCTCCAAGTTCACAGAACACATCAGATCGGTTCCTAATCGATTTCTGACGTTGATTTCAATTCTTGATTGATTCATCGTGTGTTCTCACTGAATGGATCGCCAATCAAATAGGATTCCGCACTATTTTAGTTGGTTTAACACGCTAATCACTAGGTATTTCGTTCAAATACAGGTCCTAACACAATGGCTCTGATAGGAATCTGTCACACCCCCGCTAAAAGCAGAAACACGGGGATGTAACGAGACCGGGATCGTCATAACACATGGTAAGCGATAGAGAGCAATATAAATAAATGATGACATGCGTGTCATGACGACACCCGACAACAAGGGGACTTGTGTCGTGTTTAGTCAATGTCCACGAAAACATAGCCATAAGCATAACATGATAACGATACATATAATCACATAAGATGAAATTGTAAATGTTAATTCCCACAACCCGGGAACAAGTTTCAAGAGTTGATAATTGTTTACAAGCGTTAACATTGTTCAAAAGATTGTTTATCAAAAGAGCTAAGTCCCAAAAATGCATCCTAGGGTCTCCACTAAGGCAGCACACCTAGATTCCTGGACTTGCATGATCACCTGAAAAGATATGCTTAAAACGGTCAACATAATTGTTGGTGAGCTCACAGGTTTATGTAATGAAAATGTAAGTAATGATGTATAATGTAAGCGTATGGAATACCGTGAATACAGTTATATACACAAGTAAATATCACATGACATGAGCTTTGCAACCAAACCTAGCGACGTACACAAAGAAATTGTCGGCATATATTCACCCAAGGGCCCGTTCCTGGCCACTGATGGTACCAACTAGTATACCATCGAACGAGGGTGGGGGTGTCAACTCAATAGTACTACCAATACCTAATCGTCAGTTCCCACACTGGAATTAAATAGTTGCAAAGATAGAACCACACAGCAGACCCAAGCATGTATCAAATAGTACTTGCAACACAGTATCACGTTGATTCCTTGTATGTAAAATGTATGTAAGTTGTACAACATTGAAAATGAGTAAGCATACTTTTCCCCCAAGTTGTAATTGATTGAAATATTGTATAAATGTGAAAAGGGGCCACAAAACTCACTTGTTAAGTGGTAAGTATGTATGATCGATGTATCCCAAATGTTGAATGCAAATAAACAGTCAAACATCTATTGACAGTTATTGTATAGCATTAATGATATGATATGATAAGCGCGTAATAATGATGGGTCGGTTTGGGTCGTATCGGCTGGGTCGCGTATAACACATACAGACTGACACACGTACTAGATCTTATGTAGATCCAAGTACAAGACATTGTCGCCATTGATGATGATATTTAAGTAAAAGTCCCATTGTTATTGAAGAAGCATTGAATAAGTGTCAATAGTTATAAGTCAATTGATCGTTGTAAAGCGTTGGTTTAAATTTGTTTAAAATAGTATGTGTGCCCTTTTCGCGTTGACTTTAATCTTTGTGGCCGAACAATGGCTTATTATGTTAATGTTACCTCAACATCACACGTCATACTCACACCACGCACAAGGGAATCAAACTCAACAACTTCAGTCGCATAACAAGGCCAGACGCACGACTCAACCTCCATTCGTACGAATCAACCCTCAATCGTGCGAATCAGCTTCATTCGTACGATTGAGCCTTCATTCGTATGACTGGTCTTCAGTCGTACCACACAACACCCAATCGCACGACTCAACCTCCATACGCACGAATCAACCTTCAATCGTGCGAATTAGCTACTTTCGTACGATTGAACCGTCATTCGTGCGATTGGACTCCAGTCGTGCGAATCACGCACATTCATTCAGTCGGTCACCTGACTCAATCGCACACAATCACTCAATCGCATGACTCAATCGCATACACTCATTCACACGCATGACACAATCGCATACAGACACTCAGTCGCACAACTCAGTCGCACAACATGCCTTGTCGCACAACTCAGTCGCGCGATTGACTCAAACGCATGATTCAGTCGCACGACCCACTCAATCGCACGGCTTAATCGCATGGATGACCCAGTCGCCTGACCTGCAGAATCGCGACTGTGGTCGTGATGAGCAGCCCCCGAGCTACTCTAAACACGGGTTTTACACCACAAGGACCTCCAGAAACACTCAACAAACATACACAAACATGAAACACAAGCAAGAAGACCTCACATGCACCCATACGACCTTGTATGTTCGGGTTGAACCCGAACACCCGAAACCCTAGTTTTGGACAGCCAAAGACGGACAACCAAAGACAACTACCTGCTAGAAAGGGGTAGTCTAAGCTGTAGACGGTGTCTAGACGAAGAAAACGAGACCTCTCGGGTTGGATTTGGTGCTAGAATGGTGATTTTGTGTGTGTAGAGGATGAAGATGAAGAAGATGGTGAATGTGAAGGTTTAGGGCTGGTAAGATGGTATTTATACCCAGCCAAAGTTTACAAAATTACAAGTTTAGTTCCTGCACTTAACCCCCGAGCTTTCCCAAATTTTGTTCGGTTGAAAAACGACTTTATTGGATGTTTTATTATAATTGTAAAAGTACATTTAATGTTGTTATGACTTAAGAAATGGTTATGTTAAACATATTTAATATATATATAAAATGATGTATTTGGCGTTTTCAAAAATGAAAGTTTTAAAAGTCTTTTAAGGTTAACATATGATTATAACGATTGCACACACAACGGTAATAATGCACACATGATATCCACATAAAGAATCAAATAAGGATGAGGAATGAGCGGTCAAAGAATGTTTAACGGAGAATCACGTTAATTGACGGACCTTAAAGTGACGGATATCACATGAGGAGAGGTTCCAAAGAAACGAAGCTGACATCAAAAGCAATAAAGCATCATTACAGACCATAGAGCACCAAGTAGGTCAAATAGCACAACAACTATCTGAAAGACCTCAAGGACCTTTGCCCAGCAACACTGTGACAAACCCTAATGCTCAAGTCAAAGCCATCACCACAAGGAGTGGCAAAACCACTCAAGGTGATGCACCTGTATTACAACCCATCCTTGAAGAAGTAGAAACTGAAACTCCAAGTAATGCGAGTGATAAGAAAAAGCAACCTATTGTTATTGAAGAACCAACAAAGAAATACGTTCCACCACCACCTTATGTTCCACCACCCCCATATCCAGGTCGTTTGAGACAACAAAGAATGGAGGCATAATATGGCAAATTCCTTGGGTTGTTCAAGCAACTCCACATCAATCTGCCCTTGGTGGAGGCCTTAGCACAAATGCCAAACTTTGTTAAGTTTCTAAAAGGTGTTTTGTCTAACAAAAAGAAGCTGGAAGAGTTATCGCACGTAGTTTTGAATGAGGAATGCTCTGCAGTTCTTCAAAACAAACTACCTCAAAAGATGACTGATCTAGGAAGTTTCACCATACCTTGCCTAATAGGAAATCTTTCTGTCAGTAATGCGTTAGCTGATTTAGGTGCAAGCATTAACCTTATGCCTTATGCGGTTTTTAAAAAAGTTTTTAAAAAATTAAACCTAGGTGAACCTAGACCTACCCGTATGAGCATCCAGTTAGCTGACCGTTCCGTCAAATATCCAAGGGGCATCATTGAAAATCTCTTAGTTAAAATTGACAAATTCGTATTTCCCGTTGATTTTGTGATCCTAGACATGGATGAGGACAAAAATGTTCCTCTTATCCTAGGTCGACCTTTCTTAGCGACTGATCGAGCCCTCATTGATGTTTGTACAGGCAAACTCACGCTTAGAGTAGACGAGGAGGAAGTAACTTTCGATATAGGCCAATCCATGAAACACCCTCAACATCATGATGACTCACTCTATTACGTTGATGCTTGCGATTCGATCATAAGCCGTCATTTGAAGGAAACCCTTCAAAATGAAGCTTGCAACACTGAATTAATAGAAGTACAAATCACCGAACCCATCTGTGACAACCAAATCATTCCAGAACTTGAAGTTGATGAAATATCATTTCATCAAGAAGCATTTGAGATCATTGAGCAAGACTTAGAACCAAAAACCAAACCTTCTATCGAAGACCCTCCAGTTTTAGAGCTCAAAGAACTTCCATCTCATCTCGAATACGCTTTTCTTGAAAACTCATCTCAACTTCCTGTCATAATCTCATCCGCCTTATCAATTGATGAGAAGAAAAAGTTGCTCAATGTGCTTAAGGCACACAAACGAGCAATTGCATGGAAAATCATGGACATCAAGGGAATCAATCCATCCTTTTGCACTCATAAAATATTGATGGAGGAGAACTTTAAATCCGTCATTCAACCTCAAAGACGTTTAAACCCGAGCATGCAAGAGGTGGTGAAGAAAGAAGTAATCAAACTGCTAGATGCCGGTTTGATTTACCCTATTTCTGATTCGCCTTGGGTTAGTCCCGTCCAAGTTGTTCCAAAGAAAGGAGGAATAACTGTTGTAACTAACGAGAAGAATGAGCTTATTCCCACTCTACGGTTACAGGATGGAGAGTTTGCATAGACTATCGCAAACTCAATGACGCCACAAGGAAAGATCACTTCCCTTTTCCTTTCATCGACCAAATGCTTGAGAGATTGTCTTGAAAAATGTTCTATTGTTTCCTGGATGGTTTCTCAGGTTATTTCCAAATTCCTATTGCTCTCGAAGATCAAGAAAAGACGACATTCACTTGTCCATATGGCACATTTGCTTATCGGCGAATGCCCTTTGGATTGTGTAATGCTCCTGCTACATTTCAAAGATGCATGGTAGCAATTTTCCATGACATGATTGAACACTCAATGGAAGTTTTCATGGATGATTTCTCCATCTTTGAAAACTCAATTGAGCAATGTCTTGAAAACCTGGAAAAGATGCTGGTTAAATGTGAAGACTCCAACCTTGTTTTAAATTGGGAAAAGTGCCACTTTATGGTTATGGAAGGAATAGTGTTAGGACACAAAATCTCTTGAGCGGGGCTTGAAGTCGATCAAGCCAAAGTCGACACTATTTCTAAACTTCCGCATCCCATAACCGTGAAAGACATCAGAAGTTTCCTAGGACATGCAGGATTCTACCGTCGTTTCATTAAAGATTTCTCAAAAATCGCTCGACCTATGACTCAACTTCTGGAGAAAGACGCGCAATTCATATTTTCTGATGAATGCATTAGTGCATTCAAATTGCTTAAGGAGAGACTGGTAACTGCTCCAATCATGGTTTCTCCAGATTGGACGCTACCATTTGAACTCATGTGCGATGCAAGCGATTTCGTGGTAGGAGCTGTATTAGGACAGAGGAAAGACAAGCAATTTCACCCAATTCATCATGCGAGCAAAACCCTAAACGACGCACAAGAAAACTACACTACCACCGAAAAATAACTTCTTGCGGTAGTTTTCGCATTCGACAAATTCTGCTCGTATCTCATCCTTTCAAAGACAATTGTTTACACCGATCATGCAGCCCATCTTTATTTGTTCAACAAACAAGATGCAAAGCCAAGATTGATTCGTTGGATTCTTCTGCTTCAATAATTTGATATCGAAATTCGTGATAAGAAAGGAGCGGAAAATCTAGCGGCTGGTCATCTCTCGCGTCTTGAGGATTCAAGTCCTTCACAAACTGAGAAAGCCAAAATAACGACAATTTTTTCTCACGAATTCCTTATGCACATTCAATCCTCAATCGATGAACATCCTTGATTCGCCGATTTTGCAAATTACTTAGCAAGCGGAATCCTTCTCAAAGGAATGACTTATCAGCAAAAGAAGAAGTTTTTTACTGATACCAAACATTATTATTGGGAGGACCCGTATCTGTTCAGAATCGGTGCAGACCAACTCATTCGAAGATGCGTATACGGAAGTGAAGCAGAACAAATTCTAAGGCACTATCATGAAGGACCCACAGGAGGACACCATGGAGCAACCTTAACAGCCAAGAAAGTATTCGACTCTGGATTTTACTGGCCCACGATCTTCAAAGATGCTCACAACATGGTACGCACATGTGATGCATGTCAAAGAGCAACCAATATCTCAACACGGGATGAGATGCCTCAGAAACCAGTTCAAGTATGCGAGGTATTTGATATATGGGGTATTGATTTCATTGGGCCATTCCCGGTGTCATTTGGCAATCGTTACATCTTGGTATCAGTTGATTACGTTTCAAAATGGGCTGAAGCTCAAGCCCTGCCTACTAATGATGCCAAGAACGTCGTCAAATTCCTTAAGAACTATTTTCTCGTTTTGGTACCCCCAAAGCTCTTATTAGTGATCGAGAAACTCATTTATGTACAATCAGCTTGAAAGAGCAATGGCACGTTATGGAGTTCACCATCGCTTTACAACTGCTTACCATCCACAAGCGAATGAGCAAGCCAAAGTCACTAACCGAGGTATCAAATGAATCCTTGAGAAAACTATAGGTTAAAATCACAAGGACTGGTCTACCAAGTTAGATGATGCATTATGGGCTTTTCGAACAGCCTATAAGACTCCCATCGGCACAACACCGTTCAAACTAGTTTATGGGAAGTCGTGTCATCTACCTGTAGAAATAGAGCACAAGGCCTTTTGGGCACTTAAAGCAGCAAACCTGGACCAAGACCTTGCAGGAAAGAATCGATTCCTACAAATTCACGAATTGGAGGAATTGAGGGAACAAGCGTACGAAAACGCTAGGGTTTACAAAGAAAAGACAAGAAAATTCCACGACGCTCGATTAAAGAGCACAAAACGATTTCATGTGGGAGAACATGTCTTACTGTATAACTGTCGTTTATGTTTATTTCCTGGATAACTGAAATCACGTTGGTCTGGACCTTATACGATCAAAAACGTGTTTCCGAATGGTGCCATTGAAATTTATAACCACACAGGCTTAAGTTTCAAAGTAAATGGTCATCATTTGAAACCGTATAACGATGGACCAACCAAGATTCCTTCGAAGGAATTAAACCTCCGCCCCGATGAAAACTAAGTGTGGGGAAGGGTCATGCTGAAGACCCAAAACTTAAACGCGGCACATGTACATAAATTTTTCTCACTTTTTAGCAATTTTTAGGACTTCACAAGCACAAGCACGGGGTCGTGCCTCATCAAGCACGCCCCCATGTCTCTGACAAATTTTTTCCATGATCTCCGCTAACGACTCTGGAACGTTGCAGGTCGAATTTAAGACGAATTCTGACAAGCACGGGGCCGTGCCTAGCCAACCACGCCCCCGTGTTCACTTTCCACGACCTGTGTATAAATACCACACTTGTTCCATTCTTTCATCACACCCATTCCAGCTTAAAAACGTCTGAAAAAATGAAAGAATCAAGTCACGGAAGCTCAAACTGGAATCCTACGAAGAAACTGCGTTCTGAAACGCGAGAGCCAACGACTCAAGAATATTTCTTCAAGATGCATGAACTAATCAAGCAAGTGACTGAAATGAACCACGTTGCTTCCCAACGCTTAGCTGAGCATATCCAAAAAGTTCAACAGATGAGCGAGGAACTCATTTCCATTAACCGGCTGCTTGCGGAATTGAGCAACCGCACTTCTCACTATCCCATGCCGAATCTTCCACACGAAATGTGTGGAGGTTTCTTTTAGAAGCATTCCGTGATGTGTTAAATGCGCTGTTGCGCGTTAAAGAGTCTGGTTTTGCTGTTTCAGATTCTCGGCTTTTAACGTATCGTGTAACCGTAGGACCCTAGGAAATGTAATTTTCAATTTGGCTTGTGTTATTTAACTATAGGACTATTTTCGTATCTTTTCTGATGATTTGGAAGTGATAAAACTTAACCGGGAAAATTACATAACACGCGAAACTGAAAAACGGAACAACAAAAGACTGAAACCGAACGATAACACATGAGCACGCCCTCGTGCCTAAGGAGGCACGCCCCCGTGCTCGACAAGACATGACACCACCTGACTATTTTCAGCCTTTTGTCTTGTTTCCCATCAATTTTGCATGTTAAAAACCGAGCTCATTTGCCTCCAAACTCGTATCCACCTTCAATTTCATCTTGTTTTCCATTTTTCTTTCATCTTTTCAAGTGTTCTTGCTAGAGTAATTGATCGAGGTTAGTATGCTAATTCCTATGATTATGAAAGTTACTTACATGTAGTTAGATGATTAGGTCTCTAAACAACCGAAATCCTAGCAATTATGTGTAAACACTTGTTCTTAAACGTGTTATGGAATGATGAATGCTTTGAACCTACTTGCTCATGTTTATTCTTGTAGGAGATTAGTGTTAATTAGTATGTTTAGTTAGATATTAGTACGTTTAGTTAGTTAATTAGTTGTTTTCTTTTATTGTTAACAAGACTATCTTCATAATTCGTGGTGAAATCTTTGTTAACCATGTTCAAGTTACAAGAATTCTCAGGTGGTGTAAAACAATATATATATTTTGAGTATCTTGAATTATTAACAAATGATTAAAATGTTAAACGTATAATCTTTGATTTTAAAAACAAGAAAATGTTAAACCCATGCTTAATCAACGATTTACAAACAAAACCATGATTGCTCGAGTTAAGATTTCATGCCTAAACATGTTAACCGCACCCCCACGTTTTACAAAGCGCACCCCCATGTTCAAAAATTTTTCCTTGGATGATAAATTTTTAAGTATTTTCGAACATGAATTGAATCATTATGATGTTATGTCTTGAAAAACACATGGTTTTCACTAACATCATGAAACTGCTCAAGAAATTTGTCTTGTCTAGATTAACTTATTTTAAAAATTTCAGGATCATGGATCGTCCCTACTTACATTTTGAAGGGAGCCGCGAGAGATGGTGTCATGATAGACTCCAAAGATTGCTACAAAGGGTCGAAAGATCCCACTTACAAGCAGATGAAGAAACACTAGCGGCAGTCGGACAGCTAGAAAGATATAATAATTAATTAAGTGTTCAATGGAAGCGTTTATTCTCACAAAATAGACCTTCCGTTTATGAACTAACTCTTGAATTTTTAGCATCTTTTAAATTTAACATGAAAGACTCTGACCCTTGGGATGATAGTACAGTTTCATTCAAACTAGCTGGGCATTGGCATAAAACATCCATTGCCTTGTTTGGTGTCTATCTCGGAATCTACACGGAACAAGAAATGGACGAGGAGGCAATATCTGCAATGCCAACGTACCATACCTTCCCGGACGAGGAAAGTAAAGACGCAGAAAGTGGTGCAATGAGGAAAACATTCTGGGAGCGGATTGGAACCGTAGGGTTGAACTCGAGTAAAACAAAAAGTAGTCAGATACGAGACCCGCTGCTGCGATACATTCATCGGTTACTCAGTCATTCCATAACAGCTCATGGTCAAAGCGAGGGAGTTGTTAATTTGAGGGACTTGTTTATTTTATATTGTATGGTTAATCAGTTGCCATGTAATATTGAGTATTTGTTTTGTAATCTTTTTGCCAGGAATGCGATTGCAGGTGCTCCAACTCCCATGTTTGGAGAAAGCTGGATTTTGAACTTATACGAAAGCTATGGTTATAACACTGAGGGAACCGTAGGAGTGATGTCGGGACTGTTAGACTTGAGCATTTGTACAAGTATGTACATGGTGACAAGCCTACCAAATGGGCAGCCGAGATTCATGGATAAGAAGGGACAAATCTGGGATCCGGCGGATCCCGAAGAAATAATCATGGACCTCGACATACCGATACAGCCGGAAGGAGCCGGATCTGGATCTTCAAGTTCACATACAAGGGAATTCCCAACCATGTTAGACCTTTATGAGTCAATCCAAACCACTAGCGACCATGCAAGGAGATCATTTGAATATGCCCAACGAGCCTTCAACCAAGTCAAAAATCTGCATTCCCGAGTCGATGACCTGAGCAATGATGTCACGTACATCAGAAACCGAATGTACCACGAGTGGGGGGATATGCCACCACAAAGCCCTTGAAAACCGTATCATTTTCGGGGCCCCGACACTGTAGTTTCGTGCCAATCTATCTTTTAATTTATGTCATTTTGTTTTTATTTTGTGTGTTTAGGATTTTAATGCTTTCAATAAATTGGTGACATTTCAGGTGACACCGAGGATTCTAACAACGCGAGGGCAATCAAACACAAGTGAAGAATTCATCATGTTTAGGTGCAGGACCGTTTAAGGGCTTTAACACAATTACAACACAACAACACAATGAGGAGATTAACTAAACTTTAATCAAACAGTGAACTGGGTTAACCAAAGTGATACAAAGAACACAAGTAAAGCAAGAGACAGAACAAGAGAGTATGGGTTTCAAGGAGGCTGTATATTGCTTTCTCAAGTTCTTTTACAAGTGTTACAAAGCATAAAGAAAGATACAAGAACTTGGAATACTTATACTACAACCTACAGCCGGCTATACTTTGAAAGCCAGCTGGATACAATTGACTAGACACTAACAAAATCAATTGTAGGATCAAAAGGCATATCTGCCTTTTGACCTTGTGACTATGACATGCCATAGCTCACATCCTTATATATTACAAAAAGGATAAAGTACATAAAGTGGAAAGTTACAGACTCAAGACCTCAATGTACAGTTACCAAAAGCATGGACCTTTTCACCAACTCATGTAAGTTGGTGACTTTACAGAGATGCAGCGGAAAAGGTGCTTTATGGAACAGTACATCAGATAAAGCATGTGTACTAAAAGTCTTCGGAAGAAATCTGTCTTCATAGTTTGAAGCTTCGGAAGACTTTGTCTCTGAGGCTTCGGAAGACTTCATGTTTGGCTTCAGAAGATATTGGTCTTGGCTTCGGAAGATTTTACACTTAGAGTATTTTCTAATGCATTGTGTAAAACTTCCGAAGCATTCTTCACTTCAGTACTTAGTGCATGTTGCTGAGACACTTTGGATGTTTTGGGTTGCATCAGACTTAAGGAATCCTTACAAACTCCCCCTAGGCTGATGCTACCAAAACACTTAGAAGATCTTCAGATGTTGGTAGTCTTCAGTACAATCATGACCATTCCTTTCTTCATTAGATGGTCAGGATCATCAAGACTCTCATAATATCTTCTCATCTCAAAGAGATCATGCAGAGGTAAGTTGATTATGTCTTGCCAGGAGTAGACATTCTCAACACCTTGATCTCTGATAACATGCCATCTTTCTGGATTAGTAGAGTAAGTCCAGGACAAGATGGGTGTCTCAGTTGTTAGAGGAGCCACTTGCATAGGAGTTGATTGGGCTGCCTCATCATGCACTTCCTCAGGTTGATCTGATTCAGCCTGAGGTGTAGAGGTAGATGACTTTGACTTCTTCTTCTTAGTCTTTGGTTTAGAAGCCATTCTCTTCTTCCTCTTAGATGACTTTAACTGAGAAGACTGGTCTGCAGTACCATGTTGATCATCAGTGTCTTTCTCAGTTGGGTGTTCCTCCCTCACAGGTTCAGAAGGAGAGGGAGTTTGACCCTGCCTTGGATCAGAAGATGAAGCTTGCTGAGGCTCAACTGGAGGTTCTGGTTGAGGTGTCTCAGGTTGTTCAAACTTGACCTCCACTTCAGGTGGGACTTGACTTGGAAGAGAGTGCAAGTCAATAAGTTCTCCACTTTTAATCTTCTGCTTGATCACCCTTATATGCTCATCCATTGTGGATAGAGACATGGGGCCAAGTCTCCTTCCGGAGAATCCATTAGCTTCAAGAAGCTCATCATTCTTTGTCTGTCAGCAGACTTCTTTGCATTCTTTTGAATGATGGCTCTTGACTTTGCAGCTTCTTCCCTTAGCTTCCTTTTGGTTGTTTTTCTTTCTTTGACTAGCTCAAGCTCAAGTTGCTTTAGGTACTCGAACTCAATGAAGTCATAGGACAAGGGAAGTAGTGCATCTGCCTGATGGAAGCCTGTGGCACTCAGGTAGTTGATCATTTTGATCCTGTCCTCTTCTTTATCTACCTGAGGTTCTTGTGGAGCCACATCTTCTTGTGCAGGACTTTCTTGAACTGGAGAGAGAGTGGGAGCATGTTTGTAAAGTCTTTTCTGTCTCTTCTCCTCTTTGAATTGGAGAAGTAACCTTGCATCCTCTTTCTCCTTCATCTCTCTTGACACTTCCATGTCAGCCAGTTCATTTAACTCTTCTAAGGGGAGGGAGATGATTTCATCAATATCATAGTTCATGGTCTGTAAGTAGGTAATCCTGACTGCCCTTAACTCATCATCCTGAGTATTTGGTCTGGGGGCAGCCCTGATTGCAGCTTGCATGAAGCTAGATGACCCAGTGGAACTTTCTCCCCTTAGTCTCCTTTTCCTCTCTCTCTCTCTTCCTCCTCAATTTCCTCAGGAGTCATTATCCTTTTCCCTTTGTCACCAACAGACCTTTGTGACTCAGGGTGGATTGAGGCTTGGCCTTCATTGCTTGGTGTAGCTTCCATGCTCTGGCCAGAGAGAGGCTGAGAAACACCTTCACAAGCAGGTGTCTCAGATGGAGTTTGGACCTCTGCAGCAGTTGTTGATGATGAGACAGGGGTCTCAGGTTCTGCCACTGGGCCTTCAGTCAAGGTTTCCCCTATGAAACTAATCTTAGGGTCCACATCAACATCCAGTTGACCGATGACATTGCCTGATTGCCTAAGTCTCCTTCTTAGAGAGAACTCTGTAAGGATCCTGTCTTGGATTCTTTGAGCCAACCTGGCAGCTTGTCTTGAATTGCTTGGATTGACAAGTGGCATGTTGACTAAATCCAGTCTTTGATAGAAGCTTAGGCTTTGGAACTGAAAAACTTGTTGTTGGCCTTGAACTCTATGAAGTATAAGGGCTCTTCTATCATCATCATACCTCCACCTGATGATGTAGTTGCCAGTTCCTTATGGTGGAGATGAGACAGCCCTTGGTATACCTTCCTCAAAGAGACTCCTGATGATTGAGTCTATAGAGTCCACATTAATGTGAACTTGAGGAAGTTGCTGAGAATGCACAACAGCAAGTGAGGATGGTGAGTCCTCTATGTCCATTCTCTGTGAAGAACTCCCAGGTTCTGTGGTTGTAAGAACTTTCTCCCCCTTTTTGGTAGCATCACCCTCTTGCATAGGTGAGCTGGAGGATAAGTCAATCACTTCCACAGGTTCTTGTTTCCTTGTTGAGCTCTTCTTAAAGGTCTCCCAGCTAGTATTTCCTTCAGATATGAAATCTGAAGTTGTAGTCACTTGAGATTCCAAGTGACTAACCTTAGAGACTAAATAGGGGCATGTTTTTGACAATTTCTGCACCTTTAGTCTCAAATTCCCCTCATCTTCATCAGAAGAATCATTGGGGGATGAAATGATTGGACCAAAGTCCTCTCTCTCACCACCAGCTTGAGTTTCTTGGCTGCTGGTTTTCCTCTGCTCACTGGCAGCCTCAGTTGAGATGCCAGTGGGCTGAGTTGCCATGGTTGAGGTCTTAATGATGTAATCACTTTCAAAAGTGAGAGCCTTTTCCATATGGACATCCTGAATATGTTCAGAAGTGTCCACCTCAGTAATAGGGGACTGATGTGGGATAGACTGAGGAGAGTCAGAGGTACTCATCTCTCTATGAGTAGGGGAGGAGAAGAGAGACTCATGGTACTCACTGAATCCTAAGTCTTCATCAGTGTAGAAGGATAGGTTGGGAATTGGTTGGTTGAGATCTAAAGGCTGGGGATGGTAGCTGTCCCCTGAAAGTTGTTCACTTGAGTGTTGAGACTCAGAGTGAAGGCTTAAGGCTGTTGGGCTAGTGAGCTCATCAGGGTGAGCATGAGGAACCTCAGCCCTGATAGGTGAAGAGTTGGGAGTGGTTTGCTCCTCAGGAGAAGTGGGAGCTCTAGTGTCCACTTCTTCCTGTAAGGTTGAGTATATGGGGGCCTGCACAGACTCAATAGCCTGAGCAGGGGTTCGTTTGGATTTTCTTTGGTAGGTGAGGGTGATTTCTGGTCTTTTTAGTGGTAAGGATAAAAGAGGTGTGGGTTCAACACTAGCTTGTGTTGCTAGGTTGTCACCTTGAGCAATGAGCTCTAACATTTTTGGGACTAGGGCTGTTTCTACCCCTGAGAAGCCTACAGTTGGCTTCTTCATTATTTTAAAGATGTCGGGCTTCATCTGTCCCAATTTAAGAATATTACTTGTTTCCCTCAACTGTGAGCCCAGTTCACAGTTGAGAATGTGTTGAACATATCTAGGAAACATGTAATACTCTAAGGAGTCTAAGTTTGCAAGTAAATTAGTATAAACAAATTGTGAATACCTGAACTTGACCCCCTGAACCATTCCATGAACTATAAAGGAGAGATCCTCAGGAATCTGGTCCCATCCACCATGCTTGTTTGATAAGCTGTGGATACCACATGGAGCAGGTGTTTCCACTGGGATGAGACCTTCCCTTTCCTGAAGGTCTTTAAGAGAAATATCCTTCATAGCCCATCTGCTCAAAGGAATGATTAACAGCTTCCTTTGGGAAGGACACCTCACCTTCTTCATCATCCAGCTGCAAGTGTTGGTTAATGATGGACGGAGTGATGAAGATTGTCCTCCCTTGCACTGTGGCAGACAGTGCCTTCTCCCCATCCATAATGACCTCTTGGCAGGTCTTCCAGAATTCAAGGAAGTGATCCTCATATAGAGTAGGATCAATGGTCAGGGAGTTGAAATAGTTGGATAGAGTCAAGAATTGGCAAATCTCTGAGAAACTTGCATCTTTCTCAGATCTTAACAGAGCAACTTGATTATGTTGCCTGTGAAGTTGCATGGAGAAATCTGGGTTGTTTCTGCGGTTAAGGTTGGCCATTTCAGAAGCTTAAAGATGAAGAAAGGTAGAAAGCAAAGGCGGTTTAGAGAATTAGGTTAGAGGAATAGTGGAATTGAGGAAGATAGTGGGAAAGAGGGGGAACTGTTGGGTATTTATGTGAAAAGGGATTTGAACCAAAGTTAATGAAAGAGGATGAACTATGAAATCCGGAAGTCGGTCCCACCCCTGAAAAAGTAGTTTACTTTTGCTCAAAAAGTAGTTTTCTTGGAATTCGAAAAGCTTCCGATGGTAATTTGTCTTCGGAAGTTTTGAGTGAAAAATCTTCCGAAGCTAAAATGGCTTCGGAAGATTTTCCTGAGAGTCTTGAAAATTTATGCTTCGGAAGAGAAATAAACCCTTGGATGCTTTGTTTATGAATAAACAAAGCTTCCGAAGGTTAATTTTGCTTCGGAAGGAAAAAGTCCTTAAAAATGAACAAGTGTCTTAGATAGGAATTTTAAGCTTCGGAAGATGAATTTGACTTCTTCCGAAGGTAAAATCTCTTAGACAGTTATTTATTTTGAAGACATGTTTTTCTTCCGAAGATAAAACTTTATCTTCCGAAGTATCAAAAAATTTTCAAGAATCTAAGGAAAGTCTTCAAAAAGAATTTTACATCCAAAGAAAACATGAGCTTATGAAAGTGATGAAGTAGACAACTTAGGACACACATATTTTAAGAAGAAATAATTAGAATTAGTTTTAAGAAAAAGTCTACTCAAAGTTAATCATCCCCATAGCTGATATCAGATACTTAAATCTCTATTCATCAACAGCTTTTGTGAACAGATCAGCATATTGTTCATCTGTATGAACTTTGACTAGTTTAATTAATCCCTTTTCATAGTTATCTCTTATTAAATGATACCTGATGTTGATGTGTTTGGTCCTTGAGTGCTGCACAGGGTTCTCAGTGATAGAGATAGCACTATTGTTGTGTAAGGATTCCTTAAGTCTGATGCAACCCAAAACATCCAAAGTGTCTCAGCAACATGCACTAAGTACTGAAGTGAAGAATGCTTCGGAAGTTTTACACAATGCATTAGAAAATACTCTAAGTGTAAAATCTTCCGAAGCCAAGACCAATATCTTCCGAAGCCAAACATGAAGTCTTCCGAAGCCTCAGAGACAAAGTCTTCCGAAGCTTCATCCTATGAAGACAGATTTCTTCCGAAGACTTTTAGTACACATGCTTTATCTGATGTACTGTTCCATAAAGCACCTTTTCCGCTGCATCTCTGTAAAGTCACCAACTTACATGAGTTGGTGAAAAGGGCCTTGCTTTTGGTAACTGTACATTGAGGTCTTGAGTCTGTAACTTTCCACTTTATGTACTTTATCCTTTTTGTAATGTATAAGGATGTGAGCTATGGCATGTCATAGTCACAAGGTCAAAAGGCAGATATGCCTTTTGATCCTACAATTGATTTTGTTAGTGTCTAGTCAATTGTATCCAGCTGGCTTTCAAAGTATAGCCGGCTGTAGGTTGTAGTATAAGTATTCCAAGTTCTTGTATCTTTCTTTATGCTTTATAACACTTGTAAAAGAACTTGAGAAAGCAATATACTGCCTCCTTGAAACCCATACTCTCTTGTTCTGTCTCTTGCTTTACTTGTGTTCTTTGTATCACTTTGGTTAACCCAGTTCACTGTTTGATTAAAGTTTAGTTAATCTCCTCATTGTGTTGTTGTGTTGTAATTGTGTTAAAGCCCTTAAACGGTCCTGCATGTTGTCTATGTGGATAGGAGTCTCTTTGAAGTTAAATCCGTAGTCCAGCATCTGATTTTGAATCCAAAGCACTTGAGCACAGCAGCTTGCAGCAGCAATGTATTCAGCCTCAGCAGTTGATGCAGACACACAGGATTGTTTCTTGCATTGCCATGAGACAACCCTTCCACCAAGGAATTGACATCCCCCAGATGTAGACTTTGCAGTCATGTTGCAACCACCATAATCACTATCAGTATAGGCATACAGATTGAAATTAGGATTCTTTGGATACCATAGACCAAGTGTTGAAGCACCTTTGAGGTATCTTAAGATCCTTTTCACAGTGATTAAGTGAGACATCTTAGGGTTGGCTTGATATCTTGCACAAATACATGTAGCAAACATGATATCAGGCCTGCTAGCTGTAAGATACATAAGAGACCCAATCATAGCCCTGTATAAGTGTTCATCCACACACTCCCCCTCAAGATCAGGTCCAAGGGAGTGGTTTCTGGCTATGGGTGTCTTAGCAATCTTAGAATCAGTCATATTGAACCTCTTGAGATGTCTTGAACATACTTTGACTGACTTATGAAGATACCATCTTAAACCTGCTTCACTTGAATTCCCAGAAAGAAATTGAGTTCTCCCATTGAACTCATTTCAAATCTGTCCTTCATCAGCTTCTCAAAGTTTTTGCAGAGCTTTAGATTAGTTGAACCAAAGATGATGTCATCTACATATACTTGAACTAGCAATAAGTCATTTCCCTGTCCTTTGATGAAGAGAGTTCCATCTATAGTACCACTTCTGTATCCATGTTTACAAAGATACTCAGATAGTGTCTCATACCACTTCCTGGGTGCCTGATGCAGCCCATAAAGAGCTTTGTCAAGCTTGCAGACATAATCAGGATGATCAGGGTCTACAATACCAGGTGGCTGTTTGACATAAACCTCTTCATCAATCACTCCATATAAGAAAGCACACTTTACATCAAGTTCATAGACCTTGAAGTTCTTGGATGCAGCAAATGCCAGAAATATCCTAACAGCTTCTAGTCTTGCTACAGGAGCAAAGACATCAGTGTAGTCAATCCCTTCTTCTTGTGTGTATCCTTGAACAACTAGTCTTGCCTTGTTCTTGATGATGATTCCTCTATCATCCTTCTTATTCCTAAAAACCCATTTGGTTCCAATGATAGTCTTCCCATGAGGAAGAGGACAAAGGTTCCAAACTTTCTGCCTTTTGAATTGAAGCAGCTCTTGTTGCATAGCTTCAACCCAACTTCCATCCTTTAGAGCTTCATCAACTTTCTCTGGCTCTATCTGAGATAAGAAACAAGAGTGAAGACAAACATTTGCTTCATGGGTTTGTCCTCTTGTTCTTACCCCTGTGACAACATCTCCAATGATGTTTGTGGTGGGGTGAGACTTGTGGATCCTTAGCTGAGGGATCACAGCAAGTTGTTGAGAAAGATCCAAATTTGAGAAATTTAGATCTGGCCTGGAAGATTCACCCTCCACATTATCACACTTATCAAGATTAACTTGACCCAATGAGTGTGTGACATCATTGATGTTGTCATCTATGGTATGGTTGTTAGCATCAAGAAATTCCTGATCACTATCACCATCACCATTGTTTTCTTCTACAATTGAGGTGTCTTTATCTGGTTGAGAGGCCTCTGAGCTGGAATTTGAAGGCATACCAGATGTATCAGCTGAATTTGTCATTGTTGTGCTGATAGAAACCTCATTTGCTGAAGTAGTTCCAACTGGAGCTGAAGATGTATGAGTTGAGGGTCTTCCTAGCTCAAATCTTGGATTAGGATCACCTGTATTTAAATTTTCTGCAGATCCTGAAACATGCACACAAGATTTGTTAAAACAGTTGGTAACTAAATCAAGATCAAATAGCCAATCCGGACCAGAACCAGCCACACAAGGTGTGTGTTCATTGAAAGTCACATTGGCTGACTCCTCAACAATTCTAGTTCTGAGATTGTATACTCTATAAGCTTTAGCTTGGGAAGAGTATCCAATGAAGTGTCCATCATCTGATTTCTCAGCAAACTTGGCAATTTGATCTTTGGTATTCAAGATGGTGCAGGGACATCCAAATGACCTGAGAAAACCAATGAAAGGTTTCCTCTTGTGCCAAAGTTCATAAGGAGTCTTACCATGTGTCTTAACTACTAAAACTCTGTTTTGCACATAGCAAGCAGTATTAACTGCCTCTGCCCAGAAGGTGATGGGCAGTTTAGAGTCAGACAACATAGTTCTTGCAGCTTCAATAAGTGTCATGTTTCTCCTCTCAGCAACTCCGTTTTGCTGAGGAGTCCTGGGAGCACTATATTGTCTTGTAATACCTTTTTCATCACAAAATGTATCAAGGATTTGGTTCTTGAATTCAGTTCCTTGATCACATCTTATGGTTTTGACCTTGTGATCACATTGATTCTCAACTTTTAAGATGAAATTCTTCAGAATCTTAGGGGTTTCATCCTTAGTTCTAAGGAAGAAGACCCAAGTGAATCTTGTAAAATCATCTGTGATCACCAAACAGTAAGAGGTCCTTCCTAAACTCATTACACTGGTGGGGCCAAAGAGATCCATATGTAACAAGTGTAGGGGAGTAGTGATGGAGTTCTTTTCCTTAGGCTTGTGAGATACCTTGTGTTGCTTCCCTTTCAGGCATGCAACACAATGATCATCACTTGTAAACTCTTTCTTTGGCATTCCAGTTACCAGATCATGTTTAATTAACTTATTCATGTTCTTAAAGTTTACATGGCACATTCTTTTATGCCATAGGAAAGACTCATCACTATTTGCTTTAGATAGAAAGCATGAAACTTCTCCAGTGGGAGATGTTTCTTGCAAATCCATCTTGTACATGTTCCCTTTCCTGGGGGCTCTGAGCACGATATGCTCATGAGGAATGACCACTCCAGGTTTGAGAACAATGCACTCATGCTCAGTAAAGAGCATGTTATGACTCTGATCACAAAATTGGGATACACTCAGAAGATTGTACCCAAGGTCCTTGACAAAGTTTACCTTCTCAATGCTGAGCTTGCCATTTATGACCTTGCCCCTTCCAGAAATGTAACCACCTTCATTTCCTCCAAAAGCAACTGGTCCTCCATCAATTCTCTCAAAATTATGGAGTAGAGACCTATTGCCTGTCATGTGCCTGGAACAGCCACTGTCAATTATCCAGACATTTCTATTTGTCTTGAGCTGTTCCTGCACAAAGAAGATGATTAGTTACATTTAGAAACCCAAGCCTTACTTGTCTTGGGCTCACTAAGTGTAATAGAAGGTAATACAATAGTAATAGATCCTATGGTTGTACTATGGGGATCTTCAGCTGTTGTTGATGGAGAAACTTCAGTCATTTGGTCTTTCTTAGACTTCCACACCACCTTTGGAGTCTTACACTTGACCTTCAAAACTTTAGAAGCTTTTGGGACTTCACAAGTTTTGATGACTGAACCTTCGGAAGAGTCTACAGTCACTGCAGCAGACTTCAGTGCTTCGGAAGAATTCCTTTCTTCCGAGACCAATTTTGCTTCCGAAGGTAATTTTCCATTTACCTTCTTCTTTTATTTGGAGCTTCCGAAGGAAACAGACTTTCCTTCCGAAGCTTGAGACTTCTTGAAATTCTTTGAAGTCTTTGTATTGGTCATGTGGACAGTACTTTTAGGATTGTATGGGCAATCCTTAGCAATGTGAGAAGTGCTTTCACACATGACACATAACATTTTCTTCTTCAAAGGAGTCTCCTTTTAAGAATAAGACTGGCTTTGGTCACATCCCTTCTCCACCTTCATCTTGGTAGATGCTGAGACAGTTCTTTTGGGCTGTGAACTGTTCTTGGAGTTTGATGGTCCAGGCTGTGCAGCAGTGGTACACAGCAGCTCAGTCTTCTTCTTTGCACTGAGATGATTTGAACATGAACCAGAACTCTTAGCTGAGGAGTCTTGGTTGATGTCTTCAATCCTTACTACTTTGAAACCTGCAGAGATAAAAACTTGTTTCTGCTTAGCATCAAAAGTAGCCTTGATTTCTTGAGCCTTCTTAGCTTTCCTTTTTCTCTTCCTGATGAAGTTCTTTCTCTTGGATTGGTCATCACAGTTGATTTCTTCTCCACAGAAGGATAGTGGCCCTTGGAAGAATCCTCTTCTTCACTCTTCTCAGAGGAATTCTTCACTATCACTTCTTCATCATCCTCACTTATAGGATCTATGAAAGGAAGCTCATCTTCACAAGTTCCACACCTAGGAGATCTTACAGACAATATTGTGTGTGGAGGAGCTATCTCATTTGATCCCAGTCCCTGTCTATTTTGATAACAGACTTTGTTATGCAGGGATGAGGATATCATGTTCTTGAAGGTCTCTTCTTCAAGAACACTTTTCTCTGCCTTGGCTTTGCTGATCACAAGCTCAGCCTGGCATTCAGTCAACTTAGTTATGAGATCTTTGATCTGAGTTCTAAAATCTGTATGTTCATGTTTAAGTACTGAAATGGTTTTCTCCAAGTCCTCTAACTTGTAATCATTTTCAGACTTTCTAAAATCAGATTTTAATATGTTTAATGACTCAAGATCAGATCTCATATCTAAGTTGTAGGACCTGTATCTATTTACTTTAGCAATGCATTCAGGAGTACAGAGATGTTCCAATACCTTGGCTTCATCATGATCAGTCATCAGTGCTTGGTTTGGAGAGGCATCTTCCACCTGAAAGCTCCAGTCAAAGCCTCCCTCTTCAACAGCAACAGCAACATGTTGCTTTGGCTTCTCAGTCTGAGGGGCTTTGTCAGTGTAGTTTGGTCTGGGTTGTGTTTGGCCCCCGTTTGCTTTAGGTGCCTTACACTCCCTAGCAAAGTGGCCCATAAGGTTACAGTTGTAACACTTAACTTTGCTTTTATCCAGCCCAAACTTACCACTGGTAGCATTGCTTGGAAATCTTCTTCCTGTCCTCTTATAGAACTTCTTGGCTCTGTGAGTGAGGAGAGCCATTTGCTAAACTATCTTCATGTATTCCAGGTCATCTGGATGGATACAGTCCAGGTCTTCAAGAGTGAAGAGATAATTCCCACAGCTTTCATCAGTAGACACAAAGGCTTGAGAAGAACTTGTCTCTTGGAATGGGCTTCCTTGAGTAAAGTTCTCCCTTGGTGTCTCCGGGAAGGTGATGAAAGGACCCTTTTGTGAGTTGTCAGGGTAGCATATGAGATGATGTTGGGGTTCTATGCTGTCCCTTTCAACCACATGAAGGGCTGAACCCATTTGATTGTTGGAGTTGCCAGATGAACCTTGCATGTTCATCTCCATCTGGTATCCACTGAGAATCCCATACAACTCTATCAGAGTAAGAGTTTTAAGGTTCTCAGTCCTCTTGATCACCACACAATAGTGTGTCCATTTCCTAGGATGTGAGGACATGAACTTCCTTACAATGTCCCTGTTTTCAAGAGGAACTCCTCTATCCACTAGGGTATCCACAATCTCAACATACCTGAAGTATTGTTGAGTCATGGTTTCACCTGCTTTGAAGGTGAAATTCTAAAACTACTGCTTCAGAAGATCCTTCTTGTTCTCCTTGGCTTCAGAGGAGCCTTCATACATCAGCTTCAGTGCATCCCACAGCTGTTTAGCTGTTTTGCACTTCTTAAAGCCTCTGTATACAGAGTTTGGGAGAGCAGTCTGAAGAGCAATCATGGCCTTCCTATCAATCTCTACTCTTTTTCTATCTTCATCTGAGTAGTTGGCCACATCTTTTGGAATCATACCAGCACCAGTAGCAGAGGGGGTGCTGGGAATGAAAGGTCCATTCTCAATAGATTCCCACATTCTTGAATCAAGAGACCTGATGAAGCCTTCCATTCTCATGCACCAGGTGTCAAAATCATCAAGAGTGATCAGCGGGGATTTGTTCATGGTTCCAGTCTCCATATCAGTCTTTGAGATGGAAGCCATTTGAAAAGTTTAGTTTTTGTGTGTGTGAGGGATCTTAAGATGGTTAGATCTTATATCAAGAGCCTGGAATGCTCTGATACCAATTGCAGGACCGTTTAAGGGCTTTAACACAATTACAACACAACAACACAATGAGGAGATTAACTAAAATTTAATAAAACAGTGAACTGGTTTAACCAAAGTGATACAAAGAACACAAGTAAAGCAAGGGACAGAACAAAAGAGTATGGGTTTCAAGGAGGCAGTATATTGCTTTCTCAAGTTCTTTTACAAGTGTTACAAAGCATAAAGAAAGATATAAGAACTTGGAATACTTATACTACAACCTACAACCGGCTATACTTTGAAAGCCAGCTGGATACAATTGACTAGACACTAACAAAATCAATTGTAGGATCAAAAGGCATATCTGCCTTTTGACCTTGTGACTATGACATGCCATAGCTCACATCCTTATATATTACAAAAAGGATAAAGTACATAAAGTGGAAAGTTACAGACTCAAGACCTCAATGTACAGTTACCAAAAGCATGGACCTTTTCACCAACTCATGTAAGTTGGTGACTTTACAGAGATGCAGCGGAAAAGGTGCTTTTTGGAACAGTACATCAGATAAAGCATGTGTACTAAAAGTCTTCGGAAGAAATCTGTCTTCATAGTTTGAAGCTTCGGAAGACTTTGTCTCTGAGGCTTCGGAAGACTTCATGTTTGGCTTCGGAAGATATTGGTCTTGGCTTCGGAAGATTTTACACTTAGAGTATTTTCTAATGCATTGTGTAAAACTTCCGAAGCATTCTTCACTTCAGTACTTAGTGCATGTTGCTGAGACACTTTGGATGTTTTGGGTTGCATCAGACTTAAGGAATCCTTACATTAGGGGAGTTATTTCATTACCCTTTCTCGATCTTGAATATGTTAATCACATTGAGGACAATGTGAATTTTAAGTGTGGGGATGGGAGTAATGCATTTAACTTTGCTAAAAAGGTCCAAATTTAAAACTTTTAAGAAAAGATCACTTACCAAGTAATTTTTGTGACAAGAAACCAAAAATTTAATATAATTTTCGATAAACCAAATTATAAATATACGTTTTCGGGAAATAAAGAAGTAAATCCATGACGTCCAAATAAAATTGAAAATGTTTTTTGTGATATCCTTAAAAGCAATAATCTAGTAAAATATTTAATCATGTAAAATGAAACACTTTTACCCAATTCCATCCGTATGTGAGTTTATTTTTTATCTTTAAATAAGCTTTTGCAAATTGCAATTCTACTTTCATTCTGGATTTAATTGAGGGTGCCATATGATACGTGTGATTAAACTTGCTTTGGGTATATATTTCAAGACCTTAATTAGTATTTGTTGCATAAAAATGAGTTAGGCACTAGGAAACCTTAACCATTCGAGCGCCAACCATTGTTTTTTATTTTCCTTACCCGAACGTCAACCCTAGTTAGCCCCGTTGAGCTTAAACGTTTTTATCTTTCAATCACCCAAGTCACCAAGTCACTTAACTAAAAAGCCTTCAACAAAACCCGTTTTCGTTAAAGACACGTTTTTGGCTTAAAAAAAATAAAAATAAAAAAAATTTGGTCTTTTACCGGCAGACCTTAAAGAACTGGAATGCATTCTTTTGGTTTTAATTTGCTTTGTTTCCTTCATCACGCAAAACCGGGACTTCCCCCGGAAATCCGCGAACAAATTTTCAATCTCACGTTTGACGCAAGAAAGAAATGGCAAAAAAAGGAACAAGTTCCGCCATTTTGTGGGATTTCAAAAAGTGCTATAAAGAGACGGGCAAAAAGATATGAAAGATGCCCGAATTGTGGAAATTGGTCCCATAATGGAAAATGCAATCAAACTGAATCTCAATACGAATACACAGAACTAATCCGATTGGGTGCTATTAGGCTTCAAGCCGAATGATCCTTGAGAAAGGAAAGTTTTGTGTATCTTCGGGTAAAAGATGAAGTACGGTTCTTGAAAGCAAAATACGGTCTTGACAATCTGACCTTAAACGAGTCCTCAAGCTAGCATATCCCTTCTAGCTTGAAGTATTGTATAGGGAACCTTTATTGCTTTCCTTGTAGTTTATGTTATAAAAAATAAGCCAAGACTGTCGTCTTTAGAAATTAGCCACTCTTTTTCCAAATATTCCATACCCGAGCCCGAGCCAAGTTACAACCCATCAAAGACCTAATGATTTATGCAAGTAAATATCTAAGTAGGTGGAGATTTGATCCCTTAACAAGCATATGATTTCACACGTATTCATACTAGGCAATTGAGTGTATTAGTCATACTTAATCTTGATTATGACTCCATATATTTAGCCGAGTGTGAGTGCATCTTGCGAGAAGTGTGGATTTTTACATGATAATAATCTTTACTAACCAACCTATTGCTTGCTAGGATATCATTTTACATGTGCTTAGAATATTTATATTTGGATGAAAATAATATTAACTTGTGTATTTCGAGAAAAGACATGTTTATAATTTGATTTATTTGATTTTTGGTGGAATTGTCATTTTAAGTGATTTTTGCTTGACGACAAGCAAAGTTCAAGTGTGGGGATGTTTGATGTGCTCCAAATTATACATAAAAATCCTATCAAAAACACATCAATTATTCCTTAATATCTTCCTTAAAATGACGAAAATGTACTTAAAAGTGTTAAATTGTGTTTTCAGGTGTTTAAAAGGGCAAGATGGACAAAAAGAGTATATTTAACAAGAAATTGAAGTAATCCGAGCTTTGGACTCCAAGCATGGGGCCGTGCCTCATTAAGCACGCCCCCATGCCTCGCCAGAAACACACCCCCGTGCTAAATTAACACACCCCCGTGCTTGGACATCTGACAGGACAAAAAGTACTGTTCCCTAAAAGTAGACACGGGGCCGTGCCCCACCTCCAACACGGGGCCGTGCCCCATTTAGCATGGGGCCGTGCCCGACACAACCTGCATGTATGAGCCGACCAACTTTCGTAAGCATTGTACTAGTACGGGGCCGTGCTTAAACACTCCGGAAAGCCTATATATAGAAGCCTATGTTCACCATTTTTCGGACGCTTTGGTGGGAGAGTTACTCTGCAGAATTCTCTCGGGAATCAAGACTTCAAGATCATTTGGAGGCTCGGGAGGTGCATACAACACTTGGAAGAAGCTTGGGATCGTCTAAACGTCATCCATTGTGGATTATCGGTTTGATTGTTCCATTTCACCGATGATTACATATCTATCTTCTTTGTTATATGTTGTTATGTTCAAGCTCATTATGAGCTAAACTCTATTTATCATCCTAATCGGATGAAACGTATGTAATTTGTGATGAACTAATGGTGTGATAAATATCATGTTAATGTTATGGTGGTCTTGGGAAAACTATTGATGGGTAGCATCTACATTTGAACTGGAAGTTATAAATTTATGATTTGTGATTGTGATTGTCATACAAGGTTGAAAACCGTATGATTAACTTTCATTCGCGAAACCGGTCTTCATAATAAATCCATGGCTAATGAACTAGAAATGGTTATTAGAAATCATATCACTTTAACTTTCTGATCATTTGCGGGTTCCCTTTTATTAGTTCGGAAACTTCAGTAATTGTTACGGTTTTCTACAAAATATTGGTATGTTAGGAAGGAACCTGATCAACTCCTTTTTTAACATTAAGTTATGTTTTTAGAAATCGTATGTCAAATAGGACACAAAAGATTCACCTCCATTACTAGGGCTTTGATCTGAGCAGTAAACTCAGCCTGACAGGATCAAGTCACTACGGCAGCAGGATAGACGAGAAATCGTGCCAGCTCATCTTTATAAACATTAACATAATTACATTAATCAATATCTTTAAATCACACCACCAATTCATCCCAATTACATAACTGGAGTCTAATTAGGATGATAACTTTTATTCCATGCTTTTAAATCCACACGCTTCAAATCTTAGTTTATGTTCTTTTTATTATTGTTTATTTTTAAACCCTAAAAATCTTTCCAATACAAATTATCACTCTCTTTAACAAAAACCAAATCTGATAGTCAAACATCAAGTTTGTTGAGTAGGCTAGGTGTGTCCACGGATTGATACTCGGTTCTTACCAACACTATATTACCACACGACAGGTATACTGCCTTTTGTGTGTGTGGTTTAGTATTAGTAATAACCAATTAAAACTGAATCTGTGCAATAAATCTTTATCAAAATATATATACTATCTGCACACCATCAGTATACATGCAGTAGATCATATGATCCATTTGTTATTGATAAGTGTGATTTTAGTGATCATTATAAGTGGATTTCATTAAATTAGATTAGGAGTGTGTTGAAAAGGTTTGAGAATCAAAAGTCCAAAGCATTGGAGGTGGTTAGGGCAAACAAAAAACTATCAATGTGAGAACTCTTGTTGTTTATTGTTTTTCATAAGTATTACCTCTCTCATGTATGTTATTAATCATTCGTGAATACTTTAATTCAACATTTCGTAGTTGCATATCGTTTACAGAATTACAAGGAAATATTATGAACTAGGACGTGTTAACTAGATTTGACTTTTTTTCTTCGATAACACATGCGTTTCTTGTTTGACGTTCTATTAGTTTCATTCGTTAAATGTAAATAGATTCTCGATTTCTATTGAGTGAATACGAGTAGTTTGTTGCTCCTTTACAACTATTATCCTTGCGTAGATAATCAATAAAGGATTCTGTGGATGAACAATTGTCATTTCGATTGATTTCAGTGGATTCTTTAGACAAGAGGGTTTTAATATGGTTATAACGAGTTTTATTTAAGTTTGGGCATGAGTGTATCAATTTCAAGTGTCATTTGTATGGTTTCGTGTTCGGGTTGCATTCGTTTAAACAGTAGATCCTATGTTTCATTTGGGATTGATTAGTGTGATTTTAGTGATCATTATAACCGGATTTGATTAACTTAGAGTAAGACTTTGTTGAAAAGGTTTGAGAATCAAAACATTATAGCATTATAGGTAGTTAGGGAAAACAAAAAAAACTATCCATGCGAGAACTCTTGTTGTTTAGTGTTTTATTATAAGTATTTCCTTACTCATGCATCTTATTAATCTTTCGTGAATACTTTAATGCACCATTCCGTAGTTGCATATTGTTTATTGAATTAGAATGAAATATTATAAAGTAGGACGTGTTAACTTGATTTGACCTCTTTTTCATCGATCACGCATCGTGTTTCTTGTTTGAAGTTTATTAGTTTCAATCATTAACTTTAATTTGATTCTCGATTTCTATTGAGTGAATGTGAGTAGTTGGTTGCTCCTTTACAACTATTATCCTTGTGTTGATGCTTAATAAAGGATTCCTTGAATCAACAATTGTCATTTCGATTGATTTTAGTGGGTTTTGAGGCAAGAGTGTTCGAAGATGGTTTTGGAGAGTAGTTGTTTAGTTTTGGGCATGAGTTTATCAATTTTGAAGTGTTATTTTTATGGTTTCGTATTCGGGTTGCATTCCTTTAAACAGTATATCCTATGTTTCATTTGTGATTGATTAGAGTGATTTTAGTGATCATTATAACTGGATTTGATTAAATTAGATTAGGAGTCTGTTGAAAAGGTTTGAGAATCAAAATTTCATAGCATTATAGGTAGTTAGGGAAAACAAAAAATTATCTACGCGAGAACTCTTGTTGTTTATTGTTTTTTATAAGTATTTCCTTGCTGATGCATGTGATTACTCTTTCGTGAATACGTTAATGCACCATTCCATAGTTGCATATTGTTTATTGAGTTTGAAGCAAATATTATAAACTAGGACGTGTTAACTTGATTTAACCTCTTTTTCATCGAGCACATGTTTTATATTTGAAGTTTATTAGTTTCATTTAGTAACTTTAATTTGATTCTCAATTTCTATTGAGTGAATACGAGTAATATTTGCTCCTTTACAACTATTATCATTGCGATGCTCAATAAAGGATTCTTTGAATCAACAAGTGTCATTTCGATTGATTTTAGTGGATTTTTGAGGCAAGAGTGTTCGAAGATGGTTTTGCTAAGTAGTTGTTTAGTATTGGGCATGAGTTTATTGATTTTCTAGTGTCATTTGAATGGTTTCGTGTTCAGGTTTCATATGGTATACATGTAGTAGATCATCTGATCCATTTTTTATTGATAAGTGTGATTTTAGTGATCATTATAACCGGATTTGATTAATTTAGAGTAGGAGTTTGTTGAAAAGGATTGAGAATCAAAACATTATAGCATTATAGGTAGTTAGGGAAAACAAAAAATTATCTATGCAAGAACTCTTATTGTTTAGTGTTTTATTATAAGTATTTCCTTACTCATGCATCTCATTAATCTTTCGTGAATACTTTAATGCACCATTCCGTAGTTGCATATTGTTTATTGAATTAGAAAGGAAATATTATAAACTAGGACGTGTTAACTTGATTTGACCTCTTTTTCATCGATCACACATTTTGTTTCTTTTTTGAAGTTTATTAGATTCAATTAGTAACTTTAATTTGATTCTAGATTTCTATTGAGTGAATGGGAGTAGTTAGTTGCTCCTTTACAACTATTATCCTTGCGTTGATGCTTAATAAAGGATTCCTTGAATCAACAATTGTCATTTCGATTGATTTTAGTGGGTTTTTGAGGCAAGAGTGTTCGAAGATGGTTTTGGAGAGTTGGTGTTGAGTTTTGGACAAAAGTTTAACGATTTTCAAGTGTCATTTGTATGGTTTTGTGTTCGGGTTGCATTCAGTTAAAACAGTAAATCCTATGTTCCATTTGTTATTAATTAGTGTGATTATAGTGATCATTATAAACGGATTTCATTAAATTAGATTAGGAGTATGTTGAAAAGGTTTGAGAATCAAAACTCTATAGCATTAGAGGTTGTTAGGGTAAACAAAGAACTATCAATGTGAGAGCTCTTGTGGTTTATTGTTTTTTATAAGTATTTCCTTTCTCATGTATATTATTAATCTTCCGTGAATACTTTAATGCACCATTCCATAGATGCATATTGTTTATTGAATTACAAGGAAATATTATAAACTAGGACGTGCTAACTAGATTTGACTTCTTTTGCTTCGATAACACATTGCGTTTCTCGTTGGACCTTTTATTAGTTTCATTCAGTAAATGTAAATAGATTCTTGATTTCTATTGAGTGAATACTAGTAGTTAGTTCTCCTTTACAACTATTATCCTTGCGTAGATACTCAATAATGGATTCCGTGGATGAATAATTGTCATTTCGATTGATTTCAGTGGATTTTTTAGACATAAGGGTTTTAACATGGTTATGGAGAGTTCTAGTTAAGTTTTGGGCACGAGTGTATCGATTTTCAAGTGTTATTTGTATGGTTTCGTGTTCGGGTTGCATTCGTTAAAACAGTAGATCCTATGTTTTATTTGGGATTGATTAGTGTGTTTTTAGTGATCATTATAACCGGATTTGATTAAATTAGATTAGGAGTGTGTTGAAAAGGTTTGAGAACAAAAACTTCATAGCATTATAGGTAGTTAGGGAAAACAAAAAGTTATCTCTACGAGAACTCTTGTTGTTTAATGTTTTTTATAAGTATTTCCTTACTCATGCATCTTATTAGTCTTTCGTGAATACTTTAACGCACCAATCCATAGTTGCATGTTGTTTGTTGAATTAGAAGGAAATATTAAAAACTAGGACGTGTTAACTTGATTTGACCTCTTTGCCATTGATCACATGTTGTGTTTCTTGTTTGACGCTTCTTAGTTTCAGCGGTAACTTTAATTTGATTCTTAAATTCTTTTGAGTGAATGTGAGTAGTTAGTTGCTCCATAAAACTATACTCGTTGCGTTGATGCTTAATAAAGAATTCCTTGAATCAACAATTGTCATTTCGATTGATTTTAGTGGATTTTTGAGGCAATAGTGTTCGAAGATGGTTTTGGTGAGTTGTTGTTGAGTTTTGGACAAGAGTTTAATGATTTTCAAGTGTCATTTGTATGGTTTGTGTTCAGGTTGCATTTAGTTAAAATAGTAGATCCTATGTTCCATTTGTTATTGATAAGTGTGATTATAGTGATCATTATAAACGGATTTCATTAAATTAGATTAGGAGTATCTTGAAAAGGTTTGAGAATAAAAACTCTATACCATTAGAGGTTGTTAGGGTAAACAAAGAACTATCAATGTAAGAGCTCTTGTGGTTTATTGTTTTTTATAAGTATTTCCTTTCTCATGTATATTATTAATTTTCCGTGAATACTTTAATGCACCATTCCATAGTTGCATATTGTTTATTGAATTACAAGGAAATATTATAAACTAGGACGTGTTAACTAGATTTGACTTTTTTTGCTTTGATAATACATTGCATTTCTTGTTTGACCTTTTATTAGTTTCAGTCGGTAAATGTAAATAGATTGTCGGTTTCTATTGACCGAATACGAGTAGTTGTTGCTCCTTTACAACTACTATCCTTGCGTAGATACTCAATAAAGGATTCCGTGGATGAACAATTGTCATTTCGATTGATTTCAGTGGATTCTTTAGACAAGAGGGTTAGAACATGGTTATGGAGAGTTCTAGTTAAGTTTTGGGCATGAGTTTATCGATTTTCAATTGTTATTTGTATGGTTTCGTATTGGGGTTGCATTCCTTTAGACAGTAGATCATATGTTTAATTTGTGATTGATTAGTGTGATTTTAGTGATCATTATAACCGGATTTGATTAAATTAGATTAGGAGTCTATTGAAAAGGTTTGAGAATCAAATATTCATAACATTATAGGTAGTTAGGGAAAACAAAAAGTTACCTATGCCAGAACTCTTGTTGTTTAATGTTTCTTATAAGTATTTCCTTACTAATGCATCTGATTAGTCTTTCGTGAATACTTTAATGCACCGTTCCGTAGTTGCATATTGTTTATTGAGTTAGAAGCAAATATTATAAACTAGGACGTGTTAACTTGATTTGACCTCTTTTTCATCGATCACACATTGTGTTTCTTGTTTGAAGTTTATTAGTTTCATTCAGTAACTTTAATTTGATTCTCGATTTCTATTGAGTGAATACGAGTAAATATTTGGTCCTTGACAACTATTATCATTGCGATGCTCAATAAAGGATTACTTGAATCAACAATTGGCATTTCAATTGATTTTAGTAGATTTTTGAGGCAAGAGTGTTCGAAGATTGTTTTGGGCAGGAGTTTATTGATTTTCTATTGTCGTTTGTATGGTTTCGTGTTCAGGTTTCATACAGTGTACAAGCAGTAGATCATATGATCCATTTGTTATTGATAAGTGTGATTTTAGTGACCATTATAATCGGATATCATTAAATTAGATTAAGAGTGTGTTGAAAAGGTTTGAGAATCAAAACTTGGCACACCCCTGGCCCAAGTAGGGTGGGACGTCACAGACTAGCAACAACATATGGCTGCGGAAACAAACCATTACAAGAGCTCAAAGGAGAGAATATCACATGGCATTAAATGTTTTAAAAAGGTACCGGGGCTAGAAACAAATCAAGCCCCCAAATGAGTTTTACAACCAATCATAAAAATAAATTGTACTTGTTCAACACAAATATAAAATTACTCAAATGATTCATTAAGGAAATATGCCAATGCCATGGTCGCGGGGATAGGTCTAGGTCTTCACAACAGCTAGGATCTCTTCATGAATTACCTGAAACATGCTCAAAAGAAATTTGTGTCAACTAAAAAGTTGGTGAATTCAAGTGCTTAAAGTTTAAAAACAAAAGGACTTAACAAATCCTTCTTTGATAAAAAGGAAATAATCATTGTTTCAACAACGTGGGAAAATCATAATCAACCCTGCACTCAGTCCCAGTTGGCCTCTTCAAAAGTTGTGTTTAACCGGATATTCCTGAAGGAAGAACTGAGCCCCACACCAGTGAACCATACCTGCCCGGATGGTTCACCATAGTTTCATAACAAAACCTGTTACATGCCACAAACGACCCCTTAGGATCTCAGTGGGGTACCCTTTCTGGAACGGAAGCCACTGTGTGTGGGGGATTCCCCAAATAGATGTATCCATATAAAACAAGCGGTTCACGAAAGAATTAATGATCATGATATAAGTATCAACAGGTAACCGTAAATCCCACATACAATCATCAAGTAAAGCACAAATATAGTTCGTAAATAACAGAGCATGTTTCACCCCAAAACAGTAGTAAAAAGGGGAATCACTACAACTCACCTTAGGTTTTAAGTCAAAATAATTCTTCGTGTGCCGGGAGTGTCTCAAGTCTAGCACCCTAACATGTACATATTAAGTGATAAGCTACTGCTCTAAACTCATTTAAGGTGCAACAAGAGTGTCTAGAATTTAGTTATCGGATAAGGCTTTGATTTCGCGAAAGTTTATATAAAAAGTTTCCTTTTATAGCAGGTCATGGTTTCTTCATAAAATTTGGGATTTTTACATCATTAGGTTAAGGATATAAGGAATTTCGTTGTTCAAGTGATTATTAGTTTCATAGGAGTCGGTTATAAAGTTTGGAAAAATTTTACAGTTTAGTCCCTCAAGTTTCAAAATTGACAGTTTCTACCCTCAAGTTTGGTTTTTTGTCCTTTATGACACTTAAGACCAAAAATCAGGTTCTTAGAGTACAATTTTACTTATTATAGAGTAAGTGTTCCAAAATTTCAGTTTACGGGTCCGGTTTAAAAACTATGCGTTTAACGCTCCCGGTTGCGGTGAAATTTTGCCTCTAATAGTTGAAAATCTCGTTTTTTCGTTTGACCCGTTAAAACGCGTTTTTGACCGTATTTGACTATTTAAAGCTTGTTTGACCAATTTTTCAAATCCTTTAGGTCTTTTATTACTTAACATACTGAAATTATATGATTTTTATAAATCTTAGCTTTAAACTCCTTTTTCATGGATTTTTCTCAAAAACGTTGCTCGGTTGGTACCCGTTTTTAGTTAAAACGCCATTTAATTGTTCTTTTGAGCATTTAAATTACCAATTGACTCCAGAATACTTTATTAACCATTATTAAGCCTGGAATACTTTTCAAGATGGTTAAAACCATGTTTTACTATTTTTAAGGTTGTTTTACCATGTTTCGGGTCCCGAAATTAACCAAAATGGGTCTAATCTTAACATGTCCTTAATTTCCAAAGATTAACCACTTGTTACACACTTAATATTCATCAAAACTTTCTGAAATTATGTCCAAACTCACTGCTAGGTTACCCATCACAACAATGAACCATCAACTTAGTGATTTAGCCATAACCGACCATAACACATTTGTAAATCCTTGCAAACTTGTATTTAAACCTTACCAAAACCTCATTTAACTTTAATATCAGATTATTAGCGTGTTACAAAGTCGTTCATGAGCAGGTTGTAAACCTTGGTTAAGAGGGTTTTCAAACAAGTGCTTAGCTTGGAATATATCTTGTAAAAAGAAGGTTTTTAAGGTGTAACTTGAGCTAAAACCACATATCCACGGTGTATATTCTTTTGTAACTTTCAAAATAGGTTTTTAGGAGTTCATTAAACCTTTAACAAGCAGGTTATAAGTTTTGCTTTCAAGGGTTACATGATCTACAAGTTAGATGGTGCAAAAAGTTCCAAAAATAGGGTTTTCATGGTGGAAATCGGTTTCCACCTTAAGAATGACAAGTATAACGAGTGAAATACCTCTTGTGAAGTTGAAAGCTCCTCATGAACAAGGTAATGGTGTTGGGTTTCTGCTACAATAAAGAGAGGAGGTGTTTTTAAAAGAGAAGTGAAAGAAACACATGAAAAGACCATTTTCGGGAAACATGAAGCTTACACTTGGTGTTGTTCACGTTTTGGAGAGTGTAGATGGTCTTGGATAGCTTGAAACTCCTTGGACAAGGCTGAAGAATCTTCTAACAAAGCTGGAAAAGTCGAACCATATGTAGAGGTGTGTCCAAACTCCCGAATATGGCCACCTTCTTGCGGTTTTAGGTTGGCCGATGCTAGAGATGTTGTTGTTCACGATTTTTGAGCTGAAGTAGAGAGGATTAGAGAGAGTTTGCAAGTGTGTGGGAGTGTTTTCTGCTGAAGAATCCGAAAATGAGAGGGAGATTTGAGAGGAGTGAAAGGTGTAAGTGGTGCATGTGAGGAGAGTGGTAGATATGGTGGTGGTGTAGAAGAGAGGGGAGTGGGGGAGAGTGGGGCGGCCGCTTTTGGCTTCTAGTGTGGGTGTATTTGATTTTACATTTTAATGGTAAATGATTATTAGGTAGTGTAGTTTTGTAGTATTGGGTAGAATATATTATTTGGTGGGTGATGTAAATTGTAGTATCTTGTGCATGTCCATACATGCATGAACCGAAAATATATATAAGTGTGAATGTATGCTCACATTTTAATTGTTTCACTTGAGATTAAATTTTTTAAGGGTGACTAATTAACATTCCCGGGACACTAGTTTTTAAAAAGGTAAAACCTAAACTAACTAAAAGTCAATAAAATCACATGAAATCATAAATTGGATCAAATAGCAAGAAATGTTTCTAAATTCATGATAGGGTTGGATTGTTTCAATTATTAGTACTTATAAGACGGATAATGATGCAAGTAAATTAGGGTTAGAATAACAACCTAGAGGCCGGTTGTCATATTCTCCCACCGTTTAGGAAATTTCGTCCCGAAATTTTAGCTTCGATTAGAGTCTGAACGGGTGGGTTTGAAGAGGTGTGGATAATTCTTCCTCATCTCATCTTCACGCTCCCAAGTAAATTCAGGTCCTCGCTTGGAGTTCCATCTAACCTTGACCTTGGGTATGCATCTCCGCCGGAGTTGCTTGACCAAGCGGTCCGTGATCTCTACGGGTTCTTCCATGAAATTCAGCTTGTCATTGATTCTTGCTTCTTTCAATGGTAGCTCCAGGTTTTTGTCTACCATACACTTCTTCAAGTTCGACACATGAAAGGTGTCGTGTATGTGGCTCAAGCCCTGGGGTAGTTTCAACTTGTAAGCCACTGGGCCAATTCTTGTCAGTATTTCGAATGGTACAATGTATATCGGGCTTAACTTTCCTCTTTTTCCGAACCTCACGGTTCCCTTCCATGGTGCTACCTTTAAAATTACCCTATCGCCCACTTGAAACTCTAAAGGTTTCCGTCTCCTATCAGCGTACTTCTTCTGCCGGTCTCTGGCTGCTTTTAGTCGCTCCATTATTATAAAGATCTTGTCAGTGGTCTCCAACACGATGTCGGGTCCCATCACTTGGCTATCACCGATCTCATTCCAGCTCAATAGTGATCGGCATTTTCTGCCATATAGAGCCTCATACGGAGCGGCTTTAATACTCGCGTTGTAACTATTGTTATAGGCGAATTCCACCAAAGGGAGATGGTTGTCCTAGTTTCCGCCAAAGTCAATCATGCAAGCTCTTAACATATCTTCCAACGTTTGAATAGTCCTTTCGCTCTGACCGTTGGTTTGAGGATGGTATGCGGTGCTTAGATCCAAACAGGTTCCTAAAGCTTGCTGGAATGATTTCTAGAAACGAGAAGTGAAACGGCTATCACGGTCGGAGATGATTGACAAAGGCACTCCATGCCTCGTTACTATATCGTCGACATATAGTTGGGCCAATTTCATCATGTCGTAGTCTTCTCTTATTGGCAAAAAGTGAGCTGACTTCGTTAGCCTATCTACTATCACCCAAATAGCATCGTGGCCTCTAAACGTTCTGGGTAACTTAGTAACAAAATCCATCGTGACGTTATCCCATTTCCATTCTAGGATTTCGGGTTGTTGTAACCTTCCTGATGGTTTTTTATTTTCAGCTTTTACCATGGCACAGGTTAGACATTTCCCAACATAAATAGCGATTGATCTCTTGATTCCAGGCCACCAGAAAAGTGCCTTTAGATCCTGGTACATCTTATCACTTCCAGGGTGAATCGAATACCTAGACTTGTATGCTTCATCGAGGATTACTTCTCGAATTCCTCCGTGCTTCGACACCCAAGTTCTCCCTTCATACCTTTATGTACCATCGTCCCCTCTCTCAAATCGCTTTTCCATTCCGGTTAACCCTTCTTCTTTTAACCTTTCTTCCTTTAATGCTTCGTTTTGAGCTTCTTTCAGTTTTGCGATAAGGTTGGTATACACACTCATCCTTAATGCTCGTACACGAAGAGGCTTTTCTCTCTCCTTTCTGCTCAATGCATCTGCCACGACATTGGCCTTACCGGGATGGTAGCGGATTTCGCACTCGTAATCGTTTAAAAGCTCGACCCATCTTCTCTGACGCATGTTGAGCATCTTTTGGTCAAGAATGTGTTGCAAACTTCTATGGTCAGTGTAGATGATGCACTTTGTGCCATAGAGGTAGTGCCTCCACATTTTGAGAGCAAACACCACGGCACCCAATTCCAGATCGTGCGTCGTATTGTTCTTCTCATGATCATTCAGCAGTCTAGATGCATAAGCAATCACCTTATTGCATTGCATCAATACACAACCTAGTCCTTGACGCGAAGCGTCACAATAGACCACGAAGTCTTCTACTCCTTCTGGAAGAGCAAGGATAGGTGCACAGCATAGCTTCTCCTTAAGCGTTTCAAACGCCTCGGTCTGCTTTCGCTCCCACACAAAGGTTGTGTTCTTCTTGGTTAGTGGGGTCAAAGGTTGCACTATGCGCGAGAAGTCTTTTATAAATCGTCGGTAGTAACCAGCCAGCCCTAAGAATTGCCTTATCTCCGTGGGAGTTTCAGGAATCTTCCAATTCTTTATGGCCTTAATCTTGGAAGGGTCGACTTGAATCCCATTCTCATTCCCCACATGCCCTAAGAATTGAATCTTACGCATCCAGAATTCGCATTTAGGGAACTTGGCATATAATTGCTCATTCTTGAGTAGTTCAAGTATTAGCCTGAGATGCTTCTCGTGCTCGTCTTTACTACGGGAGTAGATCAGTATGTCGTCGATAAACACGATCACAAACTTGTCGAGGTAAGGGCAGCAAACACGGTTCATGAGGTCCATGAATGCTGCTGGAGCATTAGTCAGTCTAAAGGGCATGACCAAATACTCATAGTGTCCATACCTAGTTCGGAAGGCCGTTTTGGGTATGTCCTCTTCTCTTATCTTCAGTTGGTGGTATCCTGACCTTAAATCTATTTTGGAGAAATAACTTACTCCTTGCAGTTGATCAAATAGGTCATCTATTCTCGGAAGAGGGTAACGGTTCTTTATGGTCAGTTTGTTCAATTCTCTGTAATCGATGCACATTCGCAGGGTTCCGTCCTTCTTTTTCACAAACAGTATCGGGGCACCCCATGAAGAGACACTCGAACGTATAAATCCCTTGTCCAGTAGTTCTTGAATTTGCGCCATTAGCTCCTTCATCTCAGGTGGGGCGAGTCGGTACGGTGCCTTGGCTACAGATGCAACGCCAGGCAGTAAATCTATTAGGAACTCGACTTGTCGGTTCGGGGGAAGTCCCGGTAGGTCTTCCGGAAACACTTTTGGGTATTCAGAAACCACGGGAATATCTTCAATCTTCTTCTCCTTTTGGGTCTTCATCACATAAACTATAAAAGCAGGACATCCCTTCATTAAGCTCTTGGTAGCCTTTAAGTGGGATACTATGGGGTATAGGGTGTTCCTCCTTTCGCCTTCTACTACTAACACTTCTTTGTCACTTAACGGTATCTTGAGTAGACGCTCATCACATACGATTTCGACTTTATGCTTAGCTAGCCAGTCCGTACCAACAACCACATCGAATCCTCCTAACTTAATAGGCATCAGGTTTATCCTAAATGTATTTCCCTTCAGATTCAGCGAGCAATCTCTGATGACTTCGTTAGTTTCTAAAATGTTACAGTCAGCCAATTCTACGGTAAATGTATCAGTCAAGGCACATGCGTCTAAGTCAATCAAAGGCCTAAAAGTACTAGAGGCAAAACTAGCAGTCGCTCCAGTATCGAACAGAATAGTAGCAGGATGATTGTTTACAAGGAACGTACCGTTAACCACGTTAGGTTCTCTACGAGCTCCAGCTGGGTCCATAACAAATGCTCTTCCCTTAGGCTTGTTGTTCTTGGCATCCCTGTCTCTACCCAGCTTAGGACACTTGTTCCTCATGTGCCCTGGATCTCCGCATTCGTAGCATTGTTTTCCTGGTGCGTAAGTGCAGTCTTTGATTAAATGGCCTGTTCTCTTACATCTAAAACAGGGCATTGGGTTACATTCCCCTTGATGGTGTAGCTTGCACTTGTTGCAAAATGGGCTTGTCCCCGAGTACAGTCTCCGGGTCTTGCTTCCCTGATCATCGCGCCTTGCACCTTCAGAACTCTTTCTACCTGACCCGCTACTACTTCCAACCGCTCTCTTCACTTCAAACCACTTTCTTTTATCACCAACAAACATCCTCTTCTCATCAGCCCTTGCTTGCTCAGTCCAGCCAGCCCTAATTAAGTCGTCAGTCAAACTGCTGGTAAGGTCAACAGCAGCTTGTAGGGTTGAAGGCCGGGAGGAACAGACCATTCCCCTAACTCTTGGGTGTAGCCCCCAGATGAATCGTGCTACACCTTTAGTTTCAGGTGTCACTAGATGGGGAACAAGTCAGGATAGGGCTAAGAAACGATTGATATATTCCGTGTAATTGGGACCTTTTATTTCCAAACTTAGGAATTCTGTATCCAGCTTCTCGAGTTGATTGATGGGGCAATACTTGCTGGTCATCAGCTCTCTGAATTCGGTCCAACTCATTCGATTAGCCACATTTCTTCCACGGGTTTGAGTAATTGACTTCCACCATTCAAGAGCTGATCCCTTGAGGGATTGCGATGCGAACCTCACAATATGATCCATCTTGCACTCGCTAATGTCCAAGACAGCTTCCATTTCGTCAATCCATCTGTAAGTCTCTATAGCACCCTTGGTGCCGTAGAAGTCCTTAGGCTTACATGCCATGAAGGTCTTAAAGGAGCATCCGTTCTTTAACGCCTTGGCTTCCTCGTCGTGGCCCTCGTCGTTCGCTGGCCGATCATTGCCATTAGCATTATCCCGATCAGCATTTATCTGGGCGATAATGGTCGGGATGGCGTTAGCCAGTTGCTGAGCTACGAGGTTAGCAATTCTATCATCGCTTTCTTGATCAGCATTTTCCCTGTGCGGAGTTCCTGGTGGAGTAGGTTGGTTTCTAGTCTGTCTGGCTTCCTCACGGCGGCCCCTAGTGGCTCCTCGCCGTCCAAATCGTGTTCCTTTGCGAGTCGGCATTCTGATAGTATGACAAATAGATTCGTTTAGCATCTCAAAATTTGTTTCGAATAGCTTATGCATCATTACCCTATTACACCATGCCTCGGGAAGAGGGATCATGGTATGCACATATGTATTTATAGCCCACTAAGAAAATCTTACAAAGTCCAAATCAAAACATGACATAACAGTTAGACAACCAATTAGAAAGGGCACGGACCAATTTCAAGGCACAACACAACATATTGCAATTCAATACAAATAGTCCAATAAATCTAGCATCCAAACAATCAGTTCATAGATAAATAGAGATAGTAGTATCATCCAGCAAAGTTGAAACAGAGTCAAGCTCTTACAAATTAGAAGGTGCCGTCACCCTCATGTCAATAATAATAATACTATCGAATAATAATTCAAATAGTTTCCCTCTACTGTCTAGAGACAGATAATCCTGCTGCGCACCCTACTCTCACATCCATGTAACACCGGGATATTTATTATTTTGAAGCCGACGAAGGAAGAAAAGGAAATAAAGTTCAAAGTCGAGGGACCAAACTCGCCAACGAAGGAAAGTAGGGAGAGGGCAGCCAAACTCTCCCCACACACTCACATTTCAGCTTTCAAAGAGAGGAGAAGAGAGAAAGAAGAAGAAAAGAGAAAAAGGGGCGGTTCGGGTGATTCGGGTGGCCAAACTCGTTATGTAGCAAGCCAAATCAAAGCCCTTGTCGTTGTGCTCGTTTGTGTGAGTTCTAGGACCCCACTTTTACTTGTTTTCAACCGATTTTGGGGCTGGAAAACATTAAAAACCTGTTTTTGTGTGAGTATGTGTTTGACCCATTTAGGAGTGATGTGTGTGATGTGTTTCGTGTATGTTTCCGGGCTTGTGTGTGCTTGTATGGTGTTGTGGTATGCATTCCTAAGGTCTAGGATGGTTAATGGCTTAGAATGGGTTTGGATGAGCTTGGAGGCTGAAAATGGCAGATTGGGTTCGGGATGAACTCCATTCTGCATCAGCTAGGGCTATGCGACCGAATGAAGGCCATACGGCCGATTGAGAGGCGATTGAGGGTCATTCGCACGATGGGGATTCATACGCACGATTGAGGGTTCATTCGCACGACTAAGGTTTCAGTCGCACGATTGGGAGTCCAGTCGCATGGGGAGTCATACGACTGAGGGTCCAGTCGCATAGGTGCTTAGTCGCATGAGTCCATTCGCATGATATTAGTCGCATAGGTGCCCGTTCGCATTAGTTCCATCCAAATGAGGTCCATACACACGGCTGAATGTTCATTCGCATAGATGTTCATCCGCATGAGTCCAATCGCATGATGTTCAGTCGCATGGAGGTCACGCGACTGAAGGGTGTCCATACGCCCGAATAGGGCTGTTGCACTCGAAGGAAAATGTAGTTCGACTTCTGGCTTTCGGGGGAAAGTGCAGATGTAAGTTTTGACGTAAAGTTTCCCGTAATAGCATGTAAGATGACTTTTATGGCCTTAGATAGTATGTAGGGCATGATGATGATGATGTTGCATGTTTATGCATGTTATTTACGTATGATGTTGCCTTGTATGAGGATGATGAATGTGTATGATATGTTCCTTATTATGATGTATGCTTATCTTTCTTGTGGCTTTACATGTCATGTTAATGAATGAATGAAGTATTATGTAATGTAAAGTGAAAGATAATGAAAGAGGAACATGAAGTAAGAAAGCATGCACTAATGAATGATGAATGAACGAAGGAAAGGCTTGCAAGCACATATATGGGGTGAACAACTTTGTGTTGCAAGAGACTCGGATGACGCGCAATCATTGAGATTGCCCATGGGGTGAGCAACCTTGTTGTTGTAAGAGACTCGAGTAACATGCTATCGTGATGTTGCCATGAGGTGAGCAACCTTGTTGTTGCAAGAGACTCAGATAGCTTGCTATCATTAAGATTGGCAATGAGGTGAGTAACCCTATGGTTGTAACAGACTCGGATAGCGTGCAATCGTTGAGATTGCTATTGAGGTGAGTGACTCTGTCGTCGCAACAGACTCGGAAGAATGAACGTATGAAAAGAACGAAAGATAACGAATGAGATGAAAGATAATAATGACATTATATGTGTATACATATGTTGAATGATCGCATGAGAAAAGGAGTAGTTTTTTAATGAAAGTAAAGTATGTTTTATTATTAAACTAGAACTCACTCAGCAACGCTGACTTTTTATATGTTTTCCAGTTGGCAGGTAATGATTGCTGAGGATGGCACTGCAAGGCTACTCGGCTCTTTTGGGATGGCATTCTTTTAATTAATGCTTTTGCATTGTAATACGAACAAACTATTTTGTAATGAATGTTGTACTAACCTAAAAAAGCATTTATATAGAAATGAAAGCTTATTTTCATGTTCCGCTGCAATGTTTATGAAGTATGAATGTAAATGTATGTTTTATGTCCGATGAATGACCAACTGTAGGCGTCCCGGGAATGGGGCCTTACAAGTTGGTATTAGAGCCAAAGTTTAAGTGAAATGGGTAAATTTTCAAAATAAACCTTAACTTAAACTGAGAATGGGACGAAAAGGGAATGGGATGCCAATCTGAGTAGCTACGTGCAATCAGGTATTTTCTTAAAGTTAACCGGTTTTATGTGCGCATGGTATGTGGTTATGTGTTGTATGTAGATTTAGATACTGATGTAGTCAGGACAGGTAATACTTGGGGTATGAAGAGTAAAGTAAGTGGCTAATCACAACTGGCCACTATAATTAGGGACTTACTATACTTGACATAAACTGAGTTGTTTCCTTGAATGACCGTGTTGGTGTTTGAATCTTTCAGTGTAATAGAGAATGGCTGGTGGTAGATCTTCTAGAGCTTCTAGGGGTGGAGGCCTTGGTGGTCCGATGCGGAACCGCGACCTAAAAGAGGAAGGCCAAGGGCTGAGAAGGAGGTTCCTGAAGAACTTGAGACCCCTCATCCGGAGGCTGGGGATGAGAGTGCAAACTTGAGGACCTCGGTAAAGGAGGCTGTTGTTGAGGAAGTACATCAGGTCATGCAGACAATCTTACCGTCTGTGGTGACCGAAGTCATCAAGGCTGTGAAAGAGGGAGAAAGGAAGGAGAGAAATAGGGCCTCGGGGGAGCAACCGGAGCCTGAAACGATTTTCTCCGATAATGAGGAGGAGAAAGAAGATGAGCCCGTGCAAGGGGTGGTACGAGGCTATAACTATAGGGCGTTTATGAGATGCAAGCCCCCAACTTTTGATGGAAACGGCACTGCTGCTGCTGCTCACCGGTGGGTGAGGGAAATAGAGGCCGTTCTGGATATCAGCGAATGCCGTGAAGACCAGAGGGTTAAGTTCGCTACCCACTCTTTTGTAAATTCGGCTCTATGTTGGTGGGACAATATTGTCCAAGCCGAGGGTAGCAGGGCCATTGGAAGGATGAGATGGTCTGAGCTGAAAAGATTGGTGATTGAGGAGTTTTGTCCTCATCGGGAAATGGACAAGGTCGAAAGGGAGTTCTTGCAACTGGAGGCGGGAACCATGACTCACCAACAGTACACCACGAAATTCAACGAGATGGCACGTCTGGTGCCGAATCAGGTGACACCTCTATCCCGAAAAATCAAGAGGTATATTCAGGGTTTGCCAGCGGATATTGGCAGGCACATGATCGCTGCCCGGCCGAGCACGTTTAGGTCGGCGGTGGATTTGGCGGGAAGATTGTATGATGAAAGGACGGTGGTGGTGACTAAAGGTGGCAGAAAGAACTGTGGTGATCGAAACTGGCAAGGGAAGAGGTTTGGTCTGGGTGATGCCTCGACGGGTAATAAGAAGGCACGGGTGGACGACCGCCATGTGGTCACGTCAAGTGCGGGGTTGAGAAGGTGTGGCAAATGTGGACGGGAGCATAGTGGGGAGTGCAGGTTTGGGTCGAACTTGTGCTTCAAGTGTGGAAAGGCGGGGCACATGGCTAAGGACTATCGTACGGTCTGGTGCTTTAACTGTGGGGAAGAGGGTCACATGAGCAAAGATTGCAAGAGGCCGAGGGCTGAGAGCTCTGAGGCGAAGAAGACAGGAGGTGAAGGACCGAGGACGAGCGCCAGGGCATTTACCATGACACAGGAGGAAGCTAGAACGGACCCTGATGTCGTGTCCGGTACGTTTCTGGTGAACCAAGCTTTAGCTTCTGTGTTATTTGATTCGGGTGCCAGTAAATGTTTTATTTCTGCTGCTTTCTGTGCTAAGCTGCCTGTTAGTAGTAGACATGTTGAAGCGCCCTTTGATGTAGAAACTGCCATAGGTAAGTCTACGCGGATTTCTGAGATGATAGAGAACTGTGATGTGGAGCTAGAGGGTCATAAGTTTCCTGTTAAACCGTTTGTGATGACCTTAGGTGGTTTTGATTTGGTTCTTGGGATGGATTGGTTAGCGGACTACGAGAGGAACGTTGTGTGTCGTAAGAAGATGATTCAGTTGTCAGCGCCTGACGGTAGTTCAGTGACGGTTTATGGTGATCGGGTTACTACGATTCCGAAAGTGATCTCAATGGTTGTGGTGGGAAAGTGTATGAGGCGTGGATGTAGTGCCTACTTGGCCTATGTAAAGGATGTGGATACGCCAACACCACAACCAAGCGATGTACCGGTTGTGTGTGATTTTCCAGAGGTGTTCCCAGAAGACTTATCAGGAGTGTCACCTGACCGAGAGATCGATTTTCAGATTGATCTGATACCGGGTGCCCAACCTGTCGCCAAAGCACTGTATCGGTTGGCTCCGACCGAAATGAAAGAGTTGATGGAGCAGTTGCAAGAGCTGCTTGATAAGGGGTTCATTAGACCGAGTATCTCTCCTTGGGGTGCTCCGGTCCTGTTTGTGAAGAAGAAGGACTGTAGTATGAGGATGTGCATCGACTACCGCGAGCTGAACAACGTGACGGTAAAGAATCGATACCCCTTACCAAGGATAGATGATTTGTTCGATCAGCTTCAGGGTGCCAGTTGGTTTTCAAGGATAGATCTTCGATCTGGTTACCATCAGTTGAAGGTGAAGACGCAAGATATTCCTAAAACAGCTTTCCGTACGCGCTATGGTCACTACGAGTTTCTTGTCATGTCTTTTGGCTTGACCAACACGCCAGCTTCTTTTATGGATTTGATGAACCGTGTGTGTCGGCCGATGTTGGATAAATCAGTGATTGTGTTTATTGATGATATCCTGATTTATTCGAGGAGCGAGATTGAGCATGCCGGTCACATTCGGGAGGTTGTAGAGACGTTGAGAAGGGAGAAGTTGTATGCTAAATTCTCCAAGTGCGCGTTCTGGTTGCGCGAGGTGCAATTCTTGGGTCACGTGGTGAATCCCGAAGGGATAATGGGGACCCGGCGAAAGTGGAGGCGGTTATGCAATGGAAGTCGCCGAAGACGCCATCCGAGATTCGTAGCTTCTTAGGTTTGGCGGGCTACTATAGAATATTTATCCAAGACTTCTCTAAGATTACTTCTCCACTAACTAAGTTGACCCGAAAAGATGTGAAGTTCGTATGGGGTCAAGCTCAAGAGAAGGCGTTTGAAGAATTGAAGGCGAGATTGACTCAAGCTCCTGTTCTGTCATTACCCGAGGGAAGCGAAGATCTGGTGGTTTATTCTGATGCTTCCTACTTGGGGTTGGGGTGTGTGTTAATGCAGAGAGAAAAGGTTATAGCCTATGCATCCCGACAGTTGAAGGTTCATGAGGCCAATTATCCTACTCATGACTTGGAGCTGGCAGCCGTGGTCTTTGCGTTAAAGATTTGGAGGCACTATCTTTACGGGACGAAGTGCACCATATTCACTGACCACAAGAGTCTGAAGTACTTCTTCGAGCAGAAGGATCTGAACATGAGGCAGAGACGGTGGTTGGAACTTATAAAGGACTATGATTGCGAGATCCATTACCATCCGGGCAAGGCCAACGTGGTGGCGGATGCCCTTAGCCGAAAAGAGAGACCCGAGCCGATTCGGGTGAAAGCTTATCAATTGATCATGACCTTTGATGTAATGAAGCAAGTTAAGGAGTTTCAAGATGAGGCATTAAAACAAGATCATCTTAACTCTGAAAGAACGAGAGGTATAACCGCGGAGTTGGGTGAAAACACACTCGGTGTTAGAACCCGATTCGGTCGTGTGTGGATTCCTCGTTTTTGGGATCTACGGGTGAAGATAATGGATGAAGCTCACAAGACTCGGTACTCCATTCATCCTGGTGCCACGAAAATGTACCATGATATGATGAAAGATTTTTGGTGGCCGGGTATGAAGCGCGTTGTGGTGGAGTATGTGAGTAAGTGTCTTACTTGCCTACAGGTGAAGCCTGAGCACGTATGGGAAGATACAACCTTTGGATATACCGGAATGGAAGTGGGAGCACATCACCATGGATTTCATTACAAAGCTGCCGCGTACCCCGAAAGGGTACGATGCCATATGGGTGATAGTTGACCATTTGACGAAGAGTGCTCACTTCCTACCGATCCGCGAGACATATTCATCTGAGAGGTTGGCTGATATGTTCATCAGGGAAATCGTAACTCGTCATGGTGTGCCGGTGTCTATTGCGTCGGATCGCGACACCCGGTTTACATCTAAATTTTGGAAGAAATTCCATGACGCTATGGCGACGAGGTTACATATTAGCACGGCTTATCATCCCCAGACTAATGGTCAGTCAGAAAGGACCATTCAGACGCTGGAAGACATGCTTCGGGCATGTGTGATTGATTTTGGTGGAAGTTGGGATGACCACCTACCGTTAGCCGAATTCTCATACAACAACAGCTATCACGCCATCATTGGCATGCCTCCCTATGAGATGCTATACGGTAGGAGATGCAGAACACCCGTTTGTTGGGGTGATATTGGTCAGAAGGAGTTGGGGAGCGTCGAGGTAATCGAGGCTACGACTGAGACGCTTGAGAAGATTAAAGCCTTCATGAAGGCAGCCAAAGATAGACAGAAGTCGTATGCTGATAAACGACGCAGGCCGATTGAGTTCCAGGTGGGTGACCGGGTTATGTTGAAGGTCTCACGTTGGAAGGGTATTATCCGCTTTCGAAAGCGGGGCAAATTGAGCCCAAGGTATATAGGCCCTTTCCGAATCCTCGCTCGAGTAGGAGAGGTGGCCTATAGACTGGAGTTACCGGATGAGTTAAGTGGAATTCACCCGACATTCCATGTATCTTATCTTAGGAAGTGCTTGGCAGATGAAGACATGATTGTTCCATTGGAAGATATTGAAGTAGATGAACGGCTCAATTATGTGGAGCAACTAGTGGCAATCATCGATCGAAAAGAGAAAAGGCTGAGAAATAAAGTGGTTCCTCTTGTGCGTGTACAGTGGAAGCACAGGAAGGGATCCGAGTCAACGTGGGAGACTGAGGAGGAAATGAGACAACATTCTCCACGTTTGTTCGAGGAATAACAGGTTTCGGGGACGAAACCTATTTAAGGGGGGTGGACTTGTAACACCCGGATATTTATTATTTTGAAGCCGACGAAGGAAGAAAAGGAAATAGAGTTCAAAGTCGAGGGACCAAACTCGCCAACGAAGGAAAGTTTGAAATAAGTAGGGAGAGGGCAGCCAAACTCTCCCCACACACTCACATTTCAGCTTTCAAAGAGAGGAGAAGAGAGAAAGAAGAAGAAAAGAGAAAAAGGGGCGGTTCGGGTGATTCGGGTGGCCATACTCGTTGTGTAGCAAGCCAAATCGAAGCCCTTGTCGTTGTGCTCGTTTATGTGAGTTCTAGGACCCCACTTTTACTTGTTTTCAACCGATTTTAGGGCTGGAAAACATTAAAAACCCGTTTTTGTGTGAGTATGTGTTTGACCCATTTGGGTGTGATGTGTGTGATGTGTTTCGTGTATGTTTCCGGGCTTGTGTGTGCTTGTATGGTGTTGTGGTATGCATTCCTAAGGTCTAGGATGGTTAATCTAGGCTTAGAATGGGTTTGGATGAGCTTGGAGGCCGAAAATGGCAGATTGGGTTCGGGATGAACTCCATTCTGCATCAGCATATGCGACCGAATGAAGGCCATACGGCCGATTGAGAGGCGATTGAGGGTCATTCGCACGATTGGGATTCATACGCACGATTGAGGGTTCATTCGCATGACTAAGGTTTCAGTCGCACGATTGGGAGTCCAGTCGCATGGGGAGTCATACGACTGAGGGTCCAGTCGCATAGGTGCTTAGTCGCATGAGTCCATTCGCATGATGTTAGTCGCATAGGTGCCCGTTCGCATTAGTTCCATCCGCATGAGGTCCATACGCACGGATGAATGTTCATTCGCATAGATGTTCATCCGCATGAGTCCAATCGCATGATGTTCAGTCGCATGGAGGCCACGCGACTGAAGGGTGTCCATACGCCCGAATAGGGCTGTTGCACTCGAAGGAAAATGTAGTTCGACTTCTGGCTTTCGGGGGAAAGTGCAGATGTAAGTTTTGACGTAAAGTTTCCCGTAATAGCATGTAAGATGACTGTTATGGCCTTAGAAAGTATGTAGGGCATGATGATGATGATGTTGCATGTATATGCATGTTATATATGTATGATGTTGCCTTGTATGAGATGATGAATGTGTATGATATGTTCCTTATTATGATGTATGCTTATCTTTCTTGTCGCTTTACATGTCATGTTAATGAATGAATGAAGTATTATGTAATGTAAAGTGAAAGATAATGAAAGAGGAACATGAAGTAAGAATGCATGCACTAATGAATGATGAATGAACGAAGGAAAGGCTTGCAAGCACATATATGGGGTGAGCAACTTTGTGTTGCAAGAGACTCGGATGACGTGCAATCATTAAGATTGCCCATGGGGTGAGCAACCTTGTTGTTGTAAGAGACTCGAGTAACGTGCTATCGTGATGTTGCCATGAGGTGAGCAACCTTGTTGTTGCAAGAGACTCGGATAGCTTGCTATCATTAAGATTGGCAATGAGGTGAGCAACCCTATGGTTATAACAGACTCGGATAGCGTGCAATCGTTGAGATTGCTATTGAGGTGAGTGACTCTGTCGTCGCAACAGACTCGGAAGAATGAACGTATGAAAAGAACGAAAGATAACGAATGAGATGAAAGATAATAATGACATTATCTGTGTATACGTATGTTGAATGATTGCATCAAAAAAGGAGTAGTTTTTTAATGAAAGTAAAGTATGTTTTATTATAAAACTAGAACTCACTCAGCAACGCTGACTTTTTATATGTTTTCCAGTTGGCAAGTAATGATTGCAGAGGATGGCACTGCAAGGCTACTCGGCTCTTTTGGGATGGCATTCTTTTGATTAATGTTTTTGCATTGTAAGCGAACAAACTATTTTGTAATGAATGTTGTAATAACTAAAAAAAGCATTTATATAGAAATGAAAGCTTATTTTAATGTTCCGCTGCGATGTTTATGAAGTATAAATGCAAATGTATGTTTTATGTGCGATGAATGACCAACTGTAGGTGTCCCGGGAACGGGGCCTTACAATCCACTTTTTCTTCAGCCATCCAAACTATCCTGAACTCTTCTTTCTCTGCTCCTACTCCAAACGCTGCACTCCTTGCGTAGCCATCATAGCCTGGAATTGAGCAGACTGGGAGGTTCGAGTGGCGTGCTGAACAGTCAACTCATGACGACGAACGGTCCTCAAGATTCCATCAAGTGTTGCATCAGAGGGTCCTACGTCACTTGCCCGGTGACTCGACTGGGAGTACCTATCACCAGCTAGTACGCTAGGGCCGTCGTACATACTGTGCCTCAGCGGCATCAGGTGCTCATCACGTGGGTCAAACAGCGGAGGTACCGGAGTTGGAGTCCTAACAGGCGGGGGAGGAGGAGGAGGCATACTAAAGGATACGGAGGATCCTGGCCTAACACTTTTGCGTGGACGGGTGATAGTACGCGCACCCCTATTCCCAATAGGTGGGATGGGTGAGTAGGTAGGAGCAGCTACGTGAGGAGAGTGGGAACACGTTCGGCTTCTAGATGGTGATGTGGAGGAAGAGTCCTGTTGGAGCTGTAAAAGATAGTCTATATTATCAACACAGTGAAAGTCAACCAAAGTCAACGTCACGGTCAAAGTCAACAAAAGTCAAACCCGACACGTTCGAGACGAGTAACCGAGACGAGACGTTGAAGACTTAGATGACTAGGAGTTTTATTGTAATAAATATATTTTGTGTGAACAAAATATATTTTACTTTCTTTGAGTCATGTTTTAGTCTAAATATATAGTCTAGGGGGTTATGTGTAAATATGGAAACTTAAACTAGACTATAAATAGCCTAATTGTAATTAGAATTAGGTTAATGGTTGAATGACCAATTGATTGGGTTTCCACTTTGTAAAAATCATATGCAATCAATATAGATCAAAGGGGGTTTTATTGTGATTATCATTGTTTGATCCATAATTCTTCATGTTATTTGATTCAAGTGTGTATCCTGGAGTTACAATTTGGTATCAGAGCCATTTTGGATCAAATGCATTGAAGAATTGTTGCTGATTTTGAAGATGTTCATCAATTTTTAGAGAGAGAAACTGGGTTTCTAGAGAGAGAAAGTAGATCTGAAAATTTAAATCTCATCCAAGCACAATCAATTCAGCAGATCTACAATAATTTACTACAAATTTGAAGATATACAACTGAAATTCCTGATCTACAACATATTTTATGCAAGAAATTGAAAGAAAAATTCAGATCTGAAGACGTTTCTCTCACACACATTAGTGTGTGTGTTCTTGGTGTTCTTGGAGCTTCAATATCTTCATCCAGCGAATTTAGCACATTTCTGAACGAAAGTTCAAAATTTCCGGCGAAATTACAGTTTCGTGCGAAACTCCGGCGAAATTCCGGCGAAACTACTTACTCCGGCGAAACTGCATATTTTCCGGCGAAACTATCAAGCTGAGAAATTATAAAAAAAATAAAAAATTAGTGAAATTAAAAAAAGGGCTGCGAAATTAAAAAATCATTCTGCGAAATTATATATTTGCGAAATTAAAAAAAAAATAAATCAAAACCACCCACAACCACAACCAACAGCCACCAAACCTAACAAACTCAACTCGATTTCTTCAGAAATATAAGATCCGCAAGCTTGTTCTTCATCTTCCCATTAGGAGAAGATTTATGGTGATCACTACCCCCAATCCCAGAGTAATACCTTTGAATCACCTTCTACCTCACAAATTTATTGTAGATGAAAGCAGCTCCTCTGAACTGCAGTAGCACCAACCACACTACCGCTATGAAGTTTACATCATACCATATCAGAATCCATTCGAGAAGAGGTTGAAGAAGCATCTCCATGAGCGTGAGGAACGAGTACAGGATCCAGTAAGAGAGCCACTGTTGATCGTCTTCTTTTGATGAGCTCTTAATCGCCACCACCGATGTGTAAAGCGGATACAACAACACTGTTAAAGGCCCGGCTAATTGATGGAGACCAGACATCAACGTCCAAAATCGACTCATTTTGAAGTTGATTTCACGAGATTGTATGAGAAATCGTTGATGATTCTTTGATTTCTATGTGATTTGTTTGAAGAACAGAAGAGGAAAGTTGTGAACACAGGAATAAGGGGTTTTTTTTTGGGGCTCAAGATCTACCCGTGGATACCTTTCACTCGACGTCACCTGTTATAGGACACTCGCCGGAAAGGCGGCTCGCCGGAAAGTGGTGGTCGGAACCCTAAGGGGTTTCTTTATCAGCAACATTCTTCTTTTTATTAGTTTTTGTGTGTATTGTGTTTGAGTTTGATAGGGTTTGATTAGGTTAAATGGACTTTGGGTTGGGCTAACAATTGGGCTGGGTTTTAAAACTTGGTAAATAGGCTGCATTATTACAATTTTTATTGGGCTGGGTTTGATAGCAAATTATGAGCTAACAATTTTGTAACAGTTTAGGCTAGTTAAAGATTAAATATTGGGCTGCATTATTACAAAAAAAAAAGGTTGGGCTTATAAAAAAAATCAACTAAATTTGACTAGTTGGGATTAATTGAGTTCATATCGATAAAGAAATATTCAACGATTTTAAAACATTTATAAAAAAGAAATATTTTTCCCGGGGGAGAATCATTCAAAAATTTTGGGAAAAATATTTTTGGGGTTTTGGGGCGTTTAATTGTGCAAAATTTTTACAATCATGTCATCTTCAAAAGACTTTAAATCAGATAATCTCACAATGGCACAAAGCCGGTTTGACTCTTTTGCAGGTACAAAGAAAGAAAAATTGTCAGATTTAATTGATCGATTTTTAAAAGTAGCAAATAATCTAAAGAAGCATGTGCCTGATCTCAGTAATCATGAACAAATTCAAAAGCTTCTCGAGTCTCTTCCATCCGAATGGAATCATCAAGTTAAAATGCTGAAGCAAGAAAGATGTTATGTCGACACAAAACTTATGGATATGATCAACAGACTAAAATCTCTCGAGCTAGATATCCAAAGAAACGAATTTCGACAAGCCGTGTTCCCACATTAAACTAACGCGCTTAATACTGACCTTGTCTCTTCTATAACAGCATACTTGATTACAAAACAGAGATGATTGAAAAGTTGAAGTTATTGAGAACTGATTCGGATTTAAATTTTGAATCCAGAGAAACTGTTGAAGAGAACTATGAAGCTCTAAGAGTCGACAATGACACTAAACCGGAGTCTGTGAGAACCGATGATGATAAGATTGGAAAAGCTGATAAAAGAAAGAAAGAATTTGTGGTTGAAGAGATGCTGAAGGTCAAAGAAGATGAACAACAAGATATCACAAGGGTTTGCAACTGTGAAAAGAGCTTGGCTGCAGAACGAACTATCATGGGTCTTCCTTATGAGATTGTTCAGGATATGTGTTCTTCGTCATGCAAAATCCGGTTATTTGGGATTTATAAGGTAAACAGATTGTTATTGGAAAATGAAAAAGAATTAAAAACAATCAATCAAGAATTAAAGAAAAATGAAATTGCTTTTTCAAGAAAACTTAATGAAGCATTGGCTGAAAATGATCTTTTAAGAAGAACCATTTTGGAGCGTAACGTTGAAATTAATATTCTGAGAGAAAGGGCTGTTTTAGCTCAATTTGAAACGACAAAGCTTCAAACAAAGCTTGATAAATGGACTCTTTCACACATGAAAAAGGATGAGCTTATTGCTAAACAACAAGGGGCGCGGGTGAAACATGGGATTGGATATAAATCTGATAGTGAAACTGTATTTAATTTAGTTCCACCCCCTTCTACTTTATGTTATTCACCAATTCCCAAACCTCATCCTAAAAATGATTTGTTTGAACAATCTAATAGTAGTTTGCATGCAGGTTTGAGCGTTGTGAATCTTAAAGAGGTGCGAGATGATTATGATTCTACAACTGGTATGGGATACAATTAACCGAATGCTGACAGTCAAGCTAACGATTGTTCAGTCCCGGTTGTTTGTAAATCTATATCTACTATTTCTTCTAACTTCTTTGATAAGTTTAAAGCAGGTGAAATTCCTACTTTTGAGCCTGTCACGGTTGTAAAAGAAGAGATAAATCTGAAATCACCTAATCATCAAGTTCCAACAACAACACATCCTATTCCTTTCAATCAAGATCCGTTGGAGAAAGATCTGTGTATACGAGACTGGACAAGCTCAGATGATGAATCAATCACAGAGGTGCGTGTTGGTTCCTCACAGATCAAGATGTCTCCTAACATTGTCAAGTCACAAAAGCTTCCAAAAGCTAAATCAAGACCAATACGGATCTCTTCTCCAATTGCAAAGCAACCCAGTCAATCAGTGAAGATCTCATTCCCTGTTCAGCATAGCAAATGCAAAAACAAGCAAGAATCTGCTACAAGCTCAAAGCAATCCTCATCCCCACCTGCATCACACGGGACTACAAAGAATCAAAAGCCATTTAAAGCTTGTTTTGAGTGTGGAAAAGAAGGTGATGTGGTAAAGAAATGTCCTCAAAGACTTGTTTCGGATGGCATAGGCAAATCAAATTGCTTCTCCGGATCACAGTCCACAAAGAATATTCAAGACGGTAAAGGCAACACGAGTTGCTTCTCTGGATCAAAAGATAAAAAGCACACATCTTTGAATGGTTGGATGAAAAACCCTCCATCCAAAACTTCTCATGTGAAGCCGGTTTCACATGATTCAAAGTTAACAATGACCAAAGGTTCAAAACCAAATTCTTTTCCTTCTGGTCTTAAACAGAAAATGATTTCCAAATTTAATTCATTCAAATCCAAATTAATTGAACCGAATCAAATTTGGCAAATTAAAAAGAAGGATACAGCAATCCCTAATTGTTTAAACGGTTGTGTGCCGAAGCAGGATTCTTATATTGATAAAAAAGGAACCTCCAGGACTACGATGGCCTGGGTTCCCCTTTCAAACTAATCTGTTTATGAGTGCAGGAACAATTCAGGAGGACTGTTAGTAATCCGATTTACTGACAGGGATTGTTCCTAATTCAAATTTGAGGCGGAACAAACAGGTTAAGGTCATGGTATTATATCCACAATCTGGATTTTTAACTGCATTATCACAATTCTCACTTCACAATCACTGCATATTTTTTGAGAATTCATTTCTTGTTTTCATATCAGTGTAGTTTGGAAGACCTTCTTTGATAAATTTTTATTTTTGTACAGTTTTATAAAAAAATTAATTATTAAAAAATAAAAAAAAATAAAAAAAATAAAAAAATAAATAAAAATAATAAATAAAAATAAAAAAAAGGAAAAGTTTGCAAAAATAAAAATTTAGGGGGAGAGTATAAGTAAATAAAAATGAAAAGTGAACTGAGGACTTGATTCGAGATGACTGAGAAATGATTGTATATCATCTTGAAATGCTTGTTTTTGCATGACTTGCGTTTTAAAAATGAGAAATGATAGTAACTGATGCTGTTATCTGATTTACATCTTGTTTTTAAATGAAAATAATAGAAAAACAAACTGATTCTTTATTGATATGCTTGGTAGACTCAGGCTGAAGAATAAAGTAGACAGCAGCATAATGATTTAAATTAAAACATCATGCTTAAGGATGTCTGGATTTACGCAATCATTTTGGCCTGCACAAAAACTAAGTCCTGACAAAAATTGGATTGAGAATTGATCTTTAACCCACCATGATACAAATCATATATGTCATATCTTTGAGCCATGTCTGGTGTATTTATGTGTCTTGTGTTTGTGCTAATCTCCTCTGCTGTACGGAAGTACTGACCTGGAGTGATGATCTCCTCTGCTGTACGATAGTACTGACCTGGAGCTCTCATTAGCACATGATTAAATGGTCATCTCCTTTGTTATACGTGAGTATAGACCTGGAGCTCTCACCATTTTGGTCTAAGTAGTGTCAAATCATCTAAACGATGAATTCATCACAGAATGTAATATTCTGTCAATAATCACTTGCACACTAATTTACAAGCCTTGCTCTGTAAAGATCGTTACAAAATTCAAGAAATCCTGAGGTTGGGTGAGGGTTTTTGTCAAATGATTATGGGGTCCTAGCATTCTAAAGCATTTAATCGAACCTTAACGAATCATCTTCTGCTTGTTGAAAAAGATAGGGCATGAGTTTAAGTGGACTAACATACCAGCAATCGTTATTGATCTGTTTGACAATTTCAAAAATCATTCAAAGACTGTTATTAGATTCAGTTATCAGTGTGATCTCATTGCTTGTCGATGTTTAAATTCATCTTTGTGCTAAAGTATATCTTGAGGATGTGATCTCATGATCGATTCAGTTCTCGGTTATAAAACAAATATAGATAAAAAAATGTTATAATAAATATATATAATTAAAATAAAAAATATAATAAATTTTTAGTTCAAAATTTCTTTTAGGTCTTCCATATTATGTTGTTACAATTTTATCATTTTTCAAGCATTTCACAGAAATTGCGTACAAACGAACACGGATTCGCTTGTTTTTCACACACAGATAAACACGGGTTTATTTTGTTAAAATGAAATGATCTAATTAGAAATGTCGAGATTGTGTTTGTGAATGTATTTCAGATTTTTGCTTTAAGTGATGGCCGATCATCAGTTAAGCAGTGTACCTGATCAGAGAGCATGTTCCTCAAGTTTGCAGAAGATACCGAGCTAGGAATCCTGGAGCTCTCATCAGCACATGTTCAAATGGTTATCTCCTCTGTTATACGTGAGTATAGATCTGGAGCTCTCACCATTTTGATATAATTATGTCAAATCATCTTAATCGACGAGTTTCTCTCATAATGAAATATTCTGTTTATAATCATTTGCACACTAACGCACAAGCCTTGTTCTATGAAGATTGATTCATAATTCAAGAAATCCTGAGGTTGGGTGAGGGTTTTTACCAAATGATTGTGGGGTCCTAACATTCTAAAGCATCTAATCGAACCTTAAACGAATCATAAGCTGTTTGTTGAAAAAGGATAATGCATGAGTTTAAGTGGACAATTATATCAGCAATCGTTATTGATTTGTTCTAATTTCAGTTGTTTCTGTGCAGATTGTGATCAGATCTTGTATTCAGTCTGATCTCATGGCTGGTAGATGATTTTTGATCATCTTTATGTTCATAAATATTTTGAGAATGTGATCTCTGATTAATTTAGATCTCATTATGTGATGTGCTTCTTATTGATTAATAAAAAAAATAAAATAATAATAATAATAATAATAAAAATAATAATAAAAAAATAATAAAAAAAATAATAATAATAAAAATAAATATTGGTGCGAAATTATTCTTTCGCTAATTGTTTCGCAAAGCGAAACTGCAATCTCGCTAGGTTTGCTAATTAGTTGTTAACTAGTTATCTCCTAGCGAAATTACAGTTTCACTGGGCGAAACTGTAAATTCGCTTAGCGAATTTATAGTTTCGCTAGCAGCGAAACTATTTGCTATTTAAGTCATGTTTGCGAAATTTTTCTCATAATTTCGCAAAATCGATCAGTGTAGTTCTTAGTGTTTCTCCGTGACTTATCTTGGCGATTTTGCTCTGTGTTTGTGTTTTGGACTGATAATTAGTGTTATTTGCTTCGCATGTGAGTTTTGAACCTTGATACATCTTTTAATCTGGTTAAAATCATCTCCATTTAAGTAAGTTGGATTGTAACTCTTCGGTGGGTTCGCTGTTCTTTCAGCGAAACTACTGATTCTTCTGCGAAACTGAACAAAAGTTCTCTTCTTTTCAGCGAAACTGTAAAGTTATGCTGTCCGGGCGAACTTAACAGTTTCGCCATATTTTCTTTAATTTCTCAATGTCTGGTCTTTAACTTGCACAGTTTCGCTTGATCTTGTTTTCTTCTGAACAGCGAAACTAATTTTAGAACAGCGAAACTAATCTGTAACAGCGAAACTATGTTTGTGCTTGGAAAAACTAATTGCGAAACTTCTTTAATCTATACTAATCTTGTCGAAATTGCTTTTTGTTCTGCGAAAATAATAAGTTTCAATGAGCGAAATTATTGTTTCGCTTGTCGAAACTGTTTGTTTTCTTTGTCGAAACTGCCTTTGTTCAGCGAAACTATCATGTCTTAGTGAGCGAAACTATTGTTTCGCTTGCCGAAACTGTTAGTTTCTTATGTTTTAGTCTTATTTTCTTATTTTCATTATTTCTCATTCAAATTTAATTGTTTTCCTTTTCAGGTTATCATGGCAAATCTCAAATTTGATGAGAGGAATAACATCACTGCTATTTTAGACGATACTCTTCCCAAGGCAGCTGGATTTCGTGACTGTATCAGATGGCTTCAGAGATCACCTATTGCCTATGCTATTTCTCACTCACCTACTATTTATGATCTTCATATTAGAGATTTTCGGAGATCAGCAGAATACGATACTAGAGGAGATGTACCAAATTTATTGATCATGATGTGACTATCACTGCTGAGAGTGTTTCTAGGATTCTTAGACTAGATGATGATTCTGGAGATGAAGTGGATATGACAGAGTCTGAAGTGTTTCAAGCTTTCAGACGAATGGGGTATGAGGGACCAGCTTTTGGTTCAAGGAAAGAGATCAAAAAGTCTTTCTTATCTAAGGAGTGGAGATATATAGCTCATGTTTTTATTATGTGTTTAGATCACCGTAAAGGTGGATCTGATGGACTTAATCTCGATTGGGCTAAAGCTATGGTGCTGTGCTGTAAAGGGGAGAAGGCCAACATAGCTAGACTGATTTTTGCATGTATGGCAGAGAACGTGATGGCTGTTAAGAAAGACAAATGGCTGTTATACCCTCGCTTTCTTCAGATGATTTTTGATGATCTTATTCCTGATGTTCCAAAGCATGGTGAAATCAAGAGACTGGTGCAGATGAACCCTCGTATTTTTGCTGATTATTGTGCTATCCGTCATGATTTTAGTGGTAAAATCACTCATCTCTGGGAGAATATGTATCCTCCAGAACGCTGGAATTATATTAGACGAGTTGATGAATCTGAAAGCAAAAGGGCTGAAGAAACAAGAGTGCAGCAAGCTGATGCAACTAAGAAAAGGAAGAGATACGCTAAAGAAAAAGATTATGATTTTGAAGAGGATATTGATGCACAAGCAGAGGAGATCAGGGTAGAGAAAGAAAGGAGATCTAAGAAGAAAACTGATTTTGTTGAGCCTGAGCGGAGAACCAAATATCGACATGGGGGATTTACAGCCAGGAGAGAGGCTATTGCAAATCTTGATGAGGATGTGATACGTAATCTAAATACTTCGTTGGCGAATGAGCTGGGTATGATTAAGACTAAACTTACGAATCAGGAGATCAGAGAAAGACAGAAGGATGAAGTGATTGAGGGAATCCAAAGGATGTTAGTTGACCAAAATAAACTGATTAAGAAGTTGTTTGAGTAGATTACTCAGATGAAAGCTGCAGCCGGCCTACCTAGTCAACTGACTCAATCTGAGTTAGATGATTTGACTGATACATCTAAGTACTCATTCTTGAATGTGGGTACTTCATCTAAGGTAGGAGAGGGTACTTCTGGAGCAGCAAATACTGAAGAAGGAGAACAGGAGATACCAAGAGAGGATCTTGGAAGGAATGATGATGAAGATATTATTGAGGCCGGGTTTGTAAACTTGCAGTTTGATTTTGATAAAGATATTGTTGGTGAAGAAGTGGTTGTTACAGCTACCACTGAGGGAGTATCTCATAGAGGGAAAGAGTTGGTTGATGAAGAGAAGGAAGATGAACAATTGGTAGACTATGATTCAGAACCAGAATTTTATGAAGTTGATGAGCGACCACTGATTTATGTTGCTAAGAAGGGAGAAGATGATGCTGATGTGTTTGAAATGGACAAGAATGATTGGTTGGTCAAGGAGAAGGAGGTTGAAGAAATTACTCCCTTATTTTAAAAATCTGGAGGGTTTAAGCAGAAAGGAAGCAGATAAGAAGATCATAAGTTGGTGCTACAATCCTAGTTTAAAGATGTTCATGATCAAAAGAAGAGGAGGAAATATCAGCTATATGCTTAAGAGGAAGGCTTTTAAGACCTTGCCCAAATGGGATTTGAGACGTTTGGCAACTTTGCCTTTGATCAATGCTCACTTAAGTGAAAGAGCATTATTTCTTGAGAAGGAAATAAAAAATGGACTTAATGATAATTTCGAGTCGTTTGGATACATGAAAGCTGAAAGAAAAAGGTCAAAGAAAGATAAATATTGGGAGACAGGCAAATGAAGGATTGTACTGAGAGTCAAACCACCAAAGACTGTAAATAGGGTAAGATTGGCTGATCCTCTTCCCCAACAACTACAGGACTTTGAAAAGTGGTTTTATGACAACAATACTGGAGAGGCGGTGATTAGAGCAAAACCTGGAAAAGAGTTCAGAGTGTTTGACCCGATGGAGTGATTTAGCTTCAGTGATGAAGATCTTTTGGTTCTTTGTGAAAATCACATTAAGGCTGGGGCTGGAGAGGAAACAAGAAAAGAGGCCAGTCTGTTTATGAATGTTGCAAACAAGATAAGAGGAGTAAGGGTGGAGGTTAAGAGGTTAGCAGAAAGGGTGAGAGCCCAGGATGATTTTGCCATGGATGTTCAAGATTTGACCAGGCAGTTTGCAAAGGCTAGTGGTCATTCTGAGGAAGCTAGTGATGCAGGAAAGAACCATGGAGGATCAGTGGCAGAAGCTTCTGAAGATGTTGCTGCAGGAGGTGATGAAGATAGATCAACAGCAGCAGAGGAAACTGGAGCCGACGAGTCAAATCAAGAAAAGTGAAGATAGTGAGGTCCAACCTAGGGGGAGTATTGAAGATCATGTTAGGTTGGACTCACTTTAGTATAGTTGTTTACTTTACATTGTAATAGGACTTTTGTTAGTTTCCTTTTGTATGTTCTTAGTAATTAGTAGTTTTGGCAGTCCAGCGAAACTGTGAGCGAATCTATACATTCGCTCACAGTTTGCTGTTTTGGTTTACATGGCGAACTTGTGATTCTGTCGAGCGAAACTATAGTTTCGGCATGAAAGTTTGGCTGATAGCAAAACTGTCAGCGAAACTATGACTGCTATATATACTTTTGTCAATTCTCTTTGTAAAAAAAGCTTGCAAAACCCTAATCGTGGATCATTGTTGCAAGCTACCAATTCTAAGCAGTTTTCACACAGAAATACTATTGTGCTTGATGTTATTGATTGCTATTGTTCATTTGAGTATCAAATATGTGTTAGAATTCTCTTCTATCTTCTCAATTATTGTTGTTTAGCATGAATGTTTGATATTGAGCAAATCATCACTTCAATTGTACTGTTTTTCGATCACATGGACCAACAAGTCCTTAGAAGCTTCGATGTCATATGACGTGACGGATATCCATCCTGGATGTCCGCATCTCCGGAGGTACACTTCATACTCAGTCTGAGGCTTCGCCCTTCTCAAGGTTCCGGTAGGAGTGATCTCAGTGTCGGGGTGAGCAGGCGCCTTACCTTTATCAGCCATAATCGTTGCGTCCTGTAAGAAATACATCATGAGTAATTTGGTTTCTCATAGCTCATGATTATAATAATAGTACTAGTAATAGTAGTGATGGCAATAGTATCTGTTATTCCAACATATAATCGTCCATGTTGCCCAAATCAATAGTCTCCTCAAATAGTATCGGATAACATAGTTCATCATAAAAATCATTTAAATCCCCTTTTTGAAATTAGTTTCAAAATCATCAATATAAATAACAAAAATCCAACCATAACCTAAAAGGTCCGTGATGAAATTACGCGTCCGGTAAATTCATGATTACGTTGATCAAGTGTAATCATCAATTTACCCAACCCGATCATCCCAACACTTCCCACAAGGACAGTCCTAGGGTATCAGGGTTGTAGCCTAGGGTCTACTATGGTATTCCCGACTTCTCTACAACCTTTGGCTCTGATACCAATCTGTCACACCCCGGGCCCAGGTAGGGTGGGACGTCATAGACTAGCAACAACATATGGCAGCGGAAACAAACCATTACAAGAGCTAAAAGGGTAGAATATCACATGGCATTAAATGTTTTAAAAAGGTACCGGGGCTAGAAACAAATCAAGCCCCCAAATGAGTTTTACAACCAATCATAAAAAAAAATTGTACTTGTTCAACACAAATATAAAATTGTTCAAATGATTCATTAAGGAAAATATGCTAATGCCATGGTCACAGGGATAGGTCTAGGTCTTCACAACAGCTAGGATCTCTTCATGAATTACCTGAAACATGCTCAAAAGAAATTTGTGTCAACTAAAAAGTTGGTGAATTCAAGTGCTTAAAGTTTAAAAACAAAAGGACTTAACAAATCCTTCTTTGATAAAAAGAAAATAATCATTGTTTCAACATCGTGGGAAAATCATAATCAACCCTGCACTCAGTCCCGATTGGCCTCTTCAAAAGTTGTGTTTAACCGGATATTCCCGAAGGAAGAACTGAGCCCCAAACCAGTGAACCATACCTGCCCGGATGGTTCACCATAGTTTCTTAACAAAACCTATTACATGCCACAAACGACCCCTTAGGATCTCAGTGGGGTACCCTTCCTGGAATGGAAGCCACTGTGTGTGGGGGATTCCCTGAAGACGTGACCGGTATGCCGCTTGACCGCGAAATAGAATTCCAGATTGATTTGCTACCGGGAGCACAACCTGTCGCTAAAGCACCGTATCGATTAGCTCCTTCGGAGATGGTAGAACTGAGGGACCAGTTGCAAGATTTATTGGATAAAGGCTTCATCCGACCGAGTATCTCTCCATGGGGTGCTCTGGTTTTATTCGTCAAGAAGAAAGATGGTAGCATGCGGATGTGCATTGACTATCGCGAGCTCAATAAGCTGACCGTAAAGAATCGGTATCCGTTACCAAGGATCGACGACCTGTTCGATCAACTTTAGGGTGCCAGCTGGTTTTCAAGGATAGACCAGCGGTCTGGTTACCACCAACTGAAGGTGAAAGAACAAGACATTCCTAAGACAGCGTTCCGTACGTGTTATGGACACTACGAATTCCTCGTCATGTCCTTTGGTTTGACTAACGCGCCAGCTGCTTTTTTGGATCTTATGAATCGGGTATGTCGGCCGATGTTGGATATATCGGTGATATTGTTCAGTGATGACATCTTGATTTATTCAAAAAGTGAAGAGTTACATGCCGAGCATATTCGAGAAGTATTGGAGACACTCAGAAGTGAGAAGCTATGTGCTAAGTTCTCTAAATGCGCATTTTGGCTACGAGAAGTTCAATTTCTGGGTCATGTGGTTAATCCTGAGGGGATCACGGTGGACCCTGTTGGGGTTTGTAAGATCATTTACATCTTGTTTAACCATTTAAACATACAAAACGCAGCGGAATATTCAAGTTTAAACTTGTTAAAGTTTCTAAAAATAACCATTATCATGTGTAAATAAACAAACCCATAACAAGAGGATCTTTATTATGTGAAAAGCAAGCATACAATATGAACAAGAACACCCAAAATCGGATATAATCATACCATAACAAACCTTTCAGGATGCTGTGAAAATCGACCAAAATGAGGCTGAAATGAGTCAAAGAAAGGCCAAGACTTCAAGGGTAGAAGTCCTCAAGTGTCCATACCCACAAGCCAACAAGAAAACACCATCGTTGCTAGGATTTGAGCACCAAAATCGGGTCAAGTAGGCTGCTGAAACCTTGTTCCAGCCGTGAACAAGTGCTGGAATTTTGTTCCAGCCGTGAACTCCTTCTTCCATAAGAAGGGTTGATGTTCATGTGACCCTTTAGCACATATGAGTGAGAGCAAGATGAAGTGTGTGTGTGTTTTTGGCAGATCTTGTATCAAAGACTTCAAGGAACACAAAATGAGAGAGGCCAACAAGAGGGGGGGCGGCCGAAACCCATTTAGGGTTGTGCTCCCCTTTGATTTTTCCCAAATGGTCCTTATACATTAATCTTTTGTCAAACTAATGATATATAATTAACCTTTTAATTATATAACATACACACATTTTTATTATTTGATGTTATTTAACTAAATTAAACAACATTACAAATAATATCCATGAACAAAATATCCATATAAGTTGTTCAATCTCATATGCAACTTATTTAGAAAACCCATTTTCTAAATTGGTGTATTTATTTAATTGCATGATCATATCATCAATTAAATATTAATTGGTGTTTGCTAAGCTTGTTATTGGGTATGACTCGACTTGGATCATAACGTACTAACCACATCAATGTTCTATGTGTCTTGGGCATAAAGAATCCAACAATCTCCCACTTGCACAAGATACATAGAAGATTGATGCAAGCAGTAAATACCGCCTAACAACGGTTTACTACCCTTAATACGCATGACTATAAGCCATTCAATAACATCATCCCCTTCAAGTTCCAAACTTGAAATGATTTAGGTGAATCAATCATCTATCCTTTTGTTACAGATGTCATGTTAAATCCAAGGACACAGAATGATCATTCCTTGTTGATTTAACTTTATCAGGCCTTAGACATCTTACTCTTAACGAATAAGAGGAACAAATCCCATCTTGACTGCATACGTTTCTCACAATCACCTTGTGTCACACCTGAACATAGCCTTATGTACTGTCCATTATTTCAGAACAGTGAAGAACTAACTCAAGGTACAACATTTGGTGAATATCAAAACCCAATATGCATCTCAGGTCTGAGGATACTAAATGATATTCGCCTTTACTCAAAATTACTTATGATCAATCAAAGAGATTCTATGTAGTAAAATTTTGAGACGCGGGTCAGTCCAATATTTGCATCCCACAAATATCTATGAACCTTGGTAGCAACCAATTGCTCTATATTCATACCTTATGAATATCTACCAATCCATGTTCATAATAGTCTTACATTCATATTTGTTCCCACAAATATGACCGACTACGGACATTTAGAATAATAAACATATTCATGGATATAAACATGCTAAAAGGGAACATAACTCAAATATATAAAAGAGTTAAATATTACAAATGTTCCATGTTTTATATGCTAAACAGATCAATTCATATCACCAGTAAATCGAAGTCCTAAGGCACAAGTATGACCCTCATACTTTGCCCTTATGAAGGAGCTTCGTTAGTGGATCAGCAATGTTTTGATCTTTATGAACTTTACGAATACATATCTTTACCCTTTTCAACTCCATCCCTTATGATGTTGAATCTCCGCTCAAGGTGCTTAGTCTTTTGATGAGTACGAGGGTTCCTTGATTTGAGTAATCTTACCCACGTAATTACCAAAGATTTCTAGGGGGTCTTGAATGGTAGAGACCACCCCTAGGTAAGCAATGGACAAATTTATCCATGCAGCTTCCCAAGCTGCCAATGAAGCGGCTATGTATTCGGATTTTGTAGTGAACAATGCTATCGTGTCTTGCTTTGAACCTTTCAAGGAGACTTCTCCTCCATTCATAATGGAAGTATACCCTGATTGTGATCGAATAATCATTTCGATCAGTTTTTGGAAGCCTGCATCCGTGTAACCCTTTACAACGACTTCCTTTTCAATAGATCCGTATATTAGAAACAAATCCTTAGTCCTACTAAGATATTTCAATATACTTTTAAGAGCCATCCGATGGTTATTTCTATTGGTATCCACTTTTTCATACTTAATAAGCATGACTCGTCCGGTCTAGTGCATATCATCACACAAATGATGGATCCTATAGCAGATGCGTATGGGATATCATTCATTTGATTTTGCTCATCCTATGAGCTTGGACATTGAGACGTAGTCAACACTGTCCCTCCTTGAATAGGTACCATACCTTTCTAAGAGTTTTTCCATCTTGAACCTTTTCAAGATTTTATCAATATATATGCACTCTGGTTTAACCCTATCAACCACCTCGATCTATCCTTATAGATCCTTATTCCAAAATATGGGTGGCTTAAACGAGATCTTATATGAAAAACATCTTCCAAGCTAGGTTTTAACACCTTCCAAGGTTGGAATATTATTTCCAAATAGTAGTGTGTCATCAACATACAACACTAAGAATACAATTATGCTCCCACTAGCCTTTATATATATACACAACCTTCTCGATGCTTGTTTCAATCCATAGATTGATCACTTTAACTTATATACATTATTAGGATGTCATGGATCGACAAAACCATCATGCTGAACTATATGGACAGTCTCTACGAGATGTTCATTAAGAAAAGCGGTTTTGACATCCATTTGCGAAAACTCATATTCAGAATATGCAGTTATGGCACGTGATATCCTAATCGACTTTAGCATTGCCACAGGCGCAAGAGTTTCATCATATTCAACCAATTGAGTTTGATGGAAACCTTATGCTATAAGTCTTTAACTTATAAGTATTCAAGTATCCATGCATATCTGTTTTCATCTTGAAAACTCACTTGTATCCAACCGATTTGGAGTTAAGTGGAGGTTCAACCAATTCCCAAACTTGGTTGTTATAAATGGATTGCATCCTTACGTTCATGGCTTCTAGCCATTTGTCCTAATCCAAATTGGACATAGCATCTTGGTATATGGTTAGCCTACAGGGGTCAACCACATAGCATCCATTCTTGGAATGTTCATATCACTTAGATGGAATACTAACTCTACCAGATTTGTGAACGTTTTGTGTATATTTATCAACCTTTTGATTATCATCAACAACCTCTTGTTGGTAGCTAGTGTCAACCAAAAGTGTACCGGCTTGTGGATTTTGATCCTTATCAAGTTCCACAGTTCTATACGTCATTCCTTCCATAAAGAACTCGGTTTCCAAGAACTTAGCCTTTCGAGCAATAAATACTTTTGCTCTGTTGAGTCGAAGAAACAGTATCCTATACAGTCTCTAGGATATTCAACTAATCCACACTTTCTTGGTCCGGATCATATTCAAAATATGAGACTTAAAGAGCAATGCGAAAACCCAAAATGATAAAGATGGTAAGCTCATAGCCATAATAAATTGAACCATATCCAAATAGGGTTCAGTTTCTTCTTTATCAGAATAAAGAACACAGATAGTTATTTGGAGTTGATATTCTACTTCATTATTGAAGATTTTGAACATTTCAAAAGCTTCATACTTGTGCGTCATCAAGTGCACACAATAATAGCGACTGTAATCGTCGGTAAAATAATGAAGTATCTTTCACCAATCTTTGTCATTGTCTTAAAAGGACTACATACATCCAAATGTATTATTCCTAGTAAGTCTTTTGGTTCACACTTATCAAATGAAACATTTTCATTTGTTTCCAAAAGACCATTCTTTTGAAGTGTTTGAATCCAATTCTTGTTTATGTGACTAATACGATAATGTCAAAGATAATAACAACTTAAACCCATTTTAAGTTTCTTGGTGCTTAATGTGTATAATAAGTTATTGTAGGACGAATTATCATGAACCAATTCATGGATATCATTAGAAGGTATGTCCTTAAAATGAAATTCATCATCCATAAAACTTAATACCATCATTTACAAACTTTAAATCATGATCACATTGTTTTAATAGGAAACCTTAATTATGTTCCTAGTCAAACTAGGTGCATACAAAAGGTTTTGAGAACAACTTCCAAACAATTTGAAAGTCTCAAAATAGAGTTTCCTTCCTTGAAGTGCACATTTCTTTTGAACCCCTTCGCAACAATTGCAAAAATGAGTTTCACATCCGGTATCCAATACCCATGTGTTTGAAGAAATGACATTTAATACGATGTGTGAATCATGGAAATTGTATTTGAGGTTTGCTCAACATCCCTCTTGTCTTTCAACTCCTTGAGATAGGAGGGACAATTCCTTTTCATTGTCCTATCTCTCCATACTCAAAGCATGGAACGTTCTTCGGTACCTTAGGCTTCATAAGCTTAGGCTTTTCGAGGTTTCGCATTAACCTTTGCTTTGATGTATTCCTTTCCTTTGGCAATAATTGCCTTAGGATCGGGATTGGCCATTTATAATAGCCTTCCTCATTGATCGAGAGAATAGGTAGAACCTATCTACCCATCCCTGCCTCGGTTGCTTTGAGCATTGCGTGAAGTTCACCAATGCTCTTGTCCCACCCATTCATATTACAGTTTATTATGAATGTCATAAACCTGTAGTTAGGCAATCAAGGATCAAATCCTTGGCCAACTACTTTGAGACAGGACAGTTAAGCATCTTGAGGCTATCAATGTGGCTTTTCATCTTAAGAATATATAAGATGATATCGATTGGTTTCTTCCATGTGACATGTATAAAGTGCTCGAACCGTTTCATAGCAATCTACTAAAGTTTGTTGAATGAACATTTCCTTCAACTAGATTATCATGTCATATGCCGCATGATGCTCCAAACCCTTTTGGAGTTCGGGAATCATATTCCCAACATGAGGTAGGATACTTGCATAGAATCTTTAGTGTCCCTAAGCCAATCGTCAAAAGGCCTTAACATCAACAGCGTTGGTTGGTGAGGTATGGGATCGTCAAGGACATAGGCCTTTACTCATTTTGAGAACGATTCTCAAATTCTAAAATTGAGTCCATAAGTTTATTATGGTTAAGACGATCCCCTTTTAAGATGGTTCTCGGTGATAAGGTAGGGACGGTCGGGGTAGTAACATCGTGGTTTGCTGCCATTACTACAAAATTACAAAGTTCATTTTAGTATTTCTGAAAAATTGCATTTTAACTATTAATACCCTTTACATGTCTCATAGACAATTAATAATTAAAATCTAGAATCCAATGTTACATTTAAATGATGGTTAGGTGACCTTTATCCCATTATTTAAATTAACAAGGTAGTCAACAGTTGACAATTGCAACCTATTGCAACTTCTAGTCTTATGGGATCGGTTAAACATCATATGTTTAGTTGGCATGTTTAATCCCATCAACACCATTGTACGCCATGCTTCGGTGACCCTAATCACATGGTTTCCAATTCAAGTCGTCCTACTTACACACACGTGTGAGTTTTCACATACAAGCAGTTAGGTGACCTTTATCCCACAAGTACGTTAGACTCACCTCAAAGATACAAGTTCCCTACAAGTGGTTAGGTGACCTTTATCCAACAAATAGTTCCCAAGAAATTCGAGTGTCGTGTAAAAGGATGGTGTTAGACTTGTTACCAAAGGGATTTAAGTTTCCATTAATTCTAGTTATGAAAAACTCTATGTACCTTGTATTCGCATGCTTTCAAAATACATGGTACCCTATGGTTCTCTTTTAATAAAACTTCTTTTATTAAATCATTAATCCTTTTAATAACATTTTATTAACCACTTAATGATTAGAAACCATAAAATTTTAGCTTGTTAAGTTTGTTAATGAGTTGGTTTTGCATATCCAAATATCAAACAACAATCATACAACAAACAACCAAACAAGCATAATCATACAAACATATGTGCATAACCATAGCCACTAAGTTGACTACACTTGTTTGCCATCACAAGTGTTGTCATAAGGTCTTTCCTAAGGGTTCAACATAACACAAATGATGAGATCTCCAAAGACCCCCACTTGAACTTGCATCCAAATGCTTCAAGTCCATCCTTTGTGTCTTCCTTTTGTGCTTCCATCCCGAACATCTTCTTTTACAAAATATATATCCTAATACATATTTTCTAGTAAAAGAAAAATACTCCTAATCTATTTATTACATTGCCAAATGAATAAACAAATTACAACCCAAATAGAAACACAAAAGAAATTATTACAACCCATAAAGAATGAATACAACCAACATGACAAGATTACAATCAACCAAATCCAAAACATACATGGTCAAGGCTATGTTATGCACTAATATATGTATCCATATACATCATTTAACAAACAAAATAAACCCCATCAAACCCCAAATTTTCAGCCAACATAAACTGAAAATTAGGGTTTGTTTGTCCAAACAAACAACAACCAAAACATATCAACCAATTGACATTTCTATCTTTCAAAGTTTAATCATAAGCATGAAGATGTAACTTTGAAAGACATGGGGTTTATTAAATCAACCAAAATCAGCCTCTAATGACTTGATAAACATCCTTTAAAACTGATTTTACAAGGATAATGATGCTAGTTTCCACATAACCGGCTCTAGATGCCATTGTTGGGGTTTGTAAGATCATTTACATCTTGTTTAACCATTTAAACATACAAAACGCAGCGGAATATTCAAGTTTAAACTTGTTAAAGTTTCTGAAAATAACCATTATCATGTGTAAATAAACAAACCCATAACAAGAGGATCTTTATTATGTGAAAAGCAAGCATACAATATGAACAAGAACACCCAAAATCGGATATAATCATACCATAACAAACCTTTCTGGATGCTGTGAAAATCGACCAAAATGAGGCTGAAATGAGTCAAAGAAAGGCCAAGACTTCAAGGGTAGAAGTCCTCAAGTGTCCATACCCACAAGCCAACAAGAAAACACCATCGTTGCTAGGATTTGAGCACCAAAATCGGGTCAAGTAGGCTGCTGAAACCTTGTTCCAGCCGTGAACAAGTGCTGGAATTTTGTTCCAGCCGTGAACTCCTTCTTCCATAAGAAGGGTTGATGTTCATGTGACCCTTTAGCACATATGAGTGAGAGCAAGATGAAGTGTGTGTGTGTTTTTGGCAGATCTTGTATCAAAGACTTCAAGGAACACAAAATGAGAGAGGCCAACAAGAGGGGGGGCGGCCGAAACCCATTTAGGGTTGTGCTCCCCTTTGATTTTTCCCAAATGGTCCTTATACATTAATCTTTTGTCAAACTAATGATATATAATTAACCTTTTAATTATATAACATACACACATTTTTATTATTTGATGTTATTTAACTAAATTAAACAACATTACAAATAATATCCATGAACAAAATATCCATATAAGTTGTTCAATCTCATATGCAACTTATTTAGAAAACCCATTTTCTAAATTGGTGTATTTATTTAATTGCATGATCATATCATCAATTAAATATTAATTGGTGTTTGCTAAGCTTGTTATTGGGTATGACCCGACTTGGATCATAACGTACTAACCACATCAATGTTCTATGTGTCTTGGGCATAAAGAATCCAACAACCCTGGGAAGGTTGAAGCAGTAATGCAATGGGAACCTCCAAAGACGCCATCCGAGATTCCTAGTTTCTTAGGCCTGGCAGGTTACTATAGGAGGTTTATCCAGGATTTCTCCAAGATAGCTTCTTCTTTGAAAAAGTTGACCCAAAAGGACGTGAAGTATGAATGGGGTACTGATCAGGAGAACGCCTTCCTAGAACTGAAGATGAGGTTAACTCAAGCCCCTGTCTTGACCTTACCTGAAGGGAACGAGGATCTGGTGGTTTACTCGGATGCCTCATATGCAGGATTGGGTTGGGTGTTGATGCAACGAGGGAAGGTGATAGCCTATGCTTCTAGACAATTAAAGGTTCATGAGGCCAATTATCCCACCCATGATTTGGAGTTGGCCGCGGTGGTGTTTGCATTGAAGATTTGGAGGCACTACCTGTGTGGGGTGAAGTACACCATCTTCACTGATCATAAAAGTCTGAAGTATTTCTTTGAACAAAAGGAACTCAATATGAGGCAGAGGAGGTGGTTGGAACTGATCAAGGATTATGACTGCGAAATTCATTAACATCTAGGCAAAGCCAATGTGGTTACTCATGCCCTTAGCCAAAAAGGACGACCCGAACCAATTCGGGTGAGGGCTTACCAGATAATCATGACGCCTGATGTTATGAAGCAAGTGAGGGAGTTTCAAGATGAGGCCTTGAGAGATGACAAAGTCAACTCCGAAAGGATGAAAGGACAAGTTTTAGATTTTGGAGAAAACACCCTGGGTGTTAGAACCCGATCTGGGAGAATGTGGATCTCTCTTTATGGGGATCTGAGGGAGAAAATCATGGATGAAGCTCACAAAACTCGATATTCCATACACCCCGGTGCCACGAAAATGTATCATGATCTGAAGAAAGATTACTGGTGGCCGGGAATGAAGCGAGACGTGGCTAAGTACGTGAGCAAGTGTCTGACTTGCCTGCAAGTGAAGGCAGAGCACCAAATGCCATATGGGAAGATCCAGCCTTTGGATATCCCTGAATGGAAATGGGAACACATCACAATGGATTTCATCACCAAGCTACCTCGCACGGCGAGGGGAAGCAACGCAATCTGGGTGATTGTTGACCGTCTAACAAAGAGCGCCCATTTCCTACCAATTCGTGAGACGTATTCCTCTGGGAGGTTGGCAGAACTATTTATCAAGGAGATCGTGGCTCGTCACGGTGTGCCAGTGTCTATCATTTCGGATAGGGACACGCGGTTTACGTCCAAGTTCTGGAAGAGGTTTCACGACTCAATGGGGACTAGACTGTATATTAGTACGACTTACCATCCCCAGACAGATGGTCAGTCGGAAAAGACGATCCAGACTTTAGAAGACATGCTACGAGCCTGTGTAATCGACTTTGGAGGAAGCTGGGATGAGCACTTACCGTTTGCGGAATTCTCATATAATAATAGTTACCATGCCAGCATTGGTATGCCACCTTACGAAATGTTGTACGGTAGGAAGTGCAGAACGCCCGTGTGTTGGGGTGACATTGGGCAGATGGAATTGGGGAGTCTTGAAGTGATTGAGGTCACAACTGAGAAGTTAGATAAGATTAAGGCATTCATGAAAGCTGCAAAGGACCGCCAGAAGTCTTATGCTGATAAGAGGCGTAGGCCGATAGAATTTGAGCTTGGTGACAAGGTTATGCTCAAGGTATCACCCTGGAAAAAGGATCATCAGGTTTCGAAAACAATGAAAGTTAAGCCCAAGTATCATAGGGCCATTCCGTATTATCACGAGGGTAGGAGAAGTGGCCTACAGATTAGAACTACCTGATGAGTTGAGTGGAATTCACCCTACGTTCCATGTATCTCATATCAGGAAATGTCTGGCAGATAATGATGTAGTTGTACCATTAGAAGACATTGAAGTCGATGAACGGCTGAATTATGTAGAGCAGTCGGTGGCCATCCTTTATTGGAAGGAGAAGCACTTACGGAATAAAGTGGTTCCACTAGTACGAGTACAGTGGAGACACAGAAAAGGATCAGAATCTACGTGGGAGACTGAGGAAGAGATGAGGAAATTTTATCCTCAGTTGTTTGATGACTGACAGGTTTCGAGGACGAAACCTAAATAAGTGGGGGAGACTTGTAACACCCCGAAAAGTCGAAACGAGTCATTAAGGATAATGGGCTTAATTAATGGGTATTTAATAAAAGAGGGAAATGGGTTATGGGCCAAATTAGGTTTATAGGCAAGAGCCTAAGTGATTAAGGCCCATAATCAGCCCTTAACCTACCCAAATCAGCCTCCATCTCCATCATTTGAACCCTAGCTCCCAAAATTCATAGAGAGAGAAGGTGAAGAAAACTAAAGATTTGAAGCTTCCAAGGTTAAGAGATTGAAGATTGGGGTGTTGGAGCATCAAGACCTAAGAAAGAAGCAACAAATCCAGGTAAGAATCGACCTCTAAGCCCTTCTGTAAATCAAACCCGGATTCTATGGTTTTGGGTTTTGAAAAGTTGTAAAGAATCGCATAAAGGTCACATTTTTACGTATGAAAACATGTATAAAGCTTAGATTTAGCCTCATGGATGATAAACTAAGAGATTGGACGTAAAAAGTTATGATTTTGGGTTAAAAACGGACTGGTTCGTAATTTTTATGCGATCTGCGAAACTGTATATGCATTCAGCAAATTTGCATATTTAATCAGCGAAACTATGAGGACTTCCTGCGAAACTATAGTTTCGCAGGTAGTTTCACAGACATGTTTTTCCAACGAAAGTTGGGCGAAACTGGCAGCAAAACTGGCAGTGAAGATGCCAGCGAAACTGCCAGCGAAGGTGCTAGCGAAACTAGCAGCGAAACTGCTGGTGAAACTAGCAGCGAAACTGTTAGCGAACCTAGCTGCGAAATTGCTGATCTTGTAGTGAAATTAGCAGCGAATTTAGGCAGAAATTAACCCATTAGAGTGTTAACTTGTCTGCAGGCTATGTAGTGTGATCCTAGCCTAGAAAGCTTAGTCTAGTAGTTATTCGTGGTATCCAGGTGAGTTCTAGATCCCCTATTTATAAGTTTTCCATGTTTTGGGGCTATTATGCATACTAAATATACGTTTTTAAATGACCAAGATTTTAAGGGATTTTAATAGGAAGAACGATTTTTCTATAAGTAAATCCTTGGACCCCACTAGGGGCTGCTGCCCCTAGGACCTCGCTGTCAGAGGCTACCGCCCCCGTACCCCCGCTGTCCCGCGGAGGGTCGGTTATGTTTTATGATGACTAGTACTTGGTATGTTGTGTACATAATAAGTTAAGTATTATATATTAAAGTGGAAGATGATATTAATGAAAAGCGAAACTTAATGAATGTTACCCCCCGGGCCCGTTGGATGATGAAAAGTCTTGCAAGCACTATGATAGACTTTACTTATGTGAGTCTGATGTATGATGATGGATCTGTATTCATGAGCGGGCTATGTGCCTTGCAGTGTGGATCAACTATCGGGGGTTAGTTACCGTATTCATGTGTACCGATAGGGATCGGCATTTGTTGTCGATCAACGTGTAGCTCTTGCTTTGTGCAATCTCGTTTATGATAAAAGTGAAAGATAATGAAAGATAATGAACATGCTTATTATGATGCATGCAATGTTATGTATTATGTTGTATGCATGGTCGTTATATGAAGGATAAAGTTTATATTTTCTTATATTATTTAAAACTAGAACTCGCTCAGCGAAGCTGACTTTTATGCATAATAGTTGGCAGGTAAGTGCTGATGCCGAGGATGGCACATGGAGCTACTTGGGGAGCTATGGATGGCATTACTGTTTATGAAATCTTTATTGTAATTTAAGAACAAGTAACATATTTTGTTTGCAATTAAAGGACAAATGTATGAGTACAATATGATTTCCAAGTTTCTAATGAATGTCTAATTATTTCCGTTGCTATGTTTTGTTATTAAACTGATTTTATGCTATGATTAACCAACTGTGAAGCTTTCAGGGAACGGGGCCTTACATGGAGTATGTGAGTAAGTGTCTTACTTGTTTACAAGTGAAGGCCGAGCATCAGAAACCGTACGGGAAGATCCAACCGTTGGATATACCGGAGTGGAAGTAGGAGCATATCACCATGGACTTTATTACGAAGCTACCGCGTACCGCGCGAGGGTATGATGCTATATGGGTGATAGTTGATCGTCTGACGAAGAGCGCTCACTTCCTACCGATCCGCGAGACATATTCATCCGAGAGATTGGCGGATCTGTTCATTAAGGAGATTGTGACTCGTCATGGTGTGCCGGTGTCTATTTTGTCTGCTCGTGACACCCGGTTTACATCTAAGTTTTGGAAGAAATTCCATGATGCTATGGGGACGAGGTTGCATATTAGCACGACTTATCATCTAATGACGGATGGTCAGTCGGAGAGGACGATCCAGACGCTAGAAGATATGCTTCGTGCATGCGTCATTGACTTTGGAGGAAGTTAGGATGACCACTTACCGTTAGCTGAGTTCTCATACAATAATAGTTATCATGCCAGTATTGGTATGCCCCCTTATGCGATGCTATACGGTGGGAGATGTAGAACCCCTGTTTGTTGGGGTGATATTGGTCAGAAGGAGTTGGGGAGTATTGAGGTGATCGAGGCTACGAATGAGAAGCTCGAAAAGATCAAAGCCTTTATGAAGGCAGCCAAAGATAGGCAGAAGTCGTATGCCGATAAGAGACGTTGACCATTTGAGTTCCAGGTGGGTGATAGAGTTATGTTGAAAGTCTCACCTTGGAAAGGTATCATTCGGTTCAGAAAGCGGGGCAAGTTGAGCCCAAGGTACATAGGGCCTTTCCGAATCATTGCTCGAGTAGGAGAGGTGGCCTATAGATTGGAGTTACCAGATGAGTTAAGTGGAATTCACCCGACATTCCATGTATCTCATCTGAGGAAGTGTTTAGCAGACGAAGATATGGTCGTACCACTGGAGGATATTGAGGTAGATGAACGGCTCAATTATGTGGAGCAACCATAGGCGATCATTGATCGTAAAGAGAAGAGGTTAAGTAATAAAGAGGTTCCTCTTGTGCGTGTACAGTGGAAGCACAGGAAGGGATCTGATTCTACGTGGGAGATAGATGAAGAAATGAGACAGCATTACCCACGATTGTTTGCTTATGTGTGTTTATGTGTTCGGGTTGTGTGTTCTTGGTGGGTTTTAGGTGTTGAACTTGTAGCAAACAGGTTTTGAAGGAAGTCATATCCAAAGAGCTGCTAAGGTGAGTTCTAGAACCCCCTTTTTACTTGTTTTAAACTGATTTGGGGCTGGAAATGCATGTATGAATATTTTTATAAAAATGGGTTCACACCCGTACGTGTGTGTATGTGTGTATGCTGGTGGGTTGTGATTTGAGTGTTTTATGATGTTATGATGTTGCCATGTTCTTGTTTTAATGCTTAGAATGTAAGATTTAAGCTTAGAACATGTCAGATGATGATTGGGGACTAAATTATGTTGTTTAAGGATGATTTAGACTGCTCATGTTCCTAGGTAGTGGCCCATGCGCCTAACGGTTAAAACTGCCTAAGTGTCCCATGCGCCCGAAACCCCATGCGCCCAAATAGTATCCATGCGCCTAGAAAAGGCTAAATTTGACTAAGTGTCTAGACACCTAGAAAGTCCATGCGCCTAGGCACTCATACGCTTGCATAGTGCCTATGCGCCTAATATTTGCCTAGAATGACTAAGTGTTGCCCATGCGCCCCAATAGTGCCCATGCGCCTGAAAGTTTCCCATGCGCTTAAGTGTTCCTCATGCGCATGAAAGGCCATGCGCCTGCATAGTGCCCATGCGCCTAAGACTTAGAAAATATTCTGAAATTTTGGGGAAAAGTTAAATATAGGCTTTGACTTGGGATGTTCCCAGGGGTGAAGTAAGTTGACTTTTGATGATGAATGGGCTATGTCATGGCATGTAGGATGAATGTTATGTTATGTATGATGGTGCCTTGTATGGTGATGTTTTGGTATGGTTATGTTTATGTTCCTTGTTATGTATTTTTATTTTCCATGGCTTTACGTTGAATGTTGATGAATGAAACGAAAAGTATTATGTAACGTAAAGTGGAAGATAATGAAAAGAGGAACGAAATGAAAGAATGCATGCATTAATAAATGAATGAAAGTATGAAAGGCTTGCAAGCAATGTATGGAGGTTCACATCCAATGAAGGGTGTTAGCTCAACTGTGTGCAGGTTAGCTACCCTGGAAGGATGCACACTGGGGTTCAATCCTTGTGATTGACCATATGTATGGGATCCTTGTCGCTTGCCCTAGGTACTGGAGTGGGCTTTATGCACAATGTTCGAGGTCTATGAAAGACCTCAGGCCCAGTAACCAACTTCATGAACAATGTTCGGGGTATAACATATGGCATTGATCCGGAATGAAAGAGAAAAGATAAGTGGTGAATGTACTTTCCCTAGGTACTGGAGTAAGCTTCGTGCATAATGTTCGAGGTCTATGGAAGACCTCAGGCCCAGTAACCAGCTTCGTGCATAATGTTCGGGGTATTGTACATGTCATCGAAAATAATTAACATGCGAATGAAAGTAAACGTAAGTGAATGATAATGACGCACGATGAATGAACGAAAGTTAACGAACGAATGATGAAGATAATAATGATATTATTTATGTGTATGTATGATGTGTGATCACGTACGATTGTAAAGAACAGTTTTAAACGAAAGATAAAGTATGTTTTATTTTAAAACTAGAACTCACTTAGCAACGCTGACTTTTTATGCATTTTCCAGTTGGCAGGTACATGTTGTTGAGGATGGCACGAGGCGGCTACTTGGCGTATTTTGGATGGCATCCATTATTATAATGCTTTTGTGATGTAATGCAACAAGTATTTTGTAATTTGATAACGATGTATTATTTTGCAAAAGCTTTTATAATGAAATGAAATGTAGTTTAAATATTTCCGCTGCAATGTTTATTCGAGTTAAATGTAAAGATATGTTTTATGTGCAACGATTGACCAGGTGTAAGTGTCTCGGAAACGGGGCCTTACAATTTTAGTGATCATTATAACCGGATTTTATTAATTTAGAGTAGGAGTTTGTTGAAAAGGTTTGAGAATCAAAACATTATAGCACTATAGGTAGTTTGGGAAAACAAAAAAACTATCTATGCTAGAACTCTTGTTGTTTAATGTTTTATTATTTCCTTACTCATGCATCTCATTAATCTTTCGTGAATACTTTATTGCACCATTCCGTAGTTGCATATTGTTTATTGAATTAGAAGGAAATATTATAAACTAGGACGTGTTAACTTGATTTGACCTCTTTTTCATCGATCACACATTGTGTTTCTTCTTTGAAGTTTATTAGTTTCATTCAGTAATGTAAGGCCCCGTTCCCGGTAGACCTCACCGTTGGTTAATCATAGCATAAAATCATTTTTAATAACCAAAACATTACAGCGGAATTAAATAGATATTCATTAAAAACTTGAAAAAAAACATATTGTACTCATACATTTGTCCTTCAATTGTAAATAAAACATAGTAATTGTTCTTAAATTACAATAATAGATTTTATAAACAAAAATACAAACTTTATCCTTCGTATAATGACCACGCATACGTTATAATTCATAATATTTCTTGCATCATAATAAGTATGTTCATTATCTTTCATTCTTCCATTATCTTTCACTTTCATCATAAACGAGATTGCACAAAGCAAGAGCTCCATGTTGATCGACAACAAATGTCGATCCCTGTCGGTACACATGAAAACGGTAGCTAACCACCGACAGTTGATCCACACTGCAAGGCACATAGCTGGCTCATGAATATGGATCCATCATCATACATCAGACTCATATAAGTGAGTCTATCATAGTGCTTGCAAGACTTTTCATCATCAAACGAGCATGGGGTAACATTCGTTAAGTTCCACTTGTCATTCTTATTATCTTCCACTTTAATATATAATACTTAAATTATTAAGTACACAACATACCAAGTACAATTAATCATAAAAACATAACCGATCCTCCGCGGGACAGCGGGGGTTCGGGGGCGGCTGCCCCTGACAGCGGGGTCCTAGAGGCAGCAGCCCCTAGTGGGGTCCAAGGGGCAACGCCCCTAGCTGGGGCCGGGCTGACCTTCCTGTTAAAACCTCTTAAAATCTTGGTCATTTAAAAACGTACATTTAGTATGCATAATAGCCCCAAACATGGAAAAACTTATAAATAGGGGATCTAGAACTCACCTAGATACCGTGAGTAACTTCTAGGCTAAGCTTTTCAGGCTAGGATAACACTACACAGCCTGTAGACAAGTTAACACTCTAAGGGGTTAATTTCTGCCTAATTTCACTGCTAATTTCGCTGCCAGAAAAGCAGTTTCGCTGACAGTTTCCCTGTTAGTTTCGCTGACAGTTTCGCTGACAGTTTCGTTGCCAGTTTCTCTGACAGTTTCACTTCAAGTTTCGCATGGCAGATTCGCCCAACTTTCGTTGGAATTTCCATGGCTGCGAAATTACCTGCGAAACTACAGTTTCGCAGAAAACCCACAGTTTTGCAGCTTGAATATGCAATTTCGCTGGATGCATAGACAGTTTCGCAGATAGAGCTGAAATGACGAACCAACCCATTTTTAACCCAAAATCGCAACTTTTTACGTCCAAACCCTTAGTTTATCATCCATGAGGCTAAATCTAAGCTTTATACATGTTTTCATACGTAAAAATATGACCTTTATGCGATTCTTTGCAACTTTTCAAAACCCAAAATCCTAGAATCTGGGTTTGATCTACAGAAGGGTTTAGAGGTCGATTCTTACCTGGAATTGTTGCTCCTTAATGATGGTTTGATGCTCCAACACCCAGATCTTCAATCCCTTAACTTTTGAGCTCCAAATCTTGAGTTTTCTTCACTTTCTCTCTCTATGAATTTGGTGGCTAGGGTTGCAAATGAGGGAGATGAAGGCTGACATGGTGGGTTAAGGGGCTGATTATGGGCCTTAATCACTTAGGCTCTTGCCCATAAACCCAATTTAGCCCATAACCCATTTCCTTCTTTTATTAAATACCCATTAATTAAGCCCATTATTCTAGATGAGTCGTTTTGACTTTTCGGGGTGTTACAACTCTCCCCAACTTATTTAGGTTTCGTCCTCGAAACCTGTCAGTCATCAAATAATTGAGGATAAACTTTCCTCATCTCCTCCTCGGTCTCCCACGTAGATTCTGATCCTTTTGTGTGTCTCCACTGTACTCGTACTAGCGGAACCACTTTATTACGTAAGTGCTTCTCTTTCCAATCAAGGATGGCCACCGGCTGCTCTACATAGTTCAGCCATTCATCAAATTCGATGTCTTCTAATGGTACAACTGCATCATTGTCTGCCAGACATTTCCTAAGATGAGATACATGGAACCTAGGGTGAATTCCACTCAACTAATCAGGTAGTTCTAATCTATAGGCCACTTCCCCTACCCTCGCGACAATACGTAATGGCCCTATGAACCTTGGGCTTGACTTTCCCTGTTTTCGAAACCTGATGATCCCTTTCCAGGGAGATACCCTGAGCATAACCTTGTCACCAACTTCAAACTCTATTGGTCTACGCCTCTTATCAGCATAAGACTTCTGGCGATCCTTTGCGGCTTTCGTGAATGCCTTAATCTTATCTAACTTCTCGGTCGTGACCTCAATCACTTCAAGACTTTCCAATTCCTTTTTCCCGATGTCACCCCAACACACGGGCGTCCTGCACTTCCTACCGTACAACATATCATAAGGTGGCATACCAATGCTGGCATGGTAACTATTATTATATGAGAATTCCGCCAACGGTAAGTGCTCCTCCCAACTTCCTCCAAAGTCGATTACACACGCTCGTAGCATGTCTTCTAACGTCTGAATCGTCCTTTCCGACTGACCATCCGTCTGGGGGTGGTAAGCCGTACTAATATGCAGTCTAGTCCCCATTGAGTCGTGAAACCTCTTCCAGAACTTGGACGTATACCGTGTGTCCCTATCCGAAACGATAGACATTGGCACGCCGTGACGAGCCACGATCTCCTTGATAAATAGCTCTACTAACCTCTCAGAGGAATACGACTCACGAATTGGTAGGAAATGGGCGCTCTTTGTTAACTAGTCAACAATCACCCAGATCGCGTCGCTTCCTTTCGTCGTGCGAGGTAGCTTTGTGATGAAGTCCATGGTGATGTGTTCCCATATCCATTCAGGAATATCCAAAGGCTGGATCTTTCCATATGGCTTTTGGTGCTCTGCCTTCACTTGCAGAGAAGTCAGGCACTTGCTCACGTACATAGCCAGATCTCGCTTCATTCCCGGCCACCAGTAATCTTTCTTCAGATCCTGATACTTTTCGTGGCACCGGGATGAATGGCATATCGAGTTTTGTGAGCCTCATCCATGATCTTCCCCCTCAGATCCCCATAGAGAGAGATCCACATTCGCCTAGATCGGGTCCTAACACCCAAGGTGTTTTCCCCCAAATCTGAAACTTGTCCTTTCATCCTTTCAGAGTTGACTCTGTCGTCTCTCAATGCCTCATCTTGAAACTCCCTAACTTGTTTTATAACATCAGGCGTCATGATTATCTGGTAAGCCCTCACCCGAATTGGTTCGGGTTGTCCCTTCCGGCTAAGGGCGTCAGCAACCACATTGGCTTTGCCGGGATGATAATGAATTTCGCAGTCATAATCCTTGATCAGTTCCAACCACCTCTTCTGCCTCATGTTAAGTTCCTTTTGTTCGAAGAAATACTTAAGACTTTTATGTTCAGTTAAGATGGTGCACTTCACCCCATACAAGTAGTGCCTCCAAATCTTCAATGCAAACACCACCACAGCCAACTCTAAATCATGGGTAGCATAATTAGCCTTCCCTCGTTGTATCAACATGCAACCCAATCGTGCATACGAGGCATCTGAGTAGACTACCAGATCCTCGTTCCCTTCAGGTAACATCAAGATAGGGGCTTGAGTTAACCTCATCTTCAGTTCTAGGAAAGTGTTCTCCTGATCAGTACCCCATTCATACTTCATGTCCTTCCAGGTCAGCTTAGTCAAAGGAGAAGCTATCTTGGAGAATTCCTGGATAAACCTCCTATAGTAACCTGCCAGGCCTAAGAAACTGCAAATCTCGGATGGCGTCTTTGGAGGTTCCCATTTCATCACCGCTTCAACCTTCGCGAGGTCCACCCTTATCCCCCAGGATTAACTACATGACCTAGAAATTGAACTTCTCGAAGCCCAAATGCGCATTTAGAGAACTTAGCATATAACTTCTCGCTTCTAAGCGTCTCCAATACTTCTCGAATATGATCGGCATGTTCCTCTTCACTTTTTGAATAATCAAGATGTCGTCAATGAACACTATCACCGATTTATCCAACATCGGTCGACATACCCGATTCATGAGATCCATAAAAGCAGCTGGCGCGTTGGTTATACCAAAGGACATGACGAGAAATTCGTAGTGTCCAAAAATCGTACGGAACGCTGTCTTCGGAATGTCTTGTTCTTTCACCTTCAGTTGGTGGTAACCAGACCTGCGGTCTATCCTTGAAAACCAGCTGGCACCCTGAAGTTGATCGAACAGGTCGTCGATCCTTGGTAACGGATACCGATTCTTTGGGGTCAGCTTATTGAGCTCGCGATAGTCAATGCACATCCGCATGCTACCATCTTTCTTCTTGACGAATAAAACCGGAGCACCCCATGGAGAGCTACTCGGTCGGATGAAGCCTTTATCAAATAAATCTTGCAACTAGTCCCTCAGTTCTACCATCCCCGAAGGAGCTAATCGATACGGTGCTTTAGCGACAGGTTGTGCTCCCGATAGCAAATCAATCTGGAATTCGATTTCGTGGTTAGGCGGCACACTGGTCAGGTCTTCAGAAAAACGTCAGGAAACTCGCGCACTACCGGCACGTCTGATAATTGTGGCTCTGGTGCATCCCGATCTTTTACATAGGCCAAGTAAGCACTACACCCACGTCTCAAGTACTTTTCAGCTGTGATCATCGACACGACCTTCGGTACACAACACACCTTATCTCCATGAATCGTAACAGAACTACCATCTGGCGCTGTTGGATGAATTATCTTCTTACTACATACTATATTGGCTTCATAGCTAGCTATCCAATCCATGCCTAACACCACATTGAAACCTCCTAAGGCCATAACATGCAACCTAGCAGGGAACTTACAATCTTCTAACTCAATCAAGCGATCCTCAACCACCTCAGTTACCTTAGTGGACTTTCTAATGGTTGTTTCTACATAGAAAGGCTCGTCTAACTTTCTACTCTTATCATGCAACAGACAACAAAAGGCAGTAGACACAAAACTCCTACTAGCACCAAAATCAAAGAGCACAGAAGCATATTCATGGTCTACCAGAAACATACCTGAAACTACTTCTAGATCAGCCCTGGCCTCCTCACGAGTTATGTTGAATGCCCTCGCCTTCGCCTTGGAACCGTCACCCTTTCCCTTATCTCCAGCTTTAACCGTTCTTGATCCTTCTGATTTTCCTTTCTTAAAGTCTCGTCCCACATGTCCCATCTCACCACACTGGTAACACTATACCGCCTTGCACTCCCTAGCATAGTGGCCTTCGCCCCCACATTTAAAACATCTTCCAGTCCCAACTCTACATTCCCCTGAATGACCTTTTCCACATTTTCTACAAGCACCTCTTTCCCCTGTATATCCTCGTCTCCCTGACTCATCCTCAACTCTCATTCTCTTCTCTCCACTCCTGAAGTTGTCACCTCCGAACCTCTTCCCATTTCCATTCTTGTTCCCACTCCATTTCTCCACCTTCTTCTGTACAGGCATTGGATCTCTTTCATCGTACAACCTCCCAGCTAAATCCACCACAGACCTAAACGAGCCTGGTCTGGCCGCAATCATATGCCTCCTGATATCAACGGGCAAACCCTACATGTATCTCTTGATCTTCTTGGATGCAGGTGTCACCATGTCTAGCACAAGTCTTGCAAGTTCATTGAACTTGCAGGTATACTCATGATGAGTCATGTTCCCAGCCTCCAAATGCAAGAAATCTTTCTCAATCTTGTCTAATTCTCGATGGGGACAATACTCCTCCAGCACCAACTCCTTCGATTCAGACCACTTCATTCTGGCTATCGATCGCTTTCCTTCAGCCTGGACAACATTGTCCCACCAGCAAAACGCTGAGTCAACGAAAGAATGAGTGGCAAACTTAACTTTCTTATCTTCCCGACACTCACTAATTTCTAGTACTGCTTCCATCTCTCTAAGTCAGCGATGAGCGGCAGTAGCATTGCCGTTACCGTCAAAGGTCGGGGGCTTGCTGTCACACCCCCGCTAAAAGCGGAAACACGGGGATGTAACGAGACGGGATCGTCATAACACATGGTAAACATTAGAGATGAAATATAATAAATGATGATAAAGCGTGTCATGACGACACCCGACACAAATGGAGACTTGTGTCGTGTTTAGTCAATATTCACGACAACATAGCCATAAGCATAACATGATAAACGATTCACATAATCAAATGAAGATAACATTGTATTGTAATTCCCACAACCCGTGAACAAGTATCAAAAGAATGATAATGTTTAATCATACTATAACAATGTTCCAAAATAAATGTTTGTCTAATATGTTTAGTCATAAAAAATGCATCCTAGGGTCTCCACTAAGGCAGCACACCTAGATCTTCAATTAGCATTGTCACCTGAAAAGATATGCTCAAAATGGTCAACAAAATTGTTGGTGAGCTCGTAGGTTTAAACGGAAAAATAGTAACTGATGCTGTATAGTAAATGTTGTGGAATACCGTGAATACAGTTATAAGTAAGTATAATCACATGACAATGAGCTTTGCAACCAAACCTAATGACGTACACACAGATCTTGTCAGAATATATTCATCCAAGGGCCCGTTCCTGGCCACTGATGGTACTAACTAGTATACCAACAAACAAGGGTGGGGGTGTCAACCCAGTAGTACTACCAATACCTATCTGTCGGTTCCCACACTGGAATTAAATAGTTGCAAAGAAAGTACCACACAGCGAAGTCAAGCATGTATCAGATAAGTACTCACAAAACAGTAACACGTTGATTCCAAGTATGTAAATTGTATGTAAGTTGTATAGCATTGAAAGTGGGTGAGCATACTTTTCCCCCATGTTTGTAAATGATTGAAATGTTGTATAAGCATAAAAAGGGGCCACGAAACTCACTTATTAGGTGGTAAGTATGTATGATCAAAGTTTCTAAATGTTGTATGCAGAAAACAGTCAAACACCTATTGACAGTTATTGTTAAGCATTAATGATATGTATAAAGTAAATAGTAACGTTCGGTCGGTTCAGGTTGTATCGGTTTGGTCGCGTGTAACACACACAAGCAGACATACGCATTAGATCTTATGTAGATCCAAGTACTAGAAATCATTGCCATTGTTGATGATATTTGTGTAAAAGTTCCATTGTTGTTAGAGAAGTACTTGGTAAATATTAGTAGTTACGAATCGGTTGTTGATAATTGTAAAATGTTAAGTTGATTTGATTTGGAATAACATTAGTAAGTTTGATAGTGTTGACTTTAACATTGTCATTAGCAATGGCAACCGTGATGATGTCACCTTAACATCACACGACATACACACCACACACAAGGAGAAACTCACACACAACAACTTCAGTCGTAAAACAGGACCAGACGCACGACTCAACACTCCATTCGCACGAATCAACCCTCATTCATACGAATCAACTTCATTCGTACGATTGAACCTTCATTCGTGTGACCCAACATTCAGTCGTACCACACAACACCCCAATCGCACGACTCAACATCCATACGCACGAATCAACCTTCATTCGTACGAATCAGCTTCATTCGTATGACTGAACCTTCATTCGTGCGACTGGCTTTCAGTCGGGCTTTACACGCACATTCGCACACATTTATTCGGTCGCATGACTCAATCGCACACATTCATTCACTCGCATGACTCAATCGCACGCATACACACAGTTGCACGACTCAGTCGCACGATAGACTCAGACGCATGGCTCAGTCGCACGACTCACCAGTCGCACGGCTCAGTCGCATGGTCGACCCAGTCGCCTGAACAGTAGGTTGTCGACTGCTGAAGTGCAGAGCAGCCTTCGGCTGCTCCGTGCACGGGATTCACACCACAAGGACTTCCAGAAACACATTTCAAACACACCCAAACAAGAAGAACACGCAAAAAGAGGTCACACGCACCCACACGACCTCATGTGCTCGGGTTGGTCCCGAACACCCGAAACCCTAAATGGACAGCCCTATACATGCAAGAAAAGGGATGACCAAGTTCGTCTACCTGCAAGAAAAGAGTGGTCTCAGCTGTAGCCGAGGTCTTGCCGGTGAAAACGCGAAGAAATGGGGCGGTTTTGGTGCAAGAAGGAGGAGAAAAGTGAAAGGAGAAGAAGATGAAGAAAAATGAAGATGGAATGGAGGCTAGGGCTGGAAATGGGGTTTATATACCCAGCCCTAGTTTGGCAAAATGTCACATTTAGTCCCTACACTTAGCCCGCGAGTTTCCCAAATTTGTTTCAGTTGAAAACGACTTTAATAGGTTAGTTATTATAATGGTAAAAATGTATTTAATGATATTTGTAACTTAAAAATGGTTTTATTAGTGACAATAATATTATAAAAAATGGTATATTTAGTGATAACGATGACGAAAATTGTAAAAGTTTTAAAGATAGCATGTGTTTACGATGAGAGCACAAGCATAAAGACGATAAAGCAAGTATAATATCCACACGAATAGTTTATAAAGATGAGTAATGAACGAGCGAAGAAAAGTTAACAGGGTCCACGTTAATTGATGGACCTTTTAGTGACGGATGTCACAGTATCACCCAGTTGAGAGAATTTCGTCCCGAAATTCACCTGGAGTTAGGTCCAAGAGTGTCATCCTCGAATAGATGTGGATATTTGAGTTTCATATGATCTTCCCGTTCCCATGTAAACTCTGGCCCTCGTTTTGAATTCCATCTCACACGGACAATTGGTATTCTACTGCGCCTCAATTTCTTGACCTTTCGATCCATGATCTCACGGGGTTCCTCGACAAAATGAAGCTTTTCGTCAATCTTGATGTCCTCAATTGGCACATGAAGAGATTCGTCAGCCAAATACTTCTTGAGATTCGACACGTGGAAAGTATCATGTACGCTGCTGAGTTCTTGTGGTAACCTTAATCGGTAAGCCACTGGACCGATTCTTTCTGTAATCACGAATGGTCCTACATATCTTGGGGCTAACTTCCCTTTCTTTCCAAACCGAGCAATTCCTTTCCAAGGAGAGACCTTGAGTAAAACCTGATCCCCAACGTTGAAATCTAGAGGCTTCTGACGGTTGTCGGCATAGCTCTTTTGGCGATCTCTGGCAGCTATTAGTCGGTCTTTGATTTGAAAAAACTTGTCGGTTGTTTCTTGAATGATCTCTGGGCCTGTTAATTGACTTTCACCAATCTCGGCCCAACAAACGGGAGATCTGCATTTCCTTCCATACAACGCTTCAAACGGAGCACATCCAATGCTTGTATGGTAGTTGTTGTTGTAAGAGAACTCAATCAGCGGTAGATGAGTGTCCCAACTACCACTAAAGTCGATTACACACGCCCTCAACATGTCTTCTAGCGTCTGTATAGTTCGTTCACTTTGGCCATCTGTCTGAGGGTGATAGGCGGTACTCATATCTAATCGAGTGCTCATCGCTTTCTGCAATGTCTGCCAAAATCGTGAGGTAAATCTACTTTCACGGTCGGATATGATCGACACCGGCACTCCATGTCTTGTCACGACCTCCTTGATATACAATCTCGCCAACTTATCCATTTTGTAGTCTTCTCGGATCGGCAAGAAATGAGCTGACTTCGTCATCCGATCCACTATGACCCATATCGAGTCATGCCCGCTGCTCGTTCTAGGGAGTTTGGTAATGAAATCCATAGCTATATTCTCCCATTTCCACTCGGGAATTTCAGGTTGCTTTAATAATCCGATGGTTTCTAGTGTTCAGCTTTAACTTTCGAGCATGTCAAACATCTGCTGACGTACATAGCAATGTCTTTCTTCATGCCTGGCCACCATTACAAATCTTTAAGATCGTGGTACATCTTGTCTGCACCAGGATGAATAGAATATCGTGTCTTGTGTGCTTCATCCATGACCAAGGTACGTACACCTCCCCATCTAGGTACCCATATACGATCCATGAAGTATCGTATACCATCGTCCTTGCAACTCATTTGTTTATCCAACCCTCGGAATTCTTCTCCCGCAAGGTTTTCCTGTTTCAATGCCTCACTTTGAGCAATTTGGATCTGAGCTTTCAAATTCGTTCGAATAGTCATTCCCAACGCTCGAGTACGTAGTGGTTTCACGCGTTCTTTGCGGCTTAAAGCATCAGCCACCACGTTAGCTTTCCCCGGATGATATCGGATTTCACAATCGTAGTCACTAAGAAGCTCTACCCAATGTCGCTGACGCATATTAAGTTCCTTCTGATCCAGGATATGTTGGAGGCTCTTATGATCTATGTAGATGATGCATTTGGTTCCATACATGTAATGCCTCCATATCTTAAGTGCAAATACTACCGCGCCCAACTCAAGATCATGAGTAGTATAGTTCTTTTCGTGCACCTTAAGTTGTCGCGAAGCGTAGGCAATCACCTTATCCTTCTGCATTAGCACACATCCCAATCCTTGATGTGAAGCATCGCAGTACACCACAAAATCATCAGTTCCGTCTGGGAGGGACAATATAGGTGCATTGCACAACTTCTCTTTCAACGTTTGGAACGCTTGTTCTTGTGCATGTCCTCAATCAAACTTCTTATCTTTTTGAGTCAGCAGTGTTAATGGTTGAGCAATCTTTGAAAAATTTACGATGAAGCGACGATAGTATCCGGCCAATCCTAAGAATTGTCGTATCTCTAAAGGTGTCTGGGGTGCATCCCATTTCTTCACCGCTTCGATCTTGCCGGGATCTACATGAATCCCATCCTCGTTAACCACATGACCCAAAAACTTCACTTCTCGCAACCAAACTTCACACTTTGAGAACTTGGCGAAAAGTTTATCTTCCCGTAACAGTTCCAGTATTGCCCGAAGGTGTTCTTCATGATCCTCTTTCGATCGAGAGTAGATAAGTATATCGTCTATGAATATGATCATAAACTTATCCAAGTAAGGTTTACACACCCGATTCATTAGGTCCATAAACACAGCTGGTGCGTTAGTCAACCCGAACGACATGACCAAGAACTCATAGTGCCCATAACAAGTTCTAAACGCTGTTTTCGGTATGTCCTCCTTGAAAACCCTTAGTTGATGATATCCAGAATGTAGGTCGATCTTGGAGAAATATGAAGCTCCTTGCAGCTGATCATACAGATCGTCGATCTTGGGGAGAGGATACCGATTCTTCACGGTTAACTTGTTCAACTCACGGTAATCGATACACATGCGGAACGACCCATCCTTCTTTTTGACAAATAATACATGTTCTCCCCACGGTGAGTGACTCGGCCGAATAAAACCCTTCTCTAGTAGTTCCTGTAACTGACTAGATAACTCTTGCATTTCAGATGGCGCTAACCGATATGGCGTCTTTGCTACCGGTGTAGCTCCAGGAACCAACTCTATACCGAATTCCACCTGTCGTGGAGGAGGCAAACCAGACAAGTCATCAGGAAATACATCTGGGTAGTCCCGTACCACTGGAATATCTACTAATTTCCTCTCCTCTTCCTTCTTTTCTACCACATGAGCCAGAAGAGTGTAGCACTGCTTTCGTAAACTTTGGTGTGCTTTCATGTAGGAGATAAGCTTTAAGTTTCTTCCCGGTCGTTCTCCTTGAATCCTGAGTACCTCCTCGTTTGGCATAGGGATTCGTACTACTTTGTCCCGACAGACAATCTCCGCTCCGTGCTTCGACAACCAATCCATTCCCACAATCACGTCGAAACTTCCTAACTCAAAGGTTATCAAGTCTATATCGAAGGCATGGTCCTCCAATATTATCGAGCACTTCCTAATAATCTCATCGGCTTGAACAACTCTACCATTTGCCTTTTCTACAGAGTAGCTAGTTTCTAGCCTACTAGGACTCAAATCAAGCAATTGCACAAACTCAGAAGATATAAAGCTATTGTCTGCTCAAGTATCAAATAATATAGATGAGAAGTGATGATTGAGTAAGTGTGTACCCGTGACAACATTCGGGTCCTAACGGACATCGTTGGCTCCAATGACAAATGCACGTCCTCGAGCTGTATTTCCTTGATTCGCCGGGCCTTGATTCCCAGCTATGGCCATCACCTGATGCTGGTTGTTCCCATGTTGACCCGGCGCCCGATTCAGTCTGGGGCACATGTTTCTGTAGTGATCAGGGCCTCCACACTCATAACAGACCCTGGCATTCCCGGCGGGGTTAACCGCGTTGATCGGCGCAACCAGATTCGGCGCTATTCTGCAGTCTCTCGCTAGATGCCCCGAGCGTTTACAGTTCACGCACACCCGACACGGCATTCCTGGGGGATGACGATAGTGGCACCTATCACATTTGGGGTGCGGCCCAACATACTCTCTTTTGCTCTGTGTCACGGCCACAAAGTTTCTAGTTGTCTTGGCCCTCTTGTCAAATTTCCCGGCACTCGACCGGCTCGTTTCTCCAACATCTTTTCTTTTCTCTGCTCCTCTACCCAAAACCCCGGTTCTCACCATCTCGACAGTTAGAGCACCCGCCTTTAGAATTGCGCTCTGAATCGTAGGAGGAGCAACTGCTGTTACCATTGCCCGGATTTGAGGCGCAAGTCCCCAAATATACATCTCGATTCTCTTGGATTCCGAGTCACCAGATGTTGAACCAATCTTGCCAACTCATGAAAACGGTCAGTGTAAGCTGCGTGCCCGGCCCCCACCATAGCATGATTCCAGAATTCATGCTCTAATTTCTAGATCTCGTTGAGGGGGCAGTATTCCTCGATGATCAATGCCTTAAACTCATCCCATGACATTTGCATTGCTGATTATCTTCCCCTAGCCTGAATCTGGGTGTTCCACCAGGTTAACGCCTTGCCCTGTAATGAACACGTCGCATACTTGATTTTCTGGCTATCGAGGCATTCGCTGATGTCAATCATTGCCTCCATCTTCTCCAGCCATCTGGTTAGGGCTATCGCTCCACCCTTCCCATCAAATTCTTACGGTTTGCAGGCTACAAACTCCTTGCACGAACACCCCCTTCTAGCATTAACAACCCCAGTCTCATTACTGGTTGTTTCACCATTCCCGGTTTCCTGATTACTTTCGTTCCCAGTCGGGTTCCATTACCTACTTTAGTTTCAATCCCACCTGGACCTCTTTCTCCACCATCCTCATTATCATTGCCACCATCCCCATGGGGGTGGTGTTGTTGAAGTGCATCGCTCACTTGGGCCACTATGGTCGATATCAGCGCGGCCAGTTGTTGAGCAATCAAAGCTGCCATATCAAAGTCTCATATTCCCTGATTATTACTGGCAGGACCATCACTTGTTCTTGGTGCTCTACCTCTGCCTCTGCCTCTGCCCCTCGGGGCTTCACTTCCGCCATTGTTGCTGCGGGTAACTCTTCGAGGCGGCATTTTCTAATCATAAAAGTAGTAAACACATAAGCTTTAACCATTTCAAAGTGTATTATCCATACCACTCATCAAAGTCCAGCATCCCAAGTTAATATCACACTTATAATCACCACTCATCACATGCAAGTCGTGTAGTTCTCACACCATGAATTGGTAATGTTCCAACAATAGTTCATCATAACAATTGTAAATCCATGTACATAATCACGTTTAGTCTAGCGAAGGTTGTCTATCTCCTCCTCTTTCGAGGTTTTAGACATAACCTCCTCAGGGTCAATATCAATGTCAGAGGTCAAGCGCAATAGCATGATCTGTGAAGATCTCTTCGGGTTCAATACCCGGATTTAATAAACCAACTCGGCGCGTAGAGGGAACGGAAGATCCAATGGAAGCATCCCATAAGGAGTGAGCACAAGGTCTCTCCCACAGGGTGAAAAGATCACAAAACAGGTAGATAAACGAACAAGTAAAGAGGAACACATACATGAGATATAAAATGCACACAGATCCTAGCATGCAAATCTACATGAAGGTTCCTAGGTTATAGTCTAGGTCAAGCGTATTGCCTAATTCTCTATAACCAATGGCTCTGATACCAATCTGTCACACCCCCGCTAAAAGCGGAAACACGGGGATGTAACGAGACGGGTCGTCATAACACATGGTAAACATTAGAGATGCAATATAATATATGATGATAAAGCGTGTCATGACGACACCCGACACAAACAGAGACTTGTGTCGTGTTTAGTCAATATTCACGACAACATAGCCATAAGCATAACATGATAAACGATTCACATAATCAAATGAAGATAACATTGTATTGTAATTCCCACAACCCGGGAACAAGTATCAAAAGAAATGATAATGTTTAATCAGACTATAACAATGTTCCAAAATAAATGTTTGTCAAATATGTTTAGTCATCAAAAATGCATCCTAGGGTCTCCACTAAGACAACACACCTAGATCTTCAATTAGCATTGTCACTTGAAAAGATATGCTCAAAATAGTCAACAAAATTGTTGGTGAGCTCGAAGGTTTAAATAGAAAAATAGTAACTGATGTTGTATAGTAAATGTTGTGGAATACCGTGAATACAGTTATAAGTAAGTATAATCACATGACAATGAGCTTTGCAACCAAACCTAATAACGTACACACAGATCTTGTCGGAATATATTCACCCAAGGGCCCGTTCCTGGCCACTGATCGTACTAACTAGTATACCAACGAACAAGGGTGGGGGTTTCAACCCAGTAGTACTACCAATACCTATCTGTCAGTTCCCACACTGGAATTAAATAGTTGCAAATAAAGTACCACACAGCGAACTCAAGCATGTATCAGATAAGTACTCACAAAACAGTAACACGTTGATTCCAAATATGTAATTTGTATGTAAGTTGTACGGCATTGAAAGTGAGTGAGCATACTTTTCCCCATGTTTGTAAATGATTGAAGTGTTGTATAAGCATAAAAAGGGGCCACGAAACTCACTTGTTAGGTGGTAAGTATGTATGATCAAAGTTTCCAAATGTTATATGCAGAAAAAGGTCAAACACCTATTGATAGTTATTGTTAAGCATTAATGATATGTACAAAGTAAATAGTAACGTTCGGTCAGTTCGTGTTGTATCGGTTTGGTCGCGTGTAACACATACAAGCAGACATACGCATTATATCATATGTAGATCCAAGTACTAGAAATCGTTGCCATTGTTGATGATATTTGTGTAAAAGTTCCATTGTTGTTAGAGAAGTACTTGGTGTTAGTGCTCTAAGAAAGATTAACATGTTGTCTTTAGTTGTCTTTTAATATTTTGTAATAGTATAGGGACTATTTGTGTAATTAGTTAGTTCCTTTACTTTTTGTTTTCATTATAAATAGCTTAGACTTACAAGTAGTAGATAAACTAAGAATTGTATTCGAACCTGCTTTCATACATTGTAATTGTCTTAGCTTGATATTAATGAAAACTTGAATTTTGTTGATATCTTGTTTTGATTTGATTACTTTGTGTGAATTTCATTGAATTGTGTTCATAAATCATCACAGATTGGTACATTTGATCCTATCAAATGGTATCAAAGCTGTTGGTAAGCTGTTAGTGATTGATTTTTGAAGTTTGTCGAACTTTAAAAACTAAAAAATCTCACTGAATCTGTGATTGGGATACAATTCAATTGAAAATTTGTGAATTTCAGTTGTGTTTCATCATCAGAAACATGATTTGAATCACAATTAGCAGTTCAATTCATCAAATTCAAGTCAATTTGTTGAATTTGTGTTCGAAAAAGGGTTTGAAGTTTTCGGACTGAAAATCTCAAAATTGAGTGATTTGTTGTTGAAATTGAATGAAATTGATGTTAGAAGAATGATTATCGGCATAAAACTCACTTAATTGGAAAGTTTCAATCGAATTCATCAACATTTGAAGAATTCAGAAGATTTGAGTTTGTTACATTCATATGAAAATGATGAATGTGGCGCATGAGCTGAGATTGACTGGAAAATTTGTCTAAGTGTTAGGCACATAAACACGGTGTAGGCGCATTAACACTGTATGGACGTTTTTAGTTCAGTCGTTTGAATACTGTTGAAGAGAAGAATCTCAGACGTATCACCTTTGTTGAGAAAAATTACAAGTGTTTAGGCGCTTGAAAACTGTTTAGGCGCTTGACAACTATTTAGGCGCTTGACAACTGTTCAGGCGTTTTATAATTATTTGGACGCATCAACCTTGGGCGTTTTGGAAAATTTTCTAAGGCATTCCCTTAGACGTTTCTCAACTCAGGCGCATCAACTATTTGGGAGTATAACCTCTGTTCAGGCGTATTACCTTGACACTTAGAATTTTTAAAAAAAAAAATTCAAAAACTTTTGCATTTATTTTTTTAATTCAAAATCTAAAACAACAAAAATATAAGAATAGTGAAATCAGAAGATTCTGAAAATAGAGTTCCAAAACTTAAAAATAGAGCTGATTTCAAAAATTGGTCTCTTAGGCTAAAACATCATTTTAATTCCATTGACACCGATCTTTGGAAATCTATAGAAAAAGGACCATACATTCCTATAATCACTTATGGGCCTGACAGAGGGTTTGTGTACACTAAAGATTATCCGGAAGATGATCTTCACGGAGATGAGCTAAAAAGAGTTAAGAATGATATTAAAGCATATTCATTGATGTGTAAAGGACTACCTTTGGAAGTTCTTACAAGGCTTGATGCATATCAAACTGGATACACTCTATACAAAGCCTTAAAGATCATTTGTGAAGGAGGCAAGGAGATTCAAAATCTAAAGAAACAAAAGCTGAAAAGACAATTAGAATTGTTTCAACATTTGTCTGGAGAGACAATAAATCAGATGATGAACAGATTTGTTCAACTTACAACTGAGATGTCAACAGCTGGTATCAAACCGGATCTTGAAGATTTAAATCTCAGACTACTCAATGCTTTACCATCATCATGGAAACTACTCAATGCTTTACCATCATCATGGAAACAAACTGTAACCCTACTAAAGCATACTGAGAAGTTTCCAATGGATCTAGATCTTCTTATTGCAAAAATAGAATCAGTGGAGATTGATGAAAGCTCAAGGAACAATGATAGAGCAGCATCAATGTCTCAATATCAGTTTGTTGCTTCTCTTGCAACCACTATAGAGAATGCATTCATTACAAAGAGTGAGAAAAGTTCTGAAGAAGAGGGAAATCTGTTTGTTGGAGTAGGATTTTTCACTGACTCATCATTTACCAGTGCACCTGCTTATACAACTCAGTCTCATTCTCAATCTCCTCCTAAACCACAGTCCCAATCATCAAATGTTCAAACTGAGCTTCATCATCTAACTCTGCTAAATCTAGCAAAGTTAAAGATGTGATTAACATCCTATTAGAGGATGAAGAGTCCAAAACTACATTCACTGCGTTTATGGCCGGTTTTCATTCATATCAAGGTAGCCATTTAACTCAACTAGATTTTGTTTTGCAAGATTTATTTGAGATGGATCCTGAATATGTTGAAGAGATGGACTTAAACTGGAAAATGGTGATGATTTCCTACAGGACTCAAAAAATTCTTATGTCAACAAGAAATACAAGCTAAGTGCAAACAAGACTGTTGGATTTGACAAGTCAAAATCTAGATGTTTTAACTGTAACAGTTATGGACACTTCTCAAGAGAATGCAAAGCTCCAAGGAATAATGGAGGAAATGCTCAATCAAGCTCAAGCAATCAAAGGTTTCAACAAGCTCAGAAGACTTTTCAAAAGCCTTATCAAAGTCTTCCTATGCCTGAGCTTAAAGATGAAACCAAATCATCTGATGAAACAAAGAAAGCTCTAGTAGTCAGCATAAAAGATGGTTATAATTGGAGTGCATATGCAGATCAGTTTACAAATGAATTAACATCAAGTTTATCTCTTATTGCAGAAATTCAAGGAGAAGATTGGTCAGAAAACAATGACCCAAAAGTGGAAAGTGATGAAGAAGAAGATGACTATGATTGGAGTGACAAGTCTAATCCTAAGGAGGATACAGATGAAGTAGCTCTAATGGCACAGTCTGATCAACCAAAGGTTGACTCTTCAACTTCAAAATCTGAAACCACAGCTCCAAAATTTCCTGAAATCCCATCAGAAGTGAGAGAAAAACTTTGCACCAAATCATGTTATGAACATGTTGAACACTACAGAAATTACCCATTCAAAATCTGTGAGAAGCTAAAACAAGAAGAATCTATGCATAGCAAACTTAAATCTGATCATAAAACAGCAGATCAAAAGATTATCTCTCTTTAAACATCATGGAACAAAACAATAACAGATTTAGAAATTGTTTCTAAACAATTAGAAGAGATGACCAAGAATCTTGAACAGGAGAAAATAGCACGTGCTGCTACTCAAATGGATCTGGCAAAAGTAAAAAGTTCAAAAATGATAGTAGAAAAACTGGTAAGTGAAAGAAAAGATAAACAAAAAGCAGGGTTAGGTTTCACTCATGAACCTATGCCTGAATCTATTACAAACACACTACCAGAGAACTTCAATACTCATGATCATTCTCCTGAGAATAAAGCTAAACTTAAAGCCTTCCATATCAAAAACAAGTATACAGACGAAGAAAAAGAAAATGTTCAAGTGTTTGTTGAAAAAGATCAAGAAAAGATCAAAAATGGTCATCCAATCAAGATAAAATCTTATGAACCAAAACAATCAAAACAAAACACTTCTGATCAAATACAAGAAGTAATAGAAGAATTGAAAGTTGAAAGCAAAGATAAACAACAATAGGAACATCAGAAGATTCAAACACCATCAATCTGAAACAAGCTCAATCAGAAAAGAAATCTTCTTCTGATGATGTTCAATCTGAAAATAAACCAAGTTCTTCTAAATCAAAGAATCAAAGAAGAAGAAAGAAATCATCAAAAGCAACATCTGAACAAAACAAAAGTTCAAAATATTTGATTTAAGCAACAAATCAAACATCAAAACTTAAACCGATAAAATTTGTGTCAGCTGGTCTGTTAAATATGAATTCTCTTTAAAATAATAAAGCAAATATTATGAACAAATCACACTCTGATCTGAAATCTAGTTCTGATTCAAAAACTTCCGCTGTAGCAAAAAGATTTGTTCCTAATACATTCAAGAAGGAAGTTCATGTTAAACAAATGCATAATAACCTGACACAAAATCAAACTGTGAAAAATGAAAGACAACAGATTAACTATTTGACACAAAAATCAAACATTATGTCAATGTCAAAAGTGAACAAAAAGCTATTTTTAACTCCACAAAAGTACTGTGAAATTTGTGATATGAAAAATCACAATACTGCTGAGTGCTACTTCAACAAGTACTGTCACATATGTGACATGAGAAATCATTCTATAGCAGATTGTTATTTTAACAAATATTGTACTTATTGTGATGAAAAGACTCACAATACTGCAAATTGTTACTTTAGAAATAGATCTCTTAATAGAAACTTTGCAAAATCAAACATGAGCAAAGGATTTGTTAATCCACAATATTTGAAAAATCAAACTAATGGATTTCAAAAAGTTATTAATCAACCTACTTTAGGTTTGAGATCTTTTCCAAAGAAAAATTATGTGAGATCAAAACAAAACATGCAAGAACATTTCATACCAAGATCTGTAAGTATGACTAATAAAAATGTTAGTCATAAATACATTTCAAAAGTTAATCAATCAAATTATATGAATGTTCTCAAAAATATTTCAAACAATTTTCAAAACAATTTCCAAAATAAAATTGGTAAATTCATCAAAAATAAACCCGATTTGAATAATCTCCATGACAAACAATTTACAATTGATCATAAATTTGGAAAACCCAAGACCATCTCAGCTTGGGTAGATATCTCAACTTAATTTCTTGTTGTGCAGGTACGCCCAAAAAGACCACTCAATACATGGTATGTGGATAGTGGGTGTAGCCGACACGTGATAGGCAATCTTGCCTTGTTACAAGACATTAATTTAAACGATGGAACTCACGTCGCCTTTGGCGGTGATGTTGGAGGAAAAATAACCGGAGAAGGAACATTATCAAATGGGATAATAAGCTTTGATAAAGTCAACTTCTGTTCACAGTTGAACTTTAATCTTTTAAGCGTACCTCAAATGTGTGACAAATCATATTCTGTTCTATTTGATGATTCATTTTGTTATGTTTTGAAGCCAGGTTTCAAGATAAGCAAAGATTGGGTGATTGTTATAGTTGAGAGAGATAGAGATGTATACAAGTTGGATATGTCTCAAGTTGATCCTTCAACTGAAACAGCATGCCTAATTGCTAAGGCATCAAATGATGAAAGCCAGCTTTGGCATAGACGTCTCGGTCATTCAAATTTCAAGAATATGAACAAGCTTGTAGCAGAAAATCATGTCATTGGACTTCCATCTAAGAAGTTTGCAACAAATGATCACTGCTCAGCATGTTTGAAGGGAAAGCAACATAGAGCGTCTTATAAGTCCAAGCCTATAAACTTAACATCCAAACCTCTTCAGATGTTACATATGGACCTTTTTGGACCAACAAACGTCAAGAGTATTGGACGAAAATCATATTGTTTAGTTATCATTGATGACTACACAAGATTTTCATGGGTTTTATTTCTATATGCAAAATCAGAAACGGCTGATTTACTAAAAGAATTTATCATTAAAGTTGAAAATCAATTAGAAAATAAAGTGAAAATAATAAGAAGTGAAAATGGAACAGAATTCAAAAATGCTAACATTGAGATGTTTTGTGCACAAAGGGATAGCTCATCAGTTCAGTGCTCCCAGAACTCCTCAACAAAATGGAGTTGCTGAAAGGAAGAATAGAACACTGATTGAAGATGCTCGTTCTATGTTAGCTGATGCAAAAATTCCTATCATTTTTTGGGATGAAGCAATATCAACTGCGTGTTTTGTTCAGAATCGAATCTTAATCCTGAAAGATAAATTGAAAACTCCATATGAGTTAATGTTTGGCAGGAAACCGAACATAAACTTTTTAAAATCATTTGGTTGTCCTGTTATGATTCTTAATTCAAGTAATCAATTAGGAAAATTTGAAGAAAAATCTGATTATGGATTTTTCGTTTGATATTCATCTGTTTCAAAAGCCTATCGAGTTTACAACTCTAGGACAAATATAATTCTTGAAACATTCAACGTTAAATTTCTGGAAAATTCTTTTCCGTCAGTTTCAAATGGTCCTGCATGGTTATTTGACATAGATTCATTATCAAACTCTCTTCAATCTAACTTGTTTAATCAACCAAATTGTCTTGATTCTACAGGTAAGAAGAACTCAATAGGAGATCTTGGATCTTTCAGTGAGGATTCAGATTCTGATGACCCGGATGATTCTAGCTCAGACTACCCAATTTATCATTCGTCAAGGATTCAACAATACAAAATCACAATAATACAGTTTCGGGTCATTGAGCTTCAATTGAGGAGGAAGGATCACAAAATATTCCTAGTGATGGTAACTAGTTTGTGATACCTTAGTCTGGATCATCATCCATCTCTGGTGATGTAGTTGATACCGGTAACGTTGATTAATTTATCAACTCACCGACTCAAGTTCCAAACTTCAATCCACATTCTTCTACTTTGATACACGAGCTTTCCAACTTGAACCAAACAAATTTGGATGTTAATGTTCAATGTGATGAGATTCCAACATCTCGTATTCACAAGAATCATCCAATTTCTCAGATTATTGGTCCATTGAATGAGAGAACAACAAGGAGTAAATCAGAACAAGCAAACGTGTGCTTATACTATTTTTTCTTTCTCATATTATTCCAAAAAATGTTACCGAAGCATTAAAGGACAATGGTTGGATAGAAACCATGAAAGAAGAATTACTTCAATTCCGCAAACAAGAAGTGTGGAATTTGGTGGATCTACCTGAAGGAGAAAATGCAATAGGCACGAAATGGCTATTTAGAAATAAGACTGATGATCGTGGTGTTTTAATAAGGAACAAAGCGAGACTTGTTGCACAAGGATACACAAAGGAAGAAGGAATAGATTATGATGAAGTGTTTGCACCAGTTGCAAGACTTGAATCCATTCGAGTTTTTCTGGCTTATGCTTCATTCATGAAATTCAAGGTGTATCAAATGGATGTAAAGGGTGCATTTCTATATGGTCCTATCACTGACGATGTGTTTGTGAAGCAACCTCCAGGCTTTGAGGATGCACAATTTCCACATCGAGTATATAAGCTGAGTAAAGCTTTATATGGACTTCATCAAGCCCCTAGAATTTTGCATGAGACGTTATCACAACACTTAATCCAACATGAATACACAAGAGGGAAAATTTATCCAACTTTATTCATAAAGAAGGAAAATAATGAACTTTTATGTGTACAAGTGTACGTTGATGACATCATATTTGGTTCTACCAGTCCAAAATTGAGCAATGAATTTGAAGAAATCATGAAATCTCGGTTCCAAATGAGTTCTATGGGAGAGATTAACTTCTTTCTTGGACTTCAAGTCAAGCAAACTGAAGATGGAATCTTTATCAATCAAGAGAAGTTTGTTGAAAAGCTCTTGAACAAATTTAAGTTGCAAGACTGTCAGTCCATACGAACTCCAGCAGATGTTAACACCAAGATTGAACCTGATCCAAAAGGAAAATCTATTGACCAAACTTTATACAGATCAATGATTGGCTCTTTGATGTATCTTACTGAATCTAGACCGGACATTATGTATGTTGTTTGTGTATGTGCCAGGTATCAATCAGACCCGAAAGAATATTACTTAATTGCTGTCAAAAGGATATTCAGGTATCTCAAAGGTAAACCAGTCTTAGGGCTTTGGTATCCCTACGAAGGTAACTTTGAATTATATGGATATACAGATAGTGATTATGGTGGATGTTCTCAAGATAGAAAATCTACTTCGGGTGGGTGTCAATTTCTAGGTCCCCGATTAGTCACGTGGCAATGTAAGAAACAAACTAATGTATCTGTTTCAACTGCAGAAGCTGAGTACATTGCTGCATCAGCAAGATGTTCTCAAATCCTTTGGTTGCAAAATCAACTACTGGATTATGGGTTCAATTTTCTTAAAACACCAATTTACATAGATAACACAGCTGCTATGTTTATAACAGCTAATCCTGTTCAACACTCAAAAACAAAACATATCGAAATTCGATATCATTTTCTTAGAGATAACTCTGAAAAAGGATTAATCATATTGATTCAAATTGCAACAGGAAAACAATTAGCAGATCTATTTACTAAAGCCTTCCTACCAGGACGGTTTGAACTCCCAAAATCAAAAGATCATAATAAGTGATCCTCTCATTATTAATTGCGTGTTTATATTTCGTGTGTGTGTGATTCTTGTTTTCCTTAAAAAACAAATACAAAAACATATATCAAAACTACAAAAATAGAGTCTTTTAGAAAGGATTATGTGATGCAACATGTGAGAAATGACAAATCATTAGTGAGATCAGTTGCATACTTCACTCATAAATAAAATCTACACATGATTAGATATGATGTGTAGACAATATCTGACTATTATGCTGAAAAAGTAAAATCTTGTGATCAAACTAAATATTAATGTTTGTGTGTATTCATTTGAGTACTTTTGAGTTGTTTTAGCTTATCAGATTGAATGCTTGTTAAGTTACACCACTCACACCTGTTGATACTGTGTTTAATCATGAGATCTGTTACAAAGCATCATCTCACTTCTCTGTTATGAGTCATCATAGACCTGAAGTGCTAAGATATCCTTTGTTGTAAGTGATTACAGACCTGGATTCTCTTTTTGATGCACAAGATGCCAATGTGCACAAACTATTCAAATGAATAGTCAGAGGTGATCAAATGGTTATCCATGATCATTCTCTATTAATTTAAGTAACATGAACTCTTGTGATACATATGTTTCAGGTAATAAGTTGAGTATGTGTTCTTTCTTGCATATCATGATGATGGTTGAGCTCTCTTAGTCTCTATATGCTTTACATCATGTCATATCTAAATCTAACCTAATCAATCCAAGAATTAAAAAAGTAAGTGAGTTGATAAATTTGTCAAAAACACTCATTGTCTGTCCTTAGATCTTGTGTCTTCTTTGCTGTGATATCACTGACCTGGAACACACTTGATCAGGATTTATTCATTGTCCATGACTATTCACATTTATTTTATTTTAATGTGTTGATCTTCATTAATATGATCTCACTGCAGACATTAATTCTTTTGGTTATATTAGATTTTGATTCTGATTTCATTTTGCTTTTATGCATGTTTTTGTGTGTGAAGGCAATGTCACAATGTGATGTGTGATCTTATTATCTTTCCTAAGAAACTTATAAGTTTTTCAAACTTAAAAGTTTAGGGGGAGTAATAAATGAAAGAGAAAATAATCATAATCAAAATCAAAATTAAAATGTTGAATTGAAAGGATGATGCTATATGTTCAAAGTATTTGTGTAAATTGAAAATGTAATTTTTGAAAAATATAATATGAACCTACATAAAATTTGCAAATGAAAATGCTTCTGTCATAAGTTGAAAATTAGATGATAATTGATTTTATGTTGAGACTAAAATGAAGGCATAAAATAAATTTAAAAATAAAAAGAAAATAAAATTTTGTGAATTGAAAGTGCAAAATGAAAAAGGTTCAAAATTGGGGGACTAAAAGGTAAAATGTTTGAAAAATTCAAAATTATGCTTCAAATGTTTTAAAAATTAGTATGAAATATTACTAATAATTTTAAACAAGTGTGCAGGTGAAGAAATTGGAAATCACAAGTGTTTAAATCATGGAAGTCAACTCAAAGTCAAAGTCAACTGAAAGTCAACTCATGCACCTAAACAGTGCGCATACGTCTTGATAGGAGCATGATGAAATTTTCAGGAATTATACAAGTGTTTGGACGTCTGACTCATTCCCATGCGTCTAAACAGTTGTAATAAATCTATGGAATTTTACAAGTGTTGGGCGTTTCTCACATTTCATGCGCCTAAATAGTTGTTATAAGTCCATGATTTTAATCAAGTGTTGGGCGTTTGTGATAATCTCATGCGCCTAAACAGTAAATGAGTTTGATTTTGACCAAGTGTTAGACGTTTAACATGTCTCATGCGTCTACATAGTTAAAAAGTTTCAAAATTACAAGTGTTAGACGTTTCAAAAAGTCCATGCGACTGAACAGTGCAAAAGCGCCTAAACAGTGCTTATGCGTCTGAACAGTTCCCATGCGTCTAAGTAAAAACTCACAAACAGTGTTCATGCGTCTAAAAAGATGGTGAATTTTAGGGTTTCATACGCCCAAACAGGGCTCATGCGCCTAAAATTTCACTTAATATAAATTGAACACTTACGCTTATTTCCTCATTCACACTTAAAATTTCACAGACAAAACCCCTGAACTTGCGACTATCTCTTATCATCATACTCTCATTTCATTTGCGATTGCATCAAATCCTGTTGATTATAGATAGTATTTGGATCTATAAACATAAGTTTGTGATTCAAATCTGTAAATTTTTGGTTAAATCAGATTATTGATATAGGCGTTTGAATGCTATTTGTGCGTTTGAACCCTATATAATTCAAGTTTAACTAATCAAATGTGAGTCATATCTAAAATTGACACTGGATTATTGATAAAAATCTGTTTGCGAGTATGTTGATGTAATGTTATTAATCTGAAAGTGAAAATGATTTGATGATTGTTAAATCAGTCGGTTCTTCAATAGAAGAAGAAGAAGATGAACAGACAGACTAAAGTTTGAATAAAAAAAATAATAATAATAAAATTAAATTTTTTTAAAGAAGTAAATCAAAATTAAAATGTTAGATAATGAATTCAAAATGAATAAAGATTAATGTTTTACAACTTGAAATCTCAATTCAAAAGTAAAAAATAAAAAGTCAAATTCAAAGGTCAAAAATCAAAAGTCAAAATAATAAGTTAAAATTAAATGAAAAAGTTATAAGTTAAAATTGCTAAGTCATATGTAGAAATAAATCTCATTAATCAATATTCAATGTTCTCATAATAATTTCCTTGTGTTTTGCAGATGATAGAAATAAAGTTTGAGCCAAAGCACAATATGGCTGCCTACTTAAATGATGAAAAAAGAGAAGCCATTGGATATGAAGAAATTATTAGATTTCTGCTCAGAACAAAATATGTATATGCTATGTGTGCAAGACCAATGATCAATGGAAGAATGATTAAGAGATTCTGGAGAACTGCACAAGTTGAAAGAGATGATGAAGGAAACAAAGTTCTAAGAGCTTTTATTACTACAGAAAGAATGCTTAAAGTATCTGAACAAGCAATCAGAATAGCTTTAAGACTTGGTGACAATGACCCTGAAGACTTATCAGAATATACCTTCAATGAATGTAGAGAGGTTTTTCTACAAATGGGTCATCCAGATAATTTCCCTAAAAAGCAATTTTTCAGAGCTCGAGTATATAAGCATTGGAAGCTGTTATGCTATATTTTTCAACATTGCATGTCCAAACGAAGTGCTGGTCATTCCCTGTAGACATTGCATCTCCCATTATTTCCTTAGCAACAAATAGAAGATTCAATATGGCTAAGTGGATAATGAATGGTTTCATTTTCAACCTTGAAAGAGGAGTGAGGAATAAGTACTTGATGTACCCAAGATTCCTCCAATTGCTCATTAATGAAGCAAATCCAGATTTGTATGCTGAAGGAGTTACTAGTGAAAAGCTATAGTTAGAGCACATGTCAGATGCTGTTTATATAAGACTGGCAATGATCACTGGTGCTCAAAACATTCCACTATTTGATTATATCAGGAATGTATCAATGAATGAAGTAGATATTAATCAGCAACACTTTCATCTATCTGAAGAAGAACCAATAGATCCAAATGATCTCATTGAGGATGTAGAAGATGAGGAAGAAAGTGAGGATGATGTTACTGAAAGCTCATCAGAAGAAGATGATGATGAAAACAATGAAAATGATGATAATAATGATGATGCTGAAGAAAGTGAGGATGAAGCTTCTGAAAGCTCATCAAGTGAAGAAAGTGATGACAATGACGATGATGATGGAAATGATTGTGCCACTGAAGCACATCAAGAAGAAACTGAGGAAAGAAATGAGGAAGATACTGTAGATGAACCTCAGAATATGGCTGAAGAAACCAATATTGATGATATTCATGATGATACTGCCAATGAAACACAAAATATGGATGAAGGAAATGTTGATGACATTCATGAGAAAGCTGTACAGGAAATAAATTCATAAAATCAAACCTTTGATTTTGATTTTATGAATGATATACTATACAATCCAGTATTTGAAGTTGATTTTAACGAAGGAGTAGAAGAAATTCCTGTGAGTACGAAACACAATGTGTCTGTACAAACAGAGGAGATAGTGAATATTGATGAGATGGAAATATAGAAAGAAGAAAATCTAAGTAAAGAGAAAGAGCTTGAAGAGTTGAAATTGGAGAATGAAAGGATGAAAGAGATAAACATATCTCTTGAAAAAGAAATTCAAAAGTTTAAGGATGAAAACTTAAAGTTGACTGAAGAAAATGCCTCAAAAGATGAAAAGATTGTGAGGTTTGCAAAAGATAAAGAAGATGTAATCAAGAATTTTGAAGTTATGATCAAAGATTATGACATTCTTGAGGAGAAGTTCAAGAAACTAACTGAAGAAAATGAAAAACTCAAAGATGATTTGCTAAAAGAAAAAGAAGCTCAGAAGTCTATCTCACCAGTACAAGTGATAAGTACTGACATAAATGTTGATGAAAATCTAGAGCAGATAAAAGGTAAAAGAAAAGTGGATGAAGTAGAAGATATAAGTATAACTGAATCATCTTCTAAGATGCAAAGAACTGAAGAAACTGTTGAAGAACAAAATGTTCATGAAAAGATTTAGGCTTTAGAAGATACTAAGGAAGTATACAATGATGATTGGTATGATGAAGTTCTAGATGATGAAGATATTGATGAAGCTCAATTTGTATCACATTTCTCTTCACAAGAACATACTCATGAACAAGATGAAGTACCACAAGACTTTGAAGAAAGATATAATTATCTTGTGAAGATGAAATACAATCGTGTATATTTGGATGGACTAACTGTTTCTCAGATTAGCGATGAATATGAGAAATGTATTTCTGCAGAGTCAGTAGCACCAGTAGATCCAAATGAGATTGTTGTTGAGCATGGTGAATGGACAAGAGCAAAAGAAGTGATCAATGTAGAAGAATTATCTAGCTCTGAGTTGCACCATCCTGATCCAGAAGATATGAGTATTCCTGCTCTTAGATCATTGTTGCAATCTAGAAACTACCCTTGGAGGAAACTAAAAAGATTACAATCTGTATCACTAAGGAACCTTGTCAGAAGCTTTCAAGAGACGGAGAAACAATTAAAGAAAATGATAGTACTTGATACATATAATCCTCAGTATCTTGAAATAACAAAGAGAACAAGAATGTTAAAGCCACATGAGATCAAACAAATATCAAGATTTGCTGATGCACATGTTCACAGGAAAGAGTTGATTGAAATGTTTGCTGATCTAGAAAGACAAGCTTATAAAGCCTCTACTGAACAAAGGCATATTTTTGACAATTCGAGATCAACTGGAGACTTGGTAAGAAACGTACTGCAAAGAGGACAATCAGTTGCTGAACTGCCGAATGCTATGATTGCTCCAGATTTTACCAACCAAGTAAAGATTATCGCATGGAAGTATGATGAAGTATTGGATGCATTTTTGATAAAAATGCTGTGTGTGATATATATCACTTTTACTCTAGCATCATAAAACTTCCAGTGCAAGATCTGAAAGAACTGAATAGATTACCTCTGATCATTCCTTCTGATTCAAAACATGGCAAGATGTTTGTAGAATTATTAAGAAGAGGATTGGATCGATCAAGTAATTTTCTTATTACAAGATGTGAGCAAGAGGATAAGGAGTATTTTGTTACTACGAGGAATAATAAAAAGCTCAAGGGATTACAATCTGAGGAGGAACATTCTATGATTGAATTTTATGACAAGTATTTTGAGAAGGTTACAACTCCTGGTCTGAAAGTGATAGATGGTAATCAAAACTCAAAGCCAATCCTCAGATGGTTTTATAACACTGAGACGTTTGAGCTTAAGTTGGTCTGAAATCTAGAAAGATGGGATGAGGACATGATTACTTTATTTGGAGTTTTTGAATTAAAGCTTTTACATCCGAGTTATATCTCATTTTTGTCTGTACAAAAATTTGAGAAAGTATCTCCTGAAATAGCAGAGCAAGACAAGAAATATTTCATTTCCATTATTAATGTGATGAATGCAGCTATGGAAAGAATATCTCTGAGAAAGACTCTTGCGTATGCCAACATTGTCAAGAAAGATATTAAAGATATTGAATTCATGAGAATATCAAGAAAAGGAGTACTAGAAGTATACTCAAAGGAAAGTCAAAAGCCTATTGAGTTATATGCTAACATATCATCTCATGTCTTTCAAAAGATACGTTGGAAAGAATGAATCAGATGGAGATCAAGACGAATGAAGCTAAACCCGAACAAGGCATTCTTGCAAGTAAATTCAAGTCTGCAATTTCAAATGCTTTGAAAGAATTAGATATGTATAAACAGAAGACGATGTTTAAGGTCAAAGAAGAACCAGAAGATTTCTTTGAAGAATGAAGACAAAGAGTTGAAGATAAAGGCTGAAGATAAAGTTGAAGATGGAAAAGAAGACAAAGATTGAAGATTTTGAAGACAGAAGACCATGTCAATCTTAGGGGGAGTATTGTTAGTGCTCTAAGAAAGATTAACATGTTGTCTTTAGTTGTCTTTTTATATTTTGTAATAGTATAGGGACTATTTGTGTAATTAGTTAGTTCCTTTACTTTTTGTTTTCATTATAAATAGCTTAGACTTACAGGTAGTAGAAAAACTAAGAATTGAATTCGAACCTGCTTTCATACTTTTTAATTGTCTAAGCTTGATATTAAAGAAAACTTGAATTTTGTTGATATCTTGTTTTGATTTGATTACTTTGTGTGAATTTCATTAAATTGTGTTCATAAATCACCACAGATTGGTACATTTGATCCTATCACTTGGTAAATATTAGTAGTTACGAATCGGTTGTTGATAATTGTAAAATGTTAAGTTGATTTGATTTGGAATAACATTAGTAAGTTTGATAGTGTTGATTTTAACATTGTCATTAGCAATGGCAACCGTGACGATGTCACCTTAACATCATACGACATACACACCACACAGAAGGAGAAACTCACACACAACAACTTCAGTCGCACGACAGGACCTGACGCACGACTCAACACTCCATTCACACGAATCAACCCTCATTCGTATGAATCAACTTCATTCGTACCATTGAACCTTCATTCGTGTGACCCAACATTCAGTCGTACCACACAACACCCCAATCGCACGACTTAACATCCATACGCACGAATCAACCTTCATTCGTACGAATCAGCTTCATTCGTACGACTGAACCTTCATTTGTGCGACTGGCTTTCAGTCGTGCGTTACACGCACATTCGCATACATTCATTCGGTCGCATGACTCAATCGCACACATTCATTCGCTCGCATGAGTCAATCGCACGCATACACACAGTTGCACGACTCAGTCGCACGACACACCCAGTCACACAACTCAGTCGCACGATAGACTCAGACGCATGGCTCAGTCGCACGACTCACCCAGTCGCACGGCTCAGTCGCATGGTCGACCCAGTCGCCTGAACAATAGGTTCCCGACTGCTGAAGTGCAAAGCAGCCTTCGGCTGCTCTGTGCACGGGATTCACACCACAAGGACTTCCATAAACACATTTCAAACACACCCAAACAAGAAGAACACGCAGAAAGACGTCACACGCACCCACACGACCTCATGTGCTCGAGTTGGTTCCGAACACCCGAAGTCGTATACAAGCAAGAAAAGGGACGACCAAGGTCGTCTACCTGCAAGAAAAGAGTGGTCTCAGCTGTAGCCGAGGTCTTGCCGGTGAAAACGTGAAGAAACGGGGCGGTTTTGGTGCAAGGAGGAGGAGAAAAGTGAAAGGAGAAGAAGATGAAGAAAAATGAAGATGGAATGGAGGCTAGGGCTGGAAATGGGGTTTATATACCAAGCCCTAGTTTGGAAAAATGTCACATTTAGTCCCTGCACTTAGCCCCCGAGTTTCCCAAATTTGTTTCGGTTGAAAACGACTTTAATAGGTTAGTTATATTAATGGTGAAAATGTATTTAATGATATTTGTAACTTAAAAATGGTTTTATTAGTGACAATAATATTATAAAAAAATGGTATATTTAGTGATAACGATGACGAAAATTGTAAAAGTTTTAAAGATAGCATGTGTTTACGATTAGAGCACAAGCATGAAGACGATAAAGCAAGTATAATATCCACACGAATAGTTTATAAAGATGAGGAATGAACGAGCGAAGAAAAGTTAACGGGGTCCACGTTAATTGACGGACCTTTTGGTGACGGATGTCACACTTGCACCTTTGAAATGCCCCATAGTTGCACCCCCTAGTAGTCTCTCTCTCGGACCCCTCATCACTGTCGTCATCATGGACTACCACCTTAGGGTTTGATGGCTCCTCTTCAGATTCCTCCGTCCTCCCGGTGGACCTTCCAGAATTCTTCTCATCTTCCTTCCTCTTCTTATCAGCTTTCTCTCCATCCTTGACTGCCTTGATCACCTCGGTCACCACCGAGGGCAAGTCATTTTGCATGACATTGTAGACTTCGTCAGCGATAGCCTCTTTCACAGTGGATTTGAGGGTTGCTGATTCCTCCCCCTTCAGGTGACTATGGAGGTCTGACTCCTCGTGAACAGTCTCAGGAGCCTTAGCTTTGCTCCGGGTGACACATGGCTCACTAGTACGCCCGCCGCGATCACCACCTCGGGTTGCCCTCCCTGATTTTCTACCAGCCATAACTATTTCCTATAAGATTCAAACACCAAAATGGTTATTCAAGATAATTGCTCAGATCATTATAAGTACGCTAAGTCCTTAATTACAGTGGTCAAGTGTGATTAACCACTTACCTTACCCTCCTGTCCCAAGCAATCACTATCCTAACACATATCAGTATTCAAATCTACAAGCACATAAGACAAATAGCACATACACATAATTCCGGTTTTACTTGAAACTTTTACCTGATGGCACGTAGCTACTTGAATTGGCATCCTTCATTCAGTCCCATTTTCAGTTTAAGTTTAGGTTTTGAAAATAGTTTACCCAATTCTCTTAAACTTTGGCTCTGATACCAACTTATAAGGCCCCGTTCCCGGTAGACCTCACCGTTGGTTAATCATAGCATAAAATCATTTTTAATAACCAAACATTGCAGCGGAATTAAATAGACATTCATCTAAAACTTGGGAAAAAACATATTGTACTCATACATTTGTCCTTCAGTTGTAAATAAAACATAGTATTTGTTCTTAAATTACAATTTATAGTAGATTTTATAAACAAAAATGCCATCCACTACCATGCAAGTAGCTTCCCACCTTGTGCCATCCTCAGCAGTATCATTTACCTACCAACTATTATGCACAAAAGTCAGCTTTGCTGAGTGAGTTTAGTTTTAGATAAATAAGAAAATATAAACTTTATCCTTCATATATTGACCACGCATACGTTATAATACATAACATTTCTTGCATCATAATAAGCATGTTCATTATCTTCCATTCTTTCATTATCTTTTACTTTCATCATAAACGAGATTGCACAAAGCAAGAGCTCCATGTTGATCGACAACAAATGTCGATCCCTGTTGGTACACATGAAAACGGTAGCTAACCCTTGACAGTTGATCCACACTGTAAGGCACATAGCCCGCTCATGAATACGGATCCATCATCATACATCAGACTCACATAAGTGAGTCTATCATAGTGCTTGAAAGACATTTCATCATCAAACGGGCCCGGGGTAACATTTGTTAAATTCCACTTCTCATTATTATTATCTTCCACTTTAATATATAATACTTAACTTATTAATGTTAGTTCTCTAGAAAGATTAACATGTTGTCTTTATTTGTCTTTTTACTATTTGTAATAGTATAGGGACTAGTTTTGTAATTTTGTTAGTTCCTTGTGTTTCATTATAAATAGCTTAGACTTGTAGGAGACGAGAGTAGTGGATGAACACAAATTCATAACTGCTTACTTACTTTATAATTGTCTTTGCTTGATATTAATGAAACTATGAATTTTGTTGATATCTTGCTTGATTTGATTACTTTGTTTGTATTTCTTTGAATTGTGTTCATACATCATCACAGATTGGTACAATTGATCCTATCAATTGGTATCAGAGCTGTTGGTACTGTTGGTTGAGTGATTTTTGAGGTTTGTCAAACTTTCAAACTAAAAAATTCACTGAATCTGTGATTGATAGACAAGTCAATTGAAAATTTGTGGATTTCAGAGGTGTTTCATCATCAGAAACATGTTTTGAACCACAATCAGCAGTTAAACTCATCAAATTCGAGATAATTGGTTGAATTTGTGTTCGAAAAGGTCACTATTTTTTGAACTGAAAATCACAAAATTGATTGATTTGTTGTTGATATTAAAAGAAATTGATGTTAGAAGAATGATTATCGGTATAATACATGTCTAATTGGAAAGTTTCAATCCAATTCATCAACATTTGAAGAATTTCAGAAGATTTGAGTTAGTTACATTCATATGAACATGATGTGTTGGATCTAGAAAGGCTGGTGCAACCAAAACCAAATCACTTAGAATATTTTGGTACAACAAATAAAGGACTTCCGAAGCCAAGTGTGGAACTTCCGAAGGAAAAAGGAGCTCTTCCAAAGACCAAGTGTAAAACTAACTTCCGAAGGAAAACTCCAACTTCCGAAGACAAAGAACTAACTTCCGAAGATCAAGACTTAGAATGACAGATTAGAAGTCAACTTTCGAAGTATAGAAGTCCTCAAGCCTCGGAAGTATAGAAGCCTCTTCCGAAGTATAAGTGGCTTCGGAAGAACTTGTTCTTCCAAAGCCAACTTACCTTCAGAAGACACTGCTATTATCCAATGGACAAAGTATGGTCTCTCTGACACTCGGCTGCAAACCTCTGAGATACTGCATGGTGTTTTCTCAAAAGCCATGTAGTTGACCATACTTTATTCCACTGTTTACCTTTATAAGTTAGTACAGTTGCCATCTATAGTTGGTGACAAAAGGTAGGTCATGGACATGTCATGACTACCATATCTTAGATAATACTTTATCTAAGATACATTAACTTTAGCATTGTAGTATATGCTTTAGTCTTAGGTTTCCAGCTGGTATCAAAGTATATCCGGCTATAGGATCTAGCTCATGTTTTATGCTGGTAAGAGTCTTGTAATATCTTGAGTTGAGAAGTAATATATACAAGTGCCTTGAAAATTATTTCTTTGTGTTCCTTGCTACTTATTATATTATTATCAACTCTTGTAAAAGACTTTACTTCATCTGATTTGAGTGTTCTATAAGTGAGTTTGAGAGAAATCCAAGTGTTTAAGTGACAAACCCGATACTGCAATTTGGTATCAGAGCTTTTTACGCTCTTGATTGTGAGATCTTACCATCCTAATCAACCTATTTTTCACTCCTCCTTACACCACACTCAAAATGGCCCTCAACAAATCTGAAGTAGAGATGGGGACGATGACCAAAGCTCCCATCATCACTCCTGAAAACTTCAGGTCATGGAGTAGAAGAATGGAAGGCTTCATCAGGTATCAAGACAAAAAGATGTGGCAATCCATTGTCAATGGCTCGTATAAGCCAAAGGTAGCTAGTGGAAACGGTGCCATGATTGAGAAAGCTGTTGAAGATTATTCTGATGAGGACCGGAAGAAGCTAGACATTGACAGCAGTCCTATGACTGTTCTCATGACTGCAATTCCCAACTCCAGCATGGTGGGGTTTGAGCATTGCAAGTCTGCCAAAGAACTGTTTGATGCACTTGCTCAAATGTACTCAAGCTCAAATGACTCCAAGAAGGACTCACTGAAGCAGCAGTTCGAGAACTTCACCTACGTTGCTGGAGAGACTCATAGCCAGCAGTACTTCAGGTACATGGATCTCATTTCTTCCCTTCAATCTGTGGGAATTGCTCATGAACTTAGAGACCTTACAAGAAAGTTCATGAGTGCATTACCAAATGAGTGGACATTCTATTGTGTCTCTATCAAGAGAACAGAGAACCTGAATACACTCACCATGACTGAACTCTATGGGATCCTTGATGGATACCGTTTGGAAATGGAGAGTAAGAGAGGTCATCAGACAAGCAGACCCTTGAGTCTTCCTGCTAGCAACGCTTTAATGGTTGCTGAAGGCTCAGGAATCTCCCAACCTCAACAATACATGACTTACACCCAGCAGCCATCTTGTTCTTCTGGGCCATACATCATATTTCCTGAGACTCCAAGGTCTCAACAAGCTTAGAAAAGCTCCTTTCAGGACAGCTGTGCTTTTGTCTCAAGAAGTGGACACTCAAATGATTATCAATATTGCTTTGATGATCTAGAGTGCTTCAGCCCAGATGACGTGGAATACGTGGACATAGTCCAACAAATGGCTCCACTAACCTACAGAGCAAAGAAGTTCTTTAAGAGAATTGGAAGGCAATTTCCCCAGAACCCAATCAACAACAAATTTGGGTTTGACAAAACCAAGGCCAAATGTTACAACTGTAACCAACTTGGTCATTTTGCAAGGGAATGCAAGGCTCCCAAGTCCAACTCGCGAACCCCACAGGCCTCCACATATCCCTCTACACCAAAGCCCACCGGAAAGTCAACAGAAACAACTACAATGGCTCAAGAAGTTGACTGGAGCTTCATGGTACAGGATGTGACTCCTGCTCAAGCACTCATGGCCGGAACATATAAAAAAAGGTATATGAACATCTCTGTACTCCTGCCTGTATTGCTAAGGTTAAATTGTATCAGGACTACAATATGGAGATTAAATCCGATATTGAGTCTTTAAATGTTTTAAAATCTGATTTTAAAAGGGCTGAATCTGACTATCAAAGAAAAATTGAGAAGTTAGAGAAAACTGCGTCCCTATTAAAACACGAACACAAACTATAAGACTCAAATAAAGGATTTAATATCTAAATTGACTGAGGTTCAAGCCCAGCTTGTCACAGCTGAGGCTCAAGCCAGAAAGTATGCTATTTTCGAGAAAAACTTCCAAGCCATTCTTGAATCATCCTCTCACTCAAAGCTTTGTTACCAAAACAAATGTGGGTTGGGAACCAATGAAATTGCTCCACCACACTCCTATTAGTCTATAAGACAACCAAAGTGTGGTACTGAGGAGCAAGAGGTTCCATCTGCTGACCCACCTTCATATGAGTCAAAGAATGATGCAACTACGGAGACCATCACAGGGAAGAACCAGTTAATTATACCCTCTTATACCAATGATGATCAAACCCTGAAAACCAAAGCCAGAAGAAGCAGAGCTAAGGCAGCCAGAAAAACTGCCAAGAAAGTGGCTGAGTCTAAGCTGAAGATAGACCCAAAGCAAAAGGGTGTATTTATCTCAGCTGGATTCCAGGTGTTTGGAAACTCTGATTCAGGAAAGGGGTGTAATACCAGCACTCCTATCCTACCAAAGGATCAGAAGTTAAAGGGAAAGGTTGCTGATGAAGAAAGAAAGAACAAGAAACACCAATCCTTAAGTTCCCAAAAGTTTAACATTGCATGCATAATGTATGGTCTGCAAAACCACATGGCCAAAGATTGTTACTACAATCCTGCTAGCACACATTATGCAAATAATGTTAAAAAGGAAGGAGTCAGGGAAGGTTTCTCATTTGGACCATATCAAATGGTTCAAGTGATGAAAAAGGGAAAGCTTGTTTCCTAAGCAAGGCTGCTTTCGGTAGAAGATCCTTCTTCCGAAAGAAAAAGGCTTCGGAAGCTAAAGCTATCAAGACTCAAAAGAATAAAATAATCCCCTTGAAACCATCCCAGAAGAAGACTGCTTCGGAGGAAAAGGTGGTGAAGGCTTCTTCCGAAAAGAAAGAAGCTTTGGAAGAATGCTAAGCTACAAAAGCTTCAACAAGCTCATCCTCCATGATCAACCAATGGATGGAATGGAAGATCAAGGAAGATGTTGTAGCCCAAACCTCTTCTTCAAAGACATCCATTGAACCCCCATGCATAAATTTTGGTTCAATTATGTCATTATCATTGGAAGAACAAAAGACCAACAAGGCTTGGGTTTCCAATCAAAACTAATCATCTCATCTTATGTGCAGGGACATCCATATGACAAGAATAACAATGTTTGGATTGTGGATAGTGGATGCTCCACGCACATGACAGGGAACAGATCTCTCCTTCAACAATGTCAACATTATGATGGAGGTTCTGTCCAGTTTGGAGGTGAGGCCAAGGATATATTTCTGGCAGAGGAAGTATATCCAACGGAAAGTTAAAGGTTGACAAAGTTAACTTTGTCAAACAGCTTGAACACAACCTGTTAAGTGTTTCTCAATTCTGTGATCAAAAGCATCAAATGCTCTTCACTGAACATGAGTGCATAATCCTCAAACCCGGGATGACAATTCCTCAGGAATTGGTGCTTCTTAGATCTCCCAAGAAAGGGGATATGTACAAGCTGGATATGAACAATGCTTCCCCAATAGGAGAAGTATCATGCTTTCTTTCCAAAGCTGATGGTGATGAGTCAACACTATCGCATAAACGAATGTGTCATGTAAATTTTAAGACAATGAATAAATTGGCTAAAAATAACTTGGTACATGGTTTGCCTAAAAAGGAACTTTCTACACAGATAACTGTGTTGCATGCCTGAAAGGGAAGCAACACAGGGCATCTCATAAATCCAAAGTTGTTAACTCCATCACCACCCCATTACACTTATTGTACATGGATCTATTTGGTCCCACAAGTATAATGAGCATTGGAAGAAAATCATATTGCCTTGTGATTGTTGATGATTTTACTAGATTTACATGGGTATTCTTTTTAAGAACCAAAGATGAAACTGCTGAAACATTGAAATCTTTTATTCTTAATATAGAAAATCAAATTGATCATAAGGTTAAAATAATTAGAAGTGATCAAGGGACTGAGTTTAAGAACCAAGTTCTTGACTCATTCTGTAACTTAAAAGGGATTGCTAGACAATATAGTGCTCCTAGAACTCCTCAACAAAATGGTGTTGCTGAGAGGAGGAATAGGACACTTATTGAGGCTGCTCGGACTATGTTAGCTGATTCAAAGCTGCCTCTAACATTCTGGGCAGAGCCAGTCAGCACTGCATGCTATGTGCAGAACAGGGTTCTTGTAGTAAAGCCACATGGAAAAACCCCTTATGAGTTATGGAACAAGAGGCCACTGTTCATTGGCTTTCTAAGAACTTTTGACAGCAGGTGTACCATACTTAACACAAAAGACAATTTGGCAAAATTTGCTGAAAAGTCGGATGATGCTATCTTTGTTGGATATTCCTCTAACTCTAGAGCTTATAGAGTTTATAACATTAAAAAACCAACAATTTGAGGAATCTTCCAACATTGTAGGCAATGAGCACAGTCCTTGTGTTAGGGGGAATGGCTCTGATCATATCTTTCTTAGAATTGTTTCCAAACTATTCTAAACCATGTTGTGAGAATGTTTCAGCTGGAACAGGTGCTCAAAGTGACTCCAATGAAGATCAACTGTTTGAGCTTTCCAGACCTATTCCAAGTTCTCCAAGAGCTGTAGCAAATCAAGTTCCCACTATTGAAAGATCTGACAGTATAACTGTTGATACATATGTACCTAGATGTGGATCTTAATTTAATATGTCATGAATGTCTTACACTTATGTAATGATTGGGTGATTAATGAAATGAGAATGTTTGGTTGTGATTTATAATGTTTAATATTTCATTAATGAGTTGTGTATATTGACTTGATTATATAGGCTTCTGATTGTTTGAATTGATACACATAATGTTATAACAATGAATTCATTCAAACTTGGTTAAGTAAAGTTCACATGCGTCCGACTGGACCATGCGCCCCAACAGTGGTCATGCGTCCGAATGGCCATGCGACTGATTGTCTATGCGCCTAAACAGTCCATACGCCTGAACAACTTCATGCGACTGACTCAGTCGCACGACTGAACACTCAGTCGTGCGAATGGATCAACCGCATGGCTCAATCGCACGAATGAACCATGCTAATGGATCAGTCGCAAGAATGAGCAACCCTAACCTATAAATACCACCTAATTCGTGGAAAAACATAACACTTGATATTACTTCGACTCCAGACGTACCCTAGCCGTCCAGAAACCTCCAAGAACCTGTTCCAAGTTCACAGATCGCACTAGATCGATTCTATATCGTTCTTAACGTTTAGATTCAATTTATAATTGATTCGACGTGCGTTCTCACTGATTGGATCGCCAATCAAATAGGATTCCGCACTATTTGAGTTGGTATACACGTTAATCAGTTAGTATTTCGTGCAATACACGATCCTAACAAGTGGTATTAGAGCTTTGGCTCTTGATTACGTGTGATTCAATCGTTTTTGGATACAAAAGTTCTGTTTTTTCACTAAAAACGCAATCTTTTCGTGTCAAACGGTGTCTTGGACGTCTCCTGCTCATAAAGTTTTAGTTTTTCCGGCATACGGCGATTAGGGTTAGTGAAAATTCGGGTTTTTACGGCCAAAACATTTTAAACCTAGAAATTTTCGAAATCCAGCAGCTTCAGTCGCACGGTTGACTCAATCGCATGACTGGACTCATTCGCATCCCTCAGACGCACGATTGGACTCATTCGTACCTTTATTCGTACAATTGAGCAAACAGTTTGCATTGTTCAACCGCATCAGTTCATTCGCACGACTGGACCAACCGCATTAGTTCAGCCGCACAATTAAACCATTCGCATTGTTCAATTGCACGGATAGCCCAATCGCACAGCTCCATTCGCACCAGTAAAACAGTTTGTTTAAGAGACTAAAGTTAATAGCAATGGAGGACCAGTATTCAGCGTTTATAGAAGGGAAGGACTCACGCATTCAGAACTTACTGGTACTGGAGAGTGAAGTGGGGAATCATAATAAACCCCCTAAGCTTATAACATTAGATGAATTCCCACATTGGAAGCAACGTTTTGAGATCTACTTCAATGGAGTAGATCCTAATATGTGGGAAGCCATTGAGACGGGGTACAGTATGCCAGTAGGTGCTGATGGAGTTAAACTTACATTAGGTGGCATGACTGATGCACAGAAAGTCAAATATAATGTTGAAAAGAGAGTGTATGCGTTGCTAACTCAGTCTATTCCTAAGGATATTTTCCATCAATTCTCTAAGAACAAGCAAGCTGAGAAGTTATGGGATGAGCTGGAGAAAAGGTATGACGGGAATGCGTCATTGAAGGCTATTAAAGCTAAAGAGTTGAAAAAAGAGTTTTATAACTTCTCATCGATGGGTAATGAGAGTTTGGATGATGTCATTGATAGATTCTACCATTTGATGAGCGAGCTGCACACGCATGGTGTCACAACGACCATGGAAGACAAAGTGTCGAATTTTGCAGACGGGTTGCCAGAAAATTGGGCTTCTTTTGTTTCAAATCTGAGACAGAATGGATTGCTAGCGAGGTTGGACATCAATGATTTCATTCTAAAGTTGCGAGAAGAAGCAGTAAGGATGAAGTACCGAGCTCAAAAGTCTTTGTATACTCAGAATCCAACTCTGTACAATGCAACTCCACAAGTCAAGACATCTGGAGCACCACTTCAGACTGCCTTTGTGTCAAGCTCATCTGGTCCTTTACAAGCCTCTACTTTAGGGTCAGAAACGTCAGGGTCTTCTAGTACCCAATACATTGCATCTGAAGCAAATGCTACAAGACTGAAGACCGAGAATCTCTGAAATGTGACTGTAGAAGTAGCAAGAGAGCACATGGATCTCTTAGCAGCAGTAGTCCACTCCTATGATGGACTTGTTGCTGGGAAAATTGGAAACTGCCATCTGGCAGACGAGGACTACGAGCAGGTAGATGAGACAGAGCTGGAGAGGATGGATATAATATGGGCCTTAGCAAGTGCTGTCCGAAGAGCTAAGAAGTTTGTGAAGAAGACCGGACAAAACTTGGTTGCTACTAAGGACACTACTTTTGGTTTTGACAAGAGCAAGGTGACCTGTTTCAACTGTGGAGAAAAAGGGCACTTCAAACGAGAGTGTGTGAAGCCCAAGAAGACTGGAAACGGGAATCCATTCTCGTCCTTCACTCGTCAAGATAAGCCAACTAGCAGTCCTACTTCATCAAGCAAGGATCCAAAAGCCTTGACTGCTCATGATGATGAGGGACAGGACTAGAGTTTTCGGTTTGGCTCTCTGGGAGAATCAAATATTGCTAGTGTGGAAGACTTAGATGATGATTCCGCGAGTGAAGGAGATATTGCAGTGGAACTCGCGATGTCAAACATTGAAGAGACTGCAACTGAGGTCAACTACAAGCCTGAAGAAGGGAAAACTACAACAAAGACATAATCACCAGAACAAGAAACATTAGATGCTGCTTAGATGGCTGATTCATCAGAACCTCCTCAGGTAAGTACTACTGACCAACTTTTCAAAATTCATGCTTGTTCTGATTGTAATAATTTTAGGGAAAGCATAGATCTGAAATTTGCTAGGTTATTAGATCATAATGATAGCTTAGTAAAGGATTTGCAACTGTGCACTGAGGCAAACATAGTTTTAAAACAAAATGAGCATAGTTACAAAGAAAAGATAGACCTTTGGAATAAACAGCTTAGGGAAACAGAAGTAGTAGCCTTTAACCAAGTAAATGACATTAGGTACTATCTTAACTCCCTAGAAGACACTAAGAAACAAAAAGCAGTTTTAGAAGTAGAAGTCAATTCATTAAAGCAAAAACTGCACAGTTGGACAAGTTCATCTCCTATTGTCCGACACTTAGTGAGAGAACGTAACAATGGGGAGGGTTTGGGATATAAAGTGGTTCCACCACCACCTGAGACCTTGATGAACACTAAGAGTAAACCAATAAATAATAATCCAATCAAGGATCATATGGTGTCTACTCCTCTTGTAAGTGATCCAGATTCCTCATATACTTTAAATGAATCTGGAACAAAACAAAAGGAGGCCACTTCAAAGGCAAAAGGTAAAATGCCTTGTGTTAATCTGGAAAAAGAATTTGAAAAGGTTAATATAAAGTCAGGGTCAAAGAAAGTCAAATCTAAACCTAAAAAGACTATTAATGTTAACCTATCATGAGTTTCATGTCAAAGTCCAGTTAACCAAAATGGAAAAGATGTTAAGAATGTTAAAACAATTAAGTTTGTTAAACAAGATATAACATCAAAAGAAGTAGAGTCAAAGCCCAAACATAATGATGTCACTAGGGTGTCACACACGTCTCCACATAGACAGAATAATCATAAAGTTGATAGCAGGTCATGCTACAACTGTGGAGAGTGTGGACACATTGCTTCTTACTGTCCTTACTATCAGACACCTAGGAAGAAAGTTGAACTTTAGGAATCAAAACCTAGGTCTTCTAAGAGGAGCTCATTGACTCCACCTAGAAGAACTAGTGATCCCAAAGTTCAACCCATTAGCCAGTCGTCTGTTTATCACAAACAGGCCTTACACAAATCTGGCTTGTGAAAGAAAAATCAGCCTCTGTGTCTGATAATGAGGACAAGAAGTCACCTGAGCTACCCTCACCTTCTAAGGGTCAATGGGTTGAATTCATGATGTGTGATGCCTCTGGGAACCCCAAGCCAGTAAAGGCTTGGGTTCCTAACCTGAACTAATGTTTTAAATTGAATGTGCAGGGTGTTCGCTACAGTGCTGAAACCAACACGTGGATTGTAGATAGCGGAGCATCCACGCACATGACAGGGAACAGGGCACTCTTATCAAACTTCAAACAAATAAAAGGAGGCCATGTTTCCTTTGCTCGTAACAAAGGAGGTTATATCACAACTCAAGGGGAAGTGGGAAATCAGAAAGTTAAGTTTGATAGAGTGAACTACGTACAACAACTTCAAAACAACTTACTTTCTGTTTCCCAAATATGTGACAAAGGATTTAAGGTTGTATTCGACAACAAGAAGTGTTATGTCCTGAAAAAGGACTATGTGATTCCGGAGGACCAAGTTTTGATGACAACTTTAAGATATAAAGATCTTTATGTTTTGGATCACTCAACGGCTTCCACAACGGATCATGAAGTTCAGTGCTTCTTATCAAAAGCTACTGAGAAGGACTCCATTTCCTGGCATAGGAGAATGGGACACATTAATCAACGGAAGATGAATCACTTGATCCGGAATGATCTCGTGAGAGGGGTTAACGTCAAAAATTTCCAACTTCCTGATTTCTGTGTAGCATGCAAGAAAGGCAAACATACGAAGAAGTCTCATAAGGAAAAGAAAGTTCATTGCATCGAGCTTCCTCTTGAACTTCTTCACATGGATCTGTTTGGTCCAGTCAGTACAAAAAGCATTGCAGGCGACTTGTACTACTATGTGGTTACTGATGACTACTCAAGATTCTCTTGGGTAATGTTTCTGAAGTCCAAATCAGAAACATTTGAGTCTTTCAAGGAATTAGTAACTACACTCGAATCTCTCTACAAGCTATCGGTAAGACATGTACGCTCAGACAACGGGACCGAGTTCAAGAATCAAAGGATGGAGGCTTACTGCAAGGAAAAGGGAATTGTGCACCAGTTCACTTCTGCCTACACGCCTCAGATGAATGGCGTTGCTAAGAGAAAGAATCGCAACTTGATAGAGACCGCACGGACAATGCCAGAAGACTCGAAATTGCCTATCCAATTCTGGAATGAGGCAGTGGCAAATGCATGTTACACATTAAATCGAGTTCTGGTAGTCAAACGCTATGGCAAGACATGTTACAAGTTACTACAACGACGTAAACCTAATCTAGAGTATCTCGAACCATTTGGCGCACCGTGCACCCAACTAAAGAAGACTCAAGAAGGAAAATTTAGCGAGAAGGCTGAAGAAGGTATCTTCCTAGGATACAACATACCGAACAAGAGAGTTTACAACAACTCAACGGGTTTAGTAGAAGTGTGGTGTAATGTTGATGTTCAGAGATACACCACACCACCTACTGGAAAAGGACCCGCCTTCTTTTTCGACTATGATGGATTCTTCAAGTCCTTCAACATACCTATCTCCACTTCTGACGAGGAGTTAGCAACAAAGATGATGTATGATGTCTTGAACTCCCCGTCACTAGATTCAGCATCATTGGGTTCACAAGGTGACTCATCTCACCACTCAGGGGGAGCACTCGAAGCAAGTGACTCCTCCTCAGAAGATGAAGCTGAGGAAAATGACCAGAACAATCAGGAGGGATAGGTTCAAATTCCTGCAAGTCCACAAGCATCTAATAGTATTGCTTCTTTGACTTCGGAACCTCAAACTCCTACTACCTCAGATACAGCACCAAATGTTCATAATCTTCACTCTGAGGTAGTTGTTCCCACCACTCCAAGATCACGTCTAAATGTCTATCATCCCCTAGACAATGTCATTGGGGATGTCAGATCAGGAGTGCATACCAGAAATCAGCTGTACTCAGCTGATTATGCCTTGGTAATGGAAAAAAGATACATCCACGACGGTGCTTATCGATGTTTTGTCTCGCAGGTTGAGCCAAAATACGTCAGTGAAGCACTGAATGATGAGGCATGGGTGAGTGCTATGCAAGAAGAACTTCTTCAGTTCAAGAAGTTAGGCTTGTGGACTCTGGTGCATAGACCTAAAGGTGTAAGGTCATTGGCACCAAATGGGTTTTGAAATGCAAGAAGGATGACCAAGGCGTCATTATCAGGAACAAGGCTCGGCTTGTAGTTCAAGGATTTCGACAAGTCGAGGGTATAGATTACAATGAAGTGTTTGCACCCGTGGCAAGAATGGAAGCCATCCGCATCTTCCTTGCCTATGCATCGTATATGAAGATTAAAGTTTATCAACTGGATGTGAAGAGTGCATTCCTTCATGGTGAAATCCGAGAGACAGTGTACGTCAGTCAACCCGAGGGATTTGAAGATCCATATCATCGGGACCGAGTTTACAAACTCGACAAGGCTTTATACGGGCTTCATCAAGCTCCAAGAGCCTGGTATGAGAAACTCTTAACTCACCTTGTGAAACATGGATTTCGCAAAAGGGGTTATTTATTGCCCACTGTTTATCAAAGAGAAAGATGGTGATTTGCTGCTTGTTCAAATATATGTGGATGATATCATCTTCGGATCAAAGAATGAAGATTTATGTAAAGAGGTTGAAGCAGTAATGAAGGCTGAATTTGAGATGAGTGCCATGGCAGAGATTATATTCTTTCTCGGGTTACAGGTGGATCAGACACCAAAAGGAATTTTCCTACATCAGACCAAGTATGTAGGAGACATTCTCAGTCGGTTTGACATGGAGAATGCTTCTGCAGCTGGGACTCCACTTGCTACAAACCATGATATAGCACCCGATTAAAATGGTAATCTGGTCGATGCAACCATGTACCGAGTAATGATTGGATCTCTCATGTACCTCACTGCCTCAAGACCTAACATCATGTATGCTACATGTCTATGTTCAAGATATCAGGCTAAGCCAAAGGTTATCCATCTGATTGGGGTCAAAAGGATATTTCGGTATTTGAAGGGTACTCCAACACTTGGGTTGTGGTATCCTCATGATGATGATTTTGAGCTCACGGCATATAGTGACTCGGATTACGGTGGCTGCAAGATGAATTACAAGTCTACATCAGCAGGGTGTCAATTCTTTAGGAGGAGATTAGTGACATGGCAGTGTAAGAATCAGACCTCGGTTGAATTGTCAACCTGTGAAGCCGAATACGTTGTTGCTGCAAGTTGCTGTTCACAAATCATTTGGATTCAACAGCAAATGCGGGACTTCGGTTTAAATTTCTCTTCTACTCCTATTTTTGTTGATAACTCTACTGCAATTGCAGTAACTAAAAATCCGGTACAACATCCTAAGACCAAACACATCGGCATAAAATATCACTTTATACGTGACTACTTTGAAAAGAATTTAATCGATGTGGTAAAAATAAACACTGATTTTCAACGCGCTGACCTCTATACAAAGGCTTTTGACAAACCACGTTTTCTATATTTGTTAGAGGTCAACGGCGTTAAAAAGAAAATTGATGTCATTTCAGATGATGACCATGTGTAGTCTGATGCATTTAATCTAATTTTTATTTTTCCTTTTATTTCATTTATTTATTCTATTTTCTATTTACATTAAATATATGTTATTTAGTTGTCTATTAAAATCCTAAAAAACGTAAATCGGTTACGGTTTTAGAATTTTAGGGGGAGAATAGGTCAGCCAGTAACATTAAAAAAAACGAGGGAGAAGGATAGGCTAGCTGATAGAAAGTAGATCGTATCTATGATACCGATTCAAATATTTTGGAAAATGATAGTACACAGGAACAAATCAAGTGGGACTTTAAAAGTTTAAATTAGTTAAGATGCAAATTCAAAGTATAAGTCTGTGTAGTCTGAGCAATATAAAAGGAAAAATGATAAGAAAAACTGGTAACTACTAAGGTAACACAACGAAAGTAGACCTAGAGGTTGCTAGACCACAGATGATATGTCGGTAGATTCAACACAATAGATGATTAGACCTGATTGGTGATCTCAACATCAAACTAAGTTGTTCAACTGACTGTGGGTTCACATTTTATCACTGGTTAACACAATCAATAATATTCCAATAAGGGGTGACGAGCAAATAAACGCCACAAATATGAGCGAATGACCATAAATAGAGCAAAGCACGAAAAAAATTGAAAAGCAAATGCTATCAAGCTAATAACTTATGTTGTTGGTGCGTTATGTGCAAAAGAAAAATAAAGATGCTCTAACAAGAAGATAGGTTGTGTGCCTCTCTGCTGTGCAATGGCACTGACCTGAGGATAAGCATAACCTAGATATTCTAGAATTCAATGTTGTTTGCCGCCTCTCTGTTGTGAGATGGCACTAACCTAAGGCTTGGCTTCTCTTTGAAAGCTCTAAGAATAGTCTCTTCTTGTCAAAATACCCGTAGACCGCTCAAAATCTCCTGAGGAATGTTGATTACCACATAAGCGTGGGATCCACAAATGTTGGTTGAAATAATTAAACCTTAAACTATCACCAATCTGTGTCAAAAGTCTGTGTATGGATTTAAGAGGACAAGTATACTGACAATCATCGTGGCTACAATTCTTGAAAGTGCAAATCAATGTGGGGATCTAATAGTACCAGTATGATTTCCTAAATTTGCTAACGACTCTAGATGAACAACAAGAAGTGAGCATCAAAATGTTTTTAATAACATGTCCCAAATGATTTGACTTGCCTGTATGATTCCAAATTGAATTGGTCCAGTTATGGTTAAAATTAATTGAAGCTTCCTATTCCGGAACCGAATCCAGTAGATTTCTATCTTTGGATTTACACCTCACAAAAGTCAAAGTGTTTAAAAGGTAAATGGGTCACGTCTGAGGTGACAAAGTGTTTAAAAGGATCATGTCTGAGGTGATCAAAAGTCTTTCAAGTTAAAATGATCATGTCTGAGATGATCAAATGTTCATAATGTTAATTCGACAGTTTAAAAGGGTTTAAATGTCAAATGGTCATAAAGGCAGAAAATTTCATGAGTATGACCCATTCGCACGACTGGACCATGAGTATGGACCAATCGTACGAATGGACCATACTCATGCCTGTTATAACCGAATGGACATGAGTATGGACCATTCAACCGAATGGCTTATACGAATGAGCCATTCGGCCGATGGAGAGTGAGCGAATGAACAAGTCGCACGACTGAGCAATAGTCGGACGACTGAAGGTGAGCGACTGATCCAATCGCACGACTGAAGTCCATTCGCCCGAATGAAATGAACGAATGAGTCCAGTCGTACGATTGAATTCAGGTTTAGTATAAATAGAGGGGGAGTCGGTCGCAGGGACTCATCACTCCCAAATTTTCCTTAATTCGCACGACTAAGTGTTACTCTGCCAAATTTTCGTTTGATCACTATAAATCATTGATTGTTGTGTACTGACTATCTACACTGATTATACAGGTATATTGCGGTGCAAATCCATCAAAATTTCACTCAATTTGAGTCCAAATCTGGACAGTCGGACCTATCTGAGAACCGAAACATGTTTGGACTAATAACCTAACAAAACTAAGTAAAATAATGAAATCAAAGTCGTTAGGTGTTAAACTAAATGGTTCCGAGTCTAATGAATCAGAACACGATGTCTAATCTTAAAATTGGTCAAAAAATTGAATTTGAATTGAACAGCCAGAAGGTCATGCGAATGGACAGGTTGATGAACTTCAGTCCCACGACTGAGGTGTGCGAATAGCTAAACCGCACGACTGAACCATGCGTATGAGTTCAGTCGCACGACTGGTGTAAACGCATGAGTTTACATACGTATGAGCCTAGTCGCACACTCAGTCGTACGTATGAGGTCATTCGCACGACTGGATCTCAGTCGCACTGCTCATTCGCACGACTTGATCTCAGTCGTACAGTCTCATTCACATGACAGAAAAGAATATTTTCAAGTTCAAGTGATTCAAGATAGTATTAACCAACGAATACTAATGTTTATATTCATTGTGTAACAGATGGCGAGTCGCTGGACTATGAGCACTAAGCACAACATTTGTGCTCATCTGGATCTGACATCCAGAAATGCTTCAGACTTTTCTTGCATTATCACATTCTGAGGAGATCGAGGATCGCTCATGCTATATCTGCTCCATGTACACCGTATCGCTCTATTCAGCAGGCCTTCTGGGAAGGCACAGTAGTTGATAGATCTTCTGAGCCTCATCGTATCAGGAGTACCATTTTTGGAGAGGCCATTGAGATCACTGAGGATGATCTCAGGACGGTGCTAAAGTTTGGGGACGATGCTGACTGTCCCACTAGACTACACCCCCTTACTGTCAGAGGATGTTTCTTGCGAGCTAAGTACTCTGGGGACATCAACGCAGGGGTGCTCAACAAGAGCAACCTGTGCCCCCAGTTCAAGTACCTCGCACATGTGCTGCTGAAGTGCATAGCGTCTAGGAAGGGAGGATTTGATGAGCTGTCAGATCAGATTCAGAATGCATATGCAGCGTTGGTGCTGAACCACCCGTTTAGCTTCTCCAGGATGATCTTCACCTACTTGGTGGAGAACATTAAGGGGAAAGGGAAGGAGGGCTTCTGCATGTACCCTCGATTTTTGCAGATGATTATTGATCAGAAGCTCCCTTCCTTGCCAAAGGAGAAGGAAGATGCCATTGTGCTTGAGGTGATGGATGATACCACCTTAGGCAGGATGAAGTTGTACAGGGGGAAGCAGGTGAAACCCCCTATCAGGCGACTGTTTGGGCATCTGGCCCGTGAGGATTATGTGGCGCCAGCTCGGAGGAAGTGGCGCCACGATGACAGTGACTCGGACGTTGAGCAGATTGCTCTACCCTCCGATGACTCCGACGGTGATAATCATGATACTGATCAGGGAGGGAATGTTCAGGGTGGACACGAACCAGCTCCTATTCACCCTAACTTCCAGATGGAGGAGGAGGAGGAGTCAGATGAAGAACCTTTGGTGCGAACGGTGGGGAGTCGGGTCATAGCCACGGAGAGAGGTATTAGGGCGGTTGGTGGACGCCATGGGGAGTCCGGGGATGCTGCAGTTGTTGATAAAGATCCATTATATACCCCGGACCCACCCAGCAGCCAAAGGGGAACATCCTCCTCGAAGGGAACGAGGAAAAAGAGAATGGCTCAGCCTCATGGAATGAAGAATAAGAGAAGGAGATTTACCTTGATCACCACCACAGCCACCACCACAGCCACCACCACAGGTACCACCACCACTACCACACCCTCTACCACTGTCACCACACCACCCACCACTACACGCATCCCATTTACACCATATCTACCACACCCACTCCACCACCACTTTCATCCAGACCAACCCCAATCTTCACCACTGCCACCACCACCACCACTACTAGCCACCAAGCAGGCCCATCATCACATCCCACCCATCCATCTGGATCACCTTTACCTCCCAGTGGGGTAGAGGAACAACTCTCAGCACTGAATCGTATGGTGCTGAGGCTGCTGGCAGCCAATGACGAGAAGACATCTCAGATTCGTTAGTTGGTAGATCTTACAGCTGCACAATCTCAGAAGATTTCTCAGTAGGCTCAGCTGATTGAGCAGCAGGCACAGCAGATGGCTGCTCAGAGCCAAGAGATTGCACAACTCCAGGAGCATAAAGTCCTATCAGCAAAGAAGATAGAGGAGTTGGAGGATGCCAAAAAGACTATCTTGCTCAAGAGATTGCCTCAGATGCCGATGTTAACATCAAAAAGGCAGAATGGGCTGCATGTTTTGAGGAGATCCGAGCCCAACGCGCTGCTCCTAAACCGAATGTCTACACCAAGCTCTACAAAGTGAAGAAACATCACAAGTGTTGGATTCTTTATGCCCAAGACACATAGAACATTGATGTGGTTAGTACGTTATGATCCAAGTCGGGTCATACCCAATAACAAGCTTAGCAAACACCAATTAATATTTAATTGATGATATGATCATGCAATTAAATAAATACACCAATTTAGAAAATGGGTTTTCTAAATAAGTTGCATATGAGATTGAACAACTTATATGGATATTTTGTTCATGGACATTATTTGTAATGTTGTTTAATTTAGTTAAATAACATCAAATAATAAAAGTGTGTGTATGTTATATAATTAAAAGGTTAATTATATATATGTATCTTTATTAATCTTTAGTTTGACAAATGATTAATATACAAGGACCATTTTGGGAAAATCACAAAATTAAAACAACCCTAAAAGGGTTTTCGGCCGCCCCCCTTGTGTAGCCCTATCCCTTTGTTTTGTTTTGTTTTCTCTTGGGTTCTTGGCTCTCTTAGAAGATACACACTCCATTTTTAGATCTCTCTCACTCTCTTATATGTAAAAGGGTCACAAGAACATGATCTTTCATTTGGAAGAAAGATATCATGGCTGGAACAAACTTCTAACATCCTTGTTGATGTTCACGGCTGGAATAGAGGTTCCAGCAGCCTTCTTGATCCGATTTGGTGTTCAAATCCTAGCAAAGATGGTGTTTTCTTAGAGGCTTGTGGGTATGGACACTTGAGGACATCTACTTTGGTGTTTTGGCCATTCAAGAGCAGCCTTTTCTTCACCCAAATCACGTTTTTAGCAGCCCTTATGGAAGGTGTTTCATTCACGTTTTCAGCAGCCTACAAAGGTAGTTTGTTGATGTTGTTTTGGTTGTTTCCTTCTCTTGATAGCTAATTCAAACACATATGAATGATCCTTATGTTTTGGGTTTGTTGAAACAAAGTTATGAACTTTTAATTTTCAGATTACAACATGATATTAATCTATTATTCCGCTGCGTTTTTCTAAGTTTAAATGGTTAAACTAGTTTGTTATAGGTCCAACAAACCCAACATTGGCAACTAGAGCCGGATATGTGGATGAATAGCTTCATTTGTCCTTGTAAAATTGGTTTTATAGGAATTTAACAACCTAATAGGGGCTGTTTTGTGATGATATGATGATACCCCAACCTTTCAAGGTTATATCTTGCATGCTTACGATTAAATCTTGAAAGGATGACATCAAATGGTTGATTGTGTTGTTTGGACATAACCTAAATGTTTTGGTTCATGTTGGCCAGAACTTTAAGGTTATAAAAGGGGTTCATTTTGTTCTTGAAATGATGTATATGGATACATATTTTAGTGCATAACATAGCCTTGACCATGTGTGTTTTGGAATTGGTTGTTTGTGATTTTGTCATGTTGGTTGTATTCATTCAAAGGGTTGTAATATTATTCTTTTGTGTTTGTATTTGGGTTGTAATTTATTTATTCATTTAGTTATGTAATAAATAGAATAGATGCATTTCTTTTATTAGAAAATTGTATTAGGATATGATTTTGTAAAAGAAGATGCACAAGAAGAAGACCCAAAAGGAAGGACACAAGAGACATGGACACTTGAAGCATTTGGATGTGGAATCAAGTGGGAGTTCATGGACACATATGATGTGTCATTGTTAACCCTTAGGAATGACCTTATGACAACACTTGTGATGGCAAACAAGTGTAGTCAACTTAGTGGCTATGGTTATGCACATATGTTTGTATGATTATGCTTGTTTGGTTGTTTGTTGTATGATTGTTGTTTGATATTTGGATATGCAAAACAAACTCATTAGCAAACTTAACAAGCTAGAAATTTATGGTTTCTAATCATTAAGTGGTTATTAAAAGGTTATTAAAAGGATTAATGATTTAATAAAAGAGGTTTTATTAAAAATAAACCATAGGGTACCATGTATTTGAAAGCATGCGAATACAAGGTACATAGAGTTTTCATAACTAGAATTAATGGAAACTTAAATCCCTTTGGTAACAAGTCTAACACCATCCTTTTACACGACACTCGAATCTCTTGGGAACTATTTGTGGGATAAAGGTCACCTAACCACTTGTAGGGAACTTGTATCTTTGAGGTGAGTCTAACGTACTTGTGGGATAAAGGTCACCTAACTGCTTGTATGTGAAAACTCACACGTGTGTGTAAGTAGGACAACTTGAATTGGAAACCATGTGATTAGGGTCACCGAAGCATGGCGTACAATGGTGTTGATGGGATTAAACATGCCGACTAAACATATGATGTTTAACCGATCCCATAAGACTAGAAGTTGCAATAGGTTGCAATTGTAAACTGTTGACTACCTTGTTAATTTAAATAATGGGATAAAGGTCACCTAACCATCATTTAAATGTAACGTTGGTTTCTAGATTTTAATTAGTAATTGTCTATGAGACATGTAAAGGGTATTAATAGTTAAAATGCAATTTTTCAGAAATACTAAAATGAACTTTGTAATTTTGTAATAATGGCCGCAACCACGATGCTACTACCCCGACCGTCCCTACCCTATCACCGAGAACCATCTTAAAAGGGGATCGTCTTAACCATAATAAACTTATGGACTCAATTTTTAAATTTGAGAATCGTTCTCAAAAATGAGTAAAGGCCTATGTCCTTGACGATCCCATACCTCGCCAACCAACGCTGTTGATGTTAAGGCCTTTTGACGATTGGCTTAGGCACACTAAGGATTCTGTGCAAGTATCCTACCTCATGTTGGGAATATGATTCCCGAACTCCAAAAGGGTTTGGAGCATCATGGGGCATATGACATGATAATCTAGTTGAAGGAAATGTTCCTTCAACAAACTCTAGTAGATTGCTACGAAACGGTTCGAGCATTTTATACATGTCACATGGAAGAAACCCAATCGATATCATCTTATATACTCTTAAGATGAAAATCCACATTGATAGCCTCAAGATGCTTAACTATCCTGCCTCAAAGTAGTTGGCCAAGGATTTGATCCTTGATTGCCTAACTAAAGGTTTGAGACATTCATAATAAACTGTAATATGAATGGGTGGGACAAGAGCATTGGTGAACTTCACGCAATGCTCAAAGCAACCGAGGCAGGGATGGATAGAGAGGTTCTACCTATTCTCTCGATCAATGACGAAGGCTATAATAAATGGCCAATCCCGATCCTAAGGCAATTATTGCCAAAGGAAAGGAATACATCAAAGCAAAGGTTAATGCGAAACCTCGAAAAGCCTAAGCTTATGAAGCCTAAGGTAACGAAGAACGTTCCATGCTTTGAGTATGGAGAGATAGGACAATAAATAGGAATTGTTCCTCCTATCTCAAGGAGTTGAAAGACAAGAGGGATGTTGAGCAAACCTCAAATACAATTTCCATGATTCACACATTGTATTAAATGTCATTTCTTCAAACACATGGGTATTGGATACCGGATGTGAAACTCATTCTTGCAATTGTTGCAAAGGGGTTCAAAAGAAATGTGCGCTTCAAGGAAGGAAACTCTATTTTGAGACTTTCAAATTGTTTGGAAGTTGTTCTCAAACCCTTTTATATGCATCTAGTTTGACTAAAAACATAATTAAGGTTTCCTATTAAAACAATGTGATCATGATTTAAAGTTTGTAAATAATGGTATTAAGTTTTATGGATGATGTATTTCATTTTAAGGACATACCTTTTAATGATATCCATGAATTGGTTCATGATAATTCGTCCTACAATGACTTATTATACACATTAAGCACAAAGAAACTTAAAATAGGTTTAAGTTATTATTATCTTTGACATTATCGTATTAGTCACATAAACAAGAATTGGATTCAAACACTTCAAAAGAATGGTCTTTTGGAAACAAATGAAAATGTTTCATTTGATAAGTGTGAACCAAAAGACTTACTAGGAATGATACATTTGGATGTATGTAGTCCTTTTAAGACAATGACAAAGATTGGTGAAAGATACTTCATTATTTTACCGACGATTACAGTCGCTATTATTGTGTGCACTTGATGACACATAAGTATGAAGCTTTTGAAATGTTCAAAATCTTCAATAATGAAGTAGAATATCAACTCCAAATAACTATCTGTGTTCTTCATTCTGATAAAGAAGAAACTGAACCTTATTTGGATATGGTTCAATTTATTATGGCTATGAGCTTACCATCTTTATCATTTTAGGTTTTCGCATTGCTCTCTAAGGCTCATATTATGAATATGACCCGGACAAAGAAAGTGTATATAAGTTGAGAATCCACAGAGACTGTATGGAATACTGTTTCTTTGACTCAACAGAGCAAAAGTATTTATTGCTCGAAAGGCTAAGTTCTTAGAAACCGAGTTCTTTATGGAAGGAATGACGTATAGAACTGTGGAACTTGATAAGAAACAAAATCCACAAGCCGATACACTTTTAGTTGACACTAGCTACCAACAAGAGGTTGTTGATAATAATCAAGAGGTTGATAAATATACACAAAAACGTTCACAAATCTGGTAGAGTTAGTATTCCATCTAAGTGATATGAATATTCAAAGAATGGATACTATGTGGTTGAACCCTGTAGGCTAACCATATACCAAGATGTTATGTCCAATTTGGATTGGACAAATGGCTAGAAGCCATGAACGTAAGGATGCAATCCATTTATAACAACCAAGTTTGGGAATTGGTTGACCCTCCACTTAACTCCAAACCGGTTGGATACAAGTGAGTTTTGAAGATGAAAACAGATATGCATGGAGACTTGAATACTTATAAGTTAAAGACTTATAGCATAAGGTTTCCATCAAACTCAATTGGTTGAATATGATGAAACTCTTGCGCCCGTGGCAATGCTAAAGCCGATTAGGATATCATGTGCCATAACTGCATATTCTGAATATGAGTTTTGGCAAATGGATGTCAAAACCGCTTTTCTTAATGAACATCTCGAAGAGATTGTCCATTCAGTTCAGCATGATGGTTTTGTCGATCCATGACATCCTAATAATGTATATAAGTTAAAGTGATCAATCTATGGATTGAAACAAGCATCGAGAAGGTTGTGTATATATATAAAGGCTAGTGGGAGCATAATTGTATTCTTAGTGTTGTATGTTGATGACACACTACTATTTTGTAAGGCCCCGTTCCCGGGAATCCTCACAGTTGGTTAACCATAGCATAAAATCAGTTTAATAATAAAACATTGCAGCGGAAATAATTAAACATTCATTTAAACCTTTGAAAACACATCGTAGTCATACATTTGTCATTTAATTGTAAACAAAACATATTACTTGTTCTTAAATTACAATAAAGATTTTCATAAACTTGAATGCCATCCATAACTCCCCAAGTAGCTCCATGTGCCATCCTCAGCATCAGCATTTACCTGCCAACTATTATGCATAAAAGTCAGCTTCGCTGAGTGAGTTCTAGTTTTAAATAATATAAGAAAATATAACTTTATCCTTCATATAATGACCATGCATACATCATAGTACATAACATTACTTGCATCATAATAAGCATGTTCATTATCTTTCATTCTTTCATTATCTTTCACTTTCATCATAAATGAGATTGCACAAAGCAAGAGCTCCATGTTGATTGACAACAAATGCCAATCCCTGTCGGTACACATGAAAACGGTAGCTAACCCCCGACAGTTGATCCACACTGCAAGGCACATAGCCCGCTCATGAATACAGATCCATCATCATACATCAGACTCACATAAGTGAAGTCTATCATAGTGCTTGCAAGACTTTTCATCATCATACGGGCCCGGGGGTAACATTCATTAAGTTTCGCTTTTCATTAATATCATCTTCCACTTTAGTATATATAATACTTATCTTATTAAGTACACAACATGCCAAGTAAAATCATCATAAAACATAACCGAACCGCCGCGGGACAGCGGGGGTTCGGGGGCGGCAGCCCCTGACAGCGGGGTCCTAGGGGCAGCAGCCCCTAGTGGGGTCCAAGGGGCAACGCCCCTGGCTGGGGCCGGGCTGTTTCCTGTTAAAACCCCTTAAAATCTTGATCAGCAGCCCTTTTGGTTGTTTCCTTCTCTTGATAGCTAGTTCAAACACATATGAATGATCCTTATATTTAAGGTTTTATATAACACATTTACTTATAGAAAAATCGTTCTTCCTGTTAAAACCCCTTAAAATCTTGATCATTTAAAAACGTAAATTTAGTATGCATAATAGCCCCAAAACATGGAAAAACTTATAAATAGGGGATCTAGAACTCACTTGGATACCACGAATAACTTCTAGGCTAAGCTTACAACGCTAGGATCACTCTACACAGCCTGCAGAATAGCTAACACTTAAAGGGGTTAATTTCTGCCTAAATTCGATGCTAATTTCGCTGCAAGAATCAGCAATTTCGCAGCTAGGTTCGCCAACAGTTTCGCTGCTAGTTTCACCAGCAGTTTCGCTGCTAGTTTCGCTAGCACCTTCGCTGGCAGTTTCGCTGGCATCTTCGCTGCCAGTTTCGCCCAACTTTCGTTGGAAAACCATGTCTGCGAAACTACCTGCAAAACTATAGTTTCGCAGGAAGATCCGCAGTTTCGCTGATTGAATATGCAAATTCGCTGGATGAACACGCAGTTTCGCAGATCGCATAAAAATTACGGACCAGACCATTTTTAACCCAAAATCATAACTTTTTACGTCCAATCCCTTAGTTTATCATCCATGAGGCTAAATCTAAGCTTTATACATGTTTTCATACGTAAAAATGTGACCTTTATGCGATTCTTTGCAACTTTTCAAAACCCAAAACCCTAGAATCCGGGTTTGATCTACAGAAGGGTTTAGAGGTCGATTCTTACCTGGATTTGTTGCTTCTTTCTTAGATCTTGATGCTCCAACACCCAGATCTTCAATCTCTTCACCTTAGAATCTTCAAATCTTGAGTTTTCTCCACTTTCTCTCTCTACTTTCTCTCTCTACGAATTTTGGTGGCTAGGGTTGTAATGATGGAGATGGAGCTGATTTGGGTGGGTTAAGGGCTGATTATGGGCCTTAATCACTTAGGCTCTTGTCCATAAACCCAATTTGGCCCATAATCCATTTCCTTCTTTTATTAAATACCCATTATTTAAGCCCATTATCTTTAATGACTCGTTTCGACTTTTCGGGGTGTTACATATTTGGAAATAATATTCCAACCTTGGAAGGTGTTAAAACCTAGCTTGGAAGATTTTTTTCATATAAGATCTCGTTTAAGCCACCCATATTTTGGAATAAGGATCTATAAGGATAGATCGAGGTGGTTGATAGGGTTAAACCAAAGTGCATATATATTGATAAAATCTTGAAAAGGTTCAAGATGAAAAACTCTTAGAAAGGTATGGTACCTATTCAAGGAGGGACAGTGTTGACTACGTCTCAATGTCCAAGCTCATAGGATGAGCAAAATCAAATGAATGATATCCCATACGCATCTGCTATAGGATCCATCATTTGTGTGATGATATGCACTAGACCGGACGAGTCATGCTTATTAAGTATGACAAAGTAGATACCAATAGAAATTATCATTGGTTGGCTCTTAAAAGTATATTGAAATACCTTAGTAGGACTAAGGATTTGTTTCTAATATACGGATCTATTGAAAAGGAAGTCGTTGTAAAGGGTTACACGGATGCAGGCTTCCAAAACTGATCGAGATGATTTTCGATCACAATCGGGGTATACTTCCATTATGAATGGAGAAGAAGTGTCCTTGAAAGGTTCAAAGCAAGACACGGTAGCATTGTTCACTACAAAAAAAATCCGAATACATAGCCGCTTCATTGGCAGCTTGGGAAGCTGCATGGATAAATTTGTCCATTGCTTATCTATGGGTGGTCTCTACCATTCAAGACCCCTCGAAATCTTTGGTAATTACGTGGGCGGGATTGCTCAAATCAAGGAACCCCGTACTCATCAAAAGACTAAGCACCTTGAGCGGAGATTCAACATCATAAGGTATGGAGTTGAAAAGGGTAAAGATATGTATTCGTAAAGTTCATAAAGATCAAAACATTGCTGATCCACTAACGAAGCTCCTTGATGAGAGCAAAGTATGAGGGTCATACTTGTGCCTTAGGACTTCGATTTACTGGTGATTAGAATTGATCTATTTAGCATATAAAACATGGAACAATTGTAATATTTAACTCTTTTATATATTTGAGTTATGTTCCCTTTTAGCATGTTTACATCCATGAATAATTCTTTTATTCTAAATGTCCGTAGTCGGTCATATTTGTGGGAACAAATATGAATGTAAGACTATTATGAACTTGGATTGGTGGATATTCATAAGGCATGAATATAGAGCAATTGGTTGCTGCCAAGGTTCATAGATATTTGTAGGATACGAATATTGGACTGACCCGCGTCTCAAATCTTACTACATGAATCTCATTGATTGATCATAGTAATTTGAGTAAAGGCGAATATCATTTGGTTCCATCCTCTGACCTGAGATACATATTGGGTTTTGATATTCACCAAGTGTTATACCTTGAGCTAGTTCTTCGCTTCGCTGATATGAAATAATGGTCAGTACATAAGGCTATGTTCAATATGACATAAGGTGATTGTGAGAAACGTATGTAGTCAAGATGGGATTTGTTCCTCTTATTCGTTGAGAGTATGATGTCTAAGGCCTGATTAAGTTAAATCAACAAGGAATGATCATTCTATGTCCTTGATTTAACATGACATCTGTAACAAAAGGATAAATGATTGATTCACCTAATCATTTCAAGTTTGGAACTTGAAAGGGGATGAAGTTATTGAATGGCTTATAGTCATGCGTATTAAGTAGTAAACCGTTGTTAGGCGGTATTTACTGCTTGCATCAATCTTCTATGTATCTTGTGCAAGTGGGGATTGTTGGATTCTTTATTGCCCAAGACACATAGAACATTGATGTGGTTAGTACGTTATGATCCAAGTCGGGTCATACCCATAACAAGCTTAGCAAACACCAATTAATATTTAATTAATGATATGATCATGCAATTAAATAAATACCCAATTAGAAAATGGGTTTTCTAAATAGTTGCATATGAGATTGCCAACTTATATGGATTTTTGTTCATGGACATTATTTGTAATGTTGTTTAATTAGTTAAATAACATCAAATAATAAAAGTTTGTGTATGTTATATAATTAAAAGGTTAATTATATATATGTATCTTTATTAATCTTTAGTTCGACAAAAGATTAATATACAAGGACCATTTTGGGAAAATCACAAATTAAAACAACCCTAAAAGGGGTTTTCGGGCGCCCCCTTGTGTAGCCTATCCCTTTGTTTTGTTTTGTTTTCTCTGGGGTCTTGGCTCTCTTAGAAGATACACACTCCTCCATTTTCAGATCCTCTCACTCTCTTATATGCAAAAGGGTCACAAGAACATGATCTTTTCTTTTGGAAAAAGATATCATGGCTGGAACAAACTTCTAACATCCTTGTTGATGTTCACGGCTGGAATAGAGTTCCAGCAGCCTTCTGATCCGATTTGGTGGTCAAATCGTAGCAAAGATGGTGTTTTCTTAGAGGCTTGTGGGTATGGACACTTGAGGACATCTACTTTGGTGTTTTGTCCATTCAAGAGCAGCCTTTTTTCACCCAAATCACGTTTTTAGCAGCCCTTATGGAAGGTGTTTCATTCACGTTTTCAGCAGCCTACAAAGGTAGTTTGTTGATGTTGTTTTGGTTGTTTCCTTCTCTTGATAGCTAGTTCAAACACATATGAATGATCCTTATGTTTTGGGTTTGTTGAAACAAAGTTATGAACTTTTAATTTTCAGATTAGACATGATATTACTCTATTATTCCGCTGCGTTTTTCTAAGTTTAAATGGTTAAACTAGTTTGTTAAAGGTCCAACGAACCCAACAACAAGGTGTCAGGCAAGATTATCGCGTGGGCCCATTTTGAGGATCTTAACGTGTACGCGATAAAGAGAGAGAAGGGTATCGAGTACTTTAGATTCCCACATGATCTAAAGACTCTACCTGGTTTTGAGCTCAACCAGCTAGCAAGACTAAAGCTGCTATATGCTGACCCGAGAAAGATGTCAGGCTGGTTTGAGGCTGCGTTAAAGAAAGAGTACCACACCAAATGGGTAAACTTCAAACCTCAACAACCTATGAGGTATATCCGAAGGTCTGAGGTTGATTCCATGACTGGAAAGCCTAGAATAGTGCTGAAGTGGAGTCCTCCGCGTACCATGTCCAAGATCCCACTACGGGAAATGCCACAGGACTTCACTCCACACTTTAAATGGTGGTACTATGATTGGAGAACAGGAGAGGCAGTCATAGCCTTAAACAATGAAGGAAAAATGGATACTATCAGGGTATTTGACCCTATGTGGCTCACTAACTTGTTTGTAAATGATGTCTAGACATTATACAAGTGGCCACTATTCTATGACTCTCAAGATATTGTACAAGCTCTACAGGTCCAGAACGTTATAAGACTCTGCTTTGCATTTGAGATACACGCAGGAGTCACAAAAGAAGAGAAGTACAAAAAGTATGAGGAGGTAGTGAACAAGAAAGACATTAGATAGATCTAGGTCCAAGGGGGAGTTTGTTGATACATATGTACCTAGATGTGGATCTTAATGTAATATGTCATGAATGTCTTACACTTATATAATGATTGGGTGATTAATGAAATGAGAATGTTTGGTTGTGATTTATAATGTTTAATATTTCATTAATGAGTTGTGTATATTGACTTGATTATATAGGTTTGTGATTGTTTGAATTGATACACATAATGTTATAACAATGAATTCATTCAAACTTGGTTAAGTAAAGTTCACATGCGTCCGACTAGACCATGCGCCCCAACAGTGGTCATGCGTCCGAATGGCCATGCGACTGAGGGTCTATGCGCCTAAACAGTCCTTACGCCTGAACAACTTCATGCGGCTGACTCAGTCGCACGACTGAACACTCAGTCGTGCGAATGGATCAACCGCATGGCTCAATCGCACGAATGAATTGCTAATGGTTCAGTCGCACGAATGAGCAACCCTAACCTATAAATACCACCTAATTCATGGAAAAACGTAACACTTGATATTACTTCGACTCAAGACGTACCCTAGCCGTCCAGAAACTTCCAAGAACCTGTTCCAAGTTCACAGATCACACTAGATCGATTCTATATTGTTCTTAACATTTAGATTCAATTGATAATTGATTCGACGTGTGTTCTCACTGATTGGATCGCCAATCAAAGAGGATTCCGCAATATTTGAGTTGGTATACACGTTAATCAGTTAGTATTTCGTGCAATACACGATCCTAACAATAACCATCTCAAGAGATAGTGGAGCTTCAACAAGCAATTCACCTGTTGACTTTCAAACCTCTTCAGGTGATCCTGCACAACATCAAGCTGATGAAAGCAACATTTTGAAGGAACAGGCAACTGTTGATGATGCTTCACAGCAAACAAATGATGATGTTTCTCTTTCATTCAATCAGTCCTCATTGAATGAGCTTGAAACAACAGCTGGACTAGGTATTCAAGCTCCTGAGCAAAATATGTCCAATTTGGATTTATCTTTGCAACTGGAGGTGATTCCTAGACTTAGGATTTATAACACTCATCCAGCTGAGATCATCATAGGGGAAGTCTCTGAAGGCGTGAGAACAAGAGGACAAACTCACAATGGGAATGTCTGTTTGTACTCATGCTTTTTATCCCAAATGGAACCCAATAAGGTGGAAGATGCCTTGAAAGATAGTAGCTGGGTTGAATCAATGCAAGAGGAGCTGCTTTAATTCAAAAGACAAAAGGTTTGGAACCTATGTCCGCTACCATCTGGTCAAGTACCTATAGGCACTAAATGGGTTTTCAGAAAGAAGAGAGATGATAGAGCCTTGATTATCAAGAACAAGGCAAGACTGGTGGTTCAAGGATACACTCAAGAAAACAGGAATCGATTATACTCATGTCTTTGCACCAGTTGCAAGACTTGAGGCAGTTAGGATCTTCCTTGCTTATGCTGCATCCAAGAATTTCACTGTCTACCAGCTTGATGTCAAGTGTGCCTTTCTATATGGGGATATAGATAGGGAAGTCTGGGATATTGATAGGGAAGTCTATGTATGCCAACCTCCGGGATTTTAAGATCCACAGCATCCCAACTATGTGTGCAAATTGCATAAAGCTCTATATGGGCTGCACCAAACACCTAGGGTGTGGTATGAGACATTGTCTCAGTTTCTCCTGAAGAATGGTTACACTAGAGGTACCATTGACAAGACTCTTTTCATAAGGAAGTCTGGGAAGGACATCTTGCTCGTTCAAGTCTATGTTGATGACATCATATTTGGTTCCGCAAATGACCAAATTTGTAAAGACTTTGAGAGCATTATGAAGAAGAAGTTTGAAATGAGTTCCATGGGAAAAATGGACTTTTTCCTTGGAATTCAGGGGAAGCAAATGAAGGAAGGGTTCTTTATCAGTCAATCTAAGTATGTCAATGATATCTAGAAATATTTGATATGAAAGATTGTAAAGCAGCAAAAACACCTATAGCCAGAAACCACAATCTCTGCCCTGATTCTGAGGGGGAGGATACTGATCAACATCAGTATAGAGCGATTATTGGTTCTCTGATGTATCTCACAGCAAGTAGACCTGATATCATGTTTGCAACTTGCATTTGTGCAAGATATCAGGCTGCTCTAAAGGTGTCTCTGCCAAGAGAATTCTTAGATACCTTAAAGGAGCACCTAAACTAGGTCTCTGGTATCCAAGAAATAGTGATTTCAATCTCTATGGTTACTCTTGCAATGATTATGGTGGCTGCAATATCATCAAGAAATCAACATCTGGTGGATGTCAATTTCTTGGTGGAAGGATCATCTCATGGCAATGCAAGAAGCAATCATGTGTCTCTACATCAACTGCTGAAGCTGAATACATTGCTGCTGCTAGTTGCTGTGCTCAGCTGCTGTGGATTGAAAACCAGATGATAGACTACGGATTCAACTTCATGAGCACTCCTATCCACATTAACAACAACAGTGCTATATCCATTACTAAAAATCCAGTAAAGCACTCCAAGACTAAGCATATCGATATCAGGTATCACTTCATTAGAGATATTCATGAGAAAAATCTTATCAAGCTAATCAAAGTTGATTCAAATGAACAATGACTTGTTCACCAAAGCCTTTGATGAACAAAGATTTAAATATCTCATTACAGCTATTAGGATGATAAACCTTGATTAGTCGATCTCATTTGAAAACCTTTTAATGTGTAAAGTCTTATGTCAAAACAATCTAAGCCCTGTTACAAAAGATCTTTCTTTAAAATTTTATCTAAGTATGAATTCTTCCGAAGAGGAATTAACCCTCGGAAGATATTTTACATATCTTCCGAAGCAAATTTCTCCCAAGATAATTTTCTTCTCGGAAGAGTTGTTAAGTCTCGAAAGAAGCGATTGATTTCATATTAGATCTACTTTCGAAGCTTGTAACACTCTCCATTTGGAAAGCAACATATACTCTCGGAAGTAGTCACTTTACCTTCGGAAGTAAATTTGCTTCCGGAAGAACATTATCTTCGGAAATGCTTTATACTCGGAAGAAAGACTTTACTGTGTAACAGAAATCTTTTGGGCCCCACTCTGTAAAAAGTAAAGATTTTGTTAATGATGTCGGATTATTTAAATGGACTAACCTTACCGCCCATGTCACATCATCAACTAATACCTCACATCGTCTTATCCAAACCCCCTTTAAACCGCCATTCCACCCATTTAAATACCTCTGGCTAACCACTTACATCCTTTTTACCAAAATTACTGCCCTAAATGCTTTCTTCATCTTCAATTTACCCTATTCCGAACTATCTTCCTGTAACTTTCTTCAATGGCACTTAACCCTCAGCACAACCAAGTCGCACTCCTTGACTCTTCAAGGGATGTTGACTTCTCAGACATCATCTCCTTTCTAACCCAATCTTCTTACTACACCGCTCTGTTTGTTAACCCCACGATTTACTCAAACCATATGTCTGAATTTTGGGCAAACGGTCAGATTGAAACCCAAAATGGGGTTCGTGCCCTAAACCCTAAACCAGGAGTTGGTCATTTCTGAACAAATCATCAAGAAGCATCTAGAGCTTCATGATGAGGGCGCTCCAACAGAATTCCCCAAAGCAGATTTGGACAATACTTATATCCAAATGGGATATGGTGGAGATGTTAGCAGGTCAACTGTCTACAAATTCAACTTCCCTTACAATTGGAAGTTCCTGCTGCATGTGGTTCTTCACTGCTTGTCCAATAAATCTGGGGAATGGGATCAAATCCCATATGAACTTGGGTGCCTAGTTCATGGTTTGGTGAAAAACCTCCGCTTCAACTACTCAAGATTTGTGCTGACCAATCTCATGGGAAACCTTCAACGGGACACATTCTTCATGTATCCCAGGTTTCTCCAGCACATAATCAATTGTGAGCTGGACCAGAGCAAGCTTGTCTACGCAGCTGCTCTGACTGCTCCTCAGATGAGGCCGACCATCTTCAAAACCTTGAAGAGAGTGTCCACCAACTTCACCGGAAGAGATATTGCACTCCTTCCAGGTATGATTGAGCCAATGGCTCCTGGTGACATCCCTGTTAACCCCACAGGTGATGAACCCACACCAGCAGCTACCCTCACTTTGCCAAATCTACCTTCTCCACCCATTACCTTCACTTATCAAAGACGCCCCAAACAAACCCTTGTTCAATCTTCTCTGATTGAACAAGCTTCTCATGTTCTACCCAAAAAGGCTAGAGTGGAACAAAAGGGCTCCCACTCAGCCTAAGGTCCAACCATCCTTCACAATTGACCTCAATATGGGTCTTGAGTCTCCTCAGTCTCAGACCCATGAGCCCGAAACCCAAGCTGAAAACCCTTAGGGAGAGTCTCTATACTCCTCTGAGCAGCCAAAAAGAGACAGCCCCAACACAGGCTCAATGCCTTTAGACATTGATCAAAGTCCCGGGTCACTAGTTTTGACTTCCATATCACTGACCTTTTAATCAGAGCTGATGAAGAGATTATGTCTCTTCAGAGCAATAAAGTTGATCCATAACACCCTCTCAAGGATCAACAGAGCCCAGAGAGATCTCTTATCTCTAGCCCCCATCAGCATACCTTTACTGAGGTGAGTCCCACCGATGTGGAGAGGACTCATGTAGATTCAGCTGCCACTACTGAAGGAGCCTTAAGGGATCCTCAGGACAGTGGTAACATCACTGAGACTGAATCTACAGCAACCATGCCCTTTGATGACTCTAAAAGAGACATCATTGAGCAAGGGAAACCAGGGCGACAAGAAACCACATCTGGTGGTGAGGCTGAACATACAAGGTATGTTACCTCATCTCCCCGTGATTCTTAAAAAGAAGATAAGGGAAGACTGCGACTCACCATTGAAGACCTACTTTCTAAAGTCTCAAATCTTGAATCCAAGGTTAGGACTTTAGAGGATAGGTCTGCCAATCAGCAACTTGAAATTGAAAATCTCAAGGCTAAACTAGCTGAGAAACAGATTGAGAGGTCTGTTAGGCACGTACCAACTCAGGTCTCTTTGACCTCTTCCTCTAGCTAATCAAGCTCTCAGGATGATGCTACCAAAAAAGGTGAGAGTGTTCAGAGACAAAGCCAAAGACAAGAGGAACCCCAAAATCAAGCTCTCACTTCCTTGAGCTCAAAATATCCATGCAACAAGCTTCAGTTTTCCCTAAGCCTCCTCCAGTTGTAATTCAAATGGATCAAAGGATGCTCCAAGATCTCAATAGGTTCTTCAACAAGTTCCTATTGGAATCTCTTATTGAACAGCCAAGTCCTGATCAGTATGTGATCTACTTCGGAGCTCAAGAGCTTCAGAGGTTAAATGCACCTTCTACCACTACTGAGGAAGTTGGTCAACCTAAGGTCCAAGTGGAACCTGAGATTAACTTTGAAGGGGAAACAAGGACTGATGGCCCAGCAACTGAGACAGTTGGGACAGATAGTGCATTCTCACAGACTTCCAAAGCACAATTCAAAGCCTCGGAAGAACAATTTCAAACTTCCGAAGCCGAAATTGTTGCTGCGGAAGGACTATTCTCCTTATCCGATGATCTAATAGTCACAGATGCAATCCTAGAACTTGCATCTGAGGTTAGTAGGGAGGTTTTCCTCACCCAACCACTTGCTCAAACATCAACATTAACTCCAGCTTCCATCTCTACTACTCAACCTGAACCTTCCATCCAAGAACCCCCAAAGTCTAGCACTTCCGAAGACATCAAAAAAAGAGGAAGATGACTAAGGAAGTGCTTCAGGAGGAAGAAAGGTTGGAAAAACTAAAGAGAAAAGGTAGGCTTCCAACTGGAAAACTGCTAGCTGCCAGTACCAAAGCAGCTGCAGCCAACCAGGAGGCAGTCAACAATAGAAGAAGAGTAGAGATCATTGATAGACTTGTCAGTGTTGGAGCTGCGAATGAAGATGTACTCCTGCTACCATTAGAGGAGTTAGTTGAGTTGGAAAAGGCAACTTTGCTGCAAAAACAGCAAAGAGAAGAGGCAGCAAGGTTGGCCTTAGAAGAAGAAAGGGAGAGGAAAGAAAGAGAAGCTGATCAGCAGCTCAGGAGGGAAAGGATAACTTTCCTAACCTCCAGGGGTTTCTCTCAAGAAGAATTATCTCCACACAACAATGATACGATCTTATGGCTCTTCAACAAAGAGCAAGATCAAATGGAGAAAGAGAGAAAGAAAGCTGCCAGGGAAAAGCTGATGCAGAAGAAGAAGAACGAAGCAGGACTAACTGCTGCCAAGAAGATAGGTGAGAAGGCCTGGTTGAAGAGCTATCTCAGGGCTCATGGCTTCTCTGGCAGGCAGGTGGGTCCTATGTCTGAAAAGACCCTCCAGCGACATGTCAGTGACATAAAGGCTGACATTCGCTCGGGGAAGAGGAAGGAGATGTACAGAAGGGGACAGGGGATGATCTTCAAATCAACTACTCAACCCCAACTCCAAACACAAGCACAACCTGAACCAATACCCTTTCCATTCCTCATCAAAACCGAATCAACCACTGAACCATACACCCCTGAACCTACACCATCACCCCTACCAACCTCTTCACCTCAACCAGCTAAACTACCCATCCTCCAACCCAAAACTCTAGCCAGAACCCAAACACCTCAACTTACCCAACAACCCATCAAACCATCCCCTCAGCCTTCTAAACATCTATCCTTAGAAGAATTCAAGGCAATCAAGACAAAGCTCATCAATTGCACAACCCTGAGCGATATCTCCTGTGAGGAGGATTCAGTCAATTTGACTTATGTTGATGAATCCTCACGTTCCCTCACTAGAGATCAATTTCTTGTTCTGCCCAGAGGAACACTGGACCAAGATGCAAATCTCCTGGGCCTCAATTCAGACACTTTGAATGAGGAAGAAAAGAAGTTAAGGAGAAGGCTGGTGACTCTGCTGGATACCAAGAGAGGTGACTGGGTGCCAAGACAACCTCTTGCACCTAGGAAGAAGATCATCCAGTGGAGGTTTGAAGACTCTTCTCACAACTTTGTTGTTGAAAGAGAGAATGGAGAGCTCAACAGGCTAAGTGCCTCATCTCTGCTACACTTGAGCAGATTTGACATTGTTGAGTTAGCAGAGAAGCCATTCTCCAACCCTTCAAACTCTGATGTAGCTGCCCATATCATAAATCATCTAGGCAGTCTTCATATGGCCGAGCTAACTACTAGAAGCAAGGTTGAAGAAGAGTTGAAACTGAGAGAGGAGGAGAAAAGGAAGGGATCAACAACCAAAGGCAAAGCCTTTCTACAAATGGTTGAAGGTCCTAAACTTGAATCCATAGTTAGATGGGAGTATGACTATAACTCCGGTCAACTAACTCTTTTCAGGGGGACGCAACAGAGGGTACATCTCATTCAGAGTGATAGACTGGATCTCCTATCTACCAATGACTTGTACAAGCTTCTCAGCACCACTTAAGGGAAGAACAAAGAGACAGACAAATATCTTTTGTCCCTGGTGTTAAAAGCTTTGAGAAGCAGAAACAAGTGAGGTTTTGGTAGCATCAGCCTAGGGGGAGTTTGTTGGATCTACAAAGGCTGGTGCAACCAAAACCAAATCACTTAGAATATTTTGGTACAACAAATAAAGGACTTCTGAAGCCAAGTGTGGAACATCCGAAGGAAAAATGAGCTCTTCCGAAGACCAAGTGTAAAACTAACTTCCGAAGAAAAACTCCAACATCCGAAGACAAAGAACTTACTTCCGAAGATCAAGACTTAGAATGACAGATCAAAAGTCAACTTCCGAAGTATAGAAGTTGTCACACCCCGGGCCCAGATAGGGTGGGACGTCACAGACTAGCAACAACATATGGCAGCGGAAACAAACCATTATAAGAGCTCAAAGGAGAGAATATCACATGGCATTAAAGTTTTAAAAAGGTAACGGGACTAGATACACATCAAGCCCCAAAACAGTTTTACAATCAACCATAAAAATGAAATTGTACTTGCTTAACACAAAATATAAATTGTTCAAATGTTTCAACAAGGAAATAAGCCAATGCCATGTCACGGGGATAAGTCTAGGTCTTCAAACAGCTAGGATCTCTTCAAACATTACCTGAAACATGCTCAAAAGAAAATTGTGTCAACTATAAAGTTGGTGAATTCAAGTGCTTAAAGTTCAAAAATAAAAGGACTTAATAAATCCTTCTTTGATTAAAAGAAAAATAATCATTGTTTATCATCGTGGGAGAAATAAAATCATAATCAACCCTGCACTCAGTCCCGGTTAGCCTCTTCTAAAGTTGTGTTTTACCGGATATTCCCGAAGGAAGAAACTGAGCCCCATACCAGTGAACCCTACCTGCCCGGATGGTTCACCATAGAATCTTAACAAAACTTGTTACATGCCACAACGATCCCTCAGGATCTCATTGGGGTAACCTTCCTGGAACGGAAGCCACTGTGTGTGGGGGATTCCCCAAATAGATCTATCCATATAAATCAAGCGGTTCACGAAAGAATTAATGATCATGATATAAGAATTAGCAGGTAACCACAATCCCACATAGTATCATCAAATAAAGCACAATCATAGTTCATAAAAGTAGAGCATGTTCCATCCCAAAACAGTAGTAAAAAGGGGAATCACTAGAACTCACCTTAGGTTTCCAAATCAAAGTTTCCTGATGTGCCGGGAAGTGTCACAAGTCTAGCACCCTAACAAGTACATATTAAGCAATAAGCTACTGCCCTAAACTCATATCAAGTGCAACAATGGTGTCAAGAGTTTAGTTATAGTGTACGGCTTTGGTCCAGTGAAGGTTTGTATGAAAAGTTTCCTTTTATGGCAAGTCAAAGAGTCTTCATGAAAGTTGGGGATTTTCACTTCATTAGATTAGGTATATTAAAATATTTTATTGTTCAAGTGTTTATTAGCTTCCTGGAAGTCGGTTAAAAGGTTTGGAAAAATTTTACAGTTTAGTCCCTCAAGTTTCAAATTGACAGTTTCTACCCTTAAGTTTAGTTTCTTGCCTTTTATGTCATTTATGCCCAAAATCAGATTTTTAGAGTCATATTATGATTATTATGGAGTAAGTGATTCAAAACTTTGGTCTATGGGTTCGATTTTGAAAACTGCGCGTTTAACGCTCCCGGTCGCGGTAAAAGCCGGATAATTTTAATAGTAATTTGGAGTTTTCAAATATTTAAATTTTGGACCAGTAGGTATTTTCTAAGAGACTTCTTTATAAATTTCTAAGTCCTTAAATTGTGTAAATTGGCCTTTTATAGTTAAAATCTTGTTTTTACGTTTGACCCGTTAATACGCGGTTTTGACCGGGTTTGACCATTTAAAGCTCATTTGACCGAGTTTTTAAATCTTTTAGGTCCTTTATCACTTATCTTACTGAAATCATATGATTTTCATAAATCTTAGTTTTGAACCCTATTTTTATAGATTTTTCTCAAAAACTATGCTCGGTTTGTACCCGTTTTTAGTTAAAATGCCATTTATTTGAGTCTTTGACCACTTAACTTATCCATTGACTCCAGAATACTTTGTTTATCATTTTTGAGCCTGGAATACTTTTTAAGAATGTTAAATTCATAGTCTTACTATTTTTAAGTCATTTTGCCATGTTTTCGGGTCCCGAAAGTGACTAAAAGAGGGTAAATCATATCATGTCCTTTATTCCAGAGATTAAACATTGCTAACACTTCAAATATTCACTAAACTTACTGAAATTTCAGTCCCAACATGTTGCCTAGTAGATCTATACATTCATATGCTTCAAATATGTAGAAAATGTCATAACCGACAATTACACTAGTGTAAATCATCATAGCTTGAGTTTAAATGTTACCAACACTTCATTTAACTTTATGCTTTGCTAACCAGTCCATACCCACGACCACATCAAATCCTCCTAACTTAATAGGCATCAAGTCAATCTTAAACACATTCCCTTTTAGATTCAGGGGGCAATCCCTAATGATTTTGTTAGCTTCTAAAATATTACCGTCAGCTAATTCTACGGTAAATGTATCAGTCAAGGTGCACGCGTCTAAGTCAATCAATTGCCTAAAGGTACTAGAGATAAAACTAGCGGTCGCTCCAGTATCAAACAGTACAGTAGCGGGATGATTATTTACAAGGAACGTACCGTTGACAACGTCGGGTTCCTTACGAGCTCCTGCTGGGTCCATAACGAAAGCTCTTCCCTTAGGCTTATTGGGCTTGGCATCCTTGTCTCTACCCAGCTTAGGACACTTGTTCCTCATATGCCCTGGATCTCCACACTCGTAGCATTGTTTCCCCGGTACATAAGTACAGTCTTTAATTAGATGGCCAGTTCTCTTGCACCTAAAATAGGGCATCGGGTTACATTCTCCTTGATGATGTAACTTGCACTTGCTGCAGAGTGGGCTTGTCCCCGTATACAATCTCCGGTTTTTGCTTCCTTGATCATCACGTCTCACTCCTTCAGAACTCCTTCTACTCGACCCACTGCTACTTCCAATCACTCTTTTTGCTTCAAACCACTTCCTCTTGTCTCCAACAAACTTCTTCTTCTCATCAGCCCTTCCTTGATCGGTCCATCCAGCCCTAATAAGATCGTCAGTCAGACTGCTGGTAAGGTCGACAGCAGCTTGTAGGGTTACAGGCTGAGAGGCACGGACCATACCCCTAACTCTTGGGTGTAGTCCCCAGATGAACCGTGCTACACCTTTGGCTTCTGGCGTCACCAAATGTGGCACAAGTCGGGACAGGGCTAAGAAACGATTGATGTATTCGGTGTAGTTGAGGTCCCTTCATCTCCAAGCTTAAAAATTCTGTCTCCAGCTTCTCGAGTTGATTGATGGGGCAATATTTGTTGGTCATTAACTCTCGGAATTCAGTCCAACCCATTCGATTAGCCACGTTTCTTCCACGGCTCTGGGTAATGGACTTCCACCATTCAAGAGCTGATCCCTTGAGAGATTGTGATGCAAATCTCACCATGTGCTCCATCTTGCACTCGCTGATGTCTAAGACGGCTTCCATTTCGTCGATCCACCTGTAAGTCTCTATAGCACCCCTCGGTGCCATAGAAGTCCTTGGGCTTGCAGGCCATAAAGGTCTTGTAAGAGCACCCATTCCTTAACTCCTCAGCTTCATCATCGTGGCTCTCATCGTTTATCATTTATATCGGCCGTTCATTCCCAGTAGTGTTATCCCGGTCTGCATTTATCTGAGCAATGATAGTCGGAATGGCGTTGGCCAGTTGCTGAGCTACGAGGTTAGCAATCCTTTCGTCACTCTCTTGATTAGTATTCTCCCCGTGGGGAGTCCCTGGTGGAGTAGGTGGGTTCCAATAGGCCTTGCTCCCTCATGGCGGCCCCTGGTGCTCCACGTCGACCAAAACGTGTTCCTCTGCGAGTCGGCATTCTGATAGTATCACAAATAGATTCGTTTAGCATCTCATAAATATTGTAGCGGATAGCCTAGGCATCATCATCCTATGCGCCATGCCTCGGAGGAGGAATCATGGCATGCACATACATGTATTTACAACCCACTAAGAATCCTTAAATGTCCAATTCAAAACATGATATAATAGTGGGCAACAATTAGAAAGGCACAGATAATCTCAAAGCACAAACAAAACATATAGCAGTTTAATACAGACAGTTTAAAAGTTTTTAGCATCTCAAAAGCAGTCAACATAGTATCATCCAAACGAGTAGAATCAGAGTCATGCTCTTACAATTTGGAAGGTGCCATCACCCCCATAATAATATAAAAATAGTCTCAAATAAGAATTCAAATAGTTTCCTTCTACTGTCCACAGACAGATAAATCCCACTGAGTACTCCAGTCCTCACATCCACTTCCTCTTTAACCATCCAAACCACCCTGTACCCTTCTTCCTCTGCTCCTGCTCCAGACGCTTCACTCCCTGTGTAGCCATCATCGCCTGAAATTGAGCCGACTGAGAGGTTCGAGTGGCGTGCTGAACAGTCAGCTCATGACGGCGAACAGTTCCTCAAAATCTCATCTAGTGTCGCATCGGAGGGTCCTACATCACTCGCCCGCGACTCGACTGGGAGTACCTATCACCAGCCAGTACAGTGGGGCCGTCATACATACTATGTCTCGGGGCGGCATCAGGCGCTCGTCGCGAGGGTCAAACAGTGGGGGTACCGATGTCGGAACCCAACAGGCGGGAGGAGGAGGAGGCATCCTAAAGGATACGGAGGATCCTGGTCTAACGCTCTTGCGAGGTCGGTTGATAGTACGCGCACCCCTATTCCCATAGGTGGGATGGGTGAGAGGGTCGGAGCAGCTACTTGAGGAGAGTGGGATCGCGTTCGGCTTCGGGAAGGTGATGTGGAGAAGAGTCCTCGGAAGCCTCAGTTTCTTCGGACGTGACGGATATCCACCCTGATGTCCGCATCTCCGGAGGTACGCTCTCATACTCCGTCTGGGGGTTCTCTCTCCTTAGGTTCGGTTAGGAGCGGTCTCAACAGCGTCGGGGTGAACAGGCGCCTTTCCTTTATCAGCCCATTGTCGTTATCCTGTAAGATACATCATGAGTAATTTGGTTTCTCATAGCTCATGATTTACATAATAAGTACTAATAATAGTAGTGATGGCAATAGTATCTGTTATTCCAACATATAGCTGTCTGTTTCGCCCCAGATCAATAGTTTCTTCAAGTAGTACCGGATAACATAGTTCATCATAAAATCATTTAATCTCCTTTTAAAATTAGTTTCAAATCATCAATACAAACCAGAAAAAGTCCAACATAACCTAAAGATCAGTGATGGAAATTACGCGTCCGTAAATTCATGATTACGTGATCAAGTGTAATCATCAATTTACCACCCTTCATTCCAACACTTCCCACAAGGACAGTCCTAGGTATCAGGGTTTGAGCCTAGGTCTACTATGGCATTCCCGACTTCTCTACAACCTTTGGCTCTGATACCAATCTGTCACACCCCCGGGCCCAGATAGGGTGGGACGTCACAGACTAGCAACAACATATGGCAGCGGAAACAAACCATTATAAGAGCTCAAAGGAGAGAATATCACATGGCATTAAAGTTTTAAAAAGGTAACGGGACTAGATACACATCAAGCCCCAAAACAGTTTTACAATCAACCATAAAAATGAAATTGTACTTGCTTAACACAAAATATAAATTGTTCAAATGTTTCATCAAGGAAATAAGCCAATGCCATGTCACGGGATAAGTCTAGGTCTTCAAACAGCTAGGATCTCTTCAAACATTACCTGAAACATGCTCAAAAAAAATTGTGTCAACTATAAAGTTGGTGAATTCAAGTGCTTAAAGTTCAAAAATAAAAGGACTTAATAAATCCTTCTTTGATTAAAAGAAAAATAATCATTGTTTATCATCGTGGGAGAAATAAAATCATAATCAACCCTTCACTCAGTCCCGGTTAGCCTCTTCTAAAGTTGTGTTTTACCGGATATTCCCGAAGGAAGAAACTGAGCCCCATACCAGTGAACCCTACCTGCCCGGATGGTTCACCATAGAATCTTAACAAACTTGTTACATGCCACAACGATCCCTCAGGATCTCAGTGGGGTAACCTTCCTGGAACGGAAGCCACTGTGTGTGGGGGATTCCCCAAATAGATCTATCCATATAAATCAAGCGGTTCACGAAAGAATTAATGATCATGATATAAGAATTAGCAGGTAACCACAATCCCACATAGTATCATCAAATAAAGCACAATCATAGTTCATAAAAGTAGAGCATGTTCCATCCCAAAACAGTAGTAAAAAGGGGAATCACTAGAACTCACCTTAGGTTTCCAAATCAAAGTTTCCTGATGTGCCGGGAAGTGTCACAAGTCTAGCACCCTAACAAGTACATATTAAGCAATAAGCTACTGCCCTAAACTCATATCAAGTGCAACAATGGTGTCAAGAGTTTAGTTATAGTGTACGGCTTTGGTCCGTGAAGGTTTGTATGAAAAGTTTCCTTTTATGGCAAGTCAAAGAGTCTTCATGAAAGTGGGGATTTTCACTTCATTAGATTAGGTATATTAAAAGATTTTATTGTTCAAGTGTTTATTAGCTTCCTGGAAGTCGGTTAAAAGGTTTGGAAAAATTTTACAGTTTAGTCCCTCAAGTTTCAAAATTGACAGTTTCTACCCTTAAGTTTAGTTTCTTGCCTTTTATGTCATTTATGCCCAAAATCAGATTGTTAGAGTCATATTATGATTATTATGGAGTAAGTGATTCAAAACTTTGGTCTATGGGTTCGATTTTGAAAACTGCGCGTTTAACGCTCCCGGTCGCGGTAAAAGCCGGATAATTTTAATAGTAATTTGGAGTTTTCAAATATTTAAATTTTGGACCAGTAGGTAGGTATTTTCTAAGAGACTTCTTTATAAATTTCTAAGTCCTTAAATTGTGTAAATTGGCCTTTTATAGTTAAAATCTTGTTTTTACGTTTGACCCGTTAATACGCGGTTTTGACCGGGTTTGACCATTTAAAGCTCATTTGACCGAGTTTTTAAATCTTTTAGGTCCTTTATCACTTATCTTACTGAAATCATATGATTTTCATAAATCTTAGTTTTGAACCCTATTTTTTATAGATTTTTCCTCAAAACTATGCTCGGTTTGTACCCGTTTTTAGTTAAAATGCCATTTATTTGAGTCTTTGACCACTTAACTTATCCATTGACTCCAGAATACTTTGTTTATCATTTTTGAGCCTGGAATACTTTTTAAGAATGTTAAATTCATAGTCTTACTATTTTTAAGTCATTTTGCCATGTTTTCGGGTCCCGAAAGTGACTAAAAGAGGGTAAATCATATCATGTCCTTTATTCCAGAGATTAAACATTGCTAACACTTCAAATATTCACTAAACCTACTGAAATTTCAGTCCCAACATGTTGCCTAGTAGATCTATACATTCATATGCTTCAAATATGTAGAAAATGTCATAACCGACAATTACACTAGTGTAAATCATCATAGCTTGAGTTTAAATGTTACCAACACTTCATTTAACTTCATAAGCAGATTATTAAGGTGTCATTAAGTCGTTCATGAGTAGGTTATGGGTCTTGTTTAAAAGGATTTTTCAAACAAATGCTCAAGAGGGTGTTGTTACATGTAGAAAGGGGGTTTCAAGGTGAAATCCATGTATCAACCATGGTTTGAGTATGTAGCCACTTGGAACTTTTAAAAACAGGTTCTTTGGAGTCCATTAAGTCATAAAAATGCAGGTTACAAGTTTGGTTTACAAGAGTTTAAGCTTCACAAGTTAGATGATGTCAAAACACTCAAAATGAGGGTTTTCATGGTGGAAATCGGTTTCCCCTCAAGATGGCTAACAAAACATGAAGTTTACCTTCAAGAACGTTGGTAACTCCTTAAGAATGAGATGATGGTGAGATGTTTCTGCTACAACAAAGAAATACACGGTTCTTAGATGTCAAATGAAGAAAACAAGAGAAATGTCACAAAACCGACATCTTGAGCTTACACTCGAAATAACTCACGGTTTGGAGGGTGTTGATGGCCGTGAATGGCTTGAAACTCCTTGGACTTGAATGAAACTCGAACTAAGGCTGGAAAGGTGGAACAAACACGGTTGTGTGACCAAATCTTGCAACAAGGCTGCTCCTTTGCGGTTTCGTCTTGGCCGAATGGATCTTTGTGTGGTCTTCGAATTTTTCTTGCACAAGGCTAGAGAGAATAGTTTTGAGAGTGTTGAGAGATGTGTGTGTGTGTGTTCAGCTGGTGGATCGATTAAAGGGAGAGAGAGGGAGAGAGGTGGAGAGAAATGCATGGATTGTGACTGGGTGAGAAGGGGGTGTGTGAAGAAGAGAGGAGAGTGGTGAGGGAGGGGGCGGCCGATTTGGAGTGTAGTGGGGAGGGTTTTAAATTAATTTTATTGTAAATTAATATTGTGTAGTGTAATTTTGTAGTATTGGGTATTATGTATTATTTAGTGGAAAGGTGATTTGAGGTGTCTAATGCATACCCATGCATGCATGGCCGAATTAATGCAAGTGTGAGTGTGTGTGCTCACATTTTAATTGCCTTCTCTTAAGTTTAATTTTGTAGGGTGACTAGTTGACATTCCCGGACACTAATTTTTAAAAAAGGTAGAAACCTAAATTGGTTAAAAATCAAAGTAAAAATTACATGAAATCATAATTTACATCAAATAGCAAGAATTGATTCCAATTTCATAGTAGGGTTGTATAGTTTCAATTATTAGCACTCATAGCATGGATAATGATGCAAGTAATCTAGGGTTAGGGTAACAACCTGGAGGTCGGTTGTCACATTCTCCCACCGTTTAGGAAATTTCGTCCCGAAATTTAACTCTGATTAGGGACTGAATGGGTGGGTTTAAGAGGTGTGGATAGTTCTTCCTCATTTCATCTTCACGCTCCCAAGTAAATTCAGGTCCTCGCTTGGAGTTCCATCTAACTTTAACCTTGGGTATGCGGCTCCGCCGGAGTTGTTTGACCAAACGATCCGTGATCTCCACAGGTTCTTCCACAAAGTTCAGTTTGTCGCTTATCCTTGCTTCTTTTAATGGTTAGTCCAGGGTTTTTCTACCATGCTCTTCTTCAAGTTTGACACATGAAAGGTGTCATGTATGTGACTCAATCCCAGGGGTAGTTTCAACTTATATGCTACTGGGCCAATTCTTGCCATTATCTCAAATGGTCCAATGTATCTTGGGCTTAGTTTTCCTCTTTTTCCGAATCTCACCGTTCCTTTCCACGGTGCTACTTTTAGCATCACTCTGTCGCCCACTTGGAACTCTAGAGGTTTCCGCCTCCTGTCGGCGTACTTCTTCTGTCGGTCTCTAGCTGCTCTCAGTCGTTCCTTTATCTTATAGATCTTATCGGTGGTTTCCAACACTATGTCGGGTCCCATCACTTGGCTGTCACCAATCTCATTCCAACTCAAGGGTGATCGGCATTTCCTCCATAAAGGGCCTCGTACGGAGCGGCTTTGATACTCGCGTGGTAACTGTTGTTATAGGCGAATTCCACCAAAGGAAGATGGTTATCCCAGTTTCCGCCAAAGTCCATCACGCAAGCTCTCAACATGTCTTCCATCGTTTGAATAGTTCTTTCGCTCTGTCCGTCGGTCTGAGGGTGGTAAGCCGTGCTATGATCTAAACGGTTCCTAAAGCTTGCTGGAACGATTTCCAGAAACGAGAGGTGAAATGGCTATCACGGTCTGAGATGATCGACAGAGGCACTCCATGCCTTGTTACAATCTCGTCGACATAAAGTTGGGCCAGTTTCGTCATATCGTAGTCTTCTCTAATTGGCAAGAAGTGAGCTGATTTGGTTAATCTATCCACTATTACCCAAATAGCATCGTGACCTTTAAACGTTCTAGGCAGCTTGGTAACGAAATCCATCGTAACATTATCCCATTTCCATTCGGAATCTCAGGTTGCTGCAACGTTCCCGATGGTTTTTGGTTCTCAGCTTTTACCATGGCACAAGTTAAACATTTCCCCACATAAACAGCGATTGATCTCTTAATTCCTGGCCACCAGAAAAGTGTCTTTAAATCCTGGTACATCTTATCACTTCCAGGATGAATTGAATACCTAGACTTGTGTGCTTCATCGAGGATTACTTCTCGAATTCCTCCGTGTGTTGGCACCCAAGTCCTTCCACCATATCTATATGTACCATCGTCCCCTATCTCCAACTTCTTCTCCATTCCAGTCAATCCTTCTTCTTTCAATTTTTCTTCCTTTAATGCCTCGCCTTGAGCTTCCTTCAATTTTGCTATAAGGTTGGTATACACACTCATTCTTAAGGCTCGTACTCGAAGAGGTTTCTCTTTTTCCTTTTTCTTAACGCATCCGCCACAACATTGGCCTTACCAGGATGGTAGCGGATCTCGCACTCATAATCGTTCAATAGCTCAACCCATCTTCTCTGACGCATGTTGAGCATCTTTTGGTCAAGGATATGCTGCAAGCTTCTATGGTCAGTGTAGATAATGCACTTTGTGCCATAAAGGTAATGCCTCCACCACTTAAGGGCAAACACCACGGCACCACCACTCTGTCGTGCGTCGTAGTTCTTCTCATGATCATTCAGCAGTCTCGATGCGTAAGCAATCACCTTATTGCGTTGCATCAATACACATCCTAGTCCTTGACGCGAAGCGTCACAATAGACCACGAAGTCTTCTACTCCTTCTGGAAGAGCAAGTATAGGTACACTGCATAACTTCTCTTTAAGCATTTCAAACGCCTCATTCTGCTCTCGCTCCCACACAAAGTTGTGTTTTTCTTGGTTAGTGCGGTCAAAGGTTGCACTATACGCGAGAAGTCCTTTATAAATCTTCGGTAATAGCCAGCCAGTCCTAAGAATTGCCTTATCTCCGTAGGAGTTTCAGGAATCTTCCAATTCTTTATGGCCTCAATCTTGGAAGGGTCAACTTGAATCCCATCCTTATTTACCACATGACCTAAGAATTGGATCTGGCGCATCCAGAATTCACATTTCGAGAACTTGGCATATAGTTGCTCATTCTTGAGCAATTCAAGGATTAGCCTGAGATGCTTCTCGTGCTCATCTTTAGTTTGAGAATAGATCAGTATGTCGTCGATAAACACGATCACAAACTTGTCGAGGTAAGGGCGGCAAACGCGATTCATGAGGTCCATGAATGCTGCTGGAGCATTAGTCAGTCCAAAGGGCATGACCAAATACTCATAGTGTCCATACCTAGTTCGGAAGGCAGTTTTGGGTATATCTTCTTCTCTTATCTTCAGCTGGTGGTATCCTGACCTCAAGTCTATTTTGGAGAAGTAACTTGCTCCCTGCAATTGATCAAATAAGTCGTCTATTCTCGGGAGAGGGTAACGGTTCTTTATGGTCAGCTTGTTCAACTCCCTGTAATCAATACACATTCGCAGCGTTCCGTCCTTCTTTTTCACGAATAGCACCGGGGCACCCCATGGAGAGACACTCGGACGTATAAACCCCTTGTCCATTAGTTCTTGAATTTGTACCATTAGCTCCTTCATCTCGGGTGGGGCGAGCCGGTACGGTGCCTTGGCTACTGGTGCAGCACCAGGCATCAAGTCTATCTGGAATTCCACTTGTCGATTCGGAGGAAGTCCTGGTAGTTCTTCCGGAAACACCTCTGGGTATTCCGAAACTACGGGAATCTCTTCGATCTTCTTCTCCTTTTGGGTTTTCATCACATAGACTATAAAAGCTGGACATCCCCTCTTCAAGCTCTTGGTAGCTTTCAAGTGAGATATCATAGGGTATAGAGTGTTACTCCTTTCTCCTTCTACCACTAACACTTCTTCAACTTCTTCGACGCTCAATGGTATCTTGAGCAGTCGCTCATCGCATACGATTTCAACTTTATGCTTGCTAACCAGTCCATACCCACGACCACATCAAATCCTCCTAACTTAATGGGCATCAAGTCAATCTTAAACACATTCCCTTTTAGATTCAGGGGGCAATCCCTAATGATTCGTTAGCTTCTAAAATATTACCGTCAGCTAATTCTACGGTAAATGTATCAGTCAAGGTGCACGCGTCTAAGTCAATCAATTGCCTAAAGGTACTAGAGATAAAACTAGCGGTCGCTCCAGTATCAAACAGTACAGTAGCGGGATGATTATTTACAAGGAACGTACCGTTGACAACGTCGGGTTCCTTACGAGCTCCTGCTGGGTCCATAACGAAAGCTCTTCCCTTAGGCTTATTGGGCTTGGCATCCTTGTCTCTACCCAGCTTAGGACACTTGTTCCTCATATGCCCTGGATCTCCACACTCGTAGCATTGTTTCCCCGGTACATAAGTACAGTCTTTAATTAGATGGCCTGTTCTCTTGCACCTAAAACAGGGCATCGGGTTACATTCTCCTTGATGATGTAACTTGCACTTGCTGCAGAGTGGGCTTGTCCCCGTATACAATCTCCGGTTTTTGCTTCCTTGATCATCACGTCTCACTCCTTCAGAACTCCTTCTACTCGACCCACTGCTACTTCCAATCACTCTTTTTGCTTCAAACCACTTCCTCTTGTCTCCAACAAACTTCTTCTTCTCATCAGCCCTTCCTTGATCGGTCCATCCAGCCCTAATAAGATCGTCAGTCAGACTGCTGGTAAGGTCGACAGCAGCTTGTAGGGTTACAGGCTGAGAGGCACGAACCATACCCCTAACTCTTGGGTGTAGTCCCCAGATGAACCGTGCTACACCTTTGGCTTCTGGCGTCACCAAATGTGGCACAAGTCGGGACAGGGCTAAGAAACGATTGATGTATTCGGTGTAGTTGGGTCCCTTCATCTCCAAGCTTAAAAATTCTGTCTCCAGCTTCTCGAGTTGATTGATGGGGCAATATTTGTTGGTCATTAACTCTCGGAATTCAGTCCAACCCATTCGATTAGCCACGTTTCTTCCACGGCTCTGGGTAATGGACTTCCACCATTCAAGAGCTGATCCCTTGAGAGATTGTGATGCAAATCTCACCATGTGCTCCATCTTGCACTCGCTGATGTCTAAGACGGCTTCCATTTCGTCGATCCACCTGTAAGTCTCTATAGCACCCTCGGTGCCATAGAAGTCCTTGGGCTTGCAGGCCATAAAGGTCTTGTAAGAGCACCCATTCCTTAACTCCTCAGCTTCATCATCGTGGCTCTCATCGTTTATCGGCCGTTCATTCCCAGTAGTGTTATCCCGGTCTGCATTTATCTGAGCAATGATAGTCGGAATGGCGTTGGCCAGTTGCTGAGCTACGAGGTTAGCAATCCTTTCGTCACTCTCTTGATTAGTATTCTCCCCGTGGGGAGTCCCTGGTGGAGTAGGTTGGGTTCCAATAGGCCTTGCTCCCTCATGGCGGCCCTGGTGGCTCCACGTCGACCAAAACGTGTTCCTCTGCGAGTCGGCATTCTGATAGTATCACAAATAGATTCGTTTAGCATCTCATAAATATTGTTTCGGATAGCCTAGGCATCATCATCCTATCGCACCATGCCTCGGAGGAGGAATCATGGCATGCACATACATGTATTTACAACCCACTAAAGAACCTTAAATGTCCAATTCAAAACATGATATAATAGTTGGGCAACAATTTAGAAAAGGCACAGATAATCTCAAAGCACAACAAAACATATAGCAGTTTAATACAGACAGTTTAAAAGTTTTTAGCATCTCAAAAGCAGTCAACATAGTATCATCCAAACGAGTAGAATCAGAGTCATGCTCTTACAATTTGGAAGGTGCCATCACCCCCATAATAATAAAATAATAGTCTCAAATAAGAATTCAAATAGTTTCCTTCTACTGTCCACAGACAGATAATCCCACTGAGTACTCCAGTCCACATCCATCCACTTCCTCTTTAACCATCCAAACCACCCTGTACCCTTCTTCCTCTGCTCCTGCTCCAGACGCTTCACTCCCTGTGTAGCCATCATCGCCTGAAATTGAGCCGACTGAGAGGTTCGAGTGGCGTGCTGAACAGTCAGCTCATGACGGCGAACAGTCCTCAAAATCTCATCTAGTGTCGCATCGGAGGGTCCTACATCACTCGCCCGGCGACTCGACTGGGAGTACCTATCACCAGCCAGTACAGTGGGGCCGTCATACATACTATGTCTCGGCGGCATCAGGCGCTCGTCGCGAGGGTCAAACAGTGGGGGTACCGATGTCGGAATCCCAACAGGCGGGGGAGGAGGAGGAGGCATCCTAAAGGATACGGAGGATCCTGGTCTAACGCTCTTGCGAGGTCGGGTGATAGTACGCGCACCCCTATTCCCAATAGGTGGGATGGGTGAGAGGGTCGGAGCAGCTACTTGAGGAGAGTGGGATCGCGTTCGGCTTCGGGAAGGTGATGTGGAGGAAGAGTCCTCGGAAGCCTCAGTGTCTTCGGACGTGACGGATATCCACCCTGGATGTCCGCATCTCCGGAGGTACGCCTCATACTCCGTCTGGGGGTTCTCTCTCCTTAGGTGTCCGGTAGGAGCGGTCTCAGCGTCGGGGTGAACAGGCGCCTTTCCTTTATCAGCCATTGTCGTTTCCTTATCAGAATACATCATCATAAATTTGGTTTCTCATAGCTCATGATTTACATAATAGTACTAATAATAGTAGTGATGGCAATAGTATCTGTTATTCCAACATATAGCTGTCTGTTTTCGCCCAGATCAATAGTTTCTTCTTCAAGTAGTATCCGGATAACATAGTTCATCATAAAAATCATTTAAATCCCCTTTTAAAATTAGTTTCAAATCATCAATACAAACCAGAAAAAGTCCAACCATAACCTAAAGATCAGTGATGGAAATTACGCGTCCGGTAAATTCATGATTACGTTGATCAAGTGTAATCATCAATTTACCCAACCCGATCATTCCAACACTTCCCACAAGGACAGTCCTAGGGTATCAGGGTTGTAGCCTAGGGTCTACTATGGCATTCCCGACTTCTCTACAACCTTTGGCTCTGATACCATCTGTCACAGTCACACCCCGGGCCCAGATAGGGTGGGACGTCACAGACTAGCAACAACATATGGCAGCGGAAACAAACCATTATAAGAGCTCAAAGGAGAGAATATCACATGGCATTAAAGTTTTAAAAAGGTAACGGGACTAGATACACATCAAGCCCCAAAACAGTTTTACAATCAACCATAAAAATGAAATTGTACTTGCTTAACACAAAATATAAATTGTTCAAATGTTTCATCAAGGAAATAAGCCAATGCCATGTCACGGGGATAAGTCTAGGTCTTCAAACAGCTAGGATCTCTTCAAACATTACCTGAAACATGCTCAAAAGAAAATTGTGTCAACTATAAAGTTGGTGAATTCAAGTGCTTAAAGTTCAAAAAAAAAGGACTTAATAAATCCTTCTTTGATTAAAGAAAAATAATCATTGTTTATCATCGTGGGAGAAATAAAATCATAATCAACCCCTTCACTCAGTCCCGGTTAGCCTCTTCTAAAGTTGTGTTTTACCGGATATTCCCGAAGGAAGAAACTGAGCCCCATACCAGTGAACCCTACCTGCCCGGATGGTTCACCATAGAATCTTAACAAAACTTGTTACATGCCACAACGATCCCTCAGGATCTCAGTGGGGTAACCTTCCTGGAACGGAAGCCACTGTGTGTGGGGGATTCCCCAAATAGATCTATCCATATAAATCAAGCGGTTCACGAAAGAATTAATGATCATGATATAAGAATTAGCAGGTAACCACAATCCCACATAGTATCATCAAATAAAGCACAATCATAGTTCATAAAAGTAGAGCATGTTCCATCCCAAAACAGTAGTAAAAAGGGGAATCACTAGAACTCACCTTAGGTTTCCAAATCAAAGTTTCCTGATGTGCCGGGAAGTGTCACAAGTCTAGCACCCTAACAAGTACATATTAAGCAATAAGCTACTGCCCTAAACTCATATCAAGTGCAACAATGGTGTCAAGAGTTTAGTTATAGTGTACGGCTTTGGTCCAGTGAAGGTTGTATGAAAAGTTTCCTTTTATGGCAAGTCAAGAGTCTTCATGAAAGTTTGGGATTTTCACTTCATTAGATTAGGTATATTAAAAGATTTTATTTTTCAAGTGTTTATTAGCTTCCTGGAAGTCGGTTAAAGGTTTGGAAAAATTTTACAGTTTAGTCCCTCAAGTTTCAAAATTGACAGTTTCTACCCTTAAGTTTAGTTTCTTGCCTTTTATGTCATTTATGCCCAAAATCAGATTGTTAGAGTCATATTATGATTATTATGGAGTAAGTGATTCAAAACTTTGGTCTATGGGTTCGATTTTGAAAACTGCGCGTTTAACGCTCCCGGTGCGGTAAAAGCCGGATAATTTTAATAGTAATTTGGAGTTTTCAAATATTTAAATTTGGACCAGTAGGTATTTTCTAAGAGACTTCTTTATAAATTTCTAAGTCCTTAAATTGTGTAAATTGGCCTTTTATAGTTAAAATCTTGTTTTTACGTTTGACCCGTTAATACGCGGTTTTGACCGGGTTTGACCATTTAAAGCTCATTTGACCGAGTTTTTAAATCTTTTAGGTCCTTTATCACTTATCTTACTGAAATCATATGATTTTCATAAATCTTAGTTTTGAACCCTATTTTTTTATATTTTTCTCAAAACTATGCTCGGTTTGTACCCGTTTTTAGTTAAAATGCCATTTATTTGAGTCTTTGACCACTTAACTTATCCATTGACTCCAGAATACTTGTTTATCATTTTTGAGCCTGGAATACTTTTTAAGAATGTTAAATTCATAGTCTTACTATTTTTAAGTCATTTTGCCATGTTTTCGGGTCCCGAAAGTGACTAAAAGAGGGTAAATCACATCATGTCCTTTATTCCAGAGATTAAACATTGCTAACACTTCAAATATTCACTAAACCTACTGAAATTTCAGTCCCAACATGTTGCCTAGTAGATCTATACATCATATGCTTCAAATATGTAGAAAATGTCATAACCGACAATTACACTAGTGTAAATCATCATAGCTTGAGTTAAATGTTACCAACACTTCATTTAACTTCATAAGCAGATTATTAAGGTGTCATTAAGTCGTTCATGAGTAGGTTATGGGTCTTGTTTAAAAGGATTTTTCAAACAAATGCTCAAGAGGGTGTTGTTACATGTAGAAAGGGGGTTTCAAGGTGAAATCCATGTATCAACCATGGGTTTGAGTATGTAGCCACTTGGAACTTTTAAAAACAGGTTCTTTGGAGTCCATTAAGTCATAAAAATGCAGGTTACAAGTTTGGTTTACAAGAGTTTAAGCTTTCACAAGTTAGATGATGTCAAAACACTCAAAATGAGGGTTTTCATGGTGGAAATCGGTTTCCACCTCAAGAATGGCTAACAAAACATGAAGTTTACCTTCAAGAACGTTGGTAACTCCTTAAGAATGAGATGATGGTGAGATGTTTCTGCTACAACAAAGAAATACACGGTTCTTAGATGTCAAATGAAGAAAACAAGAGAATGTCACAAAACCGACATCTTGAGCTTACACTCGAAATAACTCACGGTTTGGAGGGTGTTGATGGCCGTGAATGGCTTGAAACTCTTTGGACTTGAATGGAGAAACTCGAACTAAGGCTGGAAAGGTGGAACAAACACGGTTGTGTGACCAAATCTTGCAACAAGGCTGCTCCTTTGCGGTTTCGGTCTTGGCCGAATGGATCTTTGTGTGGTCTTCGAATTTTTCTTGCACAAGGCTTAGAGAGATAGTTTTGAGAGTGTTGAGAGATGTGTGTGTGTGTGTGTCAGCTGGTGGATCGATTAAAGGGAGAGAGGGAGAGAGAGGTGGAGAGAAATGCATGGATTGTGACTGGGTGAGAAGGGTGGTGTGAAGAAGAGAGGAGAGTGGTGAGGGAGGGGGCGGCCGATTTGGAGTGTAGTGGGGAGGGTTTTAAATTAATTTTAATTGTAAATTAATATTGTGTAGTGTAATTTGTAGTATTGGGTATTATGTATTATTTAGTGGAAAGGTGATTTGAGGTGTCTAATGCATACCCATGCATGCATGGCCGAATTAATGCAAGTGTGAGTGTGTGTGCTCACATTTTAATTGCCTTCTCTTAAGTTTAATTTTGTAAGGGTGACTAGTTGACATTCCCGGACACTAATTTTTAAAAAGGTAGAAACCTAAATTGGTTAAAAATCAAAAGTAAAATTACATGAAATCATAATTTACATCAAATAGCAAGAATTGATTCCAATTTCATAGTAGGGTTGTATAGTTTCAATTATTAGCACTCATAGCATGGATAATGATGCAAGTAATCTAGGGTTAGGGTAACAACCTGGAGGTCGGTTGTCACATTCTCCCACCGTTTAGGAAATTTCGTCCCGAAATTTAACTCTGATTAGGGACCGAATGGGTGGGTTTAAAGAGGTGTGGATAGTTCTTCCTCATTTCATCTTCACGCTCCCAAGTAAATTCAGGTCCTCGCTTGGAGTTCCATCTAACTTTAACCTTGGGTATGCGGCTCCGCCGGAGTTGTTTGACCAAACGATCCGTGATCTCCACAGGTTCTTCCACAAAGTTCAATTTGTCGCTTATCCTTGCTTCTTTTAATGGTAGTTCCAGGGTTTTGTCTACCATGCTCTTCTTCAAGTTTGACACATGAAAGGTGTCATGTATGTGACTCAATCCCAGGGGTAGTTTCAACTTATATGCTACTGGGCCAATTCTTGCCATTATCTCAAATGGTCCAATGTATCTTGGGCTTAGTTTTCCTCTTTTTCCGAATCCGAACTCATCGTTCCTTTCCACGGTGCTACTTTTAGCATCACTCTGTCGCCCACTTGGAACTCTAGAGGTTTCCGCCTCCTGTCGGCGTACTTCTTCTGTCGGTCTCTAGCTGCTCAGTCGTTCCTTTATCTTATAGATCTTATCGGTGGTTTCCAACACTATGTCGGGTCCCATCACTTGGCTGTCACACCCAATATCATTCCAACTCAGGGTGATCGGGCATTTCCTGCCAATAAAGGGGACTCGTACGGAGCGGCTGATACTTGCGTTGGCGGTGTTTAGGCGAATTCCACCAAAGGAAGAGGTTATCCCAGTTCCGCCAAAGTCCATCACGCAAAGCTTCAAAATGTCTTCCATCGTTTGAAAGTTCTTTCGCTCTGTCCAGTCGGTCGGTGGGGTGGTAAGCCGTGCTATGTTCCTAAAGCTTGCTGGAACTCCAGAAACGAAGGTGAAATGGCTATCACGGTCTGAGATGATCGACAGAGGCACTCCATGCCTTGTTACAATCTCGTCGATAAAGTTGGGCCAGTTTCGTCATATCGTAGTCTTCTCTAATTGGCAAGAAGTGAGCTGATTTGGTTAATCTATCCACTATTACCCAAATAGCATCGTGACCTTTAAACGTTCTAGGCAGCTTGGTAACAAATCCATCGTAACATTATCCCATTTCCATTCGGGAATCTCAGGTTGCTGCAACGTTCCCGATGGTTTTTGGTTCTCAGCTTTTACCATGGCACAAGTTAAACATTTCCCCACATAAACAGCGATTGATCTCTTAATTCCTGGCCACCAGAAAAGTGTCTTTAAATCCTGGTACATCTTATCACTTCCAGGATGAATTGAATACCTAGACTTATGTGCTTCATCGAGGATTACTTCTCGAATTCCTCCGTGTGTTGGCACCCAAGTCCTTCCACCATATCTATATGTACCATCGTCCCCTATCTCCAACTTCTTCTCCATTCCAGTCAATCCTTCTTCTTTCAATTTTTCTTCCTTAATGCCTCGCCTTGAGCTTCCTTCAATTTTGCTATAAGGTTGGTATACACACTCATTCTTAAGGCTCGTACTCGAAGAGGTTTCTCTCTTTCCTTTCGACTTAACGCATCCGCCACAACATTGGCCTTACCAGGATGGTAGCGGATCTCGCACTCATAATCGTTCAATAGCTCAACCCATCTTCTCTGACGCATGTTGAGCATCTTTTGGTCAAGGATATGCTGCAAGCTTCTATGGTCAGTGTAGATAATGCACTTTATGCCATAAAGGTAATGCCTCCACATCTTAAGGGCAAACACCACGGCACCCAACTCCAGATCGTGCGTCGTGTAGTTCTTCTCATGATCATTCAGCAGTCTCGATGCGTAAGCAATCACCTTATTGCGTTGCATCAATACACATCCTAGTCCTTGACGCGAAGCGTCACAATAGACCACGAAGTCTTCCACTCCTTCTGGAAGAGCAAGTATAGGTACACTGCATAACTTCTCTTAAGCATTTCAAACGCCTCATTCTGCTCTCGCTCCCACACAAAGGTTGTGTTTTTCTTGGTTAGTGCGGTCAAAGGTTGCACTATACGCGAGAAGTCCTTTATAAATCTTTGGTAATAGCCAGCCAGTCCTAAGAATTGCCTTATCTCCGTAGGAGTTTCAGGAATCTTCCAATTCTTTATGGCCTCAATCTTGGAAGGGTCAACTTGAATCCCATCCTTATTTACCACATGACCTAAGAATTGGATCTGGCGCATCCAGAATTCACATTTCGAGAACTTGGCATATAGTTGCTCATTCTTGAGCAATTCAAGGATTAGCCTGAGATGCTTCTCGTGCTCATCTTTAGTTTGAGAATAGATCAGTATGTCGTCGATAAACACGATCACAAACTTGTCGAGGTAAGGGCGGCAAACGCGATTCATGAGGTCCATGAATGCTGCTGGAGCATTAGTCAGTCCAAAGGGCATGACCAAATACTCATAGTGTCCATACCTAGTTTGGAAGGCAGTTTTGGGTATATCTTCTTCTCTTATCTTCAGCTGGTGGTATCCTGACCTCAAGTCTATTTTGGAGAAGTAACTTGCTCCCTGCAATTGATCAAATAAGTCGTCTATTCTCGGGAGAGGGTAACGGTTCTTTATGGTCAGCTTGTTCAACTCCTGTAATCAATACACATTCGCAGCGTTCCGTCCTTCTTTTTCACGAATAGCACCGGGGCACCCCATGGAGAGACACTCGGACGTATAAACCCCTTGTCCATTAGTTCTTGAATTTGTACCATTAGCTCCTTCATCTCGGGTGGGGCGAGCCGGTACGGTGCCTTGGCTACTGGTGCAGCACCAGGCATCAAGTCTATCTGGAATTCCACTTGTCGATTCGGAGGAAGTCCTGGTAGTTCTTCCGGAAACACCTCTGGGTATTCCGAAACTACGGGAATCTCTTCGATCTTCTTCTCCTTTTGGGTTTTCATCACATAGACTATAAAAGCTGGACATCCCCTCTTCAAGCTCTTGGTAGCTTTCAAGTGAGATATCATAGGGTATAGAGTGTTACTCCTTTCTCCTTCTACCACTAACACTTCTTCGACGCTCAATGGTATCTTGAGCAGTCGCTCATCGCATACGATTTCAACTTTATGCTTTGCTAACCAGTCCATACCCACGACCACATCAAATCCTCCTAACTTAATAGGCATCAAGTCAATCTTAAACACATTCCCTTTTAGATTCAGGGGGCAATCCCTAATGATTCCGTTAGCTTCTAAAATATTACCGTCAGCTAATTCTACGGTAAATGTATCAGTCAAGGTGCACGCGTCTAAGTCAATCAATTGCCTAAAGGTACTAGAGATAAAACTAGCGGTCGCTCCAGTATCAAACAGTACAGTAGCGGGATGATTATTTACAAGGAACGTACCGTTGACAACGTCGGGTTCCTTACGAGCTCCTGCTGGGTCCATAACGAAAGCTCTTCCCTTAGGCTTATTGGGCTTGGCATCCTTGTCTCTACCCAGCTTAGGACACTTGTTCCTCATATGCCCTGGATCTCCACACTCGTAGCATTGTTTCCCCGGTACATAAGTACAGTCTTTAATTAGATGGCCTGTTCTCTTGCACCTAAAACAGGGCATCGGGTTACATTCTCCTTGATGATGTAACTTGCACTTGCTGCAGAGTGGGCTTGTCCCCGTATACAATCTCCGGTTTTTGCTTCCTTGATCATCACGTCTCACTCCTTCAGAACTCCTTCTACTCGACCCACTGCTACTTCCAATCACTCTTTTTGCTTCAAACCACTTCCTCTTGTCTCCAACAAACTTCTTCTTCTCATCAGCCCTTCCTTGATCGGTCCATCCAGCCCTAATAAGATCGTCAGTCAGACTGCTGGTAAGGTCGACAGCAGCTTGTAGGGTTACAGGCTGAGAGGCACGGACCATACCCCTAACTCTTGGGTGTAGTCCCCAGATGAACCGTGCTACACCTTTGGCTTCTGGCGTCACCAAATGTGGCACAAGTCGGGACAGGGCTAAGAAACGATTGATGTATTCGGTGTAGTTGGGTCCCTTCATCTCCAAGCTTAAAAATTCTGTCTCCAGCTTCTCGAGTTGATTGATGGGGCAATATTTGTTGGTCATTAACTCTCGGAATTCAGTCCAACCCATTCGATTAGCCACGTTTCTTCCACGGCTCTGGGTAATGGACTTCCACCATTCAAGAGCTGATCCCTTGAGAGATTGTGATGCAAATCTCACCATGTGCTCCATCTTGCACTCGCTGATGTCTAAGACGGCTTCCATTTCGTCGATCCACCTGTAAGTCTCTATAGCACCCTCGGTGCCATAGAAGTCCTTGGGCTTGCAGGCCATAAAGGTCTTGTAAGAGCACCCATTCCTTAACTCCTCAGCTTCATCATCGTGGCTCTCATCGTTTATCGGCCGTTCATTCCCAGTAGTGTTATCCCGGTCTGCATTTATCTGAGCAATGATAGTCGGAATGGCGTTGGCCAGTTGCTGAGCTACGAGGTTAGCAATCCTTTCGTCACTCTCTTGATTAGTATTCTCCCCGTGGGGAGTCCCTGGTGGAGTAGGTTGGGTTCCAATAGGCCTTGCTCCCTCATGGCGGCCCTGGTGGCTCCACGTCGACCAAAACGTGTTCCTCTGCGAGTCGGCATTCTGATAGTATCACAAATAGATTCGTTTAGCATCTCATAAATATTGTATCGGATAGCCTAGGCATCATCATCCTATCGCACCATGCCTCGGAGGAGGAATCATGGCATGCACATACATGTATTTACAACCCACTAAAGAATCCTTAAATGTCCAATTCAAAACATGATATAATAGTTGGGCAACAATTTAGAAAAGGCACAGATAATCTCAAAGCACAACAAAACATATAGCAGTTTAATACAGACAGTTTAAAAGTTTTTAGCATCTCAAAAGCAGTCAACATAGTATCATCCAAACGAGTAGAATCAGAGTCATGCTCTTACAATTTGGAAGGTGCCATCACCCCCATAATAATAAAATAATAGTCTCAAATAAGAATTCAAATAGTTTCCTTCCCACAGACAGATAAATCCCACTGAGTACTCCAGTCCTCACATCCACTTCCTCTTTAACCACCCAAACCACCCTGTACCCTTCTTCCTCTGCTCCTGCTCCAGACGCTTCACTCCCTGTGTAGCCATCATCGCCTGAAATTGAGCCGACTGAGAGGTTCGAGTGGCGTGCTGAACAGTCAGCTCATGACGGCGAACAGTCCTCAAAATCTCATCTAGTGTCGCATCGGAGGGTCCTACATCACTCGCCCGGCGACTCGACTGGGAGTACCTATCACCAGCCAGTACAGTGGGGCCGTCATACATACTATGTCTCGGCGGCATCAGGCGCTCGTCGCGAGGGTCAAACAGTGGGGGTACCGATGTCGGAATCCCAACAGGCGGGGGAGGAGGAGGAGGCATCCTAAAGGATACGGAGGATCCTGGTCTAACGCTCTTGCGAGGTCGGGTGATAGTACGCGCACCCCTATTCCCAATAGGTGGGATGGGTGAGAGGGTCGGAGCAGCTACTTGAGGAGAGTGGGATCGCGTTCGGCTTCGGGAAGGTGATGTGGAGGAAGAGTCCTCGGAAGCCTCAGTGTCTTCGGACGTGACGGATATCCACCCTGGATGTCCGCATCTCCGGAGGTACGCCTCATACTCCGTCTGGGGGTTCTCTCTCCTTAGGTGTCCGGTAGGAGCGGTCTCAGCGTCGGGGTGAACAGGCGCCTTTCCTTTATCAGCCATTGTCGTTATCCTGTAAGAAATACATCATGAGTAATTTGGTTTCTCATAGCTCATGATTTACATAATAGTACTAATAATAGTAGTGATGGCAATAGTATCTGTTATTCCAACATATAGCTGTCTTTTCGCCCAGATCAATAGTTTCTTCAAGTAGTACCGGATAACATAGTTCATCATAAAAATCATTTAAATCCCCTTTTAAAATTAGTTTCAAATCATCAATACAAACCAGAAAAAGTCCAACCATAACCTAAAGATCAGTGATGGAAATTACGCGTCCGGTAAATTCATGATTACGTTGATCAAGTGTAATCATCAATTTACCCAACCCGATCATTCCAACACTTCCCACAAGGACAGTCCTAGGGTATCAGGGTTGTAGCCTAGGGTCTACTATGGCATTCCCGACTTCTCTACAACCTTTGGCTCTGATACCAATCTGTCACACCCCGGGCCCAGATAGGGTGGGACGTCACAGACTAGCAACAACATATGGCAGCGGAAACAAACCATTATAAGAGCTCAAAGGAGAGAATATCACATGGCATTAAAGTTTTAAAAAGGTAACGGGACTAGATACACATCAAGCCCCAAAACAGTTTTACAATCAACCATAAAAATGAAATTGTACTTGCTTAACACAAAATATAAATTGTTCAAATGTTTCATCAAGGAAATAAGCCAATGCCATGTCACGGGGATAAGTCTAGGTCTTCAAACAGCTAGGATCTCTTCAAACATTACCTGAAACATGCTCAAAAGAAAATTGTGTCAACTATAAAGTTGGTGAATTCAAGTGCTTAAAGTTCAAAAACAAAAGGACTTAATAAATCCTTCTTTGATTAAAAGAAAAATAATCATTGTTTATCATCGTGGGAGAAATAAAATCATAATCAACCCTGCACTCAGTCCCGGTTAGCCTCTTCTAAAGTTGTGTTTTACCGGATATTCCCGAAGGAAGAAACTGAGCCCCATACCAGTGAACCCTACCTGCCCGGATGGTTCACCATAGAATCTTAACAAAACTTGTTACATGCCACAACGATCCCTCAGGATCTCAGTGGGGTAACCTTCCTGGAACGGAAGCCACTGTGTGTGGGGGATTCCCCAAATAGATCTATCCATATAAATCAAGCGGTTCACGAAAGAATTAATGATCATGATATAAGAATTAGCAGGTAACCACAATCCCACATAGTATCATCAAATAAAGCACAATCATAGTTCATAAAAGTAGAGCATGTTCCATCCCAAAACAGTAGTAAAAAGGGGAATCACTAGAACTCACCTTAGGTTTCCAAATCAAAGTTTCCTGATGTGCCGGGAAGTGTCACAAGTCTAGCACCCTAACAAGTACATATTAAGCAATAAGCTACTGCCCTAAACTCATATCAAGTGCAACAATGGTGTCAAGAGTTTAGTTATAGTGTACGGCTTTGGTCCAGTGAAGGTTTGTATGAAAAGTTTCCTTTTATGGCAAGTCAAAGAGTCTTCATGAAAGTTGGGGATTTTCACTTCATTAGATTAGGTATATTAAAAGATTTTATTTTCAAGTGTTTATTAGCTTCCTGGAAGTCGGTTAAAAGGTTTGGAAAAATTTTACAGTTTAGTCCCTCAAGTTTCAAAATTGACAGTTTCTACCCTTAAGTTTAGTTTCTTGCCTTTTATGTCATTTATGCCCAAAATCAGATTGTTAGAGTCATATTATGATTATTATGGAGTAAGTGATTCAAAACTTTGGTCTATGGGTTCGATTTTGAAAACTGCGCGTTTAACGCTCCGGTCGCGGTAAAAGCCGGATAATTTTAATAGTAATTTGGAGTTTTCAAATATTTAAATTTTGGACCAGTAGGTATTTTCTAAGAGACTTCTTTATAAATTTCTAAGTCCTTAAATTGTGTAAATTGGCCTTTTATAGTTAAAATCTTGTTTTTACGTTTCGACCCGTTAATACGCGGTTTTGACCGGGTTTGACCATTTAAAGCTCATTTGACCGAGTTTTTAAATCTTTTAGGTCCTTTATCACTTATCTTACTGAAATCATATGATTTTCATAAATCTTAGTTTTGAACCCTATTTTTATAGATTTTTCTCAAAAACTATGCTCGGTTTGTACCCGTTTTTAGTTAAAATGCCATTTATTTGAGTCTTTGACCACTTAACTTATCCATTGACTCCAGAATACTTTGTTTATCATTTTTGAGCCTGGAATACTTTTTAAGAATGTTAAATTCATAGTCTTACTATTTTTAAGTCATTTTGCCATGTTTTCGGGTCCCGAAAGTGACTAAAAGAGGGTAAATCATATCATGTCCTTTATTCCAGAGATTAAACATTGCTAACACTTCAAATATTCACTAAACCTACTGAAATTTCAGTCCCAACATGTTGCCTAGTAGATCTATACATTCATATGCTTCAAATATGTAGAAAATGTCATAACCGACAATTACACTAGTGTAAATCATCATAGCTTGAGTTTAAATGTTACCAACACTTCATTTAACTTCATAAGCAGATTATTAAGGTGTCATTAAGTCGTTCATGAGTAGGTTATGGGTCTTGTTTAAAAGGATTTTTCAAACAAATGCTCAAGAGGGTGTTGTTACATGTAGAAAGGGGGTTTCAAGGTGAAATCCATGTATCAACCATGGGTTTGAGTATGTAGCCACTTGGAACTTTTAAAAACAGGTTCTTTGGAGTCCATTAAGTCATAAAAATGCAGGTTACAAGTTTGGTTTACAAGAGTTTAAGCTTTCACAAGTTAGATGATGTCAAAACACTCAAAATGAGGGTTTTCATGGTGGAAATCGGTTTCCACCTCAAGAATGGCTAACAAAACATGAAGTTTACCTTCAAGAACGTTGGTAACTCCTTAAGAATGAGATGATGGTGAGATGTTTCTGCTACAACAAAGAAATACACGGTTCTTAGATGTCAAATGAAGAAAACAAGAGAAATGTCACAAAACCGACATCTTGAGCTTACACTCGAAATAACTCACGGTTTGGAGGGTGTTGATGGCCGTGAATGGCTTGAAACTCTTGGACTTGAATGGAGAAACTCGAACTAAGGCTGGAAAGGTGGAACAAACACGGTTGTGTGACCAAATCTTGCAACAAGGCTGCTCCTTTGCGGTTTCGGTCTTGGCCGAATGGATCTTTGTGTGGTCTTCGAATTTTTCTTGCACAAGGCTTAGAGAGAATAGTTTTGAGAGTGTTGAGAGATGTGTGTGTGTGTGTTCAGCTGGTGGATCGATTAAAGGGAGAGAGAGGGAGAGAGGTGGAGAGAAATGCATGGATTGTGAGTGGGTGAGAAGGGTGGTGTGAAGAAGAGAGGAGAGTGGTGAGGGAGGGGGCGGCCGATTTGGAGTGTAGTGGGGAGGGTTTTAAATTAATTTTAATTGTAAATTAATATTGTGTAGTGTAATTTTGTAGTATTGGGTATTATGTATTATTTAGTGGAAAGGTGATTTGAGGTGTCTAATGCATACCCATGCATGCATGGCCGAATTAATGCAAGTGTGAGTGTGTGTGCTCACATTTTAATTGCCTTCTCTTAAGTTTAATTTTGTAAGGGTGACTAGTTGACATTCCCGGACACTAATTTTTAAAAAGGTAGAAACCTAAATTGGTTAAAAATCAAAAGTAAAATTACATGAAATCATAATTTACATCAAATAGCAAGAATTGATTCCAATTTCATAGTAGGGTTGTATAGTTTCAATTATTAGCACTCATAGCATGGATAATGATGCAAGTAATCTAGGGTTAGGGTAACAACCTGGAGGTCGGTTGTCACATTCTCCACCGTTTAGGAAATTTCGTCCCGAAATTTAACTCTGATTAGGGACCGAATGGGTGGGTTTAAAGAGGTGTGGATAGTTCTTCCTCATTTCATCTTCACGCTCCCAAGTAAATTCAGGTCCTCGCTTGGAGTTCCATCTAACTTTAACCTTGGGTATGCGGCTCCGCCGGAGTTGTTTGACCAAACGATCCGTGATCTCCACAGGTTCTTCCACAAAGTTCAATTTGTCGCTTATCCTTGCTTCTTTTAATGGTAGTTCCAGGGTTTTGTCTACCATGCTCTTCTTCAAGTTTGACACATGAAAGGTGTCATGTATGTGACTCAATCCCAGGGGTAGTTTCAACTTATATGCTACTGGGCCAATTCTTGCCATTATCTCAAATGGTCCAATGTATCTTGGGCTTAGTTTTCCTCTTTTTCCGAATCTCATCGTTCCTTTCCACGGTGCTACTTTTAGCATCACTCTGTCGCCCACTTGGAACTCTAGAGGTTTCCGCCTCCTGTCGGCGTACTTCTTCTGTCGGTCTCTAGCTGCTCTCAGTCGTTCCTTTATCTTATAGATCTTATCGGTGGTTTCCAACACTATGTCGGGTCCCATCACTTGGCTGTCACCAATCTCATTCCAACTCAAGGGTGATCGGCATTTCCTGCCATAAAGGGCCTCGTACGGAGCGGCTTTGATACTGCGTGGTAACTGTTGTTATAGGCGAATTCCACCAAAGGAAGATGGTTATCCCAGTTTCCGCCAAAGTCCATCACGCAAGCTCTCAACATGTCTTCCATCGTTTGAATAGTTCTTTCGCTCTGTCCGTCGGTCTGAGGGTGGTAAGCCGTGCTAAGATCTAAACGGGTTCCTAAAGCTTGCTGGAACGATTTCCAGAAACGAGAGGTGAAACGGCTATCACGGTCTGAGATGATCGACAGAGGCACTCCATGCCTTGTTACAATCTCGTCGACATAAAGTTGGGCCAGTTTCGTCATATCGTAGTCTTCTCTAATTGGCAAGAAGTGAGCTGATTTGGTTAATCTATCCACTATTACCCAAATAGCATCGTGACCTTTAAACGTTCTAGGCAGCTTGGTAACAAAATCCATCGTAACATTATCCCATTTCCATTCGGGAATCTCAGGTTGCTGCAACGTTCCCGATGGTTTTTGGTTCTCAGCTTTTACCATGGCACAAGTTAAACATTTCCCCACATAAACAGCGATTGATCTCTTAATTCCTGGCCACCAGAAAAGTGTCTTTAAATCCTGGTACATCTTATCACTTCCAGGATGAATTGAATACCTAGACTTGTGTGCTTCATCGAGGATTACTTCTCGAATTCCTCCGTGTTTGGCACCCAAGTCCTTCCACCATATCTATATGTACCATCGTCCCCTATCTCCAACTTCTTCTCCATTCCAGTCAATCCTTCTTCTTTCAATTTTTCTTCCTTTAATGCCTCGCCTTGAGCTTCCTTCAATTTTGCTATAAGGTTGGTATACACACTCATTCTTAAGGCTCGTACTCGAAGAGGTTTCTCTCTTTCCTTTCGACTTAACGCATCCGCCACAACATTGGCCTTACCAGGATGGTAGCGGATCTCGCACTCATAATCGTTCAATAGCTCAACCCATCTTCTCTGACGCATGTTGAGCATCTTTTGGTCAAGGATATGCTGCAAGCTTCTATGGTCAGTGTAGATAATGCACTTTGTGCCATAAAGGTAATGCCTCCACATCTTAAGGGCAAACACCACGGCACCCAACTCCAGATCGTGCGTCGTGTAGTTCTTCTCATGATCATTCAGCAGTCTCGATGCGTAAGCAATCACCTTATTGCGTTGCATCAATACACATCCTAGTCCTTGACGCGAAGCGTCACAATAGACCACGAAGTCTTCCACTCCTTCTGGAAGAGCAAGTATAGGTGCACTGCATAACTTCTCCTTAAGCATTTCAAACGCCTCATTCTGCTCTCGCTCCCACACAAAGGTTGTGTTTTTCTTGGTTAGTGCGGTCAAAGGTTGCACTATACGCGAGAAGTCCTTTATAAATCTTCGGTAATAGCCAGCCAGTCCTAAGAATTGCCTTATCTCCGTAGGAGTTTCAGGAATCTTCCAATTCTTTATGGCCTCAATCTTGGAAGGGTCAACTTGAATCCCATCCTTATTTACCACATGACCTAAGAATTGGATCTGGCGCATCCAGAATTCACATTTCGAGAACTTGGCATATAGTTGCTCATTCTTGAGCAATTCAAGGATTAGCCTGAGATGCTTCTCGTGCTCATCTTTAGTTTGAGAATAGATCAGTATGTCGTCGATAAACACGATCACAAACTTGTCGAGGTAAGGGCGGCAAACGCGATTCATGAGGTCCATGAATGCTGCTGGAGCATTAGTCAGTCCAAAGGGCATGACCAAATACTCATAGTGTCCATACCTAGTTCGGAAGGCAGTTTTGGGTATATCTTCTTCTCTTATCTTCAGCTGGTGGTATCCTGACCTCAAGTCTATTTTGGAGAAGTAACTTGCTCCCTGCAATTGATCAAATAAGTCGTCTATTCTCGGGAGAGGGTAACGGTTCTTTATGGTCAGCTTGTTCAACTCCCTGTAATCAATACACATTCGCAGCGTTCCGTCCTTCTTTTTCACGAATAGCACCGGGGCACCCCATGGAGAGACACTCGGACGTATAAACCCTTGTCCATTAGTTCTTGAATTTGTACCATTAGCTCCTTCATCTCGGGTGGGGCGAGCCGGTACGGTGCCTTGGCTACTGGTGCAGCACCAGGCATCAAGTCTATCTGGAATTCCACTTGTCGATTCGGAGGAAGTCCTGGTAGTTCTTCCGGAAACACCTCTGGGTATTCCGAAACTACGGGAATCTCTTCGATCTTCTTCTCCTTTTGGGTTTTCATCACATAGACTATAAAAGCTGGACATCCCCTCTTCAAGCTCTTGGTAGCTTTCAAGTGAGATATCATAGGGTATAGAGTGTTACTCCTTTCTCCTTCTACCACTAACACTTCTTCGACGCTCAATGGTATCTTGAGCAGTCGCTCATCGCATACGATTTCAACTTTATGCTTTGCTAACCAGTCCATACCCACGACCACATCAAATCCTCCTAACTTAATAGGCATCAAGTCAATCTTAAACACATTCCCTTTTAGATTCAGGGGGCAATCCCTAATGATTCCGTTAGCTTCTAAAATATTACCGTCAGCTAATTCTACGGTAAATGTATCAGTCAAGGTGCACGCGTCTAAGTCAATCAATTGCCTAAAGGTACTAGAGATAAAACTAGCGGTCGCTCCAGTATCAAACAGTACAGTAGCGGGATGATTATTTACAAGGAACGTACCGTTGACAACGTCGGGTTCCTTACGAGCTCCTGCTGGGTCCATAACGAAAGCTCTTCCCTTAGGCTTATTGGGCTTGGCATCCTTGTCTCTACCCAGCTTAGGACACTTGTTCCTCATATGCCCTGGATCTCCACACTCGTAGCATTGTTTCCCCGGTACATAAGTACAGTCTTTAATTAGATGGCCTGTTCTCTTGCACCTAAAACAGGGCATCGGGTTACATTCTCCTTGATGATGTAACTTGCACTTGCTGCAGAGTGGGCTTGTCCCCGTATACAATCTCCGGTTTTTGCTTCCTTGATCATCACGTCTCACTCCTTCAGAACTCCTTCTACTCGACCCACTGCTACTTCCAATCACTCTTTTTGCTTCAAACCACTTCCTCTTGTCTCCAACAAACTTCTTCTTCTCATCAGCCCTTCCTTGATCGGTCCATCCAGCCCTAATAAGATCGTCAGTCAGACTGCTGGTAAGGTCGACAGCAGCTTGTAGGGTTACAGGCTGAGAGGCACGGACCATACCCCTAACTCTTGGGTGTAGTCCCCAGATGAACCGTGCTACACCTTTGGCTTCTGGCGTCACCAAATGTGGCACAAGTCGGGACAGGGCTAAGAAACGATTGATGTATTCGGTGTAGTTGGGTCCCTTCATCTCCAAGCTTAAAAATTCTGTCTCCAGCTTCTCGAGTTGATTGATGGGGCAATATTTGTTGGTCATTAACTCTCGGAATTCAGTCCAACCCATTCGATTAGCCACGTTTCTTCCACGGCTCTGGGTAATGGACTTCCACCATTCAAGAGCTGATCCCTTGAGAGATTGTGATGCAAATCTCACCATGTGCTCCATCTTGCACTCGCTGATGTCTAAGACGGCTTCCATTTCGTCGATCCACCTGTAAGTCTCTATAGCACCCTCGGTGCCATAGAAGTCCTTGGGCTTGCAGGCCATAAAGGTCTTGTAAGAGCACCCATTCCTTAACTCCTCAGCTTCATCATCGTGGCTCTCATCGTTTATCGGCCGTTCATTCCCAGTAGTGTTATCCCGGTCTGCATTTATCTGAGCAATGATAGTCGGAATGGCGTTGGCCAGTTGCTGAGCTACGAGGTTAGCAATCCTTTCGTCACTCTCTTGATTAGTATTCTCCCCGTGGGGAGTCCCTGGTGGAGTAGGTTGGGTTCCAATAGGCCTTGCTCCCTCATGGCGGCCCCTGGTGGCTCCACGTCGACCAAAACGTGTTCCTCTGCGAGTCGGCATTCTGATAGTATCACAAATAGATTCGTTTAGCATCTCATAAATATTGTTTCGGATAGCCTAGGCATCATCATCCTATCGCACCATGCCTCGGAGGAGGAATCATGGCATGCACATACATGTATTTACAACCCACTAAAGAATCCTTAAATGTCCAATTCAAAACATGATATAATAGTTGGGCAACAATTTAGAAAAGGCACAGATAATCTCAAAGCACAACAAAACATATAGCAGTTTAATACAGACAGTTTAAAAGTTTTTAGCATCTCAAAAGCAGTCAACATAGTATCATCCAAACGAGTAGAATCAGAGTCATGCTCTTACAATTTGGAAGGTGCCATCACCCCCATAATAATAAAATAATAGTCTCAAATAAGAATTCAAATAGTTTCCTTCCCACAGACAGATAAATCCCACTGAGTACTCCAGTCCTCACATCCACTTCCTCTTTAACCATCCAAACCACCCTGTACCCTTCTTCCTCTGCTCCTGCTCCAGACGCTTCACTCCCTGTGTAGCCATCATCGCCTGAAATTGAGCCGACTGAGAGGTTCGAGTTGCGTGCTGAACAGTCAGCTCATGACGGCGAACAGTCCTCAAAATCTCATCTAGTGTCGCATCGGAGGGTCCTACATCACTCGCCCGGCGACTCGACTGGGAGTACCTATCACCAGCCAGTACAGTGGGGCCGTCATACATACTATGTCTCGGCGGCATCAGGCGCTCGTCGCGAGGGTCAAACAGTGGGGGTACCGATGTCGGAATCCCAACAGGCGGGGGAGGAGGAGGAGGCATCCTAAAGGATACGGAGGATCCTGGTCTAACGCTCTTGCGAGGTCGGGTGATAGTACGCGCACCCCTATTCCCAATAGGTGGGATGGGTGAGAGGGTCGGAGCAGCTACTTGAGGAGAGTGGGATCGCGTTCGGCTTCGGGAAGGTGATGTGGAGGAAGAGTCCTCGGAAGCCTCAGTGTCTTCGGACGTGACGGATATCCACCCTGGATGTCCGCATCTCCGGAGGTACGCCTCATACTCCGTCTGGGGGTTCTCTCTCCTTAGGTGTCCGGTAGGAGCGGTCTCAGCGTCGGGGTGAACAGGCGCCTTTCCTTTATCAGCCATTGTCGTTATCCTGTAAGAAATACATCATGAGTAATTTGGTTTCTCATAGCTCATGATTTACATAATAGTACTAATAATAGTAGTGATGGCAATAGTATCTGTTATTCCAACATTTAGCTGTCTGTTTCGCCCAGATCAATAGTTTCTTCAAGTAGTACCGGATAACATAGTTCATCATAAAAATCATTTAAATCCCCTTTTAAAATTAGTTTCAAATCATCAATACAAACCGGAAAAAGTCCAACCATAACCTAAAGATCAGTGATGGAAATTACGCGTCCGGTAAATTCATGATTACGTTGATCAAGTGTAATCATCAATTTACCCAACCCGATCATTCCAACACTTCCCACAAGGACAGTCCTAGGGTATCAGGGTTGTAGCCTAGGGTCTACTATGGCATTCCCGACTTCTCTACAACCTTTGGCTCTGATACCAATCTGTCACACCCCGGGCCCAGATAGGGTGGGACGTCACAGACTAGCAACAACATATGGCAGCGGAAACAAACCATTATAAGAGCTCAAAGGAGAGAATATCACATGGCATTAAAGTTTTAAAAAGGTAACGGGACTAGATACACATCAAGCCCCAAAACAGTTTTACAATCAACCATAAAAATGAAATTGTACTTGCTTAACACAAAATATAAATTGTTCAAATGTTTCATCAAGGAAATAAGCCAATGCCATGTCACGGGGATAAGTCTAGGTCTTCAAACAGCTAGGATCTCTTCAAACATTACCTGAAACATGCTCAAAAGAAAATTGTGTCAACTATAAAGTTGGTGAATTCAAGTGCTTAAAGTTCAAAAATAAAAGGACTTAATAAATCCTTCTTTGATTAAAAGAAAAATAATCATTGTTTATCATCGTGGGAGAAATAAAATCATAATCAACCCTTCACTCAGTCCCGGTTAGCCTCTTCTAAAGTTGTGTTTTACCGGATATTCCCGAAGGAAGAAACTGAGCCCCATACCAGTGAACCCTACCTGCCCGGATGGTTCACCATAGAATCTTAACAAAACTTGTTACATGCCACAACGATCCCTCAGGATCTCAGTGGGGTAACCTTCCTTGAACGGAAGCCACTGTGTGTGGGGGATTCCCCAAATAGATCTATCCATATAAATCAAGCGGTTCACGAAAGAATTAATGATCATGATATAAGAATTAGCAGGTAACCACAATCCCACATAGTATCATCAAATAAAGCACAATCATAGTTCATAAAAGTAGAGCATGTTCCATCCCAAAACAGTAGTAAAAAGGGGAATCACTAGAACTCACCTTAGGTTTCCAAATCAAAGTTTCCTGATGTGCCGGGAAGTGTCACAAGTCTAGCACCCTAACAAGTACATATTAAGCAATAAGCTACTGCCCTAAACTCATATCAAGTGCAACAATGGTGTCAAGAGTTTAGTTATAGTGTACGGCTTTGGTCCAGTGAATGTTTGTATGAAAAGTTTCCTTTTATGGCAAGTCAAAGAGTCTTCATGAAAGTTGGGGATTTTCACTCTATTAGATTAGGTATATTAAAAGATTTTATTTTTCAAGTGTTTATTAGCTTCCTGGAAGTCGGTTAAAAGGTTTGGAAAAATTTTACAGTTTAGTCCCTCAAGTTTCAATATTGACAGTTTCTACCCTTAAGTTTAGTTTCTTGCCTTTTATGTCATTTATGCCCAAAATCAGATTGTTAGAGTCATATTATGATTATTATGGAGTAAGTGATTCAAAACTTTGGTCTATGGGTTCGATTTTGAAAACTGCGCGTTTAACGCTCCCGATCGCGGTAAAAGCCGGATAATTTTAATAGTAATTTGGAGTTTTCAAATATTTAAATTTTGGACCAGTAGGTATTTTCTAAGAGACTTCTTTATAAATTTCTAAGTCCTTAAATTGTGTAAATTGGCCTTTTATAGTTAAAATCTTGTTTTTACGTTCGACCCGTTAATACGCGGTTTTGACCGGGTTTGACCATTTAAAGCTCATTTGACCGAGTTTTTAAATATTTTAGGTCCTTTATCACTTATCTTACTGAAATCATATGATTTTCATAAATCTTAGTTTTGAACCCTATTTTTATAGATTTTTCTCAAAAACTATGCTCGGTTTGTACCCGTTTTTAGTTAAAATGCCATTTATTTGAGTCTTTGACCACTTAACTTATCCATTGACTCCAGAATACTTTGTTTATCATTTTTGAGCCTGGAATAATTTTTAAGAATGTAAAATTCATAGTCTTACTATTTATAAGTCATTTTGCCATGTTTTCGGGTCCCGAAAGTGACTAAAAGAGGGTAAATCATATCATGTTCTTTATTCCAGAGATTAAACATTGCTAACACTTCAAATATTCACTAAACCTACTGAAATTTTAGTCCCAACATGTTGCCTAGTAGATCTATACATTCATATGCTTCAAATATGTAGAAAATGTCATAACCGACAATTACACTAGTGTAAATCATCATAGCTTGAGTTTAAATGTTACCAACACTTCATTTAACTTCATAAGCAGATTATTAAGGTGTCATTAAGTCGTTCATGAGTAGGTTATGGGTCTTGTTTAAAAGGATTTTTCAAACAAATGCTCAAGAGGGTGTTGTTACATGTAGAAAGGGGGTTTCAAGGTGAAATCCATGTATCAACCATGGGTTTGAGTATGTAGCCACTTGGAACTTTTAAAAACAGGTTCTTTGGAGTCCATTAAGTCATAAAAATAAAGGTTACAAGTTTGGTTTACAAGAGTTTAAGCTTTCACAAGTTAGATGATGTCAAAACACTCAAAATGAGGGTTTTCATGGTGGAAATCGGTTTCCACCTCAAGAATGGCTAACAAAACATGAAGTTTACCTTCAAGAACGTTGGTAACTCCTTAAGAATGTGATGATGGTGAGATGTTTCTGCTACAACAAAGAAATACACGGTTCTTAGATGTCAAATGAAGAAAACAAGAGAAATGTCACAAAACCGACATCTTGAGCTTACACTCGAAATAACTCACGGTTTGGAGGGTGTTGATGGCCGTGAATGGCTTGAAACTCTTTGTACTTGAATGGAGAAACTCGAACTAAGGCTGGAAAGGTGGAACAAACACGGTTGTGTGACCAAATCTTGCAACAAGGCTGCTCCTTTGCGGTTTCGGTCTTGGCCGAATGGATCTTTGTGTGGTCTTTGAATTTTTCTTGCACAAGGCTTAGAGAGAATAGTTTTGAGAGTGTTGAGAGATGTGTGTGTGTGTGTTCAGCTGGTGGATCGATTAAAGGGAGAGAGAGGGAGAGAGGTGGAGAGAAATGCATGGATTGTGACTGGGTGAGAAGGGTGGTGTGAAGAAGAGAGGAGAGTGGTGAGGGAGGGGGCGGCCGATTTGGAGTGTAGTGGGGAGGGTTTTAAATTAATTTTAATTGTAAATTAATATTGTGTAGTGTAATTTTGTAGTATTGGGTATTATGTATTATTTAGTGGAAAGGTGATTTGAGGTGTCTAATGCATACCCATGCATGCATGGCCGAATTAATGCAAGTGTGAGTGTGTGTGCTCACATTTTAATTGCCTTCTCTTAAGTTTAATTTTGTAAGGGTGACTAGTTGACATTCCCGGACACTAATTTTTAAAAAAGGTAGAAACCTAAATTGGTTAAAAATCAAAAGCAAAAATTACATGAAATCATAATTTACATCAAATAGCAAGAATTGATTCCAATTTCATAGTAGGGTTGTATAGTTTCAATTATTAGCACTCATAGCATGGATAATGATGCAAGTAATCTAGGGTTAGGGTAACCACCTGGAGGTCGGTTGTCACAGAAGTCCTCAGGCCTCGGAAGTATAGAAGCCTCTTCCGAAGTATAAGTGGCTTCGGAAGAACTTGTTCTTCCGAAGCCAACTTACCTTCGGAAGACACTGCTATTATCCAGTGGACATAAGTATGGTCTCTCTGACACTCCACTGCAAACCTCTGAGATACTACATGGCGTTTTCTCAAAAACCATGTAGTTGACCATGCTTTATTCCGCTGTTTACCTTTATAAGTTAGTACAGTTGCCATCTTTAGTTGGTGACAAAAGGTAAGTCATGGACATGTCATGACTACCATATCTTAGATAATATTTTATCTAAGATACCTTAACTTTAGCATTGTAGTATATGCTTTAGTCTTAGGTTTCCAGCTGCTATCAAAGTATATCCGGCTGTAGGATCTAGTATATATAGTTTCTCATTGTAACTCATGTTTTATGCTGGTAAGAGTCTTGTAATATCTTGAGTTGAGAAGTAATATATACAAGTGCCTTGAAAATTATTTCTGTGTGTTCCTTGCTACTTATTATATTTTTATGAACTCTTGTAAAAGACTTAACTTCATCTGATTTGAGTGTTCTATAAGTGAGTTTGAGAGAAATCCAAGTGTTTAAGTGACAAACCCGATCCTGCATGATGAAGGTGTCGCATTAGAGTTGAGGTTTGCTGAAAAATTGTCCAAGTGTTAAGCGTTTGACTACTTTTTAGTCGCAATAACACTGTTTAAACTTTTTCAGTTCAGGCGTTTGACTACTGTTGAAGAGTAAAAGTCCAAACGTATCATCTCTGTTAAGGCGTATTAGAACTGTTTAGACGTTTGATAACTGTTGAGGCGCATTACAACTGTGTAGGCGCATTACAACTGTTCAGGCATTTTACTACTGTTCACACGCATCAACTTGGGTGTTTTGGAAAATTTTTCTAAGGCATTCCCTTAGACGTCTCTCAACTTAGACGCATTGACTGTTTGGGAGTTTGATTACTGTTCAGGCGTATCACCCTTCATACTTAGAATTTATTTTTAAGAAAATTTTTTAAATTTTTTTTTCATTTCTTTTCTTAATTCAAAATCTAAGAAAAACAACAAAAATATAAGAATGGTGAAATCAGAAGATTCTGAAAATAAAGTTCCAAAACTTAAAAATAGAGCTGATTTCAAAAATTGGTCACTTAGGTTAAAACAACATTTTAATTCCATTGACACTAATCTTTGGAAATCTATAGAGAAAGGACCATACATTCCTATAATCACTGATGGGCCTGACAGGGGGTTTGTTTATACTAAAGATTCTCAAGAACCCTATCCTGAAGATGGTCTTCAAGGAGATGATTTGAGAAGAGTAAAGAATGATATCAAAGCATATTCCTTGATGTGTAAAGGACTACCTATGGAAGTTCTTGCAAGGCATGATGGATATCAAACTGGATACACCATATATAAAGCCTTAAAGACCATTTGTGAAGGAGGCAAGGAGATTCAAAATCTCAAGCAACAAAAGTTGAAAAGGAAATTAGAATTGTTTCAACATTTGTCTAGAGAAACCATAAATCAGATGATGAACAGATTTGTTCAACTTACAACTGAGATGTCAACAGCTGGTATAAAGCCTGATCTTGAAGATCTAAATCTTAGACTACTTAATGCTTTACCCTCATCATGGAAACAAACAGTAACCTTACTAAAGCATACTGAGAAGTTCCCTATGGATCTAGATCTACTCATTGCCAAGATAGAGTCAGTAGAGATTGATGTAAGCTCAAGGAATAATGATAGAGCAGCATCAATATCTCAGTATCAGTTTGTCACTTCTCTTGCAACCACTATTGAAAATGCATTCATGGCAAAAAGTGAGAAAATTACAGAAGAAGAGGGAGATTTATTTGTTGGAACATGATTTTTCACTGATTCATCATTTACTAGTGCTCCTGCTTATACAACTCAGTCTCATCCTCAATCTCCTCCTAAATCTCAGTCTCAAACATCTATGTTCAAATTAGGACTTCTTCATCTAACTCTGCTAAATCTAGCAAAGTTAAATATGTGATAAATATCCTATTAGAGGATGAAGAGTCTAAAACTGCATTCACTGCATTTATGGCTAGTTTTCAAGCATATCAAGGTAGCCATTTAACTCAATTAGACTTTGTTTTGCAGGATTTGTTTGAAATGGATCCTGAAGATGTTTAAGAGATGGACTTAAACGGGCAGATGGTGATGATTGCGTACAGGACACAAAAACACTCATATGTCAACAGGAAGTACAAGTCAAGTGCTAACAAGACTGTTAGGTTTTATAAGTCAAAATCAAGGTGTTTTAACTGTAACAGTTATGGACATTTCTCCAGAGAATGCAAAGCTCCAAGGAATAATGAAGGAAATGCTTAATCAAGTTCTAGCAATCAAAGGTTTCAACCAGCTCAGAAGACTTTTCAAAAGCCTTATCAAAGTCTTCCTATGCCTGAGCTTAAAGATGAAACAAAATCATCTGATGAAACCAAGAAAGCTTTAGTAGTCAGCATTAAAGATGGTTATGATCAAAGTGCATATGCTGAACAGTTTACTAATGATTTAACATCAAGTTTATCTCTTGTTGCAGAAATCCAGGGAGAAGATTTGTCAGAAAATAATGATCCAAAGATGGAAAGTGAGAATGAAAAAGATGACTATGATTGGAGTGACAAATCTGATCCTAAGGAGGATATAGATGAAGTAGCTCTAATGACACAGTCTGATCAACCTAAGGTTGACACTTCATCTTCAAAATCTGAAACCTTATCTCCAAAATTCCCTGAAATCCCATTTGAAGTGAGAGAAAAACTCTGCACAAAATCATGATATGAACATGTTGAATACTATAGAAACTACTCATATAAATCTATGAGAAACTAAAACATGAAGAGTCAATGCATAACAAACTAAAATCTGATCATAAAACAACAGATCAAAAGATAATTTCTCTTCAAACATCATGGAACAAAACACTAAAAGAATTAGAAATTGTTTCTAAACAATTGGAAGAGATGACTAAAAATCTTGAACGGGAGAAGATAGCACATGCTGCTACTCAAATGGATCTTGCTAAAGTAAAAAGTTCAAAAATGATTCTAGAAAAACTGGTAAGTGAGAGAAAAAATAAACACAAAGCAGGGTTAGGTTTCACTCATGAACCTATGCCTGAATCTATTAAAAACACTTTACCAGAGAACTTTAATACACATGATCATTCTCCCGAGAATAAAGCTGAACTTAAAGCTTTTCAGGTCAAAAACAAGAATTCAGAAGAAGAAAAGGAAAATATACAAGTTTTTGTTGGAAATGATCATGAAAAGATTAAAAATGGTCATCGATTCAAGATAAAATCTTATGAACCAAAACAAACAAAACAAAACACTTCTGATCAAATTCATTGTGTATTAGAAGAAGTGAAAGTTCAAAGCAAAGACAAAGATAAACAACAGGTAGGAACATCAAAGATTCAAACACTATTAATCTAAAACAAGTTCAATCTGAAAAGAAATCTTCTTCTGACGATGTTCAATCTGGAAGTAAACCAGATTCTTCTAAGTCAAAGAATCAAAGAAGAAGAAAGAAATCATCAAAAACAAAATCTGAACAAAACAAAAGTTCAAAAAAGTTGATCAAAGCAACAAATCAGGCAACAAAACATAAACTGATAAAATTTGTGTCAGCCGGTTTGTTAAATATGAATTCTCTTCAAAACAACAAGGTAAATACTATGAACAAATCTCACTCTGATCTGAAATCAAGTTCAGATTCTAAGACTTCCGTTGTAGCAAAAAGATTTGTTTCTAGTAAATTCAAGAAAGAAGTTCATGTTAAACAGATGCAAAATAATTTGGCACAAAATCTAAATGTGAAAAATAAAAAACAACAGTTTAACTATTTGACACCAAAATATAAAAATGAATCAAATACAATGTCAATGTCAAAAGTTAACAAACAGTTGTTTTTAACTCCACAGAAGTACTGTGAAATATATGATATGAAAAATCACAATACAACAAGTACTATCACATATGTGACATGAGAAATCATTCCACAGTTGATTGTTATTTTAACAAATACTGTACTTATTGTGATGAGAAGACTCATAATAAATTGTTTTTTATAAAGAGATCACATACTAGAGGATTTGCAAATTCAAACATGAGCAAAGGTTATGTTAATCCTCAATATATGAGAAATCAAACTGGTGGATTTCAAAATTTAACTAATCAACATTCTTTAGGTTTGAGATATTTTCAAAAGAACAATTATGTGAGATCTAAACAAAATGTGCAAGAACAATTCATACCAAGATCTGTAAGAATGACTAATAAAAAAGTTAGTCATCAATAAATGTCAAAAATTGATCAATCAAATGGTATGAATGTTCTCAAAAATAACTCAAACAATTAAACAATTTTCAAAACAATTTTCGAAACAATTTTCGAAACAAGATTGGTAACTTCATCAAGAATAAACCTGATTTGAATAATCTTCATTACCAACAATTTACCATTGTTGATAAATTTGGAAAACCCAAGACCATCTCAGCTTGGGTGGATATCTCAACTTAATTTTCTTGTTGTGCAGGTACGCCCAAGAGGACCACTTAATACATGGTATGTGGATAGTTGGTGTAGCCGACATATGACTGGCAATCCTGTCTTGTTACAAGATTTTAAGTTAAAGGATGTAACACACATCGCCTTTGGTGGTGATGCAGGAGGAAAAATAACAGGAGAAGGAACGGTATCAAATGGGATAATAAGCTTTGACAAAGTCAAGTTTTGTTCACAGTTGAACTTTAATCTTTTAAGTGTATCCCAAATATGTGATAAATCATACTCTGTTCTATTTAATGATTCATTCTGTTATGTTTTGAAGCCAGGTTTTCAGCTGAAAGGGATAGAGATGTATACAAGCTGGATATGTCTCAAGTTGATCCTTCAACTGAAACAACATGCCTAATTGCTAAAGCATCATATGATGAAAGCCAGCTTTGGCATAAACGTCTCGGACATTCAAATTTCAAGAATATGAACAAGCTTGTATCAGGAAATCATGTCATTGGACTTCCATCTAAGAAGTTTGCAACGACTGATTACAGCTCAACATGTTTGAAGGGAAAGCAAAACAGAGCGTCTTATAAGACCAAGCTCATAAACTCAACTTCCAAACCTCTTAAAATGTTACATATGGACCTTTTTGGACCAACAAATGTCAAGAGTATTGGTCGAAAATCATATTGTTTAGTTATCATTGATGACTATACAAGATTTTAATGGGTTTTCTTTTTGTATGCTAAATCTGAAACAGCTAATTTACTGAAAGAATTTATCATTAAAGTTGAAAATCAATTAGAAAATAAATTAAAAATAATAAGAAGTGATAATGGAACGGAATTCAAAAATGCTAACATTGAAATGTTTTGTGCACAGAAAGGGATAGCTCATCAGTTCTGTGCTCCCAGAACTCCTCAACAAAATAGAGTTGCTGAATGGAAGAATAGAACAATGATTGAAGATGCTCGTTCTATGTTAGCTGATGCAAAAATTCCTATCACTTTTTGGGATGAAGCTATATCAACTGCGTGTTTTGTTCCGAACAGAATCTTAATTGTGAAAGATAAAATGAAAAAACTCCTTATGAGTTAATGTTTGGCAGGAAACCGAACATAAACTTTCTAAAATCATTTGGTTGTCCTGTTATGATTCTTATTTCAAATGATCAGTTAGGAAAATTTGAATCAAAATCTGATAATGGATTTTTCATTGGATATTCATCTGTTTCAAAAGCCTATCGAGTGTACAACTCTAGGACAAATATAATCCTTGAAACATTCAACGTTAAATTTCTAGAAAATTCTTTTCCATCAGTTTCAAATGGTCCTGCATGGTTATTTGATTTAGATTCATTATCAAACTCTCTTCAATCTAACTTGTTTAATCAATCAAATTGTCTTGATTCTACGGAAAGAAGAACTCTAGAGGAGATCTTGGATCTTTCAGTGAGGATTCAGACTCTGACGACCCAGATGATTCTAGCTCAGATTACCAATTTTTATCATTTGTCAAGGACTCAACAATACGATTCAATGACAATAATCATGCTAATACAGCTTCAGATCATTCAGTTTTATTTTATCAGGAAGACTCATAACCAATTCCTAATGATGGTAATGCGTTTGTGCAACCTGAGTCTGGAACATCATCCATCTCTAGTGATGCAGTTGATACCGGTAACTTTGATTACTTTATTAACTCACCGACTCAAGTTCCAAACTTCAATCGACATTCTTCTAATTTTGTACATCAGCTTTCCAACTTAAACCAAACAAATCTAGATGTTACTGTTCAATGTGATGAGATTCCAACATATCGTATTCACAAGAATCATCCACTTTCTCAGATTATTGGTCCATTTAATGAGAGAACAACAAGGAGTAAATCAGAACAAGCAAATTTGTGCTTATACTCTTGTTTTCTTTCTCAAATTGTTCCTAAAAATGTTACCGAAGCATTAAAGGACAATGGTTGGATGGAAGCCATGCAAGAAGAATTACATCAATTTCGCAAACAAGAAGTGTGGAATTTAGTTGATTTACCTGAAGGAGAAAATGCTATAGGCACGAAATTGTTGTTTAGAAATAAGACTGATGATCGTGGTGTAGTAATAAGGAACAAAGCGAGACTTGTTGCACAAGGGTACACACAGGAAGAAGGGATAGATTATGATGAAGTGTTTGCACCAGTTGCAAGACTTGAATCCATTCGAGTTTTCCTGGCTTATGCTTCATTCATGAAATTTAAGGTGTATCAAATGGATTTAAAGGGTGCATTTCTATATGGTCCTATCACTGATGATGTGTTTGTGAAGGAATCTCCGGGCTTTGAGGATGCAGAATTTCCACATCGAGTATATAAGCTGAGTAAAGCTTTATATGGACTTCATCAAGCCCCTAGAATTTGGTATGAGACATTATTACAACACTTGATCCAACATGGATACACAAGAGGGAAAATTGATCCAACTTTATTCATAAAAAAAGATAATGATGATCTCTTATGTGTACAAGTGTACGTATATGATGTCATATTTGGTTCTACCAGTCCAAAATTGTGCAATGAATTTGAAGAAATCATGAAATCTCGGTTCCAAATGAGTTATATGGGAGAGATTAATTTTTTCCTTGGACTTTAAGTCAAACAAACTGACGATGGAAATTTTATCAATCAAGAGAAGTTTGTTGACAAACTCTTGAAGAAATTTAAGTTGCAAGACTGTCAGTCCATACGAACTCTAGCAGATGTTAACACCAAGATTGAACCTGATGCAAAAGGAAAATCTATTGACCAAACGTTATACAGATCAATGATTGGTTCTTTGATGTATCTTACTGCATCTAGACCAGACATTATGTATGTTGTTTGTGTTTGTGCCAGGTATCAATCAGACTCGGAAGAATCTCACTTCATTGCTGTCAAAAGGATATTCAGGTATCTCAAAGGTAAACCAGCTTTAGGGCTTTGATATCCTTACGAGGGTAACTTTGAACTACATGGATATACAGATAGTGATTATGGTGGATGTTGTCAAGATAGAAAATCTACTTTGGATGGGTGTCAATTTCTAGGTCCCCGATTAGTCTCGTGGCAATGTAAGAAACAAACAAATGTCTTTGTTTCAACTGCAGAAGCTGAGTACATTGCTGCATCAGCAAGATGTTCTCAAATCCTCTGGTTGCAAAATCAACTACTGGATTATGGGTTCAATTTTCTTAAAACACCTATTTACATTAATAACACTGCTGCTATGTTCATTATAGCTAATCCTGTTCAACATTAAAAAACAAAACATATCGAAATTCGATATCATTTTCTCAGATATAACTCTGAAAAAGGATTAATCATATTGATTCAAATTGCAACGGAAAAGCAGTTGGCGGATCTATTTACTAAAGCCTTCCTACCAGGACGGTTTGAGTATTTAGTGGAGTCAATTGGTCTTATTAATCATATGTGAACTCTCTAAATCAAAAGATCATCATAAGTGATCCTCTCAATGTTAATTGCCTATTTGTATATTGTGTGTGTGTGTTTTTTTGTTTTCTTAGAAAAACCAAATACAAAAGTATAAATCAAAACTCAAAAAATAGAGTCTTTTTTAAATTGTTAGTTTATTTTTAGAAAAGAATATGTTTATGCAATATGTGAGAAATGATAGTACATTAGTGAGATCAGTTGCATATTTGACTCATTAATAAAGTCTGACATGATCAGATATGATGTGTAGACAATATCATGCTACTATACTGAAAAAGTAAATTCTTGTGATTACAATAAATCTTTATGCTTGTGTGTATTCATCTGAGTACTTTTGAGATGTTTTGGCTTATCAGATTGATTGCTTGTTAAGTTACACCACTCACACCTATTGGTAATGTGATTAATCATGAGATCTGTTACAAGCATCATATCACTTCTTTCTTATGAGTCATCATAGACCTGAAGTGCTGAGATATCCTTTGTTGTAAGTCATTACAGACCTAGATTTTCTCTTTGATGCAAAAGATGCCAATGTGCACAAACTATTCAAATGAATAGTTAGAGCTGATCAAATGGTTATCCATGATCATTCTCTATTAATTTAAGTAACATGAACTCTGGTTATACATATGTTTCAGGTAACAAGTTGAGTATGTGTTCTTTCTTGCATATCTTGATGATAGTTGAGCTCTCTAAGTCTCTATATGATTTACATCATGTCATATCTAAATATACCCTAATCAATCCAAGAATTGAAAAAGTAAGTGAGTTGATAATTTGTCAAAAAAACTCATTTTATGTCCTTAGATCTTGTGTCTCATTTGATGTGATATCACTGACCTGGAACACACTTGATCAGGATTTATTCATTGTCTAAGACTATTCACATTTGTTTTTATTTTAATGTGGTGATCTTTATTGATATGATCTCAGTGCAGACATTAATTCTTTTGTTTATATTAGACTTTGATTCTGTTTTCTTTTTGATTTTATGCATGTTTTCTGTGTGTGAAGGCAATGTAACAATGAGATGGATGATCTTATTATGTTACCTTAGGGGGGGTAATAAATGGAAGAGTTTTTCCTTAGAAAATCAAAAGCAAAGTTAAAATGTTGAATTGAAAGGATGATGCTATATGTTCAAAGTGTTTGTGAGTTTGAAAATATAACTTTTGAAAATGATAATATGAACCTATATAAATTTGCAAGTGGAAATAAATGCTTCTTTCAAAAGTTGAAAAATAGATATTTGATTTTGTTTTGACACTAAAATGAAGGGAAAGATAAAATAAAAAAAATTAAAAAAACAAGTGAAGATTTAAAATTGTTAAAAATTAAAATTGAGTGTGCAAAATGTAAAAAGTTCAAATTTGAGGGACTAAAAGGTAAATTTTAGGAAATTCAAACATATGCTTAAAATGTTTAAAGATTAGTATGAAATATTACTAATATGTTTAAACAATATGCAGGTGAAGAATTTTGAAAACCACAAGTGCAAGACTTATGAAAGTCAACTCAAAGTCAACTCATGCACCTAAATAGTGTTCATACGTCTAAATAGGAGCATTGTGAACTTCCAGGAATTATACAAGTGTTTGGGCGTTTTTCATATTCCCATGCGCCTAAACAGTTGCAATAAGTCCATGAGTTTATCCAAGTGTTTAGGCGTTTTACACAAACCTATGCGCATGAACAGTGATAATGAGTATGATTTTAACCAAGTGTTAGACGTTTTAAATGTCTCGTGCGTCTACCCAGTGTTGAAATGTTTCATGTGTTACATGTTAGACGTCTCAGGAACTTCATGTGGCTGAACAGTGCAAAAGCGCCTAAACAGTGCTTATGCGTCTGTACAGTTCTCATGCGTCTTAGTCAATACGCACAAACAGTGCTCATACGTCTTATTATTTTGTGAATTTTAGGGTTTCATACGTACAAACAGTGCTCATGCGTCTAAAATTTCACTTAATATAAATTGAACACTTACACTTGTTTCTCATTCACACTCAAAATTCTCCAAAAACAAATCTCTGAACTATCGACTCTCGGTCTTTATCAATCTCTTAGATTCTCAGTGATTGCAACAAATCTTGTTGATTGTTAGATATTAATTGAGTTTATGAACGTAAGTTTTTGATTCAAATCAGTAGATTTTGGTTAAAACATGATGATTGGCATAGTCGTTTGACTGCTATTTGGGCTTTCGAACACTATAACATTCAAAGTTTAACTAATCAAATCTTAATCATATCTAAAATTGATTCTGGATTGTTGATATGTATCAAATTTCGAGCAATTTGATATATAGTTCATCGACTGAAATTGTGAATGATATTGATTATAGATTGATCAGTCAGTTCTTCGAAGGAAGAAGAAGAAGATGAACAGACAAAATTCAATTTTTGAATAAAAATTTTTTTAAATAAAAAGTAGATAAATCAAAATTCAAATAACAGATTAATAAAAATGATAGATACAAAATGATTAAATTTTAAGATTTCACAAATTAAATTCATAATTCAAAAGTCAAAATCATAAGTCAAAATTGAATTCAATATTACAAAATTGCAAATTCATATGTAAAAATGAAATTCATTAATCAAAATTTCAATGTTCTAATATTCTTTTTCTCTATGTTTTGCAGATGGCAGCTTTGAAGTTTGAGCCTAAACATAATGTTGCTGCATTCTTAGATGAGGAAAATAGAGAAGCTGTTGGTTATGAAAAGATTATAAGATTTTTGCTAAGATCAAAATATGTCTATGCAATGTGTGCATGACCTATGATTAATGCAAGATAGATCAAAAGATTCTGGAGAACAGAAGTAATAGAAAGAGATGAAGAAGGGCATAAAGTTTTAAGAGCTTTCATTACATCTGATAGAATGCTTGAAGTGTCTGAACAAGCAAGCAATAAGAACAGCTCTTAAACTTGGTGAAAATGATCCAGAAGACTTATCGGAGTATATTTTCAATGAATGTAGAGATGTATTTCTACAAATGGGTCATCTTGATCACTTTCCTAAGAAACAATTCTTCAGAGCAAGAGTATATAAACACTAGAAATTGTTGTGTTATATATTTCAACATTGCATGTCCAAAAGAAGTGCTGGTTGGGATTCATTCCTAGTGGACATTGCATCTCCTATCATTGCTCTAGCCATAAACAGAAGGTTTAACATGGCAAAGTGGATAATGAATGGATTCATATTCAATCTTGAAAGAGGAAAGAGAAACAAATACTTGATGTATCCAAGATTTCTCCAACTGCTCATTAATGAAGAGAATCCAGATTTATATGTTGAAGGAGTTGAAGGAGATAAGTTACAATTAGAGCACATGTCTGAAGCTGTGTATAAGAGATTTGCTATGATTACTGGTGCTCAAAACATTCCATTATTTGATTATATAAGGAATGTAGCTATGGATGAAGTAGACATCAATCAAAAATACTATCATTTATCTGAAGATGAACCAATAGATCCAAATGATCTTATTGAGGATGTTGTAGATGATATGATTGATGATGATGATGTAGAAAGTGATGATGAAGCTACTGAAAGCTCATCAGATGATGATGATGATGATAATAATGATGATGATGATAATAATGATGATGATGATGGTAATGATGGTGCAACTGAAGCACATGAAGAAGCTATTGATGAAAGGAATGATACTGATAATGTCAATGAAACTCAGAACTTAGCTGAAGAAACTACTGATGTTGATATTCATGATGATTCTGTACATGAAGAAGATTCACAAAATCAAACTTTTGATTTTGATTTCATGAATGATATGTTATTTGAACCAGTGTTTGAAGCTGAAGTGAATGAAAAGGTTGAAGAAATACCTGTGCGTACAATACACAATGTGTCAGTACAAACAGAAGAGATAGTTGATATAGATGAGATGGAGAATTTTAAAGAAGAAAATATGATTAAAGAGAAAGAAATTGAAGAATTAAAAGTTAAGAATGAAAGATTGAAAGAGATGAATATATCTCTTGAAAAGTAAATTCAAAAGTTAAAGGATGAAAATTCTAAGTTGAATGAAGAAAATTTACTGAAAGATAAAATGCTTGTGAGCTATGCAAAAGACAAAGAAGATGTTATAAAAAAATTTTGAAGTTATGATAAAGGATTATTACATTCTTGAAGAGAAATTCAAGAAATTATCTAATGAAAATGAAAAATTGAAAGATGAATTAATAAAGGTAAACGAATCTTAAAATCCTATCTCACCAGATCAAATGATAAGTTTTGAGATGATTGTTGAAGAGAATCCTGAGGTGATCAAAGGAAAATGGAAACTTGATGATGTAGCAGATACAATTTTAATAGAGTCATCTTCAAAAGTACAAAGAATAGAAGAAACTGCTGAAGAGCAAAACATTCAAGAACAAATTGAAGCCTTAGAAGACATTGAAGAATTTTACAATGATGACTGGTATGACGAAGTCTTAGATGAAGAAGACATAGATGAAGCTCAATTTGTATCAAATTTCTCTTTACAAGAACCAACTCAAGATCAAGATGAAATTCCACAAGACTTTGAAGATAGATACAATTACCTTACCTTGTGAAGATGAAATTCAATAGAGTATTTTTGGATGGACTGACTGTTTCTCAAATAAATGATGAATATGAGAAATGCATTACTGCAGAGTTAGTTGCTCCTATTGATCCAAATGAGATTGTAATAGAACATGGGGAATGAAATAGAGCTAAAGAAAGTATTAATGTAGAAGAATTATCAAGCTCTGAGTTGCACCATCCTGATCCTGATAATATGAGTATTCCAGCTTTAAGGTCTTGGTTGCAAACTAGGAATTACCCATGGAGGAAACTGAAAAGATTACAATCTGTTTCTTTGAGGAATCTTGTTAGAAGTTTTCAAGAAACTGAAAAACAATCAAAGAAGATGATCATTCTTGATACTGATAATCCTCAATACCTTGAGATTACAAAAGAACAAGAATGTTGAAGCCTCAAGAGATTAAACAGATGGCAATAAAATCAGATGCTCATGATAGCAGAAAAGATCTGATTTAAATGTTTTCTGACCCTGAAAGGCAAGCATATAAAGCCACTTCTGAACAAAGATAAATTTTTGATAATGCCAGATCTACTTGAGACTTGGTGAGAAATGTATTACAAAGAGGACAATCGGTTGCTGAGTTGTTAAATGCTATGATTGCTCCTGATTTCACAAACCAAGTAAAGATAATAGCATGGAAGTATGATAAGATATTAGATGCATTTTTGATAAAAAGAGTAAATGCAGTTTGTGATGTAAATCATTTTTACTCAAGCATCATTAAACTTCCAGTGCAAGACTTGAAAGAGTTAAACAGATTACCTCTTATTAATCCATCTGATTCTAAACGTGGTAAGATGATGATAGAATTATTGAGAAGAGGAATGGATAGATCAAGTAATTTTTTTCAAACAAGATGTGATCAAGAAGACAAGGAGTACTTTGTTACATTAAAGAAGAACAAAAAGCTTAAAGGATTACAATCTGAAGAAGAACATCTCATGATAGAATTTTCTGATAAGTATTTTGAAAAAGTCATAACTCCTGGTTTAAAGGTGATTGATGGTAATCAGAAGTCAAAGCCAATTCTCAGATGGTTCTATAACACTGAGACTTTTGAGCTTAAACTGGTCCGAAATCTAGAACAATAGGATGAGGATATGATTACATTATTTGGTGCTTTTGAACTAAAACTATTGCATCCAAGTTATATATCATTTCTGTCTGTACAAAAGTTTGAGAAAGTATCTCCAGAGATTGCAGAGCAAGATAAGAAGTATTTTCTTTCTATCATCAATGTGATGAATGCTTCAATGGAAAGAATATCGTTAAGGAAAGCCCTTGCATATGCAAATATTGTTAAGAAGGATATCAAAGACACTGAGTTCATGATAATTTCAAGAAAAGGAGTATTAGAAATATACTCAAAGGAAAGTCGAAATCCTATTGAGTTATATGCTAATATTGATATCATATGTCTATCAAAAGATACATTGGAAAGAATGAACGAAATGGAGATAAAGACGAATGAAGCAAAACCAGAACAAGACATTCTTGCTAGCAAATTTAAGTTTGCAATTGCTAATGCTTTGAAAGAACAGGAGATGTATAAAAAGAAGCCAATGTTCAAAATCAAGAACGAACCTGAAGATTTCTTTGAGTGCTGAAGATAAAAGTTGAAGATGAAAGCTGAAGATGGAAGCTAAAGAAAAGATAAAAAGAAGTCAAGATTGAAGATTTTGAAGACTGAAGACCATGTAAATCTTAGGGGGAGTATTGTTAGTTCTCTAGAAAGATTAGCATGTTGTCTTTATGTGTCTTTTTACTATTTGTAATAGTATAGGGACTAGTTTTGTAATTTTGTTAGTTCCTTGTGCTTCATTATAAATATGATAGGATCGGATCAATTAGATTTGAACTATGCAGCGGAATATCACGAATTAAGATCGAATTCAAGCAAGAAAGTAAGTAATGAATATGCAAAACACTCAATCACAATTATAGAGAGAATATTTCTGTTAAAGGAATGTTTTCATTCACGCGTAATGCTTCGGTTAGAATACAGCTAGGTCAACATCCCTTATATATAGAGGAATGTGACGTCTGCTGATGTCACTTGATAGTGACATCTAACAGAATTTACAAAACAACTGAAATATGCAAACTACTGAGATGTTCTCAACAACTGATCACATCTCAGAGAATGCTAAGTACAAATACATGAAACTACTGACTTAAAACTACTGAAACAATAAACTACTGAAATGTAAAATTACAAGTATTGAAAAGTAAAACCATCACAACTACTAAAGTTAACAACTTCAGCTGTTGTGACAACTGCTGATCAGTCTGGTCTTCAGTCTTTGTCTTCAGCACTTCATCTTCAGACTTTGTCTTCAGTTCTTTACTTTCAGACTTTGTCTTCAGACCTTTGTAATCAGCTGATGTCTTCAGCTGTTGTGATCTTCTTCAGCAGTTGTAATGTTTGTGGGACTTAGAGGTTTTTCTGATCAGGCTCATTGTTCTTTTGTCCAACAAACTCCCCCTGAACCAATACAGCCAAAACCTCTAACTTTATTGAAGATCCCACTTATTCTTTGGCAAAAAATACTCTCTTGATCAGCTTCAGAGGTAGACAGATAAACATAGGCCAGGAAAAGGTTTCTAATCTTTTGATTGGCTAAGCATGGACGGGAACTCTGTCTTGGGGAAATTGGACACAGAGTCTTGTCCCAACCATGAAACCTATTTCCCATTGATGAGTCTGTAAGACTCCCTTGCATAGGCCTCAAGGAGAACAACTTGTTCCTCCTTAGTGAGTTCTTCTGCTTCTCCCTCAAAGAAGAACTCAGGCCCATAGTATTCAGACAGATACCTCACTGTCTTCCCATTCTTCAACTCAACAGTTGTTATCTCTCTATATGCAAATTCATCTGTATGAGAGCCTTCAAGCAGCAACTAGAGTTCACTCTTTTGAAGATCTTCAAGTCTTTTGTACAACAACCCCTTCTTGATCATTTTGTTCTCAAGAATAGACATAGGGGTTGATTTGGATGTGTGAGCTCTCTTGAATTCTTCAATGATTTCCCAGGGTGAGACTACCATGGCCAACATGATTGCAGCATTCAAAGTCTTTCTTACTTGGCCATGATATCTACTTGGTAAGTTTTTCTTGTGAATTCTGGAACTTACCCTGGGATCTGGCAAAATCCTCACTCTTTCTTTTTGATGTTGAAAGGTATGTCTGAGAGTGTACAGCCTCTGAGCTTGTTTCTTCATAGCTTGAATGGATGACGACTGAGGGAAGTCCTTGTCAACCATTCTAAGAAATTGCTCATCATGCTGCTTCTGCTGTTCTTCTTTCTCTCATTTTGACCTTAACCATCTGCCTTTGAGTTTCAGGAGTTATTGTTTGTGATTGACTCCTAGGCTTCAGTTTCTTCCTTTCAAGAATAGCAGATATTGGCAGATTATCCTCTTCATCCTCTTCTTCTTCTTCTTCCATCCTCAGCAGCCTTCTTTTTCTTTTGGGTGCATCACTGGTGGAATCTTGAATGGGTTTCTTGGGTGAAGGGGTTGGTTTAGAGGGTTGTGAGGTTGATTGTTTTGGAGGTTGAGAGGTTGGTTGTTTTGAAGGTTTGAGATTGGCTGTTTTGTTGTGAGGTTGGCTTTGAAGATTGTTTTGGTAAAGGAGATTTTAAGGGCTGCTCTATCATTTTGTTGGTGAGGGTGGCTTTGGATAACTTGGCCATATCAGATCTCTTCCCAACACCAGCTTCATCCAGAGCTTCAATGATTAAGCCTTTGTTGAAGCTTTCAGATGAGCATATTTTGGTGGTTATCTCCAAAATGCTATCTCTGGACCATGACTTGATCTCAATGATAGGTCTTCCCAAGTGTTTAGAGAGGAATCTGATCATAGCCTCCGGTCTCTCCCTTTCTTCTTCATTGCAACTTGCCCATCGATTCTCAATCTCCTGAACCTCAAGTCTTCTGATCTCCGAGTCAAGTTTGGCAGTATCAAATCCTTTCCTGAAGAGCTGATCAATGATCCTGTCCATGGATCTGCTATGTTGGTCATCAGCTTCTTTGATCATCTCATCCAACCTCTTCTCATCTTCAGTTTGTTCACCAACACTCTTCTTTCTTTTGTAGGTGATGATCTATTTGCCTTTATGCTCCTCCTTAGCTTCTTCCTCTTCAACTCTTTTCATTTTATCATCCTTTACTGACTTAGACTCCCCCTTTTTGGTTGCATTGGGTTCAGGGGTTTGAATGTCAGAAAGGTGCTTTGACACAGCATCAGTCACAAGGGAGTTAAGATCTGAGGAGATCCTCTCATCAATGGTTTGATGAACAATAGATGTGATGATGGGGGTGTTGAGAGGTAAGGAAGATTTGAAAGCAACAGCCATTTGCTCAGAGGGGTTCTCTCCCTGAGAAATGGTGCCTGAAACAGAGGCTGGTGGTTTGTTTGATTTGAGTGGCTCAGTGTTTGGTGAAGCTTCAACAAAAGCTGCCAACTGTGGGTTTATTGGGGCAGATGGACTTGATTCCTGAGACATGTTGGTAAGCAGGTCTTTTAATCTACAAACCTCAGTCTCAAGAATAGTATTTTGGGCTAAGACTTCAAAGAAAAAGCCCAGGTCATCATCAGTATAAACTGAATCAGCTGACCTCCTGAGTGAATCAGGATGAACATGTGCTGAGTGTAAATCAGTGATCACATGTGCCCCTATGTCTTGGAACTGGGGACTTCCTGCCTCGGGAGCAAGTCCTTCATTGACAGTTGCCTCTGGTGAGGTCTTAGAGATGATACCTGCTTCATCCTGTTCATGTGTTGAAACAGGGGAAGAGGTAGCCTCACCAGATGTTCTAGTCTCCACATCTACACTAGGAGACTGAACTTTAGAATCCCTATGCTGTTGGTTATCAACTACATTTTGATCCTCTCCCTCAGCTGTTGAGGTTTTCCCAGTAGTAACAGGTTTCTGGGGAGGGGTATAGGAATGTAGCTGAGTCAGCACTTGTGCAATGACTGCAGTTGGGCTTGTAGGGGTGGTATCAGTGGGAGATGGGGGTGAAAAGGTTTGCACCTGGGGAGAGTGGTGCTCTTCAATGGCAATCTTCTCAAGTGAGATAGATTCCAGTAATGTGGTTTCCCTAATATTGGTTGCATCAGGATCATGTTGAGAGGATACCTGAGCGGTTTCAGCTAGTGAAGTCATTGAAACTACAAGGGGATTAAGGCTTGTAGTCTCATCCTGCGTTTGTGCTACAGGGGCATCATCAGGGGACTCAACTCCCTGGAAAGCCTTTTTGGGTTTCTTTGGTTTTGGTTTGGAGGGGACTTTAGATTTGGAGGTGGAGGCTGTGGGTTCCCTCTGCTTGGGTTTGAGCAGTTTGGCAGCCTCTTTGAGTTGTGGGTTTGAGTTGTGCCTGGAGTATACCTCTGGCAAAACCAGCAGAGCAGGGACTCCAAGGCCAACAAGGCCATCAGATTTTAATTGATTTAAAATGATTGCCATAAGAAACCTTGGATATAATATCCATCTATTTGCCACAGGTTTCAATGCCAAATCTTTCAGTTCCAAAAAGATAATATCAGAAAAATTTAGATTTTGATGTTCAAGGATAGAATATAATACCTGTTGCCATCTGGAGGACACTTGATCCCAAGAGGATGTTTTGGGAGCAAGGCAGACATTGATCATGTGAAATATGAGTCGCTCGGCATCATGGAAGTGCTTCTTCAGGATGGTAGTAGCACTTAGGTCACCTTCATAACCATGATTAACAAAAGAAAGATCAATGGTGCCTTTGGGGTACTTGGTGGGATAGGTGGCATCATTCAGGTCTAGGGTTTGACGAATGATCTCAGGAGTGAGGACCACCCGTTTCTGGTTAACAAACGACTGGAGAGTGATGGTGTCATCATTCTCAGCAGTATGAACAGTAACGTTTGTCCAGAATTGGCACAGGGTATCGAGGTAGATGGTAGGATTAAGAGAAAGGTTGTGCGGTATTGGGAATCAACCATCAAGTCAATAGCAGCATCAAACTTGTTCCAGAAAGGTGATTTGGTAAGGTGAGCAACACAGTTGTGTCGAGGTTTGATTTGCATGGTCGCCATTAATGGAAGATGAACGTTAGGAAAGTGGGTTATGAAAAGTTTGAAGTTAGGGTTAGGTATATATAGGTTATGAAACGGCTGAGGGAAAACAACTGAAAGTGTTGGTGTTAGTCATCAGGTGTTAGAAAACAACTGAAGACATGGTTTTAACTTTCAGATGTTGTAAACAACTGAAGACTTGGTGTTGGTCATCAGTAGTTGTAAAACTACTGAAGACTTGGTTTTGGCTTCAGTTGTTTGGAAATGAAACAGTAGTTGTTGTCAATTCACAAAGTTCAGCTGTTTTAATGACCTTAACACTTACTCATCAGATCATCTGATTTTCAAATGTTTCATTGGTCATCAGTACTTATTTATTATAAAAAACATCAGTAGTTTGAACTGCATCAGTACTTTCTAAAAAATGAAGTATATTAGTACTTCTAAGTAATTTAGTCTTCAGTAGTTGTAGAACTACTGAAGATAAAATGACTTATCAACACTTATTTTTGACAAAAGTACACTAATGCTCATCAGTATTTATGGACTAAGAGCATCAGTAGTTGTCAAATTATTCTAGTTGTAGCATACCAAGCCTGAGTACAAGATTATGAAAAGTTGCACTATCCAAAGGCTTAGTAAATATATCTGCAAGCTCATCAGCACTAGGCACAAACTTTGGATCAATTAGACCTTTTTCATAGCAATCCCTAATGAAATGATGTTTGATCTCAATATGTTTGGTCCTAGAATGCTGGACAGGATTCTTAACAATACAAAGAGCTGAAGAACTATCCATTAATAATGGAGTCTTAGTCTCTGTAATGTCATAATCCAATAACTGATTTTGAAGCCAGAGTACCTGAGATGTACAGCTTGCAGCTGCAATGTACTCTTCTTCAGCTGTTGATGTAGCAACTGATGTTTGTTTCTTACTCTGCCAAGAGACCAAACAGTTGCCTAGAAATTGGCATCCACCAAAAGTTGATTTTCTGGTTAACTTACACCCTGCATTGTCACTATCAGAAAAAGCAACCAATTTACAAGAGTGCCCAGTGGAATACCATAGTCCTAGAGATTTAGTTCCTTGCAAATATCTAAAGATCCTCTTGACTGCAATCATATGGGAATCCTTAAGAGCAGCCTGAAATCTAGCACAGACACAAGTTGCAAACATAATATATGGTCTAGAAGCTGTTAGGTACATCAAGGAACCAATCATACATCTGTAAAGAGTTTCATCAACTGCTTTACCTTTTTTATCAGCATCCAGTTGTGTGTTGCTGCACATGGGAGTAGAACAGGTTTTACAGTTTTGTAAATCAAACTTGGTTAACAAATCTTTTGTGTATTTTGACTGATGAATGAAAGTTCCATCAGTCAGTTGTTTGATTTTTAAACCCAGAAAGAACTGTAATTCTCCCATTGCACTCATTTCAAACTTTTGTTGCATCAATTTTGTGAATGCATCACACAACTGTGGATCAGATGATGCAAAAATAATATCATCAACATAAATTTGAACACGGAGCTTATGCATGCCAGCTTTCTTTATGAACAAAGTTTTATCTATGGAGCCTCTAGTGAAATTATTTTGAAGAAGAAAGTTAGATAATGTTTCATACCAGGCTCTGGGTGCTTGTTTCAACCCATAAAGAGCCTTATCAAGCTTATACACCCAATCAGGGTGTTTATGATCTTCAAAACCTGGTGGTTGACACACATAAACTTCTTCTTTTATTTTACCATATAAAAATGCACTTTTGACATCCATTTGAAAAACTTTAAGGTTATGAAAAGCAGCATAAGCTAAAAACAATCGAATTGCCTCCAGTCTGGCTACAGGGGCAAAGGTTTCATCATAATCAATACCTTCTTCTTGTGAAAACCCCTGTACAACCAGTATGGCCTTGTTCTTGACAATTTGGCCTTTTTCATCAGTTTTATTCCTAAATACCCATTTAGTGCCTATTGCACACTTACCTTGGGGTAGAGGAACCAGTTCCCACACTTGCTGTTTTTGAAATTGAAGAAGCTCAAGCTGCATGGCTTCAACCCATCCATTGTCCCTTAAGGCCACATGATAATTCTTTGGCTCTTGCTGACTGATGAAGAGAGCATAGAGACAGAAATTGGACAATTGACTTCTTGTTGAAACACCAGCATTTATGTCACCAATGATCTGGGACATGGGATGATTCTTCAATTCTTGATATGCAATAATATCTGTGCAAGTGTTTGAAGGAGATTCAGCAGCAGCAGATGTTGATGTAGACTCTTGAAACCTAGACTGAGATGGCAGTTCAAATGAAGTAGAGGATTCAGAGATTTCATCAGCATTTGTTGTGGATGGAGCTGCTGAGGCTACAGGAACATCAAGTGTAGTAGAAACAGGCAGATGATCACTACAACTTGCATTTGTATCTTCAGTTGGAGAGGATGGAGCTTCAGAGACAACAACAGGTGGAGGCTGATATGGAACATATTGCAGTATGTCCAAGTCAAACATCTCAACAGGGTTTTGAGGAATCTTGTCTTTTGGGGATTCATTAAACTTGACATGCAAAGTCTCTTCAACAATCTTTGTTCTGCAGTTGAAAACTCTGTATGCCTTGCAAGTAGATGAATACCCAACAAAATACCCTGCATCCACCTTGGATTCAAACTTCTGAAGTATACTCTTTGTGTTAAGAATATAACATGGACACCCAAATGCTCTAAAGAATGAAATCAAAGGAGCCAAATGATGTAAAAGCTCATAAGGTGTCTTCATCAACCTCTGATTCACTAATACTCTATTCTGAACATAGCAAGTTGTATTGACAGCTTCAGCCCAAAAGGTTAGTGGCAAACCAGAGTCAGCCAACATTGTCCTTGCGGCTTCAATCAGGGTCTTGTTCTTTCTCTCCACCACACCATTTTGCTCTGGAGTTCTTTGAATACTATATTGTCTTTTGATTCCCTTAGACAAATAGAATTCATCAAGAGTGTGATTCCTAAACTATGTCCCATTATCACTTCTCACACACTTAACTGGAAGTGAATGCTGCTTTTCCACATGTAACACAAAATAGATGATACTTTGAGCCGCCTCATCCTTGGAATGCAAGAAGAAAGTCCATACATATCTGGAGTAATCATCCACAATTACCAGACAGTACTTTTTCTTTGCCATGCTCATTACTCTCACAGGACCAAAGAGATCCATATGCAGTAATTGCAAGCAGGCAGTGGACTTAGGTTCTTCTATAGTAGGGAATGAAGCTTTGTGTTGCTTTCCTTTTAAGCAAGCTAGGCAGTTATCATCACACTTGAACTCCTTCAATGGCAAACCTCTTACTAAACCATGATGAATGAGCTGATTCATGTTCTTGAGATTTACATGACCCAGCCTTCTATGCCATAGTTTAGATTCTTGAGGAGAGGCTTTGGAGAACAGACATGGATGGCCTTTTAGATCAATTTTCTTTGATAGATCTAAAGCATATACTCTTCCAATCCTGTTGGCCTTCAGGAGAGTATACTCATCCAATATCTTGTCAATCTTGTGCAAAACTTTGGAAGACAGAATCCGACAGTTTTGACTTGTGGAAAGTGCAACATGCCCTTTATCACACATTTGACTGACACTCAAAAGATTGTATTTGAGGTTCTCCACATGGTTAACATCATCAAATCTTATCTCCCCATTTGAGACAAAACCCTTCCCAATGATGTAACCCTTGGCATCATTTCCAAAAGAAACAAATCCCTTCTTCCTTTGGGAGTATTCATGAAGAAGAGAGCTGCTCCCTGTCATGTGCATGGATCCTCCACTGTCCACATACCAGATGCTTCTTTGGCATGATGAAGAACCCTGCATTTATCACAAACATTAGTTAGCCTTTGAGACCCAAACCTTTTTGGTTTTGGGTCTGTTTTCATCAACAGATGTTAAACTAACAGGTTGTGCATGATTAACAGCTTTTGAAGATGTAGATGGTGCTGAAAAGGATTCCTTGAATTTTGGCTTAGGCGTCCTTTTCAGTGGTTTAATCACAGAAACATCTAATTGGTTAACTCTCCCCAATAGATGTTGATGTTGGATTCTTTATGCCCAAGACACATAGAATATTGATGTTGTTAGTGCGTCATGATCCAAGTCGGGTCATACCCAATAACAAGTTTAGCAAACACCAATATGTATTTAATTGATGATATGATCATGCAATTAAATCATTGCACCAATTTCTGAAAAAGGGTTTTCTAAAATAAGTTGTATGTGAGAAAGAACAACTTATAATTATATTTTGTTCATGGACATTATTTGTAATGTTATTTAAGTTTGTTAAATAACATCAAATAATAAGAGTGTGTGTTTAAGTTATATATTTAAAAGGTCAAACTATATAACTAATAATAATAATACAAAATACAACTAGTGACCTTTTAGTGGGTGTTTTAAAATGACAAACCCAATTTTGAAAGAGGTGTGGCCACCCCCTTGAGGGCATTTTTGGTCATTTTGTTTTCTTGAAAACACACACCCATTAACACAAAACACACTCTCCAAAATTCAGCTCTCTCTCTTACATGCAAGGGCCAAGAACACACACACTTTTCTCTCAAAACTTCTTGAAGAAAAGCTGCTGAAAATTCGATTTTCAGCATCCATGGTCCTATTTTGGTGCTCAAAGCCTAACAAAAGGGGTGTTTGTTGGAGGCTTGTGGGTATGAACACTTGAGGACATCTATTCTTGATGTTTTGGTCATCCAATAGCAGCTCCATCTACATCTTTATCCACGTTTTCCAGCAGTCTTTGGATGATGTTTCAGTCTCGGTTTTAACAGCATAACTAGAGGTAGTTTGTATGTTATGATTTGGTTGTTATTTCTTGTAGATAGCTAGTTCAAACACATATTAAAGATCCTTATATTCTTGGGTTTGTTGTTACTATGAAATGAACCTTAAATTTCAGTTTATAAAACATGAAATTAAGCATTTAATCCGCTGCGTTTTCCTTGTTTAAATGGTTAAACTACGTTGTAAAGGTCCAACAAACCCAACATTGGCATCTAGAGCCGGATATGTGGTTGACTAGCTTCATGTGTTCTTGTAAAATTGGTTTTATGAGGCTTTAACAACCTAATTAGGGCTGTTTTGAGATGATATGATGATACCCCAACCTTTCAAGGTTATATCTTGCATGCTTCTATTTAATCTTGAAAGGAAAGATATCAAAATGGTTGATTGTGCTTTGTTTGGACAAAAGACCCTAAATTCTTGGTTTATGTTGGCTGAAAATTTAGGGTCAAATGGGGTTCATTTTGGTTCTTGAGATGATGTATATGGATACATATATTAGTGCATAACATAGCCTTGACCATGTGTGTTTTGGATTTGGTTGATTGTAATCTTGTCATGTTGGTTGTATTCATTCTTTATGGGTTGTAATAATTTCTTTTGCGTTTCTATTTGGGTTGTAATTTGTTTATTCATTTGGCAATGTAATAAATAGATTAGGAGTATTTTTCTTTTATTAGAAAATATGTATTAGGATATATATTTTGTAAAAGAAGATGCTCGGGAAGAAAGCACAAAAGGAAGACACAAGGGATGAACTTGAAGCATTTGGATGCAAGTTCAAGTGGGGGTCTTTGGAGATCTCATCTTTTGTGTTGTGTTCAACCCTTAGGAAAGACCTTATGACAACACTTGTGATGGCAAACAAGTGTAGTCAACTTAGTAGCTATGGTTATGCACATATGTTCGTATGATTATGCTTGTTTGGTTGTTTGTTGTATGATTGTTGTTTGATATTTGGATATGCAAAACAAACTCATTAGCAAACTTAACAAGCTAAAAATTTATGGTTTCTAATCATTAAGTGGTTAACAAAAGGTTATTAAAAGGATTAATGATTTAATAAAAGAGGTTTTATTAAAAATAAACCATAGGGTACCATGTATTTGAAAGCATGCGAATACAAGGTACATAGAGTTTTCATAACTAGAATTAATGGAAACTTAAATCCCTTTGGTAACAAGTCTAACACCATCCTTTTACACGACACTCGAATCTCTTGGGAACTATTTGTGGGATAAAGGTCACCTAACCACTTGTAGGGAACTTGTATCTTTGAGGTGAGTCTAACGTACTTGTGGGATAAAGGTCACCTAACTGCTTGTATGTGAAAACTCACACGTGTGTGTAAGTAGGACGACTTGAATTGGAAACCATGTGATTAGGGTCACCGAAGCATGGCGTACAATGGTGTTGATGGGATTAAACATGCCGACTAAACATATGATGTTTAACCGATCCCATAAGACTAGAAGTTGCAATAGGTTGCAATTGTCAACTGTTGACTACCTTGTTAATTTAAATAATGGGATAAAGGTCACCTAACCATCATTTAAATGTAACGTTGGATTCTAGATTTTAATTATTAATTGTCTATGAGACATGTAAAGGGTATTAATAGTTAAAATGCAATTTTTCAGAAATACTAAAATGAACTTTGTATTTTTGTAGTAATGGACGCAAACCAAGATGCTACTACCCCGACCGTCCCTACCCTATCACCGAGAACCATGTTAAAAGGGGATCGTCTTAACCATAATAAACTTATGGACTCAATTTCGAAATTTGAGAATCGTTCTCAAAAATGAGTAAAGGCCTATGTCCTTGACGATCCCATACCTCACCAACCAACGCTGTTGATGTTAAGGCCTTTTGACGATTGGCTTAGGCACACTAAAGATTCTGTGCAAGTATCCTACCTCATGTTGGGAATATGATTCCCGCACTCCAAAAGGGTTTGGAGCATCATGGGGCATATGACATGATAATCTAGTTGAAGGAAATGTTCATTCAACAAACTTTAGTAGATTGCTACGAAACGGTTCGAGCACCTTATACATGTCACATGGAAGAAACCCAATCGATATCATCTTATATATTCTTAAGATGAAAAGCCACATTGATAGTCTCAAGATGCTTAACTGTCCTGTCTCAAAGTAGTTGGCCAAGGATTTGATCCTTGATTGCCTAACTAAAGGTTTGAGACATTCATAATAAACTGTAATATGAATGGGTGGGACAAGAGCATTGGTGAACTTCACGCAATGCTCAAAGCAACCGAGGCAGGGATGGGTAGAGAGGTTCTACCTATTCTCTCGATCAATGAGGGAGGCTATAATAAATGGCCAATACCGATCCTAAGGCAATTATTGCCAAAGGAAAGGAATACATCAAAGCAAAGGTTAATGTGAAACCTCGAAAAGCCTAAGCTTATGAAGCCTAAGGTAACGAAGAACGTTCCATGCTTTGAGTATGGAGAGATAGGACAATGAAAAGGAATTGTCCCTCCTATCTCAAGGAGTTGAAAGACAAGAGGGATGTTGAGCAAACCTCAAATACAATTTCCATGATTCACACATTGTATTAAATGTCATTTCTTCAAACACATGGGTATTGGATACCGGATGTGAAACTCATTCTTGCAATTGTTGCAAAGGGGTTCAAAAGAAATGTGCGCTTCAAGGAAGGAAACTCTATTTTGAGACTTTCAAATTGTTTGGAAGTTGTTCTCAAACCCTTTTGTATGCATATAGTTTGACAAGGAACATAATTAAGGTTTCCTATTAAAACAATGTGATCATGATTTAAAGTTTGTAAATAATGGTATTAAGTTTTATGGATGATATATTTCATTTTAAGGACATACCTTTTAATGATATCCATGAATTGGTTCATGATAATTCGTCCTACAATGACTTATTATACACATTAAGCACCAAGAAACTTAAAATGTGTTTAAGTTATTATTATCTTTGACATTATCGTATTAGTCACATAAACAGAATTGGATTCAAACACTTCAAAAGAATGGTCTTTTGGAAACAAATGAAAATGTTTCATTTGATAAGTGTGAACCAAAAAACTTGTTAGGAATGATACATTTGGATGTATGTGGTCCTTTTAAGACAATGACAAAGATTGGTGATAGATACTTCATTACTTTTACCGACTATTACAGTCGCTATTATTGTGTGCACTTGATGACACATAAGTATGAAGCTTTTGAAATGTTCAAAATCTTCAATAATGAAGTAGAATATCAACTCTACATAACTATCTGTGTTCTTCATTCTGATAAAGAAGAAACTGAACCCTATTTGGATATGGTTCAATTTATTATGGCTATGAGCTTACCATCTTTATCATTTTGGGTTTTCGCATTGCTCTTTAAGTCTCATATTTTGAATATGACCCGGACCAAGAAAGTGTAGATTAGTTGAGAATCCACAGAGACTATATGGAATACTGTTTCTTTGACTCAACAGAGCAAAAGTATTTATTACTCGAAAGGATATGTTCTTGGAAACCGAGTTCTTTATGGAAGGAATGACGTATAGAACTGTGGAACTTGATAAGAATCAAAATCCACAAGCCGGTACACTTTTGGTTGACACTAGCTACCAACAAGAGGTTGTTGATGATAATCAAGAGGTTGATAAATATACACAAAACGTTCACAAATCTGGTAGAGTTAGTATTCCATCTAAGTGATATGAACATTCCAAGAATGGATGCTATGTGGTTGACCCCTGTAGGCTAACCATATACCAAGATGCTATGTCCAATTTGGATTGGGACAAATGGCTAGAAGCCATGAACGTAAGGATGCAATCCATGTATAACAACCAAGTTTGAGAATTGGTTGACCCTCTACTTAACTCCAAACTGGTTGGATACAAGTGGGTTTTCAAGACGAAAACAGATATGCATGGAGACTTGAATACTTATAAATCAAAGACTTATAGCATAAGGTTTCCATCAAACTCAATTGGTTGATTATGATGAAGCTCTTGCGCCCGTGGCAATGCTAAAGTCGATTAGGATATCATGTGCCATAACTGCATATTCTGAATATGAGTTTTGGCAAATGGATGTCAAAACCGCTTTTCTTGATGAACATCTCGAAGAGATTGTCCATACAGTTCAGCATGATGGTTTTGTCGATCCATGACATCCTAATAATGTATATAAGTTAAAGTGATCAATCTATGGATTGAAACAAGCATCGAGAAGGTTGTGTGTATATATAAAGGCTAGTGGGAGCATAATTGTATTCTTAGTGTTGTATGTTGATGACACACTACTATTTGGAAATAATATTCCAACCTTGGAAGGTGTTAAAACCTAGCTTGGAAGATGTTTTTCATATAAGATCTCATTTAAGCCACCCATATTTTGGAATAAGGATCTATAAGGATAGATCGAGGTGGTTGATAGGGTTAAACCAAAGTGCATATATATTGATAAAATCTTGAAAAGGTTCAAGATGAAAAACTCTTAGAAAGGTATGGTACCTATTCAAGGAGGGACAGTGTTGACTACGTCTCAATGTCCAAGCTCATAGGATGAGCAAAATCAAATGAATGATATCCCATACGCATCTGCTATAGGATCCATCATTTGTGTGATGATATGCACTAGACCGGACGAGTCATGCTTATTAAGTATGACAAAGTAGATACCAATAGAAATAACCATCGGATGGCTCTTAAAAGTATATTGAAATACCTTAGTGGGACTAAGGATTTGTTTCTAATATACGGATCTATTGAAAAGGAAGTCGTTGTAAAGGGTTACACGGATGCAGGCTTCCAAAACTGATCGAGATGATTTTCGATCACAATCACGGTATACTTCCATTATGAATAGAGGAGAAGTGTCCTTGAAAGGTTCAAAGCAAGACACGGTAGCATTGTTCACTACAAAATCCGAATACATAGCCGCTTCATTGGGAGCTTGGGAAGCTGCATGGATAAATTTGTCCATTGCTTATCTAGGGATGGTCTCTACCATTCAAGACCCCTAGAAATCTTTGGTAATTACATGGGTGGGATTGCTCAAATCAAGGAACCCTGTACTCATCAAAAGACTAAGCACCTTGAGCGGAGATTCAACATCATAAGGTATGGAGTTGAAAAGGGTAAAGATATGTATTCGTAAAGTTCATAAAGATCAATACATTGCTGATCCACTAACGAAGCTCCTTGATGAGGGCAAAGTATGAGGGTCATACTTGTGCCTTAGGACTTCGATTTACTGGTGATTAGAATTGATCTGTTTAGCATATAAAACATGGAACAATTGTAATATTTAACTCTTTTATATATTTGAGTTATGTTCCCTTTTAGCATGTTTACATCCATGAATAATTCTTTTGTTCTAAATGTCCGTAGTCGGTCATATTTGTGGGAACAAATATGAATGTAAGACTATTACGAACTTGGATTGGTGAATATTCATAAGGCATGAATATAGAGCAATTGGTTGCTGCCAAGGTTCATAGATATTCGTGGGATACGAATATTGGACTGATCCGCGTCTCAAATCTTACTACATGGAATCTTATTGATTGATCATAAGTAAATTTGAGTAAAGGCGAATATCATTTGGTATCCTCTGACCTGAGATACATATTGGGTTTTGATATTCACCAAGTGTTATACCTTGAGCTAGTTCTTCGCTGATATGAAATAATGGTCAGTACATAAGGCTATGTTCAGGTATGACATAAGGTGATTGTGAGAAACGTATGTAGTCAAGATGGGATTTGTTCCTCTTATTCGTTGAGAGTATGATGTCTAAGGCCTGATTAAGTTAAATCAACAAGGAATGATCATTCTGTGTCCTTGGATTTAACATGACACCTGTAACAAAAGGATAAATGATTGATTCACCTAAAACATTTCAAGTTGGATACTTGAAGGGGATAATGTTGTTGAATGGCTTCTAAGTCATGCGTATTAAGGGTAGTAAACCGTTGTTAGGCGGTATTTACTGCTTGCATCAATCTTCTATGAATCTTGTGCAAGTGGGAGATTGTTGGATTCTTTATGCCCAAGACACATAGAATATTGATGTGGTTAGTGCGTCATGATCCAAGTCGGGTCATACCCAATAACAAGTTTAGCAAACACCAATATGTATTTAATTGATGATATGATCATGCAATTAAATCATTGCACCAACTTCTGAAAAAGGGTTTTCTAAAATAAGTTGTATGTGAGAAAGAACAACTTATAATTATATTTTGTTCATGGACATTATTTGTAATGTTATTTAAGTTTGTTGAATAACATCAAATAATAAGAGTGTGTGTTTAAGTTATATATTTAAAAGGTCAAACTATATAACTAATAATAATAATACAAAATACAACTAGTGACCTTTTAGTGGGTGTTTTAAAATGACAAACCCAATTTTGAAAGAGGTGTGGCCACCCCCTTGAGGGCATTTTTGGTCATTTTGTTTTCTTGAAAACACACACCCATTAACACAAAACACACTCTCCAAAATTCAGCTCTCTCTCTTACATGCAAGGGCCAAGAACACACACACTTTTCTCTCAAAACTTCTTGAAGAAAAGCTGCTGAAAATTCGATTTTCAGCATCCATGGTCCTATTTTGGTGCTCAAAGCCTAACAAAAGGGGTGTTTGTTGGAGGCTTATGGGTATGAACACTTGAGGACATCTATTCTTGATGTTTTGGTCATCCAATAGCAGCTCCATCTACATCTTTATCCACGTTTTCCAGCAGTCTTTGGATGATGTTTCAGTCTCGGTTTTAACAGCATAACTAGAGGTAGTTTGTATGTTATGATTTGGTTGTTATTTCTTGTAGATAGCTAGTTCAAACACATATTAAAGATCCTTATATTCTTGGGTTTGTTGTTACTATGAAATGAACCTTAAATTTCAGTTTATAAAACATGAAATTAAGCATTTAATCCGCTGCGTTTTCCTTGTTTAAATGGTTAAACTACGTTGTAAAGGTCCAACAAACCCAACAGTTGAACCATCATCACAAGTTGTGTCTGATTTGTTGACAGAGTTTCACATCAATACTTGTAGATGATTTGTTCTTGTGATTCAGTACATCCTTCTTTTGAAAAGACATAGACTTAGTCTGAGTTTTTAATATTCCCTGAGGAATATTTCCAGCTGTTGTTTGAAAAACCCCTTCCTCCTTAGTGACTTTTTGAGAAAGCTTAGGTTTATCAGAATGAGATGATTGTGGTACAAACTTGGTTTGAAATTCATTTTTCATTTTATGCATTTCCTTCTTAATGATTTTCTCTTTATTGAATTTTAAACCCTTGTTATACCAGCATTCATCAGTCAGATGATTGAACAAATCACATATTTCACATGGCTTTCTTTTCATCTTTTCTTGATCAACTGCTGAAGTTGATGAAACTACTGAATATTTGTTCTTCAGTACTTTCTTCCTTTAAGTACTTTTGGGAAGTACTGAAGGATTTTCAACAACTGAAGATTTCTTCTTTAGTGCTTTTTTATCAGTACTTTTTAGAATCCTGATAGATTCTTCAGCAGTTGTCAAGGAATGCTTGTTTTCCTATGATTTAAAATGCTCTTCAGGTGTTGTGTTTTGCCCTTAAGTACTTTGAGTACCTTGTGGAACAACACCTGAATTTCTCAGCCTCTTCTTGACCAAGTGGTTCGAAGCAGTGGGATCATCAGTTATTTGATTAACTGAGATACTCACACTATCTTCATCCTCAGATTTTGAATTATCAGTTAAGGATGAAACACCTGATGATGTGGTTTGGGAATGACACTCAACCTCAGATTGTACTTTTAACTTGGGAGTAAAATCTGTGGGACGTATGGTATGATTATACCCAATCCCAAACTTCACATTGGAAGCAGTTTGCTTACTGAGAAGCATTTCAAATCCCTTGCAAGATGTTACCCAGCGTTCACAATCAACTTGGGTAGCTGCAAGTGTTTCTTTGAGATTCTTGTGATTTTCTAGAATGACCTCTACCTTTGCTTTTTCATCAGTAATTTGACACTTAAGTTTATAAATCTCCTCTTCCTTCTCTTTTAAAACAAACTCAAACTCAGCTTTTCTTTTGGAAATTGCCTTTTCTAGGTCAAGGTTTTGATTAATTAAAGCTACATTTGCTTCCCTAATAGAAACAAAAGCAGCTATGCATGATTCAGAACATAACTTGGCCTTAGCCTCAGAAGATACCTGTGGTACCTGTGATGATGAAGGATTGTCATCAGTAGATTCCAGGGCCATTAAAGCAAGGTTTCCAAAAGGGTTTTCACCACCATGTTGACCAGCACCAGCAAATTGCTCAAAATAACCAGAGACAACATCTGGTAGGCAGCTCCAGTCAACAACCTCAGGGGTGATAAAGCTCTGATGAGATTGAGGTTGAGATTGCTGATTTGTTTGAGATGGCTGAGGATCAGGTAGAGCATGTGGTTGTTGAGCCATGGGTATAGAAACTTGACCAGACTGAGGCATGTAAAAGCATGGATAAGGATATGGCATGGGGCTTTGAGGGACAAAGTATGCAGGAGATGATTGATGTTGTGAATGATGATCAGAACTGGTAGGATGTTGCCCTTTGGATTGTGAATTATTGCTTGGAAAAGTCACAAAGGGTGCAGATGAGTTAGATCCAGATGATCTACACTCTCTAGCAAAATGTCCAAGTCTGTGGCACTTGTGACATCTCAACTTACTCTTGTCAAAACCAACCTTGGTTTTGCTAGAGACCAGGAAATTTCCTACCTGTTCTTTTATAAAACTTTTGAGATCTGATATTAATCAATGCCATTTGGCTTAGAATATCCATCTCTTCCAGATCATCATCAGCAATTCCTTTCAAATCATCCATCATAAAACACAAATTATCAACATTAAATCCTGACTTTCCCTCAACTCCTACAAAAGCATGATTTCCACTGTTTGAAGAGAAATCAATATTCTCATCATATGAACTTTCAGATGAAGCATATTCAGACTCCTGACCAACCAGAGCAGTGTTACCTGGTACAAAGTCATCAGTAAGCTTTCCAGATGAAGATAATTTCCTTTTCTGTTCTATCTCTCTCTCAAATGTTAAGAGTTTCCCATGAAGTTGGGTAAGAGATAGAGTATCCAGATTTGCACTAGAGCGTAGGACAATGGTGTAAGTGTCCCATCTCTCAGGCAGGGATCTAAGGAATCTGTTATTCATCTGGCTGTTTGTGTATTCATGTTGAACCATTTTAAGCTTAGAAATTAAACATGAAAACCGCTCAAACTGTTAAGTCAGTGTCTCACCCTTCCTATGAGAGAATGTCTCATATTGTTGGGCAAGGATTTCTCTGTTGTTTGCTAAGACCTCATCAGTTCCTCCAAATTGTTCCTTCAGAGCAACCCAGAGATCATAAGCAGTTTCATGATGCATGAGCCCAGAATAGATTTCATTTGGCAGTGCCATGGCCAGAATTCCATGGGCTTTAGCATCAATCTCAAACAGTTTTAAATACTCATCAGAATATTGTTCCTTCTTTTTAGGAACCATCTCATTCGTTTCAGGATTACTCACCATAGGCTTGTATGGTCCATGAACCACAGACTTCCAACAACGTGAACTGTTGACAGACAGGTGATGTAGCATTCGGCGTTGCCATATGTTATACTCACTCCTAACAAGCATTGGAGGCTTAGTTGAGGAGCCAGTATTGTGAGGATCATTCATTGAAGTAGAGAGAGAAAGCGAAGAAAACTCAAGATTTGGAGCTTCAAACGTTAAGGGATTGAAGATCTGGGTGTTGGAGCATCAAACCATCATCAAGGAGCACAAATCCAGGTAAGAATCGGCTTCTAAACCCTTCTGTAGATCAAACCTGGATTCTAGGGTTTTGGGTTTTGAAAATTTGCAAAGAATCGTATAAAGGTCACATTTTTACGTATGAAAACATGTAAAAAGCTTAGATTTAGCCTAATGGATGATAAACTAAGGGTTTGGATGTAAAAAGTTGCGATTTTAGGATAAAAATGGGTTGGTTCGTCATTTCAGCTCAATTTGCGAAACTGTCTATGCATCCAGCGAAATTGCATATTCAAGCTGCGAAACTGTGGGTTTTCTACAAAACTATAGTTTCGCAGGTAATTTCGCAGCCATGGGATTCCAACGAAAGTTGGGGAAACTGCCATGCAAAATAGGCAGTGTAACTGTCAGCGAAACTGGCACCGAAACTGACAGCAAAACTATCAGCGAAACTGCTTTTCTGGCAGCGAAATTAGCAGCGAATTTAGGCAGAAATTAACCCCTCTAAGTGTTAACTTATATGCAGGCTGTGTATTGTGATCCTAGCCTAGAAAGCTTAGTTTAGAAGTTACTCATGGTATCCAGGTGAGTTCTAGATCCCCCATTTATAAGTTTTTCCATGTTTAGGGGCTATTATGCATACTAAATATACGTTTTTAAATGACCAAGATTCTAAGAGGGTTTAACAAGAAGATCGATTTTTCTTTAAGGAAATGTGTTATATAAATACTTAAATGACCAAGCCCATCGCTAAATATACGTTTCAGCCTGTCGCCCGTAGCTAAATATAAGTTTTTAAATGACCAAGCCCATCTCTAAATATACGTTTCAGCCCGGCCCCAGCCAGGGGTGTTGCTCCTTGGACCCCACTAGGGGCTGCTGCCCCTAGGACCTTGCTGTCAGGGGCTACAACCCCGAAACCCCCACTGTCCCGCGGAGGGTCGGTTATGTTTTATGATGACTAGTACTTGGCATGTTGTGTACTTAATAAGTTAAGTATTTTATATTAAAGTGGAAGATGCTATTAATGAATAGTGAAACTTAATGAATGTTACCCCCGGGCCCATTGGATGATGAAAAGTCTTGCAAGCACTATGATCGACTTCACTTACGTGAGTCTGATGTATGATGATTGATTCATATTCATGAGCGGGCTATGTGCTTGGCAGTCTGGATCAACTGTCGATGGTTAGCTACCATGAAGATGTGTACCGACGGGAATCGACATTCGTTGTCGATCAACATGGAGCTCTTGCTTTGTGCGATCTCGTTTATGATGAAAATGAAAGATAATGAAAGAATAAAAGATAATGAACATGATTAATTTGATGCAAGAAATGTTATGTATTATGATGTATGCATGGTCATTATATGAAGGATAAAGTTTATATTTTCTTATATTATTCAAAACTAGGACTCGCTCAGCGAAGCTGACTTTTATGCATAATAGTTGGCAGGTAAATGCTGATGCTGAGGATGGCACGGGTTGGAGGCTACTTGGATGGCAATAAATGGCATTCCTGTTTATGAAATCTTTTATTATAATTTAAAGGAAAAATTACTATGTTTTATTTACAATTAAAGGACAAATGTATGATCACAATATCAACTGCAAGTTTTTAGTAATTGCGGCTAGACCAGGCACATTTAGGTCTTTGGTGGATTTAGTTGGGAGGTTGTATGATGAGAGAGATCCAATGCCTGTACAGAAGAAGATGGAGAAATGGAGTGGGATCAAGAATGGAAATGGGAAGAGGTTCGGAGGTGACAACTTCAGGAGTGGAGAGAAGAGGATGAGAGTTGAGGATCAGTTAGGGAGACGTGGAAATACAAGGGAAGAAGATGCTTGTAGAAAATGTGGAAAAGGTCATTCAGGGGAGTGTAGAGTTGGGACTGGAAAATGTTTTAAATGTGGGGGCGAGGGCCACTATGCTAGGGACTGCAAGGCGGTAAAGTGTTACCTATGTGGCAAGATGGGACATGTAGGAAGAGACTTAAGAAAGGAAAATCAGAAGGATCAGGAACGGTTAAAGCTGGAGATAATGGAAAGGGTGACGGTTCGAAGTAGTTTCAGGTATGTTTTTGGTAGACCATGAATATGCTTCTGTACTCTTTGATTCAGGTGCTAGTAGGAGTTTTGTGTCTGCTTCCTTTTATCGTTTGTTGCATGACAAGAGTAGAAAGTTAGACGAGCCTTTCTATGTAGGAACAACCATTGGTAAGTCCACTAAGGTAACTGAGGTGGTTAAGGATTACTTGATTGAGTTAGAAGATTGTAAGTTCCTTGCTAGGTTGCATGTTATGGCCTTAGGAGGTTTTGATGTGGTGTTAGGCATGGATTGGTTAGCTAGCTATGAAGCCTATATAGTATGTAGTAAGAAGATAATTCGTCTAACAGCGCCCGACGGTAGTTTTGTTACGATTCATGGGGATAAGGTGTGTTGTGTACCGAAGGTCGTGTCGATGATCACAGCTGAAAAGTACTTGAGATGTGGGTATAGCGCTTACTTGGCCTATGCAAAAGATGTGGATGCACCCGAGCCATAATTATCAGACGTGCCGGTAGTACGCGAGTTTCCTGACGTCTTTCTTGAAGACCTGACTAGTGTGCCGCCTGACCGCGAAATCGAATTCCAAATTGATTTGCTACCAGGAGCGCAACCTATCGCTAAAGCACTTTATCAATTAGCTCATTCGGAGATGGTAGAACTGAGGGACCAGTTGCAAGATTTATTGGATAAAGGCTTCATCCGGCCGAGTATCTCTCCATGGGGTGCTCCGGTTTTATTCGTCAAGAAGAAAGATGATAGCATGCGGATGTGCATTGACTATCGTGAGCTCAATAAGCTGACCGTAAAGAATCGGTATCCGTTACCCAGGATCGATGACCTGCTACCAGGAGCGCAACCCGTCGCTAAATATACGTTTCTAAATGACCGAGCCTGTCGCTAAATATACGTTTTAGCCCGGCCCCAACCAGGGGCGTTGCCCCTTGGACCCCACAAGGGGCTGCTGCCCCTAGGACCCCGCTGTCAGCGGCTACCGCCCTCGAACCCCCGCTGTCCCGCGGAGGGTCGGTTATGTTTTATGATGACTAGTACTTGGCATGTTGTGTACTTAATAAGTTAAGTATTATATATTAAAGTGGAAGATGATATTAATGAATAGTGAAACCTAATGAATGTTACCCCCGGGCCCATTTAATGATGAAAAGTCTTGCAAGCACTATGATTGACTTCACTTACATGAGTCTGATGTATGATGATTGATCCGTATTCATGAGCGGGCTATGTGCTTGGCAGTGTGGATCAACTGTCGGGGGTTAGCTACCATGAAGATGTGTACCGACAGGGATCGACATTCGTTGTCGATCAGCATGGAGCTCTTGCTTTGTGCAATCTCGTGATGAAAATAAAAGATAATGAAAGAATGAAAGATAATGAACATGCTTAATTTGATGCAAGAAATGTTATCTATTATGATGTATTCGTTGTCATTATATGAAGGATAAAGTTTATATTTTCTTATATTATTTAAAACTAGGACTCGCTCAGCGAAGCTGACTTTTATGCATAATAGATGGCACCGGTTGGAGGCTACTTGGATGGCAATGGATGGCATTCCTGTTTATGAAATCTTTTATTGTAATTTAAAGTAAAAAGTACTATGTTTTATTTACAATTAAAGGACAAATGTATGATCACAATATCAACTGCAAGTTTTTAGTAAATGTTTATATTATTCCGCTGCATTGTTTTGTTATTAAAATGATTTTATGCTATGATTAACCAACTATGAGGTTTCCCAGGAACAGGGCCTTACAGTGAATACGAGTAGTTACTTCTCCTTTACAACTATTATCTTTGCGTAGATACTCAATAAAGGATTTCGTGGATGAACAATTGTCATTTCGATTGAGTTCAGTGGTTTCTTTAGACAAGAGGGTTCGAACATGGTTATGGAGAGTTATAGTTAAGTTTTGGGCACCAGTGTAGCGATTTTCAAGTGTTATTTGTATGGTTTCGTGTTCGGGTTGCATTCGTTAAAACAGAAGATCCTATGTTTCGTATGGGATTGATTAGTATGATTTTAGTGATTATTATAACCGGATTTGATTAAATTTGATTAGGAGTTTGTTGAAAAGGTTCAAAAACCAAAACTTCATAGCATTATAGGTAGTTAGGGAAAACAAAAAATTATCTATGCGAGAACTCTTGTTGTTTAGTGTTTTTATAAGTATTTCCTTAATCATGCATCTTATTAGTCTTTTGTGAATACTTTAACGCACCATTCCGTACTTGCATATTGTTTATTGAATTAGAAGGAAATATTAAAAACTAGGACGTGTTAACTTGATTTGACCTCTTTGTCATCGATCACACATTGTGTTTCTTGTTTGATGCTTATTAGTTTCATTCAGTAACTTTAATTTGATTCTTAATTTCTATTAAGTGAATGTGAGTAGTTAGTTGCTCCTTACAACTATTATCCTTGCGTTGATGCTTAATAAAGGATTCCTTGAATCAACGATTGTCATTTCGATTGATTTTAGTGGATTTTTGAGGCAAGAGTGTTCGAAGATGGTTTTGGAGAGTTGTTGTTGAGTTTTGGACAATAGTTTAATGATTTTCAAGTGTCATTTGTATGGTTTGTGTTCGGGTTGCATTTAGTTAAAACAATAGATCCTATGTTCCATTTGTTATTGATAAGTGTGATTATAGTGATCATTATAAACGGATTTCATTAAATTAGATTAGGAGTATGTTGAAAAGGTTCGAGAATCAAAACTCTATAGCATTAGAGGTTGTTAGGGTAAACAAAGAACTATCAATGTGAGAGCTCTTATGGTTTATTGTTTTTTTATAAGTATTTCCTTTCTCATGTATATTATTAATCTTCCGTGAATACTTTAATGCAACATTCCATAGTTGCATATTGTTTATTGAATTACAAGGAAATATTATAAACTAGGACGTGTTAACTAGATTTGACTTCTTTTGCTTCGATAACACATTGTGTTTCTTGTTTGACCTTTTATTAGTTTCATTCGGTAAATGTAAATAGATTCTCCATTTCTATTGAGTGAATACGAGTAGTTAGCTGCTCCTTTACAACTATTATCCTTGCGTAGATACTCAATAAAGGATTCCGTGGATGAACAATTGTCATTTCGATTGATTTCAGTGGATTCTTTAGACAAGAGGGTTAGAACATGGTTATGGAGAGTTCTAGTTAAGTTTTGGGCATGAGTTTATCGATTTTCAAGTGTTATTTGTATGGGTTCGTATTCGGGCGGGTTGCATTCCTTTAAACAGTAGATCCTATGTTTCATTTGTGACTGATTAGTGTGATTTTAGTGATCATTATAACCGGATTTGATTAAATTAGATTAGCAGTCTGTTGAAAAGTTTCGAGAATCAAAACTTCATAACATTATAGCTAGTTAGGGAAACAAAAGACTATCTATAAGAGAACACTTGTTGTTTAATGTTTTTATAAGTATTTCCTTACTGATACATCTGATTAGTCTTTCGTGAATACTTTAATGCACCATTCCATAGATGCATATTTTTTATTGAGTTTGAAGCAAATATTATAAACTAGGATGTGTTAACTTGATTTGACATCTTTTTCATTGATTACACATTGTGTTTCTTGTTTTAAGTTTATTAGTTTCATTCAGTAACTTTAATTTGATTCTCAATTTCTATTGAGTGAATTACGAGTAATTATTTTCTCCTTTAGAACTATTATCATTGCGATGCTCAATAAAGGATTCCTTGAATCAACAATTGTCATTTCGATTGATTTTAGTGCATTTTTGAGGCAAGAGTGTTCGAAGATGGTTTTGGAGAGTTGTTGTTGAGTTTTGGACAAGAGTTTAATGATTGTCAAGTGTCATTTGTATGGTTTTGTGTTCGGGTTGCATTTAGTTAAAAAAGTAGATCCTATCTTCCATTTGTTAATGATAAGTATGATTATAGTGATCATTCTACACGGATTTCATTAAATTAGATTAGGAGTATGTTGAAAAGGTTTGAGAATCAAAACTCTATAGCATTAGAGGTTGTTAGAATAAACAAAGAACTATCAATGTCAGAGCTCTTGTGGTTTATTGTTTTTTTATAAGTATTTCCTTTCTCATGTATACTATTAATCTTCCGTGAATACTTTAATGCACCCTTCCATAGTTGCATATTGTTTATTGAATTACAAGGAAATATTATAAACTAGGATGTGTTAACAAGATTTGACTTCTTTTGCTTCGATAACACATTGTGTTTCTTGTTTGACCTTTTATTAGTTTCATTCGGTAAATGTAAATAGATTCTGGATTTCTATTGAGTGAATACGAGTAGTTAGTTGCTCCTTTACAACTATTATCCTTGCATAGATACTCAATAAAGGATTTCGTGGATGAACAATTGTAATTTCGATTGATTTCAGTGGATTCTTTAGACAAGAGGGTTAGAACATGGTTATGGAGAGTTCTAGTTAAGTTTTGGCATGAGTTTATCGATTTTCAAGTCTTATTTGTATGGTTTCATATTCGGGTTGCAATGATTTAAACAGTAGATCCTATGTTTCATTTGTGACTGATTAGTGTGATTTTACTGATCATTATAACCGGATTTGATTAAATTACATTAGGAGTCTGTTGAAAAGGTTTGAGAATCAAAACTTCATAGCATTATAGGTAGTTAGAGAAAACAAAAAATTATCTATGCGAGAACTCTTGTTGTTTAATGTTTTTTATAAGTATTTCCTTACTAATGCATCTGATTAGTCTTTCGTGAATACTTTAATGCACCATTCCATAGTTGCATATTGTTTATTGAGTTTGAAGCAAATATTATAAACTAGGACGTGTTAACTTGAGTTACCTATTTTTCATCGATCACATATTGTGTTTCTTGCTTGAAGTTTATTAGTTTCATTCAGTAACTTTAATTTGATTCTCAATTTCTATTGAGTGAATACGAGTAACTATTTGCTCCTTTACAACTATTATCATTGTGATGCTCAATAAAGGATTCCTTGAATCAACAATTGTCATTTCGATTGATTTTAGTGGATTTTTGAGGCAAGAGTGTTCGAAGATGGTTTTGGAGAGTTGTTGTTGAGTTTTGGACAAGAGTTTAACGATTTTCAAGTGTCATTGGTATGGTTTTGTGTTTGGGTTGCATTTAGTTAAAACAGTAGATCCTATGTTCCATTTGTTATTGATAAGTGTGATTATAGTGATCATTATAAACGTATTTCATTAAATTAGATTAGGAGTATGTTGAAAAGGTTTGAGAATCAAAACTCTATAGCATTAGAGGTTGTTAGGGTAAACAAAGAACTATCAATGTGAGAGCTTTTGTGGTTCATTGTTTTTTCATAAGTATTTCCTTTCTCATGTATATTATTAATGTTCCGTGAATACTATAATGCACCATTCCATAGTTGCATATTGTTTATTAAATTACAAGGAAATATTATAAACTAGGACGTGTTAACTAGATTTGACTTCTTTTGCTTCGATACACATTACATTTCTTGTTTGACCTTTTATTAGTTTCATTCGGTAAATGTAAATAGATTTTCGATTTCTATTGAGTGAATACGAGTAGTTAGTTGCTCCGTTACAACTATTATCCCTGCGTAGATACTGAATAAAGGATTCCGTGGATGAACAATTGTCATTTCAATTGATTTCAGTGGATTCTTTAGACAAGAGGGTTAGAACATGGTTATGGAGAGTTCTAGTTAGGTTTTGGGCATGATTTTATCAATTTTCAAGTGTTATTTGTATGGTTTCATATTCGGGTTGCATTCCTTTAAACACTAGATCCTATTATTCATTTGTGACTGATTAGTGTGATTTTAGTGATCATTATAACCGGATTTGATTAAATTAAATTAGGAGTCTGTTGAAAAGGTTTGAGAATCAAAACTTCAAAGCATTATAGGTAGTCAGGGAAAACAAAAAATTATCTATGCGAGAACTCTTGTTGTTTAATGTTTTTTATAAGTATTTCCTTACTAATGCATCTGATTAGTTTTCGTGAATACTTTAATGCACCATTCCATAGTTGCATGTTGTTTATTGAGTTTGAAGCAAATATTATAAACTAGGACGTGTTAACTTGATTTGACTTCTTTTGCTTCGATAACACATTGTGTTTCTTGTTTGACCTTGTATTAGTTTCATTCGGTAAATGTAAATAAATTCTCCATTTCTATTGAGTGAATACGAGTAGTTAGCTGCTCCTTTACAACTATTATCCTTGCGTAGATACTCAATAAAGGATTCCGTGGATGAACAATTGTCATTTCGATTGATTTCAGTGGATTCTTTAGACAAGAGGGTTAGAACATGGTTATGGAGAGTTCTAGTTAAGTTTTGGGCATGAGTTTATCGATTTTCAAGTGTTATTTGTATGGGTTCGTATTCGGGCGGGTTGCATTCCTTTAAACAGTAGATCCTATGTTTCATTTGTGACTGATTAGTGTGATTTTAGTGATCATTATAACCGGATTTGATTAAATTAGATTGGCTGTCTGTTGAAAAGTTTCGAGAATCAAAACTTCATAGCATTATAGCTAGTTAGGGAAAACAAAAGACTATCTATAAGAGAACACTTGTTGTTTAATGTTTTTATAAGTATTTCCTTACTAATGCATCTGATTAGTCTTTCGTGAATACTTTAATGCACCATTCCCTAGATGCATATTTTTTATTGAGTTTGAAGCAAATATTATAAACTAGGAAGTGTTAACTTGATTTGACATCTTTTTCATTGATCACACATTGTGTTTCTTGTTTGAAGTTTATTAGTTTCATTCAGCAACTTTAATTTGATTCTCAATTTCTATTGAGTGAATACGAGTAATTATTTTCTCCTTTAGAACTATTATCATTGCGATGCTCAATAAAGGATTCCTTGAATCAACAATTGTCATTTCGATTGATTTTAGTGCATTTTTTAGGCAAGAGTGTTCGAAGATGGTTTTGGAGAGTTGTTGTTGAGTTTTGGACAAGAGTTTAATGATTGTCAAGTGTCATTTGTATGGTTTTGTGTTCGGGTTGCATTTAGTTAAAAAAGTAGATCCTATGTTCCATTTGTTATTGATAAGTGTGATTATAGTGATCATTATAAACGTATTTCATTAAATTAGATTAGGAGTATGTTGAAAAGGTTTGAGAATCAAAACTCTATAGCATTAGAGGTTGTTAGGGTAAACAAAGAACTATCAATGTGAGAGCTTTTGTGGTTCATTGTTTTTTAATAAGTATTTCCTTTCTCATGTATATTATTAATGTTCCGTGAATACTATAATGCACCATTCCATAGTTGCATATTGTTTATTAAATTACAAGGAAATATTATAAACTAGGACGAGTAAACTAGATTTGACTTGTTTTGCTTCGATACACATTACATTTCTTGTTTGACCTTTTATTAGTTTCATTCGGTAAATGTAAATAGATTCTCGATTTCTATTGAGTGAATACGAGTAGTTAGTTGCTCCTTTACAACTATTATCCCTGCGTAGATACTCAATAAAGGATTCCGTGGATGAACAATTGTCATTTCAATTGATTTCAGTGGATTCTTTAGACAAGAGGGTTAGAACTTGGTTATGGAGAGTTCTAGTTAGGTTTTGGGCATGATTTTATCAATTTTCAAGTGTTATTTGTATGGTTTCATATTCGGGTTGCATTCCTTTAAACACTAGATCCTATTATTCATTTGTGACTGATTAGTGTGATTTTAGTTATCATTATAACCGGATTTGATTAAATTAAATTAGGAGTCTGTTGAAAAGGTTTGAGAATCAAAACTTCAAAGCATTATAGGTAGTTAGGGAAAACAAAAAATTTTCTATGCGAGAACTCTTGTTGTTTAATGTTTTTTATAAGTATTTCCTTACTAATGCATCTGATTAGTTTTCGTGAATACTTTAATGCACCATTCCATAGTTGCATGTTGTTTATTGAGTTTGAAGCAAATATTATAAACTAGGACGTGTTAACTTGATTTGACTTCTTTTGCTTCGATAACACATTGTGTTTCTTGTTTGACATTGTATTAGTTTCATTCGGTAAATGTAAATAGATTCTCCATTTCTATTGAGTGAATACGAGTAGTTAGCTGCTCCTTTACAACTATTATCCTTGCGTAGATACTCAATAAAGGATTCCGTGGATGAACAATTGTCATTTCGATTGATTTCAGTGGATTCTTTAGACAAGAGGGTTAGAACATGGTTATGGAGAGTTCTAGTTAAGTTTTGGGCATGAGTTTATCGATTTTCAAGTGTTATTTGTATGGGTTCGTATTCGGGCGGGTTGCATTCCTTTAAACAGTAGATCCTATGTTTCATTTGTGACTGATTAGTGTGATTTTAGTGATCATTATAACCGGATTTGATTAAATTAGATTAGCAGTCTGTTGAAAAGTTTCGAGAATCAAAACTTCATAGCATTATAGCTAGTTAGGGAAAACAAAAGACTATCTATAAGAGAACACTTGTTGTTTAATGTTTTTATAAGTATTTCCTTACTAATGCATCTGATTAGTCTTTCGTGGATACTTTAATGCACCATTCCATAGATGCATATTTTTTATTGAGTTTGAAGCAAATATTATAAACTAGGATGTGTTAACTTGATTTGACATCTTTTTCATTGATCACACATTGTGTTTCTTGTTTGAAGTTTATTAGTTTCATTCAGTAACTTTAATTTGATTCTCAATTTCTATTGAGTGAATACGAGTAATTATTTTCTCCTTTAGAACTATTATCATTACGATGCTCAATAAAGGATTCCTTGAATCAACAATTGTCATTTCGATTGATTTTAGTGCATTTTTTAGGCAAGAGTGTTCGAAGATGGTTTTGGAGAGTTGTTGTTGAGTTTTGGACAAGAGTTTAATGATTGTCAAGTGTCATTTGTATGGTTTTGTGTTCGGGTTGCATTTAGTTAAAAAAGTAGATCCTATCTTCCATTTGTTAATGATAAGTATGATTATAGTGATCATTATACACGGATTTCATTAAATTAGATTAGGAGTATGTTGAAAAGGTTTGAGAATCAAAACTCTATAGCATTAGAGGTTGTTAGGGTAAACAAAGAACTATCAATGTCAGAGCTCTTGTGGTTTATTGTTTTTTATAAGTATTTCCTTTCTCATGTATACTATTAATCTTCCGTGAATACTTTAATGCACCATTCCATAGTTGCATATTGTTTATTGAATTACAAGGAAATATTATAAACTAGGATGTGTTAACAAGATTTGACTTCTTTTGCTTCGATAACACATTGTGTTTCTTGTTTGACCTTTTATTAGTTTCATTCGGTAAATGTAAATAGATTCTGGATTTCTATTGAGTGAATACGAGTAGTTAGTTGCTCCTTTACAACTATTATCCTTGCATAGATACTCAATAAAGGATTTCGTGGATGAACAATTGTAATTTCGATTGATTTCAGTGGATTCTTTAGACAAGAGGGTTAGAACATGGTTATGGAGAGTTCTAGTTAAGTTTTGGCATGAGTTTATCGATTTTCAAGTGTTATTTGTATGGTTTCATATTCGGGTTGCAATGCTTTAAACAGTAGATCCTATGTTTCATTTGTGACTGATTGGTGTGATTTTACTGATCATTATAACCGGATTTGATTAAATTACATTAGGAGTCTGTTGAAAAGGTTTGAGAATCAAAACTTCATAGCATTATAGGTAGTTAGAGAAAACAAAAAATTATCTATGCGAGAACTCTTATTGTTTAATGTTTTTTATAAGTATTTCCTTACTAATGCATCTGATTAGTCTTTCGTGAATACTTTAATGCACCATTCCATAGTTGCATATTGTTTATTGAGTTTGAAGCAAATATTATAAACTAGGACGTGTTAACTTGAGTTACCTATTTTTCATCGATCACATATTGTGTTTCTTGCTTGAAGTATATTAGTTTCATTCAGTAACTTTAATTTGATTCTCAATTTCTATTGAGTGAATACGAGTAACTATTTGCTCCTTTACAACTATTATCATTGTGATGCTCAATAAAGGATTCCTTGAATCAACAATTGTCATTTCGATTGATTTTAGTGGATTTTTGAGGCAAGAGTGTTCGAAGATGGTTTTGGAGAGTTGTTGTTGAGTTTTGGACAAGAGTTTAACGATTTTCAAGTGTCATTGGTATGGTTTTGTGTTTGGGTTGCATTTAGTTAAAACAGTAGATCCTATGTTCCATTTGTTATTGATATGTGTGATTATAGTGATCATTATAAACGTATTTCACTAAATTAGATTAGGAGTATGTTGAAAAGGTTTGAGAATCAAAACTCTATAGCATTAGAGCTTGTTAGGGTAAACAAAGAACTATCAATGTGAGAGCTTTTGTGGTTCATTGTTTTTTAATAAGTATTTCCTTTCTCATGTATATTATTAATGTTCCGTGAATACTATAATGCACCATTCCATAGTTGCATATTGTTTATTAAATTACAAGGAAATATTATAAACTAGGACGTGTTAACTAGATTTGACTTCTTTTGCTTCGATAACACATTACGTTTCTTGTTTGACCTTTTATTAGTTTCATTCGGTAAATGTAAATAGATTCTCGATTTCTATTGAGTGAATACGAGTAGTTAGTTGCTCCTTTACAACTATTATCCCTGCGTAGATACTCAATAAAGGATTCCGTGGATGAACAATTGCCATTTCAATTGATTTCAGTGGATTCTTTAGACAAGAGGGTTAGAACATGGTTATGGAGAGTTCTAGTTATGTTTTGGGCATGATGTTATCAACTTTCAAGTGTTATTTGTATGGTTTCATATTCGGGTTGCATTCCTTTAAACACTAGATCCTATTATTCATTTGTGACTGATTAGTGTGATTTTAGTGATCATTATAACCGGATTTGACTAAATTAAATTAGGAGTCTGTTGAAAAGGTTTGAGAATCAAAACTTCAAAGCATTATAGGTAGTCAGGGAAACCAAAAAATTATCTATGCGAGAACTCTTGTTGTTTAATGTTTTTTATAAGTATTTCCTTACTAATGCATCTGATTAGTTTTCGTGAATACTTTAATGCACCATTCCATAGTTGCATGTTGTTTATTGAGTTTGAAGCAAATATTATAAACTAGGACGTGTTAACTTGATTTGACTTCTTTTGCTTCGATAACACATTGTGTTTCTTGTTTGACCTTGTATTAGTTTCATTCGGTAAATGTAAATAGATTCTCCATTTCTATTGAGTGAATACGAGTAGTTAGCTGCTCCTTTACAACTATTATCCTTGCGTAGATACTCAATAAAGGATTCCGTGGATGAACAATTGTCATTTCGATTGATTTCAGTGGATTCTTTAGACAAGAGGGTTAGAACATGGTTATGGAGAGTTCTAGTTAAGTTTTGGGCATGAGTTTATCGATTTTCAAGTGTTATTTGTATGGGTTCGTATTCGGACGGGTTGCATTCCTTTAAACAGTAGATCCTATGTTTCATTTGTGACTGATTAGTGTGATTTTAGTGATCATTATAACCGGATTTGATTAAATTAGATTAGCAGTCTGTTGAAAAGTTTCGAGAATCAAAACTTCATAGCATTATAGCTAGTTAGGGAAAACAAAAGACTATCTATAAGAGAACACTTGTTGTTTAATGTTTTTATAAGTATTTCCTTACTAATGCATCTGATTAGTCTTTCGTGAATACTTTAATGCACCATTCCATAGATGCATATTTTTTATTGAGTTTGAAGCAAATATTATAAACTAGGATGTGTTAACTTGATTTGACATCTTTTTCATTGATCACACATTGTGTTTCTTGTTTTAAGTTTATTAGTTTCATTCAGTAACTTTAATTTGATTCTCAATTTCTATTGAGTGAATACGAGTAATTATTTTCTCCTTTAGAACTATTATCATTGTGATGCTCAATAAAGGATTCCTTGAATCAACAATTGTCATTTCGATTGATTTTAGTGCATTTTTGAGGCAAGAGTGTTTGAAGATGGTTTTGGAGAGTTGTTGTTGAGTTTTGGACAAGAGTTTAATGATTGTCAAGTGTCATTTGTATGGTTTTGTGTTCGGGTTGCATTTAGTTAAAAAAGTAGATCCTATCTTCCATTTGTTAATGATAAGTATGATTATAGTGATCATTATAAACGGATTTCATTAAATTAGATTAGGTGTATGTTGAAAAGGTTTGAGAATCAAAACTCTATAGCATTAGAGGTTGTTAGGGTAAACAAAGAACTATCAATGTCAGAGCTCTTGTGGTTTATTGTTTTTTTATAAGTATTTCCTTTCTCATGTATACTATTAATCTTCCGTGAATACTTTAATGCACCATTCCATAGTTGCATATTGTTTATTGAATTACAAGGAAATATTATAAACTAGGTTGTGTTAACAAGATTTGACTTCTTTTGCTTCGATAACACACTGTGTTTCTTGTTTGACCTTTTATTAGTTTCATTCGGTAAATGTAAATAGATTCTGGATTTCTATTGAGTGAATACGAGTTGTTAGTTGCTCCTTTACAACTATTATCCTTGCATAGATACTCAATAAAGGATTTCGTGGATGAACAATTGTCATTTCGATTGATTTCAGTGGATTCATTAGACAAGAGGGTTAGAACATGGTTATGGAGAGTTCTAGTTAAGTTTTGGCATGAGTTTATCGATTTTCAAGTGTTATTTGTATGGTTTCATATTCGGGTTGCAATGATTTAAACAGTAGATCCTATGTTTCATTTGTGACTGATTAGTGTGATTTTACTGATCATTATAACCGGATTTGATTAAATTAGATTAGGAGTATGTTGAAAAGGTTTGAGAATCAAAACTTTATAGCATTATAGGTAGTTAGAGAAAACAAAAAATTATCTATGCGAGAACTCTTGTTGTTTAATGTTTTTTATAAGTATTTCCTTACTAATGCATCTGATTAGTCTTTCATTAATACTTTAATGCACCATTCCATAGTTGCATATTGTTTATTGAGTTTGAAGCAAATATTATAAACTAGGACGTGTTAACTTGAGTTACTTATTTTTCATCGATCACATATCGTGTTTCTTGCTTGAAGTATATTAGTTTCATTCAGTACTTTAATTTGATTCTCAATTTCTATTGAGTGAATACGAGTAACTATTTGCTCCTTTACAACTATTATCATTGTGATGCTCAATAAAGGATTCCTTGAATCAACAATTGTCATTATGATTGATTTTAGTGGATTTTTGAGGCAAGAGTGTTCGAAGATGGTTTTGGAGAGTTGTTGTTGAGTTTTGGACAAGAGTTTAACGATTTTCAAGTGTCATTTGTATGGTTTTGTGTTTGGGTTGCATTTAGTTAAAACAATAGATCCTATGTTCCATTTGTTATTGATAAGTGTGATTATAGTGATCATTATAAACGTATTTCATTAAATTAGATTAGGAGAATGTTGAAAAGGTTTGAGAATCAAAACTCTATAGCATTAGAGGTTGTTAGGGTAAACAAAGAACTATCAATGTGAGAGCTTTTGTGGTTCATTGTTTTTAATAAGTATTTCCTTTCTCATGTATATTATTAATCTTTCGTGAATACTATAATGCCCCATTCCATAGTTGCATATTGTTTATTAAATTACAAGGAAATATTATAAACTAGGACGTGTTAACTAGATTTGACTTCTTTTGCTTCGATAACACATTACGTTTCTTGTTTGATCTTTTATTAGTTTCATTCGGTAAATGTAAATAGATTCTCGATTTCTATAGAGTGAATACGAGTAGTTAGTTGCTCCTTTACAACTATTATCCTTGCGTAGATACTCAATAAAGGATTCCGTGGATGAACAATTGTCATTTTAATTGATTTCAGTGGATTCGTTAGACAAGAGGGTTCGAACATGGTTATGGAGAGTTCTAGTTAGATTTTGGGCATGATTTTATCAATTATCAAGTGTTATTTGTATGGTTTCATATTCGGGTTGCATTCCTTTAAACACTAGATCCTATTATTCATTTGTGACTGATTAATGTGATTTTAGTGATCATTATAACCGGATTTGATTAAATTAAATTAGGAGTCTGTTGAAAAGGTTTGAGAATCAAAACTTCAAAGCATTATAGGTAGTCAGGGAAAACGAAAAATTATCTATGCGAGAACTCTTGTTGTTTAATGTTTTTTATAAGTATTTCCTTACTAATGAATCTGATTAGTTTTCGTGAATACTTTAATGCACCATTCCATAGTTGCATGTTGTTTATTGAGTTTGAAGCAAATATTATAAACTAGGACGTGTTAACTTGATTTGACCTCTTTTTCATTGATCACACATTGTGTTTCTTGTTTGAAGTTTATTAGTTTCATTCAGTAACTTTAATTTGATTCTCAATTTCTATTGAGTGAATACGAGCAATTATTTGCTCCTTTACAACTATTATCATTGCAATGCTCAATAAAGGATTCCTTGAATCAACAATTGTCATTTCGATTTATTTTAGTGGATTTTTGAGGCAAGAATGTTCCAAGATGGTTTTGGAGAGTTGTTGTTGAGTTTTGGACAAGAGTTTAACGATTTTCAAGTGTCAGTTGTATGGTTTTGTGTTCGGGTTGCATTTAGTTAAAACAGTAGATCCTATGTTCCATTTGTTATTGATAAGTGTGATTATAGCTATCATTATAAACGGATTTCATTAAATTAGATTATGAGTACGTTGAAAAGGTTTGAGAATGTAACACCCGGTTATTTCCTTTGAAACCAAGGAAAGAAGAAAAAGAAAGAAAAGAAATAAAGTCCAAAGTTGAGGGACCAAACTTGCCAAAACTGGAAAACCCTTGAATGAGTGGGGGTATAAAAGGGGGAGGGCAGCCCATTCTCCCCTTATTCTCCCCCTTCATTCGGCTAAAGAGAGAAAGAGAAAGGAGAGAAGGGCAAGTTCGGGTTTTGAAGGATTCAAGATGCGAAAGTCGAGGTTTAGCGGGTTTCTGTGAAGCTTTACTCGTAGAGGTCATTAAGGTGAGTTCTAGGACCCCTCTTCTACAAGTTTTCAACTAATTTGGGGGTGGAACACATAGTAAAACTCGTTTTTGAAATGTGTGTGTTGAACCTGTGTGTATGTGTTTATGTGTGATTCAAGTGGGGTTTGATTTCGGGCTTGTGTGTGCTTGAATGATGTTGTGGTAGGTGTTTCTAAGGTTTAGGATGATTGATTTGAGCCTAGAACAGGTTTGGGAGAGCTTGGAGGCCGAGAATGGCAGTTTGGGTTCGGGAAGAACTGCATTCTGCATCAGTTAGGGCTAGGCGACCGAATGGTATGCGACTTGAGGCTATACGGCCAAAAGGCATGCGACTGAGGTCCATGCGCACGGATGCCATGCGACTGAGGTCCATACGCATGGAAGTCATATGACTGAAGTTCATGCGCATGTAAGGTGTGCGATTGAAGGTTATACGACTAAGGTCCATGCGTCTGGAGGCCATGCGACTGAGGTTCATACGCATAAAGGTTATGCAATTGAAGCCCATGCACTTGAAGTCATGCGACTGAAGGCCATACGTATGGAAGCTATGCGACTGAGAGTCCATACGCATAGATGTCCATTCGCCCATAGTATTCATCCGCATAGGTCCATCCGCATAGGGTTCATTCGCCTGATGTCCATTCGCCTAAGTGTTTAGTCGCCTTGGAGGCCATGCGACAGAAGGGTGTTCATACGCCCAAATAGGGCTCATGCGCCCGAAAGAACTTAGTTTATGATCTGATTCTCGGGAGAAAAGGGTAAAAGTACGCTTTGACTTGGTGGATTCCCGGGGGTTTATGTAAGTTGACTTTTGAAGTCAATGATGACATGATGGGCATGTAGGATATATGATGATGTTATGCATGGTGGTATGTTTGGTGTATGTTATGTATGTATGATGATGTGATGTATGATTGTATGATTGAATGTTATGTTCCTTATCACGTATGATGATGTGACTTTACGTGGTGTGATATTGTTAATGAACGTAAAGTATTATCTTAACGAAGTGAAAAATTTAAGATAATGAAAGTGGAACAAAATGAATGAACGAATGAAAAGCCTTGCAAGCAACTGGAAGAAGGTTCACAACTCATTGAGAGTTGTTAGCTCAACTGTGTGTGTCTACAACGTGCGATTTTGGCTAACTCATAAGAGTTCATACACACAGTAAGAGTTCAGTCTCGGTGACTGCTCCAATACATGCGATGTCCTAGTTACTGTGTGTTATACAGCGTGTGATCTTGGCGAACCCATAAGAGTTCACACACACAGGAGGAGTCTGTCCTAGTGACCACTCCGTATGTGCGATATGGGGTCCTTGTCGCTTAACCCTAGATGAAATTGCTTGGAGCTCTAGAGGGGGGTTAAGTACATGACAGGACCTAGATAGAAGTGAAAGATAATAAATGTACGAAAAGTGTGATGAGTATGAAATGTGCGAGACGTGCGAGACGTGCGATATGTACTAACGATGATGAAGATAATAATTATTACCTTGATGTATGTATGATGTGTGATCACGTGCGATAGTAATGAAAATGCTTTAATGAATGAAAGGTAATGTAATGTTTTTTTATAAAACTTGAACTCACTCAGCATCGCTGACTTTTATGTGTTTCCGGTTGGCAGGTAAAGTTGCTGAGGATGGCACGGGGCGACTATTCGGATCATTTTGGATGGCATCCATATTTATAATGCTTTTGTGATGTAATGGAACAAGTATTTTGTAATTGGACAACGATTTATTATTTTGCAAAAACTTTTATAATGAACTGAAATGCCATTTTTGAATGTTTCCACTGCGGTGATTATTTAAATTGAATGTAAATATATGTTTTCTGTGCGATGATTGGCCAGCTGTAAGTGTCCCGGGAACGGGGCCTTACAGAGAATCAAAACTCTATAGCATTAGAGGTTGTTAGGGTAAACAAAGAACTATCAATGTGAGAGCTCTTATGGTTTATTGTTTTTTATAAGTATTTCCTTTCTCATGTATATTATTAATCTTCCTTGAATACTTTAATGCACCATTCCATAGTTGCATATTGTTTATTGAATTACAAGGAAATATTATAAACTAGGACGTGTAAACTAGATTTGACTTCTTTTGCTTCGATAACACATTGCGTTTCTTGTTTGACCTTTTATTAGTTTCATTCGGTAAATGTAAATAGATTCTCGATTTCTATTGAGTAAATACGAGTAGTTAGTTGCTCCTTTACAACTATTATCCTTGCGTAGATACTCAATAACGTATTCCGTGGATGAACAATTGTCATTTCGATTGATTTCAGTGGATTCTCTAGACAAGAGGGTTAGAACATGGTTATGGGGAGTTCTAGTTAAGTTTTGGGCATGAGTTTATCGATTTTCAAGTGTTATTTGTATGGTTTCGTATTCGGGTTGCATTCCTTTAAACTATAGATCCTATGTTTCATTTGTGACTGATTAGTGTGATTATAGTGATCATTATAACCGGATTTGATTAAATTAGATTAGGAGTCTGTTGAAAAGGTATGAGAATAAAAACTTCATAGCATTATAGGTCTTTAGAGAAAACAAAAAACTATCTATGCGAGAACTCTTGTTCTTTTGTGTTTTTTATAAGTGTTTCCTTACTCATTTATCTTATTAATTTTTCGGGAATACTTTAATGCACCATTCCGTAGTTGTATATTGTTTATTGAATTAGAAGGAAATATTATAGACTAGGACGTGTTAACTTGATTTGACCACTTTTTCATCGATTACACAATCGGTTTCTTGTTTGACATCTATTAGTTTCATTCGGTAACTAAAATTTGAATCTCGATTTCTATTTAGTGAATACGTGAAGTAAATTGGTCTTATAGAACTGTTATCCATGCGTTGATGCTCAATAAAGGATTCCTTGAATCAATATTTGTCACTTCGATTTATTTTAGTGGATTTAAGAGTCAAGAGTGTTTCAAGATGGTTTGGTAGAGTTGTTGTTGAGTTTTGGGCAAAAGTTTATTGATTTTTTAAGTGTCGTTTGTATGGTTTCGTGTTTGAGTTGCATTCGATTTACAGGCAGTATATCATATGTTCCGTATGTTATTGATTAGTGTGATTTTAATGATCGTTATAACCGGATTTCATTAAATTATATTAGGAGTGTGTTGAAAAGGTTTGAGAATCAAAACTCCATAGCATTGGAGGTGGTTAGGGTAAACAAAAAACTATCATTGTGAGAACTCTTAATGTTTATTAGTTTTTTATAAGTATTTCGTTTCTCATGTATCTTATTGATCTTTCGTGAATACTTTAATGCACCATTTCGTAGTTGCCTATCATTTATTGAATTACAAGGAAATTTTATAAACTAGGACTTGTTAACTAGAGTTGACTTCTTTTGCTTCGTTAACACATTGCGTTTCTTGTTTGACGTTTTATTAGTTTCATTCGGTAAATGTAAATAGATTCTCCATTTCTATTTAGTGAATACGAGTAGTTTGTTGCTCCTTTACAACTATTATTCTTGCGTAGATACTCAATACAGGATTACATGGATGAACAATTGTCATTTCGATTGATTTTAGTGGATTCTTTAGACAAGAGGGTTTGAACATGGTTATGTAGAGTTCTAGTTAAGTTTTGGGCATAAGTTTATCGATTTTCAAGTGTCATTTGTATGGTTTCGTGTTCGGGTTGCATTCGTTTAAACAGTAGATCCTATGTTTCATTTGTGATTGATTAGTTAATTGAAAATCACTAGGATGTTCATTTCCTAAGAAAAAGGCAAAATTTGTGATTGATTAGTTAATTGAAAATCACTTGGCTTAGCCTGTTAAGACCTTAGAGTCTCAAGGAATGTGATATATGGCCCGGAAGAACAGAATGGCTGCTGGGAGTAAGTCAGATACTGGTGAGGTGGGGGTCCTAAGCCTTCAACAACCATTAAAGCATTGCTAGCAGGAAGGCTTGAGGGTCTGCTCACCTGCTGACCTTCTTGTTCTCCATCTCTAAACGGTATACATGAAGGATGCCATATAGTTCAGTCTTGGTGATGGAATTCATATTTTCTATCCTCTTGATAGAGACAGAGTAGAATGTTCACTCATTTGGGAGAGCACTCATGAACTTTCTTGACATATCTCTCATCTTAGGAGACACTCCCATAGACTGAAGCGAAGAAATAAGATTCATGTGCCGGAAGTATTGCTGGCTAAGGGTCTCTCCAGCAATATAAGTGAAATTTTCAAGTTGTTGCTTCAGTGAATCTTTCTTAGAGTCATTGGAGCTTGAATACATCTAAGTCAAAGCATCAAAGAGTTCTTTGGTTGACTTGCAATTCTCAAAGCCTACCATGATGGAGTTGGGTATGGCAGACATGACAACAGTCATAGTTTTGCAAGATCGGTTTTGTCACTTAAACACTTGGATTTCTCTCAAACTCACTTCCAAAACACTCAAATCAGATGAAGTAAAGTCTTTTACAAGAGTTGATAATAATATAATAAGTAGCAAGGAACACACAGAAATAATTTTCAAGGCACTTGTATATATTACTTCTCAACTCAAGATATTACAAGACTCTTACAAGCATCATACATGAGTTACAATGAGAAACTATATATACTAGATCCTACAGTCGGATTACTTTGATACCAGCTGGAAACCTAAGACTAAAGCATATAATACAATGCTAAAGTTAAGGTATCTTAGATAAAGTATTATCTAAGATATGGTAGTCATGACATGTCCATGACTTACCTTTTGTCACCAACTAAAGATGGCAACTGTACTAACATAAAAAGGTAAACAATGGAATAAAGTATGGTTAACTACATGGCTTTTGAGAAAACGCCATGCAGTATCTCAGAGGTCTGCAGTGGAGTGTCAGAGAGACCATACTTATGTCCACTGGATAATAGCAGTGTCTTCCGAAGGTAAGTTGGCTTCGGAAGAACAAGTTCTTCCGAAGCCACTTATACTTCAGAAGAGGCTTCTATACTTCCAAGGCTTGAGGACTTCTATACTTCGGAAGTTGACTTCAGATCTTTCATTCTAAGTCTTGATCTTTGGAAGTAAGTTCTTTGTCTTCGGAAGTTGGAGTTTTCCTTCGGAAGTAAGTAATAAACTTTGTCTTCGGAAGAGTTCCTTTTTCCTTTGGAAGTTCCACACTTAGCTTCGGAAGTCTTTTATTTGTTGTATCAAAATCTTCTAAGTGATTTGGTTTTGGTTGCACCAGCGTTTCTAGATCCAACAAACTCCCCCTAGGCTGATGCTACCAAAACCTCACTTGTTTCTGCTTCTCAAAGCTTTCAACACCAGGGACAAAAGATATTTGTCTGTCTCTTTGTTCTTCCCTGAGGTGGTGCTGAGAAGCTTGTACAAGTCATTGGTGGATAGGAGATCCAGTCTATCACTCTGAATGACATTTACCCTTTGTTGCGTCCCCCTGAAAAGAGTTAGTTGACGGGAGTTATAGTCATACTCCCATCTAACTATGGATTCAAGTTCAGGACCTTCAACCATCTGTAGAAAGGCTTTGCCTTTGGTTATTGATCCCTTCCTTTTCTCCTCCTCTCTCAGTTTCAACTCTTCTTCAACCTTGCTTCTAGCAGTTAGCTCGGCCATTTCAAGACTGCCTAGATGATTTCTGATATGGGCAGCTATATCAGAGTTTGAAGGGTTGGAGAATGGCTTCTCTGCTAACTCAGCAATGTCAAATATGATCAAGTGTAGCAGAGATGAGGCACTTAGCCTGTTGAGTTCTCCATTCTCTCTGTCAACAACAAAGTTGTGAGAAGAGTCTTCGAACCTCCACTGGATGATCTTCTTCCTAGGTGCAAGAGGTTGTCTTGGCACCCGGTCACCTTTCTTGGTATCTAGTAGAGTTAACATCCTTCTCCTTAACTTCTTTTCTTGCTCATTCAAAGTGTCTGAATTGAGGCCAAGGAGATTTGCAGCCTGGTCCAATGTTCCTCTGGGCAGATCAAGAAATTGATCTTTAGTGAGGGAACGTGAGGATCCATCAACATAAGTCAAATTGACTGAATCCTCCACATAGGAGATGTCGCTTAGGGTTGTGCAATTGATGAGATTTGTCTTGACTGCCTTGAATTCTTCTAAGAAGAGATGTTTAGAAGGCTGAGGGGATGGTTTGATGGGTAGATGGGTAGGTTGAGGTGTTTGGGTTCTGGCTAGAGTTTTGGGTTGGAGGATGGGTAGTTTAGGTGGTTGAGGTGAAGAGATTGGTAGGGGTGATGGTGTAGGTTCAGGGGTGTATGGTTCAGTGGTTGGTTCGGTTTTGATTGGGAAGGGAAAGGGTATTGGTTCAGGTTGTGGTTGGGTTTGGAGTTGGGGTTGAGTAGTTGATTTGAAGATCATCCCCTGTCCCATTCGGTACATCTCCTTCCTCTTCCCCGAGCGAATGTCAGCTTTTATGTCACTGACATGTCGCTGGAGAGTCTTTTCCGACATAAGACCCACCTGCCTGCCAGAGAAGCCATGAGCCTTAAAATAGCTCTTCATCCAGGACTTCTCACCTATCTTCTTGGCAGCAGTTAGTCCTGCTTCCTCTTCCTTCTTCTTCTTCTGCATCAGCTTTCCCCTGGCACCTTTCTTTCTCTCCTTCTCCATTTGATCTTGCTCTTTGTTGAAAAGCCATAAGATCGTATCATTGTTATGTGGAGATAATTCTTCTTGAGAGAAACATCTGGAGGTTAGGAAAGTTATCCTTTCCCTCCTAAGCTGCAGATCAGCTTCTCTTTCTTTCCTCTCCGTTTCTTCTTCTAAGGCCAACCTTGATGTCTCTTCGCTTTGCTGTTTTTGCAGCAAAGTTGCCTTTTCCAGCTCAACTAACTCCTCTAATGGTAGCAAGAGTACATCTTCATTTGCAGCTCCTAGACTCACAAGTCTATCAATGATCTCTACTCTTCTTCTGTTTTTGACTGCCTCCTGGTTGGCTGCAGCTGCTTTGGTACTTGCAGCTAGCAGTTTCCCAGTTGGAAGCCTACCTTTTCTTTTGAGTTTCTCCAACTTTTCTTCCTCCTGAAGCTCTTCCTTAGTCATCTTCCTCTTTCCTTTGATGTCTTCGGAAGTGCTAGACTTTGGGGGTTCTTGGATGGTAGGTTCAGGTTGAGTAGTAGAGATGGAGGCTGGAGTTAATGCTGATGTTTGAGCTAGTGGTTGGGTGAGAAAATCCTCCCTATTAACCTCATATGCAAGTTCCAGGATTGCATCTGTGACTATTAGATCATCAGATAATGAGAATAGTCCTTCCGCATCAGCAATCTCAGCTTCGGAAGTTTGAAATTGTTCTTCCGATGCTTTGAATTGTGCTTTTGAAGTTTGTGAGCATGCACTATCTGTCCCAACTGTTTTAGTTGTTGGGCCATCAGTCCTTGTTTCCCCTTCGAAGTTAATCTCAGGTTCCACTTGGACCTTAGGTTAACCAACTTCCTCAATATTGGTAGAAGGTGCATTTAACCTCTAGAGCTCTTGAGCTTCGAAGTAGATCACAGACAGATCAGGACTTGGCTGTTCAATAAGATATTCCAATAGGAACTTGTTAAAGAACATATTGAGATCTTGGAGCATTCTTTGATCCAATTGAATGATAACTGGAGGAGGCTCAGGGAAAATTGAAGCTTGTTGCATAGGATACTTTGAGCTCAGGGAAGTGAGAGCTTGACTTTAGGGTTCCTCTTGTCTTTGACTTTGTCTCTGAACACTCTCCCCCTTTTTGGTAGCATCATCCTGAGAGCTTGATGAGCTAGAGGAAGAGGTCAAAGAGACCTGAGTTGGTACATGCCTAATAGACCTCTCAATCTGTTTCTCAACTAGTTTGGCCTTGAGATTTTCAATCTCAAGTTGCTGAGTGGCAGACCTATCCTTTGAGACTTTAGAAAGTAGGTCTTCAATGGTGACTTGCATTCTACCTTCATCTTCTTTTGAAGAATCACGGGGAGATGAGGTAACATACCTTGTATGTTCATCCTCACCACCAGATGTGGTTTCTTGGCGCCCTGGTTTCCCTTGCTCAATGATGTCTCTTTCAGAGTCATCAAAGGGCATGGTTGCCGTAGATTCAGTCTTAGTGATGTTACCACTGTCCTGAGGATCCCTTGAGGCTCCTTCAGTAGTGGCAGCTGAATCTACATGAGTCCCCTCCACATCAGTGGGACTCACCTCAGTAAAGGTTTGCTGATGGGGGCTAGAGATAAGAGATCTCTCAGGGCTCTGTTGATCCTTGAGAGGGTGTTGTGGATCAACTTCATTGCCCTGAAGAGACATAAGCTCTTCATCAGCTCCAATTAAAAGGTTAGTAAAGGATATGGAAGTGAAACCTAGTGACTCGGGACTTTGATCAATGTCTATAGGCATTGAGCCTGTGATGGGGCTGTCCTTTTTAGGCTGCTCAGGGGAGTATATAGACTCTCCTTGAGGGCTTTCAGCTTGGGTTTCGGGCTCATGGGTCTGAGACTGAGGAGACTCAAGACCCATATTGAGGTCAATTGTGAAGGATGGTTGGACCTCAGGCTGAGTGGGAGCCCTTTGTTCCACTCTAGCCTTTTTGGGTAGAACATGAGGAGCTTGTTCAATCAGAGAAGATTGAACAATCGTTTGGGAGTCTTTGATAAGTAAAGGTAATGGGTGGAGAAGTTAGATTTGGCAAAGTGAGGGTAGTTGCTGGTGTGGGTTCATCACCTGTGGGGTTAACAGCGATGTCACCAGGAGCCATTGGCTCAATCATACCTTGAAGAAGTGCAGTATCTCTTCCAGTGAAGTTGGTGGACACTCTCTTCAAAGTCTTGAAGATGGTCGGCCTCATTTGAGGAGCAGTCAGAGCAGCTGCGCAGACAAGCTTGGTCTAGTCCAGCTCACAATTGATTATGTGCTGGAGAAACCTGGGATACATGAAGAATGTGTCCCTTTGAAGATTTCCCATGAGATTGGTTAGCACAAATCTTGAGTAGTTGAAGCGGAGGCTTTTCACCAAACCATGAACTAGGCACCCAAGTTCATAGGGATTTGATCCCATCCCCCAGATTTATTGGACAAGCAGTGAAGAACCACATGCAGCAGGAACTTCCAATTGTAAGAGAAGTTAAATTTGTAGACAGTTGACCTGCTAACATCTCCACCATATCCCATTTCGATATAAGAATTGTCCAAATCTACTTTGGGGAATTCCGTTGGAGCGCCCTCATCATGAAGCTCTAGATGCTCCCTGATGATTTGTTCAGAAATGACCAACTCCTGGCCGCAGATGCTCGATCAAATGACACGAACCCCATTTAGGGTTTCAATCTGACTGTTTGCCCAAAATTCAGACATATGGTTTGAGTAAATCATGGGGTTAACAGTCAGAGCGGTGTAGTAAGAAGATTGGGTTAGAAGGAGATGATGTCTGAAAAGTCAACATCCCTTGAAGAGTCAAGGAGTGCGACTTGGTTGTGCTGAGGGTGAAGTGCCATTGAAGAAAGTTACAGGAAGATAGTTCGGAATAGGGTAAATTAAAGATGAAGAAAGCTTTTAGGGCAGTAATTTTGGTAAAAAGGATGTAAGTGATTAGCCGGAGGTATTTAAATGGGTGGAATGGCGGTTTAAAGGGGGTTTGGATAAGACGATGTGAGGTTTCAGTGGATGATGTGACATGGGCGGTAAGGTTAGTCCATTTAAATAATCTGACATCATTAACAAAATCTTTACTTTTTACAGAGTGGGGCCCAAAAGATTTCCGTTACACAGTAAAATCTTTCTTCCAAGTATAAAGCATTTCCGAAGGTAATGTTCTTCCGAAGGCAAATTTACTTCTGAAGGTAAAGTGATTACTTCCAAGAGTATATGTTGCTTTTAAAATGGATAGTGTTATAAGCTTCAGAAGTATATCTGATATGAAATCAATTGCTTCTTCCGAGACTTAACACTCTTCTGAGACTTAACACTCTTCCGAGACTTAGATAAAATTTTAGAAAAAGATATTTTGTAACAGGGCTTAGATTGTTTTGACATAAGACTTTACACATTAAAAGGTTTTCAAATGAGATCAACTAATCAAGGTTTATCATCCCAATAGCTGTATTGAGATATTTAAATCTTTGTTCATCAAAGGCTTTGGTGAACAAGTCATCATATTGTTCATTTGAATCAACATTGATTAGCTTGATAAGATTTTTCTCATGAATATCTCTAATGAAATGATACTGATATCAATGTGCTTAGTCTTGGAGTGCTTCACTGGATTTTCAATAATGGATATAGCACTGTTGTTGTCAATGTGGATAGGAGTGCCCATGAAGTTGAATCCGTAGTCTATCATTTGGTTTTGAATCCACAGCAGCTGAGCACAGCAACTAGCAGCAGCAATGTATTCAGCTTCAGCAGTTGATGTAGAGACACAGATTGCTTCTTGCATTGCCATGAGATGATCCTTCCACCAAGAAATTGACATCCACCGGATGTTGATTTCTTGTTGATATTGCAGCCACCATAATCACCGTCAGAGTAACCATAGAGATTGAAATCACTATTTCTTGGATACCATAGACCTAGTTTAGGTGCTCCTTTAAGGTATCTAAAAATTCTCTTTGCAGCTATTAGGTGAGACACCTTTGGAGCAGCCTGATATCTTGCACAAATGCAAGTTGCAAACATGATATCAGGTCTACTTGCTGTGAGATACATCAGAGAAGCAATAATCGCTCTATACTGATGTTGATCAGTATCCTCCCCCTCAGAAACAGGGCAGAGATTATGGTTTCTGGGTATAGGTGTTTTTGCTGCTTTACAATCTTTCATATCAAATCTTTCTAAGATATCATTGACATACTTAGATTGATTGATAAAGAACCCTTCCTTCATTTGCTTTACCTGAATTCCAAGGAAAAAGTCCATTTTTCCCATGGAACTCATCTAAAACTTCTTCTTCATAATGCTCTCAAAGTCTTTACACATTTGGTCATTTGAAGAACCAAATATGATATCATCAACATAGACTTGAACGAGCAAGATATCCTTCCCAGACTTCCTTATGAAAAGAGTCTTATCAATGGTACCTCTAGTGTAACCATTCTTCAGGAGAAACTGAGACAATGTCTCATACCACAGCCTTAGAGCTTTATACAATTTGCACACATAGTTGGGAAGTTGTGGATCTTCAAATCCCAGAGGTTGGCATACATAGACTTCCCTATCTATATCCCCATATAGAAAAGCACACATGACATCAAGCAGGTAGACAGTGAAATTCTTGGATGCAGCATAAGCAAGGAAGATCCTAACTGCCTCAAATCTTGCAACAGGTGCAAAGACATTAGTATAATCGATTCCCTCCTCTTGAGTGTATCCTTGAACCACCAATCTTGCCTTGTTCTTGATAATCAAGCCTCTATCATCTCTCTTGTTTCTGAAAACCCATTTAGTGCCTATAGGTACTTGACTAGATGGTAGCGGACATAGGTTCCAAACCTTTTGTCTTTTGAATTGAAGCAGCTCCTCTTGAATTGATTCAACCCAGCTACTATCTTTCAAGGCATCTTCCACCTTCTTGGGTTCCATTTGGGATAAAAAGCATGAGTACAAACAGACATTCCCATTGTGAGTTTGTCCTCTTGTTCTCACGCTTTCAGAGACTTCCCCTATGATGTTCTCAGCTGGATGAGTGTTATGAATCCTAAGTCTAGAAATTACCTCCAGTTGCAAAGATAAATCCAAATTGGACATATTTTGCTCAGGAGCTTGAATACTTGGTCCAGCTGTTGTTTCAAGCTCATTCAATGAGGACTGATTGAATGAAGGAGAAACATCATCATTTGTTTGCTGTGAAGCATCATCAACAGTTGCCTGTTCCTTCAAGATGTTGCTTTCATCAGCTTGGTGTTGTGCAGGGTCACCTAAAGAGATTTGAAAGTCAATAGGTGAACTGCTTGTTGAAGCTCCACTATCTCTTGGATGGTTACACTATCAGATCTTTCAATAGCAGGGACTTGATTTGCTGCAGCTCTTGGAGAACTTGGAATAGGTCTGGGAAGCTCAAGCAGTTGATCTTTATCAGAGTCACTTTGAGCACATGTTCCAGCTGAAACATTCTCACAAGATGGTTTAGAATAGTTTGGAAACAATTCTAAATCAAAGATATGATCAGGGCCATTCCCCCTAACCCAAGGAGTGTGCTCATTGACTACAATGTTGGAAGATTCCTCAATTTGTTGATTTTTAATATTATAAACTCTATAAGCTTTAGAGTAAGAGAAATATCCAACAAAGATAGCATCATCCGACTTTTCTGCAAATTTTGTCAAATTGTCTTTTGTGTTAAGTATGGTACACATGCTGCCAAAGGACTTTAGAAAGCCAATGAACGGTAGCCTCTTGTTCCATAACTCATAAGGGGTTTTTCCATGTGGCTTTACTTCAAGAACCCTGTTCTGCACATAGCATGCAGTGCTGACTGCCTCTGCCCAGAATGTTAGAGGCAGCTTTTAATCAGCTAACATAGTCCGAGCAGCCTTAATAAGTGTCCTATTCCTCCCCTCAGCAACACCATTTTGTTGAGGAGTTCTGTGAGCACTATATTGTCTAGCTATCCCTTTGAGTTACAAAATGAGTCGAGAACTTGGTTCTTAAACTCAGTCCCTTGATCACTTCTAATTATTTTAACCTTGTGATCAACTTGATTTTCTATTTTAAGAATAAAAGATTTCAAAGTTTCAGCAGTTTCATCTTTGGTTCTTAAAAAGAATACCCATGTAAATCTAGTAAAGTCGTCAACAATTACAAGGCAATATGATTTCCTTCCAATGCTCATTATACTTGTGGGACCAAATAGATCCATGTGCAATAAGTGTAATGGGGTGGTGATGGTGTTAACAACTTTGGATTTGTGAGATGCCTGTGTTGTTTCCCTTTCAAGCAAGCAACATAGTTATCTTTGCAGAAAAATTCCTTTTTAGGCAAACCATGTACCAAGTTATTTTTAGCCAATTTATTCATTGTCTTAAAATTTACATGACACATTCGTTTATGCCATAGTGTTGACTCATCACCATCAGCTTTGGAAAGAAAGCATGATACTTCTCCCTTGGGGAAGCATTGTTCATATCCAGCTTGTACATATCCTTTTTCCTGGGAGATCTAAGAAGCACCAATTCCTGAGGAATTGTCATCCCGGGTTTGAGGATTATGCACTCATGTTTTGTGAAGATCATTTGATGCTTTTGATCACATAATTGAGAAACACTTAACAGGTTGTGTTCAAGCTGCTTGACAAAGTTAACTTTGTCAACTTTTAATTTTCCATTGGATATACTTCCTCTGCTAGAAATATATCCTCTGGCCTCACCTCCAAACTGGACAGGACATCCATCATAATGTTGAAATTGTTGAAGGAGAGATCTGTTCCTTGTCATGTGCCTGGAGTATCCACTGTCCACAATCCAAACATTGTTCTTCTTGTCATATGGATGTCCCTGCACATAAGATGAGATGATTAGTTTTGATTGGAAACCCAAGCCTTATTGGTCTTGGGTTCTTCCACTGATAATGACATAATTGAACCAAAATTTTTCTGCATGGGGGTTCAATGGATGTCTTTGAAGAAGAGGTTTGGGCTACAGCATCTTCCTTGATCTTCCATTCCATCCCTTGGTTGATCATGAGGATGAGCTTGTTGAAGCTTTTGTAGCTTGGCATTCTTGCGAAGCTTCTTTCTTTTCGGAAGAAGCCTTCACCACCTTTTCTTCCGAAGCAGTCTTCATCTGGGATGGTTTCAAGGGGACTCTTTTATTCTTTTGAGTCTTGACAGCTTTAGCTTCCAAAGCCTTTTTCCTTTCGGAGGAAGGCTCTTCTTCTGAAAGTAGCCTTGCTTCGGAAACAAGCTTTCCCTTTTTCTTCACTTGAACCATTTGATATGGTCCAAATGAGAAACCTTCCCTGACTCCTTCCTTTTTAACATTATCTGGATAATGTGTGCTAGCAGGAGTGTAGTAATAATGTTTGGCCATGTGGTTTTGCAGACCACACATTATGCATGCAATGTTAATCTTTTGGGAACTTGAGGATTGTTGTTTCTTGTTCTTTTTCTCTTCATCAGCAACCTTTCCCTTTAACTTCTGATCCTTTGGTAGGACAGGAGTGCCGGTACTACACCCCTTTACTGAATAAGAGTTTCCAACCACCTGGAATCCAGCTGAGATGAATACACCCTTTTGCTTTGGGTCTATCTTCAGCTTAGACTCAGCTACTTTCTTGGCAGCTTTTTTGGCTGCCTTAGCTCTGCTTCTTCTAGATTTCGTGGTCTGAGTTTGATCATCATTGGCAGGGGAGGGTATAATTACCTGGTTCTTCCCTATGATGGTCTCCATGGTTGCATCATTCTTTGACTCATGAGAAGATGGGTCAGCAGATGGAACCTCTTGCTCCTCAGTACCACACCTTGGTTGTCTTATAGACTCATAGGAGTGTGGTGGGGCAATTTCGTTGGTTCCCAACCCACCTTTGTTTTGGTAACAAAGTTTTGAGTGAGAGGATGATGCATGGCTTGGAAGTTCTGCTCGGAAATAGCATACTTCCTGGCTTGAGCCTCAGCTGTGACAAGCTGGGCTTGAGCCTCAGTCAATTTGGATATTAAATCCTTTATCTGAGTCTTATAGTTTGTGTGTTCGTGTTTTAATAGGGACACAGTTTTCTCTAACTCCTTAATTTTTCTTTGGTAGTCAGATTCAACCCTTTTAAAATCAGATTTTAAAACATTTAGAGACTCAATATCGGATTTAATTTCCATATTGTAGTCCTGATACAATTTAACCTTAGCAATACAGGCAAGGGTACAGAGATGTTCATATACCTTATTTTCATTTGTTTCGGCCATGAGTGCTTGAGCAGGAGTCACATCCTGTACCATGAATCTCCAGTCATCTTGAGCCATTGCAGCTGTTTCTGTTGACTTTCCGGTGGGCTTTGGTGTAGAGGGATGTGTGGAGGACTGTGGGATTCCCGGGTTGGACTTGGGAGCCTTGCATTCCCTTGCAAAATGACCAAGTTGGTTACAGTTGTAACATTTGGCATTGGTTTTGTCAAACCCAAATTTGCTGTTGATTGGGTTCTAGGGAAATTGCCTTCCAGTTCTCTTAAAGAACTTCTTTGCTCTGTAGGTTAGAAGAGCCATTTGTTGGACTATGTCCACGTATTCCACGTCATCCGGGCTGAAGCACTCTAGATCATCAAAGCAATAATGATAATCATTTGAGTGTCCACTTCCTGAGACAAAAGCACAGCTGTCCTGAAAGGAGCTTTGCTGAGCTTGTTGAGACCTTGGAGTCTCGGGAAATGTGATGTAAGGCCTAGAAGAGCAAGATGGCTGCTGGGTGTAAGTCAGGTATTATTGAGGCTGGGAGGTTCCTGAGCCTTCAGTAACCATTAAAACGTTGCTAGCAGGAAGACTCAAGGGTCTGCTTGTCTGATGACCCCTCTTACTTTCCATTTCCAAACGGTATCCATCAAGGATCCCATAGGGTTCGATCATGGTGAGTGTATTCAGACTCTCTGTTCTCTTGATATAGACATAGTAGAATGTCCACTCATTGGGTAATGCACTCATGAACTTTCTTGTAAGGTCTCTGAGTTCATGAGAATTCCCACAGATTGAAGGGAAGAAATGAGATCCATGTACCTGAAGTATTGCTGGCTAAGAGTCTCTCCAGTAATATAGGTGAAGTTCTCGAACTGCTGCTTCAGTGAGTCCTTCTTAGAGTCATTTGAGCTTGAGTACATTTGAGCAAGCGCATCAAACAGTTCTTTGGCAGACTTGCAATGCTCAAACGCCACCATGATGGAGTTGGGAATTGTAGTCATGAGAACAGTCATAGCATTGCTGTCGATGTCCAGCTTCTTCCGGTCCTCATCAGATAATCTTCAACAGCTTTCTCAATCATGGCACCGTTTCCACCAGCTACTTTTGGCTTATACAAGGCCATTGACAATGGAGTGCCACATCTTGCTGTCTTGATACCTGATGAAGCCTTCCATTCCTCTGCTCCAGGACCTGAAGTTTTCAAGGGTGATGATGGGTGCTTTGGTCATCGTCCCCATCTCTACTTCAGATTTGTTGAGGGCCATTTTGAGTGAGGTATAAGGAGGAGAGAAAAACAGGTTGATTAGGATGGTAAGATCTCACAATCAAGAGCCTAAAATGCTCTGATACCAATTGCAGGTTCGGTTTTGTCACTTAAACACTTGGATTTCTCTTAAACTCACTTACTAAACACTCAAATCAGATGAAATAAAGTCTTTTACAAGAGTTGATAATAATATAATAAGTAGCAAGGAACACACAGAAATAATTTTCAAGGCACTTGTATATATTACTTCTCAACTCAAGATATTACAAGACTCTTACAAGCATCATACATGAGTTACAATGAGAAGCTATATATACTAGATCCTACAACCGGATATACTTTGATACAAGCTGGAAACCTAAGACTAAAGCATATACTACAATGCTAAAGTTAAGGTATCTTAGATAAAGTATTATCTAAGATATGGTAGTCATGACATGTCCATGACTTACCTTTTGTCACTAACTAAAGATGGCAATTGTACTAACATAAAAAGGTAAACAGTGGAATAAAGTATGGTCAACTACATGGCTTTTGAGAAAACGCCATGCAGTATCTTAGAGGTCTGCAACGGAGTGTCAGAGAGACCATAATTATGTCCACTGGATAATAGCAGTGTCTTCCGAAGGTAAGTTGGCTTCGGAAGAACAAGTTCTTCCGAAGCCACTTATACTTCCGAAGAGGCTTCTATACTTCCAAGGCTTGAGGACTTCTATACTTTGGAAGTTGACTTCAGATCTTTCATTCTAAGTCTTGATCTTCGGAAGTAAGTTCTTTGTCTTCGGAAGTTGGAGTTTTCCTTCGGAAGTAAGTAATTCACTTTGTCTTCGGAAGAGTTCCTTTTTCCTTCGGAAGTTCCACACTTAGCTTCGGAAGTCTTTTATTTGTTGTACGAAAATCTTCTAAGTGATTTGGTTTTGGTTGCACCAGCCTTTCTAGATCCAACAGTTTTGTTGTCAATGTCCAGCCATTTGTGGTTTCTTTAGAATAATCTTCATCTGCCTTCTCTATCATATCACCATTTCAAGAAGGTGCAAAAACCTTTGGCTTGTAAGGTCCATTGGTGATAGACTTCCATATCTTGTTGTCTTGATATCTGATGAAGCGCTCAATACGTCTGCTCCATGATCTAAAGTTTTTAGGGGTGATGATAGGTGCTTTGGTCATTGTCCCCAGTTCACATTCAGATTTTTGGTTAAGGGCCATTTTTGAGTAAGGTGAGTGTATGAGTGATGAAATGGTTGATTCGGATGGTGAGATCACACAATCAAGAGCCCAAGAAGCTCTGATACCAATTGCAGGTTTAAGTTTTGTCACTCAACACAATTTTGGTCTCTCAAACTCACTAATTCTCAAACGGATTGATGATGCAGAATCCTATAAGAGTTGATAATAATATATTAAGTAAACAAAGCACAAGAGAATAATTCAAGATACTTGTATATATTACTTCTCAACTCAAATTATTACAAGACTCTTACAAGCATGTTTACAGAGTTACAATGAGAAACTATATATACTACTATCTACAACCGGTTATAATTTGATACCAGCTAGGAACTTACAACAAAAGCAAATACTACATTGCTAGAGGTAAGGTATCATAGATAAAATACTATCTAAGATTTGGTAGTCATGACATGTCCATGACTTAACTTTTGTCAAAACCAAAGTTGGTAACTGTACTAACTGATAAGGAATGAACAATGGAAAAAGTATGGTCAACTATATTGGCGTGGGAAAGCAACATGCAGTATCTTAGAGATTTGCAGCAGAGTGTCAGAGGGACAATACTTATGTCCAGTGGTTCATAGTAGGTTCTTCTGAAGGTTAACTGGCTTCGGAAGAACAAGTTTTTCCGAAGCTACTTATACTTCGGAAGGGGCTACTTCTTCTGAGGCTTGAGTTGTTCTTCAGGCTTTCATACTTCGGAAGTCATTGTCTTGAAATGTTATAAGTGTTGAAACTTCAGAAGAGAGAAGACTTTGTCTTCGGAAGCTAGAGTTCCTCTTCGGAAGCTCTTTCAGACTTGACCTTCGGAAGCTCAGAATTTGCCTTCGGAAGTTCTATTTTTGCCTACGGAAATTCCTTTGTCAGTTGCACAAAAAATGTTCCAAGTGTTTGTTTTGGTTGCACCAGCCTTACTTGATCCAACATAGGATGTGAGATATGACATGTCATAGTCACTAGTCAAAAGGAAATCTGCCTTTTGACTCTATATTTGATTTTGTTAGTCTAGATCAAATGTTTCCAGCTGGCTTTCTAAACATGGCCGGCTGTAGGATGTAGTATAAAGTATCTTAGGTCCTTGTATATTTCTTTATGTTTTTTAACACTTGTAAAAGAACTTTAGAGCAATATACAACATTCTTGAAAACCAATATCCGTGTGTTGTTTGTTCTTGTTTTGTCTTATATTTACTTGTGTTCTAAGTATCATATCATATTTGTTTCTAGTTCCCTATTTGATGTGACAACCGGCAATTTCAGGTCAATACCCGACCTTGACTTGGTTATAATTACACATATAACACTTGATTTTCAATTTAAATTACATTTATTGAAGTCGTTTCATGCATTACAAAATTTCATGCATAACATTTCATGCATTGGTGATTCGACGAAATTGCCATTTTATCATACACATGATATAACCGACACACGACCGTTGGTGATAATTAATATATGTGTAATAATAAATACTTTAAAGTGTTCCAAAGCATATTTATATATTCTAATGTTTCAAAGTATTTTAGAATCCAAATTAAATACATTAGAACAGTTTGAATTTATAAATAAACCGAATCGCGTAAATTGATGTATTACCATGAACGAATCCTTTTAACGCGACTATTAAATACATGATGCATTATTAACATACCATAAATATTAAAATATATGATATTATACAAGTTCTTATCATATTTTACTATATTTTAAAAAGTAAGAAGTAAAAATATAAACACATATTAAAATACCAATAGTGCAACAAATACCAACAAAATACCCAATACTACTCAAAACTAAAAGAAACCACCATATTTCAACCCATTAACCGTCCCCTTACCCCCCTTCTTTTTACTTTCTTATTTTCTTGTCAAATCTCTACAAGATTATGTCAAATCTCTACAAGACTACTTTGCATTTTTACAAAGTTTGAAACTTACCTTTCTTGTGTTAAAGAAAAGGTTATGAACAAAGTACATGTCTCCCTACCTTCTTTTGGAATATCTTCCTCCAAGAAGTTGACCAACACTCCCATATGAGTTGATTTACTAATTCATGTATGGTTATATACGCAAGTAACCTCCATAATTCACCAACACCACCCAACACACTTTCTTCCTTATTTCTTTCCTCCAATTTTCGTCCAAGACACCCTCACCACCATTTCATTTGATTTCGAACTCATTCTCTACAAATCTTGGGTGATTCAAGTACCCTTGGTTGAAGATCAAGTGATTTTTGAAGCTTCCAAGCATCCTACAACATCCTCTTCACCTTTTCTTGTTGGGTTTTCTTAGTTCAAAGGATCAAACTTTCTTTTCCTTGCATTTCAAGACTACCATCTCTTCTCCTTGCTTGGTTAAGGTTAGCACCTTGTTTCTAATCTCCCATACATCACCATGAAGTGTTCATGTTTACTAACTCATCCCAAAAGTGCTCTACAAAGTTTAAAAAGTAGCAAAACATGTAAAACATTTTCTGGCAGATTCATGTTCTGTGTTTTCAAGACCATAACTCGACCTAAACATGGTCAAATGAACCGTTTCTTGAGCCTAACATTAACTTTATGATGTCTAGTTTCTAACCCATCCAACCTTGAAATTTATAGATGAGTATAACCCTTCCAAAACGTACAAACAATTAAAGTGCTGAACCTGAATTTTTGACAGAATAAATAGGGCAGAAAGAATGAGGCATAAGTTATGCTTAAAGTAATAAAATGAAGATTTTCTTTCTATGGTAACTTAGCTTAAGGTGTTAGGTTTAAAAGTAATATAGTCTCTATTTGTGAATGTAAGTTTTGACCTCTAAAAAAGGTAAATTCAATAGACATATACAGAAAAGTGCTGCACTGACATCTGTTGCTTCATGAACCATTAAGTGGCACTTAAACTTATTTGTGGGATATAAGCTATACCTTTTTGGAATCCTAAGACATAGACCTAAATTGGATAAAAGTATCTGATTTTATAAAAATTCTTTGTACCATGAAAAGGGATGACAACCAGACCCAAAAATTCCCTTAAGGCTGTCAAATACCTATACTTAGATAAAAGTAAACTTTTAGAGATATTTGGTAAAAAGGGAAACCCATACACATGGAAAGTATAATACCATTATACTTAATATAAAACACTTTCAATACATTATGTATCTTTAGGAAAATAAAGATGAAGACAAGAATCTAAATAAAACATTTACGACTCGACGTGGCTAATTAGTCAAGTGACATTTTCAAAACTAACTTTGTGGATGAGTTATGCATGACCATCTAGGGTTAGTAATCATGACCTCATGAATATATTGTGATTTTGTTTAGGAGATTCCTAGATCAATCGTACATACAGACTATTGCTAGTATTCACGCGTGCAATTGAGGTGAGTTTCACGGCCCCATTTTACTTATTTTCATTTTGGGGGGAGATTACATACAAATTACTATTTTCCCAGGACACATTTACTTGTTAATGATTTCACATGTTATATAAGTTGTGTACTTACCGTATAAAGTCCCCTGTTATCGGACCGTTAGTTTATTTCCCAAAGCAAGGTAATCATGGATAGTACTATTGGGTTTGACTACCCCCACCCGGATTAATTACCCTAATCTTGACTGGAGGTCTAAACGGGTGCATTATTAGCCTGTTCACACTCATGCTTACGGTAGGCATGGGTAGGGGCAATTTATTACAGTTACAGTCTAGCTTCGGTTGCGGTGCTTATATAATTTGTAGCATTGTATGTACAACAATCAAATCATAAAAAGTATTGTGGTCCCTTACGCTAGTTACTATTACTTAAAACCTGTGAACTCACCAACTTTATGTTGACATTTTTCATGCATGTTTTCTTAGGTAATTGATAGATGCACCAAGTTAAGCTAGCATGGAACATCTCATGTTTAGGGCCATTCATGCTGTGTGGGACATTCATTTTCGTAATTGTCATGTTTTGAAACAATTCACCTTATTACTATTGCTTCCGCAAATTTAACTCTGAACAATGATGTATTTTAAACTTATTTGAGATGTATTTTTTACAAAACCATGTAGTGGTCGATCAGTGACTATGAAATCATGACGTTCGCGCCCCGCAGGATATTGCCGTGGTTTGGGGGTGTGACAGATTGGTATAAGAGCCATTGGTTATAGGGAATTAGGTTGCATTTAGTGGACCTAGACTATAACTGTAGTTCATTACATATCTTTATCGCTTTATATATTAACCTAACTTGTATAAATTGTACTTTTGTGTTGCCTTGTCTTAGAGATGTCGTCTGCATCGATGCCGATATACATTTTTGACTCAGATGAGGAGTATGAGCCGACATCTCCGACCTCATCCGGAGGATCTACATCAGCCATCCCGATCCCTACGTCTGATGCCGTGCTCCAGCCTACTGGTGCTATTGAGACCGAGACTCCTACACCACCTGCTATCCCTGTCACCGAACCTACTCCCGACCCCACACCTGACGAGCCGGAGGCATTACCCTTGACTCGGTTCTCCGGACTACCTCCTCCTCCTCCCGGTACGTATTGGTGGGCGTGTACACCCGAGATTTATGCCGACCTCCCAGAGGAGCTCGTCCCGGGAGTCGTGCGTATCATCGGGCCGCAACTCCCGATGGCCGTTCCACTCACCATGTCCCATATCTTTGTTGAGCCATCCCGGGGGTCTGCCCTTGTGACTGCTGATCCCCGACCAGCCGACCCCACTCCCGAGACCATAGATCCCACCCCCCAGCCTGCTGACACCGAGGTAGTTGACCTAGGGTCGGCATCCATTGACACAATCTCCCAGACAGTTAATACCGACCCAGTCGACTCCGACCCGGTCGACTCCGACCCGGCTGACTCCGACGCGGCCGAGTCCGACCCGGTCGACTCCGACCCGGCCGACTCCGACCCGGCCGACTCTGATTCGGGCGACATCGACCCGATCTACCTAGAGTCCTCCAAGGCCATTCCCTCGCCCAGATACCCCACCTCTCACCCTGTTGATCCAGTTACCCAGCCATTGACCCGGTTCCTCAGCCCTCTGATCCGACTCCGCTAGCAGACCCCGATCCCCTCCACCTCGCCCCTGAGCCTACTAACCCCTCCCCGGTAGCTGCTGGCCCCGAGTCGGTGACTACAGACACCCACCGTATCCTTGGTCCGGGTGTACCACCGCCCTCTTACCGTTGCTATCGGACTCACCCTAGAGGTGCGCTTCTTGCACACACTCCTAGGAAGCGGGTTCATATTCCGATCCGTCTTGCCACACCCATCCGAGATTGTACCGCTGAGCCCGAGCCTGTGCCCAAAAGGCGCAGAATCGATGTTCGTCGGTAGGAGTGGATGCCCAGCCGACTGGACGAGTGGAGAGACACTTAGGGTATTCCCTCCACATTCGAGGTAGGTGAGTCTTCACGTGCCTCCGATCCGATTCCCCTTACACAGGAGCCTGTGGAGCTCACCGTGCCACTCCTCGTGGCACGATCTGCGCGGCACGATCAGCAGCTTCATGAACTACGTACTGAACTCACAGAAGTTCAAGAGACTTTTGATAGGGAGGACATGGACTGTCGGTTACTAGCGATCGAGGAGGGTAGATACCGCGATGATCAGGCATTACACACAATGTATGATCGACTTATCAGGATAGAGGAGGACATGTCATCCATGGCGCGGAGAGTGGAGGTGGCAGAGGAGAGAGCTACCCGGGCAGAGCAGCGGGCGACTGTGCCAAAGAAAGAGTGAGAGTGACGGAAGAGCGCTTGGAGTCATCTACTGCAATGGCAGCGGTGTGTATGCTCATGGCCATGGCAGCAGTGCAGACAGGCGCATTCACTTATTTATCCCGTTGATTGCCTATCGTGAGCGGGCTGTGCTCACATAATATTGGATATTAACTTGTTATAGGAGTATGTACTCTGGAAATATTTTGTAATTTGTACAATTTATTATCAAGTTATGTTATCTTTTATTGCGTGGTTGCTTGGTTGTTATGATTGTTTACTTTTGGTGACATGTGTTTGACATTATTACATATTGTCTTATCTTGTTTATCATTATGATTTGAAGAGAACATGCCACCGCGAAGGAGAAACGTCAGAACCAATATGGGAAGCGGTACTCCAATGACCGCAGAGGCCATCGAACAGCTTGTGGCGCAACGAGTGGCGGATGCAATCGCACATCACGAGGCGAATCGTAGTGCAGGAGGATCTGAAGTGAATGGAGGCAATGTTAGTGGCGTAGGAGGATCTGATGTCCATAACAAAGGTTGCTCCTACAAGACGTTTCTGAACTGTAAACTGTTTAACTTTCGCGGTAATGAAGGAGCTGTTGGTTTGATCCGCCGGATAGAAAAGATGGAATCTGTTCAGCGAATTAGTAACTGTGCTGAGGAGAAAAAGATGAAATTTGCAACCTGTACCTTTGAAGGTCAAGCACTCACTTGGTGGAATGCCCATGCCCAGACTTTGGGTATTGACGTTGCCTACCAAATCACTTGGAATGAATTGCAAGCCCTCGGAATGAATTGCAAAAACTTGAGGTTGAATTCTGGAACCACACCATGAAGGGTGTGCAGAAATTACAAGCTACACCACCCGATTCCATGATCTTGCTCGTCTATGCCCTCATATGGTTAACCCGGAGTTCAAACGTGTGGAAAGGTACATTTGGGGCCTTGCACCCCAAATTCAGAGCATGGTGACCTCATCTAAGCTAGCCACCATCCAAGAGGCTATCAGGATTGCTCATGACCTGACTGACCAAGCTGTACGTCAGGGAGCGTTTGTGAAGAAGACGGTAGTGGAAAAGAACTATGACAATAAGAGAAAGTGGGACGACAATCATGGTCGAAATGTTTCGCACCAAAACCAAAACAGACAAGAGGTTGTTAGGGCTTTCACTGCTGGCCCATCTGAGAAGAAGACAAAAGGTGGGTATGCTGGAAACCTACCTAAGTGCAACAACTATAACTTTCATCACCTAGATGCATGTGGAGATTCCATGTGCCAGAAATGCAAACGTTTTGGCCATGCGACTAAGGACTGTCGAAAGCCCAACCCTACTCTTAAAACAGGGAACAATCGTGTATGCTTTGAATGTGGCGTTGCTGGACATTTTCGCAAGGACTGTCCAAACTTGAAGCAAACCGGCGGAAACAACGCACGTGGTCGAGCTTTTGTGATTGGAGCTGGAGAAGCTCGACAGGACCCAAACATTGTTATGGGTACGTTTCTTGTAAATAATCTCTATGCATCAATCCTATTCGATACGGGTGCCGATAGGAGTTTTGTGTCTAGCGAATTTAGTCCATTGCTCGAAATTACTCCTACCCATTTGACTTCTAAATATACAATAGAGTTAGCTGATGGTAAGTTGATCGAAACCGACAAAATCATACAAGGATGCACTCTTAGTTTGGCAGATCACACGTTCAATATAGATTTGCTACCTGTAACCCTAGGGAGTTTCGACATCGTTATTGGCATGGATTGGCTATCGGAAAACCGAGCGCAAATCGTTTGTCGTGAGAAGATCGTTCGCATTCCACTTCCGAGTGGGGAGACCATATCGATTCAAGGAGAAAAATATGGTACGGTGTTACGGATCATTTCATGTATGAAGGCTCGAAAGTACTTACGAAAGTGCTATCATGCAATCTTGGCGCACGTAGTGGAGAAGCGAACCGAAGAGAAAAGAATCGAGGATATACCCATCGTGCGAGACTATCCGGAAGTCTTTCCCGAGGACTTACCGGGACTTCCACCGCAAAGACAGGTCGAATTTCGAATTGACCTGGTACCTGGAGCTGCTCCAGTAGCACGATCCCCATACCGACTAGCACCATCGGAGATGCAAGAGTTGTCTAATCAATTACAAGAGTTGTTAGATAAAGGATTCATAAGACCAAGTTTCTCACCCTGGGGAGCCCCAGTTTTATTTGTTAAGAAGAAAGATGGATCTTTTCGAATGTGCATCGATTACCGGGAGTTAAACAAACTCACCATTAAGAACCGGTACCCTCTCCCTCGAATTGACGACTTATTTGACCAACTTCAAGGATCTAGTTACTACTCGAAGATTGACTTACGTTCTGGATATCACCAATTACGAATTCAAGAGGAAGACATTCCCAAGGCATTTCGAAATCGTTATGGTCACTACGAGTTCATGGTTATGCCATTTGGGTTAACCAATGCACCAGCTGTATTCATGGACCTCATGAATAGAGTGTGCAAACGCTACTTGGATAAATTCGTGATCGTCTTCATCGATGACATCTTGATATATTCACGAACCAAGGATGAGCACGAACAACATTTAAGGTTAATTTTGGAGCTACTTAAGAACGGAAATTATACGCAAAATTCTCAAAATGCGACTTCTGGATCCGAGAAGTGCAATTTCTCGGGCATGTGGTTAACGAGAAGGGAATACATGTTGACCCATCCAAGATAGAGGCCATTAAAAACTGGGAAGCACCTAAGACCCCGACTGAAGTGCAACAATTCCTAGGTTTGGCAGGCTATTACCGACACTTTATCGAAAATCTCTCCAAAATAGCCCAACCACTGACAACCCTGACTCAGAAAGACAAGAAGTTTGATTGGGGTGATAAGCAGGAAGCAGCGTTTCAATTATTAAAGCAAAACTATGTTGCGCGCCGATTCGTCTCTACCAGAGGGAAACGATGGTTTTCTGGTGTACTGCGACGCATCACGACAAGGACTTGGCTGTGTCCTAATGCAACGCGACAAAGTTATTGCTTACGCGTCACGACAATTGAAAGTGCATGAGAAAAACTACACCACCCACGACCTCGAATTAGGGCTGTTGTTTTTGCACTAAAGATTTGGCGACACTACCTGTATGTTACTAAATGTACTATATTCACCGATCACAAAAGCCTCCAGCACATCTTCGATCAGAAGGACTAAACATGAGGCAACGCAGGTGGGTTGAGTTACTAAACGATTATGACTGTGAGATTCGTTATCATCCTGGGAAAGCGAATGTTGTAGCAGACGCTTTGAGCAGGAAAGAACGAACCAAGACTTTACGGGTGCGAGCGTTGGGAATGACGATTCATACGAGTCTAACTACTCAAATTCGTGATGCTCAGTCTGAGGCATTAAAGGAACAGAATTTGAAGGAAGAATTCCTTCGCGGCATGGATAAACAATTTGAGACCAAGTCTGATGGAACTCGCTACTTCATGAATCGAATTGGGGCCAAATTTGGAAACTTGAGGGATCTTGTGATGAACGAGGCACACAAATCCAGATACTCCATCCATCCGGGCTCCGATAAGATGTATCAAGACCTGAAGGAGTTATACTAGTGGCCTAACATGAAAGCTGACATTGCCGCCTATGTTAGCAGGTGCCTCACGTGTTCAAAGGTTAGGCAGAGTATCAGAATCCATCCGGATTACTGCACCAACCAGAGATTCCACAATGGAAATGGGAGCAGATTTCCATGGATTTCATCATAAAACTACCCAAGACATCCACCAGTTGTGATACGATTTGGGTAATTGTGGATCGACTGACAAAGTCTGCTCACTTCCTACCAATTAAAGAAACTGATAAAATGGAAAGGTTGACAAGGGTTTATCTCAAGGAGGTTGTTTCGAGACATGGAGTACCGATCTCCATTATCTCTGATCGAGACAGTCCATTTACCTCGAGATTTTGGCAATCCTTACAAAAGGCCTTGGGTACAAGGTTGGATATGAGTACCGCATACCACCCTCAAACGGATGGTCAGAGCGAACGGACCATTCAGACGTTAGAAGACATGCTTAGGGCTTGCGTGATAGACTTTGGAAACCGTTGGGATACTCATCTACCCCTAGCTGAGTTTTCTTACAATAATAGTTATCACACCAGTATCAAAGCCGCACTGTTTGAAGCATTATACGGAAGGAAGTGTCGGTCACCACTGTGTTGGACAGAGGTTGGCGATAGTCAACTCACTGGTCCCGAGATCATACGCGAGACCACGGAAAAGATCGCTCAAATTCAGAACCGACTAAAAGCCGCGCGTGACCGTCAGAAAAGCTATGCTGACGTGAGACGTAAACCGTTGGAATTTCAAGTGGGAGACAAGGTTCTACTTAAAGTCTCACCATGGAAAGGAGTCATTCGTTTTGGCAAACATGGTAAGCTAAACCCTAGATACATTGGGCCGTTTGAAATCCTAGCCAGGATTGATCCTGTAGCTTACAAGCTAAAACTTCCTCAAGAACTTAGTAGTGTTCATGACACTTTCCAGGTGTCGAATCTAAAGAAGTGTCTGTCAGATGAAACTCTGGTTATACCACTTGATGAGGTCCAGATTGATGAACAACTTCATTTTATTGAAAAGCCTGTGGAGATTCTAGATCGAGAAGTAAAGAAGATGAAACGAATCCGTATTCCCATAGTGAAGGTCCGGTGGAATTCAAGAAGAGGACCCGAATTTACTTGGGAACGTGAAGATCAAATGAAGCTCAACTACTCGTACTTGTTTGAAACCCTGGCATCTACAGACAACCCTAACTGAATTTCGGGACGAAATCTTTCTAACATGGGGAGTATGTGACAACCGCCAATTTCAGGTCAATACCCGACCTTGACTTGGTTATAATTACACCTATAACACTTGATTTTTAATTTAAATTACATTTATTGAAGTCGTTTCATGCATTACAAAATTTCATGCATAACATTTCATGCATTGGTGATTCGACGAAATTGCCATTTTATCATACACATGATATAACCGACACACGAGCGTTGGTGATAATTAATATATGTGTAATAATAAATACTTTAAAGTGTTCCAAAGCATATTTATATATTCTAATGTTTCAAGGTATTTTAGAATCCAAATTAAATACATTAGAACAGTTTGAATTTATAAATAAACCTAATCGCATAAATTGATGTATTACCCGGAACGAATCCTTTTAACGCGACTATTAAATACATGATGCATTATTAACATATCATAAATATTAAAATATATGATATTATACAAGTTCTTATCATATTTTACTATATTTTAAAAAGTAAGAAGTAAAAATATAAACATATATTAAAATACCAATAGTTCAACAAATACCACCAAAATACCCAATACTACTCAAAACTAAAAGAAACCACCATATTTCAACCCATTAACCGTCCCCTTACCCCCCTTCTTTTTACTTTCTTATTTTCTTGTCATATCTCTACAAGATTATGTCAAATCTCTACAAGACTACTTTACATTTTTGCAAAGTTTGAAACTTACCTTTCTTGTGTTAAAGAAAAGGTTATGAACAAAGTACATGTCTCCCTACCTTCTTTTGAAATATCTTCCTCCAAGAAGTTGACCAACACTCCCATATGAGTTGATTTACTAATTCATGTATGGTTATATATGCAAGTAACCTCCATAATTCACCAACACCACCCAACACACTTTCTTCCTTGTTTATTTCCTCCAATTTTCGTCCAAGACACCCTCACCACCATTTCATTTGATTTCTAACTCATTCTCTACAAATCTTGGGTGATTCAAGTACCCTTGGTTGAAGATCAAGTGATTTTTGAAGCTTCCAAGCATCCTACAACATCCTCTTCACCTTTTCTTGTTGGGTTTTCTTAGTTCAAAGGATCAAACTTTCTTTTCCTTGCATTTCAAGACTACCATCTCTTCTCCTTGCTTGGTTAAGGTTAGCACCTTGTTTCTAATCTCCCATACATTACCATGAAGTGTTCATGTTCACTAACTCATCCCAAAAGTGCTCTACCAAAGTTTAAAAAGTAACAAAACATGTAAAACATTTTCTGGCAGATTCATGTTCTGTGTTTTCAAGACCAGAACTCGACCTAAACATGGTCAAATGAACCGTTTCTTGAGCCTAACATTAACTTTAGGATGTCTAGTTTCTAACCCATCCAACCTTGAAATTTATAGATGAGTATAACCCTTCCAAAACGTACAAACAAATTAAAGTGCTGAACCTGAAGTTTTGACAGAATAAATAGGGCAGAAAGAATGAGGCATAAGTTATGCTTAAAGTAATAAAATGAAGATTTTCTTTCTGTGGTAACTTAGATTAAGGTGTTAGGTTTAAAAGTAATATAGGCTCTATTTTTGAATGTAAGTTTTGACCTCTCAAAAAGGTAAATTCCATAGACATATACAGAAAAGTGCTGCACTGACATCTGTTGCTTCATGAACCATTTAGTGGCACTTAAACTTAATTGTAGGATATAAGCTATACCGTTTTGGAATCCTAAGACATAGACCTAAATATGATAAAAGTATCAGATTTTATAAAAATTCTTTGTACCATGAAAAGGGGATGACAACCAGACCCAAAAATTCCCTTAAGGCTGTCAAATACCTATACTTAGATAAAAGTAAACTTTTAGAGATATTTGGTAAAAAGGGAAACCCATACACATGGAAAGTATAATACCATTATACTTAATATAAAACACTTTCAATACATTATGTATCTTTAGGAAAATAAAGATGAAGACAAGAATCTAAATATAACATTTACGACTCGACGTGGCTAATTAGTCAAGTGACGTTTTCAAAACTAACTTTGTGGATGAGTTATGCATGACCATCTAGGGTTAGTAATCATGACCTCATGAATATATTGTGATTTTGTTTAGGAGATTCCTAGACCAATCGTACATACATTCTATTGCTAGTATTCACGCGTGCAATTGAGGTGAGTTTCACGGCCCCATTTTACTTATTTTCATTTTGGGGGAGATCACATGCAAATTACTATTTTCCCAGGACACATTTACTTGTTAATGATTTCACATGTTATATAAGTTGTGTACTTACCGTATAAAGTCCCCTGTTATCGGACCGTTAGTTTATTTCCCAAAGCGAGGTAATCATGGATAGTACTATTGGGTTTGACTACCCCCACCCGGATTAATTACCCTAATCTTGTCTGGAGGTCTAAACGGGTGCATTATTAGCCTGTTCACACTCATGCTTACGGTAGGCATGGGTAGGGGCAATTTATTACAGTTACAGTCTAGCTTCGGTTGCGGTGCTTATATAATTTGTAGCATTGTATGTACAACAATCAAATCATAAAAAGTATTGTGGTCCCTTACGCTAGTTACTATTACTTAAAACCTGTGAACTCACCAACTTTATGTTGACATTTTTCATGCATGTTTTCTCAGGTAATTGATAGATGCACCAAGTTAAGCTAGCATGGAACATCTCATGTTTAGGGCCATTCATGATGTTTGGGACATTCATTTTCGTAATTGTCATGTTTTGAAACAATTTACCTTATTACTATTGCTTCCGCAAATTTAACTCTGAACAATGATGTATTTTAAAGTTATTTGAGATGTATGTTTTACAAAACCATATAGTGGTCGATCAGTGACTATGAAATCATGACGTTCGCGCCCCGCGGGATACCGCCGTGGTTTGGGGTGTGACATTTGATCTATTAAGTGTTCTTTACTATAATCTCCTCATTGTGTGTTGTGTTATAAGTGACCATTCCTTAAACGGTCCTGCAAGCATCTTCTGCAAAAAAGAAAACTCAAACTAGCCAAAAAAAAGTTATCAACCAAACAAAAAAAACATTGTGAAGTTAGAACCGAATCATAACCTTGAATCCACACTTAAAAGCTCAAAGTACATTATAAGAAAACAAAGTTAATACAACCACTCTAAAATGTTGCATTACGCCTTAAAAAGATTGTATTACCTTTGTATCAAGGGTTGTACTAGAAGCAGTTGGATTAGACCTAAGGGCACAAAATACACAAGGATTACAAATTCCTTGTCGTATCATCATATGCATCAACATATGCACATCCTTTGGTCTTTTTACATGTTTGTTCAAACAACATGTGTACATTTTTTCTTGGTATGGCGCATAATTTATCTGTATTAATAGTAACATAAACATTAATAAATTTAGTAGCATTAAACAACAAAATACACAAAAATCACTAGGAAAACAAAAACATAAGACCATCTCACTAAACCCAACAAAACTTTTGGGATCAGCTGTATTTATATTTTTTTGACACATGCGGCATTCTTTGGCCCTAAATAACATTTCAATACATGCATTAATATATGCAACTAAACTTATAGATCTTGATCTGGTGCTTCATCCTCATCTTCTAAATCGTCATGGCATCATCCCCTTTCTGTCTCATATTTATTATTAATAGATGTAATATGGTCATTGTCCTTGTATTTATCATCTTGCTCAACATTATTGTCATTGGTAAATACAACACTATTAATGAATTTAAATGAGGAAAAATAAAATTAAAATAAAGGAAGTAACTACTTTAGTCGGTAAACATAAGTACGTTGACATCACAGTATACATTTGTTCCTGTCTGTCATATCCCGGCGGAAGCGTGAAATGTTTGGGTGTGACTTTTGGCTCAAAACACATTGATTACAAAAACATACATTCACAACAGATAACTAAAGATAAACTTTCATTAGATATTCTACTGTTGGGTTACATTTTTTTTACAAAACTTGTCTCTATGAGACTTTTGCCTATGATTTAATAACCCTACACCAAAATATTCATCATAATCACTTCATACAATCTCTCGGCTAGTAATGGATGTGAACATCCATTTAAATGTTGAGATCCACCAAGTCCAAGGTTATCCATACACATAACTTCCCTATATATTTAAACTATTCATTATACATGTTGAATGTATACATGAAATTATAAAACATGTTGATAACTTAAAAAAGCATACTCAAACAGTTAATTAAGTTAGTGAGAACATAGGTTTAATAATTAACATTAAGTTTCTTAATTGATGCAACATAAAGAAGTTCACAACCAAACCTACTTATATGGCGGGTGATTCATAACTATCACAAATATAAATCACAAAATCAATAATATAACATCATGACCCCTATTTGGCAATCTCAACTAGGTCCAATTGGTGCAAGAAACATGTTCCTAAGTAGCGCTACATATATCATCTGACGCTTCCTTATACGAATTAATGGTTGTGACTTAAGGCAATCAATGACAGTAACTTACCAAAACATGTTCCTAAGTAGCGCTACATATATTATATGATGGTTGTCAGGATCAGTGATCACAAGTTTGATAGTTTAGAGTGTAACGCAGCGGAATAAGATCAAGAATTAGACAAACTGTAGCAAGAATTTGATATTCGTATGCATTAAAAACAAATACGGATATAACGAGAGAATATATTTCTGTGACAAGGAATGTTTCAATTATAACAAATATTTCTGCTCAATCATTCACCAATTACAATAAGGTTGACACTCCTTATATAGAGTGCAATTACTACTGTTATCACGGGATAGTGACAACTGGCAGATCTATTACAAAAATAACTAACACTTAACAAACTACTGAAATGTTCACAACTACTGAGAACATATCAGAGTGCTAAGTACAAAATATAAAACTACTGAAACTAAACTACTGAAACTACAACGACTGAAGAACAAGTTCTTCAGTCGTTTTACAAAACTACTGAAAACATAAAACTACTGAAAGTTGTTGGGGTTTGTAAGATCATTTACATCTTGTTTAACCATTTAAACATACAAAAACACAGCGGAATATTCAACTTTAAACATGTTAAAGTTTCTGAAAAATAACCATTATCATGTGTAAACAAACAAACCCATAACAAGAGGATCTTTATTATGTGAAAAGCAAGCATACAAAATAAACAAGAACACCCAAAACATGATATAATCATACCATAACAAAACCTTTCTGGATGCTGTGAAAGTCGACCATAAGAAGGCTGAAATGAGTCAAAAGAAAGGCCAAGACTTCAAGGGTAGAAGTCCTCAAGTGTCCATACCCACAAGCCTCTAAGAAAACACCATCTTTGCTAGGATTTGAACACCAAATCGGATCAAGAAGGCTGCTGGAACCTCTATTCTAGCCGTGAACATCAACAAGGATGTTAGAAGTTTGTTCCAGCCATGATATCTTTCTTCCAAAAGAAAGATCATGTTCTTGTGACCCTTTTGCATATAAGAGAGTGAGAGAGATCTGAAAATGGAGTGTGTATCTTCTAAGAGAGCCAAGAACCCAAGAGAAAAAAACACAAAACAAAAGGATGGGGCTGCACTAAAGGGGCGGGCGAACACCCTTTAGGGTTGTTTTAATTTTGTCATTTTTCCAAAATGGTCCTTGTATATTAATCTTTTGTCAAACTAAAGATTAATAAAGATACATATATATATAATTAACCTTTTAATTATATAACATACACACACTTTTATTATTTGATGTTATTTAACTAAATTAAACAACATTACAAATAATGTCCATGAACAAAATATCCATATAAGTTGTTCAATCTCATATGCAACTTATTTAGAAAACCCATTTTCTAAATTGGTGTATTTATTTAATTGCATGATCATATCATCAATTAAATATTAATTGGTGTTTGCTAAGCTTGTTATTGGGTATGACCCGACTTGGATCATAACGTACTAACCACATCAATGTTCTATGTGTCTTGGGCATAAAGGATCCAACAATCTCCCACTTGCACAAGATACATAGAAGATTGATGCAAGCAGTAAATACCGCCTAATAACGGTTTACTACCCTTAATACGCATGACTATAAGCCATTCAATAACATCATCCCCTTTCAAGTTCCAAACTTGAAATGATTTAGGTGAATCAATCATTTATCCTTTTGTTACAGATGTCATGTTAAATCCAAGGACACAGAATGATCATTCCTTGTTGATTTAACTTAATCAGGCCTTAGACATCATACTCTCAACGAATAAGAGGAACAAATCCCATCTTGACTACATACGTTTCTCACAATCACCTTATGTCATATCTGAACATAGCCTTATGTACTGACCATTATTTCATATCAGCGAAGAACTAGCTCAAGGTATAACACTTGGTGAATATCAAAACCCAATATGTATCTCAGGTCATAGGATACCAAATGATATTCGCCTTTACTCAAATTTACTTATGATCAATTAATAAGATTCCATGTAGTAAGATTTGAGACGCGGGTCAGTCCAATATTCGTATCCCACGAATATCTATGAACCTTGGCAGCAACCAATTGCTCTATATTCATGCCTTATGAATATTCACCAATCCAAGTTCATAATAGTCTTACATTCATATTTGTTCCCACAAATATGACCGACTACGGACATTTAGAATAAAAGAATTATTCATGGATGTAAACATGCTAAAAGGGAACATAACTCAAATATGTAAAAGAGTTAAATATTACAATTGTTCCATGTTTTATATGCTAAACAGATCAATTCTAATCACCAGTAAATCGAAGTCCTAAGGCACAAGTATGACCCTCATACTTTGCCCTCATCAAGGAGCTTCGTTAGTGGATCAGCAATGTTTTGTTCTTATGAACTTTACGAATACATATCTTTACCCTTTTCAACTCCATACCTTATGATGTTGAATTTCCGCTCAAGGTGCTTAGTCTTTTGATGAGTACGGGGTTCCTTGATTTGAGCAATCCCCACGTAATTACCAAAGATTTCTAGGGGGTCTTGAATGGTAGAGACCACCCCTAGGTAAGCAATGGACAAATTTATCCATGCAGCTTCCCAAGCTGCCAATGAAGCGGCTATGTATTCGGATTTTGTAGTGAACAATGCTACCGTGTCTTGCTTTGAACCTTTCAAGGACACTTCTCCTCCATTCATAATGGAAGTATACCCCGATTGTGATCGAAAATCATTTCGATCAGTTTTGGAAGCCTGCATCCGTGTAACCCTTTACAACGACTTCCTTTTCAATAGATCCGTATATTAGAAACAAATCCTTAGTCCTACTAAGGTATTTCAATATACTTTTAAGAGCCATCCGATGGTTATTTCTATTGGTATCTACTTTGTCATACTTAATAAGCATGACTCGTCCGGTCTAGTGCATATCATCACACAAATGATGGATCCTATAGCAGATGCGTATGGGATATCATTCATTTGATTTTGCTCATCCTATGAGCTTGGACATTGAGACGTAGTCAACACTGTCCCTCCTTGAATAGGTACCATACCTTTCTAAGAGTTTTTCCATCTTGAACCTTTTCAAGATTTTATCAATATATATGCACTCTGGTTTAACCCTATCAACCACCTCGATCTATCCTTATAGATCCTTATTCCAAAATATGGGTGGCTTAAACGAGATCTTATATGAAAAACATCTTCCAAGCTAGGTTTTAACACCTTCCAAGGTTGGAATATTATTTCCAAATAGTAGTGTGTCATCAACATACAACACTAAGAATACAATTATGCTCCCACTAGCCTTTATATATATACACAACCTTCTCGATGCTTGTTTCAATCCATAGATTGATCACTTTAACTTATATACATTATTAGGATGTCATGGATCGACAAAACCATCATGCTGAACTGAATGGACAATCTCTTCGAGATGTTCATTAAGAAAAGCGGTTTTTGACATCCATTTGCCAAAACTCATATTCAGAATATGCAGTTATGGCACGTGATATCCTAATCGACTTTAGCATTGCCACGGGCGCAAGAGTTTCATCATATTCAACCAATTGAGTTTGATGGAAACCTTATGCTATAAGTCTTTAACTTATAAGTATTCAAGTATCCATGCATATCTGTTTTCATCTTGAAAACTCACTTGTATCCAACCGATTTGGAGTTAAGTGGAGGGTCAACCAATTCCCAAACTTGGTTGTTATAAATGGATTGCATCCTTACGTTCATGGCTTCTAGCCATTTGTCCCAATCCAAATTGGACATAGCATCTTGGTATATGGTTAGCCTACAGGGGTCAACCACATAGCATCCATTCTTGGAATGTTCATATCACTTAGATGGAATACTAACTCTACCAGATTTGTGAACGTTTTGTGTATATTTATCAACCTTTTGATTATCATCAACAACCTCTTGTTGGTAGCTAGTGTCAACCAAAAGTGTACCGGCTTGTGGATTTTGATCCTTATCAAGTTCCACAGTTCTATACGTCATTCCTTCCATAAAGAACTCGGTTTCTAAGAACTTAGCCTTTCGAGCAATAAATACTTTTGCTCTGTTGGGTCGAAGAAACAATATCCTATACAGTCTCTAGGATATTCAACTAATCCACACTTTCTTGGTCCGGGTCATATTCAAAATATGAGGCTTAAAGAGCAATGCGAAAACCCAAAATGATAAAGATGGTAAGCTCATAGCCATAATAAATTGAACCATATCCAAATAGGGTTCAGTTTCTTCTTTATCAGAATGAAGAACACAGATAGTTATTTGGAGTTGATATTCTACTTCATTATTGAAGATTTTGAACATTTCAAAAGCTTCATACTTGTGCGTCATCAAGTGCACACAATAATAGCGACTGTAATCGTCGGTAAAATAATGAAGTATCTTTCACCAATCTTTGTCATTGTCTTAAAAGGACTACATACATCCAAATGTATTATTCCTAGTAAGTCTTTTGGTTCACACTTATCAAATGAAACATTTTCATTTGTTTCCAAAAGACCATTCTTTTGTAGTGTTTGAATCCATTTCTTGTTTATGTGACTAATACGATAATGTCAAAGATAATAACAACTTAAACCCATTTTAAGTTTCTTGGTGCTTAATGTGTATAATAAGTTATTGTAGGACGAATTATCATGAACCAATTCATGGATATCATTAGAAGGTATGTCCTTAAAATGAAATACATCATCCATAAAACTTAATACCATTATTTACAAACTTTAAATCATGATCACATTGTTTTAATAGGAAACCTTAATTATGTTCCTAGTCAAACTAGGTGCATACAAAAGGTTTTGAGAACAACTTCCAAACAATTTGAAAGTCTTAAAATAGAGTTTCCTTCCTTGAAGCGCATATTTCTTTTGAACCCCTTTGCAACAATTGCAAGAATGAGTTTCACATCCGGTATCCAATACCCATGTGTTTGAAGAAATGACATTTAATACGATGTGTGAATCATGGAAATTGTATTTGAGGTTTGCTCAACATCCCTCTTGTCTTTCAACTCCTTGAGATAGGAGGAACAATTCCTTTTCATTGTCCTATCTCACCATACTCAAAGCATGGAACGTTCTTCGTTACCTTAGGCTTCATAAGCTTAGGCTTTTCGAGGTTTCGCATTAACCTTTGCTTTGATGTATTCATTTCCTTTGGCAATAATTGCCTTAGGATCGGGATTGGCCATTTATTATAGCCTTCCTCATTGATCGAGAGAATATGTAGAACCTCTCTATCCATCCCTGCCTCGGTTGCTTTGAGCATTGCGTGAATTTCACCAATGCTCTTGTCCCACCCATTCATATTATAGTTTATTATGAATGTCTCAAACCTTTAGTTGGGCAATCAAGGATCAAATCCTTGGCCAACTACTTTGAGACAGGACAGTTAAGCATCTTGAGGCTATCAATGTGGCTTTTCATCTTAAGAATATATAAGATGATATCGATTGGGTTTCTTCCATGTGACATGTATAAAATGCTCGAACTGTTTCATAGCAATCTACTAGAGTTTGTTGAAGGAACATTTCCTTCAACTAGATTATCATGTCATATGCCCCATGATGCTCCAAACCCTTTTGGAGTTCGGGAATCATATTCCCAACATGAGGTAGGATACTTGCACAGAATCCTTAGTGTGCCTAAGCCAATCGTCAAAAGGCCTTAACATCAACAGCGTTGGTTGGTGAGGTATGGGATCGTCAAGGACATAGTCCTTTACTCATTTTGAGAACGATTCTCAAATTCCGAAATTGAGTCCATAAGTTTATTATGGTTAAGACGATCCCCTTTTAAAAAGGTTCTCGGTGATAGGGTAGGGACGGTCGGGGTAGTAACATCGTGGTTTGCGGCCATTACTACAAAATTACAAAGTTCATTTTAGTATTTCTGAAAAATTGCATTTTAACTATTAATACCCTTTACATGTCTCATAGACAATTAATAATTAAAATCTAGAATCCAACATTACATTTAAATGATGGTTAGGTGACCTTTATCCCATTATTTAAATTAACAAGGTAGTCAACAGTTGACAATTGCAACCTATTGCAACTTCTAGTCTTATGGGATCGGTTAAACATCATATGTTTAGTTGGCATGTTTAATCCCATCAACACCATTGTACGCCATGCTTCGGTGACCCTAATCACATGGTTTCCAATTCAAGTCGTCCTACTTACACACACGTGTGAGTTTTCACATACAAGCAGTTAGGTGACCTTTATCCCACAAGTACGTTAGACTCACCTCAAAGATACAAGTTCCCTACAAGTGGTTAGGTGACCTTTATCCCACAAATAGTTCCCAAGAAATTCGAGTGTCGTGTAAAAGGATGGTGTTAGACTTGTTACCAAAGGGATTTAAGTTTCCATTAATTCTAGTTATGAAAACTCTATGTACCTTGTATTCGCATGCTTTCAAAATACATGGTACCCTATGGTTCTCTTTTAATAAAACTTCTTTTATTAAATCATTAATCCTTTTAATAACATTTTATTAACCACTTAATGATTAGAAACCATAAAATTTTAGCTTTTTAAGTTTGCTAATGAGTTGGTTTTGCATATCCAAATATCAAACAACAATCATACAACAAACAACCAAACAAGCATAATCATACAAACATATGTGCATAACCATAGCCACTAAGTTGACTACACTTGTTTGCCATCACAAGTGTTGTCATAAGGTCATTCCTAAGGTTAAACAATGACACATCATGTGTGTCCATGAACTCCCACTTGATTCCACATCCAAATGTTTCAAGTGTCCATGTCTTTTGTGTCCTTGCTTTTGGGTCTTCTTCTTGTGCATCTTCTTTTACAAAATTATATCCTAATACAATTTTCTAATAAAAGAAATGCGCCTATTCTATTTATTACATAACCAAATGAATAAATAAATTACAACCCAAATACTTAAACAAAAGAAATTATTACAACCCTTTTAAATGAATACAACCAACATGACAATTCAACAATCAACCAAATCCAAAACACACATGGTCAAGGCTATGTTATGCACTAAAATATGTATCCATATACATCATCCAACAAACAAAATAAACCCCATCAAACCCCAAATTTTCAGCCAACATAAACTGAAAATTAGGGTTTGTTTGTCCAAACAAACAACAACCAAAACATATCAACCAATTGACATTTCTATCTTTCAAAGTTTAATCATAAGCATGAAGATGTAACTTTGAAAGACATGGGGTTTATTAAATCAACCAAAATCAGCCTCTAATGACTTGATAAACATCCTTTAAAACTGATTTTACAAGGATAATGATGCTAGTTTCCACATAACCGGCTCTAGATGCCATTGTTGGGGTTTGTAAGATCATTTACATCTTGTTTAACCATTTAAACATACAAAAACGCAGCGGAATATTCAACTTTAAACATGTTAAAGTTTCTGAAAAATAACCATTATCATGTGTAAACAAACAAACCCATAACAAGAGGATCTTTATTATGTGAAAAGCAAGCATACAAAATAAACAAGAACACCCAAAACATGATATAATCATACCATAACAAAACCTTTCTGGATGCTGTGAAAGTCGACCATAAGAAGGCTGAAATGAGTCAAAAGAAAGGCCAAGACTTCAAGGGTAGAAGTCCTCAAGTGTCCATACCCACAAGCCTCTAAGAAAACACCATCTTTGCTAGGATTTGAACACCAAATCGGATCAAGAAGGCTGCTGGAACCTCTATTCCAGCCGTGAACATCAACAAGGATGTTAGAAGTTTGTTCCAGCCATGATATCTTTCTTCCAAAAGAAAGATCATGTTCTTGTGACCCTTTTGCATATAAGAGAGTGAGAGAGATCTGAAAATGGAGTGTGTATCTTCTAAGAGAGCCAAGAACCCAAGAGAAAAAAACACAAAACAAAAGGATGGGGCTGCACTAAAGGGGCGGCCGAACACCCTTTAGGGTTGTTTTAATTTTGTCATTTTTCCAAAATGGTCCTTGTATATTAATCTTTTGTCAAACTAAAGATTAATAAAGATACATATATATATAATTAACCTTTTAATTATATAACATACACACACTTTTATTATTTGATGTTATTTAACTAAATTAAACAACATTACAAATAATGTCCATGAACAAAATATCCATATAAGTTGTTCAATCTCATATGCAACTTATTTAGAAAACCCATTTTCTAAATTGGTGTATTTATTTAATTGCATGATCATATCATCAATTAAATATTAATTGGTGTTTGCTAAGCTTGTTATTGGGTATGACCCGACTTGGATCATAACGTACTAACCACATCAATGTTCTATGTGTCTTGGGCATAAAGGATCCAACAAAATTAAACCGTCACAACTACTGAAGAAGTCCTCTTCAGCTGTTATGACAACGTCTGATACTTGGTCTTTAGCACTTGCGTCTTCAGACTTTGTCTTCAGCACTTGTGTCTTCAGACTTTGTCTTCAGCACTTGTCTTCAGACTTTGTCTTCAGCACGTGTCTTCAGACTTTGTAATCAGTTGTTCTCTTCAGATGTTGTGGACTTCAGCGGTTGTTGTGACGTATGTGGGACTTAAAGGTTTTTCTGATCCGGCTCATTGGTTCTTTTGGTCCAACAAACTCCCCCGGAACCAATGCAGCCAAAACCTTTAACTTTATTGAGGTCCCACTTATTGTTGGCAGAATGGTTGGTCTTTTTCCTTCTTGATCAGTTGAGAAGATGACCCATTATAAGCACTGACCTGGGAATGAGTCTCTGATGATTCGGTTGGCAATGTATGGATGGGAGCTCTGTATTGGGGAATTGGACACTGAGCTGTTCCCCCATCCATGAGACTCACTTCCCATGTATAAGCCTGTAGGATTCTCTGGTGTATGCTCTGAGAAACATAATTTGTTCTTCCATGGTAAGATTTTCAGCTTCACCATCAAACAATCCTTACGCCCATACAGCTCTGAAATGTACTTAGCATGTTTGCCATTTTTGAGCTCAACTGTTGTAATCTGTCTGTATGCAAACTCATCTGGGTGAGTACCTTCAAGTAACAGACTGAGCTCATTTTGTTTGAAGTTCTCAAGCCTCTTGTAGACTAACCCCTTTTTAATTACTCTGTTCTCTAACATCTTTTGGGGTGGCTGTTTAGTCTCATAGGCCTTCTTGAAATCTTCTACAATTTCCCAGGGTGATACTACCAGGACCACTGTGATCTCTTCATCTACGATCCTTTTTACTTGGCCCTTGTATCTCGCAGGAATGTCTTTCTTTACAATTCTGTGAGTCACCCTAGGATCAGGCCATATTCTCACCTTTTCCTTTTGATATTGAAATGTGTTAGCAAGGGTGTACAATCTCCGAGCTTCTTTCGTCATACTGATTATTGATGAAGACGCAGCATAAGTTTTGTCTATGCTTTTCAGCATCTCATCATCATGAAGCGTTTGCTGCTGTTCTTCTTCTATCTTTACTCTCACAGTTTCCATCTGTGAGGTGGGAGTGATGGGCATAGGTTTGGCTTTAGGCGAAGTTAGGACTGCGGAAAGAGGCAGCCTATCTTCTTCCTCATCATCCTCTTCTTCTTCTTCTTCTAGCCTCAACATCCTTCTCTTCTTCTTCTTGGGTGCAGCTGGTTTTGAGGGTAAAGGAGTTGGTTTAGTGGGTTGTGGTAGTGGTGATTTTGAAGTGGGAAGTTTTGCATGTTGTTCTAGCATTCTTGTAGTGAGTGAGGCTTTTGAGTGTTTTGCTAGTTCCTTTCTATTCCCAGCACCTGCCTCATTTAGTGCTTCAATCACCAATCCCTTAGTGTATGCTTCAATCATCTCATCGAGTTCGAGTTCTTTTTCTTTTCCTTCAACCTTCCTCTTCTTATATGTGACATGAAAGTCTTTGTGACTTTCACCCACTTGTTCAACCTTCCTCTTCTTATATGTGACATGAAAGTCTTTGTGACTTTCACCCACTTGATCAATGTCAGCTCCCTTCACAAACTCCTCTTCCTTCTCAGTCTCCTTTTCTTTCTTCCCCTCTATGCTCTACCTCTTTGCTTTCACTGACTGACTCTCCCCCTTTTTGGTTGCATTGGTTGCAAGGGTTTGAGTAGCAGAAAGCCTTGTGCTCACAGTCTCCTCCACCAGGGGTTGTATGATTGAGGGAAGCCTCTCATCCATGGTTTTGATCACAATGTCTGTGATCATTGGGGTGATGAGAGGTAGGTATTGCTGAAAGATAGCAGCTGTTTGCTCAGAGGGGTTCTGTCCCTGAGAAGCAGTGCCAGAAATAGAAGCTAGTGGCTTGGAAGTTTTGAGTGGCTGAGTGTGTGGGAGACCTTCAGGTGAAGGTGCCATCTGTGGGTTTATGTTGGTGGCAGATGGACTTGCTTCTTGAGAGAATTGGTCAAGTAGTCTTTGTAGTCTACGGACTTCTTCCTCAAGAATTGTGTTCTGGGCCAGAACATCATAAAAGAAGCCCAGGTCATCATCAGTAGATGCTGAATCACCTGACCTCCTGCTTGTAGCAGGATGTACATGCACTGGGTGTAGACCAGTTTTAGCATGTGCCCCTTTTTCTTGGAACTGGGGACTTCCAGCCTCAGGACGATGTCCTTCATCAGCTGTTGCCTCTGGTGAGGTCTTAGCTATGTTACCAGCCTCAGTCTGATCATGTGCTGATTCAGAAGAGGTGGCAGCCTCACTAGATGTTCTGATCTCCATATCCACACCAGGAGATAGAACGTTTAAACCCCGGTGCTGTGGGTTGTCAGAAGCATGGTGATCCTCTTCCTCAATGGCTGTGGTTATCCCCTTTGTTGGTGGTTGTTAAGGAGGAGGAGAGGCATGCAGTTGAGTCAGCACGTTTGCAATTATAATGGTTGGACTTTGGGGGGCATTTGCATGGGGAGATGGGGTAAAAGCAGTATGCACCTGGGGAGAATGGTGCTCTTCAATGGAAATCTCCTCAAATGAGGAAGATTCCAGATTAGTGGGTACCCCTTCTTTGGTTGTTGCAGGCTCCTTTTGAGAGGAATCCTGAGCGGCTGTGGCTGGTAGAGTCTCTGATACTGCTGGGGGGTTTAAACCAGCAAGTATATCCTGCCTTGGTGGTACAGGAGCATCTTCAGGGGACTCATCTCCCTGAATAGCTGTTTTGGGCTGTTTGGTTTTTGGTTTGGTGGGGACTCTGGATTTGGTGGTGGTGGCTGTGGGTTCCAGCTGCATGGGTTTGCGCAGCTTGGCAGCCATTTTTAGTGATTGGTCAGAGTTGTGCCGGGAGTATACTTCAGGCAATACAGCCATAGCAGGGACTCCCAGGCCAACAAGTCCCTCAGCTTGAAGCTGGTTTTCAATTATAGCCATTATGAACCGAGGATATAATATCCAACGGTTAGCAAGTTGTTTTTGGGCCATATCCTTGAGCTCTAAAAATAGTATTTCACAAAAGTTTAAAGGTTGTTGCTCAAGGATGGAGTACATTACCTGTTGCCATCTTGTGGACATTTGATCCCATGATGAAGTCTTGGGGGCAAGGCAGACATTTACCATATGAAAGATGAGACGTTCGGCATCCTGGAAATGTTTCTTCAATATGGTAGATGCACTCAGGTTACCCTGGTATCCATGGTGGGCAAATGATTGATCTGTTGTGCCCTTTGGATAACCAGTTGGGAAAGTGGCATCATCCAGATTGAGGGTTTGTCGAAGAGTGTCTGGAGTAATGACCACTTTTTGACGATGGACAAACGATTGAAGAGACTCTGTGTCATTCTCCTCAGAGACAAGAGTGACGTTTGTCCAGAATTGGTTAAGAGATTCGGCATATATGGTGGGATTTAACAGAAAAGCCGTTTGGTAAGGTGACTGAACCATTAAATCAATGGCGTTGTGAAACTTGGTCCAGTATGGCGATTTTGTGAGATGTGCGACACAGTTGTGTAGTGGTTTTAGTTGCATGGTCGCCATTGATGAAGAGAGGTTACAGAGTTTTTGAACGTTAGGTTTGAGAAGAGAGGAGAGAAAAACTCTAAAGGTGGGATAAGGTATTTAAAGGGTAGGGTTAGAAAACGACTGAAGGTTTTGGTGTTAGTCATCAGTTGTTGAAACTACTGATGACGTGGTATTAACTTTCAGAGGTTTGAAATGACTGACCGTATTGGTGTGATCATCAGTTGTTATAAAACAACTGAAGACTTGGTTTTAACCGGCAGACGTTGAAACAGCTGAAGTCTCTGATTTAGTCATCAGTAGTTATAAAACTACTGAAGACAGTTTTGACTTCAGGTGGTGAAACAACTGAGGACATGGTGTTTGTCATCAGTAATTGTGAAACTACTGAAGACAGTGGTTTTGTCATTAGTTGTTGTGAACAGCTGAAGACTTGGTGTTAGTCTTCAGTAGTTGTAAACTACTGAAGACATAGGTTTGGCTTCAGTTGTTTAGAAACAGCAGTTGTAGAAACAACTGAAGAGAAATTACTCATCAGCTGTTTTCGTCAATTCATAGCTTTTCAGCTGTTTCAGTCTGACCTCCACACTTACCCGTCAGACTTAAATCTGAGTTTCAGATGTTTCATTGGTCATCAGTACTTATCTGCATTTCTGACATCAGTAGTTGTAGCTACATCAGCTGTTGTGATTTCATCAGCTGCTCTAACTACATCAGCTGTCTTAACAAATAAAGTACTTCAGTACTTGTGAGGCATGTAGCCTTCAGTAGTTATAAAAACTACTGAGGGTAAAAGAACTCATCAGTACTTATATGTGACATGGTTACCAATGATCATCAGTACTTATTACTGAGATCATCAGTAGTTGTCACTTATTCTAGCTGCAGCATACCAAGCCTTAACACCAGGTTGTGGAAAGTTGATCTATCCAAAGGCTTAGTAAAAATGTCTGCAAGCTCATCAGCACTAGGAACAAATTTTGGATCAATTAGACCATTTTCAAAACAATCTCTAATAAAATGGTGTCTGATTTCAATATGTTTAGTCCTAGAGCGTTGGACAGGATTCTTGACAATACAAAGAGCTGAAGAGCTGTCCATTAACAATGGGGTCTTAGTCTCTGTTATGCCATAATCCAATAATTGGTTTTGAAGCCAGAGTACATGAGATGTACAGCTTGCAGCAGCAATGTACTCGGCTTCAGCAGTTGATGTAGCAACTGAGGTTTGTTTCTTACTCTGCCAAGAAATCAAACAGTTGCCTAGGAATTGACATCCACCAGAAGTTGATTTCCTGGTCAACTTACACCCTGCATAGTCACTGTCAGAAAAGGCAACTAATTTACCAGAATGTCTAGTAGAATACCATAATCCTAAAGATGGAGTGCCTTGCAGATATCTAAAGATCCTCTTGACTGCAATCAAATGAGACTCCTTAGGTGCAGCCTGAAATCTGGAGGTAGAGGAACCAGTTCCCACACTTGCTGTTTCTTGAACTGAAGAAGCTCAAGCTGCATGGCATCAACCTATCCATTGTCCTTTAAAGCAATGTGATAATTCTTTGGCTCTTGCTGACTGATGAAGAGAGCATAGAAGCAGAAATTTGACAATTGACTTCTTGTTGATACGCCAGCAGTGATATCACCAATGATTTGAGACATAGGGTGATTCTTCAGATCTTGGTACACAATGAGATCAGTGCAAGTGTTTGTAGCAGGCTCAGCAGCAACAGATGGTGATGGTGAAGCATTTCCTTGAAACCAATCAGTAGATGGTAATTCAAAGGAAGTTGAAGTTGTAGAAATCTCATCAGCATTTGTTGTGGATTGTGCTACTGGAGCTACAGGAACATCAGGTCTAGCTGAATCAGGCAGTTGATCACTAAACTTGAAGAGGTGAGTACTGCTATCATCATCATCATCAGCACCAGCAGTACCACCAGGTGGTGAACTGTTGACAGGAGCAACAACATGAGTTTGATAAGGAAACTATTGCAGTATGTCCAAATCAAATATCTCCATAGGGCTTTGTGGAATCTTGTCCTTTGGAGATTCATTAAACTTAACATGTAGAGTCTCTTCAACCATCTTTGTTCTATAGTTGAAGACTCTGTATGCTTTGCAAGTTGATGAATAACCAACAAAGTACCCTGCATCCACCTTAGGATCAAATTTTTGGAGTTGATCCCGTGTGTTGAGAATGAAACAAGGACACCCAAAAGCTCTGAAGAATGAAATTAGAGGGGCCAAATGATGAAGAACTTCATATGGAGTCTTCATCAACCTCTGATTTACTAGAGCTCTATTCTGTACATAGCAAGATGTATTGACAGCTTCAGCCCAAAAAGTCATTGGCAGTCCAGAATCAGCCAACATGGACCTTGCAGCTTCAATAAGGGTCCTGTTCTTTCTCTCCACTACTCTATTTTGTTCAGGAGTTCTTGGAATGCTAAACTGCCTCTTGATTCCCTTTGAGAGGTAGAACTCATCAAGTGTATTGTTTCTGAATTCTGTTCCATTATCACTTCTAATACACTTGACTGAGAGGGAATACTGCTTCTCAACATACAACACAAAGTTGATAATCTTCTGAGCTGCCTCATCCTTTGAATGCAAGAAGAAAGTCCATACAAATCTGGAGTAATCATCCACAATTACCAGACAGTATTTCTTCTTAGCCATACTCATCACTCTCACAGGACCAAAGAGATCCATGTGAAGAAGCTATAAGCAGGCAGTGGACTTAGGTTCTTCTATGGAGGGAAATGAAGCTTTGTGCTGTTTTCCTTTTAAACAAGCAGTGCAGTTATCTTCACATTTGAACTCCTTCCTAGGCAGTCCCCTTACTAAACCATGGTTTATCAGCTGATTTATGTTTTTGAGATTAACATGACCCAGCCTTCTATGCCATAGAGTAGATTCTTGAGGGGAAGCCTTGGAAAATAGGCAAGGATGGCCTTTGAGATCTATTTTCTTGGAAAGATCTAAGGCATACACTCTTCCTATCCTGTTGGCATTTAGGAGAGTGTATTCATCCAACACCTTATCAATCAAACTTAGAACTTTGGATGACAGAATCCGACAGTTCTGACTAGTGAAAAGAGCAACATGGCCTTTGTCACACATTTGACTGACACTCAAGAGGTTGTACTTGAGATTTTCCACATGGTTAACATCATCAAACTTTATTTCCCCATTGGAAACAAAGCCTTTGCCGATGATGTAACCCTTTGCATCATTGCCAAATGGCACAAACCCCTTCCTTCTGTGAGAGTAGTCATTAAGAAGTGATCTGTTTCCTGTCATATGCATGGATCCTCCACTGTCTACATACCAGATGCCTCTGTGGCATGTTGAAGAACCCTGCAAAACTAAACAAATTAGTTAGATTTTGAGACCCAAACCTTTTTGGTTTTGGGCCTGTTCACATCAACAGATGGTAGACTAACAGGTTTGTTGGAAACAACAGCCTGAGAGGAAGAAGATGGTGAAGAAGAGGAATCCTTTGGCTTGGACCTCCTTTTCTGTGGTTTCAACATAGGGACATCTAATTGGTTAACTCTTCCCAATAGATGTTGAACCATCATAACCAGTTGTGTCTGATTTTGTGATAAAGCTTTCAGCTCTTTAGATACATTGGCATTGGAGTTTGATAAGTTCCTATGTTGCACCTTCTTCTTTTGAGCAATCTCAGCTGTTACCTGTTTAACCCCTTCCTTTTTGGATTTCTTTTTGGACTTAAGGGTTACAGGATTTGATGTTGCTGGTACAAATGTGGCTTCAAACTCAGTTTTCATTTTAACCATTTTCTCTTTAATTTCCTCTTTATGTTTGAGTTTGGATCCTCTTTTGTACCAACAGTCATCTGTAAGATGATTGAACAAACCACATACTTCACATGGTTTCTTCTTCATCTTATGTTGATCATCAACTAAAGAGAATGAAACTATTGAAGACTTGCTCTTCAGTACTTTGGAATCATTATTTGCTTTCTTGACTTCCTCTTTAGTAGTCTTCAAACTCTTTCTACTGACCGTTTTCTTCTCTTCAGTGCTGACAGTAGTTGGAGTTTGAACTTCAGGTGTTAAATCTTGCTCTCCAGTCCTTTCAGGACTTCCAGAAATAACTCCTGAGTTGATCAACTCTTTGATCATGTGAGTGTCAGCAATGGAACCATCAACATCAGCTGATTGGTTCTGAGAGGGCTTAGTGTTGACTTCTACTTTTGATGATGCTCTATCAAAAAGTGAATCACATGATAAGGTGGATTTGTTATTGCTTTCTCCATCAGATTTAACTTCTGCTCTTGAAGCAAAATCTGTAGGAGGAGCAGTGATTATAACCAATGCCAAACTTCACATTGGAAGCAGATTGCTTACTAAGAAGCATTTCAAAACCTTTGCATGATTGTACCCATCGATCACACTCTACTTGGGTGCCTGCAAGGGTTTCTTTGAGACTTCTCTGGTCTTCCAGAATAACCTCTAGCTTGGCCTTTTCATCATTTAATTGGCATTTAAGCTTATAAATCTCATCACTTTTACTATTAAGAGCAGACTCATACTCAGCTTTTCTTTTGGAAATGGTTTTCTCAAACTCAAGTTTTTGATTTATTAATGCTACATTTGCCTCTCTAATAGAGACAAAGGCAGCTATGCATGATTCAGAACATAACTTGGCTTTAGCCTCTGAAGATACCTGAGTTACCTGTGAAGATGATGCATTTAAGCAGGAACCCTCAGTAGACTCCAGAGCCATAAGTGCCAGATTCCCAAAAGGACTGTCACCACCATGTTGATCAGCACCTGTGAACAGTTGTTCATGACCAGACATGTCATCTGGCAAACTGCTCCAGTCAACAACTCCAGGGGTGAAGAAGCTGTGTTGTTGAGGTTGAGGAGGTTGATGAGATGGTTGAGGTTCTGGTAGTGCATGAGGTTGTGGTACCATAGGAGCTTGAACTTGACTGGTTTGTGGCATGTAATAACAAGGTTAAGGGTATGGCGTTTGACCCTGAGGAACAAAATATGCAGGAGATTGATGATGACTAGAATTGACAGGATGTTGCCCTCTGTTTTGTTGACTATTGCCAGGGAAAGTCACAAAAGGTGCAGAGGAATTAGATCCAGATGATCTACATTCTCTAGCAAAGTGTCCAAGCCTGTGGCATTTGTGACACCTCAACTTACTCTTGTCAAAACCAACTTTGGTTTTGCCAGAGAGCCCTGGGAACTTTCTTCCAGTTCTTTTGTAGAACTTCTGAGATCTGATATTTATCAAGGCCATTTGGCTCAAAATATCCATCTCTTCTAAGTCATCATGAGCAATCCCCTTGAGATCATCCATGATGAAGCATAGATTGTCATTACTACACCCAGTAAACTGACTATCAACACTCACAAATGCAGAATCAGAAATGTTTGAAGAGAAATGAATATGCTCATCATACTGGCATTCAGATGAAGCATATTCTGACTCATGACCAACCAAGGCAGTGTTGCCTGGTACAAAGTCTTCAGTGAGCTTACTAGATGAAGATAATTTTCGTTTCTGCTCTATCTCTCTCTCTCAAATGTGAGCAATTTCCCATGGAGTTGGGTGAGAGATAGTTTGTCCAAATTTGCACTGGAGCATAGGACAATAGTATATGTGTCCCATCTCTCAGGCAGTGATCTGAGAAATCTGTTATTCATCTGGATATTGGTGTACTCATGTTTAACCATTTTTAATTCAGAGATCAAACAAGAGAACCGCTCAAACTGTTGAGTCAGTGTCTCACCCTTCCTATGAGAGAATGTCTCATATTGTTGGGCAAGGATCTCTCTATTATTTGCCAAGACCTCATCTGTTCCTCCAAATTGTTCTTTCAAGGCATTCCAGAGATCATGGGCAGATTCATAATGCATTAGCCCAGAATAGATTTCATTGGGCAGTGCCATGGCCAGAATTCCATGGGCTTTTGCATCAATCTCAAAAAATTTCTTATCCTCATATGAGTATTGATCCCTCCTCTTCGGAACCATTTGATTGGTTTCCGGGTTATTCACCATAGGCTTGTGTGGACCATGTACCACTGATGTCCAACAACCTGAGCTGTTAACAGACAGGTGATGGAGCATACGTCGTTGCCATATGTTATACTCATTCCTAACCAACATTGGAGGCTTGGTTGAGGAACCAGTATTGTGAGGATCATTGGAAGGAGTAGTCATTTTAGGTCCAAAAACAATTTAATTCAAGCTTTTAAAAGATTTTACACAGACCACAACAGACTCAATGAAAACCAAGAATAAATCTCAGGATGAATGACCAAAAACACAGAAAATTCAATCTCTATAACCGTTTCTTGCAAAAAAAAATGTTAATTCAATCAAACTTGGATCTTGAATAGCAGTTTCAATGATCAATTATTAGATCGATCAATGATTAACCAGCTCTGATACCATTTGTCAGGATCAGTGATCACAAGTTTGATAGTTTAGAGTGTAACGCAGCGGAATAAGATCAAGAATTAGACAAATTGTAGCAAGAATTTGATATTCGTATGCATTAAAAACAAATACGGATATAACGAGAGAATATATTTCTGTGACAAGGAATGTTTCAATTATAACAAATATTTCTGATCAATCATTCACCAATTACAATAAGGTTGACACTCCTTATATAGAGTGCAATCACTGCTGTTATCACGGGATAGTGACAACTGGCAGATCTATTACAAAAATAACTAACACTTAAGAAACTACTGAAATGTTCACAACTACTGAGAACATATCAGAGTGCTAAGTACAAAATATAAAACTACTGAAACTAAACTACTGAAACTACAACGACTGAAGAACAAGCTCTTCAGTCGTTTTACAAAACTACTGAAAACATAAAACTACTGAAAGTAAACCGTCACAACTACTGAAGAAGTCCTCTTCAGCTATTATGACAACGTCTGATACTTGGTCTTCAGCACTTGTGTCTTCAGACTTTGTCTTCAGCACTTGTGTCTTCAGACTTTGTCTTCAGCACTTGTCTTCAGACTTTGTCTTCAGCACTTGTCTTCAGACTTTGTAATCAGTTGTTGTCTTCAGCTGTTGTGGACTTCAGCGGTTGTTGTGACGTCTGTGGGACTTAAGGGTTTTTCTGATCCGGCTCATTGGTTCTTTTGGTCCAACAATGGTTCCTTATATGAATTAATGGTTGTGACTTAAGGCAATGAATGACAGTAACTTACCAAAATTCTCATTTATATTAGCATTAACAATAAAAACATATAGTATGTTTTTTCCTCCAAAAAATTATAAATAAAAATGAGCTATGTTACTCACCTTTGTTTCTACAAACTAGTTAGATATTTCCTATAAAATAATTATTTATTAGAACAATTACTTATTCTAATAATCAATATTGTTTTTATATTCACTTTTATCTTTAGAAATACTATTAATTAGACTTTAATTTCGAAAACAGTAGTTAAAAGTCTCCAAAAATTGTAAAATTTTACAAACAGTAAGAATTTTATATCTAGATTATTATAAAATTTTTAGATTTTATAACTTTACTGGTATTTGTTAATGTTTTTTACAATTTTTAAAATTAATACTAGAAATAATTATCGGACTCTAAAAGTTTTAAAAATCATAAAATTTATTCAATACAGTATGTGATAGTTTTTGTAAAATTTTCATGACTTATCAATTGTTTTTCTATTTACTTTGGATTTTCTTCTTATTAATCATTCTAAAATATATAACTTTATCATACTAATGAATTACTTCACGAAATTAATTCGGTAATTAAAGTATATTATAGGGATCATATATAAGTTTGTCAGAATTTTATTAAATCTTGATCGTAAATCTTATATTTTCTTTCTTATTTCATCAGTTATATAAATTAATATATTTTATATAAATTTTTCTGAATTTCCAGTTTATTTTATTTATAATATCTAAACAAATTTCTAAAAAAAACATTATTCCCACAATCACAGTTATTTAAATATCCAACCTATTTTAACCAAGTAAATTATGAAATAACATTTATTTTAACACTTTTAAACCCTTTTTCTTTATATAAATCCTATGTTTCTATAAAACCTCCAAACTTTCCGTTTCATAAACTTAGTTACTGATTTTAGTTGGAAATCAATTTTTTTATAAAGTTTCTAATTAATTTTATTCTACATAACACAAGGGTTTAAGTTCTATGTATGTTGGATACATACATAGCTTACAAACTTCTTAATCAATAGAGTTTATTTAATCTAACCTAGATTTTTTATGTATGAAGAAAGAGCTTGGAGATTTCTTAAGAAAAAAATCTTTAATCTCCTAAGCTTCCAACTTGAGAGTTATTGACCTTGAAGAATTCTTGTAAGATTGTAATTGATCATTATGTGATTGTTTGATGGTGGATTTGTGTGGTGATGTAACCATAAGAAAAAGAGATCTGTTGGTGTAAGATGATGGCTTCAATGTTGTTGGATACTGAGAGGAAAAGAAAGAGTGTTGGAGGGGAGATTGGTTTAGAGAATGGTGGTTGCGGTGGTGCTGTGTAAGGCCCCGTTCTCGGGAAACCTCATAGTTAGTTAATCATAGCATAAAATCATTTTTAATAACCAAAACATTGTAGCGGAATTAAATAGACATTCATTTAAAACTTGGAAACCATATTGTACTCATACATTTGTCCTTCAATGATAAATAAAACATAATACTTGATCTTAAATTACAATAAAAAATTTTATAAACGGAAATGCCATCCACTACCATTGAAGTAGCTTCCCACCTTGTTCCAACCCCAGCAGCATCATTTAACTGCCAACTAATATGTATAAAAGTCAGCTTCGCTGAACGAGTTCTAGTTTTTAAATAATATAAGAAAATATAAACTTTATCTTTCATATAATGACCACCCATACAACATAATACATATCATTACTTGCATCATAAAAAGCATGTTCATTATCTTTCATTCTTTCATTATCTTTCACTTTATCATAATTGAGATTGCACAAAGCAAGAGCTCTATGTTGATCGACAACAAATGTCGATCCTTGTCGGTACACATCTTCATGGTAGCTAACCCCCTACAGTTGATCCACACTGCCAAGCACATAGCCCGCTCATGAATACGGATCAATCATTATACATTAGACTCACGTAAGTGAAGTCGATCATAGTGCTTGCAATATTTTTCATCATCAAATGGGCCCGAAGGTAACATTCATTAAGTTTCATTTTTTCATTAATATCATCTTCCACTTTAATATATATAATACTTTACAGATAAACGACACAATATATCAAGTACATGCCATCATAAAAACATCACCGACCTGTCGCGAGATAGCAGGGGTTCGGGGGCGGCAGCCCCTGACAGCGGGGTCCTAGGGGCAGCTGCCCCTAGTGGGGTCCAAGGGGCAACGCCCCTGGCTGAGGCCGGGCTGCCAGGTCAGCGCAAATTTTTTTATTTTAAAGTATTTATATAACACATTTCCTTGTAGAAAAATAGATCTTCCTGTTAAAACCTCTTGGAATCTTGGTCATTTAAAAACGTATAATTAGTATGCATAATAGCCCTAAAACATGGAAAACTTATAAATAGGGGATCTAGAACTCACCTAGATACCGCGAGTAACCTCTAAACTAAGCTTTTTAGGCTAAGATCGCACTACACAGTCTGCAGATAAGTTAACACTTAAAGGAGTTAATTTCTACCTAAATTCGCTGCTAATTTCGCTGCCAGAAAAGCAGTTTCGCTGACAATTTCGCTGGCAGTTTCGCTGCCAGTTTCGCCCAACTTTCATTGGAATTTTCATGGCTGCGAAATTAACTGCGAAACTATAGTTTCGCAAAACACCCACAGTTTCGCAGCTTGAATATGCAATTTCGCTGGATGCATAGACAGTTTCGTAGATCGAGCTGAAATGACGAACCAACCCATTTTTATCCCAAAATCGCAACTTTTTACCTCCAAACCCTTAGTTTATCATCCATGAGGCTAAATGTAAGCTTTATACAAGTTTTCATATATAAAAATGTGACCATTATGCGATTCTTTGCAACTTTATAAAACCCAAAACCCTAGAATCCGGGTTTGATCTACAGAAGGATTTAGAGGTCGATTCTTACCTAGATTTTTTGCTCCTTTTTTGTGGTTTGATGCTCAGTCATTCAGACCTTCAATCCCTTAACCTTTGAAGCTCTAAATCTTGAGTTTTCTTCACTTTCTCTCTCTATTCTCTTCTCTACGAATTTGGTGGCTAGGGTTGCAAATGAGGGAGATGGAGGCTGCTTTGGTGGGTTAAGGGGCTGATTATGGGCCTTTAATCACTTAGGCTCTTGCCCATAAACCCAATTTAGCCCATAACCCATTTCCATCTTTTATTAAATACCCACAATTAAGCCCATGATTCTAGTTGACTCGTGTTGACTTTTCGGGGTGTTACATGCTGGGAGCCAAGAGAAAGACAGATGGTTGTGGTTTTTGGTTTGGTGGAGTACCAAAAGGAAAAGAGATATGGATTTGGCTTTCATGATTACATCTATGTTTTAGGTAAGTGAGGTGTCTTGCTAGTGTGTGCGTGTCAAGTTTTTGAAGATTTCGAGTGTTAAAGATACTAGGTGTTAACTTCTCCCACTAATTACTTTCTTAGTCCTTAAGTTGTGCTTATTTTTAGTTCCTAGTTTTTAAGTTATAGTTTATAGTTTAGTTAAGTTAGTTTAGTAATGCATTTGTGAAGATTAATTTAGGTTTAGATTTATATTAACTTCATAATAGTTGGTTTAGTTGGTTAATGTTTAGTTAAGCTTTGATCTTATTTCATTACTTATAAATAGAAGCATGTACTTATCAAATGACTAATTGTATACACCTGATGTGATAGCTTACAAGCATGATCTAGCAGCTTACTAAATTCACAAAGTTTACATTCATGCATACGTAAATACTTTTGCATGCATACATCTTCATGTAGCATATACATACGTGCTCAAATATACCTAAAACTCTAATAATTTAATAAATAACATTAGCAAACTCCAATTAAACACATATACACAGTACTACCTTATAAAAATTCTAGGAGTTCTAATTTGTGTAACCTTATTTTTAGGGTTATCACATTCTCCCCCCATTAAAAAAATTTCGTCCTGAAATTCATTTGTTGTTAGTATATGATGAGTGGAGAGTTTGTTTTTATAATTGTCCTTTTCATTCAGTTTAACCTCAAATAAGTGAGGATATTTTCTTTTGATTTCATTTTCCCTTTCCCATCTAAATTCAAGTCCATGTTTTGAATCTCATTTGACCTTCACTATTGGGATCTTACATCTCTTTAAACTTTTTACTTCATTATCCATAATTACTACTTGTTCTTCCACAAAATGAAGTTTCTCATCTTTCTTGATTTCCTTTAATGGTACCTTTAGTGTCTCATCAATCTGATATTTCTTCAAGTTGGATAAATAAAAAGTGTTATGTACTCCACTTAACTCCTGAGGCCGGTCTAACTTGTATGCTACAGCGCATATCGTATTGGTTATTTCAAAAATGCCAACATACTTATGGTTTAACTTATTCCTTTTCCTGAATCGAATAATTCCTTTTGATAGTGATACTTTTAAGTATACTTTATCTCCAATTGGAAATTCTAAAGGCTTTCTTGTTTTATCAGCATAACTCTTTTGTCTATCACGTGTTGCTTTCAATCTATCCTTAATTTCACTAATTTTATCAGATGTTTCCTATATAAGTTCTGGACCAGTGAGTTATCTATCTTGTATCTCATTCTAACACAAAGGTGATCTACACTTCCTTCCGTATAAGGCTTCAAAAGGAGCTACGCTGTAAGGATTCCTATAAGTCTAATGCAGCCAAAACATCCAAAGTCTTTCTTCATGCATGCACTGAAGAACAGAAGTAGAAATGCTTCGGAAGTTTTACACCTTACATTAGCAATATTCTAAGTGTAAAATCTTCCAAAGCCAAGACCAACATCTTCTGAAGCCAAAAATGAAGTCTTCTAAAGCTTCAAAGACAAAGTCTTTCGAAGCCAAAGAGTGAAGACAGATTTCTTCCGAAGACTTTTAGATACATGCTTTTATCTGATGTACTTTACCATAAAGCTGGACCACCTTTCCGATGCAACTCTTATTAGCCACCAACTTGCATGAGTTGGTGAAAAGATACATGCTTTTGGTAACTGTACATTGAGGTCTTGAGTCTGTGATTTCTACTTTATGTACTTTTATCCTTTTTGTAATATATTAGGATGTGAGCTATGGCATGTCATAGTCACTAGTCAAAAGGCAATCTGCCTTTTGACTCTACATTTGATTTTGTAGTTGTCAAGTCTTATGTATCCAGCTGGCCTTCAAAGTATGGCCGGTTGTAGGATGTAGTATAAAGTATCTCAAGTACTTGTAACTTTCGATTGTATGCTTTGTAACATTTGTAAAAGAACTTGAGAAGCAATACACATCATTCTTGAAAACCAAATACTTCTGTTGTTAGCTATCTTGTTCTGTCTCATTTTTACTTGTGTTCTTAGCATCTTTCATATAACTTAACCAGTTCCCTATTTGATTTGTTAAGTGTTCTAAGGAACTCTCCTCATTGTGTTGTTGTGTTGTAATTGCATATCCTTCACTGGTCCTGCGTTTGGTATCAGAGCATTCCAGGATCTTGATATAAGATCTCACCATCTTAAGATCCCTCACACACACAAAATACTTAACAACTCAAATGGTAGCTATTACCAAAGCTGATATGGAAACTGGGACTATGACAAAGTCTCCACTGATCACTGCTGAAGACTTTGATACTTGGTGTCAAAGAATGGAAGGCTTCATCAAGTCTCAAGACTCCAGGATATCGGACTCTGTTGTTAAAGGACCTTACATACCAATCACCACTTCTGCTACTGGTGGTGGTATGATTTCAAAGGCTGTGGCTGATTACTCTGAAGAAGACATGAAGAGAATAAAAATTTATTAGAAAGCCATGACAGCCCTTAAAACTGCTCTTCCAAACTCCATTTATAGAGGCTTCAAAAAGTGCAAAACTGCCAAGCAACTATGGGAAGCACTAAAGGTGATGTATGAGGGGTCCACTGATGCAAAAAAGAACAAGAAGGATCTCCTGAAGCAGCAATTTGAAAAAATCACCTTCAAGGTAGGTGAAACCATGACTCAACAATACTTCAGGTATGTTGAGATTGTGGATACTCTAATGGATGTTGGAGTAACTCTCGAGAACAGGGACATTGTAAGGAAGTTTAGTCCTCTCTTCCTAGACAATGGACACATTATTGTGTTGTTATCTAGAGGACTGAGAACCTTAAGACTCTTACTCTCACAGAGGTGTATGGTATTCTTAGTGGCTACTAGATGAAGATGAACATGCAAAACTCATCTGGTAACTCTAGCAATTAACTGAGTTCCGCCCTCCATGTGGTTGAAAAGGAAAGTTTTGAATCACAACATCATCTTATATGCTAAACTAACAACTCACAAAAGGGCCCTTTCATCACCTTCCCAGAGACTCCAAAAGAAAGCTACACTCAAGGAAGTCCTTTCCAAGAGACAAGTTCTTCTCATGCCTTTATCTCTGCTGATGAAACCACATGCAACTTTTTCTTCACCCTTAAAGATTTGGATTGTATCCATCCAGATGATCTGGAGTACATGGAGATAGTCCAGCAGATGGCTCTTCTCACTCATAAAGCCAAGAAGTTCTACAAGAGGACAGGGAGGAAGTTTCCAAGCAATGCAACCAGTGGAAAGTTTAGGCTGGATAAAAGCAAAGTAAAGTGTTACAACTGTAATCGGATGGGACACTTTGCAAAGGAGTGTAAGGAACCAGGGATAAATGGTGACCAAACACAAGCCAGACCAAACTACACTGAGAAAGCTTCCCAGAATGAGAAGCCAAAGCAACAAGCTACAGTTGCTATAGAAGAAGGAGGCTTTGGCTAGAGCTTTCAGGTAGAAGATACATCTCAAAACCAACCACTCATGGTAGACCATGATGAAGCCAAGGTATTGGAATATCTTTGTACTCCTGAATGTATTTCTAAAGTTAATAAATACAGGTCCTATAACTTAAAAATGAGATTTGATCTTGAGTCCTTAAATATCTTAAAAGCTGATTTTAAGAGAGCTGAAAATGATTATAAACTAAAGATAGAGGACTTAGAGAAAACCATTTCAACTCTTAAACATGAGCACACAAACTTCATGACTCAGATCAAAGATCTCATTACTAAGTTAACTATATGCCAGGCTGAGCTTGTGATCAGCAAAGCCAAGGCAGAAAAATGTGTTCTTGATGAAGAGACCTTCAAGAACATAATATCCTCATCGTTGCATGTAAAAGTTTGTTATCAAAATAAGCAGGGACTGGGATATTGTGAGATATCTCCTCCACATACAATCTTGTCTATAAGATCTCCTAGGTGTGGAACTTGTGAAGATGAGCTTCCCCTCATAGACCCTTTGACCGAAGAGGATAAAGAGGAGATAGTGAAGAATGGCTCTGAGAAGAGTGAAGAATAGCATTCTAAGAAAGGTCACCATCCCTCTAAGGAGAGTAAAGCTGTTGGGATGACCAAGTCCAAGAGAAAGAACTTGATCAGGAAGGCCAAAAGAAAGTCCAAGAAGGCTCAAGAGATCAAGGCCACCTTTAACTCTGACAGAAACAAGTCTTCATTTTTGCAGGATTTGAAGTGGTGAAGGCTGAAGACACCAACTTGAACTCCATAAACAAGAGTTCTTGTTCATGTCCAAATCATCCCATCATCAAGAAGAAGGCTGATCAGTTGTGTACCACTATTGTACAGCCTGAACCATCTAGCTCCAAAGGTAGTTCTATCCCCACTAGAATTGCCACAGCATCTGCACAGATGAAAATGGAGAAGGAAAGTGATCAAGTTCAGTCTTGTTCATAAAAGAAAACTCCTAGAAGAAAGAAAATAGACTTTGTTATGTATGGGAGTACTTCTCATCTTGCTAAGGATTGTGTTTACAATCCAAAGAGTACTCTCCACATGACCAAGAAAGAAACTTCTAAGAGTTTGGAGAAGAAGAAGCAAGCTTCGGAAGTAAAATCTCTTTCCTTTGGAAGCTCCAAAATGAAGAAGAAGACAAGTGGAAACTTGCCTTCGGAAGAAAATTTGGTCTCAGAAGAAATGAATACTTTCGAAGCACTGAAGCCTGCTGCAGCGAAAGCAAGATCTTTCGAAGGTCCAGTCATCAAAACTTATGAAGTCAACAAAACTTCCGAAGTATTGAAGGTCAAGTCTAAGCTTCCAAAGGTGGTGTGGAAGTCAAAGAAAGACCAAATGGCTGAAAATTCTTCATCAAATGATCCTTCTAGCATGACTATAGGATCAATTACTGTTGCATTGTCTTCAACTTCTTTTAATGAGCCCAAGACCAATGAGGCTTGCGTTTCCAAATGTAACTAACCATCTCTTTTGTGCAGGAACAGCTCAAGACAAACAAAAATGTATGGATCATTGATGGTGGTTGTTCCAGGCACATGACAGGCAATAGGTCACTACTCTAAAAGTTTGAAAGAATTGATGGAGGACCAATTGCTTTTGGAGGAGATGCAGGGGGTTACATTACAGGAAGGGGCAAGGACACAAATGGTAAGCTCATCATTGAAAAGGTAAACTTTGTCAATAAGCTTGGGTACAATCTTCTGAGTGCATCCCAATTTTGTGATCAGAGTCATAACATGCTCTTTACTGAGCATGAGTGCATTGTTCTCAGGCCCGAGGTGGTCATTCCTCATGAGCACATCCTGCTCAGAGCCCCTAGGAAAGGGAACATGTACAAGATGGATTTGCAACAAATATCTCCCTTAGGAGAAATTTCATGCTTTCTATCTAAAGCAAAGAATGTGCCATGTAAACTTTAAAAATATGAATAAATTAATTAAGAATGATTTGGTAACTGGAATACCAAAGAAAGAGTTTACAAGTGATGACCACTGTGTTGCATGCTTGAAGGGTAAGCAACACAAGGTATCTTACAAACCAAAGGAAAGAAATTCCATCATTAATCCCCTACACTTATTACATATGGATCTCTTTGGCCCCACCAGTGTAATGAGTCTAGGAAGGACCTCTTATTGTTTGGTGATCACATATGATTTTACAAGATTCACTTTGGTCTTCTTTCTTAGAACTAAGGATGAGACCCCTGAGATTCTAAAGAATTTCATCTTAATAATTGAGAATCAATGTGATCACAAGATCATAACCATAAGATGTGATCAAGGAACTGAATTCAGGAATCAAATCCTTGATACATTTTGTGATGAAAAAGGTATTACAAGAGAAGATAGTGCTCCCAGGACTCCTCAGCAAAATGGTGTTGCTGAGAGGAGAAATAGGACACTAATTGAAGCTGTAAGAACTATGTTGTGTGACTCTAGACTACCCATCACCTTCTGGGCAGAGGCAGTGAACAATGCTTGCTATGTGCAAAACAGAGTTTTAGTAGTTAAGACACATGGTAAGACTCCTTATGAACTTTGGCACAAGAGAAAACCTTTCATTGGTTTTCTCAAGTCAATTGGATGACCTTGAACCATCTTGAATACCAAAGATCAAATTGCCAAGTTTGCAGAGAAATCAGATGACAGACATTTTATTGGATAGTCTTCTCAAGCTAAAGCTTATAGAGTATACAATCTTAGAACTAGAGTAGTTGAGGAGTCAGCCAATGTGACTTTCAATGAGCACACTCCCTGTGTGAAAGGTTCTGGTCCGGATTGGCTATTTGATCTTGATTTAGTTACCAACTATTTTAACAAATCTTGTGAGTATGTTTCAGGGTCCACAAATATACTACCTACAGGTGATCCTGACCTAAGATTTGAGCTAAGAAGACCTTCAAGCTACACATCTTCAGCTCCAGTGGTGACCAATCTTGCAAATACAACTTCTACCAGCACATCAATGACAAATCCTATTGATACGTCTGGGGTGCCTTCAAACTACAGCTTAGAGGCACTAAACTCAGATGAAGGAGCTTCAAATGTTGGAGAAAATGGTGGTGGTGAAAGTGATAATGAATTCCTTGATGCTGATAACCACTCCATTAAAGACAACATCAATGATGTCACACCCACATTGGATCAAGTCAATCTTGATAAGTGTGCTGATGTGGATGATGAATACTCCTTGCCAGATCAGAATTTCTCAAATTTAGATCTATCTAAGCAACTTGCTTTGATCCCTTAGCTAAGGATCCACAAGTCTCATCATACCATAAACATCATTGGAGATGTTGATTCAGGGGTGATGTAACACCGGAAATTTTCTTTGAAGCCGAAGAAAGAAGAAAAAGAAATAAAGTCCAAAGTCGGGGGACCAAACTTGCCAAACGGGAGAAAGATTGAAAGAGTGGGAGTATAAAAGGGGGAAGGCATCCCACACCTCCCCCCACACTCACCATATTTGAACCAAGAGAGAAGAGAATGAGAAAAGGGAGAAAAGCTTGGTTCGGGTGGATTCGAGCGTGTAAAGGAAGAAAAGCGTGGTTCGGGTGGATTCGAGCGTGAAAATCGAAGTATAACGGGTCTAATCGAAGCTCTTCTTGTCGGAATCGTTTTTGTGAGTTCTAGGACCCCTCTTTTACATGTTTTCAACTGATTTTGGGGCTGGAACACATCTAAAACCCGTTTTTTAAAAGTTGGGTGTTGACCCGTTTTTATGCATATGTGTATGTGTTTGATGCGTATGGGGTTGGATTTCTGGCTTGTGTATGCTTGAATGATGTTGCGGTAGGTGTTTCTAAGGTTTAGGATGGTTGATTTGGGCTAAAATCGGGTTTGGAAGAGCTTGGAGGCCGAAAGGGGCGGTTTGCGTTCGGTTGAACTGCATTTTGCATCAGCTAGACCTAGGCGACCGACTGGAATGCGATTGGAGGCCATACGGCCGATTGGCGTGCGACTGAGGTCCATGCGCATTATTTCCATGCGACTGAGGTCCATACGCATGGAAGTCATGCGATTGAAGTTCATGTGCCTGTAAGGCATGCGATTGAAGGATTATGCGACTGAGGTCTATGTGCCTGGAGGCTATGCGACTGAGGTTCGTACACACGAAGGTTATGCGACTGAGGTCCATGTGCCTGGAGGCCATGCGACTGAGGTCCATTCGCATGAAAGGTATGCGACTGAAGCCCATGTGCCTGAAGTCATGCGACTGAAGGCCATACGCATGAAAGCTATGCGACTGAGAGTCCATAGGAATAGATGTCCTTTCGCCCATAGGTCTATTCGCATAGGGTCCATTCGCCTGATGTCCATTCGCCTAAGTGTTCTGTCGCCTGGAAGGCCATGCGACTGGAGGGTGTCCATACGCCCAAGTAGGGCTCATGCGCTCGAAATAACAACAGTTTATTTTATGACTTTCGAGGGAAAGTGCAGTTGTGAGTTTTGACTTGGGAGGTTCCCGGAGGTTCATGTAAGATGACTTTCGAGGTCATAGACGTTATGTTGGGCATGTTGATGATGATGTTATTTATGATGTTATGTGTGATGTTATGCATGGTGGTGCGTGTGATACCTAGTATGTATGATGTGTGTTATGTACGTATGATGATGCCTGTATGGTGATGCTGTATGTTCAGTGTTTATGTTTATGTTCCTTAATATGTCTGATTATTTTCCCGTGGCTTTACGTCAAATGTTAATGAATGAAATGAAAGTATTATGTAACGTAAAGTGGAAGATAATGAAAAGAGGTGAAGGGTTTGTTAGAAGATAAAATCAAAATTTAACCTCTTAAACTTTCTGAAAAACGCAGCGGATATATATATTGAAACATGATTATAAAACTGAAAAATCATGTTGTTTAGGTGACAAATATATGTATAAAACAAACCCATATTTCAAAGGATCATATTATGTGAATAAGCAAGCTATGAAAACATAAAACAAGCATTATGGACAGCCATATAGAGGCTGCCATAAACTACCTTTCAGCAGCTCAAAAGGGTCGAAATCTTTGAAGATGATGATGTTTTTGAGCAGCAATCCTTCAAGGTGAAGGACCTCAAATCGTGATACCCACAAGCCTTCCAAAAACTTACTTGCTAGGTAGTGTTACACCAAGCCTTGTCCCTCTTCTTGAACCCAAAATTTCAGCCTACAAGTAGCTTCAAGTTCAACCAATAATCACTTGGAAATCAGCCTAAGATTTCGAAAATCTTGAGAGAAGAAGGAGAGAAAGACTATTTCTTATGTGAGAGAGTAAGAGAGTGTTCAAGTTGTAATCATGAAAGAGTGTATGGCTAATTAAGTCTTGCATAAAACAAGACCAAAATGAAGTTCCCAAGGCCCTTGGGCGGCCAAGTTTGGGAGTTCAAAAAAATTTCCCCATCGTTTTCATCCTTTATTTTTATAACACTCTTTCAATTAACTAACTTATAAAATTAAAACTTATTTTAATTTTATAACATAACACTCTTTTATATTTCATTATTTAACCAACTTAAATAATAAAACATAAAATTATCTCATGAACATATTATCCACATAATGACGTTCTATCACAAAAGCAATATTTAGAAAATCGATTTTCTAAATAGGTGTCAAACATTTATTGTATGATCTCATCAATAAATAAGTGTTTGTTAGTGTTTGTATAGCCTGTTATTGGGTATGACCTGACTTGGATCATAACGTACTAACCACATCAATCTTGTATGTGTCTTGGGCATATAAGATCCTACAATCTCCCACTTGCAAAAGATTCATAGAAGATTGATGCAAGCAGTAAACACCGCATAGCAACGGTTTACTACCCTTAATACGTATGACTAAGTGACATTCAATAACATCATCCCCTTCAAGTACCATACTTGAAATGTTTTAGGTGAATCAATCATCTATCCTTTTGTCACAGATGTCATGTTAAATCCTAGAGACACGGAGTGATCATTCTCATTGATTTAACTTTATCAGGCCTTAGACATCTTACTCTCAATGAATAAGAGGGACAAATCCCTTCTTGACTACATACGTCTCTCACAATTACCTTATATCATACCTGAAACCAGACTTATGTACTGCCATATTTCAGAACAGCGAAGAACTGAGTCAAAGTATAATATTTGGTAAATATCAAGACCCAATATGTATCACATGTCAGAGGATACCAAATGATGTTCGCCTTTACTCAAAATTACTTATGATCAATCAGGAAGATTCCATGTAGTAATATTTGAGATGCAGGTCAGTCCAATATTTGCATCCCACAAATATCTATGAACCTTGGCAACAACCTTTTGCTCTATATTCATCCATATGAATATCTAACAATCCAAATTCATAATAATTTTACCCTCATACTTGTTCCCACAAGTCTGAACGACTACGGAGATTTAGAGTAAACAATTTACTCATGGATTAAACATGCTAAATTGGAATATTAATTGAAAAATTATAACCAAATAATTTTATTCAAATAATAAAAAGTTCTACATATCCAAATACAAAATTACAGATCAAATCCAATCACTAGAATATCGAAGTCCCATGGCACAAGTATGACCTTCATGATTTGCCTTTTCAAGGAGCTTCGTGAGAGGATCCGCAATGTTTTGATCCGTGTGAACTTTGCGAATACATATCTTTCCTTTTTCAACTTCATCTCGTATGTAGTTGAATCTCCGCTCAATATGCCTAGTCTTTTTATGAGCACGAGGGTCCTTGATTTGGGCAATCGCACCCTCGTTATCACAAAAGATCTCTAGGGGGTCCTGAATGGAACGGACAACCCCTAGATGGGCAATGAATTTCTTCAACCATGCAGCTTCTTGAGCTGCCAATGAGGCAGCGACGTATTCTGATTCTGTAGTTGATAGAGCCACCACATCCTGTTTGGAGCTCTTCCAAGAGACCGCTCCTCTATTCAGAATGAAAATATATCCCGATTGTGACCGTGAATCATCACGATCGGTTTGGAAACTCGCATCCGTGTAACCTTTTACAACGAGTTCCTCATCACCAGATCCATAGATTATGAACATATCTTTTGTTCTCCTTAGGTACTTAAGTATGTTCTTAACAGCCATCCAATGACTGTTTCCAGGATTTTGCTGGTATCGGCTTGTCATGCTTAAGGCGCATAACACGTCCGGTCGAGTGCATATCATTGCATACATGATGGATCCAATAGCAGATGCGTATGGGATTGCCTTCATTTTATCTTGCTCATCCTTTGAGCTAGGACATTGAGTCGTACTCAATATTGTTCCTCTTTGAATAGGTACCGTACCTTTCTTAGAGTTCTCCATCTTGAACCTTTTCAAGATTTTATCAATGTATGCACTTTGATTTAAACCAATCAAACGCCTTGATCTATCCCTATAGATCTTTATTCCCAGAATATAGGCGGCCTCAACAAGATCCTTGATGGAAAAACAACTTCCAAGCCAGGTTTTTACACCTTCCAAGGTTGGAATGTCATTTCCAAATAGTAGTATGTCATTAACATATAATACTAGGAAAGTGATGATGCTCCCACTAGCTTTCTTATATACACAAGCTTCATTAGCGTTCTTGATGAACCCAAATTTGATTACTACTTCATCAAAATGGTGATTCCAACTTCTCGATGCTTGTTTCAATCCATAGATTGATTTCTTTAACTTGCATACTTTATTAGGATGTTTTATATCGACAAAATCTTCAGGCTGAACCATATAGACATCTTCCTCAAGATATCCATTTAGGAAAGCGGTTTTGACATCCATTTGCCAAATCTCATAATCATAGTGAGCAGCTATGGCAAACAATATCCTTATAGACTTTAGCATCGCAACATGTGAGAAGGTCATCATAATCAACTCCTTGAGTTTGAGTGAAACCTTTTGCTACAAGTCTAGCTTTGTAAGTATCCAAGTTTCCATGCATATCGGTTTTCTTCTTGAAAACCCACTTACTTCCAACTACTTTGGAGTTAAGAGGTGGTACAACCAAGTCCCATACTTGATTGTCATACATGGATTTCATCTCAACATTCATGGCTTCAAGCCATTTGTCACAATCCAAATTGGACATTGCATCACGATAGGTGATTGGTTCATCGGAATCTACCACATAGCATCCATCAACGAAAAATCCATATATTTCAGGTGGATTACTAATTCTACCAGATCTGCAAACGTTTTGTGTATATTGATCAACCACTTGATCATCCTCAACATCCTCATGTTGAGTGCTAGTTTCAACCAAACATGCATCGGGTTGTGGTTCTTGATCCTCCTCAATATCCACTGTTCTACTGCTAGTTTCTTCCATAAAGAACTTTGCTTCTAAGAACTCACCCTTTCTGGCAACAAACACCTTTTGTTCCGGGGGATCATAGAAATAATATCCCATAGAATCTCTAGGATATCCAACAAAGATACACTTGGTGGATCGGACTTCCAATTTGTTTGGGGTGGGAGTCTTAACATAAGCCTCACAACCCCAGACCCTTAAGTATGATAGGGATGGAACTCTTCCATGCCATATCTCAAAGGGTGTCCTTTCCACCTTTTTGGTTGGGGCCATATTTAGAATACGGGCCGCGGAGAGCAAAGCGAAACCCCAAAATGATAGAGGTAATGTGCTTCTAGCCATCATAGATCGAACCATATCTAATAAGGTTCAATTCCTCCTCTCAGACACACCATTATGTTGTGGTGTTCCAGGTGGAGTGAGTTGTGAGACAATCCCACAACTCCTAAGATGATCTTGAAAAGCATCACTTAGGTATTCACCTTCTCTATCAGTGCGAAGAACTTTAATCGACTTGTTGAGTTGATTTTGTACTTCATTTTGAAAGATCTTGAACATTTCAAAACCTTCATCTTTGTGTCTTAACAGGTACACATACCCATAGCAACTATAATCGTCGGTAAAGGTAATGAAGTACCTTTCACCATTCCTAGTCATTGGCTTAAAAGGACCACATACATCCGAATTTATGATTCCTAACAAATCTTTTGCCTTTTCGTTAGTCCCACTAAAGGGTGCCTTAGTTATTTTACCTTGTAAACAAGACTCACACACATTAAATGAATCACATTCACTTGTTTTTAAAAGACCATTCTTTTGTAGTGTTTGAATTCTTTTCTTGTTTATATGACCAAGACAACAATGCCAAAGATAGGTATCACTCAAATCCAACTTGAGTTTATTGGTGCTAGTTTGGTACAATGAACTATTTAAAGTATTTTCATGAACCAATTCATAAATACCATTAATGGGAATAGCTTTAAAATAGAACATATCATTTAAAGAAACATGAATATCTTTTTCAACAAATGATAATACATATCCAAATTGTTTTAATAGGGATACAAAAATAATATTCCTAGTCAAACTAGGAGCATACAATACATTGTTCAAAATTACTTCCAAACCATTTGGAAGTTTCAAGATGTAGTCACCACGGGCTTCAACTTGAACTTTAGCCCCATTGCTCATGTAGAGGCTAACATCCCCTTTGTTGAAGTTACTACTTCTTTTGAACCCCTGTAACAAATTGCAAATGTGAGTTCCACATCCGGTATCTAATACCGATGTGTTAGAGGATGTCATGTTTAAATCAATATGGATCATGTATATTGTACCTGAGGTTTGCCCAGCATCCCTCTTTGCTTTCAACTCTTGGAGATGGACAGGACAATTTCTTGCCCAATGTCCAATCTCCCCACACTTGAAGCATGGGTCATTAGTAGCAACCTTTTGCTTCTTCTCTTATGGTTTGGGTGGCACCCTTACCACCCCTTTCCTTTTTCCCCATACGGGTCCCTTGCCCTTGGCAACCTTTGCCTTGGGTGTGGGATGAGGCCTTTTCTTGTTCCCACCTTCATTGATGGTGAGAACGGGTAAAACCCTTTTACCCATGGCCGCCTCGGCCGTTTTAAGCATTGAGTGAAGCTCACCAATGCTTTTGTCCCAAGCATTCATGTTATAGTTCAACACGAATGTCTCGAACTTCTTGGTAAGGCCATTGAGGATCAAATCCGTGGCTAATTCCTTCAAGACAGTACAATTAAGCCTTTCGAGGCGATCAATGTGGCTTTTCATCTTAAGTACATAAGATGAAACCGATTGGTTGTTGTCCATACGACATGCATGGAGTGCTCAAACCGTTTCGAAGCGCTCAACCCTCGCTTAATGTTGGAACGTTTCCTTCAGCTAGGTTATCATGTCATAAGCTCCGTGATGTTCATACTCCTTTTGGAGATCAGGAGTCATGCTCGCCAGCATGAGACAAGACACTTGGACGGAGTCCTCAGTGTACTTTAGCCAATCGTTATAGGCCTCCTCATCATCCTCAGTAGGTTGATCGGGGATAGGGTCGTCTAAAATATATGATCGTCACTCTTGCTTGAGAGCGATTCTCAAGTTTCGATACCAATCAATGAAATTGTTATGATTTAGACGTTCCTTTTGGAGAATCGCTCGTAATGATTGGGTGGACGCCGATGAATTTTCATGATTATCATTATTGGTGGCCATCTACAAAATTTAACAAAGATCTATTTTAGTATTTTTGATATTGCTATTTTTTAATAATTAATACCTTTTAAGGTCATTTTCATATTAAAATCTAGAACCCAACATTACATTTAAATTGTGGTTAGGTGTCCTTTATCCCACGATTTAAATTAATAAGATGGTCAACGATTGACGGTTGAAACCATTTACAACTTCTAGAGGTATGGTATCGACTTTAAACATCATATGTAAAGTCGGCATGTTAATCCCATCAACAACATTTGAAAACCATATTGTAGGTGATCCATTTAACATGGTTTGCAAATCAAGTTACCCCACTTGCACACACATGTGAGTTTACCAACATAAGTGGTTAGGTGACCTTTATCCCACCAATGTGGTATCCCCACCTTAAGTCACAAGTTCCCTCTAAATGGTTAGGTGACCTTTATCCCATTAAGAGTTTCCAAATGACTCAAGTGTTGTGCAAAAGGACGGTGTCACACCCCGGGCCCAGGTAGGGTGGGACGTCACAGACTAGCAACAACATATGGCAGCGGAAACAAACCATTATAAGAGCTCAAAGGAGAGAATATCACATGGCATTAAAGTTTTAAAAAAAGTAACAGGGCTAGATACACATCAAGCCCCAATTAAGTTTTACAATCATCCATAAAAATGAAATTGTACTTGTTCAACACAAAATATAAATTGTTCAATTGTTTCATCAAGGAAATAAGCCAATGCCATGTCACGGGGATAAGTCTAGGTCTTCACAACTGCTAGGATCTCTTCAAATATTACCTGAAACATGCTCAAAAGGAAATTGTGTCAACTAAAAAGTTGGTGAATTCAAGTGCTTAAAGTTTAAAAACAAAAGGACTTAATAAATCCTTCTTTGATTAAAAAAAAATAATCATTGTTTATCATCGTGGGAAAAATAAAATCATAATCAACCCTGCACTCAGTCCCGGTTAGCCTCTTTTAAAGTTGTGTTTTACCGGATATTCCGGAAGGAAGAAACTGAGCCCCATACAAGTGAACCCTACCTGCCCGGATGGTTCACCATAGAATCTTAACAAAACTTGTTACATGCCACAACGATCCCTCAGGATCTCAGTGGGGTGACCTTCCTGGAACGGAAGCCACTGTGTGTGGGGGATTCCCCAAATAGATCTATCCATATAAATCAAGCGGTTCACGAAAGAATTAATGATCATGATATAAGAATCAGCAGGTAACCACAAATCCCACATAGTATCGTCAAATAAAGCACAAACATAGTTCATAAAAAATAGAGCATGTTTCATCCCAAAACAATAGTAAAAAGGGGGATCACTAGAACTCACCTTAGGTTTCCAAATCAAAGTTTCTTGATGTGCCGGGAAGTGTCACAAGTCTAGCACCCTAACAAGTACATATTAAGCAATAAGCTACTGCCCTAAACTCATTCAAAGTGCAACAATGGTGTCAAGAGTTTAGCTATAGGGTACGACTTTGGTTTAGTGAAGGTTTGTATAAAAAGTTTCCTTTTATGGCATGTCAAGGCGTCTTCATGAAAATTGGGGATTTTCACTTCATTAGATTAGGTATATTAAGAGATTTTATTGTTCAAGTGTTTATTAGCTTCCTGGAAGTCGGTTATAAGGTTTGGAAAAATTTTACAGTTTAGTCCCTCGAGTTTCAAAATTGACAGTTTCTACCCTTAAGTTTAGTTTCTTGCCTTTTATGTCATTTATGTCCAAAATCAGATTATTAGAGTCATATTATGATTATTATGGAGTAAGTAATTCAAGACTTTGGTCTACGGATTCGATTTTGAAAACTGCGCGTTTAACGCTCCCGGTTGCGGTAAAAGCCGGATAATTTTAATAGTAATTTGGAGTTTTCAAATATCTAAATTTTGGACCAGTAGGTATTTTCTAAGAGATTTCTTTATAAATTTTTAAGTCCTTAAATTGTGTAAATTGGCCTTTTATAGTTAAAAATCTTGTTTTTACGTTTGACCCGTTAATACGCGGTTTTGACCGGGTTTGACCATTTAAAGCTCATTTGACCGAATTTTTAAATCTTTTAGGTCCTTTATCACTTATTTTACTGAAATAATATGATTTTTATAAACCTTAGTTTTGAGCTCTATTTTTATAGATTTTTCTCAAAAACTATGCTCGGTTTGCACCCGTTTTTAGTTAAAATGTCATTTATTTGAGTCTTTGACCACTTAAATTATCCATTGACTCCAGAGTACTTTAATTATCATTTTTGAGCCTGGAATTCTTTTTAAGAATGTTAAATTCATATTCTTACTATTTTTAAGTCATTTTACCATGTTTTCGGGTCCCGAAAGTGACTAAAAGAGGGTAAATCACATCATGTCCTTTATTCCAGAGATTAAACATTGCTAACACTTCTAATATTCACTAAAACCTACTGAAATTTCAGTCCCAACATGTTGCCTAGTTGATCTATACATCCATATGCTTCAAATATGTAGAAAATGTCATAACCGACAATTACACTAGTGTAAACCATCATAACTTAAGTTTAAATGTTACCAACACTTCATTTAACTTCATAAGCAGGTTATTAAGGTGTCATTAAGTCGTTCATGAGTAGGTTATGGGTCTTGTTTAAAAGGATTTTTCAAACAAATGCTCAAAGGGTGTTGTTACATGTAGAAAGGAGGTTTCAAGGTGAAATCCATGTATCAACCGTGGGTTTGAGTATGTAGCCACTTGGAACTTTTAAAAACAGGTTCTTGGGAGTCCATAAAGTCATAAAAATGCAGGTCACAAGTTTGGTTTACAAGAGTTTAAGCTTTCACAAGTTAGATGATGTCAAAACACTCAAAATGAGGGTTTTCATGGTGGAAATCGGTTTCCACCTCAAGAATGGCTAACATAACATGAAGTTTACCTTCAAGAACGTTGGGAACTCCTTAAGAATGAGATGATGGTGAGATGTTTCTGCTACAACAAGGAAATACACGGTTCTTAGATGTTAAATGATGAAAACAAGAGAAATGTCACAAAACTGACATCTTGAGCTTACACTCGATGTAACTCACGGTTTGGAGGGTGTTGATGGCCGTGAATGGCTTGAAACTCCTTGGACTTGGATGGAGAAACTGGAACTAAGGCTGGAGAGGTGGAACAAACACGGTTGTGTGACCAAATCTTGTGAACAAGGCTACTCCTTTGCGGTTTTGGTCTTGGCCGAATGGTTCTTTGTGTAGTCTTCGAGTTCTTCTTCACAAGGCTAGAGAGAATTGTTGGGAGAGTGTTGTGAGATGTGTGTGTGTTTTAGTCCAGATGATTCGAATTAAGGGAGAGAGGGAGAGAGATGGAGAGAATGCATGAATTATGAGTGGGTGAGAGGGGTGGTGTGAAGAGGAGAGGAGAGTGGTGAGGGAGGGGGCGGCCGCTCTTGGAGTGTAGTGGGGAAGAGGTTTGATTTAATTTTAATTGTAAATTAATATTGTGTAGTGTAATTTGTAGTATTGGGTATTATGTATTATGTAGTGGAAGGTGATTTGAGGTGTCTAATGCATACCCATGCATGCATGGCCGAAATTATGCAAGTGTGAGTGTGTATGCTCACATTTTAATTGCCTTCTCTTGAGTTTAAGTTTGTAAGGGTGACTAGTTGACATTCCCGGAACACTAATTTTTTTAAAAAGGTAGAAACCTAAATTGGTTAAAAATCAAAAATAAAAATCACATGAAATCATAATTTACATCAAATAGTAAGAATTGTTTCCAATTTAATAGTAGGGTTGTATAGTTTCAATTATTAGCACTCATAACATGGATAATGATGCAAGTAATATAGGGTTAGGGTAACAACCTGGAGGTCGGTTGTCACAGACGGTGTTAAACTTGTTTGTAAAGATTTTAAAGTTTTCATTAATTCTAGACTTTGAAAACTCTATGTACCTTGTAATTGCATGGTTACAAATACTTGGTACTCTATGGTTCTTTTAATAAAACCCATTTTATTATGAAATCATTAATCCTTTTAATAACCATTTATTAACACTTAATGATTAAGAACCATTTTTATATTAGCTTGTTAAGATCATTTTTATTAAGATTGTTTATCATATCCAAATATCACACAATCATTCACAAAATCACAATCAAACAAGCATAATATAAACAACCACATGTGCATAACCATAGCTACTATTGTGATCACACTTGTTTGCCATCACAAGTGTGGTCATTTGGCCTTTGCTAAGGGTTACCAAAAAACACAAATTAGAGATTACAATGGATCTCGCACTTGATGTCGCATCCGTATGCTTCAAGTCCACTTTGTGTCTACCTTTTGTGCTTCCTTCCCGAGCATCTTCTTTTACAAAATATATATCCTAATACATATTTTCTAGTAAAAGAAAAATAATCCTAATCTATTATTACATCCCAATGAATTAATAGATAAATTACAAGCACAAAACTTTACAACCCAATTGAATGAATATAATCAAATAAATACATTCTTTCAAACCAAACAACACAAGGTCTAAGCTAGGTTATGCACTATCAAATGAACAATTACAAACAACAAAATAAACCCCATCAAACCCCAAATTTTTAGCCAACATAAACTGAAAAGTAGGGTTTGTTTGTCCAAACAAACAACAACCAAACATATCAACCAATTGACATTCTTATCTTTCAAAGTTTAATCATAAGCATGAAGATATAACTTTGAAAGACATGGGGTTTATTGAATCAACCAAAACAGCCTCTAATGAGTTGATAAACATCCTTTAAAACCGATTTTTAAAGGACAAGAACAAGCAAGCTATCCACATAACCGGCTCTGATACCATTGAAGGGTTTGTTAGAAGATAAAATCAAAGTTTAACCTCTTAAACTTTCTGAAAAACGCAGCGGATATATATATTGAAACATGATTATAAAACTGAAAAATCATGTTGTTTAGGTGAAAAATATATGTATAAAACAAACCCATATTTCAAAGGATCATATTATGTGAATAAGCAAGCTATGAAAACATAAAACGAGCATTATGGACAGCCATATAGAGGCTGCCATAAACTACCTTTCAGCAGCTCAAAAGGGTCGAAATCTTTGAAGATGATGATGTTTTTGAGCAGCAATCCTTCAAGGTGGAGGACCTCAAATCGTGATACCCACAAGCCTTCCAAACACTTACTTGCTAGGTAGTGTTACACCAAGCCTTGTCCCTCTTCTTGAACCCGAAATTTCAGCCTACAAGTAGCTTCAAGTTCAGCCAATAATCACTTGGAAATCAGCCAAAGATTTCGAAAATCTTGAGAGAAGAAGGAGAGAAAGACTATTGCTTATGTGAGAGAGTAAGAGAGTGTTCAAGTTGTAATCATGAAAGAGTGTATGGCTAATTAAGTCTTGCATAAAACAAGACCAAAATGAAGTTCCCAAGGCCCTTGGGCGGCCGAGTTTGGGAGTTCAAAAAAATTTTCCCACCCTTTTCATCCTTTATTTTATAACACTCTTTCAATTAACTAACTTATAAAATTGAAACTTAGTTTAATTTTATAACATAACACTCTTTTGTATTTCATTATTTAACCAACTTAAATAATAAAACATAAAATTATCTCATGAACATATTATCCACATAATGACGTTCTATCACAAAAGCAATATTTAGAAAACCAATTTTCTAAATAGGTGTCAAACATTTATTGTATGATCTCATCAATAAATAAGTGTTTGTTAGTGTTTGTATAGCCTGTTATTGGGTATGACCTGACTTGGATCATAACGTACTAACCACATCAATCTTGTATGTGTCTTGGGCATATAAGATCCTACAAGAGAACATGATGAATGAATGCATGCATTAATGAATGAATGAAAGTATGAAAGGCTTGCAAGCAAATTGTACAGAGGTGCACGACTCTAAAATGCCGTAAGCTCAACTGCGCATGGTTTAGCTAACCCTAAGGATATGTGCAGGGGTTCTAGTCTTTGTGACTGACCAACGTTGTGGTACATGCTGTATAGTGATTACTCACCTCGGTGCTGGTGCCACACTATGTGCAGTGTGGAAGCCATTTATGAACTTAGGCCCAGTACTCGAGTTATGCACATCGTTGGGGGTGGAGTAGTGATTACTCACCTCGGTGCTAGTGCAAGGCTATGTGCAGTGTGGAAGTTATTTATGATCTTCGGCCCAGTACTCGAGTTATGCATATCGTTGGGGGTGTAGTATATGGATGGGAGCTTACCCCGGTGCTGGTGCCAGGCTATGTGTACTATGGAAGTCATTTATGAACTTCGGCCCAGTAGCCATATAGTTTAGGGCATAGCTGTTGACACTGATCCTGAACGTGATGTAATGATGAACGAACGAATGAAAGAAAGAAAGTATGTATGAACGTGAATGATAATGAAGTACGATGAATGAATGAAAGTTAATGAACGAACGATGAAGATAATAATATTATCTATGTGTATGTATGATGTGTGGTCATGTTCTAAAGCTTGACATGATTTGAAAGAAAGAAATGAACAGTTTTAAACGAAAGAAAAGGATGTTTTATTCTAAAACTAGAATTCACTCAGCAACGCCGACTTTTATGTGTTTCCAGTTGGCAGGTAAAGTTGCTGCGGATGGCACTAGGCGGCTACTCAGCTTATTTTGGATGGCATTCTTTTGTTTAATGCTTTTGTATGTAATGGAACAAATATTTTGTAATTGGATAACAATTTAATATGTTGCAAAAGTTTTAATGATGAAATGGAATGATGTTTAATGTTTCCGCTGCAACGTTTTATGAAAGTTAAATGTAATTATATGTTTTATGTGCGATGAGGAACCAACTGTAAGCATCCTGGGAACGAGGCCTTACAAGTTGGTATCAGAGCCAAAGTTTAAGTGAAATGGGTAAATTTTCAAAATAAACCTTAACTTAAACTGAGAATGGGACGGAAGGGGAATAGGATGCCAATCTGAGTAGCTGCGTGCCATCATGTATTTTCGTAATATTAATCGGTATTATGTGCGTATGTTATGTGATTTATGTGTTGTATGTAGATTTAGATACTGATGTAGTCAGGATAGGTAATGCTCGGGGTATGAAGAGTAAAGTAAGTGGCTAATCACAACTGGCCACGGTAATTAGGGACTTACTATACTTGACATAAACTGAGTTGTTCCCTTGAATGATCGTGTTGGTGTTTGAATCTTTCAGTGTGTGTGAGGATTGCCGGTGGTAAATCGTCTAAAGCTTCTCGTGGTGGAGGTAGTGGTGGACGTGGTGCTGAACCACGGGTCACAAGAGGAAGGCCTAGGGCCGAAGAGGTGGCTCATGAAGAACCTGAGACCCCTCATCCTAAGGCTGCTGATGAGAGTGCGAATTTGAGGTCCTCAATGAAAGAGGCAATTGGAGAGGAGGTTCATCAGGTCATGCAGACGATCCTACCGTCTATGGTGACCAAAGTGATTAAGGCTGTAAAGGAAGGAGAAAGGAAAGAGAGGAACAGGTCCTCGGAAGGACGGGAGCAATTGGAGCCTGAAACGGTTATCTCTAATGATGAAGAAGAGGAAGAAGAAGAGCCTGCGCCGGAGGCGGCACGAGGCTGTAACTATGGGGTGTTTCAACGATGCAAGCCCCCTACTTTCGATGGAAATGGCACCGCTGTTGCTGCTCACCGGTGGGTGAGAGAAATGGAAGCTGTTTTGAACATCAGCGAATGCTGGAAGGATCAGAAAGTAAAGTTTGCTGCCCACTCTTTTGTGGACTCAGCTCTGTGTTGGTGGGATAATATTGTCCAAGTGGAGGGAAGCAGGGCTATGCGGTGAATGAGGTGGCAGAGTTGAAGAGGCTGGTGATTGAGGAGTTCTGTCCTCACCGTGAGATGGACAAAGTTGAAAGAGAGTTCCTGCAGCTGGAGGCAGAAACCATTACACATCTGCAATATACCACAAAATTCAACGAAATGGCACGGCTGGTGCCGGTTCAGGTGACGCCTCTGTCATGAAAGATTAAGATATACATTCAGGGGTTGCCGGCGGATGTCCGTAGGCACATGATCGTTGCCCGAACGAGTACTGTTAGGTCGGCGGTTGATTTGGCGGAGAAATTATACGATGAAAGATCTGTGGTGGTGACAGAAGTTAGCAAGAAAGGAGAGGATGATCGGGATAGGAACGGGAAGTGGTTTGGACGTGGCGGAGCCGATCCAAGTAACAAAGGTGCACGGGTGGATGACCAGCGTGTGGTCACACCTGATGCGGGGTCGGAATGGTGTAACAAGTGTGGACACAAACACCCCGGGGAATGTGGATTGGGGACTAATGTCTGTTTCTGTTGTGGAAGGACCGGACATGTGGCGAAGAACTGCGGTGTGAGGAGGTGTTATTCGTGTGGTGGGGAAGGCCACATGAGCAAGGATTGCAAGAAGCCGAGGGCGGAAGGTTCGAGAGTGAAGAAGATCGGAGGAAGCTAGGACGGACCCCAATGTGGTGTCAGGTACGTTTCTAGTAAATCAACCTTTATCCTTTGTGTCGCTCGATTCTGGCGTAAGTAGAAGTTTTATTCCTGCTACTATCTATGCTATATTGCCCGTTAGTAATAAGAATGTAGATACGCCCTTCGATTTGGTTCTCGGGATGGATTGGTTAGCGGACTTCGTGGTGAACATTATGTGTCGCAAGAAGATGATACGGTTGACAGAGCTTGACGGGGACACGGTGACGGTTTAAGGTGATCGCGGCTACGACTGAGAACCACGAGAGGATCAAAGCCTTTATGAAGGCAGCCAAAGATAGACACAAGTCGTATGCTGATAGGAGACGTAGGCCGATGGAGTTCGAGGTGGGTGATACAGTTATGTTGAAAGCCTCACCTTGGAAAATTCTCATTCGGCTCAGAAAGCGGGGCAAGTTGAGCCCGAGGTGCATAGGGCCTTTCCGAGTCATGGCTCGAGTAGGAGAGGTTGCCTATAGCTTCGAATTACCAGATGAGCTAAGTGGGATTCACCTGACATTCCACGTATCTTATCTGAGGAAGTACTTGGCAGACGAAGATATGGTTGTCCCACCGGATGATATCGAGGTAGATGAACGGCTCAATTATGTGGAGCAACCAGTGGAAATTATCGATCGAAAAGAGAAGAGGCTGAGGAATAAAGTGGTTCCACATGTGCGCGTACAGTGGAAGCACAGAAAGGGATCTGAGCCTACGTGGGAGACTGGAGAAGGGATGAGACAGCATTGTCCATGTTTGTTCGAGGAATAACAGGTTTCGGGGACGAATCCTATATAAGGGGGGTGGACTTTTAACACCCGGAAATTTTCTTTGAAGCCGACGAAAGAAGAAAAAGAAATAAAGTGCAAAGTTTGGGGACCAAACATGCCAAACGGGAGAAAGATTGAAAGAGTGGGAGTATAAAAGGGGGAAGGCATCCCACACCCTCCCCCACACTCACCATATTTAAGCCAAGAGAGAAGAGAAGGAGAAAAAGGAGAAAAGGGAGAAAAGCTTGTTTCGGGTGGATTAGAGCGTGAAAATCGAAGTATAGCTGGTCTAATCGATGCTCTTCTTGTCGGGATCGTTTGTGTGAGTTCTAGGACCCCTCTTTTACATGTTTTCAACTGATATTGGGGCTGGAAAACATCTAAAACCCGTTTTTGAAAAGTTGGGTGTTGACCTGTTTTTATGCATATGTGTATGTGTTTGATGCGTATGGGGTTGGATTTCGGGCTTGTGTATGCTTGAATGATGTTGTGGTAGGTGTTTCTAAGGTTTAGGATGGTTGATTTGGGCTAAAATTGAGTTTGGAAGAGCTTGGAGGCCGAAATGGGCAGTTTACGTTCGGCTGAACTGCATTCTGCATCAGTTAGGGCTAGGCGACCGACTGGAATGCGATTGGAGGCCATACGGCCGATTGGCGTGCGACTGAGGTCCATGCGCATGATTGCCATGCGGCTGAGGTCCATATGCATGGAAGTCATGCGATTGAAGTTCATGTGCCTATAAGGCATGCGATTGAAGAATTATGCGACTGAGGTCCATGCGCCTGAAGGCCATGCGACTGAGGTTCATACGCACGAAGGTTATGTGACTGAGGTCCATGCACCCGGAGGCCATGCGACTAAGGTCCATTCGCACGAAAGGTATGCGACTGAAGCCCATGCGCCTGAAGTCATGCGACTGAAGGCCATACGTATGAAAGCTATGCGACTGAGAGTCCATACGCATAGATGTCCATTTGCCCATAGGTCCATTCGCATTGGGTCCATTCGCCTGATGTCCATTCGCCTAAGTGTTCAGTCGCCTGGAAGGCCATGCGACTGGAGGGTGTCCATACGCCCAAGTAGGGCTCATACGCCCAAAAGAACAACAGTTTATTTTATGACTTTCGAGGGAAAGTGCAGTTGTGGGTTTTGACTCAGGAGGTTCCTGGAGGTTCGTGTAAGTTGACTTTCGAGGTCATAGACGTTATGTTGGGCATGTTGATGATGATGTTATGTATGATGTTATGTGTGATGTTATGCATGGTAGTGCGTGTGATACATAGTATGTATGATGTGTGTTATGTACGTATGATGATGCCTGTATGGTGATGTTGTATGTTCAATGTTTATGTTTATGTTCCTTAATATGTGTGATTATTTTCCCGTGGCTTTACGTCAAATGTTAATGAATGAAATGAAAGTATTATGTAACGTAAAGTGGAAGATAATGAAAAGAGGAACATGATGAATGAATGCATGCATTAATGAATGAATGAAAGTATGAAAGGCTTGCAAGCAAATTGTACAGAGGTGCACGACTCTAAAATGCCGTAAGCTCAACTACGCATGGTTTAACTAACCCTAAGGATACGCGCAGGGGTTCAAGTCTTTGTGACTGACCGACGTTGTGGTACATGGTGTATAGTGATTACTCACCTCGGTGCTGGTGCCAGGCTATGTGTAGTGTGGAAGTCATATATGAACTTCGGCACAGTACTCAAGTTATATTGTTGGGTGTGGAGTAGTGATTACTCACCTCAATGCTGGTGCCAGGCTATATGCAGTGTGGAAGTCATTTATGATCTTCGACCCAGTACTCGAGTTATGCATATCGTTGGGGGTGTAGTATATGGATGAGATCTTTGTATATGGAGGAGATCTTTGTCGCTTACCCCGGTGCTGGTGCCAAGCTTTGTGCAGTGTGGAAGTCATTTATGAACTTCAGCTTAGTAGCCATATAGTTTGGGGCATAGCTGCAGGATCGGGTTTGTCACTTAAACACTTGTATTTCTCTCAAACTCACTTATGGAAACACTCAAATCAGATGAAGCAATGTCTTTTGCAAGAGTTGATAATAATATAATAAGTAACAAAGGAACAAGCAGAGATATATTTTCAAGGCACTTGTATATATTACTTCTCAACTCAAGATTACAAGACACTTACAAGCATGAAACAAGAGTTACAATGAGAAACTATATATACTAGATCCTACAATCGGATATACTTTGATACCAGCTGGAAACCTAAGACTAAAGCATATACTACAATGCTAAAGTTAAGGTATCTTAGATAAAGTATTATCTAAGATATGGTAGTCATGACATGTCCATGACTTACCTCTTGTCACCAACTAAAGATGGCAACTGTACTAACATAAAAAGGTAAATAGTGGATTAAATTATGGTCAACTACATTGCTTTTGAGAAAACGCCATGCAGTATCTCAGAGATTTGCAGCGGAGTGTCAGAGAGGCCATACTTATGTCCACTGGATAATAGGAGTGTCTTCCGAAGGTTAAATGGCTTCGGAAGAACTTGTTCTTCCGAAGCCACTTATACTTCGGAAGATGCTTTTATGCTTCTGAGGCTTTGAGGACTTCTTGTTCTTTGGAAGTTGACTTCAGATCTTTCTCTCTAAGTCTTGATCTTCGGAAGTAGGTTCTTTGTCTTCGGAAGTTGGAGTTTTCCTTTGGAAGTGTGTTTTACACTTAGCCTTCGGAAGAGCTCCTTCTTCCTTCGGAAGAGCTCCTTCTTCCTTCGGAAGAGCTCCTTCTTCCTTCGGAAGTTCCATACTTGGCTTCGGAAGTCCTTTGTTTGTTGTACCAAAATCTTCTAAGTGACTTGGTTTTGGTTGCAACAGCCTTTCTAGATCCAACAATAGTTGTTGACACTGATCCAGAACGTGATGAAAGAAAAGATGTAATGATGAACGAACGAATGAAAGAAAGAAAGTATGTATGAACATGAATGATAATGACGTACAATGAATGAATGAAAGTTAATGAACGAACGATGAAGATAATAAATATTATCTATGTGTATGTACGATGTGTGGTCATGTTCTAAAGCTTGATATGATTTGAAAAAATAAATGAACGGTTTTAAACGAAAGAAAAGTATGTTTTATTATAAAGCTAGAACTCACTCAGCAACGCTGACTTTTATGTGTTTCCAGTTGGCAGGTAAAGTTGCTGAGTATGGCACTGGGCGGCTACTCAGCTTATTTTGGATGCCATTCTTTTGTTTAATGCTTTTGTAATGTAATGGAACAAATATTTTGTAATTGGATAACGATTTACTATGTTGCAAAAGTTTTTATAATGAAATGGAATGATGTTTAATGTTTCCGCTGCAACGTTTTATGAAAGTTAAATGTAATTATATGTTTTATGTGCGATGAGGAATCAACTGTAAGCGTCCCGGGAACAAGGCCTTACAGGTGAGAACAAGAGGACAAACCCATGATGCAAATGTTTGTCTTCACTCTTGTTTCTTGTCCTAGATAGAGCCAAAGAATATTGATGAGACTCTAAAGGATGGAAGTTGGGTTGAAGCCATGCAAGAGGAGTTGCTTCAATTCAAAAGGCAAAAGGTTTTGAACCTATGTCCTCTTCCTCAAGGGAAGACTACCATAGGAACCAAGTGGGTGTTTATGAATAAGAAGGATGATAGAGGACTTGTCATCAAGAACAAGGCAAGACTAGTTGTTCAAGGGTATACTCAAGAAGAAGGGATTGAATACACAGATGTTTTTGCTCCTGTAGCAAGACTTGAAGCTGTCAGGATATTCCTAGCTTTTGCTACATCCAAGAACCTCAAGGTCTACCAACTTGATGTTAAGTGTGCTTTTCTTTATGGGGTGATTGATGAAGAGGTGTATGTCAGACAACTGTCACGCCCCAGGCCCAGGTAGGTTGGGACGTCACAGACTAGCATTACATATGGCAGCGGAAACAAACCATCATAAGAGCACAAAAGGAGAGAACATCACATGACATTAAAATTTAAAATAAACCCGGGCTAGAAACAGATCTAGCCCCCAAATTAAATTGTACATCCAACATAAGGACAAAATGTACTCATCAACAATAATTATAAAGTGATCAAATTGTTTTAAAAATCAGACAAGCCAATGCCATGGTCACGGTGCTAGGTCAAGGTCTTTAACAATACCTAGATACCCTTCATGGATTACCTGAAACATGCTCAAAAAGAAATTATGTCAACTAAAAAGTTGTAGAATTCAAGTGATTAAAGTTTAAAAACAAAAGAATTCAAAATAATCCATATTTGATTTAACAGAATCAAAGACTCACTGTTGTGGGGGATCACAATCAACCCTGCACTCAGTCTCGGCTAGCCTCTTCAAAAGTTGTGTTTTACCGGTTAATCCCGAAGGAAGAACTAAGCCTTAAAAGTGGACCATACCTGCCGGATGGTGAACCTAGTATCTTATAAAAACTTGTCACATGCCACAAACGACCCCGTAGGATCTTAGTGTGGTATCCTTCTCGTTCATCATGGAAGGCACTATGTGTGGGGGATTCCCCAAGTAGATCTACCCATTTAAAACAAGCGGTTCACACAAGAATTAATGATCGTGATATAATTATAAGCAGGTTCTAACATTAACCCCAACATTCAAGCATCATACAATAGCTCATAAAATTTTTCAATTCAAATATAGCATGTTGTATCCTAAAAACAGTAGTAAAAAGGGAACACTAGAACTCACCTTAAAATTCAAGCAAAAAGGTTTCTTCGTGTGCTGGGAAAAGTCTCAAGTCTAGCACCCTACCATCAAGATTTAAGTGTTAAGTCACTAATTCTAAGGTTATGGAGAAGCATTAGGTGTGTCATGATGTTAGTGCCTTACTTGCTTTTGATTTGCTAAGTCTTTATATAAAAAGTTTCCTTTTATAGTAAGTTAGGGTTTCTTAGGAAAGTATACATGACATATATAAGTTAGTTTGAGTCTTTTAAGTGATTTTTGGTCCAAAGGGGTCGGTTTATTGAACTTTAGCAAAATTTCCAGTTTAGTCCTCCAAGTTTCCAAAATTTACAATTTCTACCCCAAAGTTTGATTTCTTGCATTTAATGACTTTTATGGCCAAATATTAGTTTCTTAATGTTACGTAACTGATTTTAAGTAAGTTCATACCAAAATTTCAGAATTTAGTTCCGGGTTACATATTTTTATGTCTTCCGTTACCGGTTACGGTAAAACCGAAGGTTTTTTACGATTAAGTGTTGATTTTCATATTTCTAGTCTTAGATCCATTAAATATTATTTTAATGAATTTTTATAAGTTTTTAATCAGTTAAAGATGTATTACAAGTTCCTATTAGGTGAAAGTCCACATTTTAAGTTTAACCCGTTAAAACGCGTTTTTACCCCAAATTGACCGTTCAAAAACTTGTTTGACCAATTTTTCACCATAATTAAGTATTATAGCTCCTAACTTACTGAAGTAACATGTTTTACCTAGATTTTTGGTTTATTATCTTGTTTCCAAGATTTTCTTCCAAACGTTACTTGGTTAAGACCCGTTTTTAACTAAAAATTCCATTTAACCCATTCTTTGACCATTTATTAACAAATCCAGTCCAGATACTTTGTTAACCCTTTAGAACCTGGAATACTTTTTAAGATGGTTAAAATCCATGCTTTCTTGTTTTTAAGTCATTTTACCACTTTTCGGGTCCCCGAATATGTCCAAATTGTTTATAAGTCTATGACATTAACATTTTCAGCCATTAACATCTCATCATACCCCCAAAATCATCCAAAACCTACTGAAATATCATGTCTAACACACGGATTCAACAAACAACCTATGAACAAGATGGAAACATAGAGATTACACAATTTTCATCCATTACACTTGTGTAAAACATTATATCTTGTGTTTGTGTGAAACATTATATCTTGTATTTATATATTACCCAAACCCTTTGTAACTTTAAAATCAGGTTATTAGAAAGTTATAAAACTCATTTTGATCAGGTTACACGTTTAGCTTTGAAAGATTTCTAGTTGTGCAAGTTGGATGGTGTAAATACACCCAAAAAGAGGGTTTTCTAGGTGTAAACCGTGTTACACCTATGGAATGACATATATTACGTGTGAGATACCTTCAAGAACGTGAGAAGCTCTTTAGGAACAAGGTTGTAGTAGCAAGTTTCTGTTAGATACAAGAATGGTAAGATTTTGAGCGAAAAATGAAGACAAACACATGAAATGACCAAAACCGGGTGACATGAAGCTTACACTTGGTGTAGCCCGCGGTTTGGAGTGTGTAGCTAGACAAGGATGGTCTGGAAACCCTTGGAGAAGGCTGCAAGACCCCAGCACCACAAGCTCACAAACCTTCACTTCCTTGCGGTTTGAGCTTGGCCGATGCTTGTGCTGTAGTTGTTCTTCAAATGTGGCTGGGATTAGAGAGCGTTAGGACCGTGTACGTACGGAGTACTAACAGATTCTGTGTTTATACCGAATCAAATAGTGCGAAATCCTATTTGACTGGCGATCCAATCAGTGAGAACAATTACCCAATCGATATATGATTGAAACTAAACGTTATGAATGAATAGAGATCGATCAGGAATGATCTATGAACTTAGACAGGCTTCCTTGGACGTTCTAGACGGCTAGGGTTCGTAAGAATATCAAGTGTTTTCAATTGTTATGTTTTTCCACGAATTAAGTGGTATTTATAGGTTAGGGGTTTCCAATCGTACGACTGAACCATTAGCATGGTTCAGTCCTGCGACTGAATCATGCGATTGATCCATACGCACGACTGATGGTTCAGTCGTGCGACTGAGTCAATCTTAGGTCTCAATCGTGCGACTGATCCAGTCTCCTGGTTCAGTCGTGCGATTGGTCCATAAGCATGATGTATTCATGCGTATGGTCCATAAGTATGTTCTATTCGCATGAAGACTCATCCGACTAGGTTGAACATATTTCTCAATCATTATTGACCAAGAACTATACACAACAACCTCAAACCTATATACTAAGTTCATCCATATACATTATACTTCAACATAATAATAATATGAAATAAATAAACATGAATAAACATTAATCACATATTACATTTCATTGAACCAATTCATTACACATATGTAAGACATGAAAGACTTTTACATTAAAGCTAATAAACTAGGAACAACATGTATTTACAAACTCCCCCTTGGTCCTAGTTTTCTGTATTGTCTAACACTCTTCACATGGTCTTGGAACTTCTTGTACTTCTCCTCTTTGGTAACTCCTGCATGTATTTCAAATGCAAAGAAGAGTCTTATCACGTGTTGAAACTGGAGAGCTTGTACAATATCTTGCGTGTCATAGAACAGTGGCCACTTGTATAATGTGTAGACATCTTTTGCCGACAAGTTTGTTAGCTACATAGGGTGAAATACCCGGATAGTCTCTATCTTTCCTTCTTTATTCAACACTATGACCGCTTCACCCGTCCTCCAATCATAATACCACCATTTGAAGTTCGGAGTGAAGTCCTGAGGCATTTCCCGCAAGGGAATCTTAGACATCGTGCGCGGAGGACTCCACTTCAGCACGACCTTAGGCTTTCCAGATATAGGATCCACTTCAGACTTATGAATTAACCTCTTAGGTTGTTGAGGTCTGAAGTTTACCTATCTAGTGTGGTATTCCTTCCTTAATGCTGCCTCAAACCTACCTGAAATCTTTCTTGGATTAGCATATAGTAGATCTAAGCAAGCCAGTCGGTTGAGATCAAAACCAGGAAGAGTCTTCAGATCATGAGGATATCTTAAGTACTCAATCCTCTTCTCTCTCTTAACAGCATACACGTCCAAATCTTCAAAATACGCCCACGCTATGATCTTGCTAGACACTTTCTGATGACGTTTGACTCTATAAAGCTTTTTGTAGGCGTTCTGCTTTTGGGGAGTGCGCTGGGCTTTCATCTCAGCAAAACAAGCTGCCCATTAAGCTTTCTTGATATCAACGTTTTCGTCTGTAGCTTGGGCAGTTATTTCTTCTTTATCCTTTTCTTTTTCAACTTCATCCAGCTTCTCAAAAGTACCACTGTCGAAGGTTTCACCCAAATTGGGGATAACATGTCCGTCCAGATCAGTGTACTGAGGATAATGATCAGCAGTGATGTCCGCTATCTCGATTTCTTCGACATCGTTAAGTTCATCGTCACTAGCCACATCAACTGTAGGAGTATCTTTGACCAACTCTCTGGATTCAGCCTGAACATTTCAGCCAGCTGTTAATCCGTTAGGTCGTGTATGATCTCTCCCTCCTCTGGAGTGTAGCTCACAGACCTTCTAACTATCCCTTGCAAGTCAAGAATCATGGTTAATTGAGTCTTGACCTGCTGAAAAGGTTGAACATCAAATTGATCTGTTTGTTGAGCTTCATCTGTTTGATTAGACATTAAGTACATCACACATAAGTCATTATATGAGACATTAAGATATAAACAAACTTAAATGATCAATAATTACATTAATGTAATATATAATTCAAGTACAAAAGTTTTTAAACACAAAAACATCTAATCATTACTTTTGTCTTGAATAGTGGGTTCTTCAGCTGGAGGAGTGGAGGACGAGGCTCATTGATCTTGACTCTGTTTGGTCCACCTCTCTTGAGCTCGAGGAGAGGCTGATGCAGCAACATCACCTTCCTGGTCATCCTCTTCCTCTCTATCTTTCCCGCTAGCCTCATCTTCTCCAACATCCTCCTCATTGTCATCTTCATCCTCCTCCTCCTCCTCCTCCTCATCATCATCATCATCATCATCATCATCACCATCATCATCATCACCATCATCATCATCATCACCATCACCATCCTTGAATTTAGGAGGCTCGCTCTTTGACCCTTTCAGCTTTAACAGTATTCTCTTATTTTTCTTCTCAGGCTTCTCAATTCTCTTCCCTAAAGAGCTCGGCCTAAAGCCCTCTCATACTGATCACTCCTCTCAGTCAGATGTGTAATCTGCTTTCCTTGGGCGTAGTTGATTGCTATGAGCTGATTAATCTGATTTGCCCTCATGTGATCTGTCGCTAACAACTTTAGCACCAACCTGTTGAGGTTAGCTAGCTGTTCCTCTAACCCAACATTGGGTGGAGTAGAATCATGGGTCATTTGGGCTTGGGTGGTTGTCCCGGCTTGGTGGGTGGTGGTAGTGGTGGATCTGGTGAATATGGGAGGTGGAGTGTGAGTGGGATGTGGAGGAATGGTTGTGGTAGTGGTGGTGGATGGAGTGATAGTGGCTGTGGGAGAAGTGGTGGTGGTAGTGGTGGTGGCTGGTGTAGTGGTAGTGGTGGTGGTTGTGACAGTGGTGGTGGCTAGTGCAGAAGATGTAGTCACTGTGAACCTCAACCTCTTTCCCTTTTTGCCGTGAGGCTGCGCCATTCTCTTCAACCTGCAGCCCTTTGTAGTAGGCGCTCCACCTTTGCTGCTGGACTGGTTAGGGGTGTATGTAGGATCAGTGACATCAGTAGCATCACCCCTAGACTCAGCCTAGCGTCCACCAACCGCCCTGATCCCTCTCTCAATGGCCACGACCCGGCTCCTAACCGTCCGTACTAGAGGCTCATCATCTGTCTCCTCTTCATCCTCTATCAGTAAATCAGGATGAATAGCAGCCTGCTAAGTCCACCTGGAGCCGAAGGAGTAGTAGGTGGAGGTGGTGAAGATATAGAAGAAGTATTAGTGGCTCGTGAAGTACTTGGACCTGTATCTCCCCCACCTTGACCGTCATATTGGTCATCATCATCGTCATCGTCGTCGGATGTGGCCGTCATGAGGGGCTCAGTATCAAAATCACTGTCATCGTGACGCCATTTCTTGCGAGCAGGCGCCACGTAAACAACCCTGGCTAAGTGCCCAAACAGTCTCCTGACTGGGGGCTTCACCTGCTTCCCCTTGTAAGCTTTCATCCTGCCTAAGGTAGTATTATCCATCACCTCAAGCACCACTGCATCATCTCTCTCCTTTGGCAGCATAGGAAGCTTCTCATCTATACTCATCTGTAAGAAGTGTGGATACATACAAAAGCCTTCCTTGCCTTTAGCCTCAATGTTCTCGATCACATAGGAGAAGATCAAGCGAGAGAAACTGAACTGGTGGTTCAGTACCAGTGCAAAGTATGCATTCTGGATTTGGTCGGAGAGCTCGTCAAATCCTCCACGCGTAGAGGCTATACACTTCAGGATCACATGTGCCAGATACTTGAACTGAGGGCACATGTTGCTCTTGTCAGTACGCCGACATTTAAGTCACCGGCGTACTTGATCCACATGAAGCATCCCTGGACAGTCAAAGGATGTAGCTTAGTTGGGTAGGCTCTGTCCTCACGCAGATCTAAGACCCGCCTCAGATCAGCCTCAGTGATCTCAATCTCTTGACCAAAAATGGAGCTCTGTATGCGGTGTGGCTCAACGGACCGGTCAAGTCTGGCGTTTTCCCAGAATGCCTGCTGTATGGATCTGTAAGGTGTCGATGGAGTCGAAATAGCTTTGAAGATCCTCGATCTCCTAAGAAATGCAATAATCCCAACAAACTCGGAAGCATTCCGGGAGGTGGCATCCAAGTGAGCATATATGTTGTGCTTTGGGGTCATGGTCCATCTATCACCATGTTTCTGTAACACAATAAACATATACATTAATGATGTGCATAACAAAAGACAATAGAAACTTAAACTGGTTTGATCAAACTAGCTCAGTCGTGCGACTGAACCATACGACTGAGTTCAGTCGTGCGATTGAGCAAGCGACTAAGTTCAGTCAAGCGATTGAGCCTGCGATTGAGTCAGTCGTGTGACTGAACCCATTCGCATGTTTCATACGTGCGATTGAATCGTGCGTCTGGCTCAATCGTGCGACTGAGGTTCATTCGGAGTGTCTATTTGTAGAAGTCTCTATGTGACACTCCGACCTTAAATCTTGGTCAAAACTTGATGTTAGACTTCGTGTTTAGACTCATTAGGTTTGCAGAGACTCTAAATAGCACTTAATGTCCTTTAAATCAACTATTTTGTTCATTTAAGTGGTCTATTTGAGTGGTTTTACTGATTTCTTGATTTTAACCAATTAGGTCATGTAGGGTTTGATTTCACTAGTCATTTTGATCGATTTCAGTCCCACAATACCTGTAGATGAACAACAGATCGGTTAGAAGCACAATCGGCAAGAAATCAAGCTAGAACGAATTTGGGCAGAGTGTCTCCGTATGAGCAGCTTTTTTGAACGATTTGAGGGGTGGTGAGAAATGTGACCGACTCACCCCTCTTTTATACTGTCTTAATGTTCAATCGTATGACTGGACCCATACGCATGTTTCAGTCGTGCGGCTGAGCCCATACTCATGCTTCAGTCGTGCAAATAGGGTTCAGTCGTGCGACAGGCTCATACTCCTTCATCCAGTCGTACGAATGGTTCATTCTGCTGATCCATTCATATGGATGTTCCATACTCATGGTCCAATCGCATGATTGCTCCATACTCATGGTCCAATCGTGTGTTTAGATCATACTTATGGTCCAATCGTGCGATTGGCTCATACTTATGATTCAATCGTGCGATTGGCTCATACTTATGAGTTTGATCTCAGACACTTTCACACACTTAAAGTTTTACCTTTTGATATAACGTTATGCACAATGATCATCTCAATCATGACCTTTTAATTTGACACACATTTGATCACCTTAAACGTGATCCTTTTAGTTTAAAACTATTTGATCACCTCATACGTGATCCTTTTAATTTGAAAACCTTTGATAACCTCAGACGTGATCCTTTTAATTTGAAACTGATTGGTCACCTCAGACGTGACCCCTTTTAGTAAGTGATCCACCGGATGTTGATTTCTTGTTGATATTGCAGCCACCATAAACACTGTTAGAGTAACCATAGAGATTGAAATCACTATTTCTTGGATACCAGGGACCTAGTTTAGGTGCTTCTTTAAGGTATCTAAAAATTTTCTTGGCAGCTATTAGGTGAGACACCTTTGGAGCAGCTTGATATCTTGCACAAATGCAAGTTGCAAACATGATATCAGGTCTACTTGCTGTGAGATACATCAGAGAACCAATAATCGCTCTATATTGATGTTGATCAGTATCCTCCCCCTCAGAATCAGGGCAGAGATTATGGTTTCTGGGTATAGGTGTTTTTGCTGCTTTACAATCTTTCATATCAAATCTTTCTAAGATATCATTGACATACTTAGATTGATTGATAAAGAACCCTTCCTTCATTTGCTTTACCTGAATTCCAAGGAAAAAGTCCATTTTTCCCATGGAACTCATCTCAAACTTCTTTTTCATAATGCTCTCAAAGTCTTTACACATTTGGTCATTTGAATAACCAAATACGATATCATCAACATAGACTTGAACGAGCAAGATGTCCTTCCCAGACTTCCTTATGAAAAGTGTCTTATCAATGGTACCTCTAGTGTAACCATTCTTCAGGAGAAACTGAGACAATGTCTCATACCACAGCGTAGTTGCTTGGTGCAGCCCATATAGAGCTTTATCCAATTTGCGCACATAGTTGGGATGCTGTGGATCTTCAAATCCCGGAGGTTGGCATACATAGAATTCCCTATCTATATCCCCATATAGAAAGGCACACTTGACATCAAGCGGGTAGACAGTGAAATTCTTGGATGCAGCATAAGCAAGGAAGATTCTAACTGCCTCAAGTCTTGCAACAGGTGCAAAGACATTAGTATAATCGATTCCCTCCTCTTGGGTGTATCCTTGAACCACCAGTCTTGCCTTGTTCTTGATAATCAAGCCTCTATCATCTCTCTTGTTTCTGAAAACCCATTTAGTGCCTATAGGTACTTGACCAGATGGTAGCGGACATAGGTTCCAAACCTTTTGTCTTTTGAATTGAAGCAGCTCCTCTTGCATTGATTCAACCCAGCTACTATCTTTCAAGGCATCTTCCACCTTCTTGGGTTCCATTTGGGATAAAAAGCATGAGTACAAACAGACATTCCCATTGTGAGTTTGTCCTCTTGTTCTCACGCTTTCAGAGACTTCCCCTATGATGTTCTCAGCTGGATGAGTGTTATGAATCCTAAGTCTAGGAATTACCTCCAGTTGCAAAGATAAATCCAAATTGGACATATTTTGCTCAGGAGCTTGAATACTTGGTCCGGCTGTTGTTTCAAGCTCATTCAATGAGGACTGATTGAATGAAGGAGAAACATCATCATTTGTTTGCTATGAAGCATCATCAACAGTTGTCTGTTCCTTCAAGATGTTGCTTTCATCAGCTTGGTGTTGTGCAGGGTCACCTGAAGAGATTTAAAAGTCAATAGGTGAACTGCTTGTTGAAGCTCCACTCTCTCTTGAGATGGTTATACTATCAGATCTTTCAATAGTGGGGACTTGATTTGCTGCAGCTCTTGGAGAACTTGGAATAGGTCTGGGAAGCTCAAACAGTTGATCTTTATCAGTGTCACTTTGAGCACCTGTTCCAGCTGAAACATTCTCACAAGATGGTTTAGAATAGTTTGGAAACAATTCTAAATCAAAGATATGATCAGGGCCATTCCCCCTAACACAAGGAGTGTGCTCATTGACTACAATGTTGGAAGATTCCTCAAATTGTTGATTTTTAATATTATAAACTCTATAAGCTTTAGAGTAAGAGGAATATCCAACAAAGATAGCATTATCCGACTTTTCTGCAAATTTTGCCAAATTGTCTTTTGTGTTAAGTATGGTACACCTGCTGCCAAAGGACCTTAGAAAGACAATGAACGGTGGCCTCTTGTTCCATAACTCATAAGGGGTTTTTCCATGTGGCTTTACTACAAGAACCCTGTTCTGCACATAGCATACAGTGCTGACTGCCTCTGCCCAGAATGTTAGAGGCATGTTAGAGGCAGCTTTGAATCAGCTAACATAGTCCGAGCAGCCTTAATAAGTGCCCTATTCCTCCACTCAACAACACCATTTTGTTGAGGAGTTCTGGGAGCACTATATTGTCTGGCTATCCCTTTTGAGTTACAAAATGAGTCGAGAACTTGGTTCTTAAACTCAGTCCCTTGATCACTTCTAATTATTTTAACCTTGTGATCAACATGATTTTCTATTTTAAGAATAAAAGATTTCAAAGTTTCAGCAGTTTCATCTTTGGTTCTTAAAAAGAATACCCATGTAAATCTAGTAAAGTCGTCAACAATCACAAGGCAATATGATTTCCTTCCAATGCTCATTATACTTGTGGGACCAAATAGATCCATGTGCAATAAGTGTAATGGGGTGGTGATGGAGTTAACAACTTTGGATTTGTGAGATGTCCTGTGTTGTTTCCCTTTCAGGCAAGCAACACAGTTATCTTTGCAGAAAAATTCCTTTTTAGGCAAACCATGTTCCAAGTTATTTTTAGCCAATTTATTCATTGTCTTAAATCTTACATGACACATTCGTTTATGCCATAGTGTTGACTCATCACCATCAGCTTTGGAAAGAAAGCATGATACTTCTCCCATTGGGGAAGCATTGTTCATATCCAGCTTGTACATATCCTTTTTCCTGGGAGATCTAAGAAGCACCAATTCCTGAGGAATTGTCATCCCGGGTTTGAGGATTATGCACTCATGTTCTATGAAGAGCATTTGATGCTTTTGATCACAGAATTGAGAAACACTTGACAAGTTGTGTTCAAGCTGCTTGACAAAGTTAACTTTGTCAACTTTTACTTTTCCATTGGATATACTTCCTCTGCCATAAATATATCCTCCGGCCTCACCTCCAAACTGGATAGGACCTCCATCATAATGTTGAAATTGTTGAAGGAAAGATCTGTTCCCTGTCAGTGCCTGGTTATCCACAATCCAAACATTGTTATTCTTGTCATATGGATGTCCCTGCACATAAGATGAGATGATTAGTTTTGATTGGAAACCCAAGCCTTATTGGTCCTAGGTTCTTCCAATGATAATGACATAATTGAACCAAAATTTATGCATGGGGGTTCAATGGATGTCTTTGAAGAAGAGGTTTGGGCTACAACATCTTCCTTGATCTTCCATTCCATCCCTTGGTTGATCATGGAGGATGAGCTTGTTGAAGCTTTTGTAGCTTGGCATTCTTCCGAAGCTTCTTTCTTTTCGGAAGAAGCCTTCACCACCTTTTCTTCCGAAGCAGTCTTCTTCTGGGATGGTTTCAAGGGGACTCTTTTATTCTTTTGAGTCTTGACAGCTTTAGCTTCCGAAGCCTTGCTTCGGAAACAAGCTTTCCCTTTTTCTTCACTTGAACCATTTGATATGGTCCAAATGAGAAACCTTCCCTGACTCCTTCCTTTTTAATATTATCTGCATAATGTGTGCTAGCAGGATTGTAGTAACAATCTTTGGCCATGTGTTTTTGCAGACCACACATTATGCATGCAATGTTAATCTTTTGGGAACTTGAGGATTGTTGTTTCTTGTTCCTTTTCTCTTCATTAGCAACCTTTCCCTTTAACTTCTGATCCTTTGGTAGGACAGGAGTGCTGGTATTACACCCCTTTCCTAAATTAGAGTTTCCAACCACCTGGAATCCAGCTGAGATGAATACACCCTTTTGCTTTGGGTCTATCTTCAGCTTAGACTCACCCACTTTCTTGGCAGTTTTTTTGGCTGCCTTAGCTCTGCTTCTTTTGGATTTGGTGGTGAGAGTTTGATCATCATTGGCAGGGGAGGGTATAATTACCTGGTTCTTCCCTGTGATGGTCTCCATGGTTGCATCAATCATTGACTCATGAGAAGGTGGGTCAGCAGATGGAACCTCTTGCTCCTCAGTACCATACCTTGGTTGTCTTATAGACTCATAGGAGTGTGGTGGGGTAATTTCATTGGTTCTCAACCCACCTTTGTTTTGGTAACAAAGTTTTGAGTGAGAGGATGATGCAAGAATGGCTTGGAAGTTCTGCTCGAAAATAGCATACTTCCTGGCTTGAGCCTCAGCTGTGACAAGCTGGGCTTGAGCCTCAGTCAATTTGGATATTAAATCCTTTATCTTAATCTTATAGTTTGTGTGTTCGTGTTTTAATAAGGACAAAGTTTTCTCTAACTCCTTAATTTTTCTTTTGTAGTCAGATTCAGCCCTTTTAAAATCAAATTTTAAAACATTTAGAGACTCAATATCGGATTTAATTTCCATATTGTAGTCCTAATACAATTTAATCTTAGCAATACAGGCAAGGGTACTGAGATGTTCATATACCTTATTTTCATCTGTTCTGGCCATGAGTGCTTGAGCAGGAGTCACATCCTGTACCATGAAGCTCCAGTCATCTTGAGCCATTGCAGCTGTTTCTGTTGACTTTCCGGTGGGCTTTGGTGTAGAGGGATGTGTGGAGGCCTGTGGGGTTCCCAGGTTGGACTTGGGAGCCTTGCATTCCCTTGCAAAATGACCAAGTTGGTTACAGTTGTAACATTTGGCCTTGGTTTCGTCAAACCCAAATTTGTTGTTGATTGGGTTCTGGGGAAATTGCCTTCCAGTTCTCTTAAAGAACTTCTTTACTCTGTAGGTTAGAAGAGCCATTTGTTGGACTATGTCCACGTATTCCACGTCATCCGGGCTGAAGCACTCTAGATCATCAAAGCAATAATGATAATCATTTGAGTGTCCACTTCCTGAGACAAAAGCACAGCTGTCCTGAAAGGAGCTTTGCTGAGCTTGTTGAGACCTTGGAGTCTCGGGAAATGTGATGTATGGCCCAGAAGAGCAAGATGGCTGCTAAGTGTAAGTCAGGTATTGTTGAGGCTGGGAGGTTCCTGAGCCTTCAGCAACCATTAAAGCATTGCTAGCAGGAAGACTCAAGGGTCTGCTTGTCTGATGACCCCTCTTACTTTCCATTTCCAAACGGTATCCATCAAGGATCCCATAGAGTTCGGTCATGGTGAGTGTATTCAGATTCTCTATTCTCTTGATAAAGACACAGTAGAATGTCCACTCATTGGGTAATGCACTCATGAACTTTCTTGTAAGGTCTCTGAGTTCATGAGCAATTCCCACATATTGGAGGGAAGAAATGAGATCCATGTACCTGAAGTATTGCTGGCTAAGAGTCTCTCCAGCAATATAGGTGAAGTTCTCGAACTGCTGCTTCAGTGAGTCTTTCTTAGAGTCATTTGAGCTTGAGTACATTTGAGCAAGCGCATCAAACAGTTCTTTGGCAGACTTGCAATGCTCAAACGCCACCATGATGGAGTTGGGAATTGCAGTCATGAGAACAGTCATAGCATTGCTGTCGATGTCCAGCTTCTTCCGGTCCTCATCAGGATAATCTTCAACAGCTTTCTTAATCATGTCACCCTTTCCACCAGCTACTTTTGGCTTATACGGGCCATTGACAATGGATTGCCACATCTTGCTGTCTTGATACCTGATGAAGCCTTCCATTCTTCTACTCCAGGACCTGAAGTTTTCAGGGGTGATGATGGGTGCTTTGGTCATCGTCCCCATCTCTACTTCAGATTTGTTGAGGGCCATTTTGAGTGAGGTATAAGGAGGAGTGAAAAACAGGTTGATTAGGATGGTAAGATCTCACAATCAAGAGCCTAAAATGCTCTGATACCAATTGCAAGATCGGTTTTATCACTTAAACACTTGGATTTCTCTCAAACTCACATACTAAACACTCAAATCAGATGAAGTAAAGTCTTTTACAAGAGTTGATAATAATATAATAAGTAGCAATGAACACACAAAAATAATTTTTAAGGCACTTGTATATATTACTTCTCAACTCAAGATATTACAAGACTCTTACAAGCATCATACATGAGTTACAATGAGAAACTATATATACTAGATCCTACAGCCGGATATACTTTGATACCAGCTGGAAACCTAAGACTAAAGCATATACTACAATGCTAAAGTTAAGGTATCTTAGATAAAGTATTATATAAGATATGGTAGTCATGACATGTCCATGACTTACCTTTTGTCACTAACTAAAGATGGCAATTGTACTAACATAAAAAGGTAAACAGTGGAATAAAGTATGGTCAACTACATGGCTTTTGAGAAAACGCCATGCAGTATCTCAGAGGTCTGCAGCGGAGTGTCAGAGAGACCATACTTATGTCCACTGGATAGTAGCAGTGTCTTCCGAAGGTAAGTTGGCTTCGGAAGAACAAGTTCTTCTGAAGCCACTTATACTTCCGAAGAGGCTTCTATACTTCCAAGGCTTGAGGACTTCTATACTTCGGAAGTTGACTTCAGATCTTTCATTCTAAGTGTTGATCTTCGGAAGTAAGTTCTTTGTCTTCGGAAGTTGGAGTTTTCCTTCGGAAGTAAGTAATACACTTTGTCTTCGGAAGAGTTCCTTTTTTCTTTGGAAGTTCCACACTTAGCTTCGGAAGTCTTTTATTTGTTGTACGAAAATCTTCTAAGTGATTTGGTTTTTGTTGCACCAGCCTTTCTAGATCCAACAGCTTTGTTGTCAATGTCCAGCCGTTTGTGGTCTTCTTTAGAATAATCTTCAACTGCCTTCTCTATCATATCACCATTTCAAGAAGGTGCAGCAACCTTTGGCTTGTAAGGTCCATTGGTGATAGACTTCCACATCTTGCTATCTTGATATCTGATGAAGCGCTCAATACGTCTGCTCCATGATCTAAAGTTTTTAGGGGTGATGATAGGTGCTTTGGTCATTGTCCCTAGTTCAAATTCAGATTTTTGGTTAAGGGCCATCTTTTAGTAAGGTGAGTGTATGAGTGATGAAAAGGTTGATTCGGATGGTGAGATCACACAATCAAGAGCCCAAGAAGCTCTGATACCAATTGCAGGTTTGAGTTTTGTCACTCAACACAATCTTGGTCTCTCAAACTCACTAATTCTCAAACGAAGTGATGATGCAGAATCCTATAAGAGTTGATAATAATATATTAAGTAAACAAAGCACAAGAGAATAATTCAAGATACTTGTATATATTACTTCTCAACTCAAAGTATTACAAGACTCTTACAAGCATGTTTACAGAGTTACAATAAGAAACTACATATACTACTATCTACAGCCGGTTATAATTTGATACCATCTAGGAACTTACAACAAAAGCAATACTACTATCTACAGCCGGTTATAATTTGATACCAGCTAGGAACTTACAACAAAAGCAAATACTACATTGCTAGAGGTAAGGTATCCTAGATAAAATACTATCTAAGATTTGGTAGTCATGACATGTCCATGACTTAACTTTTGTCAAAACCAAAGTTGGTAACTGTACTAACTGATAAGGAATGAACAATGGAAAAAGTATGGTCAACTACATTGGCGTCGGAAAGCAACATGCAGTATCTTAGAGATTTGCAGCAGAGTGTCAGAGGGACCATACTTATGTCCAGTGGTTCATAGTATGTTCTTCTGAAGGTTAACTGGCTTCGGAAGAACAAGTTTTTCCGAAGCCACTTATACTTCGGAAGGGGCTACTTCTTCCGAGGCTTGAGTTGTTCTTCAGGCTTTCATACTTCGGAAGTCATTGTCTTGAAATGTTCTAAGTGTTGAAACTTCGGAAGAGAGAAGACTTTGTCTTCGGAAGCTAGAGTTCCTCTTCGGAAGCTCTTTCAGACTTGACCTTCGGAAGCTCAGAATTTGCCTTCGGAAGTTCTATTTTTGCCTACGCAAATTCCTTTGTCAGTTGCACCAAAAATGTTCCAAGTGTTTGTTTTGGTTGCACCAGCCTTACTTGATCCAATATAGGATGTGAGATATGGCATGTCATAGTCACTAGTAAAAAGAAAATCTGCCTTTTGACTCTATATTTGATTTTGTTAGTCTAGATCAAATGTTACCAGCTGGCTTTCTAAACGTGGACGGCTGTAGAATGTAGTATAAAGTATCGTAGGTCCTTGTATATTTCTTTATGCTTTTTAACACTTGTAAAAGAACTTTAGAGCAACATAGAACATTCTTGAAAACCAATATCCTTGTGTTGTTTGTTCTTGTTTTGTCTTATATTTACTTGTGTTCTAAGTATCATATCATATTTGTTTCTAGTTCCCTATTTGATCTATTAAGTGTTCTTTACTATAATCTCCTCATTGTGTGTTGTGTTATAAGTGACCATTCCTTAAACGGTCCTGCAAGCATCTTTTGCAAAAAAAGAAAACTCAAACTAGCAAAAAAAAAGTTATCAACCAAACAAAAAAAAACATTGTGAAGTTAGAACCGAATCAGAACCTTGAATCCACACTTAAAAGCACAAAGTACATTATAAGAAAACAAAGCTAATACAACCACCGTAAAATGTTGCATTACGCCTTAAAAAGATTGTATTACCTTTGTATCAAGGGTTGTACTAGAAGCAGTTGGATTAGACCTAATGGCACAAAATACACAAGGATTACAAATTCCTTGTCGTATCATCATATGCATCAACATATGCACATCCTTTGGTCTTTTTACATGTTTATTCAAACAACATATGTACATTTTTTCTTGGTATAGCGCATAATTTATCTGTACTAATAGTAACTAAACATTAATAAATTTAGTAGCATTAAACAACAAAATACACAAAAATCACTAGGAAAACAAAAACATAAGACCATCTCACTAAACCCAACAAAACTTTTGGGATCAGCTGTATCTATATTTTTTGACACGTGCGGCATTCTTTGGCCCTAAATAACATTTCAATACATGCATTAATATATGCAACTAAACTTATAGATCTTGATCTAGTGCTTCATCCTCATCTTCTAAATCGTCATGGCATCATCCCCTTTCTGTCTCATATTTATTATTAATAGATGTAATATGGTCATTGTCCTCGTATTTATCATCTTGCTCAACATTATTGTCATTGGTAAATACAACACTATTAATGATTTAAAAAAGGAAAAATAAAATTAAAATAAAGGAAGTAACTACTTTAGTCAGTAAACATAAGTACGTTGACATCACAGTATACATTTGTTCCTATCTGTCACATCCCGGCGGAAGCGTGAAATGTTTGGGTGTGACTTTTGGCTCAAAACACATTGATTACAAAAACATACATTCACAACAGATAACTAAATATAAACTTTCATTAGATATTCTACTGTTGGGTTACATTTTTTTTACAAAACTTGTCTCTATGAGACTTTTGCCTATGATTTAATAACCCTACACCAAAATATTCATCATAATCACTTCATACAATCTCCCGGCTGGTAATGGATGTGAACATCCATTTAATGTTGAGATCCACTAAGTCCAAGGTTATCCAAACACATAACTTTCCTACTATTCATTATACATGTTGAATGTATACATGAAATTATAAAACATGTTGGTAACTTAAAAAAGCATACTCAAACAGTTAATTAAGTTAGTGAGAACATAGGTTTAATAATTAACATTAAGTTTTTTAATTGATGTAACATAAAGAAGTTCACAACCAAACCTATGGCGGGTGATTCATAACTATCACAAATATAAATCACAAAATCAATAATATAACATCATGACCCCTATTCGACAATCTCAACTAGGTCCAATTGGTGCAAGAAAAATGTTCCTAAGTAGCGCTACATATATCATCTGACGCTTCCTTATACGAATTAATGGTTGTGACTTAAGGCAATCAATGACAGTAACTTACCAAAACATGTTCCTAAGTAGCGCTACATATATTATATGATGGTTCGTTATACGAATTAATGGTTGTGACTTAAGGCAATGAATGACAATAACTTACCAAAATTCTCATTTATATTAGCATTAACAATAAAAACATATAGTATGTTTTTTCCTCCAAAAAATTATAAATAAAAATGGGTTATGTTACTCACCTTTGTTTCTGCAAACTAGTCAGATATTTCCTACAAAATAATTATTTATTAGAACAATTACTTATTCTAATAATCAATATTATTTTTGTATTCACTTTTATCTTTAGAAATACTATTAAATAAACTTTAATTTCGAAAACAGTAGTTAAAAGTCTCCAAAAATTGTAAAATTTTACAAACAGTAAGAATTTTATATCTAGATTAATGTTTTTTACTATTTTTAAAATTAATACTAGAAATAATTATCGGACTCTAAAAGTTTTGAAAATCAAAAAATTTATTCAATACAGTATGTGATAGTTTTTGTAAAATTTTCATGACTTTATCAATTGTTTTTCTATTTAATTTGGATTTTCTTCTTATTAATCATTCTAAAATATATAACTTTATCATACTAATGAATTAGTTCACGAAATTAATTCGGTAATTAAAGTATATTATAAGGATCATATATAAGTTTGTCAGAATTTTATTAAATCCTGTCATAAATCTTATATTTTCTTTCTTATTTCATCAGTTATATAAATTAATATATTTTATATAAATTTTTCTGAATTTCCAGTTTATTTTATTTATAATTTCTAAACAAATTTCTAAAAAACATTATTCCCACAATCACAGTTATTTAAATATCCAACCTATTTTAAACAAGTAAATTATGAAATAACATTTATTTTAACACTTTTAAACCCTTTTTCTATATATAAATCGTATGTTTCTATATGGAAATCAATTTTTTTATAAAGTTTCTAAAACTTGGAAACCATATTGTACTCATATATTTGTCCTTCAATGGTAAATAAAACATAATACTTGATCTTAAATTACAATAAAAGATTTTATAAACGGAAATGCCATCCACTGCCATTAAAGTAGCTTCCCACCTTGTTCCAACCCCAACAACATCATTTACCTGCCAACTAATATGCATAAAAGTCAGCTTCGCTGAGCGAGTTCTAGTTTTTAAATAATATAAGAAAATATAAAATTTATATTTCATATAATGACCACGCGTACAACATAATACATATCATTACTTGCATCATAAAAAGCATGTTCATTATCTTTCATTCTTTCATTATCTTTCACTTTATCATAATTGAGATTGCACAAAGAAGAGCTCTATGTTGATCGACAACAAATGTCGATCCTTGTTGGTACACATCTTCATGGTAGCTAACCCCCTACAGTTGATCCACACTGCCAAGCACATAGCCCACTCATGAATACGGATCAATCATTATACATTAGACTCACGTTGAAGTCGATCATAGTGCTTGCAAGACTTTTCATCATCAAATGGGCCCGAGGGTAACATTCATTAAGTTTCACTTTTCATTAATATCATCTTCCACTTTAATATATATAATACTTTACAGATAAACGACACAACATATCAAGTACATGCCATCATAAAAACATCACCGACCAGTCGCGAGATAGCGGGGGTTCGGGGGCGGCAGCCCCTGACAGCGGGGTCCTAGGGGCAGCTGCCCCTAGTGGGGTCCAAGGGGCAACGCCGCTGGCTGGGGCTGGGTTGCCAGGTCAGCGCAAAATTTTTTATTTTGAAGTATTTATATAACACATTTCCTTATAGAAAAATAGATCTTCCTGTTAAAACCTCTTGGAATCTTAGTCATTTAAAAACGTATAATTAGTATGCATAATAGCCCTAAAACATGGAAAAACTTATAAATAGGGGATCTAGAACTCACCTGGATACCGCGAGTAACCTCTAAACTAAGCTTTCTAGGCTAAGATCGCACTACACAGCCTGCAGATAAGTTAACACTTAAAGGAGTTAATTTCTGCCTAAATTCGCTGCTAATTTCGCTGCAAGAAAGCCAGTTTCGCTGCCAGTTTCGCCCAACTTTCATTGGAATTTTCATGGCTGCGAAACTATAGTTTCGCAGAACACCCACAGTTTCGCAGCTTAAATATGCAATTTCACTGGATGCATAGACAGTTTCGTAGATCGAGCTGAAATGACGAACCAACCCATTTTTAACCCAAAATCGCAACTTTTTACGTCCAAACCCTTAGTTTATCATCCATGAGGCTAAATGTAAGCTTTATACAAGTTTTCATACGTAAAAATGTGACCTTTATGCGATTCTTTGCAACTTTATAAAACCCAAAACCCTAGAATCCGGGTTTGATCTACAGAAGGGTTTAGAGGTCCATTCTTACCTGGATTTGTTGCTCCTTTTTTGTGGTTTGATGCTCAATCATTCAGACCTTCAATCCCTTAACCTTTGAAGCTCTAAATCTTGAGTTTTCTTCATTTTCTCTATCTATTCTCTTCTCTATGAATTTGGTGTCTAGGGTTGCAAATGAGGGAGATGGAGATGGTGGATTAAGGGGCTGATTATGGGCCCTTAATCACTTAGGCTCTTGCCCATAAACCCAATTTAGCCCATAACCCATTTCCATCTTTTATTAAATACCCAAAATTAAGCCCATTATTCTAGTTGACTCGTTTTGACTTTTCGGGGTGTTACATGCTGGGAGCCAAGAGAAAGATAGATGGTTGTGGTTTTTGGTTCGACGGAGTACCAAAAGGAAAAGAGATATGGATTTGGCTTTCATGATTACATCTATGTTTTAGGTAAGTGAGGTGTCTTGCTAGTGTGTGAGTGTCAAGTTTTTGAAGATTTTGAGTGTTAAAGATACTAGGTATTAACTTCTCCCACTAATTACTTTCTTAGTCCTTAAGTTGTGCTTATTTTTAGTTCTTAGTTTTTAAGTTATAGTTTATAGTTTAGTTAAGTTAGTTTAGTAATGCATTTATGAAGATTAATTTAGGTTTAGATTTATATTAACTTAATAATAGTTGGTTTAGTTGGTTAATGTTTAGTTAAGCTTTGATCTTATTTCATTACTTATAAATAGAAGCATGTACTGATCAAATGACTAATTGTATACACCTGATTTGATAGCTTACAAGCATGATCTAGCAGCTTACTAAATTCACAATGTTTACATTCATGCATACGTAAATACTTTTGCATGCATACATCTTCATGTAGCATATATATACGTGCTCAAACATACCTAAAACTCTAATAATTTAATAAAATAACATTAGCAAACTCCAATTAAACACATATACAAAGTACTACCTTATAAAAATTCTAGGAGTTCTAATTTGTGTAACCTTATTTTTAGGTTTGTCACATTCTTACCCCATAAAAAGAATTTCGTCCTGAAATTCATTTGTTGTTAGTATATGATGAGTGGAGAGTTTGTTTTTATAATATTCCTTTTCATTCAGTTTAACCTCAAATAAGTGAGGATATTTTCTTTTGATTTCATTTTCCCTTTCCCATCTAAATTCAAGTCCACGTTTTGAATCTCATTTGACCTTCACTATTGGGATCTTACATCTCTTTAAACTTAAAACTTCACTATCCATAATTACTACTTGTTCTTCCACAAAATGAAGTATCTCATCTTTCTTGATTTCCTTTAATAGTACCTTTAGTGTCTCATCAATCTGATATTTCTTCAAGTTGGATACATAAAAAGTGTTATGTACTCCACTTAACTCCTGAGGCCGGTCTAACTTGTATGCTACAACGCATATCGTATTGGTTATTTCAAAAATGCCAACATACTTATGGTTTAACTTATTCCTTTTCCTGAATCGAATAATTCCTTTTGATAGTGATACTTTTAAGTATACTTTATCTCCAATTTAAAATTCTAAAGGCTTTCTTGTTTTATCAGCATAACTCTTTTGTCTATCACGTGTTGCTTTCAATCTATCCTTAATTTCACTAATTTTATCAGATGTTTCCTGTATAAGTTCTGGACCAGTGAGTTATCTATCTCGTACCTCATTCTAACACAAAGGTGATCTACACTTCCATCCGTATAAGGCTTCAAAAGGAGCTACCCTGTAAGGATTCCTATAAGTTTAATGCAGCCAAAACATCCAAAGTCTTTCTTCATGCATGCACTGAAAAACAGAAGTAGAAATGCTTCGTAAGTTTTACACCTTGCATTAGCAATATTCTAAGTGTTAAATCTTCCAAAGCCAAGACCAACATCTTCTGAAGCCAAAAATGAAGTCTTCTGAAGCTTCAAAGACAAAGTCTTTCGAAGCCAAAGAGTGAAGACAGATTTCTTCCGAAGACTTTTAGATACATGCTTTTATCTAATATACTTTACCATAAAGCTGGACCACCTTTCCGCTGCAACTCTTATTAGCCACCAACTTACATGAGTTGGTGAAAAGATCCATGCTTTTGGTAACTGTACATTGAGGTCTTGAGTCTGTGATTTCTACATTATGTACTTTTATCCTTTTTGTAATATATTAGGATGTGAGCTATGGCATGTCATAGTCACTAGTCAAAAGGCAATCTGCCTTTTGACTCTACATTTGATTTTGTAGTTGTCAGGTCTTATGTATCCAACTGGCCTTCAAAGTATGGCCGGCTGTAGGATGTAGTATAAAGTATCTCAAGTACTTGTAACTTTTGATTGTATGCTTTGTAACATTTGTAAAAGAACTTGAGAAGCAATACACATCATTCTTGAAAACCAAATACTTCTGTTGTTAGCTATCTTGTTCTGTCTCATTTTTACTTGTGTTCTTAGCATATTTCATATAACTTAACCAGCTCCCTATTTTATTTATTAAGTGTTCTAAGGAACTCTCCTCATTGTGTTGTTGTGTTGTAATTGCATATCCTTCACTGGTCCTGCATTTGGTATCAGAGCATTCCAGAGTCTTGATATAAGATCTCACCATCTTAAGATCCCTCACACACACAAAATACTTAACAACTCAAATGCTAGCTATTACCAAAGCTGATATGGAAACTGGGACTATGACAAAGTCTCCACTGATCACTGCTGAAGACTTTGATACTTGGTGTCAAAGAATGGAAGGCTTCATCAAGTCTCAAGACTCCAGGATATGGGACTATGTTGTTAAAGGACCTTACATACCAAGCACCACTTCTGCTACTGGTGGTGGTATGATTCCAAAGGCTGTGGCTGATTACTTCGAAGAAGACAGGAAGAGAATAGAAATTTATTAGAAAGCCATGACCGCCCTTAAAACTGCTCTTCCAAACTCCATTTATAGAGGCTTCAAAAAGTGCAAAACTGCCGAGCAACTATGGGAAGCACTAAAGGTGATGTATGAGGGGTCCGCTGAAGCAAAAGAGAACAAGAAGGATCTCCTGAAGTAGCAATTTGAAAACATCACCTTCAAGGTAGGTGAAACCATGACTCAACAATACTTCAGGTATGTTGAGATTGTGGATACTCTAATGGATGTTGGAGTAACTCTCGAGAACAGGGACATTGTGTCACACCCCCGCTAAAAGCGGAAACACGGGGATGTAAGGAGATCGGGATCGTCATAACACATGGTAAGCGATAGAGATGCAATATAATAAATGATGACAAGCGTGTCATGACGACACCCGACAGCAAGGGGACTTGTGTCGTGTTTAGTCAATGTTCACGACAACAAAGCCATAAGCATAAACATGATAATGATTCACATAACCAAATAAGATGAAATTGTAATATGAATTCCCACAACCCGGGAACAAGTATCAAAAGATTGTAATTGTTTACACAGATTAACACATTGTTCAAGATAGTTGTTGTCAAAACATGTTAAGTCCCAAAAATGCATCCTAGGGTCTCCACTAAGGCAGCACACCTAGATTCCTGAACTTGCATGATCACCTGAAATGATATGCTCAAACGGTCAACATAATTGTTGGTGAGCTCGCAGGTTTAAGTAATAAATAAGTAAGTGATGCTGTATAAAGTAAGCGTTGCGGAATACCGTGAATACAGTTATATACACAAGTAAAATCACATGACATGAGCTTTCCATCCAAATCTAGCGACGTACACAAAGATATTGTCGGCATATATTCACCCAAGGGCCCGTTCCTGGCCACTGATGGTACCAACTAGTATACCATCGAACAAGGGTGGGGGTGTCAACCCAGTAGTACTACCAATACCTAACCGTCGGTTCCCACACTGGAATTAAATAGTTGCAAAGATAGAACCACACATCAGACCCAAGCATGTATCAGATAAGTACTTGTAACATAGTATCACGTTGATTCCTTGTATGTAAAATGTAAGTAAGTTGTACAACATTGAAAATGGGTGAGCATACTTTTCCCCCAAGTTGGAAATGATTGAAATATTGTATAAGCGTAAAAAGGGGCCACGAAACTCACTTGATAAGTGGTAAGTATGTAAGATCAAAGTTCCCAAATGTAGAATGCAAATGAACGGTCAAACACCTATTGAAAGTTATTGTTAAGCCTTAATGATATGAAATAAGCGCATAATAATGATCGGTTGGTTCGGGTTGTATCGGCTGGGTCGCGTGTAACTCACACAAACAGACACACGTACTAGACCTTATGTAGATCCAAGTACAAGACATTGTCGCCATCGTTGATGATATTTGAATAAAAGTTTTATTGTTATTGAAGAAGTATTAGTTAAATGTCAACAGTTATAAGTCGGTTGATAGTTGTAGAACGTTAGTTTAATTTGTTTTGAATAGTATTTGTGGCCTTGTTAGCGTTGACTTTAATATTTGTGGCCGAACAATGGCAACTGTGTTAATGTTACCTCAACATCACACGTCATACTCATACCACGCACAAGAAGGAAATCAAACACAACAATTACAGTCGCACGACAAGACCAGACGCACGACTCAACCTCCATATGCACGAATCAACCCTCAGTCGTGCGAATCAGCTTCATACGTACGATTGAGCCTTCATTCGTATGACAGGCATTCAGTCGTACCACACAACACCCAATCGCACGACTAAACCTCCATACGCACGAATCAACCTTCAATCGTGCGAATTAGCTACTTTCGTACGATTGAACCTTCATTCGTGCGATTGGACTCGAGTCGTGCGAAACACGCACAATCGCATTCATTCAGTCGGTCACCTGACTCAATCGCACACATTCATTCATACGCATGACTCAATCGCATACATTCATTCGCACGCATGACTCATTCGCACACATACACACAGTCGCACAACTCAGTCGCACGACATGCCCAGTCGCACAACTCAGTCGCACGATTGACTCGGATGCATGGTTCAGTCGCACGACTCACCCAGTTGCACGAGTCAATCGCATGACAGACCCAGTCGCCTGGACAGCAGAATCGCGACTGTGGTCGGGCTGAGCAGCCCCCGGCTGCTCTAACGCAAGTTTTACACAACAAGGACTTCCAGAAACACTCTACAAACATACACAAACACGAAACACAAGCAGAAAGACCTCACACGCACCCACACGACCTCATGTGTTCAGGTTGAACCCAAACACCTGATACCCTAGTTTGGACAGCCGTGAAAAATCAAGAAAAGAGACAATCAAGGTCGTCTACCTGCTAGAAAGGAGTAGACTAGGCTGTAGATGAAGCCTAGACGACGAAACGTCGAGATGTGAGGGTTACGATTGTTCACAGCCACATAACGCTATTTATTAAATCCAAATATATTAACCATAAGATTCAATTGTAACATTACAAGCAAAAGTTTCAACAAAGAATACATCATGTACAAATGTTACAAACAACATGATCATCCATTTTATCTCTAGGTCCAATCCTAGATGTGATAATCTTCAAAGAGTAGAACACATACTTGAGGTGTTCCTGAAACATGTTAAAAATAAAAGGTCAACATAAAAATGTTGGTGAGCATTCCATAGTTTTTAATACATAGATTATATAAAAGATGGCAATTCAAGTCATAAGTTAGTGAATAAAGTGATTAGGGATGTTATGAACAATGCAACAATCAAACCTCGACAAAGTTTTACAAGTCTCAAACGTTTACAAGATTATACGATCAGCTAAGTGTACTTGGATCAAACAAAGCAGGCTTGTCTGGCCCATAGATCTATGACTTCGCTGGGCTAGCAATAGTTAATGATTGTACACATAACGCCATAACATGGTAACCACAAAAGTTCAACTAACCACAACTTTGCATGATGAATTGCCATAAGATTACAAGTCTCAAATAAGTTTACAAGTGCAATGATAATAAATTAACATGTTTCACCCCAAAGTGTGAAAATAAGCAAAAAGGGGTATGGAAATACTCACATGGAAAACTCGCAATAATAGTGATGGTTGTAGAGTACATAAGAAAGCTTGGATGTTTAAAAGTAAAAGGTGATGTCCTAAATGATAAAAAGAAACAATAACTTGAGTTTGGGATTCATTACGAGAAGTTAGGACGCTTAGGAATACCAATAATCGAAAGGTAGATTGATAAACGATTATTGTACCAATTTTAGATTCTGGACAGAATTTTTGATACGTGTTTGAACATGTTTTTAAAATAGCAAACGGTTTCATAAAATTATAAAAATTTATACTTGACTAGTTCAAAGTCTCCCGGACAACTTTCATTCAGAAACAATTTTATGAAAAGATTTTTAAATAGGTCAAACAAGCAGCACAAGACAGAAGGTGCTGAAATACGCACTTATCTTGTAAAGGCTATTGTTGAGTCGTCCGATTGAGTTTGAAGACGTATAAACTGTCGTTGAAAAGTTAATTCAATGAACTTAATATTGGAGTCTGATTTTACTCAAATTTAGTTTGTTATGATCAAGTTATGGTCGGTTGAAGTAACATTATATTCTGCCAGAATTGTAGTAAGGCACTTATGTGCACTTTTAAAATCGTTAAAGCATGAAACGGGTTAGACATTTTATTATGTCAATATATGGTATATTAGTCTTTGTTTGAGTTATAAAAATATTCTAGTACTTTGGCTTAGCCATCATTTAGAACAATAATCTTGTTGAATAACCGAATGCAGCGGCATAGCCGTCCATATGCAAACGAGATTCTTTGTTTATGTTAGTATGTTGTTAGCTTAATTTAGGGATGTTAGTGATCGTTATAAGGTTAGTGATTATTAAAATGTTAATGATTAAAATAAATAGAGATTTAGTAGAAGAAAGAATAATAGTAAGAACATATAAGTCATGAAAATAATTGGATGGTAGGATGATTAAAATGTATAATATAAAAGCAATAAAAGATTACCTTAGTATTAAGAGTTCTTGAAATCTCTTGTAAAATAAAATTCTTCAAATTGTTCATAACCAATAGATGAAAGAAAGATATGAGAGTGAGATTTTTAGAGAATGAGCAAATGAAAAGTGAGGCCTAAGCCTTGCTTTTATACTTGAGGTTAGGAGGAGGTTATGAATGGTGTTAATGGTGATTTATAAGTCTTTTAAAAGGGCGTTATGATTGGAATTTGAAATAAATATAAAGTTAAATAATTTAAATAAATAAAAGAATAATTATAATTTAAAATTTAAATTCTTGAAGACTCTAATTTTAACAACTTTTTTTATAAAATATTTATAGACTTTATAAAACCAATTTGAATAATCAATCTAATTATTTATTTGTTAATCTTTATAACTTTTACAAAACTTATAAACTTTATAATTTGATTATTTATTTTCAGTATTTAAAATTCATAATTACTAATAAAACTTTATATAAGTTTATTAAAATTCATTTTATAACTTTATAAGTTTTAATAAGTCTTTTTCATTTAGTTATTTTTTGTAACATGATTAATAAACTTTATAATTTTATGAAAAATAATTATTTATCAATCAATAAGTTGATTACATATTTAATGTATTTGATCCATTTATTAAGTAAATTAATAATGGAAGCTCAAAATGAGTTCGGGTTTGGGTTTTAACTTGGAAAAATGGCGGATGTTACACCAAACACCTGAAACCCTAGTTTGGACAGCCGTGAAAAATCAAGAAAAGAGACAACCAAGGTCGTCTACCTGCTAGAAAGGAGTAGACTAGGCTGTAGATGAAGTCTAGACGACGAAAACGAGACCAAGCGGGTCGGATTTGGTGCTAGAATGAAGAAATGGTGTGAAGAAGAAGATGAAGTAGATGAAAATGAGAGATTAGAGCTGGAAATGGGTTTATATACCTAGCCCAAGTTTGCAAAGTGACAAGTTTAGTCCCTGCACTTAACCCCCGAGTTTCCCAAATTTGTTTCGGTTGAAAAACGACTTTAACAGATTAGTTATATTAATTGTAGAAATGCCTTTAATGATGTTTATAACTTAAAAATGGTTTTATTAATGACGTTTATTATATATAAAAATGATATATTGGGCGGTTTCGAAGATGAAAGTTTTAAAAGTTTTTAAAGTTAACATATGATTACAACGAATACACAAGCACAACGATGATAAGGCACACATGATATCCACATAAAGAGTTAATACAGATGAGGAATGATCGATCAAGGAAAAGTTAACGGAAAACCACGTTAATTGATGGACCTTAAGGTGACGGATGTCACACATTGTAAGGAAGTTTATGTCCTCTCTTCCTAGACAATGGACACATTATTGTGTTGTTATCTAGAGGACTGAGAACCTTAAGACTCTTACTCTCATAGAGTTGTATGGTATTCTTAGTGGCTACTAGATGGAGATGAACATGCAAAACTCATCTGGTAACTCCAGCAATCAACTGAGTTCAGCCCTCCATGTGGTTGAAAAGGAAAGTATTGAACCACAACATCATCTTATATGCTACACTAACAACTCACAAAAGGGCCCTTTCATCACCTTCCCAGAGACTCCAAAAGAAAGCTACACTCAAGGAAGTCCTTTCCAAGAAACAAGTTCTTCTCATGCCTTTATCTCTGCTGATGAAACCACATGCAACTTTTTCTTCACCCTTAAATATTTGGGCTGTATCCATCCAGATGATCTGGAGTACATGGAGATAGTCCAGCAGATGGCTATTCTCACTCATAAAGCTAAGAAGTTCTACAAGAGGACAGGGAGGAAGTTTCCAAGCAATACAACCAGTGGAAAGTTTAGGCTGGATAAAAGCAAAGTAAAGTGTTACAACTCTAATCGGATCGGACACTTTGCAAAGGAGTGTAAGGAACCAGGGATAAATGGTGACCAAACACAAGCCAGACCAAACTACACTGAGAAAGCTCCCAAGAATGAGAAGCCAAAACAACAAGCTGCAGCTGCTATTGAAGAAGGAGGCTTTGGCTGGAGCTTTCAGGTAGAAGATGCATCTCAAAACCAACCACTCATGGTAGACCATGATGAAGCCGAGGTATTGGAATATCTTTGTGCTCCTCAATGTATTGCTAAAGTTAATAAATACAGGTCCTATAACTTAGAAATGAGATTTGATCTTGAGTCCTTAAATATCTTAAAAGCTGATTTTAAGAGAGCTGAAAATGATTATAAACTAAAGATAAAGGACTTAGAGAAAACAATTTCAACTCTTAAACATGAGCACACAAACTTCATGACTCAGATCAAAGATCTCATTACTAAGTTAACTATATGCCAGGCTGAGCTTGTGATCAGCAAAGCCAAGGCAGAAAATATGTTCTTGATGAAGAGACCTTCAAGAACATAATATCCTCATCGTTGCATGCAAAAGTTTGTTATCAAAATAAGCAGGGACTGGGATCTTGTGAGATATCTCCTCCACATACAATCTTGTCTATAAGATCTCCTAGGTGTGGAACTTGTGAAGATGAGCTTCCCCTCATAGACCCTTTGACTGAAGAGGATGAAGAGGAGATAGTGAAGAATGGCTCTGAGAAGAGTGAAGAATAGCATTCTAAGAAGGGTCACCATCCCTCTAAGGAGAGTAAAGTTGTTGGGATGACCAAGTCCAAGAGAAAAAACTTGATCAGGAAGGCCAAAAGAAAGTCCAAGAAGGCTCAAGAGATCAAGGCCACCTTTAACTCTGACAGAAACAAGTATTCATTTCTGCAGGTTTTAAAGTGGTGAAAGCTTAAGACACCAACTTGAACTCCATAAACAAGAGTTCTGGTTCATGTCCAAATCATCCCATCATAAAGAAGAAGGCTGATCAGTTGTGCACCACTATTGTACAACCTGAACCATCCAGCTCCAAAGTTGGTTCTATCCCCACTAGAATTGCCACAGCATCTGCAAAGATGAAAATGGAGAAGGAAAGTGATCAAGTTCAGTCTTGTTCACAAAAGAAAACTCCTAGAAGGAAGAAAATAGCCTTTGTTATGTATGGGAATACTTCTCATCTTGCTAAGGATTGTGTTTACAATCCAAAGAGTACTCTCCACATGACTAAAAAGGAAATTTCTAAGAGTTTGGAGAAGAAGAAGCAAGCTTCGGAAGTAAAATCTCTTTCCTTTGGAAGCTCCAAAATGAAGAAGAAGACAAGTGGAAACTTGCCTTCAGAAGAAAATTTGGTCTCAGAAGAAATGAATACTTTCGAAACACTGAAGCCTGCTGCAGCGAAAGCAAGATCTTCCGAAGGTCGAGTCATCAAAACTTATGAAGTCAACAAAACATCCGAAGTATTGAAGGTCAAGTCTAAGCTTCCAAAGGTGGTGTGGAAGTCAAAGAAAGACCAAGTGGCTGAAAATTCTTGATCAAATGATCCTTCTAGCATGACTATAGGATCAATTACTGTTGCATTGTCTTCAACTTCTTTTAATGAGCCCAAGACCAATGAGGCTTGCGTTTCCAAATGTAACTAACCATCTCTTTTGTGCAAGAACAGCTCAAGACAAACAAAACTGTATGGATCATTGATGGTGGTTGTTCCAGGCACATGACAGGCAATAGGTCACTACTCTAAAAGTTTGAAAGAATTGATGGAGGACCAATTGCTTTTGGAGGAGATGCAGGGGGTTACATTACAGGAAGGGGCAAGGTCACAAATGGTAAGCTCAGCATTGAAAAGGTAAACTTTGTCAATGAGCTTGGGTACAATCTTCTGAGTGCATGCCACTTTTATGATCAGAGTCATAACATGCTCTTTACTGAGCATGAGTGCTTTGTTCTCAGGCTCGGGGTGGTCATTCCTCATGAGCACATCCTGCTCAGAGCCCCTAGGAAAGGGAAAATGTACAAGATGGATTTGCAAGAAATATCTCCCTCAGGAGAAATTTCATGCTTTCTATCTAAAGCAAAGAATGTGCCATGTAAACTTAAAAATATGAATAAATTAATTAAGAATGTTTTGGTAACTGGAATACCAAAGAAAGAGTTTACAAGTGACGACCACTGTGTTGCATGCTTGAAGGGGAAGCAACACAAGGTATCTTACAAGCCAAAGGAAAGAAATTCCATCATTAATCCCCTACACTTATTACATATGGATCTCTTTGGCCCCACCAATGTAATGAGTCTAGGAAGGACCTCTTATTGTTTGGTGATCACATATGATTTTACAAGATTCACTTGGGTCTTTTTTCTTAGAACTAAGGATGAGACCCCTGAGATTCTAAAGAATTTCATCTTAAAGATTGAGAATCAATGTGATCACAAGATCATAACCATAAGATGTGATCAAGGAACTGAATTCAGGAATCAAATCCTTGATAAATTTTGTGATGATAAAGGTATTACAAGAGAAGATAGTGCTCCCAGGACTCCTCAGCAAAATGGTGTTGCTGAGAGGAGAAATAGGACACTAATTGAAGCTGTAAGAACTATGTTGTGTGACTCTAGACTACCCATCACCTTCTGGGCAGAGGCAGTGAACACTGCTTGCTATGTGCAAAACAGAGTTTTAGTAGTTAGGACACATGGTAAGACTCCTTATGAACTTTGGCACAAGAGAAAACCTTTCATTGGTTTTTTCAGGTCAATTGGATGTCCTTGCACCATCTTGAATACCAAAGATCAAATTGCCAAGTTTGCAGAGAAATCAGATGATAGACATTTTATTGGATAGTCTTCTCAAGCTAAAGCTTATAGAGTATACAATCTTAGAGCTAGAGTAGTTGAGGAGTCAGCCAATGTGACTTTCAATGAGCACACTCCTTGTGTGAAAGGTTCTGGTCCGGATTGGCTATTTGATCTTGATTTAGTTACCAACTATTTTAACAAATCTTGTGAGTATGTTTCAGGATCCACAAATATACTACCTACAGTTGATCCTGACCTAAGATTTGAGCTAAGAAGACCTTCAAGCTACACATCTTCAGCTCTAGTGGTGACCAATCTTGCAAATACAACTTCTACCAGCACATCAATGACAAATCCTATTGATACGTCTGGGGTGCCTTCAAATTACAGCTTAGAGGCACAAAACTCAGATGAAGGAGCTTCAAATGTTGGAGAAAATGGTGGTGGTGAAAGTGATAATGAATTCCTTGATGCTGATAACCACTCCATTAAAGACAACATCAATGATGTCACACACACATTGGATAAAGTCAATCCTGATAAGTGTGCTGATGTGGATGATGAATCCTCCTTGCCAGATCAGAATTTCTCAAATTTAGATCTGTCTAAGCAACTTGCTTTGATCCCTTAGCTAAGGATCCACAAGTCTCATCATACCGCAAACATCATTGGAGATGTTAACTAAGGGGTGATGTAACACCGGAAATTTTCTTTGAAGCCAAAGAAAGATGAAAAATAAATAAAGTCCAAAGTCGAGGGACCAAACTTGCCAAACGAGAGAAAGATTGAAAGAGTGGGAGTATAAAAGGGGGAAGGCATCCCACACCCTCCCCCCACACTCACCATATTTCAGCCAAGAGAGAAGAGAAGGAGAAAAGGGAGAAAAGCTTGGTTCGGGTGGATTCGAGCGTGTAAAGGGAGAAAAGCTTGGTTCGGGTGGATTCGAGCGTGAAAATCGAAGTATAGCGGGTCTAATCGAAGCTCTTCTTGTCGGAATCATTTGTGTGAGTTCTAGGAACCCCTCTTTTACATGTTTTCAACTGATTTTGGGGCTGGAACACATCTAAAACCCGTTTTTGAAAAGTTGGGTGTTGACATGTTTTTATGCATATGTGTATGTGTTTGATGCGTATGGGGTTGGATTTCCGGCTTGTGTATGCTTGAATGATGTTGTGGTAGGTGATTCTAAGGTTTAGGATGGTTGATTTGGGCTAAAATCAAGTTTGGAAGAGCTTGGAGGCCGAAAGTGGCCGTTTGCGTTCGGTTGAACTGCATTTTGCATCAGCTAGGCCTAGGCGACCGACTGGAATGCGATTGGAGGTCATACGGCCGATTGGCGTGCGACTGAGGTCCATGCGCATGATTTCCATGCGACTGAGGTCCATACGCATGGAAGTCGTGCGATTGAAGTTCATGTGCCTGTAAGGCATGCGATTGAAGGATTATGCGACTGAGGCCTATGCGCCTGGAGGCCATGCGACTGAGGTTCATACGCACGAAGGTTATGCGACTGAGGTCCATGTGCCTGGAGGCCATGCGACTCAGGTCCATTCGCACGAAAGGTATGCGACTGAAGCCCATGCGCCTGAAGTCATGCGACTGAAGGCCATACGCATAAAAGCTATGCGACTGAGGGTCCATAGGCATAGATGTCCTTTCGCCCATAGGTCTATTTGCATAGGGTCCATTCGCCTGATGTCCATTCGCCTAAGTGTTCAGTCACCTGGAAGGCCATGCGACTTAAGGGTGTCCATACACCCAAGTAGGGCTCATGCGCTCGAAATAACAATAGTTTATTTTATGACTTTCGAGGGAAAGTGCAGTTGTGAGTTTTGACTTGGGAGGTTCCCGGAGGTTCGTGTAAGATGACTTTCGAGGTCATAGACGTTATGTTGGGCATGTTGATGATGTTGTTATGTATGATGTTATGTGTGATGTTATGCATGGTGGTGCGTGTGATACCTAGTATGTATGATGTGTGTTATGTACGTATGATGATGCCTGTATGGTGATGCTGTATGTTCAGTGTTTATGTTTATGTTCCTTAATATGTGTGATTATTTTCCCGTGGCTTTACGTCAAATGTTAATGAATGAAATGAAAGTATTATGTAACGAAAAGTGGAAGATAATGAAAAGAGGAACATGATGAATTAATGCATGCATTAATGAATGAATGAAAGTATGAAAGGCTTGCAAGCAAATTGTACAGAGGTGCACGGCTCTAAAATGCCGTAAGCTCAACTGCACATGGTTTAGCTAACCCTAAGGATACGCGCAGGGGTTCTAGTCTTTGTGACGGACCAACGTTGTGGTACATGGTGTATAGTGATTACTCACCTCGGTGCTGGTGCCACGCTTGTGCAGTGTGGAAGGCATTTATGAACTTCGGCCCAGTACTCGAGTTATGCATATCGTTGGGGGTGGAGTAGTGATTACTCACCTCGGTGCTAGTGCCAGGCTATGTGCAGTGTGGAAGTTATTTATGATCTTCGGCCCGGTACTCGAGTTATGCATATCGTTGGGGGTGTAGTATATGGATGGGAATTTGTCGCTTACCCCGGTGCTGGTGCCAGGCTATGTGTAGTGTGGAAGTCATTTATGAACTTCGGCCCAGTAGCCATATAGTTTAGGGCATAGATGTTGACACTGATCTTGAACGTGATGTAATGATGAACGAACGAATGAAAGAAAGAAAGTATGTATGAACGTGAATGATAATGACGTACGATGACTGAATGAAAGTTAATGAACGAACGATGAAGATAATAATATTATCTATGTGTATGTACGATGTGTGGTCATGTTCTAAAGCTTGACATGATTTGAAAGAAAGAAGTGAACGGTTTTAAACGAAAGAAAAGTATGTTTTATTATAAAACTAGAACTCACTCAGCAACGCTAACTTTTATGTGTTTCCAGTGGGCAGGTAAAGTTGCTGAGGATGGCACTAGGCGGCTACTCAGCTTATTTTGGATGGAATTCTTTTGTTTAATGCTTTTGTAATGTAATGGAACAAATATTCTGTAATTGGATAACGATTTATTATGTTGCAAAAGTTTTAATGATGAAATGGAATGATGTTTAATGTTTCTGCTGCAACGTTTTATGAAAGTTAAATGTAATTATATGTTTTATATGCGATGAGGAACCAACTGTAAGCGTCCTGTGAACGGGGCCTTACAAGTTGGTATCAGAGCCAAAGTTTAAGTGAAATGGGTAAATTTTCAAAATAAACCTTAACTTAAAGTGAGAATGGGACATAAGGGGAATAGGATGCCAATCTGAGTAGTTGCGTGCCATCATGTATTTCGTAATGTTAACCGGTATTATGTGCGTATGTTATGTTATTTATGTGTTGTATGTAGATTTAGATACTGATGTAGTTAGGATAGGTAATGCTCGGGGTATGAAGAGTAAAGTAAGTGGCTAATCACAACTGGCCACGGTAATTAGGGACTTACTATACTTGACATAAACTGAGTTGTTCCCTTCAATGACCATGTTGGTGTTTGAATCTTTCAGTGTGTGTGAGGATGGCCGGTGGTAGATCGTCTAAAGCTTCTCGTGGTGGAGGTGGTGGTGGACGTGGTGCTAAACCACGGGTCACAAGAGGAAGGCCTAGGGCCGAAGAGGTGGCTCATGAAGAACCTGAGACCCCTCATCCTGAGGCTGCTGATGTGAGTGAGAATTTGAGGTCCTCAATGAAAGAGGCAATTGGAAAGGAGGTTCATCAGGTCATGCAGATGATCCTACCGTCTATGGTGACCGAAGTGATTAAGGCTGTAAAGGAAGGAGAAAGGAAAGAGAGGAACAGGTCCTCGGAAGGACGGGAGCAATTGGAGCCTGAAACGGTTCCCTCTAATGATGAAGAAGAAGAAGAAGAAGAGCCTGCGCCGGAGGCGGCACGAGGCTGTAACTACGGGGTGTTCAACGATGCAAGCCCCCTACTTTCGATGGAAATGGCACCGCTGCTGCTGCTCACCGATGGGTGAGAGAAATGGAAGTTGTTTTGAACATCAGCGAATGCCGGAAGGATTAGAAAGTAAAGTTTGCAGCCCACTCTTTTGTGGACTCAGCTCTGTGTTGGTGGGATAATATTGTCCAAGTGGAGGGAAGCAGGGCTATCGGGAGAATGAGGTAGGCAGAGTTGAAGAGGCTGGTGATTGAGTAGTTCTGTCCTCACCGTGAGATGAACAAAGTTGAAAGAGAGTTCCTGCAGCTGGAGGCGGGAACCATGACACATCAGCAATATACCATGAAATTCAACGAAATGGCACGGCTGGTGCCGGATCAGGTGACGCCTCTGTCATGAAAGATTAAGAGATACATTCAGGGCTTGCCGGCTGATGTCCGTAGGCACATGATCGTTGCCCGACCGAGTACGTTTAGGTCGGCGGTTGATTTGGCGAGGAAATTATATGATGAAAGATCTATGGTGGTGACAGAAGTTAGAAAGAAAGGAGAGGATGATCGGGATTGGAACGGGAAGCGGTTTGGACGTAGCGGAGCAGCTCCAAGTAACAAAGGTGCACGGGTGGAGGACCAGCGTGTGGTCACACCTGATGCGGGGTCGGAATGGTGTGACAAGTATGGACACAAACACCCCGGGGAATGTAGATTGGGGACTTGAAGATCATGTTAGGTTGGACTCACTTTAGTATAGATGTTTACTTTACATTGTAATTTTGTTAGTTCCATTTTGTATTTTCTTAGTAATTAGCAGTTTTGGCAGTCCAGCGAAACTGTGAGCGAATCTATACATTCGCTCACAGTTTGCTGTTTTGGTTAACCCGGCGAACTTGTGTTCTGCCGGGCGAAACTATAGTTTCGGCATGACAGTTTTGCTGGTAGCGAAATTGTCAGCGAAACTATGACTGCTATATATACAATTGTCATTTCACTTTGTATGGCAAGCTTGCAAAACCCTAATCGTGGAATTCTGTTGCAAGCTACCATTTCTAAGCAGTTTCTTCATTGAAATACAATTGTGCTTGTTGTTATTGAGTGATATTGTTCATTTGAGTACCAATTATGTCTTGATTATTGTTGTTGTTTGGCTTGTGTGTTTGATATTGATCATATTATCATATCAATTGTACTGTTCATCGATCACATGGACCAACAATATGGTATCAGAGCCATAGTGCTCTTGATTTGTTGAGTTTTTGTGGTTTTGGTCAATATCTAGTTTCAATCAATTTTCATTGGATTATCAACTGTTTTTGGCATGGAAATTGATTGAATTATGCTTGTTCTTGATTGAGGAAGATTCTATAATCATCAGATCTCATATTCATTGAGTTTTGGATGATTTCATATTGATTTTGAGGTGAAAAAGGGTTTTGAGATCGATCAGCGAAACTACTGTTCTTGCAGCGAAACTGTCATCTTCATTCAGCGAAATTATGAGTTATTTTGGATCTGAAGTTGTTTTCTAGAGTTTCAGCGAAAGTACTCCCTTGAACGAAAGTTCAATAGTGTTTTTGACCAATCATCAAGCGAAATTGCTGTCGAATTTATTTCTGAACGAAAGTTCAAGCTTGTTTCCTGCGAAGTTAGCAGCGAAACTAAGCAATTGTTGTCTCTGTTCAAGCGAAAGTGCTGCTGAAATTGCAAGCGAAAGTGTTTGCGATAGTATTGTTTCAGCGAAACTGTTAATCAAGTCACCTCTTTCAGCGAATTTGTCAGCAAAATTATCAACTTGTCTGCCGAAACTATCATGTCGAAATTAACTACTCTTACACTTGCGGATCTTGAAAGTGTTGCTCCTAATAGACCTCCAAGACTCATTAATGGAGATAATTTTGAAGATTGGAAGAGATGTCTCAAAGCTTTCTTTTTCTACACAGATCATAATCAATGGGAATCAATTATTTCAGGTCCTCATAATTGTGCATCTTATGTTCTAAACAGGGTGCTAATTGTGAAAGATAAAGTGAAGACTCCTTATGAACTTTTTCATAAGAGGAAGCCACTAATTGATTTCTTTCGACCATTTGGCTGTTCTTGTACTCTTCTGAATACTCAATCCCAAAAGACAAAATTTGGTGTTGTTTCTGACGAGTGTTATTTTGTTGGATACTCTTCTTCACAAAAGGCGTACCGAGTTTATAACAAGATAACACGTATTGTTCAAGAGTCATTCTATGTTGATTGGCAAGAATCCAATCCTTCTGAAGTGAAATCTGAACCTGCATGGTTCTTTGATTCCGATACTGTGTTCAATTCATTTAATTTGCCAGTTTTCGATGATGATACGTCAATTCCATGTACTCAAACGAATATTATTCCATCATCTTCATCGTCTGTTCCATCCATTCCACAAGTAAATGATGCTGTTTCAATTGATGTTAGCTCATCGTCTCCGATGCCTGATCAAGCTCCATTATCTGATTCTTTATCTCCTACATCTCCTAACTTACCTGATTCAACACCTGTCATTGATACACCTTCATCTACTCCTTCTCCGGTGGCTGATACTTCTTCAACTATCTTTCCTTCTTCAAGTGATTATAAAACTTTGAAAGATCATCCGCTTGATAATGTGATTGGATCTGTTTTGAAGAAGTGATGAGCCAAAGGTTTGAAATGAGTATGATGGGTGAAATGTGCTTCTTTCTTGGCTTGCAAGTTGAACAACAGAAAGAAGGAATTCTTATTCACCAAGAGAAGTACATTAAAGATATTCTGAAGAAATTTAAGATGGATGATGCGTCTACTGAAATGACTCCTTTTACTGCTCAGACGTGTCTCACTCCAGATGAAAATGGAAAACCAGTTGATCCTCATCTTTTTCGGTCTATGATTGGCTCTCTCATGTATCTTACTGAAAGTCGTCCTGATATCACTTTCGCTGTTGGTTACTGTGCTAGATATCAGTCGGCTCCAAAGGAGTCTCATGAGAAAGCTGTCAAACGAATATTTCGTTATCTCAAAGGATCATCTCGTCTCGGACTGTGGTATCCATATGGTGGAAATTTTGATTTACATGCTTATTCTGATAGTGATTCCAATGGTTGCAGGTTAAACAGAAAATCTGTGTCCGGAGGTTGTCAATATTTGGGAAATTGTCTGGTATCTTGGCAGAGCAAGAAACAAACTACTGTTTCTCTTTCTACAGGGGAAGCTGAATATATTGCTGCATCTAGCTGCTGCTCTCAAGTTCTCTGGATCCAACACCAAATGATTGATTATGGAATTAATTTCCTTCATACACCTTTATTCTGTGATAATGAGGCTGCCATTGGAATTGCTAAAAATCCCATTCATCATTCTCGTACAAAGCATATTGAAACCCGAATTCATGCGACTCGTGATGCTAAGGAGAAGGGTTTCATTAATATTATTCCCATCGATACAAAAAATCAAAAAGCTGATCTTTTCACAAAAACGTTTGATAAACCTCGTTTTTATGAATTGATTTCTATGCTTGGGTTAATATCTTTTTAAATTTTCATTTTCTATTTCTTTGATAATAATTATAAAAAAAATAAAAAAAACAATTAAAAAAATCAATCAAGTTACAATTTTATTTATAATTATAGACAAATGAAAATAAAAATTTGGGGGAGTAATATCATTATTCTGAGATCGGATTTAACATGATGAGAAATGATTGTATATTCTCTAAATATTTCTTATTTACATGACCAGTAATTCTATGAGAAATGATAGTAACTGTTACTAGATTCTGTTTCACATTAAAATAAAAAGAAATGGATCAGATTCTTTGACGATATGCTTGATAGACTCAGCCTGATGAATGAAGTAGACAGCAGCTTTATGATTAAATTAAACTTTATGCTTAAGAATGCCTGGATTTACTCATTCATTTTGGATTGCACAAAAACTGAGTCCTGACAAAAATTGGATTGAGAATGAATCTTTTGTTCATTTTGCTTTGTTATGTCATCATTCTCTGCTGGTTTATTTTGTGTCAAGATGTCTTGTGTCTGTGCTTATCTCCTCTGCTGTACGTGAGTACTGACCTGGAGTGATGATCTCCTCTGCTGTACTATAGTACTGACCTGAAGCTCTCATCAGCACATGTTCAAATGGTTATCTCCTCTGTTATACGTGAGTATAGATCTGGAGCTCTTACCATTTTGATATAATTATGTCAAATCATCTTATCGATGAATTTCTCTTAGAATGAAATATTCTGTGTATAATCATTTGCACACTTATCCACAAATCTTGTTCTATGAAGATTGATTCATAATTCAATAAATCCTGAGGTTGGGTGTGGGTTTTTACCAAATGATTGTGGGGTCTTAGCATTCTAAAGCATCTAATCGAACCTTAAATGAATCATAAGCTGTTGTTTGAAAAAGGATAAGGCATGAGTTTAAGTGGACAATTATATCAGCAATCGTTATTGATTTGTTCTAATTTCAGTTGTTTCTGTGCAGATTGTGATCAGATCTTGTATTCAGTATGATCTCATGACTGGTAGATGATTTTTAATCATCATTATGTTCTAAAATATTTAGAGAATGTGATCTCTAATTATTTTAGATCTCATTATGTGATGTGCTTCCTTTGAATATTATAATTTAAAAAAAAATAATAATATAATAATAAAAAAATTTAAAAAAAAATAAAAAATTTAATAAAAAATAAAAAAAATAAAATAAAAAAAAATAAAATAAAAAATAAAAATAAAAAATGGTGCGAAATTATTCTTTCGCTAATAGCTTCGCTAAGCGAAACTGCAATTTCGCTAGGTTTGCTTATAAGTTGTTAACCAGTTATCTTTTAGCGAAATTATAGTTTCACTCGGCGAAACTGTAAATTCGCTTGACGAATTTATAGTTTCACTGCCAGCGAAACTGTTGGCTATATAAGTCAATTTTGCGAAATTTATGTCATAATTTTGCGAAATTGTTCAGTTTCTCTTTTTTAGGGTTTTACAGTTACCTAGACGGCGATTTTGTTTTGTGATCGTTATTTGGACTGATTTTGAGTGTTGTTCTCTTCGTATGTGAGTTTCGAACTTAGATTGACTATTTAATCTGGATTACATCATGTTTTGATAAGGAATCTGGATTATGTCGCTTCGGTGGTTTCGCTGTTCGTTCAGCGAAACTACTGAAGTTTCAGCGAAATTGAACGAAAGTTCACATTCTTTCAGCGAAACTGTAAAGTTATGCTGTCCGAGCGAATTTAACAGTTTCGCCATATCTTATCTAATTTCGCAATGACTAATCCTTATTTCACACAGTTTCGTCTATATTTTCATGAGTCAGCGAAACTAATTTGTAATAGCGAAACTAAATTAATTTTTGGTTAAACTAATTGCGAAACTACTTTGAATCATTCTAATCTTGTCGAAAGTATTTTTTGTTCTGCGAAATTAACAAGTTTCTATGAGCGAAACTATAGTTTCGCTCGTCGAAACTGTTTGTTTTTCTTGTCTTAGTGAGCGAAACTATTGTTTCGCTTGCTGAAATTGATTGTTTCTTTTGTTTTTATCTTATTTTTCTTATTTTCAGTATTTCTTATTCAAATTTATTTGTTGATCTTTTCAGGTTATTATGGCGAATCTCAAGTTTGACGAGAGGAATAACATCACTGCCATATTAGATGACACTTTGCCAAAGGCGGCCAGATTTCGTGATTGTATTAGATGGCTCCAAAGATCACCCATTGCATATGCGATTTCTCACTCACCCACTATCTATGATCTTCACATTAGAGACTTTTGGAGATCAGCTGAATACAACACCGGAGGAGATGTTCAGAGGATCACAGCTAGAGTGCTTGATCATGATATATCTATTACTGCTGAGAACGTGTCGAGGATTCTTAGACTGGAAGATGATACTGGTGATGAAGTTGATATGACGGAATCTGAAGTATTCCAAGCTTTCAGGCAAATGGGATATGAGGGACCAGTCTTTGGTTCGAGGAAAGAGATTAAAAAGTCCTTTTTATCTAAAGAATGGAGATATATAGCTCACGAGTTTATTATGTGCTTAGATCACCGTAAGGGTGGATCTGATGGACTTAACCTTGACTGGGCCAAAGCTATGGTGATATGTTGCAAAGGGGAGAAAGCAAACATTGCTAGATTGATCTTTGCGTGTATGGCAGAAAATGTGATGGCGGTGAAAAAGGATAAATGGTTGTTATATCCTCGTTTTATTCAGATGATTATTGATGATTTGATTCCTGATGTTCCTAAACATGGTGAAGTTAAGAGATTAGTTCAGATGAACCCTCGGATATTTGCAGATTGCTGTGCTATACGCCATGATTTCAGTGGTAAAATAACCCATCTCTGGGAAAACATGTACCCACCAGAGCGATGGAATTATATCAGACGGGTCGATGAGTCTGAAAACAAAAGAGCTGAGGAAACAAGGGTGAAACAAGCTGATGCAGCTAAGAAAAGAAAGAGATATGCAAAAGAGAAAGATTATGATTTTGAAGAAGACATAGATACACAAGCAGAAGAGATAAGGGTGGAGAAGGAACGAAGGTCTAAAAAGAGAACTGACTTTGTTGAGCCTGAACGAAGAACAAAACATAGACACGAGGGTTTCACAGCAGGGAAAGAAGCTAGTGCTGGTCTTGATGAGGATGTGATTCGTGGTCTAAATACTTCATTGGCAAATGAGTTAAGTATGATAAAGACTAAACTGATGAATCAGGAGATTAGGGAGCAACAGAAAGATGAGGTCATTGAAGGAATGAAAAAGATGTTGGTTGATCAGAATAGTTTGATTAAGAGGTTATTTGAAGAAATTTCACAGATGAAAGCTGCTGCTGGCCTACCCAGTCAACTAACTCAATCTGAGTTAGATGATATGACTGATATATCTAAGTACCCATTCTTGAATATGGGTACCTCATCCAAGGTAGGAGAGGGCACCTCTGGAGCAGCTGATACTGAAGCAAGAGAACAAGAGATTCCTAGAGAAGAGGCTGGCAGAAATGATGAAGATGAGATTGTTGAGGCTGGGTTTGTTAATCTACAGTTTGATTTTGATAAGGATATTTTCGGAGAAGAAGTGATCGTTACAGCTACTCATGAGGAAGTATCAGATAAAGGAAAAAGGTTGATTGATGAAGAAGAGGAGGATGAGCAGTTGGTTGATTATGATTCTGAACCGGAATTCTATGAAGTAGATGAGAGACCTTTGGTGTATGTGGCTAAGAAGGGAGATGATGAGAATGATGTGTTTGAGATGGATAAGAGTGATTGGTTGGTAAAGGAGAAGGAGGCTGAAGAACTTACTCCTCTGTTTCAAAATATGGAGGGTTTGAGCAGAAAAGAGGCAGACAAGAAGATAATCAGTTGGTGTTATAATCCTTTCTTAAAGATGTTTTTGATTAAAAGAAGAGGAGGTAATATCAGTTACATGCTCAAGAGGAAGGCGTTTAAGACCTTGCCTAAATGGGATCTGAGACGGTTGGCTACCTTGCCTTTGATTAATGCTCATTTAAGTGAAAGAGCAGTATTTCTGGAGAAGGAGATTAAAAATGGCATTAATGATAATTTTGAGTCATTTGGATTTATGAAGGCTGAACGAAAGAGATCGAAGAAAGATAAAGACTGGGAGACTGGGAAAGGGAGAATTGTTTTGAGAGTCAAACCACCTAAGACTGTAAACAGAGTAAGACTGGCTGATCCTCTTCCTCCTCGTTTACAGGACTTTGAGAAGTGGTTCTATGATAATAACACTGGTGAGGCTGTGATTAGAGCCAAACAAGGAAGAGAATTTAGGGTGTTTGACCCAATGGAGTTATTCAGCTTCTGTGATGAAGATCTCTTGATTCTCTGTGAAAATCATATAAAGGCCGGGGCAGGTGAGGAAACAAGAAAGGAGGCAAGCTTGTTTATGAATGTGGCGAACAAAATAAGGGGAGTACGGGCAGAGGTAAAGAGTTTGGCTGAAAAGGTGAGAGCACAAGATGACTTTGCCATGGATGTTCAAGACTTGACAAGGCAGTTTGCTAGAGCTAGTGGTCATTCGGAGGAAGCTGATGATGCAGGAACTAATCTTGGAGAATCAGTGGCTGAAGCTTCTAAAGACGTTGCTGCAGGAGGGGATGAAGATAGACCAACAGCAGCTGAGGAAACGGGAGCTGAAGAGTCAAACCAAGAGCAGTGAAGATAGTGAGGTCCAACCTAGGGGGAGTATTGAAGATCATGTTAGGTTGGACTCACTTTAGTATAGATGTTTACTTTACATTGTAATAGGACTTGTGTTAGTTTCATTTTGTATTTTGTTTGTAATTAGAAGTTTTGACAGTCCACCGAAACTGTGAGCGAATCTATAGTTTCGCTCACAGTTTGCTGTTTTGGTTCACCCGGCGAACTTGTGTTCTGCCGGGCGAAACTATAGTTTCGGCATGACAGTTTCGCTGGTAGCGAAACTGTCAGCGAAACTATGACTGCTATATATACTATTGTCATTTCATTTTGCATGATAAGTTTGCAAAACCCTAATCGTGGAATTCTGTTGCAAACTATCATTTTCAAGCAGTTACTTCATTGAAATACAATTGTGCTTATTGTTATTGAGTGAGTTTGTTCATTTGAATATCAATTATGTCTTGATTCATCATATTCATCTCTCAATTGTTTGTTATTTGGTTTGTGTATTTGATATTGATCAAATTATCTTATCAATTGTACTGTTCATCGATCACATGGACCAACAAATGGAATGATGTTTAATGTTTCTGCTGCAACGTTTTATGAAAATTAAATGTAATTATATGTTTTATGTGCGATGAGGAATCAACTATAAGCATCCCGGGAACAAGGCCTTACAGGTGAGAACAAGAGGACAAACCCATGATGCAAATGTTTGTCTTCACTCTTGTTTCTTGTCCTAGATAGAGCCAAAGAAGATTTATGAGGCTCTAAAGGATGGAAATTGGGTTGAAGCCATGCAAGAGGAGTTGCTTCAATTCAAAAGGCAAAAGGTTTTGAACCTATGTCCTCTTCCTCAAGGGAAGACTACCATAGGAACCAAATGGGTGTTTATGAATAAGAAGGATGATAGAGGACTTGTCATCAAGAACAAGGCAAGACTAGTTGTTCAAGGGTATACTCAAGAAGAAGGGATTGAATACACAGATGTTTTTGCTCCTGTAGCAAGACTTGAAGCTGTCAGGATATTCCTAGCTTGGTCTACCAAGTTGATGTCAAGTGTGCTTTTCTTTATGGGGTGATTGATGAAGAGGTGTATGTCAGACAACTGTCACACCCTAGGCCCAGGTAGGGTGGGACGTCACAGACTAGCATTACATATGGCAGCGGAAACAAACCATCATAAGAGCACAAAAGGAGAGACCATCACATGGCATTAAAATTTAAAATAAACCCGGGCTAGAAACAGATCTAGCCCCCAAATTAAATTGTACATCCAACATAAGGACAAAATGTACTCATCAACAATAATTATAAAGTGATCAAATTGTTTTTAAAATCAGACAAGCCAATGCCATGGTCACTGTGCTAGGTCAAGGTCTTCAACAATAGCTAGAGTCCCTTCATGGATTACCTGAAACATGCTCAAAAAGAAATTATGTCAAATAAAAAGTTGGTGAATTCAAGTGCTTAAAGTTATAAAAAAAAGGATTCAAAAGAATCCATATTTGATTTAACAGAATCAAAGACTCACTGTTGTGGGGGATCACAATCAACCCTGCACTCAGTCCCGGCTAGCCTCTTCAAAAGTTGTGTTTTACCGGTTAATCCCGAAGGAATAACTAAGCCAAAAAGTGGACCATACCTGCCGGATGGTTAACCTAGTATCTTATAAAAACTTGTCACATGCCACAAACGACCCCATAGGATCTCAGTGTGGTACCCTTCTTGTTCATCACGGAAGGCACTATGTGTGGGGGATTCCCCAAGTAGATCTACCCATTTAAAACAAGCGGTTCACACAAGAATTAATGATCGTGATACAAATATAAGCAGGTTCTAACATTAACCCCAACATTCAAGCATCATACAATAGCTCATAAAATTTTTCAAATCAAATATAGCATGTTTCATCCCAAAAACAGTAGTAAAAAGGAAACACTAGAACTCACCTTAAAATTCAAGCAAAAAGGTTTCTTCGTGTGCCGGGAAAAGTCTCAAGTCTAGCACCCTACCATCAAGATTTAAGTGTTAAGTCACTAATTCTAGGGTTATGGAGATGCATTAGGTGTGTCATGATGTTAGTGCCTTACTAGCTTTTGATTTGCTAAGTTTTTATATAAAAAGTTTCCTTTTATAGTAAGTTAGGGTTTCTTAGGAAAGAATATATGATTTACCATATTAAATCACATATATAAGTTAGTTTGAGTCTTTTAAGTGATTTTTGGTCCAAGGGGGTCGGTTTATTGAACTTTAGCAAAATTTACAGTTTAGTCCTCCAAGTTTCCAAAATTTACAATTTCTACCCCAAAGTTTGATTTCTTGCATTTAATGACTTTTATGTCCAAATATTAGTTTCTTAATGTTAAATAACTGATTTTAAGTAAGTTCATACAAAAATTTCAGAATTTAGTTCTGGGTTACATATTTTTATGTCTTCTGTTACCGGTTACGGTAAAACCGAAGGTTTTTACGATTAAGTGTTGATTTTCATATTTCTAGCCTTAGATCCATTAAATATTATTTTAATGAATTTTTATAAGTTTTTAATCAGTTAAAGATGTATTACAAGTTCCTATTAGGTGAAAGTCCACATTTTAAGTTTAACCCGTTAAAACGCGTTTTTACTAGAAATTGACCGTTCAAAAACTTGTTTGACCAATTTTTCACCATAATTAAGTCTTATAGCTCCTAACTTACTGAAATAACATGTTTTACCTAGATTTTTGGTTTATTATCTTGTTTCCAAGATTTTCTTCCAAACGTTACTTGGTTAAGACCCGTTTTTAACTAAAAATTCCATTTAACCCATTCTTTGACCATTTATTCAACAAATCCAGTCCAGATACTTTGTTAATCCTTTAGAACCTGGAATACTTTTTAAGATGGTTAAAATCCATGCTTTCTTGTTTTTAAGTCATTTTACCACTTTTCGGGTCCCCGAATATGTCCAAATTGTTTATAAGTCTATGACATTAACATTTTCAGCCATTAACATCTCATCATACCCCCAAAATCATCCAAAACCTACTGAAATATCATATCTAACACACAGATTCAACAAACAACCTATGAACAAGATGGAAACTTAGAGATTACACAATTTTCATCCATTACACTTATGTAAAACATTATATATTGTGTTTGTGTAAAACATTATATCTTGTGTTTATATATTACCCAAACCCTTTGTAAATTTAAAATCAGGTTATTAGAAGGTTATAAAACTCATTTTGATCAGGTTACACGTTTAGCTTCGAAAGATTACTAGTTGTGCAAGTTGGATGGTGTAAATACACCCAAAAAGAGGGTTTTCTAGGTGTAAACCGTGTTACACCTATAGAATGACATATATTACGTGTGAGATACCTTCAAGAACGTGAGAAGATCTTTAGGAACAAGGTTGTAGTAGCAAGTTTCTGTTAGATACAAGAATGGTAAGATTTTGAGCGAAAAATGAAGACAAACACATGAAATGGCCAAAACCGGGTGACATGAAGCTTACACTTGGTGTAGCCCGCGGTTTGGAGTGTGTAGCTAGACAAGGATGGTCTAGAAACCCTTGGAGAAGGCTGCAAGACCCGAGCACCACAAGCTCACAAACCTTCACTTCCTTGCGGTTTGAGCTTGGCCGATGCTTGTGTTGTAGTTGTTCTTCGAATGTGGCTGGGATTAGAGAGCGTTAGGACCGTGTACGTATGGAGTACTAATAGATTCTATGCTTATACCAAATCAAATAGTGCGAAATCCTATTTGACTGGCGATCCAATTAGTGAGAACAATTACCCGATCGATATATGATTGAAACTAAACGTTATGAATGAATAGAGATCGATCAGGAATGATCTATGAACTTAGACAGGCTTCCTTGGACGTTCTGGACGGCTAGGGTTCGTAAGAATATCATGTGTTTTCAATTGTTATGTTTTTCCACGATTTAAGTGGTATTTATAGGTTAGGGGTTTCCAATCGTACGACTGAACCATTTGCATGGTTCAGTTGTGCGACTGAATCATGCGATTTATCCATACGCACGACTGATGGTTTAGTCGTGCGACTGAGTCAATCTTATGTCTCAATCGTGCGACTGATCCAGTCTTCTGGTTCAGTCGTGCGATTGGTCCATAAGCATGATGTATTCATGCGTATGGTCCATAAGTATGTTCCATTCGCATGAAGACTCATCCGACTAGGTTGAACATATTTCTCAATCATTATTGACCAAGAACTATACACAACAACCTCAAACCTATATACTAAGTTCATCCATATACATTATACTTCAACACAATAATAATATGAAATAAATAAACATGAATAAACATTAATCACATATTATATTTCATTGAACCAATTCATTACACATGTGTAAGACATGAAAGAATTTTACATTAAAGCTAATAAACTAGGAACAACATGTATCTACAAACTCCCCTTTGGTCCTAGTTTTCTCTATTATCTAACACTCTTCACATGGTCTTGGAACTTCTTGTACTTCTCCTCTTTGGTAACTCCTGCATGTATTTCAAATGCAAAGCAGAGTCTTATCACGTGTTGAAACTGGAGAGCTTGTACAATATCTTGCGTGTCATAGAACAGTGGCCACTTGTATAATGGGTAGACATCTTTGGCCGACAAGTTTGTTAGCTACATAGGGTCAAATACCCGGATAGTCTCTATCTTTCCTTCTTTATTCAGCACTATGACCGCTTCACCCGTCCTCCAATCATAATACCACCATTTGAAGTTCGGAGTGAAGTCCTGAGGCATTTCCCGCAAGGGAATCTTAGACATCGTGCGCGGAGGACTCCACTTCAGCACGACCTTTGGCTTTCCAGATATAGGATCCACTTCAGACTTATGAATTAACCTCTTAGGTTGTTGAGGTCTGAAGTTCACCTATCTGGTGTGGTATTCCTTCTTTAATGCTGCCTCAAACCTACCTGACATCTTTCTTGGATTAGCATATGGTAGATCTAAGCATGCCAGTCGGTTGAGCTCAAAACCAGGAAGAGTCTTCAGATCATGAGGATATCTGAAGTACTCAATCCTCTTCTCTCTCTTAACAGCATACACGTCCAAATATTCAAAATACGCCCATGCTATGATCTTGCAAGACACTTTCTGATGACGTTTGACTCTCTAAAGCTTTTTGTAGGCATTCTGCTTTTAGGGCGTGCGCTGGGCTTTCATCTCAGCAAAACAAGCTGCCCATTCAGCTTTCTTGATATCAACGTTTTCGTCTGTAGCTTGGGCAGTGCTTTCTTCTTTATCCATTTCTTTTTCAACTTCATCCAGCTTCTCCAAAGTACCACTGTCGAAGGTTTCACCCAAATTGGGGATAGCATGTCCGTCCAGATCAGTGTACTGAGGATAATGATCAGCAGTGATGTCCTCTATCTCCATTTCTTCGACATCGTTAAGTTCATCGTCACTAGCCACATCAACTGTAGGAGTATCTTTGACCAACTTATCCGGATTTAGCCTGAACATTTCAGCCAGCTGTTCATCCGTTAGGTCGTGTATGATCTCTCCCTCCTCTGGAGTGTAGCTCACAGACCTTCTAACTATCCCTTGCATGTCAAGAATCATGGTTAATTAAGTCTTGACCTGCTAAAGAGGTTAAACATCAAATTAATCTGTTTGTTGAGCTTCATCTGTTTGATTAGACATTAAGTACATCACACATAAGTCATTATATGAAACATTAAGGTATAAACAAACTTAAAGGATCAATAATTACATTAATGTAATATATAATTCAAGTACAAAAGTTTTTAAACACAAAAACATCTAATCATTACTTTGTCTTGAATAGTGGGTTCTTCAGCTGGAGGAGCGGAGGACGAGGCTCATTGATCTTGACTCCATTTGGTCCACCTCTCTTGAGCTCGAGGAGAGGCTGATGCAGCAGCATCACCTTCCTGGTCATCCTCATCCTCTCTATCTTTCCCGCTAGCCCCATCTTCTCCAACATCCTCCTCACAGTCATCTTCATCCTCCTCCTCCTCCTCATCATCATCATCATCATCATCATCATCATCATCATCATCATCATCACCATCATCATCATCATCACCATCATCATCATCATCACCATCACCATCCTTGATTTTAGGAGGCTCGCTCTTTGACCCTTTCAGCTTTAACAGTATTCTCTTATTTTTCTTCTCAAGCTTCTCAATTCTCTTCCCTGGAGAGCTCAGCCTAAAGCCCTCTCATACTGATCACTCCTCTCAATCAGCTGTGTAATCTGCTTTCCTTGGGCGTAGTTGATTGCTATGAGCTGATTAATCTGATTTGCCCTCATGTGATCTGTCGCTAACAACTTTAGCACCAACCTGTTGAGGTTAGCTAGCTGTTCCTCTAACCCAACATTGGGTAGAGTAGAATCATGGGTCATTTGGGCTTGGGTGGAGGTCCCGACTTGGTGGGTGGTGGTAGTGGTGGATGTGGTGAATATGGGAGGTGGAGTGTGAGTGGGATGTGGAGGAATGGTTGTGGTAGTGGTGGTGGATTTAGTGATAGTGGCTGTGGGAGAAGTGGTGGTGGTAGTGGTGGTGGCTGGAGTAGTGGTAGTGGTGGTGGTTGTGACAGTGGTGGTGGCTGGTGCAGAAGATGTAGTCACTGTGAACCTCAACCTCTTTCCCGTTTTGCCGTGAGGCTGCGCCATTCTCTTCAACCTGGAGCCCTTTGCAGTAGGCGCTCCACCTTTGCTGCTGGACTGGTTAGGGGTGTATGTAGGATAAGTGTCATCAGTAGCATCACCCCTAGACTCAGCCTGGCGTCCACCAACCGCCCTGATCCCTCTCTCAGTGGACACGACCCGGCTCCTAACCGTCCGTATTAGAGGCTCATCATCTGTCTCCTCTTCGTCCTCTATCAGAAAATCAGGATGAATAGCAGCCTGCTCAGATCCACCTGGAGCCGAAGAAGTAGTAGGTGGAGGTGGTGAAGATAGAGAAGAAGTATCAGTGGCTCGTGAAGTACTTGGACCTGTATCTCCCCCACCTTGACCGTCATCTTGGTCATCATCATCGTCATCGTCGTCGGATGTGGCCGTCATGAGAGGCTCAGTATCAGAATCACTGTCATCGTGACGCCATTTCTTGCGAGCAGGCGCCACGAAAACAACCCTGGCTAAGTGCCCAAACAGTCTCTTGACAAGGGGCTTCACCTGCTTCCCCCTGTAAACTTTCATCCTGCCTAAGGTAGTATTATCCATCACCTCAAGCACCACTGCATCATCTCTCTCCTTTGGCAGCATAGGAAGCTTCTCATCTATACTCATCTGTAAGAAGCGTGGATACATACAGAAGCCTTCCTTGCCTTTAGCCTCAATGTTCTCGATCAGATAGGAGAAGATCATGCGAGAGAAACTGAACTGGTGGTTCAGTACCAGTGCAAAGTATGCATTCTGGATTTGGTCGGAGAGCTCGTCAAATCCTTCATGCCTAGAGGCTATACACTTCAGATCACATGTGCCAGATACTTGAACTGAGGGCACATGTTGCTCTTGTTCAATACGTTGACATTTAAGTCACCGGCGTACTTGATCCTCATGAAGCATCCCTGGACAGTCAGGGGATGTAGCTTAGTTGGGTAGGCTCCGTCCTCACGCAGATCTAAGACCCGCCTCAGATCAGCCTCAGTGATCTCAATCTCTTGACCAAAAATGGAGCTCTGTATGCGGTGTGGCTCAACGGACCGGTCAACTCTAGCGTTTTCCCAGAATGCCTGCTGTATGGATCTGTAAGGTGTCCATGGAGTCGATATAGCTTTGAAGATCCTCGATCTCCTAAGAAATGCAATAATCCCAACAAACTCGGAAGCATTCCGGGAGGTGGCATCCAAGTGAGCATATATGTTGTGCTTTGGGGTCATGGTCCATCTATCACCCATGTTTCTGTAACACAATAAACATATACATTAGTGATGTGCATAACAGAAGACAATAGAAACTTAAACTGTTTTGATCAAACTAGCTCAGTCGTGCGACTGAACCATACAACTGAGTTCAGTCGTGCGATTGAGCCTGCGACTGAGTTCAGTCGTGCGATTGAGCCTGCGATTGAGTCGGTCGTGTGACTGAACCCATTCGCATGTTTCATACGTGCGATTGAATCATGCGTCTGGCTCAATCATGCGACTGAGGTTCATTCGGAGTGTCTATTTGTAGAAGTCTTTGTGCGAGACTCCGACCTTGAATCTTGGTCAAAACTTGATGTTAGACTTCGTGTTTAGACTCATTAGGTTTGCAGAGACTATAAATAGCACTTAATGTCCTTTAAATCAACTATTTTGTTCATTTAAGTGGTCTATTTGAGTGGTTTTACTGATTTCTTGATTTTAACCAATTAGGTCATTTAGGGTTTGATTTCACCGGTCATTTTGATCGATTTCAGTCCCACAATACCTGTAGATGAACAACAGATCGGTTCGAAGCACAATCGGCAAGAAATCAAGCTAGAACGAAATTTGGACAGAGTGTCTCCGTATGAGCAGCTTTTTGGAACGATTTGAGGGGTGGTGAGAAATGTGACCGACTCACCCCTCTTTTATACTGTCTTAATGTTCAATCGTATGACTGGACCCATACGCATGTTTTAGTCGTGCGGCTGAGCCCATACTCATGCTTCAGTCATGCGAATGGGGTTCAGTCGTCCGACAGGCTCATACTCCTTCATCCAGTCGTACGAATGGTTCATTCTGCTGATCCATTCGTATGGATGTTCCATACTCATGGTCCAATCGCATGATTGCTCCATACTCATGGTCCAATCGTGTGATTAGATCATACTTATGGTCCAGTCGTGCGATTGGCTCATACTTATGATTCAATCGTGCGATTGGCTCATACTAATGAGTTTGATCTCAGACACTTTCACACACTTGAAGTTTTACCTTTTGATATAACATTATGCTCAATGATCATCTCAAACATGACCTTTTAATTTGACACACATTTGATCACCTTAGACGTGATCCTTTTAGTTTAAAACTATTTGATCACTTCAGACATGATCCTTTTAATTTGAAAACCTTTGATAACCTCAGACGTGATCCTTTTAATTTGAAACTGATTGGTCACCTCAGACGTGACCCCTTTTAGTAAGTGATCCACAAAATTCATCTAGTTGTATAGTCCGACTTTAACCTAACGAAAAAAAACTAGAAAAATAGAAAAACAACTTGAAATCAAAAACTGAACAAGACATATTTTTGGGTTTTTGATAAGAGATGGATTGAAATCTTTTAGAAAACCGTCTAGCAGATTTTTCTTCCTGAACAACACAACTTCTAGTTAATTTGATCATTTCTGGAACGATTCATTATGGAATCATACAGGTATATATGAATCATTTGGGATATTTTAATAAAACATTTTGTTGCTAGATTCTTGTTTTGACTGAGAGTCAATAGCAATTTTGGGAAATCATACTAGAGCTATAAGATGCACACAATGATTTTGACTGTCCAGAATTACAGCCATGATGATTGTCAGTATATTTGTCCTATTAAATCCATACACAAATTTTTGACTCACACTGGTGATGAGTTAGGTTATATTATTTCAACAAGCATTTGTGAATCCCACACTTATACGGTAATCAACATTCCTCAGGAGATTTTTGAGCGGTCTACGGGTATTTGACAAGAAGAGAATATTCTAAGAGCTTTCAAATAGATGCCAAGCCTCAGGTCAGTGCCATCGCACAGCAAGAGGCGCAAACAACAAGGAATTCTAGAATATTTAGGTTATGCTTATCCTCAGGTCAGTGCTATCGCATAGCAGAGAGGCACACAACCTATCTTCTTGTGAGAGCAATTTTCTTTTCTTTTTGCACGTAAGGCACCAACAACATTAGTCATTAGATTGACTGCGGGTAACATTTATTTCATGTGCTTTGCTCATTTTTATGGTCATCCGCACACATTTGTGGCGTTTATTTTGCTCGTTAGCCGTTATTGGAACTACGTTGATTGTGTTAACCAGGGATAAGATGGGAGCCCACAGCAGGTTGAACAACTTAGTTTGAATTTAAATCACCAATGAGGTCTACTCATCTATTGTGTTGAATCTACCGACACATCATACAATGGACTAGCAACCTCTAGGTCTACTTTCTCTATGTTACCTCAGTAGCAGACTAGTTTTACTATCATTTTTCCTTTTATTTTGCTTAGACTTCTCAGATTTATACTTTGATTTTTGCATCTGAATCATTTAGGTGCTTTTGAGGTCCCAAACAATTTGTTCCCTGTGTACTATCATTGTCCATAAGCATTGAATCAGAATCACAGATTTGATTTCATTTCTTTTAGCTAAGCTGCCCTCCTCCCTTGTTTCTTTAAGTAATTAAATATTGCATGAATTAAATACTAAGCTAACCTATTCTCCCCCTAAAATTCTAAAACTGAAAATCTTTTTGTGTTTTGGATTTTAATAGACAGGCAAAAAAAATAAATAAAAGAAAATAAAAGAAACTAAAAAAATGTCGGACTACACACTTTCTTCTTCTAGAATCACATCACTTTTCTTTTTCACGCCATTAACCTCTAAAAGATATAAAAACCTCGGTTTATCAAATGCTTTTGTGTAGAGGTCGGCGCGTTGAAAGTCTGTATTAATTTTAACAACATCGATTAATTGCTTTTCAAAACAATCACGTATAAAGTGATATTTAATACCGATGTGTTTAGTTTTAGGATGTTGGACCGGATTTTTGGTGACAGCAATAGCAGCAGAATTATCAACAATAATAGGGGTGTTAGAAAATTGTACACCGTAGTCACGCACTTGCTGTTGAATCCAAATGATTTGAGAACAGCAGCTTGCAGCAGCAACATATTTAGCTTCACAAATTGACAGAGAAACTGATGTCTCCTTCTTACACTACCAGGTGACTAACCATCTACCAAAGAACTGACATCCCGCACATGTTGACTTGTAATTCATCTTGCAACCACCATAGTCCGAGTCACTATACGCTGTAAGCTCAAAGTCATCATCATGAGGATACCACAACCCGAGTGTTGGTGTACCCTTCAGATAACGAAAGATCCGTTTAACTCCGATGAGATGATTCACTTTTGGTTTTGCCTGATATCTGGAACAAAGACACGTTGCGTACATTATATCGGGACGAGAGGCTGTGAGGTACATTAGGTGTTGGGGTTTGTTTGACCATTTACATGTTGTTTAACCATTTAAACATATAAAACGCAGCGGAATATACTACTTTAAACATGTTAAAGTTTCTGAAAATAACCATTATCATGTGTAAACAAACAAACCCATAACAAGAGGATCTTTATTATGTGAAAAGCAAGCATATAAAATAAACAAGAACACCCAAAACATGATATAATCATACCATAATAAAACCTTTCTGGATGCTGTGAAAACCGACCAAAAGAAGGCAGAAATGAGTCAAAAGAAAGGCCAAGACTTCAAGGTTAGAAGTCCTCAAGTGTCCATACCCACAAGCCTACAAGAAAACACCATCGTTGCTAGGATTTGAGCACCAAAATCGGGTCAAGAAGGCTGCTGGAGCCTTGTTCCAGCCGTGAACAACTGCTGGAGTTTGTTCCAGCCGCAAACTCCTTCTTCCATAAGAAGGGTTAATGTTCATGTGACCCTTTAGCATATATGAGTGAGAGCAAGATGAAGTGTGTGTGTGTTTTTGGCAGATTTTTGTATCAAAGACTTCAAAGGAACACAAAATTGAGAGAGACTCTCAAGGGGGCGGCCGAAACCCTTTTAGGGTTGTTCCCATCTTTGTTATTTTCCCCAAAGGTCCTTATATATTAATCTTTTGTTAAACTAAAGATTAATATAGATATATATATATATATATATATATATATATATATATATATATATATATATATATATATATATATATATATATATATATATATATATATATATATATATATATATATATATATATATATATATATATAATTAACCTTTTAATTATATAACATACACACACTTTTATTATTTGATGTTATTCAACTAAATTAAACAACATTACAAATAATATCCATGAACAAAATATCCATATAAGTTGTTCAATCTCATACGCAACTTATTTAGAAAACCCATTTTCTAAATTGGTGTATTTATTTAATTGTATGATCATATCATCAATTAAATAATATTCGGTGTTTGCTAAGCTTGTTATTGGGTATGACCCGACTTGGATCATGACGTACTAACCACATTAATGTTCTATGTGTCTTGGGCATAAATAATCCAACAATCTCCGACTTGCACAAGTACGTAGAATATTGATGCAAGCAGTAAATACCGCCTAACAATGGTTTACTACCCTTAATACGCATGACTTAAAAGCCATTCAATAACATCATCCCTTTCAAGTTCCAAACTTGAAATGATTTAGGTGAATCGATCATCTATCCTTTTGTTTGAGATGTCCTGTTAAATCCAAAGACACAGAATGGTCATTCCTTGTTGATTTAACTTAATCAGGCCTTAGACATCTTGCTCTCAACGAATAAGAGGAACAGATCCATCTTGACTGCATACGTTTCTCACAATCACCTTGTGTCACACCTGAACATAGCCTTATGTACTATCCATTATTTCAGAACAGTGAAGAACTAACTCAGGTATAACATTTGGTGAATATCAAAACCCAATATGCATCTCAGGTCTGAGGATACTAAATGATATTCACCTTTACTCAAAATTACTTATGATCAATCAAAGAGATTCTATGTAGTAAAATTTGAGACACGGGTCAGTCCAATATTAGCATCCCACAAATATCAATGAACCTTGGTAGCAACCAATTGCTCTATATTCATACCTTATGAATATCTACCAATCCATGTTCATAATAGTCTTACATTAATATTTGTTCCCACAAGTATGACCGACTCCATGGATATAAACATGCTAAAATGGAGCATAAATCAAATATATAAAAGAGTTAAATGTTACAATTGTTCCATATTTTATCTGCTAAAAGGATCAATTCCAATCACTAGAATATCGAAGTCCTAAGGCATAAGTATGACCCACATACTTTGCCCTTACAAGGAGCTTCGTGATTGGATCCGCAATGTTTTGATCTTTATGAACTTTACGAATACATATCTTTACCCTTTTCAACTCCATCCCTTATGATGTTGAATTTCCGTTCAAGGTGCTTAGTCTTTTGATGAGTACGGGGTTCCTTGATTTGAGCAATCCCACCCACGTAATTACCAAAGATTTCTAGGGGGTCTTGAATGGTAGAGACCACCCCTAGATAAGCAATGGACAAATTTATCCATGCAGCTTGCAAAGCTGCCAATGAAGCGGCTATGTATTCGGATTTTGTAGTGAACAATGCTACCGTGTCTTGCTTTGAACCTTTCAAGGACACTTCGCCTCCATTCATAATGGAAGTATACCCCGATTGTGATCGAAAATCATCTCGATCAGTTTTGGAAGCCTGCATCCGTGTAACCCTTTACAACGACTTCCTCTTCAACAGATCCGTATATTAGAAACATATCCTTAGTCCTACTAAGGTATTTCAATATACTTTTAACAGCCATCCGATGGTTATTTCTATTGGTATCTACTTTGTCATACTTAATAAGCATGACTCGTCCGGTCTAGTGCATATCATTACACAAATGATGGATCCTATAGTAGATGCGTATGGGATATCCTTCATTTGATTTTGCTCATTCTATGAGCTTGGACATTGAGACGTAGTCAACACTGTCCCTCCTTGAATAGGTACCATACCTTTCTAAGAGTTTTTCATCTTGAACCTTTTCAAGATTTTATCAATATATATGCACTTTGGTTTAACCCTATCAACCACCTCGATCTATCCTTATAGATCCTTATTCCAAAATATGGGTGGCTTAAACGAGATCTTATATGAAAAACATCTTCCAAGCTAGGTTTTAACACCTTCCAAGGTTGGAATATTATTTCCAAATAGTAGTGTGTCATCAACATACAACACTAAGAATACAATTATGCTCCCACTAGCCTTCATATATACACAACCTTCTCGATGCTTGTTTCAATCCATAGATTGATCACTTTAACTTATATACATTATTAGGATGTCATGGATCGACAAAACCATCATGCTAAACTGTATGGATAGTCTCTTCGAGATGTTCATTAAGAAAAGCGGTTTTGACATCCATTTGCCAAAACTCATATTCAAAATATGAAGTTATGGAACATAATATCCTAATCGACTTTAGCATTGCCACGGGCGTAAGTGTTTCATCATATTCAACCAATTCAGTTTGATGGAAACTTTATGCTATAAGTCTTGACTTATAAGTATTCAAGTCTCCATGTATATCTGTTTTCATCTTGAAAACCCACTTGTATCCAACCGGTTTGGAGTTAAGTGGAGGGTCAACCAATTCCCAAACTTGGTTGTTATAAATGGATTTCATCCTTACGTTTATGGCTTCCAGCCATTTGTCCCAATCCAAATTGGACATAGCATCTTGGTATATGGTTAGTCTAAAGGGGTCAACCACATAGCATCCATTCTTGGAATATTCATAACACTTTAGATGGAATACTAACTCTACCAGATTTGTGAACGTTTTGTTTATCAACCTCTTGATCATCATCAACAACCTCTTCTTGGTAGCTAGTGTCAACCAAAAGTGTACCGGCTTGTGGATTTTGATCCTTATCAAGTTCCACAGTTCTATACATCATTCCTTCCATAAAGAACTCGGTTTCCAAGAACTTAGCCTTTCGAGCAATAAATATTTTTGCTCCTTTGAGTCAAAGAAATAGTATCCCATACAGTCTCTGTGGATTCTCAACTAATATACAATTTCTTTGTCCGGGTCATATTCATAATATGAGCCTCAGAGAGCAATGCGAAAACCCAAAATGATAAAGGTGGTTAGCTCATATCCATAATAAATTGAACCATATCCAAATAGGGTTCAGTTTCTCCTTTATCAGAATGAAGAACATAGATAGTTATGAAGAGTTGATTTTCTACTTCATTATTGAAGATTTTGAACATTTCAAAAGCTTCATACTTATGTGTCATCAAGTGCACACAATAATAGCGACTGTAATCGTCGGTAAAAGTAATAATGTATCTATCACCAATCTTTGTCATTGTCTTAAAAGGACCACATACATCCAAATGTATCATTCCTAATAAGTCTTTTGGTTCACACTTATCAAATGAAACATTTTCATTTGTTTCCAAAAGACCATTCTTTTGAAGTGTTCGAATCCAATTCTTGTTTATGTGACTAAGACGACAATGTCAAAGATAATAATAACTTAAACCCATTTTAAGTTTCTTGGTGCTTTATGTGTATAATGAGTTATTATAGGACGAATTATCATGAACCAATTCATGGATATCATTAAAAGGCATATCCTTAAAATTAAATACATCATCCATAAAACTTAATACCATTATTTACAAACTTTAAATCATGATCATATTGTTTTAATAGGAAACATTAATTATGTTCCTAGTCAAACTAGGTGCATACAAAATATTTTGAGAACAACTTCCAAACCATTTGAAAGTCTCAAAACAGAGTTTCCCTCCTTGAAGCGCACATTTCTTTGAACCCCTTTGCAACAATTGCAAGTATGAGTCTCACACTCCGGTATCCAATACCCATGTGTTTGAAGAAATGACATTTAATACAATGTGTGAATCATGGAAATTGTATTTGAGGTTTGCCCAACATCCCCCTTGTCTTTCAACTCCTTGAGATAGGAGGGACAATTCCTTTTCATTGTCCTATCTTTCCATACTCAAAGCATGGAACGTTCTTCGTTACCTTAGGCTTCATAAGCTTAGGTTTTTCGAGGTTTCGCATTAACCTTTGCTTTGATGTATTCCTTTCCTTTGGCAATAATTGCCTTAGGATCGGGATAGGCCATTTCTTATAGCCTCCCTCATTGATCGAGAGAATAGGTAGAACCTCTCTACCCATCTCTGCCTCGGTTGCTTTGAGCATTGCGTGAAGTTCACCAATGCTCTTGTCCCACCCGTTCATATTACAGTTTATTATGAATGTCTCAAACCTTTAGTTAGGCAGTCAATGATCAAATCCTTGGCCAACTACTTTGAGACAGGATAGTTAAGCATCTTGAGGCTATCAATGTGGCTTTTCATCTTAAGAATATATAAGATGATATCGATTAGGTTTCTTCCATGTGACATGTATAAAGTGCTCGAACCGTTTCGTAGCAATCTACTAAAGTTTGTTGAAGGAACATTTCCTTCAACTAGATTATCATGTCATATGCCCCATGATGCTCCAAACCCTTTTGGATTTCGGGAATCATATTCCCAACATGAGGTAGGATACTTGCACAGAATCCTTAGTGTGCCTAAGCCAATCATCAATAGCCTTAACATCAACAGCGTTTGTTGGTAAGGTATGGGATCGTCAAGGACATAGGCCTTTACTCATTTTGAGAACGATTCTCAAGTTTCAAAATTAAGTCCATAAGGTTATTATGGTTAAGATGATCCCCTTTTAAGATGGTTATCGGTGATAGGGAGGGACGGTCGGGGTAGTAGCATTGGTTTTGCGGCCATTACTACAAAATTATAAAGTTCATTTTAATATTTCTGAAAAATTGCATTTTAACTATTCATACCCTTCACACGTCTTATAGACAATTAATAATTAAAATCTAGAATCCAACGTTACATTTAAATGATGGTTAGGTGACCTTTATCCCATTATTTAAATTAACAAGGTAGTCAACAGTTGACAATTGCAACCTATTGCAACTTCTAGTCTTATGGGATCGGTTAAACATCATATGTTTAGTCGGCATGTTTAATCCCATCAACACCATTGTACGCCAAGCTTCGGTGACCCTAATCACATGGTTTCCAATTCAAGTCGTCCTACTTACACACACGTGTGAGTTTTCACATACAAGTGGTTAGGTGACCTTTATCCCACAAGTACGTTAGACTCACCTCAAAGATACAAGTTCCCTACAAGTGGTTAGGTGACCTTTATCCCACAAATAGTTCCCAAGTGTTTCGAGTGTCGTGTAAAAGGATGGTGTTAGACTTGTTACCAAAGGGATTTATGTTTTCATTAATTCTAGTTATGAAAACTCTATGTACCTTGTATTCGCATGCTTTCAAATACATGGTACCCTATGGTTCTCTTTTAATAAAACTTCTTTTATTTTGAAATCATTAATCCTTTTAATAACCTTTTATTAGTCACTTAATGATTAGGAACCAAAAATTCAGCTTGTTATGATAATTTATTTAGATTGTTAAGCATATCCATATATCAAACAATCAACATAAAATGAATAATCAAACAAACATATATCAAACAACCACATGTGCATAACCATAGCCACTATGTTGACAACACTTGTTTGCCATCACAAGTGTTATCATTAGGTCTTTCCTAAGGGTTGAACACAACACAAAATTGAGATCACAATGGATCTCCCACTTGATATCGCATCCGTATGCTTCAAGTCCACCTTGTGTCTTCCTTTTGTTCTTCCTTCCCGAGCATCTTCATTTACATAATATATATCCTAATACATATTTTCTAGTAAAAGAGAAATACTCCTAATCTATTATTACATCCCAACGAATAAATAGATAAATTACAAGCATAAAACTTACAACCCAATTGAACGAAAATGACCAAAACAAACATGCAACCAAACCAAAAACAACACAAGGTCTAAGCTAGGTTATGCACCATCAAATGAACAATCACAAACATCATTCAACAAACAAAATAAACCCCATCAAACCCCAAATCTTCAGCCAACACAAACTGAAAATTAGGGTTTGTTTGTCCAAACAAACAACAACCAAAACATATCAACCAATTGACATTCCTATCTTTCAAAGTTTAATCATAAGCATGAAGATATAACTTTGAAAGACATGGGGTTTATTAAATCAACCAAAATCAGCCTCTAATAACTTGATAAACATCCTTTAAAACTGATTTACAAGGATAATGATGCTAGATTCCACATAACCGGCTCTGATACCATTGTTGGGGTTTGTTTGACCATTTACATGTTGTTTAACCATTTAAACATATAAAACGCGGCGGAATATACTACTTTAAACATGTTAAAGTTTCTGATAATAACCATTATCATGTGTAAACAAACAAACCCATAACAACAGGATCTTTATTATGTGAAAAGCAAGCATACAAAATAAACAAGAACACCCAAAACATGATATAATCATACCATAATAAAACCTTTCTGGATGCTGTGAAAACCGACCAAAAGAAGGCAGAAATGAGTCAAAAGAAAGGCCAAGACTTCAAGGTTAGAAGTCCTCAAGTGTCCATACCCACAAGCCTACAAGAAAACACCATCGTTGCTAGGATTTGAGCACCAAAATCGGGTCAAGAAGGCTGCTGGAGCCTTGTTCCAGCCGTGAACAACTGCTGGAGTTTGTTCCAGCCGCAAACTCCTTCTTCCATAAGAAGGGTTAATGTTCATGTGACCCTTTAGCATATATGAGTGAGAGCAAGATGAAGTGTGTGTGTGTTTTTGGCAGATTTTTGTATCAAAGACTTCAAAGGAACACAAAATTGTGAGAGACTCTCAAGGGGGCGGCCGAAACCCTTTTAGGGTTGTTCCCATCTTTGTTATTTTCCCCAAAGGTCCTTATATATTAATCTTTTGTTAAACTAAAGATTAATATATATATATATATATATATATATATATATATATATATATATATATATATATATATATATATATATAATTAACCTTTTAATTATATAACATACACACACTTTTATTATTTGATGTTATTTAACTAAATTAAACAACATTACAAATAATATCCATGAACAAAATATCCATATAAGTTGTTCAATCTCATATGCAACTTATTTAGAAAACCCATTTTCTAAATTGGTGTATTTATTTAATTGTATGATCATATCATCAATTAAATAATATTCGGTGTTTGCTAAGCTTGTTATTGGGTATGACCCGACTTGGATCATGACGTACTAACCACATCAATGTTCTATGTGTCTTGGGCATAAATAATCCAACATTAGGGATCCGATCATTTCTCTGTACATTGTAGCATCAACCAAATCACCATTTTCGTCGGGTGCCACATCATGGTTAGTGGCAAGGGGAGTTCCAGCAGCTGAAGCATTTTCCATGTTGAACCGACTGAGGATATCACCTACATATTTGGTCTGATGTAGGAATATTCCTTTGGTGTCTGATCCACCTGTAAGCCAAGAAAGAACTTCATCTCTCCCATAGCACTCATCTAAATCTCTGCTTTCATTACAAAATTCAAATTCTTTACATAATTCTTCATTATTGGAACCGAAGATTATGTCGTCAACATATATCTGTACCAGCAGTAAATCACCATCTTTTTCTTTGATGAATAGCGTACAGTCAATAACTCCTCTGCGAAAACCATGTTTCACTAGATGAGTTGAGAGTTTCTTATACCAGACTCTAGGGGCTTGATGGAGCCCGTAGAGAGCCTTATCCAGTTTGTAAACTCTATCCCAATGATAAGGATCTTCGAATCCTTCGGGTTGACTGGCGTAGACTGTCTCACAGATTTCACCATGAAGGAATGCACTCTTTACATCTAGTTGATAGACTTTAATCTTCATGTAGGATGCATAGGCTAGAAAGATACGGATTGCTTCCATTCGAGCCACAGGTGCAAACACTTCATTGTAGTTGTCACACCCCCGCTAAAAACGGAAACACGAGGATGTAACGAGATCGGGATCGTCATAACACATGGTAAGCGATAGAGATGCAATATAATAAATGATGACAAGCGTGTCATGACGGCACCCGACAACAAGGGGACTTGTGTCGTGTTTAGTCAATATTCATGACAACATAGCCATAAGCATATACATGATAAACGATTCACATAATCACATAAAGATGAAATTTTAATGTAAATTCCCACAACCCGGAAACAAGTATCAAAAGATTGTAATTGTTTACACAGACTACAACATTGTTCAAATTAAATTGTTTGCCAAAAACATGTTAAGTCCCAAAAATGCATCCTAGGGTCTCCACTAAGGCAACACACCTAGATTTCCTCAGTTTGCATGATCACCTGAAAAGATATGCTCAAAATGGTCAATAAAATTGTTGGTGAGCTCGCAGGTTTAAGTAATAAATAAGTGATGCTGTATATAGTAAGTGATGTGGAATACCGTGAATACAGTTATATAAACAGGTAAAATCACATGACAATGATCTTTGCAACCAAACCTAGCGACGTACACAAAGATATTGTCGGCATATATTCACCCAAGGGCCCGTTCCTGGCCACTGATAGGTGCAACCAACTAGTATACGATTGAACCTTCATTCGTGCGATTGGGCTCCAGTCGTGCGAAACACGCACAATCGCATACATTTAGTCGGTCACCTTGTTGATGCATGTATGTCCCTAGATCATGATTTGTAATGTAATAGATCTTGTCTGTCTGATGATGATGTAATATGTAATGATTAATGAAATGATATGGATTGTTTGTGATTGGAAATGTCTAATATTTCATTAATGAGTCGTTATTGAGTTGATTAATTGGGTTTATGATTGTTTGAATGGTCACACATAATGTTATATTAATTAAAACATTCAAACTTAACTTAATGAAGTTCTCATGCGAATGACCCATGCGAATGGACCATACGCATGAATAACTTCATACGATTGACTCAATCGCACGACTGAACCAGGAGACTGGATCAGTCGTATGATTGACACATAAGATTGGCTCAGTCGCACGACTGAACACTCAGTCGTGCGGATGAATCAACCGCATGGTTCAATCGCACGACTGAACCATACTTATGGCCCAGTCGCACGATAGAACAATACTAACCTATAAATAGACCCAATTCGTGGAAAAACGTAAGCATTCATACTATTACGATTCCAGACGTACCCTAGCCGTCCAGAGACCTCCCAAATCGTTCTCCAAGTTCACAAAACACATTAGATTGATTCTCAATCGACTTCTAACGTTAGATTCAATTCTTGATTGATTCTTCGTGTGTTCTCACTGATTGGATTGCCAATCAAATAGGATTCCGCACTATTTGATCTGGTTTACACGCTAATCACTAGGTATTTCGTTCAAATACCAGGTCCTAACAAGTGGTATCAGAGCATTGGCTCTTGATTACGTGTTGATTCAATCAAGATTGCATAAAAGTTTGTGTTTTTGCACTAAAAACGCAATCTTTGGTGTCAAAAGTGATCTTGGACGTTCCCTGCTCATCGAAGTTTGGTTTCTACGGACTTAGGCGATTAGACATTACGAAATTTCGAATTTTTACGGCTGAAACACGTCAAACCTAGAAAATTTCGCAAAACAGCAGCTTCAGTCGCACGAGTGACCCATTCGCATGATTGGACTCCTTTCGCGTGACCCATTCGCACGATTGGACCTAGTCGCACCTTCATTCGGCCAACTGAACCGTTCGTTCGCATAGCTCATACGCACCAGATTTATTCGCACGACTGAACCAATCGCCCTGTTCAGCCGCACGATTGAACCAGTCGCAGAGTTCATACGCACGACTAGACCATACGCATCCTTCAGCCGCATCCGTGAAAGTTTGTTTAATTAGACTTAAAGTTATTCGCCATGGAAGATCAGATGTCAGCCTTTACTGCTGGGAAGGATTCTAGGATACAAAATCTGCTGTTGCTTGAGAGTGAGGTGGGTAATCATAATAAACCACCAAAGCTCTTGACTTTAGATGAGTTTCCCCACTGGAAACAACATTTTGAGATCTACCTCAATGGAGTAGATCCTAATCTGTGGGAAGCCATTGAGATTGGTTATAGTACACCGGTGGGAGCTGATGGAGTTAAGCTTACGTTAGGTGGGATGACGGACGCGCAGAAAGTTAAGTACAATGCAGAGAAAAGGGTTTATGCATTGATTACACAGTCTATCCCCAAAGACATATTCCACCAGTATTTAGAGAATAAGCAGTCCAAGAAACTGTGGGATGAACTAGAGAAGATGTATGATGGGAATGCTTCGTTGAAGGCAATCAAGGCAAAGGAGTTAAAGAAGGAATTCGATAACTTCTCATCGATTGGTAATGAGAGTTTAGACGACGTCATTGATAGATTCTACCATTTGATGAGCGGACTGCATACACATGGAGTGGAAACTACCATGGAAGAGAAAGTGAGTAACTTTGCAGACGGATTTCCTGACAAGTGGGCTTCATTCGTGTCTAACCTGAGACAGAATGGAATGCTTGCAAAGCTGGATATTAACGACTTCATTCTTAAGTTGCGAGAAGAAGCACTTAGGATGAAGTACAGAGCTCAGAAGTCGTCGTACACACAAAATCCAGCTTTGTACAACGCCACGCCTCAAGCTAAGACATTTGGAGCACCTCTCCAGACTGCATTTGTGTCTAGCTCGTCGGGTCCTTCACATGCTTCTCATTCTGGATCAGACACGTCAGGGTCTTCTTGTACCCACTATATTGGATCAGAAGCAAGTGCTACTAAACTGAAGACCGAGAATCTCGGTAATGTGACCGTGGAAGTAGCTCGAGAGCATATGGATCTTTTAGCTGCAGTGGTTCATTCATATGATAGACTTGTTGCCGGGAAGATTGGAAACTGCCATCTGGCAGACGAGGACTACGAGCAAGTGGACGAAATGGAGCATGAGAAGATGGATATAATGTGGGCCTTAGCTAGTGCTGTTCGGAGGGCAAAGAAGTTTGTTAAAAAGACCGGACAGAACTTGGTAGCTACTAAGGATACCACATTTGGCTTTGACAAGAGCAAAGTGACCTGCTTCAACTGTGGAGAGAAGGGGTGGAGAGAAGGGGCACTTCAAAAGAGAATGTGTCAAGCCAAAGAAGACGGGTAACGGGAACCCATTCTCATCCTTTACTCGCCAAGACAAGCAAGCTTCCAGTTCTACTTCATCAAGCAAGGATCCAAAAGCCTTGACAGCTCATGATGATGAAGGACAGGATTGGAGTTTTAGGTTTGTCTCACCAGGGGAATCAAACATTGCCAGTGTAGAAGATATTGATGATGATTCTACGAGTGAAGGTGATCTAGCAGTTGAGATAGCGATGTCACATAGTAAAGAAGCAACTGCAGCCGAGGTCAGTTACAAGCCTAAGGAGGAGACTTCCACGTCAGAGACAGAAAAGACAGAATCACCAGAACCAAAGACATCTGATGCTGCGTTGATGGCTAGCTCTTCTGAACCAACTGAAGTAAGTACTACTGACCAAATGTTTGATAATCATGCTTGTTCTGCTTGTGATACTTTTAGGAATAGCATAGATGAAAAGTTTGCTAGGTTATTAGATCATAATGATAACTTAGTAAAAGGCTTGCAACTGTGCACTGAGGCTAATAGAGTATTAAAACAAAATGAGCATAGTTATAAAGAAAAGATAGACCTATTGACTAAACAGCTTAGGGAAACCGAAGTAGTTGCCTTTAACCAAGCTAATGACATTAGGTACTATCTAAACTCCCTATAAGACACTAAGAAACAAAAGGCAGTTCTAGAAGTAGAAGTAAATTCATTAAAACAGAAACTGCATAGTTGGACTAGTTCTTCACACATAGTTCAACACTTAGTGAGAGAAAGGAATAACGGGGAGGGATTGGGTTACAAAGTGGTTCCACCACCACCTGAGACCTTGATGAATACTAAGACTTGACCAGTAAATAAAAACCCCATCAAGGATCACGTGGTGTCTACTCCTCTTGTTAGTGATCCAGATACCTCATGTTCATCTACTGAATCTGGACACAAACAAAAGGAGGCCACTTCAAAGGCAAAGGGTAAATTGCCTTGTGTTAATCTGGAAAAGGAATTTGAAAAAGTTAACTTAAAGTCAGGGTCAAACAGAGTCAAATCAGAACCTAAAAAGACTTCTAATGTTAATTTTTCACATGCTTCAAGTCAAAAACCAGTTAACCAAAAAGAGAAAGATGTTAAACAGATTAAAACAGTTAATTTTGTTAAACCAGAGAAAACATCAAAAGAACCAGAGTCAAAACCTAAAGTGATTGATGTTACTAAAGTGTCACACACTTCTCCACAAAGAAAGTTTAATCATAAAGTTGATAGCAGGTCATGCTACAACTGTGGAGAATGTGGACACATTGCTTCCTATTGTCCTTTCTATCAGACACCTAGGAAGAAGATTGACCTTCAGGACTCAAAGCCTAGATCTTCTAAGAGGAGCTCTCTAACTCCACCTAGAAGAACTAGTGAACCTAGAGTTCAACCTGTAAGCCAGTCGACTGTTTATCATAAACAGGCCTTGCACAAATCTGGCTTATGGAAAGAGAAGTCATCTTGCGTGTCTGATACTGATGACAAGAAGAAACCTGAGCTACCCTCAACCTCTAAGGGTCAATGGGTGGAGTTTATGATGTGTGATGCCTCTGGGAAACCCAAGACAGTAAAGGCTTGGGTTCCTAACCTAAACTAATTCTTTACTTTGTATGTGGAGGGTGTTCGATAAAGTGCTGAGACTAACACGTGGATTGTAGACAGCGGAGCATCCAGGCACATGACAGGAAATAGGGCCCTTTTATCAAACGTCAAGCAAATAAAAGGAGGGCACGTTTCCTTTGCAGGAAACAAGGGAGGCTATATCACAGCTCAGGGAGAAGTGGGAAATCAGAAAGTTAAGTTTGATAAGGTGAACTACGTTCAACAACTTCAAAATAACTTACTTTCTGTTTCCAAAATCTGTGATAAAGGATTTAAGGTCATCTTCGACAACAAGAAGTGTTACGTGCTGAAGAAAGACTACGTGATCCCAGAGGATCAAGTTCTGATGACTGCTTCAAGATATAAAGACCTTTATGTCTTGGATCTGTCAACAGCTGCTACAACGGATCATGAGGTTCAGTGCTTTCTATCTAAAGCTACTGAGAAGGATTCCATCTCCTGGCATAGGAGAATGGGACACATTAGTCAAAGGAAGATGAATCATTTGATTCAGAAGGATTTGGTAAGAGGAGTTAATGTCAAGAACTTCCAGCTTCCTGCCTTTTGTGTAGCTTGCAAGAAAGGCAAACAGATGAAGAAGTCTCATAAGGAAAAGAAAGTTCATTCAATAGAACTTCCTCTTGAACTTCTTCACATGGATCTTTTTGGTCCAGTCAGTACAAAGTGCATTGCAGGCGACTTGTACTGTTTTGTGGTCACTGATGACTACTCAAGGTTCACTTGGGTAATGTTTCTGAAATCCAAAGAAGAAACATTTGAGTTATTCAAGGAGTTAGTAACCACACTGGAATCTCTCTACAAGCTAAAAGTTAGACAAGTACGCTCAGACAACGGGACAGAATTCAAGAACCAATGGATGGAGGCATACTGCAAGGAAAAGGGAATTGTGCACCAATTCACTTCTGCTTACACGCCTCAGATGAATGGTGTTGCTGAGAGGAAGAACAGAAGCTTGATAGAGACAGCACGGACTATGCTGGCAGACTCGAAACTGCCCATCCAATTCTGGAATAAGGCAGTGGCGAATGCATGTTATACACTGAATCGAGTCCTGATACTACAAAGACGCAAACCGAATTTGGAGTATCTTGAACCTTTTGGCGCGCCGTGCACACTTCTGAAGAAGACACAAGAAGAAAAATTCAGCGAGAAGGTGGATGAAGGAATCTTTCTAGGACAACATACCGAACAAGCGAGTTTACAACAACTCAACGGGTCTTGTAGAAGTGTGGTGTAATGTTGACGTTAAGCGATATACCACACCACCTACAGGCAAAGGATCCGCCTACTTCTTCGACTATGATGGATTCTTCAAGTCCTTCAACATCCCTCTCTCTCCCTCGGATGATGAGTTAGCTACTAGGATGATGTATGATATCCTGAATACACCATCTAGCTCACAGGGAGAATCATCTACTCAGTCAGGGGGAGTAGTCAATGACAGTGACTCCTCCTCTGAAGATGAAGCTGAAGCAGATGACCAGAACAGTCAGGAGGAACAGGTTCTAGTTCCTGAAAGTCCACAAGCATCTACCAGTGATGTACCTTCGACTTCGGAACCTCAAACTCCAACTACCTCAAATACAGAACCAAATGTTCATAATCTTGGCTCTCAGGTAGCTGTTCCAACTACTCCATGATCACGATTAAACGTTTATCATCCCCTTGACAATGTCATTGGGGATGTCAGATCAGGAGTACAAACCCGAAATCAGCTATACCCAGCTGATTACGCCTCAGTTATGGAGAAAGGTTACATTCATGATGGTGCTTATCGGTGTTTTTCTCTCGGAGTTTGAGCCAAAATATGTCAGTGATGCACTAAATGATGAGGCGTGGGTGAGTGCCATGCAAGAAGAACTTCTTCAGTTCAAGAAGTTAGGTGTATGGACTCTGGTTGATAAACCCAAAGGGGCTAAAGTCATTGGCACCAAATGGGTACTGAAATGCAAGAAGGATGACCAAGGGGTCATTATCAGGAACAAAGCTCGATTGGTGGTTCAGGGTTTTCGCCAAGTCGAGGGGATTGACTACAATGAGGTGTTTGCACCCGTGGCAAGGATGGAAGCCATTCGTATCTTCCTTGCCTATGCATCATACATGAAGATTAAGGTCTACCAATTAGATGTGAAAAGTGCATTCCTTCATGGGGAAATCAGAGAAACAGTTTATGTAAGTCAACCCGAGGGATTTGAAGATCCTTATCATCGGGATAGAGTTTACAAGCTCGACAAGGCTTTATACGGGCTTCATCAAGCTCCTCGAGCTTGGTATGAGAAACTCTCGACTCATCTTGTGAAACACGGCTTTCGCAGGGGAGTCATTGATTGCACGCTGTTTATTAAAGAAAAGGATGGTGACCTACTGCTTGTACAGATCTATGTTGATGACATAATCTTTGGTTCAAAGAACGAAGAGTTATGCAAAGAGTTTGAAGCAGTGATGAAGAAAGAGTTTGAGATGAGTGCTATGGGGGGAGATGAAGTTCTTTCTCGGGTTATAGGTGGATCAGACACCAAATGGGATCTTTCTACATCAGACCAAGTATGTAGGAGACATTCTCAGTCGTTTTGACATGGAGAATGCTTCTGCTGCTGGGACTCCACTTGCTACGAATCACGATATAGCACCTGATGAAAATGGAGATCTTGTAGATGCCACGATGTACCGAGGAATGATTGGATCCCTCATGTATCTCACTGCCTCAAGACCTGATATCATGTATGCTACATGTTTATGTTCTAGATATCAGGCTAAGCCTAAGGTCAACCATCTGATCGGGGTCAAGAGGATTTTTCATTATCTGAAGGGTACACCCACACTTGGATTGTGGTACCCTCATGATGATGACTTTGAGCTTACCGCGTATAGTGACTCGGATTACGGGGGCTGCAAGATGAACTACAAGTCTACATCAGCAGGGTGTCAATTCTTTGGGAGAAGATTAGTTACCTGGCAGTGTAAGAAGCAGACATCGGTTGCATTGTCAACCTGTGAAGCTCAGTATGTTGCTGCTGCAAGTTGCTGTTCACAAATCATCTGGATTCAACAGCAAATGCGGGATTACGGTTTAAAGTTCTCTTCTACTCCTATTTTTGTTGATAACTCTGCTGCAATTGCAGTAACTAAAAATCCAGTCCAACACCCAAAGACCAAACACATCGGTATTAAATACCATTTCATAAGAGACTGTTTTGAAAAGAACTTAATTAATGTGGTTAAAATTAATACTGATTTTCAACGCGCTGACCTCTATACTAAAGCATTTGATAAACCACGTTTTCAATATTTGCTAGAGGTCAACAGCGTTAAAAAGAAAAGTGAGGTTATTCCTGATGATGATAATGTGTAGTCCGATGTAGTTTAGTTAAAGTTTTTTATTTTAGTTTATTTTATCTATTTATTTTCGTCTGTTTAATTTAAACTCATGTTATTTTACTGTTTATTAAAATCCTAAAATAATTAAACCAGTAATGATTTTAGTATTTTAGGGGGAGAATATGTCAGCAAGTTAACATTAAAAAAAATTAAAAAAAAATAAAAAAAAAAACGAGGGAGAAGGAGTGGATAGCTGATATAAGGTAGATTGTATCTGTGATACCGATTCAAAACCTTGGAAAATGATAGTACACAGAAACAAATCAAGAGGGACTTTTAAAAATTTAAGTCTGTGTAGTCTAGGCAATACAAAAGGGAAGATGATAGAAAACTAGTAACTCCTAAGGTAACACAAAGAAAGTAGACTTAGAGGTTGCTAGACCACAAATGATATGTCGGTAGATTCAACACAATAGATGATTAGACCTGACTGGTGATCTAAAGATCAAACTAAGTTGTTCAACTGACTGTGGGCTTCCATCTTATCACTGGTTAACACAATCAACAATATTCCAATAAGGGGTAATGAGCATGTAAACGCCACAAATGTGTGCGGATGACCAAAATTAGAGCAAAGCAAAGAAAAATGAAAGACACATGCTATAAAGCTAATGACTTATGTTGTTGGTGCATTTTGTGCAAAATAAAATAAGCTGCTCTAACAAGGAGATAAGTTGTGTGCCTCTTTGTTGTGCGATGGCACTGACCTGAGGATAACCATAACCTAGATATTCTAGAATTCATTGTTGTTTGCCGCCTCTCTGCTGTGCGATGGCACTGACCTGAGGACTGGCTTCCCTTTGAAAGCTCTAAGAATAGTCTCTTCTTGTAATAATACCCGTAGACCGCTCAAAAGCACCTGAGGAATGTTGATTACCATATAAGTGTGGGATCCACAAATGTTAGTTGAAATAATTAAAACTAAATCAGTCACCAGTGTGTGTCAAAAGTCTGTGTATGGATTTAAGTGGACAAACATATTGACAATCATTGTGGCTGCAATTCTCAAAAGTTCAAATCAATGTGAAAATCTAAGAGTTCCAGTATGATTTCCTAAAGTTGCTAATGACTCTGGATGAACACCAAGAATTGAGCATCAAAAGATTTTGATAACAAGTCCCAAATGATTTGACGTGCCTGTATGATTCCAAAATTGAATTGGTCCAGATGTGGTCATCCAAGTTGAAGCTGTCTATTCCAGAACCAAATCCTGTAGATGCCCATCTTAGGATTTATCTCTCACAAAATGCCAAACACAAGTCTTGTTTTGAGTATTTATTTTAAATTTTCTAAGTTAGTAGTTTTAGTTTGTTAGTTTTTGTCGGACTACATCAGGAAAATCAGTAAGGAATCAACTCACTAAAAGGGTCATGTCTGAGATGACCACATGTGCTTTGAAAGTTTAAAACTGTCACATCTGAGGTGACAAAGTGTTTAAAATGGTCACGTCTTAGGTGACTAAATTGTTTAAAAGGATCATGTCTGAGGTGATCAAAAAGTTTTTCAAGTTAAAACGATCATGTCTGAGATGATCAAAAGCTCATAATGTCAATTTCAATAATTAAAAGGGGTTTTAAATGTTAATTTTCAAAGTGGCAGAAAAATTTAATAAGTGTGACCCATTCGCACGAATGGACCATACGTATGGACTAACCATACGAATGGACGCCATTCGCACGAATGGACCATGAGTATGGACCATCCAACCGAATGGCCCATACGAATGGCCCAGTCGGAGGTTTAAGGGCGAACGAGTGAGTCAGTCGCACGACTGAGATCCAGTCGGACGACTGAAGAAGGGCGACTGACCCAATCGCACGACTGAGTCCCACTCGCACGACTGAAAGGTGCGTATGAGCTCAGTCGCACGATTGAATCTAGGGTTAGTATAAATAGAGGGGGAGTCGGTCGCAGAGACTCATCACCCACAAAGAAACCCTAGATCGCACGACTTAACTCCACTCTGCCAAAATTTCATTTGATTCCTAAAACACCCGTTTCTTGATTACTGATCATTTCCATCGACCTTACAGGTAATTTGCGGTGAAGAGAAACCAAAATAACGGTCAATTTGATTCTAGATCTGCAAAATCAAACCCGAAAGTAAACCGAGACTTAAACGGCCTAATAACCTAACTTAATTACTCAAACAGATTAAATTAAGTTTGTTAGGGGTTATAAGAAAGTATTGCGAGTCAAATGAACCATATAACGATGTCTAAACCTCAAAAATGGTGAAAAAGTAAATTTGAAATGAACAGACAGTACATCATGCGATTGGACAGGCTGATGAACTTCAGTCGCACGACTGAAGGGTGCGATTTGCCTAACCGCACGACTGAACCATGCGTATGAAGCTCAGTCGCACGACTGGTGTAACCGCATGAGATTACATGCGCATGAATCCAATCGCACACTCAGTTGTACGCATGAGATCATTCGCACGTCTGAATCTCAATCGCACTGTTCAGTCGCACGACTGATCTTAGTCGCACAACCTCAATCGCATGACATAAACTTTATCTTCATGTTTAAGTGTTTCATGATGTTCTTAGCCAAATGTACTAATGTTTATGTTGATATGTGTTACAGATGGCGAGTCGATGGACCTTGAGCACGAAGCATAACATATGTGCTTACCTGGATTTGACATCCAGGAACACTGCTGATTTCTCAGGCATCATCACATTTCTGCTGAGATCGAGGATTGCACATGCCATCTCTACACCTTGTACTCCTTATAGATCAGTTCAGCAGGCCTTCTGGGAAGGCGCTACCGTTGATAGATCCTCTGAGCCTCACTGCATCAGGAGCACGATCTTTGGTGAGGCTATTACCATCTCAGAGGAAGATCTAAGGATCGTTCTACAGTTAGGGGATGACGCTGATTGTCCTACTCGTTTACACCCGTTTTCTGAGAGCCAAGTACTCTGGGGACATTAATGCTGGGGTACTCAACAAGAGTAACCTCTGTCCCCAGTTCAAGTATCTTGCACATGTTCTACTGAAGTGCATAGCGTCTAGGAAGGGAGGATTTGATGAGCTGTCGGATCAGATCCAGAACGCATATGCTGCTTTGGTGCTGAACCACCCGTTCAGCTTCTCCAAAATGATCTTCACCTATCTGGTGGAGAACATTGAGGGGAAAGGGAAGGAAGGCTTCTGCATGTATCCGAGGTTTATTCAGATGATTATTGATCAGAAGCTTCCCTCCCTGCCGAAAGAGAAGGAGAATGCAGTAGTGCTCGAGGTCATGGATGACACTACGTTGGGGAGGATGAAGGTGTACAGGGGGAAGCAGGTGAAACCCCCTGTCAGGAGGTTGTTTGGGCATCTGGCCCGTGCAGACTACGTGGTGCCAGCCAAGAGAAAGTGGCGCCACGATGATAGTGACTCCGATGTGGAGCAGATTGCTCTACCAGCACATGATTCGGATGATGATGATAGTGGAGACGCCGGGGACGATATGCCTGCTCCACCGAGAGGCACTATGTCTGATGTTATTCCCCCGGTGTCTGCCCCTGCCGGAGATATTGCTGAGACAGCCGGATTTCATCTGGAGTTTGTTGTTGGTGCTGAGGAGGAGGAGGAGTCTGATGAGGAGCCCCTCACGAGAACTATGGGAAGCAAGGTTGTTCCCACAGAACACGGGCTACGGGTGGTTGGTGAACACCCGAGAGACTCCAGAGAGATTGAGACTGACCCGAGTTATGCGCCGGGTTCAGCATGCAGGGTTGTAGGGGGAGCATCCACCTCCACAGGGACGAGGAGGAAGAGGATGGCTCAGCCCCATGGACTGAAGAAGAAGAAGTGTCGACTGACCTTCGTTACTACTGTAGCCTCTACATCCACCACCACAGCCACCACTACCACCTCCATTGATATACCATCCACCACCACAGCCACCACATCCACCAATGTTACCACAGCCACCACCATACCTACCACTACAGTACATTTCCCATCCACCACCATACCATTTACACCCACATCACCACCACCATTTTACCGACCCATCTTCACTACAGCCACCACCACCACCACCTCACATCATGCAGGACCATCAGCCCAGTCCTCACACATGTATGGATCACCTCTACCTCCAATCGGGGTAGAGGAACAGCTGTCGGCGCTAAACCGTATGGTGATGCGCTTACTAGCTGCCAACGAGGAGAAAGCTGCACAGATACGCCAGCTTACCGACCTGACTGCTGCCCAGTCTCAACAGATGGCAGAGCAGGCTCGTATTATAGAGCAGCAGACCCAGCTGATGGATGCACAGAGAGTGGAGACCACCAACAAGACCATCATGCTGCGGCTAAAGGGATCAAAGGATGAGCCCTTAAAGATCAAGGAAGGGGATGGAGATGATGGTGATGATGACGGTGATGACGATGATGAAGATCATGATGAAGATGAGGAAGATACTGAGGATGAGGAGGAAACAGACAGTGAGAGGCCAGAGGGGAAGGATGATGATGACGAAGCAGAAGGAGGGGATGCGGCTGCATCGGCCTCTGCTTAAGGTCAAGAAAGAAGGTCGAAGAACAGACAGGACCAGTCAGCGACCACCTCTGCTCCTCCGAGTGATGAGACGTTGATTCAAGATAAAAGTACAGACTAGATGTTTTATGTATTTATGTATTTTTGTGTTTGAATCATGTGCTGAAAACAATGTCTTGAATGTCTATATATTAAGTTAATGTACTTCTGTTTGATTACTTACTAATGATGTATGTGTTGAATGTTTAAATCAAACAGATCCAAATTTTCAAAGAGATGAGTTTGATATTGCTCCCCTTCAACAGGTCAAGACTCAACTAACCATGATTCTTGATCTGCAAGGGATTGTAAGAAGGTCTGTGAATTATACCCCTGAAGAAGGGGAAATAATTCATGACCTATCTAACGAGCAACTCGTAGAGATCTTCAGACTCAATCCGGATGAAATAGTTAAAGATGCTCCAACAGTTGATTCGACTAGTGATGAAGAGCTCAACGATGTTGATGAAGTTGAGGTCGAAGATATCACTGCAGAGGAGTACCCTCAGTATGCTGACAATGAGGGTAATGTGGTCCCCAATCTGGGTGAGTCCCTCGTCAGTGATACCTTTGAGGTACTGAACAAAATGGAGCAGGAAACTGAGAAGGCAGAAGGAACAGCCCAAGCCTCAGATGATGATGTTGACATTCGAAGGCTGAGTGGGCTGCATGTTTTGAAGAAGTGAGAGCCCAACGTGCTGCACCAAAGAAAGATGCCTACACCAAGCTCTACAGAGTCAAGAAACAACACAAGGTGTCAGGCAGGATTATAGCATGGGCTTATTTTGATGTTCTTAATGCTTATGCAGTTAAGAGAGAACAGGGCATAGAGTACTTCAGATTCCCACATGATCTGAAGACTCTACCAGGTTTTGAGCTCAACCAGCTGGCTAAGTTAAAGCTATTGTATGCTGACCCGAGGAAAATGTCAGGCTGGTTCGAAGCTGCCCTTAAGAAGGAGTACCACACCAGATGGGTTAACTTCAGACCCCAACAGCCTACTAGGTACATAAGAAGGTCTGAGGTTGATGCCATTACTGGCAAACCCAAGATAGTGTTGAAGTGGAGTCCTCCGCGCACAATGTCGAGAATCCCACTCATGGAAATGCCACAGGACTTCACTCCACACTTCAAATGGTGGTACTATGATTGGAGAACAGCTGAAGCGGTCATAGTCCTAAGCAGAGAGGGCCAAATGGATACGATCAGGGTATTCGACCCGATGTGGCTTACTAACTTGTCGGCTAATGATGTCTATACATTATACAAGTGGCCACTATTCTATGACACACAAGATATTATACAAGCCCTCCAGTTCCAAAATGTTATACGACTCTGCTTCGCGTTCGAAATTCACGCGGGAGTCACAAAAGAGGAGAAGTACAAGAAGTACAAGGAGGTTATGCAGAAGACAAGAGATTAGAGAGATCTAGGTCCAAGGGGGAGTTTGTTGATGCATGTATGTCCCTAGATCATGATTTGTAATGTAATAGATCTTGTCTGTCAGATGATGATGTAATATGTAATGATTAATGAAATGATATGGATTGTTTGTGATTGGAAATGTCTAATATTTCATTAATGAGTCGTTATTGAGTTGATTAATTGGGTTTATGATTGTTTGATGGTCACACATAATGTTATATTAATTAAAACATTCAAACTTAACTTAATGAAGTTCTCATGCGAATGGCCCATGCGAATGGACCATACGCATGAATAACTTCATACGATTGACTCAATCGCACGACTGAACCAGGAGACTGGATCAGTCATATGATTGACACATAAGATTGGCTCAGTCGCACGACTGAACACTCAGTCGTGCGGATGAATCAACCGCATGGTTCAATTGCACGACTGAACCATACTTATGGCCCAGTCGCACGATTGAACAATACTAACCTATAAATAGACCCAATTCGTGGAAAAACGTAAGCATTCATACTATTACGATTCCAGACGTACCCTAATTGTTACTGGCAGGAGCATCACTTGTTCTTGGTGCTCTGCCTCTGCCTCTGCCTCTGCCCCTTGGGGCTTCACTCCCGCCACAATTGCTGCGGGTAACTCTTCGAGGCGGCATTTTCTAATCATAGAAACGGTAAACACGTAAGCTTAAATCATTTCAAAATGTATTATCCAAAAGACATCATCAAGTCCAGTATTCCCCAGTTGATATCACACTTATTGTCATCACACATCACATGCAAGTCGTGTAGTTCTCACACCATGAATTGGCAATGTCTCAACAATAGTCCATCATAACAGTCGTAAGTCCATGCATATAATCACATTTAGTCTAGCGGAGGTTGTCTATTTCTTGCCCTTTCAAGGTTTCAGACATAGCCTCCTCAGGGTTAATCTTAATGTCCAAGGTCAAGCGCAATAGCGTGATCTGTGAAGATCTCTTCGGGTTTAATACCCGGATTTTGATAAACCAAGTCGGCGCGCAGAGGGAACGGAAGATCCAATGGAAGCATCCCATAAAAGAGTGAGCACAAGGGCTCTCTCATAGGGTGAAAGATCACATAACAGATAAATGAACAATCAAGCAGCGAGGAACACATACACGAGATATAATATGCATACAGATCCTAGCATGCAAATCTACATGAAGGTTCCTAGGTTATAGTCTAGGTCAAGCGTATTGCCTAATTCTCTATAACCAATGGCTCTGATACCAATTTGTCACACCCCCGCTATAAGCGGAAACACGAGGATGTAACGAGATCGGGATCGTCATAACACATGGTAAGCGATAGAGATGCAATATAATAAATGATGACAAGCGTGTCATGACGGCACCCGACAACAAGGGGACTTGTGTCGTGTTTAGTCAATATTCACGACAACATAGCCATAAGCATATACATGATAAACGATTCACATAATCACATAAAGATGAAATTTTAATGTAAATTCCCACAACCCGGGAACAAGTATCAAAAGATTGTAATTGTTTACACAGACTACAACATTGTTCAAATTAAATTGTTTTCCAAAAACATGTTAAGTCCCAAAAATACATCCTAGGGTCTCCACTAAGGTAGCACACCTAGATTTCCTCAGTTTGCATGACCAGCTGAAAAGATATGCTCAAAATGGTCAACGAAATTGTTGGTGAGCTCGCAGGTTTAAGTAATAAATAAGTAAGTGATGCTGTATACAGTAAGTGATGTGGAATACCGTGAATACAGTTATATAAACAAGTAAAATCATATGACAATGAGCTTTGCAACCAAACCTAGCGACGTACACAAAGATATTGTCGGCATATATTCACCCAAGGGCCCATTCCTGGCCACTGATGGTACCAACTAGTATACCATCGAACAAGGGTGGGGGTGTCAACCCAGTAGTACTACCAATACCTAACCGTCGGTTCCCACACTCAAATTAAATAATTGCATAGATAGAACCACACAACAGACCCATGCATGTATCAGATAAGTACTTGTAACACAGTATCCCGTTGATTCCTTGTATTTAAAATGTAAGTAAGTTGTACAGCATTGAAAATGGGTGAGCATACTTTTCCCCCAAGTTGTAAATGATTGAAATATTGTATAAGCGTAAAAAGGGGCCACGAAACTCACATGTTAAGTGGTAAGTATGTAAGATCAATGTATCCAAATGTCGAATGCAAATGAACGGTCAAACACCTATTGACAGTTATTGTTAAGCATTAATGATATGAAATAAGCGCATAATAATGATCGGTCGGTTCGGGTTGTATCGGCTGGGTCGCGTGTAACTCACACAAACAGACACACGTACTAGACCTTATGTAGATCCAAGTACTAGACATTGTCGCCATTGCTGATGATATTTGAGTAAAAGTTTCATTGTTATTAAGAAGGTATTTGATAAATGTCAACAGTTATAAGTCGGTTGATAGTTGTAAAACGTTAGTTTAATTTTTTTTGAATAGTATTTGTGGCTTTTTTAGCGTTGACTTTAATCTTTGTGGCCGAACAATGGCAACTGTGTTAATGTTACCTCAACATCACACGACCTACACACACCACACACAAGAAGGAAATCACACACAACAATTACAGTCGCACGACAAGACCAGACGCGCGACTCAACCTCCATACGCACGAATCAACCCTCAGTCGTGTGAATCAGCTTCATTCGTACGATTGAGCCTTCATTCGTATGACTGGCATTCAGTCGTACCACACAACACTTAATCGCACGACTCAACCTCCATACGCACGAATCAACCTTCAATCGTGCGAATTAGCTACTTTCGTACGATTGAACCTTCATTCGTGCGATTGGACTCCAGTCGTGCAAAACACATCACAATCGCATACATTTAGTCGGTCACCTGATTAAATCGCATACACTCATTCGCACGCATGACTCATTCGCACACATACACACAGTCGCACGACTTAGTCGCACGACATGCCCAGTCGCACAACTCAGTCGCACGATTGACTCAGAGGCATGGCTCAGTCGCATGACTCACCCAGTCGCACAACTCAATCGCATGACAGATCCAGTCGCCTGGACAGCAGAATCGCGACTGTGGTCGGGCTGAGCAGCCTCCGGCTGCTCTAAACGCGAGTTTTACATAACAAAGACTTCCAGAAACACTCTACAAACATACACAAACATGAAACACAAGCAGAAAGACCTCACACGCACCCACACGACCTCATGTGTTCGGGTTGAACCCGAACACCCGAAACCCTAGTTTGGACAGCCGCGAATAAGCAAGAAAAGGGACAACCAAAGTCGTCTACCTACTAGAATGGAGTAGACTAGGCTGTAGATGAAGTCTTGACGACGAAAACAAGACCAAGCGGGTCAGATTTGGTGCTAAGATGAAGAAATGGTGTAGAAAGGATGAAGAAGATGAAGAAGATGAAGTAATGGGTGTTTAGGGCTGGAAATGTAAAGTTTAGTCCCTGCACTTAATCCCCAAGTTTCCTAAATTTGTTTCGTTTGAAAAACGACTTTATTAGGTTAATTATATTAATTATAAAAATGCATTTAATGATATTTATGACTCAAAAATGGTTTTATTAGTGACGTTTATTATATATAAAAATGATATATTTGGCGGTTACGATGATGAAAGTTTTAAAAAGTTTTTAAACTTAACATAAGATTACAACGAAAACACAAGCACAATGATAATATGGCACACATGATATCCACATAAACAGTTAATAAAGATGATGAATGATCGATCAAGGAAATAGTTAACGGAAAGCCACGTTAATTGACGGACCTTAAGGTGACGGATGTCACAGTAGTCAATGTGTAACAACTAACCTCCAGGTTGTTACCCTAACCCTAGATTACTTGCATCATTATCCATGTTATGAGTGCTAATAATTGAAACTATTCAACCCTACTATAAAGTTGGAAACAATTCTTACTACTTGATGTAAATTATGATTTTATGTGATTTTTATTATTGACTTTTAGCTAATTTAGGTTTCTACCTTTTAAAAATTAGTGTCTCGGGAATGTCAACTAGTCACCCTTACAAAATTAAATTCAAGAGAAGGCAATTAAAATGTGAGAAAACACACTCACACCTACATAATTTTCGGCCATGCATGCATGGGCATGCATTAGATACCTCAATTCACCATCCACTAAATAATACATTATACCCAATACTACAAAATTACACTACATAATATCAAATTACAATTAAAATTTAAATGGAAAATCCCCAACTACACTCCAAATCGGCCGCCCCCCCCCCCTCTCCACTCCTCTCCTCTCTTCACCACCACCCCACACACCCACTCACCTTTCATGCAAATCTCTCCCTCTCTCCCTCTCTCCCTCTTAATCGAATTCACCAGCTGATCAAACACACACACACCTCACAACTCTCCAAAAACAATTCTCTCTAAGTCTTGTGCAAGAAAAATTCGAAGAACACCACCAAGTTCCATTCGGCCAAGAGCAAACCGCAAGGAAGTGGCCTAGTTCGCGAGTTTTGGTCACACAACCACACTTGTTCCACCTTTCCAGCCTTGGTTCGAGCTTCTCCATTCAAGTCCAAGGAGTTTCAAGCCATCCACGACCATCAACACCTTCTAAACCGTGAGTTACATCAAGTGTAAGCTCATGTTGTCGGTTTTGTGACATTTTCACTTGTTTTCTTCATTTATCACCTAAAAACCATGTATTTCCTTATTGTAGCAGAAACATCTCACCATCATCTTGTTCTTAAGGAGTTCCCAACGTTCTTGAAGGTAAACCTCATGTTATGTTAGTCATTCTTGAGGTGGAAACCAATTTCCACCATGAAAACCCTCTTTTTGGGTGTTTTGGTATCATCTAACTTGTGAAAGTTTCAACTCTTGTAAACCAAACTTGTGACCTGCATTTTTATGACTTAATGGACTCCCAAGAACCTGTTTTTAAAAGTTCCAAGAGGTTACACACTCGAATCCACGGTTGATACATGGATTACACCTTGAAACCCTCCTTTCTACATGTAACAACACCCTTTTAAGCATTTGTTTGAAAAATCCTTCCAACCAAGACTCATAACCTACTCATGAACGACTTAATGACACCTTAATAATCTGTTTATGAAGTTAAATGAAGTGTTGGTAACGTTTAAACTCAAGTTAAGATGATTTACACAAGTGTTATTGTCGGTTATGACATTTTCTACATATTTGAAGCATATGGATGTATAGAACAACTAGGCAACTTGTTGGGACTGAAATTTCAGTAGGTTTTAATGAATATTAGAAGTTTTAGCAATGTTTAATCTCTGCAATAAAGGACATGTTGTGATTTACCCTCTTTTAGTCACTTTTGGGACCCGAAAACATGGTAAAATGACTTTAAAAATAGTAAGAATATGAATTTAACACTCTTGAAAGGTATTCCAGGCTCAAAAATGATGAATAAAGTATCTGGAGTCAATGGATAATTTAAATGGTCAAAGGAACAAATAAATGACGTTTTAACTAAAAACCGGTACAAACCGAGCATCGTTTTTGAGAAAAATCCATAAAAATAGAGTTCAAAGCTAAGACTTATAAAAATCATATGATTTCAGTAAGTTAAGTAATAAAAGACTTAAAGGATTTGAAAAATTGTTCAAACAAGCGTTAAATGGTCAAACCCGGTCAAAACCGCGTTTTAACGGGTAAAACGTAAAAACAAGATTTTCAACTATAAAAGGCCAATTTACACAATTTAAGGGCTTAAAATTTATAAAGATATCTTTTACAAAATACCTACTGGTCCAAGATTCAAATATATGAAAACTCCAAATTACTGTTAAAACTATCCGGCTTTTACCGTAACCGGGAGCGTTAAACGCGTAGTTTTTAAATCGAACCCGTAAACTAAACTTTTGAAACACTTACTCCATAATAATTATAATATGACTCTAATAATCTGATTTTTGGTCTTAAATGACATAAAGGGCAAGAAACTAAACTTGAGGGTAGAAACTGTTAATTTTGAAACTTGAGGGACCAAAGTGTAAAATTTTTCCAAACCTTATAACCGACTTCCAGGAAGCTAATAAACACTTGAACAACAAAATTTATTAGTATACTTAACCAAATGAAGTGAAAATCCCAATTTTCATGAAGACGCCTTGACTTGCCATAAAAGGAAACTTTTTATACAAACCTTCACGAAACCAAAGCCTTACTCGATAGCTAAACCCTTGACACCATTGTTGCACCTTAAATGAGTTTAGGGCATTAGCTTATTACTTAATATGTACATGTTAGGGTGCTAGACTTGAGACACTTCCCGGTACACCAAGAGACTTTTGACTGGAAACCTAAGGTGAGTTCTAGTGATTCCCCTTTTTACTACTGTTTTGGGGTGAAGCATGCTCTGTTATTTTTGAACTATAACTGTGCTTTACTTGATGATTCTATGTGGGATATTTGGTTACCTGCTAATTCTTATATCATGATAATTAATTCTTTCGTGAACCGCTTGATTTATATGGATAGATCTATTTGGGGAATCCCCCACACACAGTGGCTTCCGTTCCAGGAAGGTTACCCCACTGAGATCCTAAGGGGTCGTTGTGGCATGTAACAAGTTTTGTTAAGATACTATGGTGAACCATCCGGGCAGGTAGGGTTCACTGGTTTGGGGCTCAGTTTCTTCCTTCGCGAATATCCGGTTAAACACAACTTTAGAAGAGGCCAACCGGGACTGAGTGCAGGGTTGATTATGATTTTTCCCACGATGATAAACAATGATTATTTTCTTTTAATCAAAGACGGATTTGTTAAGTCCTTTTGTTTTTAAACTTTAAGCACTTGAATTCACCAACTTTTTAGTTGACACAATTTTCTTTTGAGCATGTTTCAGGTAATGTATGAAGAGATCCTAGCTGTTGTGAAGACCTAGACTTATCCCCGTGACATGGCATTGGCATATTTTCCTTGATGAAACATTTGAACAATTTTATATTTGTGTTGAACAAGTACAATTTATTTTTATGGATGATTGTAAAACTCATTTGGGGGCTTGATGTGTTTCTAGCCCCGCTATCTTTTCAAAAACATTAATGCCATGTGATATTCTCTCCTTTGAGCTCTTATAATGGTTAGTTTCCGCTGCCATATGTTGTTGCTAGTCTATGACGTCCCACCCTACCTGGGCCCGGGGTATGACAGATTGGTATCAGAGCCAAAGGTTGTAGAGAAGTCGGGAATACCATAGTAGACCCTAGGCTACAACCCTGATACCCTAGGACTGTCCTTGTGGGAAGTGTTGGGATGATCGGGTTGGGTAAATTGATGATTACACTTGATCAACGTAATCAAGAATTTACCGGACGCGTAATTTCCATCACTGATCTTTAGGTTATGGTTGGACTTTTTCTGGTTTATATTGATGATTTGAAACTAAATTAAAAAGGGGATTTAAATGATTTTTATGATGAACTATGTTATCCGATACAACTTGAAGAAACTATTGATCTGGGAAAAACAGACAGCTATATGTTGGAATAACAGATACTATTGCCATCACTACTATTATTAGTACTATTACTATAATCATGAGCTATGAGAAACCAAATTACTCATGATGTATTTCTTACTGGACAACGTCTATGGCTGATAAAGGAAAGGCGCCTGCTTACCCTGACACTGAGACCACTCCTACTGGAAATCTGAGGAGAGAGAAGCCCCGGACAGAGTATGAGGCATACCTCCGGAGATGCGGACATCCAGGGTGGATATCCGTCACGTCCGAAGACAATGAGGCTTCCGAGGACTCTTCCTCCACATCACCTTCCCGAAGCCAAACGCGATCCCACTCTCCTCAAGTAGCTGCTCCGACCCTCTCACCCATCCCACCTATTGGGAATAGGGGTGCGCGTACTGTCACCCGACCTCGCAAAGGCGTTAGGCCAGGATTCTCCGTATCCTTTAGGATGCCTCCTCCTCCTCCCCCGCCTGTTAGGATTCCGACATCGGTACCTCCACTGTTTGACCCTCGTGACGAACGCCTAATGCCGCCGAGACATAGTATTTATGACGGCCCTAGCGTACTGGCTGGTGATAGGTACTCCCAGTCGAGTCACCGGGCAAGTGATGTAGGACCCTCCGATGCGACATTGGATGAGATTTTGAGGACTGTTCGCCGTCATGAGCTGATTGTTCAGCACGCAACTCGAACTTCTCAGTCGGCTCAATTCCAGGCTATGATTGCTACACAGGGAGTGAAGCGTTTGGAGCAGGAGCAGAGGAAGAAGGGTACAGGATGGTTTGGATGGCTAAAGAGGAAGTGGATGTGAGAGCTGGAGTACTCAGTGGGATTATCTGTCTGTGGACAGTAGAAGTAAACTATTTGAATTCTTATTCGATACTATTATTTTATTATCATGGGGGTGATGGCACCTTCCAAATTGTAAGAGCATGACTCTGATTCTATTTGTTTGGATGATACTATAGTAAACTGCTATTGGGATGCTAGAATTATTAAACTGTCTGTATTGGATTGCTATATGTTTTGTTGTGCCTTGAAATTGGTCTGTGCCTTTTCTAAATGGTTGCCCAACTGTTATGTCATGTTTTGATTTGGACTTTGTAAGGTTCTTTAGTGGGTTGTAAATACATATGTGCATGCCATGATCCCTCTTCCGAGGCATGGTGTGATAGGATAATGATGCATAGGCTATTCGAAACAAAATTTATGAGACGCTAAACGAATCTATTTGTGATACTATCAGAATGCCGACTCGCAGAGGAACACGTTTTGGTCGACGTGGAGCCACCAGGGGCCGTCATGAGGAAGCAAGGCGTATTGGAAACCAACCTACTCCACCAGGGACTCCCCACGGGGAAAATACTAATCAAGAGAGTGACGAAAGGATTGCTAACCTCGTAGCTCAGCAACTGGCTAACGCCATTCCGACTATTATTGCACAGATAAATGCGGACCGGGATAACACTACTGGTAACGACCGGCCGGTGAACGATGAGAGCCACGATGAAGAAGCCGAGGCGTTAAGGAATGGATGTTCTTATAAGACCTTCATGGCATGTAAGCCCAAGGACTTCTATGGCACCGAGGGTGCTATAGAGACTTACAGGTGGATTGACGAAATGGAAGCTGTCTTAGACATCAGCGAGTGCAAGATGGAGCATATGGTGAGGTTTGCATCACAATCTCTCAAGGGATCAGCTCTTGAATGGTGGAAGTCCATTACTCAGAGCCGTGGAAGAAACGTGGCTAATCGAATGGGTTGGACTGAATTCCGAGAGCTAATGACCAACAAATATTTCCCCATCAATCAACTCGAGAAGCTGGAGACAGAATTTTTAAGCTTGGAGATGAAAGGACCCAACTACACCGAATACATCAATCGTTTCATAGCCCTGTCCTGACTTGTGCCACATTTGGTGACGCCAGAAGCCAAAGGTGTAGCACGGTTCATCTGGGGACTACACCCAAGAGTTAGGGGTATGGTCCGTTCCTCTCAGCCTGTGACCCTGCAAGCTGCTGTCGACCTTACCAGCAGTTTGACTGATGACCTAATTAGGGCTGGATGGACCGATCAAGCAAGGGCTGATGAGAAGAAGAAGTTTGTTGGTGAGAAAAGGAAGTGGTTTGAAGCGAAAAGAGTGGTTGGAATTAGTAGTGGGTCAAGTAGAAGGAGTTCTGAAGGAGTGAGACGTGATGATCAAGGAAGCAAAAACCGGAGATTGTATACGGGGACAAGCCCATTCTGCAGCAAGTGCAAGTTACATCATCAAGGGAGTGTAACCCGATGCCCTGTTTTAGGTGCAAGAGAACAGGCCATTTAAATTAAAGACTGTACTTACGCACCGGGGAAACAATGCTATGAGTGTGATCCAGGGCATATGAGGAAAAAGTGTCCTAAGCTGGGTAGAGATAAGGATGCAAGCACAACAAGCCTAAGGGAAGAGCTTTCGTTATGGACCCACAGCAGGAGCTCGTATGGAACCGACGTGGTCAACGGTACGTTCCTTCTAAAACAATCTTCCGCTACTGTACTGTTTGATACTGGAGCGACTGCTAGTTTTATCTCTAGTACTTTTAGGCCATTGATTGACTTAGACCTGTGTACCTTGACTGATACATTTACCGTAGAATTAGCTGACGGTAATATTTTAGAGGCTAACGAAACATTATGGATTGCCCCCTGAATCTAAATGGGATACGTTTAAGATTGACTGATGCCCATTAAGTTAGGAGGATTTGATGTGGTTGTGGGTATGGACTGGTTAGCGAAGCATAAAGTCGAAATCGTATGTGATGAGCGACTACTTAAGATACCGTTGAGCGACGAAGAAGTGTTAGTGGTAGAAGGTGAAAGAGTAACACTCTATACCCTAACTTGATATCCCACTTAAAAGCTACCAAGAGCTTGATGAAGGGATGTCCAGCTTTATAGTATATGTGATGAAGCCCAAAAGGAGAAGAGATGGAAGATTCCCGTGGTTTCGGAATACCCAGAGGTGTTTCCGAAGAACTACCAGGACTTCGCCCGAATCGGCAAGTTGAATTCCAGATAGACTTGTTGCCTAGTGCTGCCCAGTAGCCAAGGCACCGTACCGACTCGCCCCACCTGAGATGAAGGAGCTAATGGTACAAATTCAAGAACTACTGGACAAGGGATTTATACGTCCGAGTGTCTCTCCATGGGGTGCCCCGGTACTATTCGTGAAAAGAAAGACGGAACCCTGCGAATGTGTATTGATTACAGGGAATGAATAAACTGACCATAAAGAACCGTTACCCTCTTCCGAGAATAGATGACCTATTTGATCAACTGCAAGGAGCAAGTTATTTCTCTCCAAAATAGACTTGAGGTCAGGATCCACCAACTGAAGATAAGAGAAGAAGACGTACCCAAAACAGCCTCCGAACTAGGTATGGACACTATGAGTATTGGTCATGCCCTTTGGACTGACTAATGCTCCAGCAGCATTCATGGACCTCATGAATCGCGTTTGCCGCCCTTACCTCGACAAGTTTGTGATCGTGTTTCTTGACGACATACTGATCTATTCCCGAAGTAAAGACGAGCACGAGAAGCATCTCAGGCTAATTCTTGAATTGCTCAAGAATGAGCAACTATATGCCAAGTTCTCTAAATGTGATTTGGATGCGCCAGATCCAATTCTTAGGTCATGTGGTGAATGAGGATGGGATTCAAGTTGACCCTTCCAAGATTGAGGCCATAAAGAATTGGAAGATTCCTGAAACTCCTACGGAGATAAGGCAATTCTTAGGACTGGCTGGCTACTATCGGAGATTTATAAGGACTTATTGCGTATAGTGCAACCTTTGACCGCACTAACCAAGAAGAACACAACTTTGTGGCGGGAGCGAGAGCAGAACGAGGCGTTTGAACCTTAAGGAGAAGTTATGCAGTGCACCTATCCTTGCTCTTCTTCCAGAAGGAGTAGAAGACTTCGTGGTCTATTGTGACGCTTCGCGTCAAGGGCTAGGATGTGCATTAATGCAACGCAACAAGGTGATTGCTTATGCATCGAGACTGCTGAATGATCATGAGAAGAATTACATGACGCACGATCTGGAGTTGGGTGCGGTTGTGTTTGCCCTCAAGATGTGGAGGCACTACCTTTATGGCACAAAGTGCATCATCTACACTGACCAAAGAAGCTTGCAGCATATCCTTGACCAAAAGATGCTCAACATACGTCAGAGAAGATGGGTCGAGCTATTGAACGATTACGAGTGCGAGATCCGCTACCATCCTGGTAAGGCCAATGTTGTGGCGGATGCATTGAGCCGAAAGGAAAGAGAAAAACCTCTTCGAGTATGAGCCTTAAGGATGAGTGTGTATACCAACCTTATTGCAAAACTGAAGGAAGCTCAAGGAGAGGCATTAAAGGAAGAAAAATTAAAGGAAGAAGGATTGACTGGAATGGAAAAGCAATTTGAGATAGGGGTCGATGGTACATATAGATATGGTGGAAGGGCTTGGGTGCCAAAACACGGAGGAATTCGAGAAGTAATCCTCGACGAAGCACACAAGTCTAGGTATTCAATTCACCCTGGAAGTGATAAGATGTACCAGGATTTAAAGACACTTTTCTGGTGGCCGGGAATCAAGAGATCAATCGCCGTTTATGTGGGGAAATGTTTAACTTGTGCCATGGTAAAATCTGAAAACCAAAACCATCAGGAACGTTACAGCAACCTGAAATCCCAGAATGGAAATGGGATAATGTTACGATGGATTTTGTTACCAAGTTGCCCAGAACGTTTAAAGGTCACGATGCTATTTCGGTAATAGTGGATAGATTAACAAAATCAGCTTACTTCTTGCCAATTAGAGAAGACTACGACATGACGAAATTGGCCCAACTTTATGTCGAAGAGATTGTAACAAAGCATGGAGTGCCTTTGTCGATCATCTCCGACCGTGATAGCCGTTTCACCTCTCGTTTCTGGAAATCGTTCCAGCAAGCTTTAGGAACCCGTTTAGATCTAAGCATGGCTTACCACTCTCAGACCGACGGACAGAGCGAAAGAACTATCCAAACGATGGAAGACATGTTAAGAGCTTGCGTGATGGACTTTGGCGGAAACTGGGATAACCATCTTCCTTTGGTGGAATTCGCCTATAACAATAGTTACCACGCGAGTATCAAAGCCGCTCCGTATGAGGCCCTTTATGGCAGGAAATGCCGGTCACCCTTGAGTTGGAATGAGATTGGTGACAGCCAAGTGATGGGACCCGACATAGTGTTGGAAACCACCGACAAGATCTATAAGATAAAGGAGCGACTGAAAGCAACCTTGGATCGACAGAAGAAGTACGCTGACAGGAGGCGGAAACCTCTAGAGTTCCAAGTGGTGACAGGGTGATGCTAAAGTAGCACCGTGGAAAGGAACGGTGAGGTTCCGAAAGAGAGGAAAACTATGCCAAGATACATTGGACCATTCGAAATAATGGCGAGAATTGGCCCAGTGGCATATAAGTTGAAACTACCCCCGGGTTGAGTCACATACACGACACCTTTCATGTGTCAAACTTGAAGAGAGCATGGTAGACAAAACCCTGGAACTACCATTAAAAGAAGCAAGAATAAACGACAAACTGAATTTTGTGGAAGAACCCGTGGAGATCACGGATCGTTTGGCCAAACAACTCCGGCGGAGCCGCATACCCAAGGTTAAGGTTAGATGGAACTCCAAGCGAGGACCTGAATTTACTTGGGAGCGTGAAGATGAAATGAGGAAGAACTATCCACACCTCTTCAAACCCACTCGTTCAGTCTCTAATCAGAGTTAAAATTTCGGGAAGAAATTTCCTAAACGGTGGGAGAATGTAACAACCGACCTCCAGGTTGTTACCCTAACCCTAGATTACTTGCATCATTATCCATGTTATGAGTGCTAATAATTGAAACTATTCAACCCTACTAGGAAGTTGGAAACAATTCTTACTACTTGATGTAAATTATGATTTTATGTGATTTTTATTATTGACTTTTAGCTAATTTAGGTTTCTACCTTTTAAAAATTAGTGTCCGGGGAATTTCAACTAGTCACCCTTACAAATTTAAGTTCAAGAGAATGCAATTAAAATGTGAGCATACACACTCGCACCTACATAATTTTCGGCCATGCATGCATGGGCATGCATTAGATACCTCAATTCACCATCCACTAAATAATACATTATACCCAATACTACAAAATTACACTACATAATATCAAATTACAATTAAAATTTAAATGGAAAATCCCCCACTACACTCCAAATCGGTCGCCCCCCCCCTCTCCACTCCTCTCCTCTCTTCACCACCACCCCACACACTCACTCACCTTTCATGCAAATCTCTCCCTCTCTCCCTCTCTCCCTCTTAATCGAATTCACCAGCTGATCAAACACACACACCTCACAACTCTCCCAAAACAATTCTCTCTAAGTCTTGTGCAAGAAAAATTCGAAGAACACCACCAAGTTCCATTCGGCCAAGAGCAAACCACAAGGATGGCCTAGTTCGCGAGTTTTGGTCACACAACCACACTTGTTCCACCTTTCCAGCCTTGGTTCGAGCTTCTCCATTCAAGTCCAAGGAGTTTCAAGCCATCCACGACCATGAACACCTTCTAAACCGTGAGTTACATCAAGTGTAAGCTCATGTTGTCGGTTTGTGACATTTTCACTTGTTTTCTTCATTTATCACCTAAAAACCGTGTATTTCCTTGTTGTAGCAGAAACATCTCACCATCATCTTGTTCTTAAGGAGTTCCCAACGTTCTTGAAGGTAAACCTCAAGTTATGTTAGTCATTCTTGAGGTGGAAACCGATTTCCACCATGAAAACCCTCTTTTGGGGGTTTTGGTATCATCTAACTTGTGAAAGTTTCAACTCTTGTAAACCAAACTTGTGACCTGCATTTTTATGACTTAATGGACTCCAAAGAACCTGTTTTTAAAAGTTCCAAGAGGTTACACACTCGAATCCACGGTTGATACATGGATTACACCTTGAAACCCTCCTTTCTACATGTAACAACACCCTTTTAAGCATTTGTTTGAAAAATCCTTCCAACCAAGACTCATAACCTACTCATGAACGACTTAATGACACCTTAATAATCTGTTTATGAAGTTAAATGAAGTGTTGGTAACGTTTAAACTCAAGTTAAGATGATCTACACAAGTGTTATTGTCGGTTATGACATTTTCTACATATTTGAAGCATATGGATGTATAGAACAACTAGGCAACTTGTTGGGACTCAAATTTCAGTAGGTTTTAATGAATATTAGAAGTGTTAGCAATGTTTAATCTTTGGAATAAAGGACATGTTGTGATTTACCCTCTTTTAGTCACTTTTGGGACCCGAAAACATGGTAAAATGACTTTAAAAATAGTAAGAATATGAATTTAACACTCTTGAAAAGTATTCCAGGCTCAAAAATGATAAATAAAGTATTCTGGAGTCAATGGATAATTTAAATGGTCAAAAAACAAATAAATGACGTTTTAACTAAAAACGGGTACAAACCGAGCATCGTTTTTGAGAAAAATCCATAAAAATAGAGTTCAAAGCTAAGACTTATAAAAATCATATGATTTCAGTAAGTTAAGTAATAAAAGACTTAAAGGATTTGAAAATTGGTCAAACAAGCTTTAAATGGTCAAACCCGGTCAAAACCGCGTTTTAACGGGTAAAACGTAAAAACAAGATTTTCAACTATAAAAGGCCAATTTACACCATTTAAGGGCTTAAAATTTATAAAGATATCTTTTAGAAAATACCTACTGGTCCAAGATTCAAATATATGAAAACTCCAAATTACTGTTAAAACTATCCGGCTTTTACCGTAACCTAGAGCGTTCAACGCGCAGTTTTTAAATCGAACCCGTAAACTAAAGTTTTGAAACACTTACTCCATAATAATTATAATATGACTCTAATAATCTGATTTTTGGTCTTAAATGACATAAAGGGCAAGAAACTAAACTTGAGGGTAGAAACTGTCAATTTTGAAACTTGAGGGACCAAACTGTAAAATTTTTCCAAACCTTATAACCGACTTCCAGGAAGCTAATAAACACTTGAACAACAAAATTTATTAGTATACTTAACCAAATGAAGTGAAAATCCCAATTTTCATGAAGACGCCTTGACTTGCCATAAAAGGAAACTTTTTATACAAACCTTCACGAAACCAAAGCCTTACTTGATAGCTAAACCCTTGGCTAAACCCTTGACACCATTGTTGCACCTTAAATGAGTTTAGGGCAGTAGCTTATTACTTAATATGTACATGTTAGGGTGCTAGACTTGAGACACTTCCCGGTACACCAAGAGACTTTTGACTGGAAACCTAAGGTGAGTTCTAGTGATTCCCCTTTTTACTACTGTTTTGGGGTGAAGCATGCTCTGTTATTTTTGAACTATAATTGTGCTTTACTTGATGATTCTATGTGGGATTTGTGGTTACCTGCTGATTCTTATATTATGATCATTAATTCTTTCGTGAACCGCTTGATTTATATGGATAAATCTATTTGGGGAATCCCCCACACACAGTGGCTTCCGTTCCAGGAAGGTTACCCCACTGAGATCATAAGGGGTCATCGTGGCATGTAACAAGTTTTGTTAAGATACTATGGTGAACCATCCGGGCAGGTAGGGTTCACTGGTTTGGGGCTCAGTTTCTTCCTTCGGGAATATCCGGTTAAACACAACTTTAGAAGAGGCCAACCGGGACATAGTGCAGGGTTAATTATGATTTTTCCACGATGATAAACAATGATTATTCTTTTAATCAAAGAAGGATTGTTAAGTCCTTTTGTTTTAAACTTTAAGCACTTGAATTCACCAACTTTTTAGTTGACACAATTTTCTTTTGAGCATGTTTCAGGTAATGTATAAAGAGATCCTAGCTATTGTGAAGACCTAGACTTATCCCCGTGACATGGCATTGGCATATTTTCCTTGATGAAACATTTGAACAATTTTATATTTGTGTTGAACAAGTACAATTTATTTTTATGGATGATTGTAAAACTCATTTGGGGGCTTGATGGGTTTCTAGCCCCGCTATCTTTTCAAAAACATTAATGCCATGTGATATTCTCTCCTTTGAGCTCTTATAATGGTTTGTTTCCGCTGCCATATGTTGTTGCTAGTCTGTGACGTCCTACCCTACCTGGGCCCAGGGTGTGACACAATGCCTTCGACTTGTCTGAACCCTTGAACCACAAGCCGAGCCTTTAAAAAAATTCGAATTATTACCCCTTGGTCATCTTTCTTACACTTCAAGACCCATTTCGTGCCAATCACCTTAGCACCTTTTGGTCTGTCCACAAGGGTCCATACTCTTAACTTCTTGAACTGTAGGAGTTCTTCTTGCATTGCACTGACCCATGCCTTATCATTTAGGGCTTCACTCACATATTTTGGCTCACATTGAGACACAAAACATCGATATGCACCATCGTGAAGATATCCTTTTTCCATGACTGAGGCATAATCAGCCGAGTATAGCTGGTTTCTTGTTTGTACTCCTGATCGAACATCTCCTATGACATTGTCCTAAGGATGATAAACATTAATCCGGGATCCAGGAGTGGTGGGAACAACTACCTCATTATCTAGATTGTGAACCACAGTTTCAGTATCTGAAGCTATTAGAGTATGAGGTTCCGAAGTGTCAGCGGGAGCAGGATGTGATGCTTGTGTACTTTCATTAGTGGGAACCTGTTCCTCCTGATTCACATTTTCAGTCTCAACTGCTTCATCTTCAGAAGAAGAATCACTTACTTCAAGCTCTCCCCCTGAAGGGCTTAAAGTATCATCCAATGGAGCCATTGATGTCGAGTCTGGTAGTGGAGTGTTCAGAACATCGTACATCATTCTCGCAGAAAGCTCATCATCAGTGGGAGAAGACGGTAGATTGAAGGATTTAAAGAATGCCTCATAGTCGAAGAAGAATGAGGGTCCTTTTCCAGCAGGGGGTGGTGTATCTTTGAACATCAACATTCCACCACACTTCTACCTGACCCGTTGAGTTGTTATAAACTGTCTTGTCTGGTATGCTGTATTCGAGAAAAATACCTTCTTCTGCCTTCTCACTAAACCTCCCAGTCTGAGTTTTCTTCAGCAGCATGCACGGTGCGCCAAACGGTTCTAGATACTCTAAGTTGGGTTTACGTCGCTGGAGCAGCTCATAACATGTTTTCCCATGTCATTTGACCACTAAGACTCGATTGAGCGTGTAACAAGCATTGGCCACTGCCTCATTCCAAAATTGAATAGGCAATTTTGAGTCGAATAGCATTGTCCTGGCAGTCTCTATCAGGCTCTGATTCTTCCTTTCAGCAACGCCATTCATCTGTGGAGTTAGGCAGATGTAAATTGATGTACAATTCCTTTCTTTCTATAGAATGCCTCCATCCTCTGATTCTTAAACTCTGTTCCATTGTCTGATTGAATCTGCCTTACTTTCAGCTTGTAGAGTGATTCCAAAGTAGTAACTAGATGTTTGAATGATTCAAAAGTTTCTGATTTGGCTTTCAGAAATATCACCCAAGTTAATCTTGAGTAATCATCTGTTACTACAAAGCAATACAGATCTCCAGCAATGCTCTTTGTACTGATAGGACCAAACATATCCATGTGGAGAAGCTCAAGAGGTAGATCAATTGAATGAACTTTCTTTGACTTGTGAGACTTCTTGGTCTGTTTCCCTTTCTTACATGCTACACAAAAATCCGGAAGTTGGAAGTTCTTGACAGTTACTCCGTTCACTAAATCATTTTGAACTAATGATTCATCTTCCTTGGACTAATGTGTCCCATTCCCATATGCCAAGAGATTGAATCCCTCTCAGTTGCCTTTGACAGGAAGCATTGAACTGTGTGATATGTTGTGGAGGCTTTTGATAGATCCAAGACATACAAGTCGTTATATCTTGAAGCTAACATAAGAACTTTATCCACCTCAATCACATAGTCCTTCTTCAACATGTAGCACTTCTTGTTGTCAAATACAACCTTAAATCCCTTATCACAGATCTAGGAGACTGAAAGCAAGTTGTTCTGTAGTTGTTGAACGTAGTTGACCTTATCAAACTTCATTTTCTCGTTTCCCAGTTTGCCTTGTGCTGTGATGTATCCTCCTTTGTTCCCAGCAAATGAAACATGTCCCCCTTTAATTTGTCTGACATTATAAAGGAGAGACGAATTTCTTGTCATGTGCCTAGACGCCCCACTGTCAATAATCCAGGTATTAGTGATAGCACTGTACCGGACACCCTGCACATACAATGGAAATGATTAGTTCAGGTTTGGGACCCAAGCCTTAACTGGCTTGGGTGACCCGGAGGAATCACACATCATAAACTCGACTCATTGTCCTTTAGAGGATGAGGTCATATCTTTCCTTTTATCGTTCTCACTATCAGACCCTATACTTGATTTTTCTTTCCATATGCCAGTCTTGTGTAAGGCCTGTTTGTGGTAAACAGACACCTGACTTATGGTTTGAACTTTAGGTTCACTAACACTCTTAAGTGGAGTGTTAGATCTTGTTTTAGAAGAAATTGGTTTTGCATCAAAAAGTTCAATTTTCTTTTTGGGTGACTGATAATAAGGACAATTAGGATAAATATGTCCTTGTTTTCAACAATCGTAGCAAGATCTCCCTTCTACAGATTGAGGAAAACTTTTGTGTGATGTTAAGTTTAGTGAAGGTGTGAGATGTTTCAGGTTTGGTTTTAACACTACTCTTTTAGATGTTTCATCCTTATTAACAAACTGAATTGTTTTAACATTTTGAACATTTTGAACATCTTTAACTTGCACTTTGGTTGGACTTTGATGATTAATACGCTTGTGGTTAACTGGTTTAGTCAGTTTGGGTTCTGAAATCGACGTTGGTGAACCTGACCTTAATTAACCCTTTTGAATGCATCATTCAAACTCTCAACTGGCATCTTGCCTTTAGATTTCAAAGTAGCCTCCTTCTGTTTAGTGTCAGATTTCACAGTCTTACTCGTGGAATCAGGATCACTTACTAGAAGAGTAGACATCATATGATCCTTAATTGGGTTGTTATTAATAGGTCTACATTTTATATTCAAAAGGATCTCATGTGGTGGTGGCATCACTTTGTATCCCAAACCTTCCCCATTGTTTCGTTCTTTCACTAAGTTTTGTACTATGTTAGAAGAACTGGCTCAACTATGCAGTTTTTGTTTTAATGAATTAACCCCAACTTCCAAAACTGCTTTCTCTTTTTTGGTTTTTTCAAATGAATTTTAGTAAAACTTTATATCATTAGATTGATTTAAGGCAACAACCTCGGTTTCCCTTAGTTGCTTACCCAAAAGTTTTCTTTAAAACCGCACTCATTTTGTTTTAATATACGATTAGCTTCGGTGCAGAGTTGTAAGTCATTTACTAAGTTATCATTGTGTTCTAATAACCTAGCAAAATTTAGATCAATGCTTTCCCTAAACTTTTCACATTCAGAACATGCATGTTTATTAAATAATTGATCTAAGGAACTTACCTGTGATGAGTCTGTTGAATCAGCCATCAATGCAGAGGTTGACTCTTCTGTTGTTGGAGTTTCTGAACTTGTTGCTCTGAGCTCTTCTTCAATCACGTGATTTACCACGTTTACAGCTTCTTCTGAATCTGACATATCTTGCTCAATTGCAATCTCACCTTCACTGGCAGACCCATCATCCAATGCTACGACACATGCAATGTTTGATTCTCCAGGAGAGACAAATCGGAATGACAGTCTTGTCCTTCATCACCTTGAGCAGTTAGTGCCTTTGTTTCTTTGCTTGAAGAACAAGTTCCAATCACGTCCTTGTCTTGACGGTTGAAAGTGGGAAATGGGTTTCCATTTCCAGTGTTCTTGGGCTTTACACATTCCCGTTTAAAATGCCCCTTTTCACCACAGTTGAAGTAGGTGACCTTGGTTTTGTCGAAACCAAAAGTCGTATCTTTCGTGGCTACTAGATTCTGCCCCGTCTTCTTGACAAAATTTTTAGCTCGTCTAACTTCACTTGCTAGAGCCCACATCATATCCATTCTTTCCAGTATCCATTCTTTCCAGCTCGTTTTAATCAACCTGCTCGTAGTCTTCATCTGCAAGATCACAATTTCCAATCTTCCTAGCAACTAAACCATCATACGATTAGACCACTGCTGCTAGAAGATCCACATGTGTAACACCCCAGATTTCAGCCCAATAAGAAACCTTAAATCTTAATAGGGCCCAATAAAGGCCCGGACTGAATTGGGCTTAACAAAGAAAATTCAGATAAGAAACTAATATTTCGGGCCCATTTAAGGCCCAATACACATTTACCATCTAAATAAATAAGTAATCATAAAATAATGAATTGATATGTGATTCGAAGTAACTATGATAAGATCCAACTAAATAGATTCAAAACCCATACCGTGTAAAGTTTAGTAATCTAACGCGTACCAACGTCTAAGTTCCGTCAGAATTCCCTTATAATGGCTTGATTTCCTATTAAAGTCATTGTTAATCATGATTCGTATTGTAAATAATGTTGGCTAAAATATTCTAAATTAAACGTCCATAATCAACTGAGTTGCGTGGGAGAAACGCGAATACTGGTTACACCGGCATATAACTGAAATCTGATACGTCAATGGAGCCCTATAACATCGTAGATATTTATCTTATTATTATATCTATTATAATATTAGAGTGAGACGTTTATCCAGAGCAAATGCATTTCGAGACGCGACCGAGACATGTACCGGCTTGAACGTTGGTCAAACCCGAGAATTTGACGATAAATATGCCAAGTTGTTTTATTTCAAGCAGAAGTAATTAGATATATCTATTATATGGCTTCTAACAAGATTTTAATCCGAAAGACCGGTTGATACGCGATAACGAAGATCGCGTCTATCGGTGGAGGATGTGACAGGTGTTCCTGAGAGAACAAGTCTTTCTATTGAGTTGGCGGGGCATATACGCGATATTGAAGAAAAGCCACTTAAAAACCCTAGGTATTTAAGCAACATTACCCGCATTTCATTCATTTGCAAACCCTAGAAACAAAATAAAATGCTCCCAAGGGCTGCAGCAGCCGCAACCGCCGGAGATAGAGGCTCCACGACGGAGCCGTAACGGCGTACGGCAGAGCCGCGGCGGTGGTTTCCGGCGAAGTCTCGGCCTACCCCCACAAAATACAACATCCTGATCACGATGATGGTGGTGGTTTCTTCTGATTCGCAACGACGGTGGAGATATGGAAGGGAGAAGGGGGCGGCGACTAGGGTTCCAGCGGGGTTCTGGCCACCAGAGCCGGCGATTGGCGGCGAGTGCCGCACATGCTCTTCTTCCCCTCGTCGAGCACTTTCCAACGGTGGTAACTAATTTCTCTAACTCATGGTGGTGTGAAAGTTATCGGCAGATGAAGGTGGTGGCAACTAGGGTTCCGCCCTTTGTCCCATCGGTCTCTCTCTCTCTCTCTCGTTTTCCGATGACTTTGGTAAGCTCCATAAACCATTTTTCGCTTCAAACAAGATCTACACTTGATAATTGTTCGGTTTGTGGCAGCATGTCGGATTGCAAGCGAGATCTTTGAATTTTGGAGGCTTTGGATGGTTCTCCGGTGTGACCCGGTCCGGCCGCTGGCTACCGACAGCGGCGGTGCTGGCCAGAGGTGGGGATTGATGGTGGTTTGTGGTGGTTGCAGCTATTTGAGGTGTGTTAGAGCTGTTTGATGTTATTCTAGTGGGTTCATGTAGAATCTTTGCAAGATCCTTGAAAAGTTGGCGGTTTGGAGCCATACTCCGGCAAGAATTCCGGCTGCTCCGGGCCTGCCGGTGGTGGCCAGTGGCAATCCATGGTGGACAGTGGTTGCAAGTGGTGGATAATGGTGGTACGAGTCATAACCGAGGTGTTTGGTAAAGTATGTCGCGGTTATAGTTGTGTTTGGTTTTGAGATAACAATGTAGTAGTGTTTGTAAATAATGTTAGAGCATTTTGGCTAGGTTAAACCTTGGTCAAAGCTGGTCAAACGTGGTCAATGGACAGTGAACGCGATGCTGGTCGGCTCAAGCGGGTTCTAGGGCGCGATGCGGGAACGTTAGGTATAACCGTGTGTTAGACATCCATATACGTTAATATAATGAATATATTAACTTGTGTGTGTTGAGCTTCAAATATGTGTAAAATGTAACTAGTTTACCGATCATCATGAATGAATGCGTAAATTGGTAATAACGAGAGCAATATGTATTCATATGAACAAAGATATTAGAAACATATATGAAGTTATTTAATCTCGTGAAATGCGAAATCCTTACAAGACGTAGAGATGATTAAAAATATATAAAATGCAATTGTACATATATATATACTATGGATACTTTAGGTTAACCGATATTCACGCGTATTTATTCAAGGCTCATAATTCTATAATAATCCATCATCATTTTATTATTCATGGTCGATCATCTCATTATTATGGGAATAAATATTATTTATATCACCCTTTTTATTCAATACAACGGCAACTATTATCGTTATTCGGGTTATTCTAGCACCAATCAATTTAACGTCATGATAAAAGCATAAATAATATAAACACCATTTGGAACATTATAGATTACTTATATCATCAATAAAAATTATCTATAAAGATTTGAAATCCTTGATATCAACCAATTATTGTTACATTCATTATACAAAGAATCATTTCTCGAATAAAAGCATTAATTAACCTAATATGCACAAATTAATACCTAACAATTAATGATTGCACAAGAAGCTAAGGAACCTTAATGATACTAATCATTAACTTTAAGAAACTAAAGAGCTCAAACCGCACGCATGTAATAACATCGTGTTATTTCTAAACGTAAATCTTATATGTTCAAATTAGGATTTCATTGTTGGAGACCTTCACTTTTTGTCAAGCTCAGAATTTATATAAAGACACCAGGTGAGTTTAAGTGTTTCCCTTTTTACTACTATTTTTGGGATGAAGCATGCTCTGTTTAAACTGAAATATTTTTGTGCTATATTATGATGCTATATGTTGTGGTTATGTTGAGACCTGCTAATACTTGTATCACAGTCATTAATTCTTTTGTGAACCGCTTGTTTATATGGGTAGATCTACTTGGGGAATCCCCCACACACAGTGCCTTCCGTGATGAACGGGAAGGGTACCACACTGAGATTCTGCGGGGTCATTTGTGGCATGTAATAGGTTTTATAAGATACTATGGTGGACCATCCGGCAGGTACGGTCCACTGGTTTGAGGCTCAGTTCTTCCCACGGGGATTTAACCAGTAACATAATTTTTGAAGAGGCCAATGTGGGCTGAGTGCAGGGTTGATTGTGATCTCCACAACAATGATGCTATGATTTCAGAATCTAATGTGGATTCCAATGAATCTCTTTTGTTTTTAAACTTTAAGCTCTTGAACTCACCAACTTTATGTTGTTCCAGAAATATTTTTGAGCATGTCTTGAGGTACAACTTGGGAGATTAGATGAGCTATAGAAGATATCTAAAGCCGAAGCAAGAATTGAGGGTAGATGTTGGAGGCAAAAGTTTAGCCTAGAAGCCCTAGTACAAAAGCCTCAAGAAATGTTGTCCAAGAGACTTATCATGCTACCTATAGATTGTAGATTGGGGTACTTCGTGCATTGAAACCCAGCAAATGTCCTAATGTAAATATTATGAGATGCTTTTGTAATAACCATTTAGTTTCCGCTGTATTTTGGTTGTTGTTTACCAGTCTTTACGTCCCGCCTCTCTGGGCCCGGGGTGTGACAGATTGGTATTAGAGCCAAAGGTTGTAGAGAAGTAGGTCTGCTTCGCGAGGCCTAAACGACAACCCTATGAACCCCATAGGACCACCTTAGGAAGATGACTCTTCTGAGTTTTGTTGAGCCAAGGTTGTAGGAAAGTGGGTTTGCTTTGCGATACCTAAGCTACAACCAATAAAATAGGACCAGCCTAGTAGGTTGTTTCCATGATCCCGTGATCTAAAGTTTGCAGCAAAATAGGTCCCCCTAAGAACACCCATCTTTAATCTGTATGCCTTAAGGGATATATATATATATACCATTAAAAATTCCCTACCCTATAAGAAGCCTTGTTACATTAGGGTATTACCTATGGTAAGTGCACCCGAGTAAACTAAGAATGTTTGAAACCTTCTGGAGTTGACTACTAGGACCCTTGAGCACTAGGACTAGGAATGTAAGAAATCAAAGGTGTGCAAGTATATTAAGCCTTAAATTCTAGGGGGGGTACTTATCCGATTGCACAGCTGACTTTTGTCACTATATGAAACAACTGCTATTAGTTGTATACTTGATACGACCTTTGTCGTTACATGACACAACTGCTATAATAATGCTTGTTGGAATGATGATGCTTGCTTATATGCTTCATTTATATGATGCTACTTGCTGGAATGCAATGATAGATAGTAACCATGATGCCTTTTGTTTGATCTGCTCCCTATTATAGCTTGTACCTTATTGCTCATTACCTGGTTTGTTGAACTGTACTTTGAAAATGGTTGGGTTAGCAAGATTGAAAGCATAAATTAGAATGATAGCGTAATTGCAGATGGAGACCAAATGAGAATCATAACTCCCCGACCTAATTAAACAAAACTTGGAACTTATGATGGGAATGACTAGAATGATAGTGTAAGGTAAATTGACGACTACGGGTGCACACGTAATGGTGAATTTACAGGTACACTTGAATTCTGGTGGGCCCTGTCATGTAAACCAATATTGAGGTATAACACTCAAGGAACTAATACATACAAGATTAAACACAAATATCCAATCTATACTCAATTATTATATATATATATTCAAAACTTTTGTGCTGGGCGAAACCATTTGACACTTGAAAAGCTACCAAGGATGATATTGTAGTAACTATCCCTTTTCTTCCTCTTTCTTTCTTTGTCTTGTCCTTCTATTGGAATTATAATGATACAACTATCTAACCTAGCTAGGAGATCATCATATTTTGTTTTCAAACTCAACTAGTCTCATGCTGAAAGTATGGCACTTCACCTAAGTTATGTGTGTACTTTAACCATGCTCTTCTTTCGCGATGTCTAGAAATTTCTTCCTACCTACCCTTGAACTCGTCAAAACTTCCTCAACATAGTAAGAGGCTCTAACATAATTTTTTGCAACCGGGAACAGACCGGAGTAATAGATTTCCGAGAAGCACCTCTTGTGATCAATGACATAAAAGATTTGTCACTTCTTTTTTCTCTACTAGCTCACACTTCATAGGACATTCTGGAGTCTAGAATTCCTTTGATCATTTTCTTGAGATATCCAATGGATATGACTTCTCTACACCTATCAGATTCGATAGTGATTAACCATCACCTTTCTTGGTACTATGCTTGTGAGATCCTTTATCATCCTTAACCGTTAGTCGTCTAATAACAAACTTCCCTTGAAACCTAAGTTGAACTACTTTGACCATGCTTTTAACTGACTGTGTTGTTGGTAACCTTCTGAGCGCCAAAATAGGTAGGAAATGAAAGCTCATTCAATAATCTCGATCCTACAGAGATAATAGCCCAAGTGCTAGAGCTAGTCGCCGAGAAAATCTGATCTTCGAGTCTTCAAAATAAAATCTGAATCTACAACATTGGTGAATTCCCTATTTTCACACACTTTGTTCAAGACTTATTCATTAGAAAATTATTGATCTAACGAATGGTGCTACACACGGTAAACCCATTAGCATGACCATTATCGTAAAAGCTCATGGTTGTCGATGTGGTCAGCTTTGGATACCTGTAAGTCATCTCTACCTCGAGTGCTCTACTATTTGGGTAATGAATTCGTGATGCAAGAGCAAAGATCACAATGTTAGATTACAATCTTGATGTTATATAATATGTTAATAGAGCGGTAGTTAGTATCCTTTTACTAATAAGCACCTTAACGAAGTTCTAAAACCCGTTCAAGTCAAGGTGCCGATGATAACGAATAATCCATGCGAGAAGACTTTTAATTGGGGTTAAAAGGACTGTGTTACTCCAAAAGAGGTGTTAAGAGGCGTAGAAGATCAGCTACAAGAAATCTCATGTGTTAAATCACTTGAGGTCCCACTACGACGAAGTAATGAACATGCAGAAGATAGTAGGTGAGAAAGACCAGCACAACAATCACCGGTCATAAGCATTAATTATTTCCCCCTCTAAATTTTTAAACCTTTTCTAGAATAATTCACCAATGCCATACCCTAGAAAACTCCGTACGTTAAAATTCGAACTGAAAGACTTACTTTCGTATTTTATTGGAACAATTTATATGCTTATAATGGACTAGAGTCTAGATGGAGTTACTTGCTACATGAATGGACCCTCTACAGAGCACGGTTAGTTTGGAGGAAAGGGAGTGAGAAAGAGGTCATCTAGAAGGTTGACCTTGATTGGGAAGCACTATAAAGGAATTAGTGGAAACATTTACAACAATTTTGTAGTTAAGATAACGGTTGAGGTTGCTCTTAAGGAATTTGGATTGGAGAGAACACGTAATGTGTGGAGGTACTGAATTTGAAGCTTATGTTAAGGAGCTTGTGGAAGGAAAGCAGATTCGAGAGCTGATAGATAAATGGTTCATAAGACCTAATATGTCACGTTGGGGAAAACCTGATACTCCTTGAGGAAGGAGAATAGAATGCTTCGAACATGGATAAACTATCGAGAATTAAATAAAGTCACCGAGGAGAAGTGATACCCTCTTCCTAAAGTTGTTAACCTGCTTAATCAGTTATATGATACTACTTACATCTTAAATGTTATCAGCCACGAATATACGGAGCGTAACGTTACAAAGGTAGCACTTAAAACAAAATATGGCGAGTATGAAGGTTATAGTCAAGCTTGTGTGAGAGAAACTACACAATTCACGGTATTCATGAGCCTTATGGATAGGATTTGTAAGCAATACTTAGGCATGTATGATATCCTGTCATTGCTAATAAGCATGCAATGGAAGACAATTCACTAAAAGTTGGGGCCATCTAAGTCTGAGAAGTACTAAAAACCCCGTTGAGATGCGTCCATGATTAGGATTTAACGAGAATGGTAAAAGGATTAGTAAAAAATTCACGTGTGTAGCTATACGACTGGCATCGTTATTCCAGAAAAGTGACGAATTCGTCTGGGCATGGATCAGATGTTGGGATGCCAAAGGAGAAGATAGTCGTCCAAATGCCTGACCACTCAAGAAACATGTGAAAAGTTACGTTATGCAAGAAAATATTTGGATGCATTACCTGTACGGTTACCGTATGTATAAGTTATGCAAATCATAAGAAGTATAACGCACCCTAGATTGGAAAACTTTCAACGCGCGTCAGATAATATGGATGGACCTACTCAAAGACTGAGATTGTGATATACAATACCGTTCTAGGGAAAGAAGCATACTAGAAGAAGCACTTAGTAGAAGAAAAAGCTTAACCCCCTCAGGATGGGAATCCTAGAAGAAAGGGGTTAAGGCTTAAAAAGAAAGCTTTGAAAAACAGAGACTTTTATGTAGGACCTAATCTCTTCATTCTTACCAATCGTGAAAACTTCCTAGTATTGGCTTGACAGGAACAATCATATGGGTTAGCGACATTAATCTATACTCTTGGGGAAACACAAATCCTTCTTGATCTGAAATCTTTAATTTAGTGTAAACAACACAAATCCTTCTTGATCTGAAATCTTTAATTTAGTGTAAACTCTCTCGTCTAATTAAAAGGGTTATCACACTAATATTTTTTTCTTTTCAACCTTTCATAAAACTCCTCATGTGAACTATAATGTCTGTGAAGTCGCTGGATCAGTAGACATCCGAGCGTGTTCTTGACGGAAGGATAAACAACCAAGAGACAAACAATAGAATGAACTATAATAAAATGGTTTCATTGATAAAAACTAATGATTACAAGCTCGTTACAACATAAGAATCACGACTCTTGGCAAGGGGAGATCGAGCATGATCTCCCCTCTCATCCGACAGCCCTAGGCCCCGGGCACTCTCTCAAAACACCCATCTCTCTCTACACAATGAAACTGGTATTTATAGGCCTCAGCCCATATCAGATACGACTGGCCCATTCGTACAATTAGGCCATGCGTATGGTTCAATCATACGACTGGACCATACTGGCCCAATCGCATCTTTCAGTCGCACAACTAGTCCATTAGCATGGCTCAGTCGTACGTGGAGTCTCATTCGCATTTGCTCCTGCGAATGACCCAGTTTCATGTGTTTACAACATATCAGGTGTATTACATTAAGCCTAGACTATTCGACAAGCGACAGACACACTATATATGACAATATATGCTCCAACAAATTCCCCCTTGGACGTTGCCTGCGAATAGTAGATAACACCTCTTACAATCTTCATTCAATCTTTGCTCTGGTTTACAATAGAATCAAACGAAAAACCATATTAGCCAACATTGCCAATCCGTCAGGTTGCTACAGTATCCCTGAAAATGAATTTCGGCACAATAGCTTTCGTTTACTATGTGGAACACCATCATAGCCGCAAGATTCCCCATATGATTGATTTTTCCAGATAATGACATGAACAGTTTTCCATTGCTTCAATCTTCACATAGGTTAACCTGATTAACATTAACACCTGCAGAAATTCCCCCTCAAATTCAGCATATCCCAATATATAAAAGTTGTGCTCTCCTGGGGTCTTCATACAGTGTATTGGGAAAAAAAGTAGAAGGTTCTAATCCACAGCTGACAATCTCAAATAAATCCGCATGCACTCAGATTCCTCATCAGAAACCTGATCACATCATCACTTTTGGATTGCGTCTTCAATTTCTCTAAACATGGATTCCCCTTAAGAGTCAGAATCCTCTCTGTGCAGATAAATAAAACTTGATTGACCCATAAATAGTCAGATGCTCCTGACTACCCCACAAAATCAGCTCTGACTGCTGACATATTCTCTTCTCTCTTTTGTGTTCTAACTACAATCACCTATTCTTGAAGTCCAACAAATAATGGGGTATCCATCGAACTTATTTGACAAAAGAACCTCAAGGTGAATGTGCTTTGCTTATCCTCAAATCTGTGCAAAAGGTAGTTCTAGAACCTTTTTTTTTTGGTCTGGAACACCGTTCATTCGTATGACATGGAGTACAATTATCACATTCGTGTGAGTGGATAATACGAATGATATCTTCGTGAGACTGGTCATAAGACTGGTCCAGTAGCATGACTGGTCATAAGACTGGTCCAGTAGCATGACTGGACATAAGACTGGTCCAGTAGCATGACTGGTTATAAGACTAGTCCAGTAGCATGACTAGTCATAAGACTGGTCCAGTCGCATTCCAGTCGTACAAATGGTCCAGTCTTACGAATGGTCCATTAGCATGGTCTAGTCGTACGAATGGTCCATTCACATGGTCCAGTCATACGAATTGTCCATTAGCATGGTCCGGTCGTACGAATGGTCCATTAGCATGGTCCAGTCGTAGGAATGGTCCATTCGCATGGTCCAGTTGTACGAATTGTCCATTAGCATGGTCCAGTCGTATGAATGGTCCATTAGCATGGTCTAGTCGTACGAATGGTCCATTCGCATGGTCCAGTCGCATGAGCGGATCTGCACGCTGATTTTCAAATCTGCAGCCGCCATAGCCGCGAAAAACCCTAATCTGATGAATTTTACATAAACCGAAACAAAATAGACATCATCAGATTTGCAAGGGTGATAAGAACGTGTTTCCGAGTTCGATTTTAACCAAGAACCAACACACTTAACAAGATCTGAGCAAAACACGAAGAACACGAAGTGGGTTTAACGTCAAAGAACATGAAATAGATCCAGAAATCAAGAGCTCGGGTGGCTAGAATGATTGTTAGATCATTCTAGCTATAACCGGCTCTGATACCAATTGTGAAGTTGCTGGATTGGTAGACATCCGAGCGTGTTTTTGACGGAAGGATAAACAACCAAGAGACAAACAATAGAACGAACTATAAAAAAAAATTTTCATTGATAAACCTAATGATTACAAGCTTGTTACAACATAAAAATCACGACTCTTGGCAAGGGGAGATCGAGCATGATCTTCCCTCTCATCCGGTAGCCCTAGGCCCCAAGCACTCTCTCAAAAAACCCATCTCTCTCTACACAATGAACTGGTATTTATAGGCCTCAGCCCATATCAGATGCGACTGGCCCATTCGTACGATTGGGCCATGCGTATGGTTCAATCGTACGACTGGACCATACTTACGGTTCAGTCTTACGAATGGCCCAATCGCATCTCTCAGTCGCATGACTGGTCCATTAGCATGGCTTAGTCGTACGACTGAGTCTCATTCGCATATGCTCCTGCGAATGACCAAGTTTCATGTGTTTACAACATATTAGGTTTATTACATTAAGCCTAGACTATTAGACAAGCGACAGACACACTATATATGACAATATATGCTCCAACAATGTCGTTGGGATTGTGGAAATTGTCTCCTTGCTAGAGCTGCATAGTAGGATTGTACATCGAATCACAGTGGGGAATCTCTTGTTGTCAAATCTGTACAAATATTATATAATCGGATGTGTAATCTCACTATTCATCTCTACAATATATCCATGTTCATAACGATCTAGGTTATCAGCATGTTCTAACATCAGGATAGTTACTTGAATCTAAATCAAACCCAGTTAGTTGATGCAAAATCAGCAGCATTCGTCCTGGTATGCTCGGCTACAAAGTTTCAAATCCGTAAGACTTATGCTATGAGTGTAACACACTCAGAAACAAATATTAGCGATACTAAAATTTCGAGGACGAAATTTCTTTAAGGAGGGAGAATGTAACACCCCAGATTTCAGCGCAATAAGAAACCTTAAATCATAATAGGGCCTAATAAAGGCCCGGACTAAATTTGGCTGACCAAAGAAAACTCAGATAAAAAACTAATATTTCGGGCCCATTTAAGGCCTAATACACATTTACCATCTAAATAAATAAGTAATCATAAAATAATGAATTGATATGTGATTCGAAGTAACTATGATAAGATCCAACTAAATAGATTCAAAACCCATACCGTGTAAAGTTCGGTAATCTAACACGTACCAACGTCTAAGTTCCGTCAGAATTCCCTTATAATGGCTTGATATCCTATTAAAATCATTTTTAATCATGATTCGTACTGTAAATAATGTTCGCTAAAAGATTCTAAATTGAACGTGCATAATCAACTGAGTTGCTTGGGAGAAACGCGAATACTGGTTACACCGGCATATAACTTAAATCTGATACGTCAACCGAGCCCTATAACATCGTAAATATTTATCTTATGATGCTATATGTTGTGGTTATGTTGAGACCTGCTGATACTTGTATCACATTCATTAATTCTTTTGTGAACTGCTTGTTTATATGGGTAGATCTACTTGGGGAATCCCCTACACACAGTACCTTCCATGATGAATGGGAAGGGTACCACACTGAGATCCTGCGGGGTCTGTTAGTGGCATGTAACATGTTTTATAAGATACTATGGTGGACCATCCGGCAGGTACGGTCCACTGGTTTGAGGCTCAGTTCTCCCCACGGGGATTTAACCGTTAACACAATTTTTGAAGAGGCCAGCCGGGGCTGAGTGTAGGGTTGATTGTGATCTCCACAACAATGATGCTATGATTTCAGAATCAAATGTGGATTCCAATGAATCCCTTTTGTTATTAAACTTTAAGCTGTTGAACTCTCCAACTTTATGTTGACCCAAAATTATTTTTGAGCATGTCTTCAGGTACATCTAGGAAGATTAGATGAGCTATAGAAGATATCTAAAGCCAAAGCAAGAATTGAGGGTAGATGTTGAAGGCAAAAGTTTAGTCTAGAAGCCCTAGTACAGAAGCCTCAAGAAATGTTGACCAAGAGACTTATCATGATACTTATAGAGATGCTTTGTAGATTGGGGTACTTCGTGCATTGAAACCCAGAAAAAGTCCTAGGGTAAATATTATGAGATGCTTTGTAATAACCATTTAGTTTCCGCTGTATTTTAGGTGTTGTTTACCAGTCTTTATGTCCCGCCTCCCTCGGCCCGGGTTGTGACAATATGCTCCTTTGCAACTTCCACAGGTGACATTACCGAGATTCTCGGTCTTCAACTTCGTTGTATTGGCTTCAGGCACTATGTAGTGGGTCGACGATGACCCAGACGTTTCTTGTTCTGAAGCAGTGGTTTGGGAAAGAGCCCTGGAACTCGACAGAACGCTGTTTGTAGTGGTCCTCCTGAACCAATTGGAGTGGGAACTGAATTATATAGTGGAGGATTCTGAACGTAAGATCCTTTTTTTGACTTGTACTTCATTCTCAGTTCCTCCTCCCTTAATTTCAAGGTGAAGTCATTTATGTCCAACGTAGTAAGTATGTCGTTTTGTCTAAAGTTGGACACAAATGAATCCCATTTCTCAGGCAACCCATCTGCCAAGCTTGAAACTTTATCTTCCATAGACGTCGTTACACCATGAGTGTGTAGCTCACTCATCACATGGTAGAATCTGTCAATAACATCATCTAAGGTCTCGTTTCCTATAGAAGAGAAGTTATTGAACTCCTTCTTGAGAGCCTTAGCCTCCAGTGCCTTTAACATAGCATTCCCTTCGTATCCTTTCTCTAATGCATCTCATAACTTTTTGGCCTGCTTGTTCTCAGAAAATTGGTGAAAGATGTCTTTTGGGATTGACTGAGTCAGCAGGGCATAAACTTTCTTCTCAGCATTGTAAAGAATCTTCTAAGCCTCACTCATTCCACCCAACGTTAACTTTACTCCATTTGCACTTACTGGTACAGTGTAACCCGTCTCTATAGAAGTCCAGAGATTTGGATCCACTCCATTTAGGTAAATCTCTAACCGCTATTTCCATTTTGGATAGTCGTCCAACGTTATAAGCTTCAGCAGTTTATTGTGATTTCCAACCTTATTCTCCAGAAGTAGTAGATTCTGGATGCGTGATTCCTTCCCCGCAGTAAACGCTGAAAACTGATCTTCCATTTGTATGAACTTTGTACTTTGAGAACAGGACAACTTCAATCATGCGAATGAACAATGTGTATGGATCACTCGTGCGAATGTAGAGTGCGAATGAATTCAATCGTGCGATTGGATTCAGTCGTGCGTATGGACAAGGCGAATGGACTCAAACGACTGAAGTGGTTCAGTCGTGCGAATGAAGGGTGCGAATGGGGTTCAGTCATGCGGATGGAGTGTGCGAATGGGTTCAATCGTACGAATGAGCTATTCGTGCGACTGAAGGCTGCTGTGTTTGGAAAAATCGAATTTTTGACACTGATGTGATCCAAATTATACATATAAAAAACATCAATTACACATCAATTATTCTAGAAACTCTTACTGAAAATGATGATTTGATACTTAAATCGTTCATATTGTGTTTTCAGGCTTGGAAAAGACCATGATGAACAAAAGGAGCTTAACTAAGAAGAAAATGAAGAAAATCAAGTTTTGGAATTCAAGCATGGGGTTGTGCTTCATGATGCACGCCCCCATGCCCAGCCTAAAACACACCCCCATGCTTAAATCAAGACACCCCCGTGTTTGTTGGTCCGACACGACAAAAAGTACTGTTCCCCGACCCGAGGCACGGGACCGTGCCCCACCACAAACACAGGGCCGTGCTCCATTGAACACGGGGCCGTGCTCGACAACCTTTGAGCGTACGAGCCGACCAACTTTTACGTACATTGTACTAGCACGGGTCCGTGCCTTTTAGGCACGGGGCCGTTCTTAAACACTCCAGAAAGCCTATAAATAGGACTTCATTTGCAACTTGAAGAAGAGCTTTTGGGAGGTGAAGTGCTGGTGTTCCCTCTCGGGAACCCAGCCTTTAGAGGTCCTTAGAAGGTTTTGGAGGTTCATTCAACACTTAGAAGAAGCTTGGGATCGTTTAACATCATCCATAATGGATCACTGGTTTGATTGTTCTAATTTACCGATGATTTCATTACTATCTTTTATCTTTGTTGTTATGTTCAAGCTCCTTGTGAGCTAAACTTCATATGTTATTCTAATTTAATGAAACTTATGTGATTTGTGATGAACTAATGGTGTGATATATATTATGTTAATGTTATGGTGGTCTTGGGAAAACTATTGATGGGTAGAATCTACATTTGAACGGAAAGTTATAAATTTATGGTTTGTGATTGTAATTTTCATACACGGTTGAAAAACGTATGATCAACTTTCATTCGCGAAACCGGTCTTCATAATAGATCCACGGCTAATGAACTAGAAATGGTTATTAGAAATCATATCACTTTAACTTTCTGATCATTTGCGGGTTCCCTTTTATTAGTTCGGAAACTTCAGTAATTGTTACGGTTTTCTAAAATTAATGGTATGTTAGGAGGGAACCTGACTAACTCTCTTTTTAACATTAAATTATATTTTTAGAAATCATATGTCAAATAGGTCACAAAAGATTTACCTATATTACTAGGGCTTTGATCTGAGCAGTAAACTCAGCCTGACAGGATCAAGTCACTACGGCAGAAGGATAGACGAGAAATCGCGCCAGTTCATCTTTATAAACATTAACATAATTACATTAATCCATATCTTTAAATCACACCATCAATTCATCACAGTTATATAAGTGTAATCTAAATTAGGATAACAGCCTTACTTCACTGAAAGAATCACCAAAAGCCTCAACCTATCTTTATTTATCTTTATCTATCTTTATTTATTGTTGTCATGTTTAACTTATCAATTTCTAAAACATAAAACTAATAGTCAATTATGAGGGTTGTTGAGTAGGCTTAGTGTGTCCACGGATTGATACTCGGTTCTTACCAACACTATATTACCATACGACAGGTACACTGCCTTTTGTGTGTGTGGTTTAGTATTAGTAATAACCATTTAAAACTTAATATGTGCAAAGAATCGTTATCAAAATATATACTATCCTCACTCCATCAAGTTTTTGGCGCCGTTGCCGGGGACACATGTTAGTTTGAAAGATGATCCAAATTTTTGACTATTTTGTTTTATTTGAAAAAAAATATTTAAAAAAGAAAATTAAAAAAAAAAAAAGAAGTTATCTCCATAAGCTATCAAGGTTGAAAAGAATGAGGGACTAAGCTTCAAAGTCAATGGTAATCGTTAACGGCCAAATCGATGTACCAACTAAGATTTTCTCGGAGGTGATAAACCTCCACCTCATTTAAAACTGTTGGATCTTATATGCCCAAGGCACATACAAGATTGATGTGGTTAGTACGTCATGATCCAAGTCGGGTCATACCCAATAAAAAGTTTAGCAAACACCAATTAATATTTAATTGATGGTATGATAATGCAATTAAATATTTACACCAATTTAGAAAATGGGTTTTCTAAATAAGTTGCATATGAGATAGAACAACTTATAGGGATATTTTGTTCATGGAAATTATTTGTAATGTTATTTAAGTTAGTTAAATAACATCAAATAAATGGGTGTATTAGTTATACAATTAAGAGGATTAATTATATAACTAATAGGAGTGTTAGTTCAATAGAAGGGTGTTTTAAAATGGGTGGGAAACCCATTTAAACCAAAAAATTCGGCAGCCCACTTGGGGAGCATTCTTGGTCATTTTGTGCCTTGAAAAAATACACTCTTTATTAGTGTATTGAACACTCCATCTTCCATAAATTATCTCATACATGCAAAAACCAAGAAACCCTTTTTCTCTCTACATTTTTGAAGAAAAACAATGCTGAAAAATCGTTTTTCAGCAGCTCCTTGGTTCGATCTTTGGTGTCCAAATCCTAGCAAAAAGGTGTTTACTTTACACTTGTGGGTATGCAAGCTTGAGGACATCTACCTTGGTGTTTTGGTATTCAAGAACATCATCATCTTCATCCAAATCCACGATTTTGACAGCTTATGGAAGGTAGTTCCGTTGTGTTATTTTGGTTGTTTGTTTCATTTTGATAGCTAGTTCAAACACATATATTCGATCCTAAGTTCTTGGGTTTGTTCATACTAAGTTATAAACCTTAATTTCCAGATTATGAATCAATATATTAAGGCTTAAATCCGCTGCATTTTTCATGTTTAAACAACTTTGATAAAAGTCTTACAAACCCAGCATTGGCATCTAGAGCCGGGTATGTGGATGACTAGCTTCTTTGTTCTTATAAAATAGGTTTTATGGGGCTTCAACAACCTAATAAGGGCTGTTTTGTGATGATATGATGATACCCCAACCTTTCAAGGTTATATCTTGCATGCTTATGATTAAATCTTGAAAGGATGACATCAAATGGTTGATTGTGTTGTTTGGACATAACCTAAATGTTTTGGTTCATGTTGGCCAGAACTTTAAGGTTATAAAAGGGGTTCATTTTGTTCTTGAAATGATGTATATGGATACATATTTTAGTGCATAACATAGCCTTGACCATGTGTGTTTTGGATTTGGTTGATTGTGATTTTGTCATGTTGGTTGTATTCATTCAAAGGGTTGTAATAATTTCTTTTGTGTTTGTATTTGGGTAGTAATTTATTTATTCAATTGGTTATGTAATAAATAGAATAGGTGCATTTCTTTTATTAGAAAATTGTATTAGGATATGATTTTGTAAAAGAAGATGCACAAGATGAAGACCCAAAAGGAAGGACACAAAGGACATGGACACTTGAAGCATTTGGATGTGGAATCAAGTGGGAGTTCATGGACACATATGATGTGTCATTGTTAACCCTTAGGAAAGACCTTATGACAACACTTGTGATGGCAAACAAGTGTAGTCAACTTAGTGGCTATGGTTATGCACATATGTTTGTATGATTATGCTTGTTTGGTTGTTTGTTGTATGATTGTTGTTTGATATTTGGATATGCATAACAAATTCATTAGCAAACTTAACAAGCTGAAAATTTATGGTTCCTAATCATTAAGTGGTTAATAAAAGGTTATTAAAAGGATTAATAATTCTAATAAATGGGTTTTTTATTAAAAGGAAGAACCATAGGGTACCATGTTTTTGAAAGCATGCAAATACAAGGTACATAGAGTTTTCAAAACTAGAATTAATGTAAACTAAAATCCCTTTGGAAACAAGTTTAACACCATCCTTTTACACGACACTCGAATCACTTGAGAACTATTTGTGGGATAAAGGTCACCTAACCACTTTTAGGGAACTTGTGTTTTGAGGTGAGTCTAACGTACTTGTGGGATAAAGGTCACCTAACCGCTTGTATGTGAAAACTCACACGTATGTGTAAGTAGGACGACTTGAATTGGAAACCATGTGATTAGGGTCACCGAAGCATGGCGTAAAATGGTGTTGATGGGATTAAACATGCCAACTAAACATATGATGTTTAACCGATCCCATAAGACTAGAAGTTGCAATAGGTTGCAATTGTCAACTGTTGACTACCTTGTTAATTTAAACAATGGGATAAAGGTCACCTAACCATTATTTAAATGTAACGTTGGATTCTAGATTTTAATTGTTAATTGTCTATGAGACATTTAAGGGTATTAACGATTAAAATAAATTTTTCAGAAATGCTAAAATGAACTTTGTCAATTATTGTAGTGATGACCGTTAACTATAACGCTACCACCCCGATCGTCCCTTCCCTATCACTGAGATCTATTCTCGAGAGGGATCGTCCTAACCATAATTACCTTATGGACTCAATTTCGAAACTTGAGAATCGTTCTCAAGAAAGAGTAAAGACCTATGTCCTTGACGATCCCATACCTCACCAACCAACGCTGTTGATGTTAAGGCTTTTTGACGATTGGCTTAGGCACACTAAGGATTCTGTGCAAGTATCCTACCTCATGTTGGGAATATGATTCCCGAACTCCAAAAGGGTTTGGAGCATCATGAGGCATATGACATGATAATCTAGTTGAAGGAAATGTTCCTTCAACAAACTAAAGTAGATTGCTTCGAAACGGTTCGAGCACTTTATGCATGTCACATTGAAGAAACCCAATTGATATCATCTTATATATTCTTAAGATAAAAAGCCACATTGATAGCCTCAAGATGCTTAACTGTCCTGTCTCAAAGTAGTTGGCCAAGGATTTGATCCTTGAATGCCTAACTAAGGTTTGAGACATTCATAATAAACTGTAATATGAACGGACGGGACAAGAGAATCAGTGAACTTCATGCAATGCTCGAAGCCATCGAGGCAGGGATGGGTAGAGAGGTTCTACCTATTCTCTCAATCAATGAGGGAGGCTATAAGGAATGGCCAATCCCGATCTTAAGGCAATTATTGCCAAAGGAAAGGAATACATCAAATCAAAGGTTAAAGCGAAACCTCGAAAACCTAAGCTTATGAAGCCTAAGGTAACGAAGAACGTTCCATGCTTTGAGTATGGAGAGATAGGACAATGAAAAGGAATCGTTCCTCCTATCTCAAGGAGTGAAAGACAAGAGGGAACTTGGGAAAACCTCAAATACAAATTACATGATTCACACATTGTATTAAATGTCATTTCTTCAAACACATGGGTATTGGATAGCGGATGTGAGACTCATACTTGCAATTGTTGCAAAGGGGTTAGAAAAAAGTGAGCGCTTCAAAGAGGGAAACTCTAATTTGAGACTTTCAAATGGTTTGGAAGTTGTTCTCAAATAATTTTGTATGCACCTAGTTTGAGTAGGAACATAATTAATGTTTCCTATTAAAACAATATAATCATGATTTAAAGTTTGTAAATAATGGTATTAAGTTTTATGGATGATGTATTTCATTTTAAGGATATGCTTTTTTTTAAATGATATCCATGAATTGTTTCATGATAATTCATCCTATAATAACTCATTATACACATTAAGCACCAAGAAACTTAAAATGAGTTTAAGTTATTATTATCTTTGAGATTGTCATCTTGGTCACATAAACAAGAATTGGATTCAAACACTTCAAAACAATGGTCTTTTGGAAACAAATGAAAAATGTTTCATTTGATAAATGTGAACCAAAGACTTATTAGGAATAATACATTTGGATTTATGTGGTCCTTTTATGACAATAACAAAGATTGGTGAAAGATACTTCATTACTTTTACCGACAATTACAGTCGCTATTATTGTGTGCACTTGATGACACATAAGTATGAAGCTTTTGAAATGTTCAAAATCTTCAGTAATGAAGTAGAAAATCAACTCCACATAACTATCTATGTTCTTCATTCTAATAAAGGAGAAACTGAACCCTATTTGGATATGGTTCAATCTATTGTGGCTATGAGCTTACCATCTTTATCATTTTGGGTTTTCGCATTGCTCTTTAAGGCTCATATTATGAATATGACCCTGACCAAGAAAGTGTAGATTAGTTGAATATCCTAGAGACTGTATAGGATACTGTTTCTTCGACTCAACAGAGCAAAAGTATTTATTGCTCGAAAGGCTAAGTTCTTAGAAACCAAGTTCCTTATCGAAGGAATGACATATGGAACTGTGGAACTTGGTAAGGATCAAGATCCACAAGCCGATACACTTATGGTTGACACTAGCAATCAACAAGAAGTTGTTGATGATAATCAAGAGGTTGATCAATACACACAAAACGTTCACAAATCTGGTAGAGTTAGTATTCCATCTAAAAGATATGAATATTCCAAGGATGGATGCTGTGTGGTTGACCCCTGTTGGCTAACCATATACCAAGATGCTATGTCCAATTTGGATTGGGACAAATGGCTTGAAGCCATGAATGTAAGGATGCAATCCATATATAACAACCAAGTTTGAGAATTGGTTGACCCTCCACTTAACTCCAAACCGGTTGGATACAAGTGGGTTTTCAAGATGAAAACAGATATGTATGGAGACTTGAATACTTATAAGTCAAAGACTTATAGCATAAGGTTTCCATCAAACTCAATTGGTTGATTATGATGAAACTCTTGCGCCCGTGGCAATGCTAAAGTCGATTAGGATATTATGTGCCATAACTGCATATTCTGAATATGAGTTTTGGCAAATGGATGTCAAAACCGTTTTTCATAATGGACATCTCGAAGAGACTGTCCATATAGTTCAACATGATGGTTTTGTCGATCCGCGACATCCTAATAAAGTATACAAGTTAAAGTGATAAATCTATGGATTGAAACAAGCATCGAAAAGATTGTGTATATATGAAAGCTAGTGGGAGCATAATTGTTTTCTTAGTGTTGTATGTTGATGACACACTACTATTTGGAAATAATATTCCAACCTTGGAAGGTGTTAAAACATAGCTTGGAAGATGTTTTTCATATAAGATCTCGTTTAAGCCGCCCATATTTTGGAATAAGGATCTGTAAGGATAGATCGAGGTGGTTGATAGGGATAAACCAAAGTGCATATATTGATAAAATCTTGAAAAGGTTCAAGATGGAAAACTCTTAGAAAGGTATGGTACCTATTCAAAGAGGGACAATGTTGACTACATCTCAATGTCCAAGCTCATAGGATGAGCAAAATCAAATGAAGGATATCCCATACGCATCTGCTATAGGATCCATCATTGTGTGATGATATGCACTAGACCGGACGAGTCATGCTTATTAAGTATGACAAAGTAGATACCAATAGAAATAACCATCGGATGGCTGTTAAAAGTATATTGGAATACCTTAGTAGGACTAAGGATATGTTACTAATATACGGATCTGTTGAAGAGGAAGTCGTTGTAAAGGGTTACACGGATGAAGGCCCCCAAAACTTATCGAGATGATTTTCGATCACAATCGGGGTATACTTCCATTATGAATGAAGGAGAAGTGTCCTTGAAAGGTTCAAAGCAGGACACGGTAGCATTGTTCACTACAAATCCAAATACATAGCCGCTTCATTGGTAGCGTGGAAAGCTGCATGAATAAGTTTGTCCATTGCTTATCTAGGGGTAGTCTCTACCATTCAAGACCCCCTAGAAATCTTTGGTAATTACGTGGGTGGGATTGCTCAAATCTAGGAACCCCGTACTCATCAAAAAACTAAGTACCTTGAGCGGAGATTCAACATCATAAGGGATGGAGTTGAAAAAGGGTAAAGATATGTATTCGTAAAGTTCATAAAGATCAAAACATTGCTGATCCACTCACGAAGCTCCTTGTTGAGGGCAAAGTATGAGGGTCATACTTGTGCCTTAGGACTTCGATTTTCTGGTGATTAGAATTGATCTGTTTAGCATATAAAATATGGAAAAATTGTAATATTTAACTCTTTTATATATTTGAGTTATGTTCCCTTTTAGCGTGTTTATATCCATGAATATGTTTATTATTCTAAATGTCCGTAGTCGGTCATATTTGTGGGAACAAATATGAATGTAAGACTATTATGAACATGGATTGGTAGATATTCATAAGGTATGAATATAGAGCAATTGGTTGCTACCAAGGTTCACAGATATTTGTGGGATGCAAATATTGGACTGACCCGCGTCTCAAATTTTACTACATAGAATCTCTTTGATTGATCATAAGTAATTTTGAGTAAAGGCGAATATCATTTAGTATCCTCAGACCTGAGATGCATATTGGGTTTTGATATTCACCACGCTGATCTGAAATAATGGTCAGTACATAAGGCTATGTTCAGGTATGACATAAGGTGATTGTGAGAAACATATGTAGTCAAGATGGAATTTGTTCCTCTTATTCATTGAGAGCATGATGTCTAAGGCCTGATTAAGTTAAATCAACAAGGAATGATCATTCTGTGTCCTTGGATTTAACATGACATCTGTAACAAAAGGATAAATGATTGATTCACCTAAATCATTTCAAGTTGGATACTTGAAGGGGATGATGTTATTGAATGGCTTTTAAGTCATGTGTATTAAGGGTAGTAAACCGTTGTTAGGCGATATTTACTGCTTGCATCAATCTTCTATGAACCTTGTGCAAGTGGGAGAATGTTGGATCTTATATGCCCAAGGCACATACAAGATTGATGTGGTTAGTACGTCATGATCCAAGTCGGGTCATACCCAATAACAAGTTTAGCAAACACCAATTAATATTTAATTGATGATATGATGATGCAATTAAATATTTACACCAATTTAGAAATGGGTTTTCTAAATAAGTTGCATATGAGATAGAACAACTTATAGGGATATTTTGTTCATGGAAATTATTTGTAATGTTATTTAAGTTAGTTAAATAACATCAAATAAAATGGGTGTATTAGTTATACAATTAAGAGGATTAATTATATAACTAATAGGAGTGTTAGTTCAATAGAAGGGTGTTTTAAAATGGGTGGGAAACCCATTTAAACCAAAAAAATTCGGCAGCCCACTTGGGGGGCATTCTTGGTCATTTTGTGCCTTGAAAAAATACACTCTTTATTAGTGTATTGAACACTCCATCTTCCATAAATTATCTCATACATGCAAAAACCAAGAAACCCTTTTTCTCTTTACATTTTTGAAGAAAAACAATGCTGAAAAATCGTTTTTCAGCAGCTCCTTGGTTCGATCTTTGGTGTCTAAATCCGAGCAAAAGAGGTGTTTACTTTACACTTGTGGGTATGCAAGCTTGAGGACATCTACCTTGGTGTTTTGGTATTCCAGAACATCATCATCTTCATCCAAATCCACGATTTTGACAGCTTATGGAAGGTAGTTCCGTTGTGTTATTTTGGTTGTTTGTTTCATTTTGATAGCTAGTTCAAACACATATATTCGATCCTAAGTTCTTGGGTTTGTTCATACTAAGTTATAAACCTTAATTTCCAGTTTATGAATCAATATATTAAGGCTTAAATCCGCTGCATTTTTCATGTTTAAACAACTTTGATAAAAGTCTTACAAACCCAGCAAAAACTAAGTGTGGGGAAGGGTCTAGCCAAGGACCCGTAACCAAAATATGGCTCTATGTTACTTTCAGTCTGTTTATTTTTATTTTGTTTTGTGTGCTTAGGACTTTAATTTTATGTTTTAAATAATTTGGTGATGTTTTAGATTAATCCTGATGTTTCTTTTGAGCTTATTCAAGTCGGCTATGGAAAAACGATCACACGCATTTGATTCATCATTTTAGGGGAGTTTTTGTTTGCCTTTCTCTACTTAATATTTATTGTGAATCACATTGAGGACAATGTGAAGTTTAAGTGTGGGGAAGGGTAATACATGCTTGATACTTTGCTTATAAATAGGTCCAAGTTATAATTAAATCTTTTGCATAAAGTCACTCTTGTTTGTGGCGATATGTTGGACCAAAAGAACCAATGAGCCTGATCAGAAAAACCTCTAAGTCCCACAGACATTACAACTGCTGAAGAAGATCACAACAGCTGAAGATATCAGCTGATTACAAAGGTCTGAAGACAAAGTCTGAAAGTAAATAACTGAAGACAAAGTCTGAAGATGAAGTGCTGAAGACAAAGACTGAAGACCAGAGTGATCAGCAGTTGCCACAACAGCTGAAGTTGTTAACTTTAGTAGTTCTGATGGTTTTACTTTTCAGTACTTGTAATTTTACATTATAGTAGTTTATTGTTTCAGTAGTTTTAAGTCAGTAGTTTCATGTATTTGTACTTAGCATTCTCTGAGATGTGATCAGTTGTTAAGAACATCTCAGTAGTTTGCATATTTCAGTTGTTTTGTAAATTCTGTTAGATGTCACTATCAAGTGACATCAGCAGACGTCACATTCCTCTATATAAGGGATGTTGACCTAGATGTATTCTAACCGAAGCATTACGCGTGAATGAAAACATTCCTTTAACAGAAATATTCTCTCTATAATTGTGATTGGAGTGTTTTGCATATTCATTACTTACTTTCTTGCTTGAATTCGATCTTAATTCGTGATATTCCGCTGCATAGTTCAAATCTAATTGATCCGATCCTATCAAATGGTATCAGAGCTGGTTAATCATTGATCGATCTAACAATTGATCATTGAAACTGCTCTTTTGATAGCGAAGGTTGATCGAATTAGCATTTTTGCAAGAATTGATTATAGAGATTGTTTTTTTGTTGCTTCCGGTTAATTAATTGAGATTCTAATTGTGTTTTCAAATTGTGTTGTTGAGTTTTAAAACTAGACCGATTTTAATCTCATTGAATTCGATTGAATTAGTGAAAATGACTACTTCAATGAATGATCCTCACAATACTGGCTCCTCAACTAAGCCTCCAATGCTTGTTAGGAGTGAGTATAACATATGGCAACGCCGAATGCTCCATCACCTGTCTGATAACAGTTCAGGTTGTTGGAAGTCTGTGGTTCATGGACCATACAAGCCTATGGTGAGTAATCCTGAAACAAATGAGATGGTTCCTAAAAAGAAGGAACAATATTCTGATGAGGATTTAAAACTATTTCAGATTGATGCTAAAGCCCATGGAATTCTGGCCATGGCACTGCCTAATGAAATCTATTCTGGGCTCATGCATCATGAAACTGCTTATGATCTCTAGGTTGCTCTAAAGGAACAATTTGGAGGAACTGATGAGGTCTTAGCAAACAACAGAGAAATCCTTGCCCAGCAATATGAGACATTCTCTCATAGGAAGGATGAGACACTGACTCAACAGTTTGAGCGGTTTTCATGTTTAATTTCTGAGCTTAAAATGGTTCAACATGAATACACAAACAGCCAGATGAATAACAGATTCCTCAGATCCCTGCCTGAGAGATGGGACACTTACACCATGGGAAACTCTTAACATTTGAGAGAGAGATAGAACAGAAAAGGAAACTATCTTCATCCGGAAAGCTCACTGATGACTTTGTACAGGTAACACTGCTCTGGTTGGTCATGAGTCTGAATATGTTTCATCTGAAAGTTCATATGATGAACATATTGATTTCTCTTCAAATAGTGGAAATCATGCTTTTGTTGGAGTTGAGGGAAACTCAGGTTTTAATATTGATAATTTGTGTTTTATGATGGATGATTTAAGAGGATTGCTGATGATGATCTGGAAGAGATGGGTATTCTGAGCCAAATGGCATTGATTAATATTAGATCTCAAAAGTTTTATAAAAGAACAGGTAGGAAATTTCCTGGTCTCTCTGGCAAAACCAAGGTTGGTTTTGACAAGAGTAAGTTGAGATGTCACAAGTGCCACAGACTTGGACATTTTGCTAGAGAGTGTGGATCATCTGGACCTAACTCATCTGCACCCTTTATGACTTTTCCAAGCAATAATTCACAATCCAAAGGGCAACATCCTACCAGTTCTGATCATCATTCACAACATCAATCATCTCCTGCATACTTTGACCCTCAAAGCCCCATGCCATATCCTTATCCATGCTTTTACATGCCTCAGTCTGGTCAAGTTTCTGTACCCATGGCTCAACAACCACATGCTCTACCTGATCCTCAGCCATCTCAAACAAATCAGCAATCTCAACCTCAATCTCATCAGAGCTTTTTCACCCCTGAGGTTGTTGACTGGAGCAGCCTACCAGATGATGTCTCTGGTTATTCTGAGCAATTTGCTGGTGCTGGTCAACATGGTGGTGAAAACCCTTTTGGAAACCTTGCTTTAATGGCCCTGGAATCTACTGATGACAATCCTTCATCATCACAGGTACCACAGGTATCTTCTGAGGCTAAGGCCAAGTTATGTTCTGAATAATGCATAGCTGCTTTTGTTTCTATTAGGGAAGCAAATGTAGCTTTAGTTAATCAAAACCTTGACCTAGAAAAGGCAATTTCCAAAAGAAAAGCTGAGTTTGAGTCTGTTTTAAAAGAGAATGATGAGGAGATTTATAAACTTAAGTGTCAAATTACTGATTAAAAAGCAAAGGTAGAGGTCATTCTAGAAAATCACAAGAATCTCAAAGAAACACTTGCAGCTACCCAAGTTGATTGTGAACGCTGGGTAACATCTTGCAAGGGATTTGAAATGATTCTCAGTAAGCAAACTGCTTCCAATGTGAAGTTTGGGATTGGGTATAATCATACCATACCTCCCACAGATTTTACTCCCAAGTTAGAAGTACAATCTGAGGTTGAGTGTCATTCCCAAACCACATCATCAGGTGTTTCATCCTTAACTGATAATTCAAAATCTGAGGATGAAGATAGTGTGAGTATCTCAGTTAATCATATAACTGATGATCCCACTGCTTCGAAACACTTGATCAAGAAGAGGCTGAGAAATTCAGGTGTTGTTCCACAAGGTACTCAAAGTACTGAAGGGCAAAACACAGCACCTGAAGAGCATTTTAAATCAAAGGAAAACAAGCATTCCTTGACAACTGCTGAAGAATCTATCAGGATTCTAAAAAGTACTGATAGAAAATCACTGAAGAAGAAATCGTCAGTTGTTGAAAATCCTTCAGTACTTTCCAAAAGTACTAAAAGGAAGAAAGTACTCAGTAGTTTCATCAACTTCAGCAATTGATCAAGAAAAGATGAAAAGAAAGCCATGTGAAATATGTGGTTTGTTCAATCATCTGACTGATGAATGTTGGTATAACAAGGGTTTAAAATTCAATAAAGAGAAAATCATAAAGAAGGAAATGCATAAATGAAAAATGAATTTCAAACCAAGTTTGTACCACAATCATCTCATTCTGATAAACCTAAGCTTTCTCAAAAAGTCACTAAGGAGGAAGGGGTTTTTCAAACAACAGGTGCAAATATTCCTCAGGGAATATTAAAAACACAGACTAAGTCTATGTCTTTTCAAAAGAAGGATGTAGTGAATCACAAGAACAAATCATCTACAAGTACTGATGTGTCAACTGAGTTGAAAACTCTGTCAACAAATCAGACACAACTTGTGATGATGGTTCAACATCTATTGGGGAGAGTTAACCAATTAGATGTTTCTGTGATTAAACCACTAAAAAGGACACCTAAGCCAAAATCCAAGGAATCCTTTTCAGCACCATCTACATCTTCAAAAGCTATTAATCATGCACAACCAGTTAGTTTAACATCTGTTGATGAAAACAGACCCAAAACCAAAAAGGTTTGGGTCTCAAAGGCTAACTAATGTTTGTGATAAATACAGGGTTCTTCATCATGCCAAAGAAGCATCTGGTATGTGGACAGTGGAGGATCCATGCACATGACAGGGAGCAGCTCTCTTCTTCGTGACTATTCCCAAAGGAAGAAGGGATTTGTTTCTTTTGGAAATGATGCCAAGGGTTATATTATTGGGAAGGGTTTTGTCTCAAATGGGGAGATAAGATTTGATGATGTTAACCATGTGGAGAACTTCAAATACAATCTTTTGAGTGTCAGTCAAATGTGTGATAAAAGGGCATGTTGCACTTTTCACAAGTCACACTGTCGGATTCTGTCTTCCAAAGTTTTGCACAAGATTGACAAGATATTGGATGAGTATACTCTCCTGAAGGCCAACAGGATGGAAGAGTAATATGCTTTAGAATCTATCAAAGAAAATTGATCTAAAAGGCCATCCATGTCTGTTCTCCAAGCCTCTCCTCAAGATCTGAACTATGGCATAGAAGGCTGGGTCATGTAAATCTCAAGAACATGAATCAGCTCATTCATCATGGTTTAGTGAGAGGTTTTGCCATTGAAGGAGTTCAAGTGTGATGATAACTTGTCCCCAGCTTGCTTAAAGGAAAGCAACACAAAGCTTCATTCCCTCCTATAGAAGAACCTAAGTCCACTGCCTCTTCTGCAATTACTGCATATGGATCTCTTTGGTCCTGTGAGAGTAATGAGCATGGCAAAGAAAAGGTACTGTCTGGTAACTGTGGATGATTACTCCAGATATGTATGGACTTTCTTCTTGCATTCCAAGGATGAGGCTGCTCAAAGTATTATCTATTTTGTGTTACATGTGGAAAAGCAGGCATTCACTTCCAGTTAAGTGTGTGAGAAGTGATAATGGGACAGAGTTTAGAATCACACTCGTGATGAATTCTATTTTTCTAAGGGAATGAAAAGACAATATAGTATTCAAAGAACTCCAGAGCAAAATGGAGTTGTGGAAGAAAGAACAGGACCCTGATTGAAGCCGCAAGGATAATGTTGGCTGACTCTGGTTTGCCACTACCTTTTGGGCTGAAGCTGTCAACACATCTTGCTATGTTCAGAATAGAGTATTAGTGAATCAGAGGTTGATGAAGACTCCTTATGAGCTCTTACATCATTTGGCTCCTTTGATTTCATTCTTTAGAGCATTGGGGTGTCCATGTTTATTCTTAACACAAAGAGAGTATACATCAGAAGTTTTGAATCCAAGGTGGATGCATGGTATTTTGTTGGGTAATTCATCTACTTGCAAGGCATACAGAGTTTTCAACTGCAGAACAAAGATTGTGAAGAGACTTTGCATGTCAAGTTTTAATGAATCCCCACAAGACAAGATTCCTCAAAACCCTGTTGAGATGTTTGACTTGGACATACTGCAATATTTCCATATCAGCCTCCACCTGTTGTTGTCTCTGAAGCTCCATCCTCTCCAACTGAAGATACAAATGCAACTTGTAGTGATCATCTGCCTGTTTCTACTACTACACTTGATGTTCCTGTAGCCTCAGCAGCTCCATCCACAACAAATGCTGATGAATTCTGAATCCTCTACTTCATTTGAACGCCATCTCATCTAGGTTTCAAGAGTCACATCACTCTGCTGCTGGCTAATGCTGAATCTCTACAAACACTTGCACAGATATTATTGCATATCAAGAATTGAAGAATCATCACATGTCCCAGATCATTGGGGAATAAATGTTGGTGTTTCACAAGAAGTCAATTGTCCAATTTCTCTCTATGCTCTCTTCATCAGTCAGCAAGAGCCAAAGAATTATCATGTGGCCTTAAGGTACAATGGATGGGGTTAAGCCATGCAGCTTGAGCTTCTTCATTTCAAAAACAGCAAGTGTGGGAACTGGTTCCTCTACCCCAAGGTAAGTGTGCAACATGCACTAATGGTGTTTAGGAATAAAACTGATGAAAAAGGCCAAATTGTCAAGAACAATGCCAGACTGGTTGTACAGGGGTTTCACAAGAAGAAGGTATTGATTATGATAAACTTTGCCCGTAGCCAGACTGGAGGCAATTCGATTGTTTTTTAGCTTATGCTACTTTTCTAACCCTAAAGTTTTCAAATGGATGTCAAAAGTGCATTTTATATGGTAAATAAAAGAAGAAGTTTATTATGTGTCAACCACCAGTTTTGAAGATCTAAACACCCTGATAGGGTGTTAAGCTTGATAAGGCTCTTTATGGGTTGAAACAAGCACCCAGAGCCTGGTATGAAAACATTATCTCACTTTCTTCTTTCAAAATAATTTCACTAGAGACTCCATAGATAAAGTTTGTTCATAAAAAAGCTGGCATGCATAAGCTCCTTGTTCAAATTTATGTTGATGATCTTATTTTGCATCATCTGATCCACAGTTTGTGAATGCCTTCACAAAATTGATGCAACAAAAGTTTGAAATGAGTGAATGGGAGAATTCAGTTCTTTCTGAGTTTACAAATCAAACAACTGACTGATGGAACTTTCATTCATCGTCAAAATACCACAAAAGTTTGTTACCAGTTTGATTCCCACCACCGTAAAACCGTTCTACTCCCTGTGCAGCAACACACAACTGAATGCGATCAAAAAGGTAAAGCATTGATGAAACTCTTTACAGATGTAGGGATTGGTCCTTGATGTACCTAACAGCTTCTAGACCAGATATTTGTTTGCAACTTGTGTCTGTGCTAGATTTTCAGGCTGCTCCTATGGATTCCCATATGATTGCAGTCAGAGGATCTTTAGATATTTGCAGGAACGAAAGTCTCTAGGACTTGATTGTGTGCCACTGTGCACGCTTTGAAAAACAGGATCAGCGATCACAATTTGGTGTATTAAGAGTAATTTGCAAAAAAAAGAAAAGTATGCAGCGAATGAAAAAATCAGAATTAGTCAAATTATAGCAAGAGTTTGTTATTTGTAAACAAATGCGAGAGAATATTTTCTGTGATAAGGAATGTTTCAATAATGCCCAATATTATTGCTAAATCATTCACAGTTACAATAAGGTTGGCACTCCTTATATAGAGTGCAATCACTGCTGTAATCACGGGATGGTGATTACTAGCAGATCTAGTACAAAAATAACTAATACTTAACAAACTACTGAAATGTTCACAACTACTGAGAACATGTCAGAGTGCTAAGTATAAAACATAAAACAACTGAAAAGAAACTACTGAAACTACAACAACGACTGAAGAAAAAGCTCTTCAGTCGTTTTACAAAACTACTGAAAAGAGAAAACATAAAACTACTGAAAGTAAACCGTCACAACTACTGAAGAAGTCCTCTTCAGCTGTTATGACTTCTGATACTTTGTCTTCAGCACTTGTCTTCAGACTTTGTCTTCAGACTTTGTCTTCAGCACTTGTCTTCAGACTTTGTCTTCAGCACTTGTCTTCAGACTTTGTCTTCAGCACTTGTCTTCAGACTTTGTTCAGTTGTTGTCTTCAGCTGTTGTGGACTTCAGTAGTTGTTGTGACGTCTGTGGGACTTAAAGGTTTTTCTGATCCGGCTCATTGGTTCTTTTGGTCCAACAAACTCCCCCTGAACCATGCAGCCAAAACCTTTAACTTTATTGAGGTCCCACTTATTGTTGGCAAAATGGTTGGTCTTTTTCCTTCTTGATCAGTTGAGAAGATGACCCATATAAGCACCGGGGCCTGGAAGTAAGTCTCTGATGATTTGGTTGGCAAAGTATGGATGGGAGCTCTGTATTGGGGAATTGGACACTGAGCTGTTCCCCCACCATGAGACTCACTTCCCATGTATAAGCCTGTAGGATTCTCTGGTGTATGCTCTGAGAAACATGATTTGTTCTTCCATGGTAAGATTCTCTGGTTCACCATCAAACAATCCTTCACGCCCATACAGCTCTGAGATGTATTTGGCCTGTTTGCCATTTTTGAGCTCAACTGTTGTGATCTGTCTGTAAGCAAACTCATCTGGGTGATTACCTTCAAGTAACAGACTGAGCTCATTTTGTTTGAAGTTCTCAAGCTTCTTGTAGACTAACCCCTTCTTAATTACTCTGTTTTCTAACATCTTTTGGGAGGCTGTTTAGTCTCATAAGCCTTCTTGAAGTCTTCTACAATTTCCCAGGGTGATACTACAAGGACCACTGTGATCTCTTCATCTACGATCCTTTTTATCTGGCCCTTGTATCTTGCAGGAATGTCCTTCTTCACAATTCTGTGAGCCACCCTAGGATCAGGCCATATCCTCACCTTTTCCTTTTGATATTGAAATGTGTTGGCAAGGGTGTACAGTCTCAGAGCTTCTTTCTTCATACTTATTATTGATGAAGAAGCAGCATAAGTTTTGTCTATGCTCTTCAGCATCTCCTCATCATGAAGCCTTTGCTGCTGCTCTTCTTCTATCTTTACTCTCACAGTCTCCATCTCTGTGAGGTGGGAGTGATGGGCATAGATTTGGCTTTAGGCAAAGTTAGGACTGCAGAAAGAGGCAACCTATCTTCTTCCTCATCATCCTCTTCATCTTCTTCTTCTTCTAGCCTCAACATCCTTCTCTTCTTCTTCTTGGATGCATCATCGGCTGTTGGTTTTGAGGGTAAAGGAGTTGGTTTAATGGGTTGTGGTAGTGGTGATTTTGAAGTGGTAGGTTTTGCAGGTTGTTCTAGCATTCTTGTAATGAGTGAGGCTTTGGAGTATTTTGCTAGTTCATTTCTGTTCCCAGCACCTGCTTCATTTAGTGCTTCAATCACTAATCCCTTAGTGTATGCTTCAGACGTACAGATCTTGGTGGTTATTGCCAAGATACTGTCCCTGGTCCATGACTTAATCTCTATCAATGATCTTCCAATATTTGCAATGAATCTGATCATGATCTCCAGTCTTTCTCTTTCTAACACATCATAACTTGCCCATCTTGAGTTAATTTCTTCAACTTCAAGTCTTCTAATCTCTGAGTCAAGCTGTGCAGTATCGAACCCTTGTCTATATAGTTGATCAATAATGGAGTCCATAGATTTACTATGTGTAGCATCCGCCATTTTGACCATCTCATCAAGTTGGAGTTCTTTTTGGGTTCTTTTTCTTTCTTTTTCAATCTTCCTCTTCTTATATGTGATATGAAAGTCTTTGTGACTTTCACTCACTTGATCAGTGTCAGCTCCCTTCACATACTCTTCTTCCTTCTCAGTCTCTTTCACAACCCCTCCTCTTCCTTCTCAATCTCCTGCTTTCTCTTCAATATGCTCTTCCCTTTTTCTTTCACTAACTGACTCTCCCCCTTTTTGGTTGCATTGGTTGCAAGGGTTTGAGTAGTAGAAAGCCTTGTGCTCACAATCTCCTCCACCAGGGGCTGTATGATTGAGGGAAGTCTCTCATCCAAGGTTTTGATCACAATGTCTGTGATCATTGGGGTGATGAGAGGTAGGGATTTATGGAAGATAGCAGCTGTTTGCTCAGAGGGGTTCTGTCCCTGAGAAGCAGTGCCAGAGGTAGAGGCTGGTGGATTGATGTTTGATTGGCTGAGTGTTTAGGAGACCTTCAGGTGAAGGTGCCATCTGTGGGTGTATGGTGGTGTCAGATGGACTTGCTTCTTGAGAGAATTGGTCAAGTAGTCTTTGTAGTCTACTGACTTCTTCCTCAAGAATTGTGTTCTGGGCTAGAACATCATAAAAGAAGCCCAGGTCATCATCAGCAGATGCTGAATCACCTGACCTCCTGCTAGTAGCAAGATGTACATGCCGGGGTGTAGACCAGTTGTAGCATGTGCCCCTTTTTCTTGGAACTGGGGACTTCCAGCCTCAGGACGATGTCCTTCATCAGCTGTTGCCTCTGATGAGGTCTTAGCCATGTTACCAGCCTCAGTCTGATCATGTGCTGATGCAGAAGAGGTGGCAGCCTCACCAGATATTCTGATCTCCTTATCTACACTAGGAGACAGAACATTTAAACCCCTGTGCTGTGGGTTGTCAGAAGCATGTTGATCCTCTTCCTCAATATCTGTGGTTTTCCCTTTAGGTGGTTGTTGGGGAGGAGGAGAGGCATGCAGCTGAGTCAGCACGTTTGCAATTATAAGTGTTGGACTTTGGGGGGCATTTTCATGAGGAGATAGGGTAAAATCAGTATGCACCTGGGGAGAATGGTGTGTTTCAATGGCAATCTCCTCAAATGAGGAAGATTCCAGATTTGTGGGTACCCCTTCTTTGGTTGCTTCAGGCTCCTTTTGAGAGGAATCCTGAGCGGCTGTGGCTGGTTGAGTCTCTGATACTACTGGGGGTTTACACCAGTAAGTATATCCTGTCTTGGTGGTACAGGAGCATCTTCAGGGGACTCATCTTCCTGAATAGCTGTTTTGGTTCGTTTTGTTTTTGGTTTGGTGGGGACTTTGGATTTTGTGGTGGTGGCTGTGGGTTCCAGCTGCGTGGGTTTGCGCAGCTTGGCAGCCATTTTGAGTGATTGGTCAGAGTTGTGCCGGGAGTATACTTCAGGCAATACAGCCATAGCAGGGACTCCCAGGCCAACAAGTCCCTCAGCTTGAAGCTGGTTTTCAATTATGGCCATTATGAACCGAGGATATAATATCCAACGGTTAGAAAGTTGTTTTTTGGGCCATATCCTTGAGCTCTAAGAATAGTATTTCAGAAAAATTTAAAGGTTGTTGCTCAAGGATGGAGTACAATACCTGTTGCCACCTTGTGGACATTTGATCCCATGATGAAGTCTTGGGGGCCAGGCAGACATTGACCATATGAAAGATAAGCCGTTCAGCATCCTGGAAATGTTTCTTCAATATGGTAGAGGCACTCAGGTTACCTTCGTATCCATGGTGGGCAAATGATAGATCGTGGTGCCCTTTGGATAACTAGTCGGGAAAGTGGCATCATCCAGATTGAGGGTTTGGCGAAGAATCTCTGGATTGATGACCACTTTTGGCTATGGACAAACGATTGAAGAGACTCTGTGTCATTCTCCTCAGAGACAAGAGTGACGTTTGTCCAGAATTGGCTAAGGGATTCGGCATATATGGTGGGGTTTAACAGAAAAGCTGTTTGGTAAGGTGACTGGACCATTAAATCAATGGCGTTGTGAAACTTGGTCCAGTATGGCGATTTGTAAGGTGAGCGACACAGTTGTGTCGTGGTTTTAGTTGCATGGTCGCCATGGATGAAGAGAGGGTACAGAGTTTTTGAACGTTAGGTTTGAGAGGAGAGGTGAGAAAAACTCTGGTGAGATAAGGTATTTATAGGGTAGGGTTATGAAACGACTGAAGGTTTTGGTGTTAGTCATCATTTGTTGAAACTACTGATGACGTGGCATTAACTTTCAGAGGTTTGAAATGACTGACCGTATTGGTGTGATCATCAGTTGTTATAAAACAACTGAAGACTTGGTTTTAACCGTCAGACGTTGAAACAACTGAAGTCTTTGATTTAGTCTTCAGTAGTTATAAAACTACTGAGGACAATTCTGACTTCAGGTGGTGAAACAACTGAGGACATGGTGTTTGTCATCAGTAGTTGTGAAACTACTGAAGACAGTGGTTTTGTCATCAGTTGTAAACAGCTGAAGACTGGTGGTAGTCTTCAGTAGTTGTAAACTACTGAAGACATAGCTTTGGCTTCAGTTGTTTAGAAACAGCAGTTGTAGAAACAACTGAAGAGAAATTACTCATCAGCTGTTTTCGTCAATTCATAGCTTTTCAGCTGTTTCAGTCTGACCTCCACACTGACTTAAATCTGAGTTTCAGAGGTTTCATTGGTCATCAGTACTTATCTGCATTTCTGACATCAGCAGTTGTATTACATCAGCTGTTGTGATTTCATCAGCTGTTATAACTATATCAGCTGTTTTAAACAAGTGAAGTACATATATGACATGGTTACCAATGATCATCAGTATTTATTACTGAGATTATCAGTAGTTGTCACTTATTCTAGCTGCAGCATACCAAGCCTTAACACCAGGTTGTGGAAAGTTGAACTATCCAAAGGCTTAGTAAAAATGTCTGCAAGCTCATCAGCACTAGGAACAAATTTTGGATCAATCAGACCTTTTTCAAAACAATCTCTAATAAAATGGTGTCTGATTTCAATATGTTTAGTCCTAGAGTGCTGGACAGGATTCTTGACAATACAAAGAGCTGAAGAGCTGTCCATTAACAATGGAGTCTTAGTCTCAGTTATGCCATAATCCAATAATTGGTTTTGAAGCCATAATACCTGAGATGTACAACTTGCAGCAGCAATGTACTCGGCTTCAGCAGTTGATGTAGCAACTGAGGTTTGTTTCTTACTCTGCCAAGAAATCAAACAGTTGCCTAGGAATTGACATCCACCAGAAGTTGATTTCCTGGTCAATTTACACCCTGCATAGTCACTGTCAGAAAAAGCAACTAATTTACCAGAATGTCTAGTAGAATACCATAAACCTAGAGATGGAGTGCCTTGCAATATCTAAAGATCCTCTTGACTGCAATCAAATGAGACTCCTTAGGTGCAGCCTGAAATCTAGCACAAACACATGTAGCAAACATAATATCTGGTCTAGACTGTTAAGTACATCAAGGACCCAATCATACATCTGTAAAGTGTTTCATCAACCACTTTACCTTTCTGATCTGTATCCAGTTGTGTGGTGTTGCACATGGGAGTAGAACAAGGTTTACAATTTTGTAAATCAAATTTTTCCAAAAGATTTTTTGTATATTTGGACTGATGAATGAAAATTCCATCAGCCTTTTGTTGATTTGCAAACCCAGAAAGAATTGTAATTCCCCCATTGCACTCATTTCAAACTTTTGTTGCATCAACTTTGTAAGGCATCACACAACTGTGGATCAGAAGATGCAAAAATAATATCATCACATAAATTTGAACAAGTAGATTATGCTGCCCTGCTTTCTTAATGAATAAAGTTTTATCTATGGAGCCTCTAGTAAAATTATTTTCAAGAAGAAAGTTTGATAATGTCTCATACCAGGCTCTAGGAGCTTGTTTCAACCCAAAAGAGCCTTATCAAGCTTACACACCCATTAGGATGTTTGTTGTCCTCAAAACCGGTGGTTGACATACATAAACCTCTTCTTTAATTTTCCCATACAAAAAGCACTTTTGACATCCATTTGAAAAACTTTAAGATTTTGATAAGCAGCATAAGCTAAAAACAATCGAATTGCTTCCAGTCTGGCTACAGGAGCAAAGGTTTCATCATAATCAATACCTTCTTCTTGTGCAAACCCTGAACAACCAGTCTGGCCTTGTTCTTAACAATAAGCCCATTTTCATCAGTCTTATTCCTAAACACCCATTTAGTGCCTATTGCACACTTACCTGGAGGTAGAGGAACCAGTTCCCACACTTGTTGTTTCTTGAACTGAAGAAGCTCAAGCTGCATGGCATCAACCCATCCATTGTCCTTTAAAGCAATGTGATAATTCTTTGGCTCTTGCTGACTAATGAAGAGAGCATAGAAGCAGAAATTTGACAATTGACTTCTTGTTGATACTCCAGCAGTGATATCACCAATGATTTGAGACATAGGGTGATTCTTCAGATCTTGGTACACAATGAGATCAGTGCAAGTGTTTGTAGCAGGCTCAGCAGCAACAGATGGTGATGGTGAAGTATTTCCTTGAAACCAATCAGTAGATGGTAGTTCAAAGGAAGTTGAAGTTGTAGAAATCTCATCAGCATTTGTTGTGGATTGTGCTGCTGGAGCTACAGGAACATCAGGTCTAGCTGAATCAGGCAGTTGATCACTAAATCTGAAGAGGTGAGTACTACTATCATCATCATCAGCACCAGCAGTACCACCAGGTGGAGAACTGTTGACAGGAGCAACAGTAGGAGTTTGATGAGGAACATATTGCAGTATGTCCAAATCAAATATCTCCACAGGGTTTGTGGAATCTTGTCCTTTGGAGATTCATTAAACTTAACATGTAGAGTCTCTTCACACCATCTTTGTTCTACAGTTGAAGACTCTGTATGCTTTGCAAGTTGATGAATAACCAACAAAATAACCTGCATCCACCTTAGAATCAAATTTTTGGAGTTGATCCCGTGTGTTGAGAATGAAACAAGGACATCCAAAAGCTCTGAAGAATGAAATTAGAGGGGCCAAATGATGAAGAACTTCATATGGAGTTTTCATCAACCTCTTATTTACTAGAGCTCTATTTTGTACATAGCAAGCTGTATTGATAGCTTCAGCCCAAAATTCATTGGCAATCCAGAGTCAGCCAACATGGACCTTGCAGCTTCAATAAGGGTCCTGTTCTTTCTCTCCACTACTCCATTTTGTTCAGGAGTTCTTGGAATGCTAAAATGCCTCTTGATTCCCTTTGAGAGGTAGAACTCATCAAGTGTATTGTTTCTAAATTCTGTTCCATTATCACTTCTAATACACTTGACTGAGAGGGAATACTGCTTCTCAACATACACACAAAGTTGATAATCTTCTGAGCTGCTTCATCCTTTGAATGCAAGAAGAAAGTCCATAAAATCTGGAGTAATCATCCACAATTACCAGACAGTATTTCTTCTTGCAGCCATACTCAACCAGACCAAGCAGGAAAGAAGAGATCCATGTAAGAAGCTGTAAGCAGGCTGTGGACTTAGGTTCTTCTATGGAGGGAATGAAACTTTGTGCTGTTTTCCTTTTAAACAAGCAGTGCAGTCATCTTCACATTTAAACTCCTTCATAGGCAATCCCCTTACTAAACCATGGTTTATCAGCTGATTTATGTTTTTGAGATTAACATGACCCAGCCTTCTATGCCATAGTGTAGATTCTTGAGGGGAAGCCTTGGAAAATAGGCAAGGATGGCCTTTGAGATCTATTTTCTTAGAAAGATCTAAGGCATACACTCTTCCTGTCCTGTTGGCCTTAAGGAGAGTGTGTTTATCCAACACCTTGTCAATCAAACTTAGAACTTTGGATGACAGAATCCGGCAGTTCTGACTTGTGAAAAGAGCAACATGGCCTTTGTCACACATTTGACTGACACTCAAGAGGTTGTACTTGAGATTTTCCACATGGTTAACATCATCAAACTTTATTTCCCCATTGGAAACAAAGCCTTTGCCGATGATGTAACCCTTTGCATCATTGCCAAAAGATACAAATCCCTTCCTTCCTTGAGAGTAGTCATTAAGAAGTGATCTGTTTCCTGTCATATGCATGGATCCTCCACTGTCTACATACCAGATGCCTCTGTGGCATGTTGAAGAACCCTGCAGAACAAAGCAAATTAGTTAGATTTTGAGACCCAAACCTTTTTGGTTTTGGGCCTATTCACATCAACAGATGGTGGACTAACAAGTTTGCTGGAAATAACAGCCTGAGAGGAAGAAGATGGTGAAGAAGAGGAATCCTTTGGCTTGGACCTCCTTTTCTGTGGATTCAACATAGGAACATCTAATTGGTTGACTCTTCCCAATAGATGTTGAACCATCATAACCAGCTGTGTCTGATTTTGTGATAAAGCTTTCAGCTCTTCAGACACATTAGCACTGGAGTTTGATAAGTTCTTATGTTGCACCTTCTTCTTTTGAGCAATCTCAGCTGTTACCTGTTTAACCCCTTCCTTTTTGGATTTCTTTTTGGACTTAAGGGTTACAGGATTTGATGTTGCTGGTACAAATGTGGCTTTAAACTCATTTTTCATTTTAACCATTTTCTCTTTAATTTCATCTTTATGTTTGAGTTTGGATCCTCTTTTGTACCAACAATCATCAGTAAGATGATTAGACAAACCACATACTTCACATGGTTTCTTTTTCATCTTATGTTGATCATCAACTAAAGAGGATGAAACTACTGAAGACTTGCTCTTCAGTACTTTGGAAGCATTATTTGCTTTCTTGGCTTCCTCTTTTAGTAGTCTTCAAACTCTTTCTACTGACAGTTTTCTTCTTTTCAGTCTGCTACAGTAGTTGGAGTTTGAACTTCAGGTGTTAAATCTTGCTCTCCAGTCCTTTCAGGACTTTCAGAAATAACTCCTGAGTTGACCAACTCTTTGATCATGTGAGTGTCAGCAATTGAACCATCAACATCAGCTGATAGGTTCTGAGAGGGCTTAGTGCTGACTTCTACTTTTGATGATGCTCTATCAAAAAGTGAATCACATGATGAGGTGGATTGGTTATTGCTTTCTCCATCAGATTTCACTTCTACTCTTGGAGCAAAATCTGTAGGAGGAGCAGTGTGATTATAACCAATGCCAAACTTCACATTGGAAGCTGATTGCTTACTAAGAAGCATTTCAAAACCTTTGCATGATTGTACCCATCGATCACACTCTACTTGGGTGACTGCAAGGGTTTCTTTGAGACTTCTTTGGTCTTCCAGAATAACCTCTAGCTTAGCCTTTTCATCATTTAATTGGCATTTAAGCTTATAAATCTCATCATTTTTACTATTAAGAGCAGACTCATACTCAGCTTGTCTTTGGAAATTTTTTCTCAAACTCAAGTTTTTCATTTATTAATGCTACATTTGCCTCTCTAATAGAGACAAAGGCAGCAATGCATGATTCAGAACATAACTTGGCTTTAGCCTCTGAAGATACCTGAGTTACCTGTGAAGATGATGCAGTTGAGCAGGAACCCTCAGTTGACTCCAGAGCCATAAGTGCCAGATTCCCAAAAGGACTATCACCACCATGTTGATCAGCACTTGTGAACAGTTGTTCATGACCAGACATGTCATCTGGCAAGCTGCTCCAGTCAACAACTTCTGGGGTGAAGAAGCTATGTTGTTGAGGTTGAGGGGTTGATGAGATGGTTGAGGTTCTGGAAGTGCATGAGGTTGTGGTACCATAGGAGCTTGAACTTGACTGGTTTGTGGCATGTAATAACACGGGTAAGGGTAAGGCATTTGACCCTGAGGAACAAAATATGCAGGAGATTGTAGTTGAGACTGATGACTAGAATTGACAGGATGTTGCCCTTTGTTTTGTTGACTATTGCTAGGAAAAGTCACAAAGGTGCAGAGGAATTAGATCCAGATGATCTACATTCTCTAGCAAAGTGTCCAAGCCTTTGGCATTTGTGACACCTCAACTTACTCTTGTCAAAACCAACTTTGGTTTTGCCAGAGAGTCCTGGGAACTTTCTTCCAGTTCTTTTGTAGAACTTCTGAGATCTGATATTTATCAAGGCCATTTGGCTCAAAATATCCATCTCTTCTAAGTCATCATCAGCAATCCCCTTGAGATCATCCATGATGAAGCATAGATTGTCATTATTACACCCAGTAAATTGACTATCAACACTCACAAATGCTGAATCAGAAATGTTTGAAGAGAAATCAATATGCTCATCATACTGGCATTCAGATGAAGCATATTCTGACTCATGACTAACCAGAGCAGTGTTGCCTGGTACAAAGTCTTCAGTGAGCTTACCAGATGAAGACAGTTTCTCTTTTGTTCTATCTCTCTCTCAAATGTGAGCAATTTCCCATGAAGTTGGGTGAGAGATAGTTTGTCCAAATTTGCACTGGAGCGTAGGACAATGGTATATGTATCCCATCTCTCAGGCAGTGATCTGAGAAATCTGTTATTCATCTGGGTATTAGTATACTCATGTTTGACCATTTTCAATTCAGAGATCAAACAAGAGAACCGCTCAAACTGTTGAGTCAGTGTCTCACCCTTCCTATGAGAGAATGTCTCATATTGTTGGGCAAGGATCTCTCTATTATTTGCCAAGACCTCATCTGTTCCTCCAAATTGTTCTTTCAAGGCATTCCAGAGGTCATGGGCAGATTCATAATGCATTAGCCCAGAATAGATTTCATTTGGTAGTGCCATGGCCAGAATTCCATGGGCTTTTGCATCAATCTCAAACAATTTCTTATCCTCATCTGAGTATTGATCCTTCCTCTTCGGAACCATTTGATTGGTTTCCGGGTTATTCACCATAGGCTTGTGTGGACCATGTACCACTGATGTCCAACAACCTGAGCTGTTAACAGACAGGTGATGGAGCATACGTCGTTGCCATATGTTATACTCATTCCTAACCAGCATTGGAGGCTTGGTTGAGGAACCAGTATTGTGAGGATCATTGGAAGGAGTAGTCATTTTGGGTCCAAAAACAATTTTATTCAAGTTTTTAAAAAAAATTTAGACACACCACAACAAACTCAATGAAAACCAAGAATAAATCTCAGGATGAATGATTAAAAGCACAGAAAATTCAATCTCTATAACAGTTTCTTGCAAAAATGCTAATTCATCAAACTTGGATCTTGAAGAGCAGTTTCAATGATCAATTATTAGATCGATCAATGATTAACCGGCTCTGATACCATTTGACAGGATCAGCGATCACAAGTTTGATGTATTAGAGAGTAATGCAGCGGAATGAATCAAGAATTAGTCAAATTATAGCAAGAGTTTGTTATTTGTAAACAAATGCGAGAGAATATTTTTCTGTGATAAGGAATGTTTCAATAATGCCCAATATTATTGCTAAATCATTCACAGTTACAATAAGGTTGGCACTCCTTATATAGAGTGCAATCACTGCTGTAATCACGGGATGGTGATTACTAGCAGATCTAGTACAAAAATAACTAATACTTAACAAACTACTGAAATGTTCACAACTACTGAGAACATGTCAGAGTGCTAAGTATAAAACAAAAACAACTGAAAAGAAACTACTGAAACTACAACGACTGAAGAACAAGCTCTTCAGTCGTTTTACAAAACTACTGAAAAGAGAAAACATAAAACTACTGAAAGTAAACCATCACAACTACTGAAGAAGTCCTCTTCAGCTGTTATGACTTCTGATACTTTGTCTTCAGCACTTGTCTTCAGACTTTGTCTTCAGACTTTGTCTTCAGCACTTGTCTTCAGACTTTGTCTTCAGCACTTGTCTTCAGACTTTGTCTTCAGCACTTGTCTTCAGACTTTGTAATCAGTTGTTTGTCTTCAGCTGTTGTGGACTTCAGTAGTTGTTGTGACGTCTGTGGGACTTAAAGGTTTTTCTGATCCGGCTCATTGGTTCTTTTGGTCCAACACTCTTGTAATTGGTTGCTTTTTCTGATATTGACTAATGCAGGGTGTAAGTTAACCAGAAAATCAACTTCTGTGATGCCAATTCTAGCAACTGTTTGGTCTCTTGGCATGAGTAGAACAAACATCAGTTGCTACAACTAACAGCTTAAGCAAGAACATTGCACGCAAGTTGTACATCTCACTCAGGTACTTCTGGCTTAAATCAGTTATTTGATTATGCATTACGAGACTAAGACTCCATTATTAATGGATAGTTCTTCAGCTCTTTGTATTGTTAAGATCCTGTCCAGCACTCTAGGACCGAACATATTGAGATCAGACAACTCATTCATTAGGGATTGCTGTGAAAAAGGTCTGATTGTATCCAAAGTTTGTGCCTATTGCTGATGAGCTTGCAGATATATTTACTAAGCCTTTTGGATAGTGCAACTTTTCATAATCTTGTACTCAGGCTTGGTAATGCTGCAACTAGAAGAATTGAGACATATTGATGCTCTTAGTCCATAAATACTGATGAGCATTAGTATACTTTTGTCAAAATAAGTGCTGATAAGTCATTTTTCTCCAGTTGTTTTACAACTACTGAAGACTAAATTACTTAAAAGTACTGAAATACTTCATTTGTTAGAAAGTACTGATGTAGTTCAACTACTGATGTTTTTTTCATAATAAATAAGTACTCATGACCATGAAACATCTGAAAATCAGATGATCTGATGAGTACGTGTTAAGGTCATTGAAACAGCTGAACTTTGTGAATTGACGACAACTACTGTTTTTCTTTCCAAACAACTGAAGCCAAAACCAAGTCTTCAGTAGTTTTACAACTACTGATGACCAACACCAAGTCTTTAGTTGTTTACAACATCTAAAAGTTAAAACCATGTCTTAGTTGTTTTCTAACACCTGATGACTAACACCAACACTTTCAGTTGTTTTCCCTCAGCCGTTCATAACCTATATATACCTAACCCTAACTTCAAACTTTCATAACCCACTTTCCAAACGTTCATCTTCCATTAATGGCGACCATGCAAATCAAACCTCCACACAACTATGTTGCTCACCTTACCAAATCACCTTTCTGGAACAAAGTTTGAGCTGCTATTGACTTGATGGTGATTCCCAATACCGCACAGCCTTTTCTTAAATCCTACCATCTACCCCGATACCCTGTGCCAATTCTGGACAAACGTTACTGTTCATACTGCTGAGAATGATGACACCATCACTCTCCAGTCGTTTGTTAACCAGAAACGGGTGGTCATCACTCCTGAGATCATTCATCAAACCCTATACCTGAATGATGCCACCTATCCCACCAAGTACCCCAAAGGCACCATTGATCTTTCTTTTGCTAATCATGGTTATGAAGGTGACCTAAGTGCTACTACCATCCTGAAGAAGCACTTCCATGATGCCGAGCGACTCATATTTCACATGATCAATGTCTGCCTTGCTCCCAAAACATCCTCTTGGGATCAAATGTCCTCCAGATGGCAACAGGTATTATATTCTATCCTTGAACATCAAAATCTTAATTTTTCTGATATTATCTTTTTGGAACTAGATGGATATTATATCCAAGGTTTCTTATGGCAATCATTTTAAATCAATTAAAATCTGATGGCCTTGTTGGCCTTGGAGTCCCTGCTCTACTGGTTTTGCCAGAGGTATACTCCAGGCACAACTCAAACCCACAACTCAAAGAGGCTGCCAAACTGCTCAAACCCAAGCAGAAGGAACCCACAGCCTCCACCTCCAAATCTAAGTCCCCTCCAAACCAAAACCAAAGAAACTCAAAAAGGCTACTCAGTGTTCGAAAGTTTACAGTTTCCCGGCTAAAAATCACCCGCAGGAGCTAGATCAGTTGCCGATGAACAAGTAAGAATTGCCTCAACAAAATAGATGGAATTGGGCTTTGAGTCCCCTGATGATGCCCCTGTAGAACAAACGCAGGATGAGACTACAAGCCTTAATCCCCTTGTAGTTTCAATGACTCCACCAGCTGAAACCGCTCAGGTATCCTCTCAACAGGATCCTGATGCAACCAATATTGGGGAAACCACATTACTGGAATCTATCTCACTTGAGAAGATTGCCATTGAAGAGCACCACTCTCCCAGGTGCAAACCTTTTCACCCCCATCTCCCACTGGTACCACCCCTACAAGCCCAACTGCAGTCATTGCACAAGTGCTGACTCAGCTACATTCCTCTACTCCTCCCTAGAAACCTGTTACTACTGGGAAAACCTCAACAGCTGAGGGAGAGGATCAAAATGTAGTTGATAACCAACAACATAGGGATTCTAAAGTTCAGTCTCCTAGTGTAGATGTGGAGACTAGAACATCTGGTGAGGCTACCTCTTCCCCTGTTTCAACACATGAACAGGATGAAGCAGGTATCATCTCTAAGACCTCACCAGAGGCAACTGTCAATGAAGGACTTGCTCCTGAGGCAGGAAGTCCCCAGTTCCAAGACAAAGGGCACATGTGATCACTGATTTACACTCAGCACATGTTCATCTTGATTCACTCAGGAGGTCAGCTGATTCAGTTTATACTGATGATGACCTGGGCTTTTTCCTTGAAGTCTTAGCCCAAAATACTATTCTTGAGACTGAGCTTTGTAGATTAAAAGACCTTCTTACCAACATGTCTCAGGAATCAAGTCCATCTGCCCCAATAAACCCACAGATGGCAGCTTCTGTTGAAGCTTCACCAAACACTGAGCCACTCAAATCAAACAAACCACCAGCCTCTGTTTCAGGCACCATTTCTCAGGGAGAGAACCCCTCTGAGCAAATGGCTGCTGCTTTCAAATCTTCCTTACCTCTCATCACCCCCATCATCACATCTATTGTTCATCAAACCATTGATGAGAGGATCTCCTCAGATCTTAAATCCCTTGTGACTGATGCTGTGTCAAAGCACCTTTCTGACATTCAAACCCCTGAGCCCAATGCAACCAAAAAGGGGGAGTCTAAGTCAGTAAGGATGATAAAAGGAAAAGAGTTGAAGAGGAAGAAGCTAAGGCGGAGCATAAAGGCAAAGAGATCATCACCTACAAAAGAAAGAAAAGTGTTGGTGAACAAACTGAAGATGAGAAGAGGTTGGATGAGATGATCAAAGAAGCTGATGACCAACATAGTAGATCATGGACAGGATCATTGATCAGCTCGGCAAGGATTTGATACTGCCAAACTTGACTCAGAGATCAGAAGACTTGAGGTTCAGGAGATTGAGAATCGATGGGCAAGTTGCAATGAAGAAGAAAGGGAGAGACTGGAGGCTATGATCAGATTCCTCTCTAAACACTTGGGAAGACCTATCATTGAGATCAAGTCATGATCCAGAGATAGCATTTTGGAGATAACCACCAAAATATGCTCATCTGAAAGCTTCAACAAAGGCTTAATCATTGAAGCTCTGGATGAAGCTGGTGCTGGGAAGAGATCTGATATGGCCAAGTTATCCATAGCCACCCTCACCAACAAAATGATAGAGCAGCCCTTAAAATCTCCTTTACCAAAACAATCTTCAAAGCCAACCTCACAACCAAAACAACCAATCTCAAAGCCTTCAAAACAACCAACCTCTCAACCTCCAGAACAATCAACCTCACAACCCTCTAAACAACCCCTTCACCCAAGAAACCCATTCAAGATTCCACCAGTGATGCACCCAAAGAAAAAGAAGGCTGCTGTAGATGGAAGAAGAAGAAGAAGAGGATGAAGAGAATAATCTGCCAATATCTGCTATTCTTGAAAGGAAGAAACTGAAGCCTAGGAGTCAATCACAAACAATAACTCCTGAAACTCAAAGGCAGATGGTTAAGGTCAAAATTGAAGATGAAGAAGAACAGCAGAAGCAGCATGATAAGCAATTTCTTAGAATGGTTGACAAGGACTTCCGTCAGTCCTCATCCATTCAAGCAATGAAGAAGCAAGCTCAGAGGCTGTACACTCTTAGACATACCTTCCAACATCAAAAAGAAAGAGTGAGGATTTGGCCAGATCCCAGGGTAAGTTCCAGAATTCACAAGAAAAACTTACCAAGTAGATATCATGGCCAAGTAAGAAAGACTTTGAATGCTGCAATCATGTTGGCCATGGTAGTCTCACCCTGGGAAATCATTGAAGAATTCAAGAGAGCTCACACATCCAAATCAACCCCTATGTCTATTCTTGAGAACAAAAAGATCAAGAAGGGGTTGCTGTACAAAAGACTTGAAGATCTTCAAAAGAGTGACACCAGTTGCTGCTTGAAGGCTCTCATCCAGATGAATTTGCATATAGAGAGATAACAACTGTTGAGTTGAAGAATGGGAAGACAGTGAGGTATCTGTCTGTATACTATGGGCCTGAGTTCTTCTTTGAGGGAGAAGCAGAAGAACTCACTAAGGAGGAACAAGTTGTTCTCCTTGAGGTCTATGCAAGGGAGTCTTACAGACTCATCAATGGGAAATAGGTTTCATGGTTGGGACAAGACTCTGTGTCCAATTTCCCCAAGACAGAGTTCCCTTCCATACTTAGCCAATCAAAAGATTAGAAACCTTTTCCTGGCCTATGCTTATCTGTCTACCTCTGAACTGATCAAGAGAGTATTTTTGCCAAAGAATAAGTGGGATCTTCAATAAAGTTAGAGGTTTTGGCTGCATTGGTTCAGGGGGAGTTTGTTGGACCAAAAGAACCAATGAGCCTGATCAGAAAAACCTCTAAGTCCCACAGACATTACAACTGCTGAAGAAGATCACAACAGCTGAAGACATCAGCTGATTACAAAGGTCTGAAGACAAAGTCTGAAAGTAAAGAACTAAAGACAAAGTCTGAAGATGAAGTGCTGAAGACAAAGACCGAAGACCAGAGTGATCAGCAGTTGTCACAACAGCTGAAGTTGTTAACTTCAGTAGTTGTGATGGTTTTACTTTTCAGTACTTGTAATTTTACATTTCAATAGTTTATTGTTTAAGTAGTTTTAAGTCAGTAGTTTCATGTATTTGTACTTAGCATTCTTTGAGATGTGATCAGTTGTTGAGAACATCTCAGTAGTTTGCATATTTCAGTTGTTTTGTAAATTCTGTTAGATGTCACTATCAAGTGACATCAGCAGACGTCACATTCCTCTATATAAGGGATGTTGACCTAGCTGTATTCTAACCGAAGTATTACGCGTGAATGAAAACATTCCTTTAACAGAAATATTCTCTCTATAATTGTGATTGAGTGTTTTGCATTCATTACTTACTTTCTTGCTTGAATTATTCGATCTTAATTCGTGATATTCCGCTGCATAGTTCAAATCTAATTGATCCGATCCTATCACAACAACACCGGAAACATGAAACAAAATAAAAAATATATGTTTTTCGAAATAAATAAGCAAATAAAGTAAACCCGAATAATCTTAAAAATGTTTTTTGTGATATCTTGAAAAGCAAAAAGAGTTGGTGAAAATATTCAAACTTGTAAAATAAAACACTTATACCCAATTTCATCCTATGTGTGAGCTTATTTTTGAGCCTTAAACAAGCTTTGCATTTATGCATTTTTGCTTTCATTATGGATATATTGAGGGTGTCTTATGTTGCGTGTGAATTAGAACTTGTTTTGGGTATGCATTTCAAAACCTTATAAGTGTTTCTTGCATAAAAAAGATTTAGGCAATTAGGAAAACCCGACATTCGAGCCTCTACCATTTTCAAATATCCTTACCCAAACATTATCCCTAGTTAGCCCCGTTGAGCTTAAACGTTTTCATTTTTTATTACCCAAATCACTTAGCCACTTAACCAAAAAGCCTTCAACAATACCTATTTTCGTTAAAGACATGTTTTGGCTTATTTAAAAAAAAAAGAAAAGAAAGAAAGAAAGAAAGAAAAAAAAAGAAGGAAGAAGAAAACTAGTTCCATCATTTTATGGTATTTCAAGATACGTGTTCGAAAAAGAAAAAATGATATGAAAGATTCCTAACTTGTGGGGAACTAGTTTCATGAAGGAAAATGCAACCAAAACCAAACCGAATCCAAGAATTCGACATCCAAATCCGTTGGCTGCTTTTAGGCTCAAAGCCGAACGACCCTTATAAAGAAAGGATAGCTACGTATATCATCGGGTTAGGAGGAGGTGCAGTTTTTGAAAATGCAATACGGTCTTGACGATCTGACCATAAACGAGTCCTCAAGTTAGCATATCCCTTCTAGCTTGAGTATTGTATAAGGAACCATTTTATTGGTTTCCCTCTAGTTTGTGAAATAAGTCAAGACCGCTGTTTTTAGCATTTAGTCACTTTTATCCAAATAATCGATACCCTGAACCTGAGCAAAATTACAACCCATCAAAGACCTAATGATTTATGCAAGTAAATGCCTAACATAGGTGGAGATTTGATCCCTTATCAAGCATATGATTTCACACGTATTCATACTAGGCAATTGAGCGTATTATTCATACTTCATCTTATGTATGATTCCATATATATAGCTGAGTGTGAGTGCACCTTGTGAGAAGTGTGAATTTTTACATGTTAAAAATATTTAAAAACCATTCTATTGCTTGAAAGGATATCATTCCACATGTGCTTAACTGTTTATATTTGGGTAAACCAATTTTGCTTCTATAGTTCTCGAAAGACATATTTATATCTTGATTTATTTAGTTTTGGTGGTGTTGCTGTTTTGAGTGATTTTGCTTGAGGACAAGCAAAGTTTAAGTGTGGGGATATTTGATGTGATCCAAATTATACATATAAACACATCAATTACACATCAATTATTCCAGAAACTCTTACTGAAAATGATGATTTTGTTGAGCATGTATGTCCCTAGATCACGATTTGTAATGTAATAGATCTTGTCTGTCTGATTATGATGTAATATGTAATGATTAATGAAGTGATATGGATTGGTTGTGATTTATAATGTCTAATATTTCATTAATGAATCGTGATTGAATTGATTGGGTTTATGATTGTTTGGATGGTTACACATAATGTTATATTAATTAAAACATTCAAACTTAACTTAATGAAGTTCTCATGCGAATGGCCCATGCGAATGGACCATACGCATGAATAACTTCATACGATTGACTCAATCGCACGAATGAACCAGGGGACTTGATCAGTCGTATGATTGACACATAAGATTTGCTCAGTCGCACGACTGAACACTCAGTCGTGCGGATGAATCAACAGCATGGTTCAATCGCACGACTGAACCATACTTATGGCCCAGTCGCACGATTGAATAATACTAACCTATAAATAGACCCAATTCGTGGAAAAACGTAAGCATTCATACCATTACGATTCCAGACGTACCCTAGCCATCCAGAGACCTCCCAAATCGTTCTCCAAGTTCACAGAACACATTAGATCGATTCCTAATCGACTTCTAACGTTAGATTCAATTCTTGATTGATTCTTCGTGTGTTCTCACTGACTGGATCGCCAATCAAATAGGATTCCGCACTATTTGAGTTGGTTAACACGCTAATCACTAGGTATTTCGTTCAAATACCAGGTCCAACAAGTGGTATCAGAGCTTTGGCTCTTGATTACGTGTTGATTCAATCAAGTTTGCATAAAAGTTTGTGTTTTTGCACTAAAAACGCAATCTTTGGTGTCAAAAGTGATCTTGGACGTTCCCTGCTCATCAAAGTTTGGTTTCTATGGACTTAGGCGATTAGGACTTGTGAAATTTTGAATTTTACGGCTGAAACCCGAACCTCAAACCTAGAAAATTTCGCAAAACAGCAGCTTCAGTCGCACGAGTGACCCATTCGCACGACTGGACTCCATTCGCATTGCTCATTCGCACGATTGGACCTAGTCGCACCATCATTCGGCCGACTGAACCGTTCGTTCGCATAGCTCATACGCACCAGATTCATTCGCACGACTGAACCAATCGCCCAGTTCAGCCGCACGATTGAACCAGTCGCAGAGTTCATACGCACGACTAGACTATTCGCATCCTTCAGTCGCATCAGTGAACGGTTGTTTGATTAGACTTAAAGTTATTCGCCATGGAAGATCAGATGTCAGCCTTTACTGCTGGGAAGGATTCTAGGATACAGAACCTGCTGATGCTTGAGAGTGAGGTGGGAAATCACAATAAACCACCAAAGCTCTTGACTTTAGATGAGTTTCCCCACTAGAAACAACGTTTTGAGATCTACCTCAATGGAGTAGATCCTAATCTGTGGGAAGCCATTGAGATTGGTTATAGTACACCGCTGGGAGCTGATGGAGTTAAGCTAACGTTAGGTGGGATGACGGACGCGCAGAAAGTCAAATACAATGCAGAGAAAAGGGTTTATGCATTGATTACTCAGTCTATCCCCAAAGACATATTCCACCAGTATTCAGAGAATAAGCAGTCCAAAAAACTGTGGGATGAGCTAGAGAAGGGGTATGATGGGAATGCTTCGTTGAAGGCAATCAAGGCAAAAGAGTTAAAGAAGGAATTCGATAACCTCTCATCGATTGGTAACGAGAGTTTAGACGACGTCATAGATAGATTCTACCACTTGATGAGCGAACTACATACACATGGAGTGGAAACGACCATGGAAGAGAAAGTGAGTAACTTTGCAGATGGATTGCCTAATAAGTGGGCTTCATTCGTGTCTAACCTGAGACAGAATGGAATGCTTGCAAAGCTGGATATTAATGACTTCATTCGTACACACAAAATCCAGCTTTGTACAACGCCACGCCTCAAGCTAAGACATCTGGAGCACCTCTCCAGACTGCATTTGTGTCTAGCTCGTCAAGTCCTTCACATGCTTCTCCTTCTGGATCAGACACGTCAGGGTCGTCTTGTACCCACTATATTGGATCAGAAGCAAGTGCTACCAAACTGAAGACCGAGAACCTCGGTAATGTGACTGTGGAAGTAGCTCGAGAGCATATGGATCTTTTAGCTGCAGTGGTTCATTCATATGATGGACTTGTTGCCGGGAAGATTGGAAACTGCCATCTGGCAGACGAGGACTACGAGTAGGTGGACGAAATGGAGCTCGAGAGGATGGATATAATGTGGGCCTTAGCTAGTGCTGTCCGGAGGGCAAAGAAGTTTGTTAAAAAGACCGGACAGAACTTGGTAGCTACTAAGGATACCACATTTGGCTTTGACAAGAGCAAAGTGACCTGCTTCAACTGTGAAGAGAAGGGGCACTTCAAGAGAGAATGTGTCAAGCCAATGAAGACGGGTAATGGGAACCTATTCTCGTCCTTTACTCGCCAAGACAAGCAAGCTTCCAGTTCTACTTCATCAAACAAGGATCCGAAGGCCTTGACTGCTCATGATGATGAAGGACAGGATTGGAGCTTTAGATTTGTCTCACCAGGGGAATCAAACATTGCCCGTGTAGAAGATATTGATGATGATTCTGCGAGTGAAGGTGATCTAGCAGTTGAGATAGCGATGTCACATAGTGAAGAAGCATCTGCAGCCGAGGTCAGTTACAAGCCAAAGGAGGAGACTTCCACGTTAGAGACAGAAAAGACAGAATCACCAGAACCAGAGACATCTGATGCTGCGTTGATGGCTAGCTCTGCTGAACCAACTCAGGTAAGTACTACTGACCAAATGTTTAATAATCATGCTTGTTCTGACTGTGATACTTTTAGGAATAGCATAGATGAAAAATTTGCTAGGTTATTAGATCATAATGATAACTTAGTAAAAGATTTACAACTGTGCACTGAGGCTAATAGAGTACTAAAACAAAATGAGCATAGTTATAAAGAAAAGATAGACCTATTGACTAAACAGCTTAGGGAAACCGAAGTAGTTGCCTTTAACCAAGCAAATGACATTAGGTACTATCTAAACTCCCTAGAAGACACTAAGAAGCAAAAGGCAGTTCTAGAAGTAGAAGTAAATTCATTAAACAGAAACTGCATAGTTGGACTAGTTCATCACACATAGTTCAAAACTTAGTGAGAGAAAGGAATAACGGGGAGGGATTAGGTTACAAAGTGGTTCCATCACCACCTGAGACCTTGATGAACACTAAGACTAGACCAGTAAACACTAACCCCATCAAGGATCACGTGGTGTCTACTCCTCTTGTTAGTGATCCAGATACCTCATGTTCATCTACTGAATCTGGACACAAACAAAAGAAGGCCACTTCAAAGGCAAAGGGTAAATTGCCTTGTGTTAATCTGGAAAAGGAATTTGAACAAGTTAACTTAAAGTCAGGGTCAAACAGAGTCAAATCAGAACCTAAAAAGACTCCAAATGTTAATTTTTCACAGGCTTCAAGTCAAAAACCAGTTAACCAAAAAGAGAAAGATGTTAAACAGGTTAAAACAGTTAACTTTGTTAAACCAGAGAAAACATCAAAAGAACTAGAGTCAAAACCTAAAGTGATTGATGTTACTAGAGTGTCACACACTTCTCCACAGAGAAAGTTTCATCATAAAGTTGATAGCAGGTCGTGCTACAACTGTGGAGAATGTGGACACATTGCTTCCTATTGTCCTTTCTATCAGACACCTACGAAGAAGATTGACCTTCAGGACTCTAAGCCTAGGTCTTCTAAGAGGAGCTCTCTGACTCCACCTAGAAGAGCTAGTGAACCTAAAGTTCAACCTGTAAGCCAGTTGACTGTTTATCATAAACAGGCCTTGCACAAATCTGGCTTATGGAAAGAGAAGTCATCCTGCGTGTCTGATACTGATGACAAGAAGGAACCTGAGCTACCCTCACCCTCTAAGGGTTAATGGGTGGAGTTTATGATGTGTGATGCCTCTGGGAAACCCAAGCCAGCAAAGGCTTGGGTTCCTAACCTAAAGTAATTTATTTACTTTGTATGTGCAGGGTGTTCGATACATGCTGAGACAAACACGTGGATTGTAGACAGCGGAGCATCCAGGCACATGACAGGAAATAGGGTCCTTTTATCAAACGTCAAGCAAATAAAAGGAGGGCATGTTTCCTTTGCTGGAAACAAGGGAGGCTATATCACAGCTCAGAGAGAAGTGGGAAATCAGAAAGTAAAGTTTGATAAGGTGAACTACGTTTAACAACTTCAGAATAACTTACTTTCTGTTTCCCAAATCTGTGATAAAGGATTTAAGGTCATCTTCGACAACAAGAAGTGTTACGTGCTGAAGAAAGACTACGTGATCCCAAAGGACCAAGTTCTGTTGGACCAAAAGAACCAATGAGCCGGATCAGAAAAACCTTTAAGTCCCACAGACGTCACAACAACCGCTGAAGTCCACAACAGCTGAAGACAACAACTGATTACAAAGTCTGAAGACAAGTGCTGAAGACAAAGTCTGAAGACAAGTGCTGAAGACAAAGTCTGAAGACACAAGTGCTGAAGACAAAGTCTGAAGACACAAGTGCTGAAGACCAAGTATCAGACGTTGTCATAACAGCTGAAGAGGACTTCTTCAGTAGTTGTGACGGTTTACTTTCAGTAGTTTTATGTTTTTAGTAGTTTTGTAAAACGACTGAAGAGCTTGTTCTTCAGTCATTGTAGTTTCAGTAGTTTAGTTTCAGTAGTTTTATATTTTGTACTTAGCACTCTGATATGTTCTCAGTAGTTGTGAACATTTCAGTAGTTTGTTAAGTGTTAGTTATTTTTGTAATAGATCTGCCAGTTGTCACTATCCCGTGATAACAGCAGTGATTGCACTCTATATAAGGAGTGTCAACCTTATTGTAATTGGTGAATGATTGAGCAGAAATATTTGTTATAATTTAAACATTCCTTGTCACAGAAATATATTCTCTCATTTTATCCGTATTTGTTTTTAATACATATGAATATCAAATTCTTGCTAATTTGTCTAATTCTTGATCTTATTCCGCTGCGTTACACTCTAAACTATCAAACTTGTGATCACTGATCTTGACAAATGGTATCAGAGCAGGTTAATCATTGATCGATCTAATAATTGATCATTGAAACTGCTATTCAAGGTCCAAGTATGATTGAATTAACAATTTTTTTTTGCAAGAAACGGTTATAGAGATTGAATTTTCTGTGTTTTTGGTCATTCATCCTGAGATTTATTCTTGGTTTTCATTGAGTCTGTTGTGGTCTGTGTAAAATCTTTTAAAAGCTTGAATTAAATTGTTTTTGGACCTAAAATGACTACTCCTTCCAATGATCCTCACAATACTGGTTCCTCAACCAAGCCTCCAATGCTGGTTAGGAATGAGTATAACATACGGCAACGACGTATGCTCCATCATCACCTGTCTGTTAACAGCTCAGGTTGTTGGACATCAGTGGTACATGGTCCACACGAGCCTATGGTGAATAACCCAGAAACCAATCAAATGGTTCCGAAGAGGAGGGATCAATACTCAGATGAGGATAAGAAATTGTTTGAGATTGATGCAAAAGCCCATGGAATTCTGGCCATGGCACTGCCCAATGAAATCTATTCTGGGCTAATGCATTATGAATCTGCCCATGACCTCTGGAATGCCTTGAAAGAACAATTTGGAGGAACAGATGAGGTCTTGGCAAATAATAGAGAGATCCTTGCCCAACAATATGAGACATTCTCTCATAGGAAGGGTGAGACACTGACTCAACAGTTTGAGCGGTTGTCTTATTTGATCTCTGAATTAAAAATGGTTAAACATGAGTACACCAATATCCAGATGAATAACAGATTTCTCAGATCACTGCCTGAGAGATGGGACACATATACTATTGTCCTACGCTCCAGTGCAAATTTGGACAAACTATCTCTCACCCAACTCCATGGGAAATTGCTCACATTTGAGAGAGAGATAGAGCAGAAACGAAAACTGTCTTCATCTGGTAAGCTCACTGAAGACTTTGTACCAAGCAACACTACCTTGGTTGGTCATGAGTCAGAATATGCTTCATCTGAATGCCAGTATGATAAGCATATTGATTTCTCTTCAAACATTTCTGATTCTGCATTTGTGAGTGTTGATAGTCAGTTTACTAGGTGTAATAATGACAATCTATGCTTCATCGTGGATGATCTCAAGGGGATTGCTGATGATGACTTAGAAGAGATGGATATTTTGAGCCAAATGGCCTTGATAAATATCAGATCTCAGAAGTTCTACAAAAGAACTGGAAGAAAGTTCCCAGGGCTCTCTTGCAAAACCAAAGTTGGTTTTGACAAGAGTAAGTTGAGGTGTCACAAATGCCACAGGCTTGGACACTTTGCTAGAGAATGTAGATCATCTGGATCTAATTCCTCTGCACCTTTTGTGACTTTCCCTGGCAATAGTCAACAAAATAGAGGGCAACATCCTGTCAATTCTAGTCATCATTCTCAACCACAATCTCCTGCATATTTTGTTCCTCAGGGTCAAACGCCATACCCTTACCCTTGTTATTACATGCCACAAACCAGTCAAGTTCAAGCTCCTATGGTACCAAAAACTCATGCACTACAAGAACCTCAACCATCTCATCAACCTCCTCAACCTCAACAACACAGCTTCTTCACCCCTGGAGTTGTTGACTGGAGCAGTTTGCCAGATGACATGTCTGGTCATGAACAACTGTTCACAGGTGCTGATCAACATGGTGGTGACAGTCCTTTTGGGAATCTGGCACTTATGGCTCTGGAGTCTACTGAGGGTTCCTGCTCAAATGCATCATCTTCACAGGTAACTCAGGTATCTTCAGAGGCTAAAGCCAAGTTATGTTCTGAATCATGCATAGCTGCCTTTGTCTCTATTAGAGAGGCAAATGTAGCATTAATAAATAAAAAACTTGAGTTTGAGAAAACCATTTCCAAAAGAAAAGCTGAGTATGAGTCTGCTCTTAATAGTAAAAGTGATGAGATTTATAAGCTTAAATGCCAATTAAATGATGAAAAGGCCAAGCTAGAGGTTATTCTGGAAGACCAGAGAAGTCTCAAAGAAACCCTTGCAGTCACCCAAGTAGAGTGTGATCGATGGGTACAATCATGCAAAGGTTTTGAAATGCTTCTTAGTAAGCAATCTGCTTCCAATGTGAAGTTTGTTATTGGTTATAATCACACTGCTCCTCCTACAGATTTTGCTTCAAGAGCAGAAGTGAAATCTGATGGAGAAAGCAATAACCAATCCACCTCATCATGTGATTCACTTTTTGATAGAGCATCATCAAAAGTAGAAGTCATCACTAAGCCCTCTCAGAACCAATCAGCTGATGTTGATGGTTCCATTGCTGACACTCACATGATCAAAGAGTTGATCAACTCAGGAGTTATTTCTGAAAGTCCTGAAAGGACTGGAGAGCAAGATTTAACACCTGAAGTTCAAACTCCAACTACTGTCAGCACTAAAGAGAAGAAAACTGTCAGTAGAAAGAGTTTGAAGACTACTGAAGAGGAAGTCAAGAAAGCAAATAATGCTTCCAAAGTACTGAAGAGCAAGTCTTCAGTAGTTTCATTCTCTTTAGTTGATGATCAACATAAGATGAAGAAGAAACCATGTGAAGTATGTGGTTTGTTCAATCATCTTACAGATGACTGTTGGTACAAAAGAGGATCCAAACTCAAACATAAAGAGGAAATTAAAGAGAAAATGGTTAAAATGAAAACTGAGTTTGAAGCTACATTTGTACCAGCAACATCAATTCCTGTAACCCTTAAGTCCAAAAAGAAATCCAAAAAGGAAGGGGTTAAACAGGTAACAGCTGAGATTGCTCAAAAGAAGAAGGTGCAACATAGAAACTTATCAAACTCCAATGCCAATGTATCTGAAGAGCTGAAAGCTTTATCACAAAATCAGACACAGCTGGTTATGATGGTTCAACATCTATTGGGAAGAGTTAACCAATTAGATGTTTCTATGTTGAAACCACAGAAAAGGAGGTCCAAGCCAAAGGATTCCTCTTCTTCACCATCTTCTTCCTCTCAGGCTGTTGTTTCCAACAAACCTGTTAGTCTACCATCTGTTGATGTGAACAGGCCCAAAACCAAAAAGGTTTGGGTCTCAAAATCTAACTAATTTGCTTTGTTTTGCAGGGTTCTTCAACATGCCACAGAGGCATCTGGTATGTAGACAGTGGAGGATCCATGCATATGACAGGAAACAGATCACTTCTTAATGACTACTCTCACGGAAGGAAGGGGTTTGTGTCATTTGGCAATGATGCAAAGGGTTACATCATCGGCAAAGGCTTTGTTTCCAATGGGGAAATAAAGTTTGATGATGTTAACCATGTGGAAAATCTCAAGTACAACCTCTTGAGTGTCAGTCAAATGTGTGACAAAGGCCATGTTGCTCTTTTCACCAGTCAGAACTGTCGGATTCTGTCATCCACAGTTCTAGGTTTGATTGATAAGGTGTTGGATGAATACACTCTCCTAAAGGCCAACAGGACAGGAAGAGTGTATTCCTTAGATCTTTCCAAGAAAATAGATCTCAAAGGCCATCCTTGCCTATTTTCCAAGGCTTCCCCTCAAGAATCTACTCTATGGCATAGAAGGCTGGGTCATGTTAATCTCAAAAACATAAATCAGCTGATAAACCATGGTTTAGTAAGGGGACTGCCTATGAAGGAGTTCAAATGTGAAGATAACTGCACTGCTTGTTTAAAAGGAAAACAACACAAAGCTTCATTTCCCTCCATAGAAGAACCTAAGTCCACTGCCTGCTTACAGCTTCTTCACATGGATCTCTTTGGTCCTGTGAGAGTGATGAGTATGGCTAAGAAGAAATACTGTCTGGTAATTATGGATGATTACTCCAGATTTGTATGGACTTTCTTCTTGCATTCAAAGGATGAGGCAGCTCAGAAGATTATCAACTTTGTGTTGTATGTTGAGAAGCAGTATTCCCTCTCAGTCAAGTGTATTAGAAGTGATAATGGAACAGAATTCATAAACAATACACTTGATGAGTTCTACCTCTCAAAGGGAATCAAGAGGCAGTTTAGCATTCCAAGAACTCCTGAACAAAATGGAGTAGTGGAGAGAAAGAACAGGACCCTTATTGAAGCTGCAAGGTCCATGTTGGCTGATTCTGGACTGCCAATGACTTTTTGGGCTGAAGCTGTCAATACAGCTGCCTATGTACAGAATAGAGCTCTAGTAAATCAGAAGTTGATGAAGACTCCATATGAAGTTCTTCATCATTTGGCCCCTCTAATTTCATTCTTCAGAGCTTTTGGGTGTCCTTGTTTCATTCTCAACACACGGGAACAACTTCAAAAATTTGATCCTAAGGTGGATGCAGGGTACTTTGTAGGTTATTCATCAACTTGCAAAGCATACAGAGTCTTCAACTGTAGAACAAAGATGGTTGAAGAGACTCTCCATGTTAAGTTTAATGAATCTCCAAAGGACAAGAATCCACAAAGCCCTGTGGAGATATTTGATTTGGATATACTGCAATATGTTCCTTATCAAACTCCTGTTGTTGCTCCTGTCAACAGTTCACCACCTGGTGGTACTGCTGGTGCTGATGATGATGATGATAGCAGTACTCACCTCTTCAAGTTTAGTGATCAACTGCCTGATTCAGCTAGACCTGATGTTCGTGTAGCTCCAGTAGCACAATCCACAACAAATGCTGATGAGATTTCTACAACTTCAACTTCCTTTGAATTACCATCTACTGATTGGTTTCAAGGAAATGCTTCACCATCACCATCTGTTGCTGCTGAGCCTGCTACAAACACTTGCACTGATCTCATTGTGTACCAAGATCTGAAGAATCACCCTATGTCTCAAATCATTGGTGATATCACTGCTGGCGTATCAACAAGAAGTCAATTGTCAAATTTCTGCTTCTATGCTCTCTTCATCAGTCAGCAAGAGCCAAAGAATTATCACATTGCTTTAAAGGACAATGGATGGGTTGATGCCATGCAGCTTGAGCTTCTTCAGTTCAAGAAACAACAAGTGTGGGAACTGGTTCCTCTACCTCCAGGTAAGTGTGCAATAGCACTAAATGGGTGTTTAGGAACAAAACTGATGAAAATGGGCTTATTGTTAAGAACAAGGCCAGACTGGTTGTTCAGGGGTTTGCACAAGAAGAAGGTATTGATTATGATGAAACCTTTGCCCCTGTAGCCAGACTGGAAGCAATTCGATTGTTTTTAGCTTATGCTGCTTATCAAAATCTTAAAGTTTTTCAAATGGATGTCAAAAGTGCATTTTTGTATGGGAAAATTAAAGAAGAGGTTTATGTATGTCAACCACCAGGTTTTGAGGACAATAAACATCCTAATTAGGTGTATAAGCTTGATAAGGCTCTTTATGGGTTGAAACAAGCTCCTAGAGCCTGGTATGAGACATTATCAAACTTTCTTCTGGAAAAAATAATTTCACTAGAGGCTCCATAGATAAAACTTTATTCATTAAGAAAGCTGGGCAGCATAATCTACTTGTTCAAATTTATGTAGATGATATTATTTTTGCATCCTCTGATCCACAGTTGTGTGATGCCTTTACAAAGTTGATGCAACAGAAGTTTGAAATGAGTGCCATGGGAGAATTACAGTTCTTTCTGGGTTTGCAAATCAAACAAAAGGCTGATGGAATTTTCATTCATCAGTCCAAATACACAAAAGATCTTTTGGAAAAGTTTGATTTACAAAACTGTAAGCCCTGTTCTACTCCCATGTGCAACACCACACAACTGGATACAATCAGAAAGGTAAAGTGGTTGATGAAACACTTTACAGATGTATGATTGGGTCCTTGATGTATTTAACAGCTTCTAGACCAGATATTATGTTTGCTACATGTGTTTGTGCTAGATTTCAGGCTGCACCTAAGGAGTCTCATTTGATTGCCGTTAAGAGGATCTTTAGATATCTGCAAGGCACTCCATCTCTAGGTTTATGGTATTCTACTAGACATTCTGGTAAATTAGTTGCTTTTTCTGACAGTGACTATGCAGGGTGTAAGTTGACCAGGAAATCAACTTCTGGTGGATGTCAATTCCTAGGCAACTGTTTGATTTCTTGGCAGAGTAAGAAACAAACCTCAGTTGCTACATCAACTGCTGAAGCCGAGTACATTGCTGCTGCAAGCTGTACATCTCAGGTACTCTGGCTTCAAAACCAATTATTGGATTATGGCATAACAGAGACTAAGACCCCATTGTTAATGGACAGCTCTTCAGCTCTTTGTATTGTCAAGAATCCTGTCCAACACTCTAGGACTAAACATATTGAAATCAGACACCATTTTATTAGAGATTGTTTTGAAAAAGGTCTGATTGATCCAAAATTTTTTCCTAGTGCTGATGAGCTTGCAGACATTTTTACTAAGCCTTTGGATAGTTCAACTTTCCACAACCTGGTGTTAAGGCTTGGTATGCTGCAGCTAGAATAAGTGACAACTACTGATGATCTCAGTAATATGTTCTGATGATCATTGGTAACCATGTCACATATAAGTACTGATGAGTTCTTTTACCCTCAGTAGTTTTTATAACTACTGAAGGCTACATGCCTCACAAGTACTGAAGTACTGTATTTGTTAAAACAGCTGATGTAGTTACAACAGCTGATGAAATCACAACAGCTGATGTAGCTACAACTATTGATGTCAGAAATGCAGATAAGTACTGATGACCAATGAAACCTCTGAAACTCAGATTTAAGTCTGATAAGTGTGGAGGTCAGACTGAAACAGCTGAAAAGCTATGAATTGACAAAAACAGCTGATGAGTAATTTCTCTTCAGTTGTTTCTACAACTGCTGTTTCTAAACAACTGAAGCCAAAACTATGTCTTCAGTAGTTTACAACTACTGAAGATTAACACCAAGTCTTCAGCTGTTTACAACAACTGATGACAAAACCACTGTCTTCAGTAGTTTCACAACTACTGATGACAAACACCAAGTCCTCAGTTGTTTCACCACCTGAAGTCAAAACTGTCTTCATTAGTTTTATAACTACTGATGACTAAATCACAGACTTCAGTTGTTTCAACGTCTGACGGTTAAAACCAAGTCTTCAGTTGTTTTATAACAACTGCTGATCACACCAATACGGTCAGTCATTTCAAACCTCTGAAAAGTTAATACCACGTCATCAGTAGTTTCAACAACTGATGACTAACACCAATACCTTCAGTCGTTTTCTTAACCAATTCTGGACAAACGTCACTCTTGTCTCTGAGGAGAATGACACAGAGTCTCTTCAATCGTTTGTCCATCGTCAAAAAGTGGTCATTACTCCAGACACTCTTCGCCAAACCCTCAATCTGGATGATGCCACTTTCCCAACTAGTTATCCAAAGGGCACAACAGATCAATCATTTGCCCACCATGGATACCAGGGTAACCTGAGTGCATCTACCATATTGAAGAAACATTTCGAGGATGCCGAACGTCTCATCTTTCATATGGTAAATGTCTTCCTTGCCCCCAAGACTTCATCATGGGATCAAATGTCCACAAGGTGGCAATAGGTAATGTACTCCATCCTTGAGCAACCACCTTTAAACTTTTCTGAAATACTATTTTTAGAGCTCAAGGATATGGCCCAAAAACAACTTGCTAACCGTTGGATATTATATCCTCGGTTCATAATGGCCATAATTGAAAACCAGCTTCAAGCTGAGGGACTTGTTGGCCTGGGAGTCCCTGCTATGGCTGTATTGCCTGAAGTATACTCCCGGCACAACTCTGACCAATCACTAAAAATGGCTGCCAAGCTGCGCAAACCCATGCAGCTGGAACCCACAGCCACCACCACCAGATCCAGAGTCCCCACCAAACCAAAAACCAAACGCCCCAAAACAGCTATTCAGGAAGATGAGTCCCCTGAAGATGCTCCTGTACCACCAAGGCAGGATATACTTGCTGGTTTAAACCCCCCAGCAGTATCAAAGACTCTACCAGCCACAGCCGCTCAGGATTCCTCTCAAAAGGAGCCTGCAACAATCAAAGAAGGGGTACCCACTAATCTGGAATCTTCCTCATTTGAGGAGATTGCCATTGAAAAGCACCATTATCCCCAGGTGCATACTGCTTTTACCCCATCTCCCCATGCAAATGCCCCCCAAAGTCCAACCATTATAATTGCAAACGTGCTGACTCAGCTGCATGCCTCTCCTCCTCCCCAACAACCACCAACAAAGGGGAAAACCATAGCCATTGAGGAAGAGGATCACCATGCTTCTGACAACCCACAGCACCGGGGTTTAAACGTTCTATCTCCTGGTGTGGATATGGAGATCAGAACATCTAGTGAGGCTGCCACCTCTTCTGAATCTGCACATGATCAGACTGAGGCTGGTAACATAGCTAAGACCTCACCAGAGGCAACAGCTGATGAAGGACATCGTCTTGAGGCTGGAAGTCCCCAGTTCCAAGAAAAAGGGGCACATGCTAAAACTGGTCTACACCCAGTGCATGTACATCCTGCTACAAGCAGGAGGTCAGGTGATTCAGCATCTGCTGATGATGACCTGGGCTTCTTTTATGATGTTCTGGCCCAGAACACAATTCTTGAGGAAGAAGTCCGTAGACTACAAAGACTACTTGACCAATTCTCTAAAGAAGCAAGTCCATCTGCCACCAACATAAACCCACAGATGGCACCTTCACCTTAAGGTCTCCCACACACTCAGCCACTCAAAACTTCCAAGCCACCAGCTTCTATTTCTGGCACTGCTTCTCAGGGACAGAACCCCTCTGAGCAAACAACTGCTATCTTTCAGCAATCCCTACCTCTCATCACCCCAATGATCACAGACATTGTGATCAAAACAATGGATGAGAGGCTTCCCTCAATCATTCAACCCCTCGTGGAGGAGACTGTGAGCACAAGGCTTTCTGCTACTCAAACCCTTGCAACCAATGCAACCAAAAAGGGGGAGAGTCAGTCAGTGAAAGCAAAGAGGAAGAGCATAGAGGGGAAGAAAGAAAAGGAGACTGAGAAGGAAGAGGAGTTTGTGAAGGGAGCCGACATTGATCAAGTGAGGGAAAGTCACAAAGACTTTCATATCACATATAAGAAGAGGAAGGTTGAAGGAAAAGAAAAAGAACTCCAACTCGATGAGATGATCAAAATGGCGGATGCTACACATAGTAAATCAATTGACTCCATTATTGATCAACTGTATAGACAAGGGTTCGATACTGCACAGCTTGACTCAAAGATTGGGAGACTTGAAGTTGAAGAAATTAACTCAAGATGGGCAAGTTATGATGCATTAGAAAGAGAAAGACTAGAGATCATGATCAGATTCATTGCAAAGCACCTTGGGAGATCATTGATCGAGATTAAGTCATGGACCAGGGACAGTATCTTGGCGATAACCACCAAGATCTGTTCATCTGAAGCATACACTAAGGGATTGGTGATTGAAGCACTAAATGAGGCAGGTGCTGGGAATAGAAAGGAACTAGCAAAACACTCAAAAGCCTCACTCACTACAAGAATGCTAGAACAACCTGCAAAACTTCCCACTTCAAAATCACCACTACCACAACCCACTAAACCAACTCCTTTACCCTCAAAACCAACAGCTGATGATGCACCCAAGAAGAAGAAGAGAAGGATGTTGAGGCTAGAAGAAGAAGAAGAAGAGGATGATGAGGAAGAAGATAGGCTGCCTCTTTCGGCAGTCCTAACTTTGCCTAAAGCCAAACCTATGCCCATCACTCCCACCTCACAGATGGAAACTGTGAGAGTAAAGATAGAAGAAGAACAGCAGCAAAGGCTTCATGATGATGAGATGCTGAAAAGCATAGACAAAACTTATGCTGCTTCGTCATCAATAATCAGTATGAAGAAAGAAGCTCTGAGATTGTACACCCTTGCTAACACATTTCAATATCAAAAGGAAAAGGTGAGAATATGGCCTGATCCTAGGGTGGCTCACAGAATTGTGAATAAAGACATTCCTGCGAGATACAAGGGCCAAGTAAAAAGGATCGTAGATGAAGAGATCACAGTGGTCCTGGTAGTATCACCCTGGGAAATTGTAGAAGATTTCAAGAAGGCCTATGAGACTAAACAGCCACCCCAAAAGATGTTAGAGAACAGAGTAATTAAAAAGGGGTTAGTCTACAAGAGGCTTGAGAACTTCAAACAAAATGAGCTCAGTCTGTTACTTGAAGGTACTCACCCAGATGAGTTTGCATACAGACAAATTACAACAGTTGAGCTCAAAAATGGCAAACAGGCTAAGTACATTTCAGAGCTGTATGGGCGTGAAGGATTGTTTGATGGTGAAGCTGAAAATCTTACCATGGAAGAACAAATTATGTTTCTCAGAGCACACACCAGAGAATCCTACAGGCTTATACATGGGAAGTGAGTCTCATGGATGGGGGAACAGCTCAGTGTCCAATTCCCCAATACAGAGCTCCCATCCATACATTGCCAACCAAATCATCAGAGACTCATTCCTAGACCAGTGCTCATAATGGGTCATCTTCTCAACTGATCAAGAAGGAAAAAGACCAACCATTCTGCCAATAATAAGTGGGACCTCAATAAAGTTAAAGGTTTTGACTGCATTGGTTCAGGGGGAGTTTGTTGGGCCAAAAGAACCAATGAGCCGGATCAGAAAAACCTTTAAGTCCCACAGACGTCACAACAACCGCTGAAGTCCACAACAGCTGAAGACAACAACTGATTAAAAAGTCTGAAGACAAGTGCTGAAGACAAAGTCTGAAGACAAGTGCTGAAGACAAAGTCTGAAGACAAGTGCTGAAGACAAAGTCTGAAGACAAAGTCTGAAGACACAAGTGCTGAAGACCAAGTATCAGACGTTGTCATAACAGCTGAAGAGGACTTCTTCAGTAGTTGTGACGGTTTACTTTCAGTAGTTTTATGTTTTCAGTAGTTTTGTAAAACGACTGAAGAGCTTGTTCTTCAGTCGTTGTAGTTTCAGTAGTTTAGTTTCAGTAGTTTTATATTTTGTACTTAGCACTCTGATATGTTCTCAGTAGTTGTGAACATTTCAGTAGTTTGTTAAGTGTTAGTTATTTTTGTAATAAATCTGCTAGTTGTCACTATCCCGTGATAACAGCAGTGATTGCACTCTATATAAGGAGTGTCAACCTTGTTGTAATTGGTGAATGATTGAGCAGAAATATTTGTTATAATTGAAACATTCCTTTTCACAGAAATATATTCTCTCGTTATATCCGTATTTGTTTTTAATACATATGAATATCAAATTCTTGCTACAATTTGTCTAATTCTTGATCTTATTCCGCTGCGTTACACTCTAAACTATCAAACTTGTGATCACTGATCTTGACAAGTTCTGATGACTGCTTCAAGATATAAAGACCTTTATGTCTTGGATCTGTCAACAGCTGCTACAACGGATCATGAGGTTCAGTGCTTTCTATCTAAAGCTACTGAGAAGGATTCCATCTCCTGGCATAGGAGAATAGGACACATTAGTCAAAGGAAAATGAATCATTTGATTCAGAAGGATTTGGTAAGAGGAGTAAATGTCAAGAACTTCCAGCTTCCTGACTTTTGGGTAGCTTGCAAGAAAGGAAAACAGACAAAGAAGTCTCATAAGGAAAAGAAAGTTCATTCAATAGAACTTCCTCTTGAACTTCTTCACATGGATCTGTTTGGTCCAGTCAGTACAAAGAGCATTGCAGGCGACTTGTACTGTTTTGTGGTCACTGATGACTACTCAAGGTTCACTTGGGTAATGTTTCTGAAATCCAAATCAGAAACATTTGAGTCATTCAAGGAGTTAGTAACCACACTGGAATCTCTCTACAAGCTAAAGGTTAGACAAGTACGCTCAGACAACGGGATAGAATTCAAGAACCAATGGATGGAGGCATACTGCAAGGAAAAGGGAATTGTGCATCAATTCACTTCTGCCTACACGCCTCAGATGAATGGTGTTGCTGAGAGGAAGAACAGAAGCTTGATAGAGACAGCACAGACTATGCTGGCAGACTCGAAACTGCCTATCCAATTCTGGAATGAGGCAGTGGCGAATGCATGTTATACACTGAATCGAGTCCTGATAGTCAAGCGCCACGGAAAGACATGTTACGAGCTACTATAAAGACGCAAACCGAATTTGGAGTATCTTGAACCTTTTGGCGCGCCGTGCACACTTCTGAAGAAGACACAAGAAGGCAAATTCAGCGAGAAGGTGGATGAAGGAATCTTTCTAGGATACAACATACCGAACAAGCGACTTTACAACTCAATGGGTCTTGTAGAAGTGTGGTGTAATGTTGAAGTTCAGAGATATACCACACCACCTACAGGCAAAGGACCCGCATACTTCTTCGATTATGATGGATTCTTCAAGTCCTTCAACATCCCTCTCTCTCCCTCGGATGATGAGTTAGCTACTAGGATGATGTATGATATCCTGAATACACCATCTAGCACACAGGGAGAATCATCTACTCAGTCAAGGGGAGTAGTCGATGACAGTGACTCCTCCTCTGAAGATGAAGCTGAAGCAGATGACCAGAACAGTCTGGAGGAACAGGTTCCAGTTCGTGAAAGTCCACAAGCATCTACAAGTGATGCACCTTCGACTTCGGAACCTCAAACTCCAACTACCTCAGATGCAGAACCAAATGTTCATAATCTTGGTTCTGAGGTAACTGTTCCTACAACTCCAGGATCACGACTAAACGTCTCTCATCCCCTTCACAATGTCATTGGGGATGTCAGATCAGGAGTACAAACCCGAAATCAGCTATACTCAGCTGATTACGCCTCAGTTATGGAGAAAGGTTACATTCATGATGGTGCTTATCGGTGTTTTGTCTCACAGTTTGAGTCAAAATATGTTAGTGATGCACTAAATGATGAGGCGTGGGTGAATGCCATGCAAGAAGAACTTCTGCAGTTCAAGAAGTTAGGTGTATGGACTCTGGTTGATAGACCTAAAGGTGCTAAAGTCATTGGCACCAAACGGGTCCTAAAATGCAAAAAGGATGACCAAGGGGTCATTATCAGGAACAAAGCTCGATTGGTGGTTCAAGGTTTTTGCCAAGTCGAGGGGATTGACTACAATGAGGTGTTTGCACCCGTGGCAAGGATGGAAGCAATTCGTATCTTCCTTGCCTATGCATCATACATGAAGATTAAAGTCTACCAATTAGATGTGAAGAGTGCATTCCTTCATGGGGAAATCAGAGAAACAGTCTATGTCAGTCAACCCGAGGGATTTGAAGATCCTTATCATCGGGATAGAGTTTACAAGCTCGACAAGGCTTTATATGGGCTTCATCAAGCTCCTAGAGCTTGGTATGAGAAACTCTCGACTCATCTTGTGAAACACGGCTTTCGCAGAGGAGTCATTGACTGCACACTGTTTATTAAAGAAAAGGATGGCGACCTACTGCTTGTACAGATCTATGTTGATGACATAATCTTCGGTTCAAAGAACGAAGAGTTATGCAAATAGTTTGAAGCAGTGATGAAGAAAGAGTTTGAGATGAGTGCTATGGGGGAGATGAAGTTCTTTCTCGGGTTACAGGTGGATCAGACAACAAATGGGATCTTTCTACATCAGACCAAGTATGTAGGAGACATTCTCAGTCGCTTTGACATGGAGAATGCTTCTGCTGCTGGGACTCCACTTGCTGCGAATCACGATATAGCACCTGATGAGAATAGAGATCTTGTAGATGCCACGATGTACCGAGGAATCATTTGATCCCTTATGTATCTCACTGCCTCAAGACCTGATATTATGTATGCTACATGTTTATGTTCTAGATATCAGGCTAAACCTAAGGTCAACCATCTGATCGGGGTCAAGAGGATTTTTCGTTATCTGAAGGGTACACCCACACTTGTATTGTGGTACCCTCATGATGATGACTTTGAGCTTACCACGTATAGTGACTCGGATTACGGGGGCTGCAAGATGAACTACAAGTCTACATCAGCAGGGTGTCAATTCTTTGGGAGAAGATTAGTTACCTGGCAGTGTAAGAAGCAGACATCGGTTGCATTGTCAACCTGTGAAGCCGAATATGTTGCTGCTGCAAGTTGCTGTTCATAAATCATCTGGATTCAACAGCAAATGCGGGATTACGGTTTAAAATTCTCGTCTACTCCTATTTTTGTTGATAACTCTGCTGCAATTGCAGTAACTAAAAATCCGGTTCAACATCCTAAGACCAAACACATTGGTTTTAAATACCATTTCATAAGAGATTGTTTTAAAAAGAATTTAATTGATGTGTTTAAAATTAATACTAATTTTCAACGCGCTGACCTCTATACTGAAGCCTTTGATAAACCACGTTTTCAGTATTTGCTAGAGGTCAACGGGGTTAAAAAGAAAAGTGAGGTTATTCCCGATGATGAAAATGTGTAGTCCGATGTAGTTTAGTTAAAGTTTTTTATTTTATTTTATTTTATCTGTTTATTTTCGTCTGTTTAATTTAATCTCATGTTATTTTGCTGGCTATTAAAATCATAAAATAATTAAACCAGTAATGATTTTAGTAATTTAGGGGGAGAATATGTCAGCAAGTTAACATTAAACTATAAGTCTGTGTAGTCTAGGCAATACAAAAGGGACTTTAAAAATTTAAGTTTTGAAATGATGCAAAACTTTAAAGTATAAGTCTGTGTAGTCTAGGCAATACAAAAGGGAAGATGATAGAAAACTGGTAACTCCTAAGGTAACACAAAGAAAGTAGACCTAGAGGTTGCTAGACCACAAATGATATGTCGGTAGATTCAACACAATAGATGATTAGACCTGCCTGGTGATCTCAAGATCAAACTAAGTTGTTCAACTGACTGTGGGCTTCCATCTTATCACTGATTAACACAATCAACAATATTCCAATAAGGGGTAATGAGCATGTAAACGCCACAAATGTGTGCGGATGACCATAATTAGAGCAAAGCAAAGAAAAAAATGAAAGACAAATGCTATAAAGCTAATGACTTATGTTGTTGGTGCATTTTGTGCAAAATGAAATAAGCTGCGCTAACAAGGAGATAGGGTTGTGTGCCTCTCTGCTGTGCGATGGCACTGACCTGAGGATAAGCATAACCTAGATATTCTAGAATTCATTGTTGTTTGTCGCCTCTCTGCTGTGCGATGGCACTGACCTAAGGACTGGCTTCTCTTTGAAAGCTCTAAGAATAGTCCCTTCTTGTAATAATACCCGTAGACCGCTCAAAGGCTCCTGAGGAATGTTGATTACTATATAAGTGTGGGATCCACAAATGTTAGTTGAAATAATTAAACGTAAATCAGTCACCAGTTTGTGTCAAAAGTATGTGTATGGATTTAAGTGGACAAACATATTGACAATCATTGTGGCTACAATTCTCAAAAGTTCAAATCAATGTGACAATCTAAGAGTTCCAGTATGATTTCCTAAAGTTGCTAATGACTCTGGATGAACACCAAGAATTGAGCATCATAAGATTTTGATAACAGGTCCCAAATGATTAGACTTGCCTGTATGATTCCAAAATTGAATTGGTCCAGGTGTGGTCAATCCAAGTTGAAGCTGTCTATTCCGGAACCAAATCCCGTAGATGTCTATCTTAGGATTTATCTCTCACAAAAAGCCAAAAACAAGTTTGTTTGAGTATTTAGTTAAATTTTCTAAGTTAGTTAGTAGTTTTAAGTTTGTTAGTTTGTCGGACTACATCAGGAAAATCAGTAAGGAATCAACTCACTAAAAGGGTCATGTCTGAGATGACCACATGTGCTTTAAAATTTAAAACAGTCACGTCTGAGGTGACAAAGTGTTTAAAAGGGTCACGTCTGAGGTGGCTAAATTGTTTAAAAGGATCACGTCTGAGGTGATCAAAATGTTTTCAAGTTAAAATGATCATGTCTGAGATGATCAAAAGCTCATAACGTTAATTTCAAAAGTTAAAAGGGTTTTAAATGTAAATTGGTAAAAATGGCAGAAAATTAACTAAGTGTGACCCATTCGCACGAATGAACCATACGTATGGACTAACCATACGAATGGAAGCCATTCCCACGAATGGACCATGAGTATGGACCATCAAACCGAATGGCCCATACGATTGGCCCAGTCGGAGGCTTAAGGGCGAACGAGTGAGTCAGTCGCACGACTGAAATCCAGTCGGACGACTGAAGAAGGGCGACTGACCCAATCGCACGACTGAGTCCCACTCGCACGACTGAAAGATGCGTATGAACTCAGTCGCACGATTGAATCTAGGGTTAGTATAAATATAGGGGGAGTCGGTCGCAGAGACTCATCACCCTCAAAGAAACCCTAAATCGCACGACTTAACTACACTCTGCCAAAATTTCATTTGATTCCTAAAACACCCGTTTCTTGAGTACTGATCATTTCTATCGACTTCACAGGTAATTTGCGGTGAAGAGAAACCAATATAACGGTCCATTTGATTCTAGATCTGCAAAATCAGACCCGAAAGCAAACCAGACTTAAACGGCCTAATAACCTAACCTAACTACTCAAACAGATAAAATTAAGTGTGTTAGGGGTTATAAGAACGTATTGCGAGTCAAATGAACCATATAACGATGTCTAAAACTCAAAATTGGTGAAAAAGTAAATTTGAATTGAACAGACAGTATATCATGCGATTGGACAGGCTGATGAACTTCAGTCGCATGACTGAAGGCTGCGATTTGCCTAACCGCACAACTGAACCATGCGTATGAAGCTCAGTCGCACGACTGGTGTAACCGCATAAGAGTACATGCGCATGAGTCCAGTCCCACACTCAGTCGTACGCATGAGATCATTCGCACGTCTGAACCTTAATCGCACTGTTCAGTCGCACGACTGATCTCAGTCGCACAACCTCCATCGCATTACAGAAACATTCTATTCAAGTTTAAGTGTTTCATGATGTTCTTAGCCAAAGGTACTAATGTTTATGTTGATATGTGTTACAGATGGCGAGTCGATGGAACATGAGCACGAAGCATAACATATGTGCTCATCTGGACTTGACATCCAGGAACGCGGCTGATTTCTCAGGCATCATCACTTTTCTGCTGAGATCTAGGATTGCTCATGCTATTTCTACACCGTGTACTCCTTATAGATCAGTTCAGCAGGCCTTCTGGGAAGGCGCGACCGTTGATAGATCCTCTGAGCCTTATTGCATCAGGAGTACGATCTTTGGTGAGGCTATTACCATCTCAGAGGAGGATCTAAGGATCGTTCTACAGTTAGGGGATGACGCTGATTGTCCTACTCGTTTACACCCCCTCACGGTCAGAGGATGTTTTCTGAGAGCCAAGTACTCTGGGGACATCAATGCTGGGGTACTCAACAAGAGTAACCTCTGTCCCCAGTTCAAGTATCTTGCGCATGTTCTACTGAAGTGCATAGCGTCGAGGAAGGGAGGATTTGATGAGTTGTCGGATCAGATCCAGAACGCATATGCTGCGTTGGTGCTGAACCACCCGTTCAGCTTCTCCAAAATGATCTTCACCTACCCAGTGGAGAACATTGAGGGGAAAGGAAAGGAAGGCTTCTGCATGTATTCGAGGTTTCTGCAGATGATTATAGATCAGAAGCTTCCCTCCTGCCGAAGGAGAAGGAGGATGCAGTAGTGCTCGAGGTCATGGATGACACTACGTTAGGGAGGATGAAGGTGTACAGGGGGAAGCAGGTGAAACCCCCCTGTCAGGAGGTTGTTTGGGCATCTGGCCCGTGCTGACTACGTGGTGCCAGCCAAGAGAAAGTGGCGCCACGATGATAGTGATTCCGATGTAGAGCAGATCGCTCTAGCAGCTCATGATTTGGATGATGATGATAGTGGAGACGCCGGGGATGATATGCCTGCTCCACCAAGAGGCACTGAGTCTGATGTTATTCCCCCGGTGTCTGCCCCTGCCGGAGATGTTGCTGAGATGGCCGGATTTCATCAGGAGTTTGTGGTTGGTGCTGAGGAGGAGGAGGAGTCTGATGAGGAGCCCCTCACGAGAACTGTGGGAAGCAAGGTTGTTCCCACAGAACACGGGCTACGGGTGGTTGGTGAACACCCCAGAGACTCCAGAGAGACAGAGACTGACCCGAGTTATGCTCCGGGTTCAGCAAGCCGAGCTGCAGGGGGAGCATCCACTTCCACAGGGACAAGGAGGAAGAGGATGGCTCAGCCCCATGGACTGAAGAAGAAGAAGCGTCGACTGACCTTCGTTACTACTGTAGCCTCTACTTCCACCACCACAGCCACCACTACCACCTCCACTGATATACCATCCACCACCACAGCCACCACATCCACCACTGCTACCACAGCCACCACCATACCCACCACCACTGTACATATCCCATCCACCACCATACCATTTACACCCACATCACCTCCACCATTTTACCGGCCCATATTCACCACAGCCACCACCACCACCACCTCACATCATGCAGGACCGTCAGCCCAGTCCTCACACTTGTATGGATCACCTCTACCTCCAATCAGGGTAGAGGAATAGCTGTCGGCGCTAAACCGTATGGTGATGCGCTTACTAGCTGCCGACGAGGAGAAAGCTGCACAGATACGTCAGCTTACCGACCTGACTGCTGCCCAGTCTCAACAGATGGCAGAGCAGGCTCGTGTTATAGAGCAGCAGACCCAGCTGATGGATGCACAGAGAGTTGAGATGTCCCAACTCCAGGAGCAGCATGCCCAATCAGCCAAACGTATAGAGGAGTTGGAGACTACCAACAAGACCATCATGCTGCGGTTAAATGGATCAAAGGATGAGCCCTTAAAGATAAAGGAAGGGGATGGAGATGATGGAGATGGTGATGACGATGATGAAGATGATGATGAGGATGAGGAGGATACTGAGGATGAGGAGGAAACAGATGAAGAGAGCACAGAGGGAAAGGATGATGATGACGAAGCAGAAGGAGGGAATGCGGCTGCATCGGCCTCTGCTTCATGTCAAGAAAGAAGATCGAAGAATCGACAGGACCAGTCACCTACCACCTCTGCTCCTCCGAGCGATGAGACCATGATTCAAGATAAAAGTACAGACTAGATGTTTTATGTATTTATTTATTTTTGTGTTTGAATCATGTACTGAAAACAATGTTTTGAATGTTTATATATTAAGTTAATGTATTTCTGTTTGATTACTTACTAATGATGTATGTGTTGAATGTCTAAATCAAACAGATCCAAATTATCAAAGAGATGAGTTTGATATTACTCCCCTTTAACAGGTCAAGACTCAACTAACCATGATTCTTGATCTGCAAGGGATTGTAATAAGGTCTGTGAGTTATACCCCTGAAGAAGGGGAAATAATTCATGACCTATCTAACGAGCAACTCGCAGAGATGTTCAGGCTCAATCCGGATGAAATAGTCAAAGATGCTCCAACAGTTGATTCGACTAGTGATGAAGAGCTTAATGATGTTGATGAGGTTGAGGTCGAAGATATCACTGCAGAGGAGTACCCACAGTATGCTGACAACGAGGGTAATGTGGTCCCCAATCTGGGTGAGTCCCTCGTCAGTGATACTTTTGAGGGACTGAACAAGATGGAGCAGGAAACTGAAAAGGCAGAAGAAACAGCCCAAGCCACAAATGATGATGTTGACATTCAAAAGGCTGAGTGGGCTGCATGTTTTGAAGAAGTGAGAGCCCAACGTGCGGCACCAAAGAAAGATGCCTACACCAAGCTCTACAGAGTCAAGCAACACCATAAGGTGTCAGGCAGGATTATAGCATGGGCTTATTTTGATGATCTTAATGCGTATGCAGTTAAGAGAGAACATGGCATAGAGTACTTCAGATTTCCACATGATCTGAAGACTCTACCTGGTTTTGAGCTCAACCAGCTGGCTAAGCTAAAGCTTTTGTATGCTGACCCGAGGAAGATGTCAGGCTGGTTCGAGGCTGCCCTTAAGAAGGAGTACCACACCAGATGGGTTAACTTCAGACCCCAACAGCCTACTAGGTACATAAGAAGGTCTGAGGTTGATGTCATTACTGGCAAACCCAAGATAGTGTTGAAGTGGAGTCCTCCGCGCATAATGTCGAGAATCCCACTCAGGGAAATGCCACAGGACTTCACTCCACACTTCAAATGGTGGTACTATGATTGGAGAACAGCTGAAGCGGTCATAGTCCTAAATAAAGTGGGACAAATGGATACAATCAGGGTATTCGACCCGATGTGGCTAACTAACTTGTCGGCTAATGATGCCTATACATTATACAAGTGGCCACTGTTCTATGACACGCAAGATATTGTACAAGCCCTCCAGTTCCAAAATGTTATACGACTCTGCTTCGCGTTTGAGATCCACGCGGGAGTCACCAAAGAGGAGAAGTACAAGAAGTACAAGAAGTACAAGGAGGTTATGCAGAAGACAAGAGATTAGATAGATCTAGGTCCAAGGGGGAGTTTGTTGATGCATGTATGTCCCTAGATCACGATTTGTAATGTAATAGATCTTGTCTGTCTGATTATGATGTAATATGTAATGATTAATGAAATGATATGGATTGGTTGTGATTTATAATGTCTATTATTTCATTAATGAGTCGTGATTGAATTGATTGGGTTTATGATTGTTTGAATGGTTACACATAATGTTATATTAATTAAAACATTCAAACTTAACTTAATGAAGTTCTCATGCGAATCGCCCATGCGAATGGACCATACGCATGAATAACTTCATACGATTGACTCAATCGCACGAATGAACCAGGGGACTGGATCAGTCGTATGATTTACACATAAGATTGGCTCAGTCGCTCGACTGAACACTCAGTCGTGCGGATGAATCAACCGCATGGTTCAATCGCACGACTGAACCATACTTATGGCCCAGTCGCACGATTGAATAATACTAACCTATAAATTGACCCAATTCGTGGAAAAACGTAAGCATTCATACCATTACGATTCCAGACATACCCTAGCCGTCCAGAGACCTCCCAAATCGTTCTCCAAGTTCACAGAACACATTAGATCGATTTCTAATCGACTTCTAACGTTAGATTCAATTCTTGATTGATTCTTCGTGTGTTCTCACTGATTGGATCGCCAATCAAATAGGATTCCGCACTATTTGAGTTGGTTAACACGCTAATCACTAGGTATTTCGTTCAAATACCACGTCCTAACAGATTTGATACTTAAATCGTTCATATTGTGTTTTCAGGCTTGGAAAAGACCATGATGAACAAAAGGAGCTTAACTAAGAAGAAAATGAAGAAAATAAAGTTTTGGAATTCAAGCATGGGGCTGTGCTTCATGAGGTACGCCCCCATGCCCAGCCTAAAACACACCCCCGTGCTTAAATCAACACACCCCCGTGTTTGTTGGTCCGACACGACAAAAAGTACTGTTCCCCAACCCGAGGCACGGGGGCGTGCCCCAGGAGGCACGGGGACGTGCCCCACCACAAACACGGGGCCGTGCCCCATTGAACACGGGGCCGTGCTCGACAACCTCTGAGCGTACGAGCCGACCAACTTTTACGTATATTGTACTAGCACGGGGCCGTGCCTTTTAGGCACGGGGCCGTGCTTAAACACTCCAGAAATCCTATAAATAGGACTTCATTTGCAACTTGAAGAAGAGCTTTTGGGAGGTGAAGTGCTGGTGTTCCCTCTCGGGAACCCAGCCTTTGGAGGTCCTTAGAAGGTTTTGGAGGTTCATTCAACACTTAGAAGAAGCTTGGGATCGTTTAACATCATCCATAATGGATCACCGGTTTGATTGTTCTAATTTACCGATGATTTCATTACTATCTTTTATCTTTGTTGTTATGTTCAAGCTCCTTGTCAGCTAAACTTCATATGTTATTCTAATTTAATGAAACTTATGTGATTTGTGATGAACTAATGGTGTGATATATATTATGTTAATGTTATGGTGGTCTTGGGAAAACTATTGATGGGTAGCATCTACATTTGAACGGGAAGTTATAAATTTATGGTTTGTGATTGTAATTGTCATACACAGTTGAAAAACATATGATCAACTTTCATTCGCGAAACCGGTCTTCATAATAGATCCATGGCTAATGAACTAGAAATGGTTATTAGAAATCATATCACTTTAACTTACTGATCATTTGCGGGTTCCCTTTTATTAGTTCGGAAACTTTAGTAATTGTTACGGTTTTCTAAAATTAATGGAATGTTAGGAAGGAACCTGATCAACTCTGTTTTTAACATTAAGTTATGTTTTCAGAAATCGTATGTCAAATAGGTCACAAAAGATTTACCTACATTACTAGGGCTTTGATCTGAGCAGTAAACTCAGCCTGACAGGATCAAGTCACTACGGCAGCAGGATAGACGAGAAATCGCGCCAGCTCATCTTTATAAACATTAACATAATTACATTAATCCATATCTTTAAATCACACCACCAATTCATCACAGTTATATAAGTGTAATCAAAATTAGGATAACAGCCTTACTTCACTGAAAGAATCACCAAAAGTCTCAACCTATCTTTATTTATCTTTATCTATCTTTATTTATTGTTGTCATGTTTAACTTATCAATTTCTAAAACATAAAACTAATAGTCAATTATGAGGGTTGTTGAGTAGGCTTAGTGTGTCCACAGCTTGATACTCGGTTCTTACCAACACTATATTACCATACGACATGTACACTGCCTTTTGTGTGTGTGTGTTAGTATTAGTAATAACCATTTAAAACTTAATATGTGCAAAGAATCTTTATCAAAATATATACTATCCGCACTCCATCAGATTCTTAGACGCGAATTACGATTTACCCAGAAACCCTAATCTGCCGTATGACGAAAAACTTCAACTTTAATGCCTGGAAACGACAAAAAACACCTGTGGACTCAAAAAGATGACTCTTTTGAGTTAAAACGTGAGTTTTGACACAATTCTAATTGAATCAAACGCAAAATCAAGAGCCAAGGCTCTGATACCACTTGTTAGGACCGTGTACGTACGGAGTACTAACAGATTCTGTGTTTATACCGAATCAAATAGTGAGAACAATTACCCGATCGATATATGATTGAGACGAAACGTTATGAATGAATAGAGATCGATCAGGAATGATCTATGAACTTGGACATGCTTCCTTGGACGTTCTAGACGGCTAGGGTTCGTAAGAATATCAAGTGTTTTCAATTGTTATGTTTTTCCACGAATTAAGTAGTATTTATAGGTAAGGGGTTTCCAATCGTACGACTGAACCATTAGCATGGTTCAGTCATGCGACTGAATCATGCAATTCAATCATTATTGACCAAGAACTATACACAACAACCTCAAACCTATATACTAAGTTCATCCATATACATTATACTTCAACACAATAATAATATGAAATAAATAAAACATCAATCACATACTATATTTCATTGAACCAATTCATTACACATGTCTAAGACATGAAAGACTTTTACATTAAAGCTCATAAACTAGGAACAACATGTATCTACAGAGAGAAAACCCGAGTGTGTGTGTGTGTGTTTCTGGTGGAAGAGATCGAGAATGAGAGCGAGTGAGACAAATGAGGGTGTTGGTGGTGTGCATGTAAGGAGAGTGGGTGTGAGGGGTGGTGGTGTAGAAGAGAGGGGAGTGGAGGAGAGATGGGCAGCCGATCTTGGCATGTAGTGAGGGGATTTTTGAATGAAATTTTATGGTAAATTATATTATGTAGTGTTATTTTGTACTATTGGGTAGTATTTTAGATGGTATAATTTAGTTAGTTGATGTCTCTTGTGCATGATCATGCACGCACTTATTCGAAATTTGAGTTCATGCACACGTCTTAATTGTTTCAACTACGATTTAATTATAGCATGGGTGACTAATTAACTTTCCGGGGACACTAAGATTTCCCTAGCTAATGCTTGATCTAGATAAATCATCTCAAAATGGCACATAAAATAACAAAAATGGTAACAACAATCAACAATAATAATGATGCTAATAGTAATATTGGAAATGATATAACATTAATATTAATTGAATTGGGTAATGATGCAGGTTGATAAGGTTAGAATTATTACCTAAAGGTTGGTTGTTACATTCTCCCACCGTTTAGGAAATTTCATCCCGAAATATTAGCTTCGATTAGACTTGGAACGGGTGGGTTTGAAGAGGTGCGGATAACTATTTCTCATTTCATCCTCTCGCTCCCAAGTGAATTCAGGTCCTTGCCTAGAATTCCATCTTACCTTCATTTTGGGTATGCGACTTCGTCTGAGTTTCATGACCAGCCGGTTAGTAATCCCTTTGGGTTCTTCTACGAAGTTCAACTTATCGGTTATCCTAACTTCCTTTAATGGTATCTCCAAGGTCTTGTCTACCAGGCACTTTTTCAGGTTTGACACAGGAAGGTGTCATGTATGCAACTTTATTCATGAGGTAGCTTTAATTTATATGCCACTAGACCAATTCTTACTAGTATCTCAAATGGTCCAATGTATCTTGGGCTTAGCTTTCCTCTCTTTCCAAACCTCACGGTACCTTTCCATGGTGCCACTTTCAGCATTACCCTATCACCCAGTTGAAACTTTAAACGTTTTCGACTTCTGTCAGCGTATTTCTTTTGAAGATCCCTTGCTGCTCTCAAATGTTTCTTGATTTTAAATATCTTGTCGGTGGTTTCCAACACGATGTCGGTTCCCATTACTTGGCTGTCACCAACCTCATTCCAGCTCAATGGTGATCGGCATTTCCTACCATATAGGGCCTCATACGGAGCTGCCTTTATACTTGCGTGGTAACTATAGTTATAGGAGAACTCTACCAAAGGAAGATGATTGTCCCAATTCCCACCAAAGTCAATCAATCAAGCTCTTAGCATATCTTCCAGGGTTTGAATAGTTCTTTCGCTCTGTCCATCAGTTTGTGGGTGGTATGCAGTGCTTAGATCTAAACGGGTTCCTAAGGCTTGCTGGAGTGATCTCCAGAAATGTGAAGTGAAGCGGCTATCACGGTCGGAGATGATTGACAAAGGCACACCATGCCTGGTCACTATTTCATCAATATACAATTGAGCCAATTTCGTCAGGTCGTAGTCTTCTCTAATCGGCAAGAAGTGAGCTGATTTAGTTAACATGTCTACTATTACCCAAATGGCGTCATGACCTCTTAAAGTTATGGGTAGCTTTGTGACGAAATCCATTGTAACGTTATCTAATTTCCATTCTGGAATTTCGGGCTGCTGCAGCATCCCTGACGATTTTTGATTTTCAGCCTTCACCATGGCGCATGTCAAACACTTGCTAACATAAACGGCGTTGGATTTCTTGATCCCAGGCCACCAGAAAAGGGCCTTTAGATAATGGTACATCTTATCGCTTCCGGTGAACCGAGTACCTAGTTTTGTGAGCTTCGTCGAAGATTACCTCTCTAATTCCCCCATGTTTTGGCACCCACGTTCTCCCTTCATATTTATATACACCATCGCTGTTCAGCTCAAATCGCTTCTCCATTCCTGTCAACATCTCTCCCGCTAGCTTATCTTCCTTTAGCGCTTCGCCTTGTGCTTTCTTTAGTCTCGCGATAAGGTCGGTTTACACACTCATCCTTAAGGCACGGATGCGTAGAGGTTTTTCTCTTTCTTTCCGACTCAAGGCATCCGCCACTACATTGGTCTAGCCTGGATGGTAGCGTATTTCACACTCGTAATCATTCAGTAACTCGACCCATCTCCTCTGGCGCATGTTTAGAATCTTCTGATCCAGAATATGTTGCAAACTCTTATGGCCAGTGTAAATAATGCACTTCGTGCCATAGAGATAATGCCTCCACGTTTTGTGTGCAAACACCACGACACCCAATTCTAGATCATGTTTTGTGTAGTTCTTCTCATGATCGTTTAGTAGTCTCGATGCATAAGCAATTACTTTGTTGCGCTGCATTAGCACGCATCCTAGTCCTTTATGTGAAGTGTCACAATAGACCACGAAATCCTCAATTCCTTCTGGAAGAGAGAGGATAGGTGCACTACACAACTTCTCCTTAAGTGGTTCGAACCTTCATTCTGCTCTCGTTCCCACACAAAGGTCGTATTCTTCTTAGTCAGAGTAGTCAACGGTTGCACAATGTGTGAGAAGTCTTTGATAAACCTTCTGTAGTATCCGGCCAATCCAAGGAATTGCCTTATCTCGGTAGGAGTTTCAGGAACTTTCAGTCCTTAATCGCCTCAATCTTAGAAGGGTCAACTTGAATCCCATTCTCATTTACCACATGCCCTAAAAATTAGATCTCTCGCATTCAAAATTCACATTTGGAGAACTTGGCATATAATTGTTCATTCTTGAGCAACTCAAGAATCAATCTAAGGTGTTTCTCATGATCTTCCTTACTACGGGGGTAGATCAGGATGTCGTCGATAAACACGATCATGAACTTGTCAAGATACGGGCGACATACATGGTTCATGAGATCCATAAACGCCGCTGGTGCGTTAGTCAGTCCAAAAGGCATGACTAGATACTCATAATGTCCGTATCTCTTCCTGAAGGCCGTTTTAGGTATGTCTTCTTTTCTTATCTTCAGCTGATGATATCCCGATCTCAAATCTATTTAAGAAAAGTAACTAGCTCCCTGTAGTTGATCGAATAGGTCGTCAATCTTCGGGAGAGGGTAACGATTCTTTATAGTCAGCTTGTTCAGTTCCCGATAATCAATGCACATTCGTAGGGTTCCATCCTTCTTCTTCACAAATAACACTAGTGCACCCCATGGAGAAACGCTCGGTCGAATATATCCCTTGTCGAGTAGTTCCTGGGTCTGTAGCATTAGTTCCTTCATCTCGAGAGGGGCGAGTCAATATGGTGCCTTGGCTACAAGTGCAGCACCAGGCAGCAGATCTATTTGGAATTCGACTTGTCGGTTCGGAGGGAGTCCGGGTAGATCTTCGGGAAACACTTCTGGATATTCAGAAACCACTAGAATATCCTTAATCTTCTTCTCCTCTTTAGCCTTCATTACATATATTATGAAATCTGGACATCCTTTCTTAAGGCTCTTGGTAGCTTTCAAATGAGATATCATAGGACATAGTGTGTCACTTCATTCGCCACGAACCACAAGCACTTTCCCGTCGCTCAATGGTATTTTAAGTAGGCGTTCATCACACACGATCTCGACTCTATGCTTAGCCAGCCAATCCATACTAACAACCACATCAAATTCTCCTAATTTAATAGGCATCAGGTTAATCTTAAATAAGCTACCTTCTATATTCATTAAACATTCCTTAATGACTTTATTAGTTTCTATAAGGTTACCGTCGGCTAATTCTACGTTAAACAGATCAGTCAGGATACCCGCACCCAAGTCAGTCAAAGGCCTAAAAGCACTAGAGAGAAAACTAGCAGTTGCTCCAGTATCAAAGAGAACGGTAGTAGGATGGTTGTTTATAAGGAACGTACTGTAAGGATTCCTATAAGTCTGATGAAGCAAAAACATCCAAAGTCTCTCTGCAAGCATGCACTAAAGAACTGAAGTAGAAATGCTTCGAAAGTTTTACATCATGCACTAGAAATATTCTAAGTGTAAAATCTTCCGAAGCCAAGACCAATATCTTCCGAAGCCAGAAGGAAGTCTTCCGAAGCTTCAAAGACAAAGTCTTCCGAAGCCAATTAGTGAAGACAGATTTCTTCTGAAGACTTTTAGAGATACGTCTTTATCTGATGTACTTTACCATAAAGCTGGATCACCTTTCCGCTGCAACTCTGTAAAGTCACCAACTTACATGAGTTGGTGAAAGGTCCATGCTTTTGGTAACTGTACATTGAGGTCTTGAGTCCATGCTTTCTACTTTATGTAGTTTTATCCTTTTGTAATATATTAGGATGTGAGTTATGGCATATCATAGTCACAAGTCAAAAGGCAGATATGCCTTTTGATTCTACAATTGATTTTGTTTGTGTCTAGTCAATTGTATCCAGCTGTCTTTCAAAGTATAGCCGGCTGTAGGTTGTAGTATAAGTATTCCATGTTCTTGTATCTTTATTTATGCTTTGTAACACTTGTAAGAGAACTTGAGAAAGCAATATACTGCATCCTTGAAACCTAATCTCTTGTGTTCTCTTGTTCTGTCTCTTACTCATTACTTGTGTTCTTAGTATCATACTTGTGGTTAATCCTGTTTATTGTTTGATTAAAGTTTGGTTAATCTCCTCTTTGTGTTGTTATGTTGTATATGACCACCCTTCACCGGTCCTGCAATTGGTATCAGAGCATGTCAGGCTCTTGATATAAGATCTCACCATCTTAAGATCCCTCACACACACAAATACTAAACTTTTCAAATGGCAGCCATTTCCAAGACTGATATGGAAACTGGAACCATGAACAAGTCCCCACTGATCACTCTTGATGACTTTGATACCTGGTGCATGAGAATGGAAGGTTTCATCAGGTCTCTAGACTCAAAAATGTGAGAGTCTGTTGAAAATGGACCTTTCATGCCCAGCACTCCTTCTGCTACTGGTGCTGGTATGATTCCCAAAGATGTGGCTAACTACTCTGATGAAGATAGGAAGAGAGTAGAGATTGAGTGCTTTTGGATGAGATGAGTGTATCCCAATTTTGTGATCAAAGTCATAACATGCTCTTTACTGAGCATGAGTGCATTGTTCTCAAGCCTGGAGTGGTCATTCCTCATGAGCACATCCTGCTTAGAGCCCCTAGGAAAGGGAACATGTACAAGATGGACTTGCAACAAACATCTCCCTCTGAAGAAGTTTCATGCTTTCTATCTAAAGCCAATAGTGATGAGTCTTTCCTATGGCATAAAAGAATGTGCCATGTAAACTTTAAGAACATGAATAAACTAATTAAACATGATTTGGTAACTAGAATGCCAAAGAAAGAGTTTACAAGTGATGATCATTGTGTTGCATGCCTGAAAGAGAAGCAACATAAGGTATCTCACAAGCCTAAGGAAAGGAACTCCATCACTACTCCCCTATACTTATTACATATGGATCTCTTTGGCCCCACCAGTGTAATGAGTCTAGGAAGCACCTCTTATTGTTTGGTGATCACAGGTGATTTTACAAGATTCACTTGGGTTTTCTTTCTTAGAACTAAGGATGATACCCCTGAGATTCTCAAGAATTTCATCTTAAAAACTTATAATCAAAGTAATCACAAGGTCAAACCCATAAGATGTGATCAAGGGACTGAATTCAAGAATCAAACCCTTGATGCATTTGGTGATGAAAAAGGTATTACAAGACAATATAATGCTCCCAAGACTCCTCAGAAAAATGGTGTTGCTAAGAGGAGAAACAGGACACTAATTGAAGCTGCAAGAACTATGTTGTCTGACTCTAAATTGCCCATCACCTTCTGGGCAGAGGCAGTAAACACTGCTTGCTATGTGCAAAACAGAGTTTTAGTAGTTAAGACACATGGTAAGACTCCTTATGAACTTTGGCACAAGAGAAAACCTTTCATTGGCTTTCTCAAGTCATTTGGATGTCCTTGCACCATCTTGAATACCAAAGATTAAATTGCCAAATTTGCTGAGAAATAAGATGATGGAAACTTCATTGGATACTCTTCTCAGGCTAAGGCTTATAGAGTATACAATCTCAGAACTAGAATTGTTAAGGAGTCAGCCAATGTGACTTTCAATGAACACACACCCTGTGTGGCTGGTTCTGGTCCTGATTGGCTATTTGATCTTGATTTAGTTACCAACTGTTTTAACAAATCATGTGAGAATGTTTCAGGATCTACAAAAAATTTAAATACAGGTAATCCTGATCCAAGATTTGAGCTAAGAAGACCTTCAACTCATACATATTCAGCTCCAGTTGGAACTACTTCAGCAAATGAGGTTTCTATCAACACTACAATGACAAACTCAGCTGATACATCTGAGGTGCCTTCAAATTCCAGCTCAGAGGCTCCACAACCAGATAAAGATACCTCAATTGTGGAGGACAACAATGGTGGTGGTGAAAGTGATCAAGAATTCCTTGATGCTAATAACCACACCATAGATGACAACATCAATGATGTCACACATTCATTGGATCAAGTCAATCTTGATAAGTGTGGTGATGTGAAGGGTGAATCATCTATGCCAGATCTAAATTTCTCAAATTTAGATCTTTCTCAGCAACTTGTTGTGATCCCTCAGCTTAGGATCCACAAGTCTCACCCCACCACAAACATCATTAGAGATGTTGTCACAGGGGTAAGAACAAGAGGACAAACCCATGAAGCAAATGTTTGTCTTCATTCTTGTTTCTTATCCCAGATAGAGCCAAAGAAAGTTGATGAGGCTCTAAAGGATGGAAGTTGGGTTGAAGCTATGCAACAAGAGTTGCTTAAATTCAAAAGGCAAAAAGTTTGGAACCTTTGTCCTCTTCCTCATAGGAAGACTACCATTGGAACCAAATGGGTATTTAGGAATAAGAAGGATGATAGAGGCATTATCATCAAGAACAAGGCTAGACTAGTTGTTCAAGGATACACACAAGAAAAAAGAATTGACTACACTGATGTCTTTGCTCCAGTAGCAAGATTAGAAGCTGTTAGGATATTCCTGGCGTTTGCTGCATCCAATAACTTCAAGGTCTTTCAACTTGATGTCAAGTGTGCTTTTCTGTATGGAGTGATTGATGAAGAGGTGTATGTCAAACAACCACCTGGTTTTGTAGACTCTGATCATTCTGATTATGTCTGCAAGCTTGACAAAGCTCTTTATGGGCTGCATCAGGCACCCAGGAAATGGTATGAGACATTGTCTGAGTATCTTTGCAAACATGGATATAGGAGAGGTACTATAGATGGAACTCTCTTCATCAAAGGACAGGGAAATGACATATTGCTAGTTCAAGTGTATGTAGATGACATCATCTTTGGTTCAACTAATCAAAGCTCTGCAAAGACTTTGAGAAGTTTATGAAAGACAGATTTGAAATGAGTGCAATGGGAGAACTCAATTTCTTTCTAGGAATTCAAGTCAAGCAAGTTGAAGATGGTATCCTCATAAGTCAGTCAAAGTATGTTCAGGACATACTCAAGAGGTTCAACATTACTGATTGTAAGATTGCTAAGACACCCATAGCTAGAAACCACTCCCATGGACCTGATCTTGAGAGGAGTGTATAGATGAACACTTATACAGGGCTATGATTGGGTCTCTTATGTATCTTACTGCTAGCAGGACTGATATCATGTTTGCTACATGTATTTGTGCAAGATATCAAGCCAACCCTAAGATGTCTCACCTCATCACTGTCAAGAGGATTCTAAGATACCTCAAAGGTGCTTCAACACTTGGTTTATGGTATCCAAAGAATCCTGACTTCAATCTGTATGATTATACAGATAGTGATTATGGTGGTTGCAATATGACTGCAAAGTCTACATCTGGGGGATGTCAATATCTTGGTGGAAGGGTTGTCTCATGGCAATACAAGAAACTATCCTGTGTGTCTGCATCAACTGCTGAGGCTGAATACATTGCTGCTGCAAGTTGCTGTGCTCAAGTGCTTTGGATTCAAAATTAGATGCTGGACTATGGATTTAACTTCAAGGAGACTCCCATTCACATAGACAACAATAGTGCTATCTCTATCACTTAGAACCCTGTGCAGCACTCAAGGACCAAACACATCAATATCAGGTATCATTTAATAAGAGATAACTATGAAAAGGGATTAATCAAACTAGTCAAAGTTCATACAGATGAACAATATGCTGATCTGTTTACAAAAGCTTTTGATGAACAGAGATTTAAATATCTAATATCAGCTATAGGGATGATTAACTTTGAGTAGATTTTTCTTAAAAACTAATTCTACTTATTTCTTAAAATATGTGTGTCCTAAGTTGTCTAGTTCATCACTTTCATAAGCTCATGTTTTACTTTGGATAAAAAAATCATTTTTAAAGATTTTCCTTAGATTCTTGAAAATTTTCTAATGCTTCGGAAGATATATTTTTATCTTCGGAAGAAAATCATGTCTTCAAAATAAGTAACTGTCTAAGAAATTTTACCTTCGAAAGATGTTCCAATCTATCTTCCGAACCTTAAATACTTGTCTCAGACACTTATTTGTTTTCAAGGACTTTTTCCTTCCGAAGCAAAATTAACTCTCGAAAGCTTTGTTTTTTTACATATAAAGCATTCAAGTTTTTATTTCTCTTCCGAAGCAAAATTTTCAAGATTCTCAGGAAATTCTTCCAAAGTCATTTTAGCTTCGGAAGCTTTTTCATTAAAACTTCCGAAGATAATTTACCTTCGGAAGCTTTTCGAATTCCAAGAAAACTACTTTTTGAGCAAAAGAAAACTACTTTTTCAGAGGTGAGACCGACATTCATAATTCAAAGTTTATCCTTTTTTATTAACTTTGGTTCAAATCCTTTCACATAAATACCCAACGGTTCCGCCTCTCCCTCACTATCTTCTTCAATTCTACTATTCCTCAAACCTAATTCCCAAACCGCCTTTGCTTTTCATCTTTCTTCATCCTCAAGCTTCTCAAATGGCCAACCTTCAGCGCAGAAACAACCCAGATTTCTCCATGCAACTTCACAAGCAACACAACCAGGTTGCTCTTGCTCCAACCGCTGGACCCCGTGCGACGCCATCATGGCCTGAAACTGAACAGTCTGAGAGGTCCGGGTAGCGTGCTGGAGGGTCAGCTCGTGCCGACGAACGGTCTTCAGAATCTCATCCAGAGCAGCATCGGAGGGACCTACGTCACTTGCTCGGCGGCTAGACTGGGAGTACCTGTCACAAGCTAACACACTAGGTCCATCATACATACTGCGCCTAGGTGGCATCCAGTGATCATTATGTGGGTGGTGGTGGAGTGGTTCAAATGTCGGAGGTGCAGGTGTCGGAATCCTAACAGGTGGTGGAGGAGGAGGTGGCATCCTAGAGGAGACTGAGGGACCTGGCCTTGCACTCTTGCGTGGGCTGGTGATCACACGTGCACCCCTATCCCCGATAGGTGGGATAGGTGAGTGGGTAGGGGCTGCTACATGAGGTGAATGGGAGCGCATCCGGCTCTTGGAGGGGGATGACGAGGAAGAGTCTTCTGACGGCTCGGTGTCGTCGGATGTGACGGATATCCATCCCGGATGTCCGCATCTCCTCATGTACTCCTCGTACTCCGATCACGGTATCGCATTCTTGAGGATCCCAGATGGTGTTGTCCCGTCAGTGGGGTATGCCGGTGCCTTACCCTTGTCAACCATAATCCTGCTATCCTGCAAGAAATATCATGAGTAATTTGGTTTCTCATAGCTCATGAGTGTCATAATAATAATAGTACTTATGGTAGTGATGGTAATAGTATCAAATATCGCAAAAGTGTCAAAAACCAGAGGTATCAGTAAGTAATTGTATCAAATATCAGTAGCTTCTTCAAATAGCAATAAATATAGTAGTTAACACTTAGGAAAAACTTTTAGACCATTACAAAAGAAATTTCCGAAATCATAAGTTTCAAAAAGAACAAATCCACTCATTACCTAAAGGTCCATGGTGGAATTTACGCGTCCGGTAAATTCATGATTACGTTGATCAAGTGTAATCATCAATTTACCCAACCCGATCATCCCAACACTTTCCCACAAGGACGGTCCTAAGGTATCAGGGTTGTAGCCTAGGGTCTACTATGGTATTCCTGATTCTCTACAACCTTTGGCTCTGATACCAATCTGTCACACCGCGGGCCCAGGTAGGGTGTGACGTCACAAACTAGCATTACATATGGCAGCGGAAACAAACCATCATAAGAGCACAACAGGAGAGAACATCACATGGCATTAAAAGTTTAATATAAACATGGGCTAGAAACAGATCTAGCCCCCAAATTAAATTGTACATCCAACATAAGGACAAAATGTACTCATGGTCACGGTGCTAGGTCAAGGTCTTCAACAATAGCTAGAGTCCCTTCATGGATTACCTGAAACATGCTCAAAAAGAAATTATGACAACTAAAAAGTTGGTGAATTCAAGTGCTTAAAGTTTAAAAACAAAAGGATTCAAAAGAATCCACATTTGATTTAACAGAATCAAAGATTCACTGTTGTGGGGGATCACAATCAACCCTGCACTCAGTCCTGGCTAGGCTCTTCAAAAGTTGTGTTTTACCGGTTAATCCCGAAGGAAGAACTAAGCCTCAAAACAGTGGACCATACCTGCCGGATGGTTCACCTAGTATCTTATAAAAACTTGTCACATGCCACAAACGACCCCGCAGGATCTCAGTGTGGTACCCTTCCCGTTCATCACGGAAGGCACTGTGTGGGGGATTCACCAAGTAGATATACTCATATAAAACAAGCGGTTCACACAAGAATTAATGATCGTCATACAAATATAAGAAGGTTCTAATATTAACCCCAACATTAAAGCATCATACAATAGCTCATATAAGGTTTCAATTCAAATATAGCATGTTTCATCCCAAAAACAGTAGTAAAAAGGGAACACTAGAACTCACCTTAAAATTCAAGCAAAAAGGTTTCTTCGTGTGCCGGGAAAAGTCTCAAGTCTAGCACCCTACCATCAAGATTTAAGTGTTAAGCCACTAATTCTAGGGTTATGGAGATGCATTATGTGTTTCATGAGGTTAGTGCCTTACTAGCTTTTGATTTGCTAAGCCTTTATACAAAAAGTTTCCTTTTATAGTAAGTTAGGGTTTCTTAGGAAAGAATACATGATTTACCATGTTAAACAACATATATAAGTTAGTTTGAGTCTTTTAAGTGATTTTTGGTCCAAGGGGGTCGGTTTATTGAAGTTTAGCAAAATTTACAGTTTAGTACTCTAAGTTTCAAAAATTTACAATTTTACCCCAAAGTTTGATTTCTTGCATTTAATGACTTTTATGGCCAAATATTAGTTTCTTAAAGTTAGGTAACTGATATTAAGTAAGTTTATACACAAATTTCAGAATTTAGTTTCGGGTTATATATTTTTATGTCTTCAGTTACCGGTTACGGTAAAACCGAAGGTGTTTAACGGTTAAGTGTTGATTTCCATATTTTTAGTCTTAGATCCATTAAATATTATTTTAATGACTTTTTATAAGTTTTTAATCAGTTAAAGATGTATTACAAGTTCTTCTTAGGTGAAAGTCCACATTTTAAGTTTAACCCGTTAAAACGCGTTTTTACTCGATATTGACCGTTCAAAAACTTGTTTGACCAATGTTTCACCATAATTAAGTCTTATTGCTCCTAACTTACTGAAATAACATGTTTTACCTAGATTTTTGGTTTATTCTCTTGTTTTTAAGATTTTCTTCCAAACGTTACCCGGTTAAGACCCGTTTTTAACTAAAAATTCCATTTAACCCATTCTTTGACCATTTATTCAACAAATCTGGAACAAATACTTTGTTAACCCTTTTAAAACCTGGAATACTTTTTTATGATGGTTAAAATCCATGTTTTCTTGTTTTTAAGTCATTTTACCACTTTTCGGGTCCCCGAATATGTCCAAATTTTTTATAAGTCTATGACATTAAAATTTTCAGCCATTAACATCTCATCATACCCCCAAAATCATCCAAAACCTTCTGAAATATCATGTCTAACACACGGATTCAACAAATAACCTATGAACAAGATGAAAACTTAGAGATGACACCATTTTCATCCATTACACTTGTGTAAAACATTATATCTTGTGTTTATATATTACCCAAACCCTTTGTAACTTTGAAATCAGGTTATTAGAAGGGTAGAAAACTTATTTTAAGCAGGTTACACGTTTAGATTCGAAAGATTACTAGTTGTGCAAGTTGGATGGTGTAAGTACACCCAAAAAGAGGGTTTTCTAGGTGTAAACCGTGTTACACCTATAGAATGACATATATTACGAGTGAGATACCTTCAAGAACGTGAGAAGATCTTTTGGAACAAGGTTGTAGTAGCAAGTTTCTGTAGATACAATAATGGTAAGATTTTGAGTGAAAAATGAAGACAAACACATTGAATGACCAAAATGGGGTGACATGAAGCTTACACTTGGTGTAGCCCATGGTTTGGAGTGTGTAGCTAGACAAGGATGGTCTGGAAACCCTTGGACAATGCTGGAGAATCTCGAACAAGGCTAGAGAACCACGAGCTTGCAAGACCCGAGCACCACAAGCTCACAAACCTTATCTTCCTTCAGGTTTGAGCTTGGCCGATGCTTGTGTTGTAGTTGTTCTTCAAATGTGTCTGGGATTAGAGAGAAAAACCGAGTGTGTGTGTGTGTGTTTCTGGTGGAAGAGACCGAGAATGAGAGGGAGAGTGAGAGAAATGAGGGTGTTGGTGGTGTGCATGTAAGGAGAGTGGGTGTTAGGGGTGGTGGTGTAGAAGAGAGGGGAGTGGAGGAGAGAGGGGTGGCCGATCTTTGCATGTAGTGAGGGGATTTTTGAATTAAATTTTAATGGTAAATTATATTATGTAGTGTTATTTTGTAGTAGTGGGTAGTATTTTAGATGGTATAATTTAGTTAGTTGATGTCTCTTGTGCATGATCATGCATGCACTTATCCGAAATTTGAGTTCATGCACACATCTTAATTGTTTCAACTATGATTTAATTATAGCATGGGTGACTAATTAACTTTCCCGGGACACTAAGATTTCCCTAGCTAATGCTTGATCTAGATAAATTATCTCAAAATGGCACATAAAATAACAAAAATGGTAACAACAATCAACAATAATAATGATGCTAATAGTAATATTAGAAATGATATAACATTAATATTAATTGAATTGGGTAATGATGCAGGTTGATAAGGTTAGAATTATGACCTAAAGGTCGGTTGTTACAACAACCACCAGGATTTGTCGATCCTGATCATCCTGATTATGTCTGCAGGCTTGATAAAGCTCTTTATGGGCTGTACTAAGCACCAAGGAAGTGGTATGAGACTCTATCTCAGTATCTCTGTCAGCATTGATACAAAAGAGGTACTATTGATGGAACTCTCTTCATCAAACGAACAGGAAATGATGTGATGCTAGTTCAAGTATATGTAGATGACATTATCTTTGGGTCAACTAATCCAAAGCTCTGCAAAGACTTTGAGAAGCTGATGAAGGACAGGTTTGAAATGAGGGCCATGGGGGAACTCAACTTCTTTCTAGGAACTCAAGTGAAGCAAGATGATAATGGCATCTTCATATGTTAGTCAAAGTATGTACAAGACATACTTAAAAGATTCAACATGACTGATTGTAAGGTTGCTAATACACCCATAGCCAGGAACCACTCCCTTGGACCTGATCTTGAAGGGGAGTGTGTTGATGAGCATCTCTACAGGGCAATGATTGGGTCTCTTATGTACCTAACAGCTAGCAGGCCTGATATCATGTTTGCTACATGTATTTGTGCAAGATATCAAGCCAACCCTAATATGTCACACCTGGTCACTGTCAAAAGAATTTTAAGATATATCAAAGGTGCTCCATCACTTGGCCTTTGGTATCCAAAAAATTCTAACTTTAATCTGTATGCTTATACAGATAGTGACTCTGGTGGTTGCAACATGACTGCAAAGTCTACATCAGGGGGATGTCAATTTCTTGGTGGATGGATAGTCTCTTGGCAATGTAAGAAACAATCTTGTGTGTCTACATCAACAGCTTAGGCTGAATACATTGCTACTGCAAGCTGCTGTGCTCAAGTGCTTTGGATACAAAATCAGATGTTGGACTATGGATTCAACTTCAAGGAGACTCCCATCCACATAGACAACAACAGTGCTATCTCAATCACAGAAAATCATGCGCAACACTCAAGGACAAAGCATATCAATATTAGGTATTTGATTAAAGATGACTTTGAAAAGGGATTAATCAAACTAGTCAAAGTTAACACAAATGAACAATATGCTGATCTGTTCACCAAAGCTTTTAATGAACAAAGATTAAAATATCTTGTATCAGCTATTAGGATGATTAACTTTGAATAGTTTTTCTTAAAACTTAATCATATTATTTCTAAAAAAACTGTGTGTCCTAAGTTGTCTATTTAATCACCTTCATAAGCCCTTGTTCTCTTTGGAAGAAAATCTTTTCAAAAGACATTTTTTAAATTTTTGAAAATTTTGATCCCTTTACTTCTCGGAAGATTTAAAATTACCTTCGGAAGACACTTATGTCTTAGTAAACAAATAACTACTTCAGTAATTTTACCTTCGAAAGAAATTTCTAAATAATCTTCCGAAGCTTAAAAATCAACTTAAATAATTTTATGTTTTATAAGAACAAACTTTCATCCGAAAGCAATTTACCTTTGGAAGATTTTATTCCTTTTAGAATAAAAAACTCTAAGTATTAAATCTCTTCCGAAGCAAAATTCTCAAAAAATCTTTGAAATATCTTCCGAAGCCAATTTACCTTCGAAAGCTTTTTCTTCAAAATTTCTAAAGCCAAATAATCTTCGGAAGATTTCTCGACTTCCAAGAAAACTACTTTTGGGAAAAAGTAAACTACTTTTTCAGAGGTGGGACTGACATCCGGATTTCAAAGTTTATCCTCTTTCATTAACTTTGTTTCAGATCCTTTTCACATAAATACCTAACGGTTCCCCCCTCTTTCAGTATATTCTTCAATTACACTATTCCTTAAACCTAAATTCTCCCAAACTGTGTTTGTTCTTCACCTTCCTTCACCTTTAAGCTTCTTAAAATGGCCAATCTAAACCGCAGAAACTATCCTGACTTCTCCATGTAACTTCATAGGCAACACAACCAGGTTGCTCTGTTGAATTCTGAGAAAGATGATAGTTTCTCAGAGGTTTGCCGTTTTCTGGCTCTATCCAACTATCTCACCTCCCTCCATTGATCATATTCTTTATGAGGATCATCTGCTTGAATTTTGGAAGACCTACCAAGAGGTCATTATGGATGGGGAAAAGGCACTGTCTGCCACACTACAGAGGAGGACAATCTTCATCACTCCGGCCATCATCAACACTCCTTTACAGCTGGATGATGAAGAAGGTGAGTTGTCCTTCCCAAAAGAAGCTGTTAATCATTCTTTTGTGCAAATAGGCTATGAGGGAGATTTCTCTATCAAGACCTTCAGGAAAGGGAATGTCTCATCCTGTAGGGGTTTTAACATGTTTATCAAAGCTTCATACAACATTATTTATATGAAAACGCAGCAGAATAATATTTTAAAACATGTTAAGATCTGATTATAAAACCCATTTTATAATAACCCCAAGCCATGGATCTTTATACATAATGCATACAAATGAAAGAACACTAGATAGTCAAGAAACTACAACCTTTGTAGCTTCCTAAATCCGAAAATAAGAAGATGAGGATGGTGAGATTTGAGGCTGAAACTTCAAGCAAGAAATCCTCAAGAGGTTGTACCCCAAGCTTCTTCAAACACCTTCTTTGCTAGGTTATGCAACACCACCTTCAAGAACCCTCTTGAACTCTTGATTTTCAGCCAAGAACACTAAGATTAAAGGCTGAAAATCAGCCCCTTTCTTACTAAAAACCGTTTTCTAGATAGAAGGTAGAGAGGATTTTTCTCTTTTGTTGTTATGTGTGTGTGAGAGAGTGAAAAATGCAAGAGTGAAGTCTTTAGTTAATTGCATGTCTTGGAACAACAAAAAGGGAATCCCAAGACTCAAGGGGTGGCCGAAAATTAGGCTCCCTTGGTCTTTCCCTCTTAATTCAAATTATTTAAAAAATATACTTGCATTCTACCCTTTTATAAAATTAAACTATTTAATTTTATAGAACTCACACACTATTATATGTCATTGTTTAACCAATTTAAGCAATGAAACAAATAATCCCATATGAATAAATTATATATATATATATATATATATATAATCTTGTTCATTTACAAAAGCAATGATTTAGAAAAGCCGGTTTCTAAATTGGTGCTAATATTTAATTGTATGATCTTGTCAACGAATAAATATTTATCGGTGTTTGTTTGGCTTGTTATTGGGTATGACCCGACTTGGATCATATCACACTAGCCACATCAATTTAATATGTATCTTGGGCAGATCAAATCTTTCAATCTCCCACTTGCACAAGATTCATAGAAGATTGATGCAAGCAGCAAATAACGCCTAGCAACGGTTTGCTACCCCTAATGTATATGACTAAGTGCCATTCAATAACATCATCCTTTTCAAGTGACTTACTTGAATATGTCTTAGGTGAATTATTCATCTATCCTTTTGTTGCAGATGTCATGTTAAATCCAAGAGACACAGAATTGTCATTCTCCAATGATTTAACTTTAACAGGCCTTAGACATCTAACTCTCAACGAATAAGAGGAACAAATTCCATCTTGACTACATACGTCTCTCACAATCACCTCATATTATACCTGAACTCAGCCTTATGTACTGCCTTTTCAGAACAGCAAAGGACTAAGTCAAAGTACAATACTTGGTGAATATCGAGACCCAATATGTATCTCAGGTCTGAGGATACAATGATATTCGCCTTTACTCAAAATTTCTTATGACTAATCAGAAGATTCCATGCAGAAATAATTGAGTGCGGGTCAGTCCAATATCTATATCCCATAGATATCAATGAACCTTGGTAACAACCTCTTGCTCTATATTCATATCTTATGAACATCAACCAATCCAAGTTCATTATAGTCTTACATTCATAGTTGTTCCCACAAGTATGATCGACTACGGACGTTTAGAATAACTTATTTATTCACGGATTTAAACATGCTAAAATAGAAGAACAAATGAATATTATAACCATGTAATTAAGTCAAATAACATAAGTTCCAATATTCAAATATAAAGTACAACATTAAACCCAGTCACTTGAATATCTAAGTCCCATGGCACAAGCATGACCTTCATGCTTTGCCTTTTCAAGGAGTTTTGTGAGTGGATCCGCAATGTTTTTATCAGTGTGGACTTTGCGAATACATATCTTTCCCTTTTCAACTTCATCCCTTATGTAGTTGAATCTCCGTTCAATGTGCCGAGTCTTTTGATGAGCACGAGGTTCCTTGATTTGAGCAATCGCACCTTCGTTGTCACAAAAGATCTCTAGGGGATCCTGAATGGAAGGGATTACCCCTAGGTCGGCTATGAATTTCTTCAGCCATGCAGCTTCCTGTGCTGCCATTGAAGCGGCGACATATTCTGACTCTGTAGTGGACAACGCTACGACTTCTTGCTTTGAGCTTTTCCAAGAAACAGCTCCGCCATTTAGAATAAAGATGTACCCTGATTGAGATCGTGAATCATCTCGATCGGTTTGGAAACTCGCATCCGTGTAACCTTTTACTACGAGTTCCTCTTCACCAGACCCGTAGATCAAGAACATGTCCTTAATCCGTCCTTAGGTATTTCAGAATGTTCTTGACAGCCATCCAATGACTATCACCAGGATTTTGCTGGTATCTACTTGTCATGCTTAAAGCGCATGACACGTCCGGTCTAGTGCATATCATTGCATACATGATGGATCCTATAGCAGATGCATATGGGATTGCCTTCATCCTATTTTGCTCCTCCTTGGAGCTTGGACATTGAGTTGTACTCAATATTGTCCCTCTTTGAATAGGTACAGTACCTTTCTTAGAGTTTTCCATCTTGAACCTTTTCAAGATTTTGTCAATGTATGCACTTTGATTCAAACCAATCAGCCGCCTTGATCTATCCCTATAGATCTTTATTCCCAGAATATAGGCGGCTTCACCAAAATCCTTGATGGAAAAACAACTTCCAAGCCAGGCTTTTACACCTTCCATGGTTGGAATGTCATTTCCAAATAGTAGTATGTCATCAACATACAATACTAGGAAGGTTATTGTGCTCCCACTAGCCTTTTTATACACACAAGCCTCATCAGCGTTTTTGATGAAGCCAAATTTCTTTACTTCATCATCAAAACGGTGATTCCAACTTCTCGATGCTTGTTTCAATCCATAGATTGATTTCTTTAACTTGCATACTTTGTTAGGATGTTTTGGATCAACAAAACCTTCAGGCTGAACCATATAGACATCTTCCTCAAGATATCCATTTAGGAAAGCGGTTTTGACATCCATTTGCCAAATCTCATAATCATAATGAGCTGCTATGGCAAACAATATCCTTATAGACTTAAGCATTGCAACAGGTGAGAAGGTTTCATCATAATCAACCCCTTGAGTTTGAGTGAAACCCTTTGCTACAAGTCTAGCTTTGTAAGTATCCAAGTTTCCATGCATATCGGTTTTCTTCTTGAAAACCCACTTACTTCCAACTACTTTGGAATTAAGAGGTGGCTCAACAAGTTCCCAAACTTGATTGTCATACATGGATTGCATCTCAACGTTCATGGCCTCAAGCCATTTGTCACAATCCAAATTGGACACTGCATCATGATATGTGGTTGGTTCATCGGAGTCAACCACGTAGCATCCATCCATAAAAAATCCATATCTTTCAGGTGGATTACTTGTTCTACCACTTCTGCGAACGTTTTGTGTGTATTGATCAACCGCTTGATCATCCTCAACATCCTTATGTTGAGTGCTAGTTTTAACCAAACGTGTATTAGGCTGTGGTTCTTGTTCCTCCTCAAGATCCACTGTTCTACTACTAGCTCCTTCCATAAGGAACTTGGCTTCTAAGAACTCACCCTTTCTGGAAACAAACACCTTTTGTTCCAGTGGATCATAGAAATAATATCCCATAGAATCTCTAGGATATCCAACAAAGATACACTTGGTGGATCGGACTTCTAATTTGTTTGGGGTGGGAGTCTTAACATAAGCCTCACAACCCCAGACCCTTAAGTATGATAGGGATGGAACTCTTCCATGCCATATCTCAAAAGGTGTCCTTTCCACCTTCTTGGTTGGGGCCATATTCAGAATACGAACCGCGGAGAGCAAAGCGAAACCCCAAAATGATAGAGGCAATGTGCTTCTAGCCATCATAGATCGGACCATATCCAATAAGGTTCGATTCCTCCTCTCAGACACACCATTATGTTGTGGTGTTCCAGGTGGAGTGAGTTGTGAGACAATCCCACAACTCCTAAGATGATCTTGAAAAACATCACTTAGGTATTCGCCACCTCTATCGGTGCGGAGAATTTTAATTGACCTGTTGAGTTGATTTTCTACTTCATTCTTGAAGATTTTGAACATTTCAAAAGCTTCATCTTTGTGCCTTAATAAGTACACATACCCATAGCGACTATAATCGTCGGTAAAGGTAATGAAGTATCTCTCACCATTCCTAGTCATTGGCTTAAAAGGACCACATACATCCGAATGTATGATACCTAATAAATCTTTTGCCCTTTCGTTAGTTCCACTAAAGGGTGCCTTAGTCATTTTACCTTGTAAACAAGATTCACATACATCAAATGAATCACATTCATTTGTTTTTAAAAGACCATTCTTTTGAAGTATTTGTATACGTTTCTTGTTTATATGACCAAGACGACAATGCCAAAGGTAGGTATCACTCAAATCCAATTTAAGTTTTTTGGTGGTTGCTTGGTATATTGAGCTATCATATGTTGCGTTTTCATGAACCAATTCATAAATACCATTACAAGGTATAGCTTTAAAATAAAATACATGATTTAAAGAAACATGAATATCATTGTCAACAAACTTGAAATCATAATCATATTGTCTTAAACGGGAAACAGAGATTATGTTCCTAGTCAAACTAGGAGCATATAATACATTACTTAAAATAACTTCCAAACCATTTGGAAGTTTCAAAATGTAGTCTCCTTAGGCTTCCACATGAACCTTTGCACCATGGCCCATGAAGAGACTTATTTCCCCTTTCTCATAATGCTCATTTCTTTTGAACCCCTGCAACAAATTGCAAATGTGAGTTCCACATCCGGTATCTAATACCCATGTGTTAGAAGAAATAACATTTAATTCTATATGTATCATGTATATTATACCTGAGGTTTGCCCCGCATCCCTCTTTTCTCTCAACTCTTTGAGATAGACTGGACAATTTCTCATCCAATGCCCTATCTCACCACATTTGAAGCATGGGTCGTTTACAGCAACCTTTTGCTTCTTCTCCTTGGGCTTCGAAGGTTCCGCCCTAACAACCATCTTCCCCTTTCCTCCAACGTGCCCCTTTCCTTTGGCAACATTTGCCTTGGGAGGGGGTAGAGACCTCTTCCTTCTCCCACCTTCATTAATGGTGAGAACGGGTAAAACCCTTTTACCCATTCCCGCCTCAGCTGATTTGAGCATCGAATGAAGTTCATTTATGCTCTTGTCCCATCCGTTCATGTTGTAATTCATGACGAATGCCTCAAACTTTTTAGTTAGGCCATTAAGGATCAAATCCGTGGCCAACTCCTTTGAGACGGGACAGTTCAACCTTTGAAGGCGGTCGATGTGGCTTTTCATCTTAAGAACATAAGATGAAACTGATTGGGATTCCTCCATCCGACATGCATGAAGCGCTCGAACCGTTTCGAAGCGCTCCACTCTAGCTTGTTGCTGGAACGTTTCCCGCAGCTGAGTGATCATGTCATAGGCTCCATGGAGCTCATACTCCTTTTGGAGTTCGGGTGTCATACTTGCTAACATTAAGCAAGAGACTTGGATGGAGTCTTCCGTATATCTAACACAATCATTATAGGCCTCCACATCCTCCTCGTTAGGTTCATCGGGGATGGGATCATCAAGAATGTAGGCCCGCTTTTCTTGCTTGAGAACAATTCTCAAGTTGCGGTACCAATCCATAAAGTTGTTAGGTGTTAGACGATCCCTTTGAAGGATCGCCCTAAGAGATTGGTTGTTTTGGTTTGGTACATCGTTATTAGCGTTGGTGTGATCGGCCATCTACAAGATTTTACAAAGTTCCATTTTAGTAATCGTTGATATAATTATACATTTCATTTATTAATACCCTTTACGTCTCATAGACTATTAATAAAAAAATATTTTTAGAATCCAACGTTATATTTAAATATTGGTTAGGTGACCTTTATCCCATTATTTAAATAAACAAGGTAGTCATAAATGACAATTGCAACCCATTGCAACTTCTAGTGGTATGGGATCATTTAAACATCTTATGTTTATAACGGCATGTTTACCCCATCAACACCTTTTATAAAATACATTTTAGGTGATCCATTCAATATATTTTATAAATCAAGTCGTCCTACTTACACACACGTGTGAGTTTACCACATAAGTGGTTAGGTGACCTTTATCCCACAAACATGGCATTATCACCTCAAGTTACAAGTTCCCTCAAAGTGGTTAGGTGACCTTTATCCCACTAAGAGTTTGCAAGTAACCTAAGTGTTGTGTAAAAGGATGGTGTTTAACTTGTTTTTCAAAAGGGATTTATAATTTCACAATTCATGTTTTAGAAAAATCCATGTACTATATGATTGTATGCATTCAACCATATGGTACCTATTTGGTTCTTATAAATAAAACCCATTTTATTTTGCAAACCATTAACTCCTTTTTATAGACCCATTCTATTTTGCTTAATGATTTGAGAACCAATTTCTTGTATTAGCTTGTTCTAGGTGATGTTTGTTAATGACATCCAAATATCCAAAACAAAACAACATCATAAGTATTCAACCAAGCATAACCAAACAATCCATATATGCATAACAAAGCATACTAAGTTGAGCACACTTGTTTAGCCAAAACAAGTGTGTCAAAAGGTCTTGTCCTAAGGGTTAAGAACATGACACATGGTTGACAAAAGGAACTCCCACTTGAATCCACATCTTCAAGAATCCTCTTTGTCCATCTTTTCTTCAAGTCTTGATCTTGAGCATCCTTACAAAATATGTATCCTAATACATTTTTCTAGTAAAGATAAACTCCTAATCTATTTATTACAAACCATATGAATGAATAGATTACAAAACAAGACTTAAAACAAAATAAATTATTACATGCCCAAATGAATACAACATGACAATCAATCATTCAATCCAAGTGGTCTAGGCTTTGTTATGCATAAACAACAACAATATATCCAAACATACATAAGAAGTCGATTTTTGGCAGCCCCTTAAAACCCATGTTTTTGGCCAACATAAACCAAGAACAAATGGGTTTAGTCCAAGCAAACAATAATCTTATAAACTAGAGTTTTAAAGATCCTAATATGCATAATATAGCATCTTTAAAACATCAAAAGGGGCACCAAAATAGCCCTTTAAACCCACGGTTTTGGGCTGTCCAAAAGAAAGCAAAGTGTAATATATGTATGCATATGTATAAGTGGCTCTTGATGCCATTGTAGGGGTTTTAACATGTTTATCAAAGCTTCATACAACATTATTTATATGAAAACGCAGCGGAATAATATTTTAAAACATGTTAAGATCTGATTATAAAACCCATTTTATAATAACCCCAAGCCATGGATCTTTATACATAATGCATACAAATGAAAGAACACTAGATAGTCAAGAAACTACAACCTTTGTAGCTTCCTAAATCCGAAAATAAGAAGATGAGGATGATGAGATTTGAGGCTGAAACTTCAAGCAAGAAATCCTCAAGAGGTTGTACCCCAAGCTTCTTCAAACACCTTCTTTGCTAGGTTATGCAACACCACCTTCAAGAACCCTCTTGAACTCTTGATTTTCAGCCAAGAACACTAAGATTAAAGGCTGAAAATCAGCCCCTTTCTTACTAAAAACCGTTTTCTAGAGAGAAGGTAGAGAGGATTTTTCTCTTTTGTTGTTATGTGTGTGTGAGAGAGTGAAAAATGCAAGAGTGAAGTCTTTAGTTAATTGCATGTCTTGGAACAACAAAAAGGGAATCCCAAGACTCAAGGGGTGGCCGAAAATTAGGCTCCCTTGGTCTTTCCCTCTTAATTCAAATTATTTAAAAAATATACTTGCATTCTACCCTTTTATAAAATTAAACTATTTAATTTTATAGAACTCACACACTATTATATGTCATTGTTTAACCAATTTAAGCAATGAAACAAATAATCCCATATGAATAAATTATATATATATATATATATAATCTTGTTCATTTACAAAAGCAATGATTTAGAAAAGCCGGTTTCTAAATTGGTGCTAATATTTAATTGTATGATCTTATCAACGAATAAATATTTATCGGTGTTTGTTTGGCTTGTTATTGGGTATGACCCGACTTGGATCATATCACACTAGCCACATCAATTTAATATGTATCTTGGGCAGATCAAATCTTTCACATCCCAGTGGAAATACCTGCTCCATGTGGTTATCCACATCTTGTCAAACAAGCATGGAGGGTGGGACCAGATTCCTAAGGATCTCTCCTTCATAGTGTATCGAATGGTTCAAGGGGTCAAGTTCAGGCACTCTCAGTTTGTTTACACAAATTAGCTTGCTAACTTGGACTCCTTAGAGTATTACATGTTTCCTAGATATGTTAAATATATTCTCAACTGTGAACTGGGTTCAACGTTGAGGGAAACGGGTAATATTCTTAAGTTGGGACAGATGAAGCCCGGCATCTTTAAAATCATGAAGAAGCCAACCGTAGGATTCTCAGGGGTAGAAACAGCCCTTGTCCCGAAAATGTTAGAGCTCATTGCTCAAGGTGACAACCTAGCAGCACAAGCTAGTGTTGAACCCACACCTTCTACCTCCCAACCACCCAAAAGACCACAAATCACCCTCACTTAACAAAGAAAATCCAAACGAAGTGGATACTAGAGCTCCCACTTCTTCTAAGGAGCAAACCACTCCCATCTTTTCAAGAATCAATGCAGAGGTTCCTCATGCTCAGCCTGATGAGCTCACAAGCCCAACTGCCTTAAGCCTTCACTCTGAGTCTCAACACTCAAGTGAACAACCTTCAGGGGACAGTTACCATCCCCAGCCTTTAGACTTAAATCAACCCATTCCCGACCTTGAATTCATACTAATGAAGACTTAGGTTTCACTGACTACCATGAGTCTCTCTACTCATCCCCCACTTAAAGAAAGATGAGTGCTTCTGAGTTCCCTATGTCTAGCCCACATCAGTCACCCATTACTGAGGTGGATCAACCTGAACCTGTTCTAGAGATCTATATGGAAGAGGCTCTCACTTCTGCAAATGATTACATCATTAAGACCTCAACCATGGCAACTCAGCCCATTGACACTTCAACTGAGGCTGTCAATGTGAAGAGGAAATCTAGCAGCCAAGAACCTGAAGCTGGTGGTGAGAGAGAGGATTTTGGTCCAATTATCTCATCCCCCAATGATTCTTATGATGAAGATGAGGGAAACTTGAGACTAAAGGTGCAAAAATTGTCAAAAACATCCACCTATTTAGTCTCTAAGGTTAGTCACCTTGAATTTTAGGTGACTACCCTGCATAACAGGGTCAATGATCAGCAACTTGAGATATCTTATCTCAGGAAAAAACTAGTTGGGAGACCTTTAAGGAGTGCTCAACCAGGAACACAAGAACCTATGAATGTGATTGACCTAACTCCTAGCTCATCTATGCAAGAGGGTGATGCTACTAAAAAGGGGGAGAAGTCATTACAGTCACAAAACCTAGGAGTTCTTCATGGAGTATGGACATTGAAGACTCACCATCCTCACTTTCAATTATGCATACTCAGCAACTTCCTCACGTTCACATTGATGTCAACTCTATAGACTTTTTCATTCGGAGTCTCTTTGAGGAAGCATTCCAAGGGCTATGTCATCTCCACCCCAAGGAACTTCAAATTACATCATTGGGTGGAGGTATGATGATAATAGAAAAGCCCTCATTCTTCAAAGAGTTCAAGTGCAGCAAGAGGTGTTCAACTTTCTAACCTTGAACTACTATGAAGGTCTTGACCTGATCAACATGCCACTTATCAACCCAAGTCAATCTAGACAAGCTGACAGGCTTGCACAAAGGATTCAAGACATAATTACTGAAGAGTTCAGTCTAAGAAGGAGACAAAGGCAACCAGGTAATGTCATTGGTCAACTGGATGTTGAGGCAGACCCTGAGATTAGCTTTAAAGGGAAAACCTTTGCTGAATGCCCAGTGATAGAGCTTGAGAGCCCTATCACACCAAAAACTACTTCTGAAATTCATTCCCTCAGTGAAACACCTGCTGGTGAAGGTGTATCACACCTCTCCCTAGCTAGAGCTTGGATGCTACACCAAGCAATGAAGGCTAAAGCTCTCTACACCCTGTGTCACAAAGGTCTGTGGGTGACAAAGGGAAAAGTATTCTAACTCCTGATGAGATTGAGGAGGATGAGAGAGAGAGGAAGAGGAAGCTAAGGGGAGAAAGTTCCTTTGGGTCTTCAGGCTTCATGCAAGCTACAATCTGGGCTGCCCCAAGACCAAACACTCAAGATGATGAGTTGAGGGTAGTCAGGATTACTTACCTGCAGGCCAGGAACTATGACATTGATGAGATTATATCTCTCACCTTAGAGGAACTAAATGAACTGGCTGACATGGAAGTGTCAAGAGAGATGAAGGAAGAAGAGGATGCAAGGCTACTTCTCCAAATCAAAGAGGAGAAGAGACAGAAAAGATTATACAAGCATGTTCCTACTCTCTCCCCAGTTCAAGATAGCCCTGTGCAAGAGACTATGGCAGTTACACAAGAACCTCAGGTAGACTAGGAAACAGATAGGCAAAATATGATCAACTACCTGAGTGCCACAGGTCACTACCAGGCATCTGCACTTCTTCCATTGTCCTTTGAGTACATTGAGTTTGAGTATCTCAAACAGCTTGAACTCAAGTACTCAAAGAACAAAAGACAACAAAAAGAAGGATGAGGGAGGAGGCTACAAAGTCAAGAGTCATTATCCAAAAGAGCATAAAGAAGTCTGCTGACAGACAAAGGATGATGAGCTTCTTGAAGCTGTATGGATTCTCCGGAAGGAGACTTGGCCCTATGTCTCTATCTACAATGGATGAGCAGATTAGGGTAGTCAAGCAGAAGATCAAAAGTGGAGGTCTAATTGACATACACTCCCCTCCAAGTCAAGCTCCTCCTTAAGTGGAGGTTAAGGTTGAACACCTGAGACAACACAAACTGGGCCTCCTGCTGAGCCTCAACAAGCTTCATCTTCTGATCCACAGCGGGGTCAAACTTCCTATCCTTCTGTACCTGTGAGGGAGGAACACCCAACTGAGAAAGATAAGACTGATCAATAAGGTGCTGCTAACCAGTCTTCTCAGTTAAAGTCCTCAAAAAGGAGGAAGAGGATGTCTTCTAAACCAAAGTCAAAGAAGAAGAAGAAGTCTGAATCATCCACCTCTATACCTCAGGCTGAGTCAGATTAACCTAAGGAAGTGCATGAAGAGGCAGCCCAATCAACTCCAATCCAAGTGGCTCCTCTTGCATCTGAAAGACCCATCTTATCATGGACCTTCACAGCTAATCCAGAAAGATGGCATATGATCAGAGATCAAGGTGGTGAAGATGTCTACACATGGAAAGACCTATTAAACCTACCTCTGCATGATCTCTTTGAGATGAGAAGATACTATGACAGTCTGAGTGATCCTGACCATCTAATGAAGAAGGGCATGGTCATCATCATTATGAGGATTGTCAAAAGCTGAAGATCTTCAAATGTTTTGGTAGTATCAGCCTAGGGGGAGTTTCTAAGGATTCCTATAAGTCTGATGCAGCCAAAATATCCAAAGTCTTTCTGTATGCATGCACTGAAGAACAGAAGTAGAAATGCTTTGGAAGTTTACACCTTGCATTATAAATATTCTAAGTGTGAAATCTTTTGAAGCCAAGACCAACATCTTCCGAAGCCAAAAATGAAGTCTTTTGAAGCTTCAAAGACAAAGTCTTCCGAAGCCAAAGAGTGAAGATAGATTTCTTTTGAAGACTTTTAGATACATGCTTTTATCTGATGTACTTTACCATAAAGCTAGACCACCTTTCTGCTGCAACTCTGATTAGCTACCAACTTACATGATGTGGTGAAAAGGTCCATGCTTTTGGTAACTGTACATTGAGGTCTTGAGTCTATGCTTTCTACTTTATGTACTTTTATCCTTTTTGTAATATATTAGGATGTGAGCTATGGCATGTCATAGTCACTAGTCAAAAGGCAATCTGCCTTTTGACTCTACATTTGATTTTGTTGTTGTCTAGTCTTATGTATCCAACTGGCCTTCAAAGTATGGCCGACTGTAGAATGTAGTATAAAGTATCTCAAGTACTTGTAACTTTTGATTGTATGCTTTGTAATATTTGTAAAAGAACTTGAGAAGCAATATACAACATTCTTGAAAACCAAATACTTCTGTTGTTAGCTATCTTGTTTTGTCTCATTTTTACTTGTGTTCATAGCATCTTTCATATAAGTTAACCAGTTCCTTATTTGATTTGTTAAGTAACCTAAGGAACTCTCCTCATTGTGTTGTTTTGTTGTAATTGCATATCTTTCACCGGTCCTGCATACCCCTATACTAGCATGGTAACTATTGTTGTATGAAAATTCTTTCAAAAGGCAAGTGTATATCCCAGTTACCACCAAAATCTAACGTACATGCTTGCAACATATCTTCCAATTTCTGGATTGTTTTCTCATATTGTCCATCTGTTTATGGGTGATATGTTGAACTCATATTTACTTGAGTTCCTAATGCTTTTTGTAAAGTATGCGAAAATCTTGAAGTAAATCTACTTTCTCTATTAGATATTATTAAAATTGGTATTCCATGTCTAGACACAATTTCTTTGATATAAATCCTTGCTAATTTCTCCATCTTATGATCTTCTATGATTGGCAAGAAGTGAGCTGACTTAGTCAACCTGTCAACTATAACCCATATTATCTCATACAACTTAAGGTTTTGGGTAACTTGGTTACAAAATCTATGGTAATCTGGTCCTACTTCCGCTCAGGGATTTCTGGTTGTTGCAAACATCATGAGCTTTTTTGATATTCAACCTTTACTCTTGAACAGATATCACACTGCTCTATAAATTGTGCAACAGATTTCTTCATACCTAGCCACCAATACTGGTCTCTCAAATCTTTGTACATTTTATTGTTTCCTGGATGTACTGAATATCTTGAATTATTGCTTCCTTTAGAATAGCTTCTCGAAGCATGTCATTATTAGGGATCCAAATTCTTCCTCTAAATCTTAGGATTCCATCTGAAGTAGCTCTTAGTTGTTCGTTCTGCCCTATCACACCTCTCAATTCATCTTTTTGTTGGGATTCTCGAAATTGACTTACTTAATTCGAGTGGAATTCCAACCTCATAGCATGAACTCGTAATGGCTTAATTCTTTCTTTCCTACTTAAAGCAGCTACCACTACATTTTCTTTCCTAGGTGTTATTTGATTACACAATCATAATCATTTAATAACTCCACCCATCTTCTCTGGCTCATATTCAACATCTTTTGATAAAATATGTGTTGCCAACTTTTATGATCTGTATAAACTATGCCCTTAGTTCCATATAGATAATGTCTTCAAATCTTAAGTGTAAATACTACTACTCCTAATTCCAAGTCATAAGCAGTATAATTCTTTTCATTTCCTCGGAGTTGTCTAGACGCATATGCAATTACTTTATCTCATTGCATTAAAACACATTCGTAACCTTGATGTGATGCATCATAGTATACTACAAAATCATCTGTACCATTTGGAAGAGTTAAAATAGGAGCAATGTATAACTTTTTTTTCAAGAGTTCAAATGCAATATTCTTTCTTTCTCCCCAAACATATGGCTTATCTTTTTGAGTCAATTCTATCAGAGGTTAAGCTATTTTTGAGAAATTTTCTATAAACATTCTCTAATAACCTGCCAAACCTAATAATGACGTACTTCGGTTAGTGTGTTCGGAGCTTCCCACTTCTTAATTGCTTTGATTTTTGTTGGGTCGACCTGAATTCCTTCTTGGTTAATCACATGTCCTAAGAATTATACTTCTTTTTTCCAGAATTCACACTTTGAGAATTTGGCATATAGTTCTTCTTTTCAAAGTAACTCTAAAGTTAGCGTTAGGTGCTTTTCATGTTCTTCCTTACTTTTAAAATAGATTAAGATGTCATCTATAAAGACTATGACAAATTTATCAAGTAAGGTTTGCATGCTCTATTCATTAGATCCATAAATATTATTGGGGCATTAGTTAACCCAAATGGCCTTACAAGGAACTCGTAATGATCATATCAAGTTCTAAATGCAGTTTTAGGTATATCCTCCTCTCGCACCCTTAACTGGTGATATCCTGACCTTAAGTCAATTTTCGAAAAGTAACTAGATCATTGCTACTGATCAAATAGGTCATCTATTCTAGGAAGAGGATATCAATTCTTAATAGTTACTTTATTGAGCTCTCTATAATCAATGCACATCTTAAAGGTTTCATCTTTCTTCTTCACGAATAAAACTGGAGCTCTCTAACGTGAGACGCTAGGACGTATAAATCCCTTATCCAATTGCTCCATGAGTTGACTTATTAACATTTTCATCTCTGTTGGCTCCAAACGATACGGAGACTTGGCAATAGGTGCAGTCCTTGGTACTTATTCAATTTTGAATTCTACTTGATGAGGGGGCGGCAATCCATGTAATTCCTCAGGATATACTTCTGGGTATTCTCTAACAATAGGAAGATCTTCCAATTTCCTCTTAACGGGTTTCGTATCAACCACATGGCTAGAAATGCTAAACATTTCTTTTTCAAATATTACTAAGCTTTCATACAAGAGATTGTTGGTCCATTTGATCGATACACAATGCAAATGATTCATAAAATGTACATATTCTACTGATCAAACATCAATAACACAATCAACCCAATGATCAAGTTTCAAATGTATTCGATAATCATCAAAACACACACAATAATGAAGAACAAAGGCTCAAGATTAATTCAATAAGCTTCCAGCCAACAAAATGGAATTGAAACAAAGATGTTTTCTTATCAGGGTTCTGCAAAAACTTGCTTACAATGAGAGAAACATTTCTATATATAAGCAGACATAGTTTCACTAACAGTTTCACTGTCTACTAGCCCAGACCAAGTTTCTCCCAGCGACGAAACACAGTTTTGGCGGGTTAACTAGGTCAGTTGATAGTTTCGCTCATAGTTTCGCTGGGCTACAAAACATACAAAAAAAATACAAATAACAAACTAAGTAAGCTAACATAAAACCAATCTTGATAAGCAAAATAGATACAATCTAAGGTGAGTCCAACCTAATCTTGATATTCAATACTCCCCCAAGGTTGGACCTCACCTACGAGATTTTCTAATTCAGCTCCGACGACACCTGCTTCTTCTGTAGCTTTTCTAGATATCTCCTCTCTAGCTCCAGTTGTAATTGCTTCCTCTCCATGTGCACTAGCTCATGCAAATTGTCTATTAAGCTCCTATACTTCCATCCTTACTTCATCAGCTTGATAAACCTTTTCAGCAAGCTCCCTGACTTCGGCTATCACTCCCCGAGTTTTGTTAGAAACCTTCATAAACAGGCTTGCTTCAGTTCTTGTTTCAGCTCCAGCTCCAAGTTTGACGTGGTTCTCACACAGAACCATCAAATCTTCATCACAGAACGTGAAGACCTCCATAGGATCAAATAGTTTTATCTCAGGTTCATCCTTTACTCGGATCACTGCTTCCCCAGTGTTGTCATAGAACCATTTCTCAAATTTCTACAGCCTTAGGGAAGTGGATCAGGTAATCTCACCCTGTTAAAAGTCTTTGATGGCTTTAATCTCCAACAACCGGCGGAGAGTACCTCAGTATACGATTGCGTACAGTAACTGGGAGTCCTATTACACCTAAGGCCAACTTCAATTCACCAAAGCAAGGTTCTCCTTTTTCCCGTCATCCAGTCCTTATCTATCTTTGATCTCCTCCTCTCAGCCTTCATAAATCCAAAAGATTCAGAATTATCATTCAGCCCCCTTTTGATTTTCTCTTCAAGCAACTTAGCCCTCTCACGTAAGTTTGAATCTATCAAAGGAATCCCAGCCAATCTCTTCAAGACCCATTTAGGCAATGTCTTGAATGCCTTCCTCTTGTGCAGATACAAGATTCCTCCACCCCTTCTCTTTATCAGGAACATCTTTAAACTCACGTTATATTTCCAACTGATGATCCTTTTATCTAACTCATTTTTGCTTGGCTCTTGAATGTTTTGAAATAAAGCATTCAGTTGTTCTTGTTCTTTCTCTTTAGCAAACCGTTATTCTTTATCCATTTTAAAAACATCTCCTTCATTTGAGCCTTTCTTAGCCACATATGCAGGATCGGGTTATGTCACTTAAAAACTTTGCAGGACCGTTGAAAGGTATGCACTTACAAGACAACAACACAATAAGGAGAGTTGCTTAGAACACTTAACAGATCAAATAGGGAACTGGTTAACTTGTTAATGAAAGATGCTAAAAACACAAGTAAAAGTGAGACAGAACAAGATTACTAAACAACACAAGTATTTGGTTTTCAAGAATGTTGTATATTGCTTCTCAAGTTCTATTACAAGTTACAAAGCATCGATAGAAAGTTACAAGTACTTGAGATACTTTATACTACATCCTACAGCCAGCCATACTTTGATGGCCAGTTGGATACAATTGACTAGACAACTACAAATTCAAACGTAGAGTCAAAAGGCATATCTGCCTTTTGACTTGTGACTATGACATGCCATAGCTCACATCCTAATATATTACAAAAAGGATAAAAGTACATAAAGTAGAAAGCATGGACTCAAGACCTCAATGTACATTTACAAAAAGTATGGACCTTTCACCAACTCATGTAAGTTAGTGACTTTACAGAGTTGCAGCGGAAAGGTGGTCCAACTTTATGGTAAAGTATATTAGATAAAGGCATATCTCTAAAAGTATTCGAAAGAAATCTGTCTTCACTCTTTGGCTTCGAAAGACTTTGTGTTTAAAGCTTCGGAAGACTTCACTTTTGGCTTCAGAAGATGTTGGTCTTGGCTTCGGAAAATTTTACACTTAGAATATTTCTAGTGCATGGTGTAAAACCTCTGAAGCATTTATACTTCAGTTCTTTAGTGCATGCTTGCAGAGAGACTTTGGATGTTTTGGCTGCATCAGACTTATAGGAATCCTTACAAACTCCCCTAGTCTGATGCTACCAAAAAAACTTAGAAGATCTTCAGATGTTTGTAGTCTTCAGCACAATGATGACCATACCCTTCTTCATCAGATGGTCAGGATCATTCAGACTCTCATAATATCTTCTCATCTCAAATATATCATGTAGAGGTAAGTTGATTATGTCTTTCCATGTGTAGACGTTCTCAACACCTTGATCTCTGATCACGTGCCATCTCTCTAGATTAGTAGTGAAGGTCCAGGATAATATGGGTGTCTCAGCTGCAAGAGAAGCCACTAGAATTGGAGTTGATTGGGCTGCCTCTTCATGCACTTCCTCAGGTTGATCTGACTCAGCCTGAGGTGTAGAGGTGGATGATTCAGGCTTCTTCTTCTTAGACTTTGGTTTGGAAGCCATCCTCTTCTTCCTCTTAGAAGACTTTAACTGAGAAGACTGGTCTGCAGCACCTTGTTGATCATCCTTGTCTTTCTCAGTTGGCTGTTCCTCCCTCACAGGTTCAGAAGGAGAGGGAATTTGACCCTGCTATGGATCAGAAGATTAAGCTTGCTGAGGCTCAGCAGGAAGTCCGAGTTATGTTGTCTCAGGTTGTTCAACCTTAACCTCCACTTTAGGTAGGATTTGACTTGGAGGAGAGTATAAGTCAATCAGCTCTCCACTCTTGATCTTCTACTTGATTACCCTGATATGCTCATCCATTGTGGATAGAGACATAGGGCCAAGTCTCCTTCCGGAGAATCCATACAGCTTCAAGAAGCTCATCATCCTTTGTCTGTTAGCAGACTTCTTCATACTCTTTTGGATGATAGCTCTTGACTTCGCAGCATCTTCCCTCATCTTTCTTTTTGTTGCCTTTTGTTCTTTGAGCACTTGAAGTTCAAGCTGTTTGAGATACTCAAACTCAATGTACTCAAAGGACAAGTGAAGAATGCAGATGCCTGGTAGAGACCTGTGGCACTCAGGTAGTTGATCATGTTTGGCCTATTTGTTTCCTTGTCTACCTGAGGTTCTTGTGTAGCAGCCACATCCTCTTGCACAGGACTTTCCTGAACTGGGGAGAGAGTTAGAGCATGCTTGTATAATCTTTTTTTGTCTCTTCTCTTCTTTGAATTGGAGAAGTAATCTTGCATCCTCTGCTTCCTTCATCTCTCTTAACACTTTCATGTTAGCCAGTTCAGTTAATTGCTCCAAGGGGAGAGATATAATCTCATCTATTTCATAGTTCCTGGTCTGCAGGTAAGTAATCCTGACTGCCCTCAACTCATCTTCTTGAGTGTTTGGTCAGGGGGAAGCCCTGATTGCAGCTTGCATAAAGCCTGAAGACCCAAAGGAACTTTCTCCCTTTAGCTTCCTCTTCCTCTCTCTCCTCCTCCTCAATCTCCTTAGGAGTCAAAATCCTTTTCCCTTTGTCACCCATAGACCTTTGTGACTCAGGGTGGATAGAGGTTTGGCCTTCATTGCTTGGTGTACCATCCAATCTCTGGCTAGAGAGAGGTTGTGAGACACCTTCACCAGCAGGTGTTTCACTGAGGGAATGAATTTCTGAAGCAGTTGTTGGTGTGACAGGGCTCTCAGGCTCTATCACCGGGCCTTCAGCCAAGGTTTTCCCTTTAAAGCTAATCTCAGGGTCTGCCTCAGCATCCAGTTGACCAATGACATTACCTGATTGCCTTTGTCTCCTTCTAAGGTTGAACTCTTCAGTAATTCTGTCTTGAATCCTCAGTGCTAACCTGTCAGCTTGTCTTGATTTGCATGGGTTGACAAGTGGCATGTTGATCAGGTCAAGACCTTCATAGTAGTCCGAAGTCTAAAAATTGAACACTTCTTGCTGCCCTTGAACTTTGTGAAGAATGAGGGCTCTTCTATCAGTATCATACCTCCACCCAATAATGTAGTTTGAAGTTCCTTGAGGTGGAGATGACACAGCCCTTGGAATGCCTTCCTCAAAGAGACTCCTAATGACAGAGTCTATTATGTCCACATTAATGTGAACTTTAAGAAGTTGCTGAGAATGCACAGTTGCAAGTGAGGATGGAGAATCATCAATGTCCATATTCCCTGAAGAACTTCCAGGTTCTGTGACTGTAATGACTTTCTCCCCCTTTTTCGTAGCATCACCCTGTTGCATAGGTGAGCTAGAGATTAGGTCAGTCACATTCATAGGTTCTTGTGTTCCTGGTTGAGCTCTTCTTATAGGTCTCCCAGCTAGTTTTTCCCTGAGATAAGATATCTCAAGTTGCTGATCATTGACCCTATTATGCAGGGTAGTCACCTGAGATTTAAGTTGACTAACCTTAGAGACTAAATAGGAGCATGTTTTTGACAGTTTTTGCACCTTTAGTCTCAGATTGGCATCTTCTTCATCAGAAGAATCATTGGGGGATGAGATGATTGGACCGAAGTCTTCTCTCTCACCACCAGCCTCATGTTCTTGGCTGCTGGATTTCCTCTACACATTGACATCCTAAATTGAGGTGTCAATGGGCTGAGTTGCCATGGTTGAGGTCTTAATGATGTAATCACTTGCACAAGTGAGAGCCTTTTTCATATGGATATCCTGAACAGGTTCAGAAGTATCCACCTCCGTTATGGGTGACTGATGTGGGCTAGACAAAGGAGACTCAGGAGTACTCATCTCTCTTTGAGTAGGGAAAGAGTAGAGAGACTCAATGTACCCACTAAAACCTAAGTCTTCATAAGTATAGAATGAGAAGTTGGGAATGGGTTGATTTAAGTCTAATGGATGGGGATGGTAACTATCCCCTGAAGGTTGTTCACTTGAGTGTTGAGACTCAGAGTGCAGGCTTAAGGCAGTTGGGCTTTGAGGAACCTCAGCCCTGATTGTTGAAGAGATGGGAGTGGTTTGCTCCTCAGGGGAAGTGGGAGCTCTAGTGTTCACTTCCTCCTGTATGGGTGAGTATATAGGGCCCTGCACAGACTCAATAGCTTGAGCAGGGGTTTGTTTGGATTTTCTTTGGTAGGTGAGGGTGACTTGGGGCCTTTTTGGTGGTTGAGAGGTAGAAGGTGTGGGTTCAAAACTAGCTTGTATTGCTAGGTTATCACCTTGAGCAAAGAGCTCTAACATTTTTGGGACTAGGGCTGTTTCTATCACTGAGAAGCCACAACTGGCTTCTTCATAATTTTAAAGATGTCGGGCTTCATCTGTCCCAATTTAAGAATATTATCTGGTTCCCTCAACTGTGAGCCCATTTCACAGTTGAGAATGTATTGAACATATCTAGGAAACATATAATACTCTAAGGAGTCCAAGTTAACAAGGAAATTTGTATAAACAAATTGAGAGTATCTGAACTTGACTCCTTGAACCATTCCATGTACTATGAAGGAGAGATCCTCAGGAATCTGGTCCCACCCTCCAGGCTTGTTTAACAAGTTTTGGATAACCACATGAAGCAGGTATTTCCACTGGGATGAGACCTTCCATCTCCTGAAGGTCTTTATAGAGAAATCTCCCTCATAGTTCATCCGCTCAAAGGAATGATTTACAGCTTTCTTTGGAAGGACAACTCACCTTCTTCATCATCCAGTTGCAAATGAGTGTGTATGATGGCCGGAGTGATGAAGATTGTCCTCCCTTGCACTGTGGCAGATAGTGCCTTCTCCCCATCCATAATGACCTCTTTGCAGGTCTTCCAAAATTGAAGTAGATGATCCTCATAGAGAGTAGGATCAATGGTTAGGGAGGTAGAGTAGTTTGATAGAGCTAAGAAACGGCAAATCTCCGAGAAACTTTCATCTTTCTCAGAGCTTAACAGAGCAACTTGGTTATGTTGCCTGTGAAGTTGCATGGAGAAATCTAGGTTGTTTCTGAAGTTTAGGTTGGCCATTTTAGAATCTTAAGGAAGAAGAAAGATGAAGAATAAAAGGCGGTTTGGGAGAATTTAGGTTTAAGGAATAGTGTAATTGAGGAAGATAGTGAAAGAGCGGGGAAACCGTTGGGCATTTATGTGAAGAGGATTTGAGACAAAGTTAATGAAAGAGGATAAACTTTGAAATCCGGATGTCGGTCCCACCTCTGAAAAGTAGTTTACTTTTGCCCAAAAAGTAGTTTTCTTGGAAGTCGAGACATCTTCTGAAGGTTATTTGCTTTGGAAGTTCTGAAGAAAAAGCTTCCGAATGCAAATTGGCTTCGGAAGAGATTTCAAAGGTTTTTGAGAATTTTGCTTCGGAAGAGAATTTTACACTCAGAGGTTTTTATTCTAAGAAGAATAAATACTTCCGAAGGCAAAGTGCTTTCGAAAGAAACTTGTTCTTTGAAAACATACAAAGTACTTAAGTTGATTTTAAGCTTCGGAAGATATTTCAGAAATTTCTTCCGAAGGTAAAATCACTGAAGCAATTATTTGTTTACTAAGATATGAACTTCTTCCGAAGGTAATTTTGAATCTTCCGAAGAGATCAAGATTTTCAAAAATCTAAGAAAAGTCTTTTGAAAAGATTTTCTTCCAAAGAAAACAAGGGCTTATGAAGGTGATATAATAGACAACTTAGGACACACATGTTTTAGAAATAAATATGATTAAGTTTTAAGAAAAGCTATTCAAAGTTAATCATCCCAATAGCTGATACAAGATATTTAAATATATGCTCATCAAAAGCTTTGGTGAACAGATTAGCATATTGTTCATTTGTGTTAACTTCGACTAGTTTGATTAATCCCTTTTCAAAGTTATCTCTAATCAAATGATACATGATATTAATATGCTTTGTCCTTGAGTGCTGCACAGGATTCTCTGTGATGGAAATAGCACTATTGTTGTCTATGTGGGTGGGAGTCTCTTTAAAGTTAAATCCATAGTCCAGCATCTGATTTTGAATCCAAAGCACTTGAGCACAGCAACTTGCAGCAGAAATGTATTCAGCCTCAGCAGTTGATGCAGACACACAGGATTGTTTCTTGCATTGCCAGGAGACTACTCTTCCACCAAGAAATTGACATCCCCCTAATGTAGACTTTGTAGTTATGTTGCAACCACCATAGTCACTATCTGTATACGCATACAGATTAAAGTCAGAGTTCTTTGGATACCAAAGGCCAAGTGATGGAGCACCTTTGAGATATCTTAAAATTCTTTTGACAGTGACCAGGTGTGACATCTTGGGGTTGGCTTGATATCTTGCACAAATGCATGTAGCAAACATGATATCTAGCCTGCTAGCTGTGAGGTACATAAGAGACCCAATCATTGCCCTGTAGAGATGTTCATCAACACACTCCCCCTCAAGATCAGGTCCATGGTAGTGATTTCTGGCTATGGGTGTCTTAGCAACCTTACAATCAGTCATGTTAAACCTTTTAAGTATGTCATGTACATACTTTGGCTGACTTATGAAGATGCCATTGTCAACTTGCTTCACTTGAATTCCTAGAAAGAAATTGAGTTCCCCCATGGCACTCATTTCAAACCTGTCCTTCATTAGCTTCTCAAAGTCTTTTTAGAGCTTTGGATTAGTTGACCCAAAGATAATGTCATCCATATATACTTGAACTAGCATTATGTCATTTCTTGTTCCTTTGATGAAGAGAGTTCCATCTATAGTACCTTTTTTGTAGCCATGTTGATAGAGATACTGAGATAGAGTCTCATACCACTTTTTTGGTGCTTGGTGCAGCCCATAGAGAGCTTTATCAAGCCTGCAGACATAATCAGGATGATCAGGATCTGCGAACCCAGGTGGTTGTCTGACATACACCTCTTCATCAATCACCCCATAAAGAAAAGCACACTTGACATCAAGTTGGTAGACCTTGAAATTCTTTGATGCAGCAAAAGCTAGGAATATTCTGACAGCTGTGTAGTCAATTCCTTCTTTTTTCCTTGAACAACTAGTCTTGCCTTGTTTTTTATGACAAGTCCTTTATCATCCTTCTTGTTTCTAAAAACCCATTTGGTTCCTATGGTAGTTTTACCTTAAGGAAGAGGACATAGGTTCCAAACCTTTTGCCTTTTGAATTGAAGCAGCTCCTCTTGCATAGCTTCAATCCAACTTCCATCCTTTAGAGCCTCATCAATTTTATTTGGCTCTATCTGAGACAAGAAACAAGAGTGAAGACAAACATTTGCTTTATGGGTTTGTCCTCTTGTTCTCACCCCTGAATCAACATCTCCAATGATGTTTGTGGTAGGGGGAGACTTGTGGATCCTTAGCTGAGGGATCACAACAAGTTGCTTAGACAGATCTAGATTTGAAATTTTTGATCTGGCAAAGAAGATTCACCCTCCACATCACCACACTTATCAAGATTGACTTGATCCAATGAGTGTGTGACATCATTGATGTTGTCTTCAATGCAGTGGTTATCAGCATCAAGAAATTCTTGATCACTTTCACCACCACCATTTTCTCCAACATTTGAAGCTCCTTCTTCTGAGTTTTGTGCCTCTAAGCTGGAATTTGAAGGCACCCCAGAAGCATCAGCAGGATTTGTCATTGATGTGCTGGTAGAAGCTTCATTTGCAGGAATAGTTACCACTGGAGCTGAAGATGTGTAACTTAAAGGTCTTGTGAGCTCAAATCTTGGGTCAGGATCACCTGTTGGTAATATATCTGTAGATCCTTAAACATTCTTACAAGATTTGTTAAAACAGTTGGTAACTAAATCAAGATCAAATAGACAATCCGGACCAGAACCTTTCACACTGGGAGTGTGCTCATTGAAATTCACATTGGCTGACTCCTTAATTACTCTAGTTCTGAGATTGTATACTCTATAAGCTTTAGCTTGAGATGGTGCAAGGACATCCAAATGACCTGAGAAAGCCAATGAAGGGTTTTCTCTTGTGCCATAGTTCATAAGGAGTCTTATCATGTGTCTTAACCACTAAAACTCTGTTTTGCGCATAGCAAGCACTGTTCACTGCCTCTGCCCAGAAGGTGATCGGCAGTTTAGAGTCAGACAACATAGTTCTTGCAGCTTCAATTAGTGTCATGTTTCTCCTCTCAGCAACACCATTTTGCTGAGGAGTCCTGGGAGCACAATATTGTCTTGTAATACCTTTTTCATCACAAAATGTACCAAGGATTTGATCCTTGAATTCAGTTCCTTGATCACATCTTATGGTTTTGACCTTGTGATCACATTGATTCTCAATCTTTAAGATGAAATTCTTCAGAATCTCAAGAGTCTCATCCTTAGTTCTAAGAAAGAAGACCCAAGTGAATCTTGTAAAATCATCTGTGATCACCAAACAATAAGAGGTCCTTCCTAGACTCATTACACTAGTGGGGCCAAAGAGATCCATATGTAATAAGTGTAGGGGATTAATGATGGAGTTTCTTTCCTTTGGCTTGTGAGATACCTTGTGTTGCTTCCCTTTTAGGCATGCAACACAGTGGTCATCACTTGTAAACTCTTTCTTTGGTATTCTAGTTACCAAATTATTTTTAATTCATTTATTCATGTTTTTAAAGTTTACATGACACATTCTTTTATGCCAGAGGAAATATTCATCATTATTTGCTTTAGATAGAAAGCATGAAACTTCTCCTGAGGGAGATGTTTCTTAAAAGTCCATCTTGTACATGTTCCCTTTCCTGGGGGCTCTGAGCAAGATGTGCTCATGAGGAGTGACCACCCTGGGCCTGAGAACAATGCACTCATACTCAGTAAAGAGCATGTTATGACTCTGATCACAAAATTGGGATACACTCAGAAGATTGTACACAAGCTCCTTGACAAAGTTGACCTTCTCAACGCTGAGCTTACCATTTGTGACCTTGCCCCTTCCAGTAATGTAACCTCCTGCATCTCCTCCAAAAGCAACTAGTCCTCCATCAATTCTTTCAAACTTTTGGAGTAGTGACCTATTGCCTGTCATGTGCCTGGAACAGCCACAATCAATGATCCATACATTTATGTTTGTCTTGAGCTGTCCCTGCACAAAAGAGATGATTAGTTACATTTGGAAACCAAAACCTCATTGGTATTGGGCTCATCAAAAGAAGTTGAAGACAATGCAACAGTAATTGATCCTATAGTCATGTTAGAAGGATCACTTGCTGATGTTAATGAAGAACTTTCAGCCACTTGGTCTTTCTTTGACTTCCATACCACCTTTGGAAGCTTAGACTTGACCTTCAAAACTTCAAAAGTTTTGATAACTTCAGAAGTTTTGATGAGTGGCCCTTCGGAAGATCTTGCTTTCACTGCAGCAGGCTTCAGTGCTTCGAAAGTATTCCATTCTTTCGAGACCAAATTTTCTTCCGAAGGCAAGTTCCCACTTGTCTTCTTCTTCATTTTGGAGCTTCCGAAGGAAATAGATTTTCCTTCCGAAGCTTGCTTCTTCTTCTCTAAACTCTTAGAAGTTTCTTTCTTGGTCATGTGAATAGTACTCTTTGGATTGTAGACACAATCCTTAGCAAGATGAGAAGTACTCCCACACATAACACATTCCATTTTCTTCCTTCTAGGAGTTCTTCTTTGTGAACAAGGCTAAACTTGATCACTTTCCTTCTCCATCTTCATCTTTGCAGATGCTATGGCAATTCTTGTGGGGTTAGAACTACCTTTGGAGCTGGATGGTTCAGGTTGTACAGCAGCAATGCACAACTGATCAGCATTCTTCTTGATGATGGGATGATTTGGACATGAACTAGAACTCTTGTTGATGGAGTTCAAGTTTGTGTCTTCAGCCTTTACCACTTCAAATCCTGCAGAGATGAAGACTTGTTTTTGTGCAGAATTGAAGGTAGCCTTGATCTCTTGAGCCTTTTTGGACTTTCTTTTGGCCTTTCTGATCAAGTTCTTTCTTCTTTACTTGGTCATCCCAATAGCTTTGCTCTCCTCAGAGGGATGGTGACCCTTCTTAGAATGCTCTTCTTCACTCTTCTCAGAGCAATTCTCCACCATCTCCTCTTCATCCTCTTCAGTCATAGGATCTATAAGGGGAAGCTCATCTTCACAAGTTCCACACCTAGGAGATCTTACAGATAAGATTGTGTTTGGAGGAGCTATCTCACAAGATCCTTGTCCCTGCTTGTTTTGATAACAAACTTTTGCGTGCAAGGATGAGGATATTATGTTCTTGAAGGTCTCTTCTTCAAGAACACATTTTTCTGCCTTGGCTTTGCTGATCACAAGCTCAGCCTAGCATTCAGTTAATGTAGTAATAAGATCTTTGATCTGAGTCATGTAGTTTGTATGCTCATGTTTAAGAATTGAAATGGTTTTCTCTAAGTCCTCTATCTTTAGTTTATAATCATTTTCAGCTCTTTTAAAATCAGCTTTTAAAATATTTAAGAACTCAAGGTCAGATCTCATTTCTAAATTATAGGACCTGTATCTATTAACTTTAGCAATGCATTCAGGAGTACAAAGATGTTCCAATACCTTGGCTTCATGGTGGTCTGCCATGAGTGCTTGGTTTGGAGATGCATCTTCTACTTGAAAGCTCCAGTTAAAGCCTCCTTCTCTAACAGCAACTTCAGCTTGCTGCTTTGGCTTCTCATTTTGGGGGGCTTTCTCAGTGTAGTTTGGTCTGGTTTGTGCTTGGCCACCATTTGTCCTTGGTGCCTTACACTCTCTTGCAAAGTGTCCCATCTGCTTACAGTTGTAACACTTTACTTTGCTTTTGTCCAGCCCAAATTTTCCACTAGCTGCATTGCTTAGAAACTTTCTCCATGTCCTTTTGTAGAGCTTCTTGGCTCTGTGAGTGAGAAGAGCCATCTGCTGGACTATCTCCATGTACTCCAGATTATCTGGATGGATACAGTCCAAATCTTCAAGAGTGAAGAGAAAGTTGCTTGAAGTTTCATCAGCATAGGCAAAGGCATGAGAAGAACTTGTCTCTTGGAAAGGACTTCCTTGAGAGTAGCTTTCCCTTTGAGTCTCTGGGAAGGTGATGAAAGGGCCTTTTTGTGAGTTGTCAGTGAAGCATATAAGATGATGTTGTGGTTCAATGCTTTCCCTTTCAACCACATGGAGGGCTGAACTCAGTTGATTGCTGGAGTTACCAGATGAGTTTTGCATGTTCATCTCCATCTGGTAGCCACTAAGAATACCATACAACTCTATGAGAGTAAGAGTCTTAAGGTTCTCAGTCCTCTTGATAACAACACAATAATTTGTCCATTGTCTAGGAAGAGAGGACATAAACTTCCTTACAATGTCCCTGTTCTCAAGAGTTACTCCAACATCCATCAGAGTATCCACAATCTCAACATACCTGAAGTATTGTTGAGTCATGGTTTCACCTACCTTGAAGGTGAAGTTTTCAAACTGCTGCTTCAGGAGATCCTTCTTGTTCTCCTTTGCTTCAGTAAACCCCTCATACACCAGCTTTCGTGCTTGGCAGTTTTGCACTTCTTGAAGCCTCTGTAGATGGAGTTTGGAAGAGCAGTTTGTAGGGTTGTCATAGCTTTTTGATCAATCTTTATTCTTTCTCTATCTGCTTCAGAGTAATCAGCCACAGCTTTGGGAATCATACCACCACCAGTAGTAGAAGTGGTGCTTGGTATGTAAGGTCCTTCAACAACAGAGTCCCACATTCTGGAGTCTTGAGGCTTGATGAAGCCTTCCATTCTTTGACACCAAGTATCAAAGTCTTCAGGAGTGATCAGTGGAGACATTGTCATAGTTCTAGTTTCAATATCAACTTTGGTTATAGTTGTCATTTGAGTTGTTAAGTATTTTGTGTGTGTGAGGGATCTTAAGATGGTGAGATCTTTGTAACACACGGAAATTTTCTTTGAAGCCGACGAAAGAAGAAAAAGAAATAAAATCCAAAGTTGAGGGATCAAACTTGCCAAAACGGGAAAAGGTTGAATGGGTGGGAGTATAAAAGGAGGAGGGCAGCCTACACCCTCCCCCATACTCATTCATTTTCGGCCCTAGAGAGAAAGGAGGAAGAAAAGTGATCTCGAGCTTGGTTCGGGTGGATTCGAGCGTGAAAGTTGAAGTGTAGCGTGTTGATTCGAAGCTCTTGTCGTTGTGGTAGTTTGTGTGAGTTCTAGGACCCCTCTTTTACATTTTTCAAACGATTTTGGGGCTGGAACACATCAAAAACCTGTTTTTGAAAAGTTGTGTGTTGAACCCGTTTGTATGTGTATGTGTATGCGTTTGATGCGGGTGGGGTTCAGTTTCGGGCTTGTGTGTGCTTGAATGGTGTTGTTGTAGGTGTTTCTAAGGTTTAGGATGGTTGATTTGGGCTAAAATCGAGTTTGGAAGAGCTTGGAGGCCGAAAAGGGCAGTTTGCGTTCGGTTGAACTGCATTCTGCATCAGCTAGGGCTAGGCGACCGACTGGAGGGCGATTGGAGGCCACACGGCCGATTGGAGTGCGACTAAGGTCCATGCGCATGATTGCCATGCAGCTGAGGTCCATACGCATGATAGTCATGCAACTAAAGTTCATGTGCCTGTAAGGCATGCGATTGAAGGTCATGCAACTGAGGTTCATTCGCACGAAGGTTATGCGACTGAGGTCCATGCGCCTGGAGGCCATGCGACTGAGGTTCATTCGCACGAAAGGTATGCAACTGAAGCCCATGCGCATGAAATCATGCGACTGAAGGCCATACGCATGAAAGTTATACGACTGAGAGTCCATACGCATAGATGTCCATTCGCCCATAGGTCCATTCGCATAGGGTTCATTCGCCTGATGTCCATTCGCCTAAGTGTTCAGTCGCCTGGAAGGCCATGCGACTGGAGGGTGTCCATACGCCCAAGTAGGGCTCTTACGCCCGAAAGAACAACGGTTTATTTTATGACTTTCGAGGAAAGTGCAGATGTGGGTTTTGACTAGGGAGGTTCTCGGAGGTTCGTGTAAGTTGACTTTTGAGGTCACAGACGTTGATGGGCATGTTATGATGATGTTATGTATGATGTTATGTATGATTTTATGTGTGATGTTATGCATGATGGTGCTTGTGATATATAGTATGTATGATGTATGTTATGTATGTATGATGATGCCTGTATGGTGATGTTGTATGTTTATGTTTATGCTCCTTAATATGTGTGGTTATTTTCCCGTGGCTTTACGTCGAATGTTAATGAATAAATGAAAGTATTATGTAACATAAAGTGGAAGTTAATGAAAAGAGGAACATGATGAATAAATGCATGCATTAACGAACGAATAAAAGTATGCAAGGCTTGCAAGCAAAATGTACAGAGGTGCATGGCTCTAAAATGCCGTAAGCTCAACTGCGTATGGTTTAGATAACCCTTAAGGATACACGTAGGGGTTCCAGTCTTTGTGACTGACCAACGTTGTGGTACATGGAGTATAGTGATTACTCACCTCGGTGCTAGTGCCAGGCTATGTGCAGTGTGGAATTCATTTATGAACTTCGGCCCAGTACTCGAGTTATGCATATCGTTGGGGGTGGAGTAGTGATTAGTCACCTCAGTGCTGGTGCTAGGCTATGTGCAGTGTGGAAGATATTTATGATCTTCAACCCAGTACTCAAGTTATGCATATCGTTGGGGGTGTAGTATGCGACTGAAGGCCATACGCATGAAAGCTATACGACTGAGAGTCCATACGCATAGATGTCCATTCGCCCATAGGTCCATTCGCATAGGGTTCATTCGCCTGATGTCCATTCGCCTAAGTGTTCAGTCGCCTGGAAGGCCATGCAACTGGAGGGTGTCCATACGCCCAAGTAGGGCTCTTACGCCCGAAAGAACAATGGTTTATTTTATGACTTTCGAGGAAAGTGCAGATGTGGGTTTTGACTAGGGAGGTTCTCGGAGGTTCGTGTAAGTTGACTTTTGAGGTCACAGACGTTGATGGGCATGTTATGATGATGTTATGTATGATGTTATGTATGATGTTATGTGTGATGTTATGCATGATAGTGCGTGTGATATATAGTATGTATGATGTATGTTATGTATGTATGATGATGCCTGTATGGTGATGCTGTATGTTTATGTTTATGTTCCTTAATATGTGTTGTTATTTTCCCGTGGCTTTACGTCGAATGTTAATGAATAAATGAAAGTATTATGTAACATAAAGTGGAAGTTAATGAAAAGAGGAACATGATGTATAAATGCATGCATTAACGAACGAATAAAAGTATGAAAGGCTTGCAAGCAAAATGTACAGAGGTGCACGACTCTAAAATGTCGTAAGCTCAACTGCGTATGGTTTAGCTAACCCTTAAGGATACACGTAGGGGTTCCAGTCTTTGTGACTGACCAACGTTGTGGTACATGGAGTATAGTGATTACTCACCTCGGTGCTAGTGCCAGGCTATGTGTAGTGTGGAAGTCATTTATGAACTTCGGCCCAGTACTCGAGTTATGCATATAGTTGGGGGTGGAGTAGTGATTAGTCACCTCAGTGCTGGTGCTAAGCTATGTGCAGTGTGGAAGATATTTATGATCTTCAACCCAGTACTCGAGTTATGCATATCGTTGGGGGTGTAGTATGCTGATGGAATCCTTGTCGCTCACCTCGGTGCTGGTGCTAGGCTATGTGCAGTGTGGAAGTCATTTATGAACTTCGGCCCAGTACTCGAGTTATGCATATCGTTGGGGGTGGAGTAGTGATTACTCACCTCGGTGCTGGTGCCAGGCTTTGTGCAGTGTGGTAAACATTTATGATCTTCGGCCCAGTACTCGAGTTATGCATATCGTTGGGGGTGTAGTAATGGATGAAATCCTTGTCGCTTACCCCGGTGCTGGTGCCAGGCTATGTGCAGTGTGGAAGTCATTTATGAACTTCGGCCCAGTAGCCATATAGTTTAGGGCGTAGCTGATGACACTGATCCAGATTGTGCTAGAAAGATAATGTGATAAAGAAGGAAAGGGCTAATGAAAGAAGTAATGATGAACGTATGAATGAAAGTAAGAATGTGTGAACGAATGAAAGTTAATGAACGAATGATGAAGATAATAAATAATATCTATGTGTATGTACGATGTGTGGTCACGTTCTAAAGCTTGATATGATTTGAAAGAAAGAAATGAACGGTTTTAAACGAAAGAAAAGTATGTTTTATTATAAAACTAGAACTCACTCAGCAATGGTGACTTTTATGTGTTTCAAGTTGGCAGGTAAAGTTGCTGAGGATGACACTAGCGGCTACTCAGCATATTTTGGATGGCATTCTTTGGTTTAATGCTTTTGTAATGTAATGGAACAAAGATATTGTAATTGGACAACGATTTATTATGTTGCAAAAGTTTTTATGATGAAATGGAATGATGTTTAATGTTTCCGCTGCGACGTTTTATGTAAGTTAAATGTAATTATATGTTTTATGTGCGATGAGGAGCCAACTGTAAGCGTCCCGGGAACGGGGTCTTACAATCTTATATCACGAGCCTGAAATGCTCTGATACCAAATGCAGGACCGTTGAAGGGTATGCACTTACAACACAACAACACAATGAGGAGAGTTGCTTAGAACACTTAACAGATCAAATAGGAAACTGGTTAACTTGTTAATGAAAGATGCTAAGAACACAAGTAAAAGTGAGACAGAACAAGATTGCAAAACAACACAAGTATTTGGTTTTCAAGAATGTTGTATATTGCTTATCAAGTTCTATTACAAGTTACAAAGCATCGATAGAAAGTTACAAGTACTTGAGATTCTTTATACTACATCCTATACTTTGAAGGCCAGCTGGATACAATTGACTAGACAACTACACAATCAAATGTAGAGTCAAAAGGCATATCTGCCTTTTGACTTGTGACTATAACATGCCATAGCTCACATCCTAATATATTACAAAAAAGATAAAAGTACATAAAGTAGAAAGCATGGACTCAAGACCTCAATGTACAGTTACCAAAGGTATGGACGTTTCACCAACTCATGTAAGTTCGTGACTTTACAGAGTTGCAGCAGAAAGGTGGTCCAGCTTTATGGTAAAGTACATTAGATAAAGGCATATCTCTAAAAGTCTTCGGAAGAAATCTGTCTTCACTCTTTGGCTTCGGAAGACTTTGTCTTTGAAGCTTCAGAAGACTTCACTTTTGGCTTCGGAAGATGTTGGTCTTTGCTTCGGAAGATTTTACACTTAGAATATTTCTAGTGCATGGTGTAAAACTTCCGAAGCATTTCTAGTTCTGTTATTAAGTGCATGCTTGCAGAGAGACTTTGGATGTTTTGGCTGCATCAGACTTATAGGAATCCTTACACACTTAGTTTTTCTCTCAATACTCACTTGTAACACACTCGGATCAGATGAAGTAGAATCTCTTCTAAGAGTTGATGATAATATACTAAGTAGCAAAGAACACAAAGAAATAATTTTCAAGGTGCTTGTATATATTACTTCTCAACTCAAAGTATTACAAGACTCTTACAAGCATACAACAAGAGTTACAATGAGAAACTATATATACTAGATCCTACAGCAAGATATACTTTGAAACCAGCTGGAAACCTATAACTAACCATATACTATAATGCTAAAATTAAGGTATCTTAGATAACATTTTATCTAAGATTTGCTAGTCATGACATGTCTATGACTTACCTTTTATCACCCACTAAAGTTGGCAACTTTACTAACTGATAAAGGTGAACAGTGGAATAAAGTATGATCAACTACATGGCTTTTGAGAAAACACCATGCAGTATCTCAGAGGTCTACAGCGGAGTGTCAAAGAGACCATACATATGTCCACTAGTTCATATTAGTGTCTTCTGAAGGTTAGTTGGCTTCAGAAGAACAAGTTCTTCCGAAGCCACTTATACTTCGGAAGAGGCTACTTCTTTCGAGGCTTGAGGACTTCATCATTTCTTCATACTTTGGAAGTTGACTTCTTATCTTTTCTTCTAAGTCTTGAACTTCAGAAGTGAATACTTTGTCTTCAACCTCGGAAGATGATCTTGCACTTTGTCTTTGGAAGAACTCCATTTCCTTCGGAAGTTCCAAACTTAGCTTCGGAAGTCCTTTATTAGTTGCACCCAAAACTTGTCTAAGTGATTTGGTTTTGGTTGCACCAGCCTTTCTAGATCCAACAAGCTCCCCCTAGGCTGATGCTATCAAAACCTCACTTGTTTCTGCTTCTCAAAACCTTCAGCACCAGGGACAGAAGATGTTTGGCTGTTTCCTTGTTCTTCCCTGAAGTGGTGCTGAGAAGTTTGTACAAGTCATTAGTGGATAGGAGATCCAGTCTATCACTCTAAATGACATATACCCTTTGTTGTGCCGCCTGAAGAGAGTTAGTTGATGGGAGTTATAGTCATACTCCCATCTAACTATGGATTCAAGTTCAGGACCCTCAATCATTTGAAGAAAGACTTTGCCTTTGGTTGCTGATCCTTTCCTTTTCCCCTCCTCTCTCAGTTTCAACTCTCCTTCAATCTTGGTCCTAGCAGTTAACTCGGCCAGATGAAGACTGCTCAAGTGATTTCAGATACGAGCAGCTACTTTAGAGTTGGAGGGGTTGGAGAGTGGCTTCTCTGCTAACTCATCAATATCAAATCAGCTTAACTGTAGCAGAGATGAGGCATTTAGCCTGTTTGGTTCTCCACTATCTCTCTAAACAACAAACTTGTGAGAAGAGTCTTCGAACCTCCACTGGATAATCCTCTTTCTAGGCACAAGGGGTTGACTTGGCACCTTGTCTCCTTTCCTTATATCCAGTAGAGTCACCAGCCTTCTCCTTAGCTTCTTTTCTTCATCATTCAGAGAATCTGAGTTGAGGCCAAAGAGCTTTGCGTTGGTCCAATGTTCCTCTGGGCAGATCAAGAAATTGATCTCTAGTGAGGGAACATGAGGATCCATCAACATAAGTGAGTTTGACAGACTCCTCCTCACAAGAGATGACGCTCAGGGTTGTATACTTGATGAACTTTGTCTTGATTGCCTTGAACTCCTCTAAGGAGAGATGTTTGGAAGGCTGAGGGGATGGTTTGGGAGATTGTTGGGTAGGTTGTGGTGTTTGGGTTCTGTAGTGTTTTGGGTTGGAGGATGGGTAGTTTAGGTGGTTGAGGTGTGGAAGTTGGTAAGGTTGATGATGTAGGTTCAGGGGTGTAAGGCTCAGAGGTTGCTTCAATCTTGATGGGGGAATGGAAAAGGAATTTGTTCAGGTTTTGGTTGGGTTTGAGGTTACGGGTTAGTGGTTTGTTAGAAGATCATCCCTTGTCCCCTTCTATACATTTCCTTCCTCTTCCCCGAGCGAATGTCAGCCTTTATGTCACTGACTTGTCGCTGGAGAGTTTTTGTTGATACATATGTACCTAGATGTGGATCTTAATGTAATATGTCTTGAATGTCTTACACTTATGTAATGCTTGGTTTATTAATGAAATGAGAATGTTTGGTTGTGATCCATAATGTTTAATATTTCATTAATGAGTTGATATTGACTTGATTATATAGGTTTGTGATTGGTTGAATTAATACACTTAATGTTATATTAATGAATTCATTCAAACTTGGTTAAGTGAAGTTCACATGCGTCCGACTAGACCATGCGCCCCAACAGTGGTCATGCGTCCGAATGGCCATGCGACTGAGTGTCTATGCGCCTAAACAGTCCATACGCCTGAACCACTTCATGCGACTGACTCAGCCGCACGACTGAACACTCAGTCGTGCGAATGGATCAACCGCATGGCTCAATCGCACGAATGAACCATGCTTATGGTTCAGTCGCACGAATCAGCAAACCAAACCTATAAATACCACCTAATTCGTGGAAAAACGGAACACTTGATATTACTTTGACTCTAGACGTACCCTAGCCGTCCAGAAACCTCCAAGAACCTGTTCCAAGTTCACATATCACATTAGATCGATTATAAATCGTTCTTAATGTTTAGATTCAATTGATAATTGATTCGACATGCGTTCTCACTGATTGGATCGCCAATCAAATAGGATTCCGCACTATTTGAGTTGGTATACACGTTAATCAGTTAGTATTTCGTGCAATACACGATCCTAACAAGTGGTATCAGAACCTTGGCTCTTGATTACGTGTGATTCAATCGTTTTTGATACAAAAGTTGTGTTTTTTCAATAAAAACGCAATCGTTTCGTGTCAAACGGTGTCTTGGACGTCCCCTGCTCATAAAGTTTTGGTTTTTCCGGCATACGGCGATTATGGTTGGTGAAAATTCGGGTTTTTACGGCCAAAACACCTTAAACCTAGAAATTTTCGAAATCCAGCAGCTTCAGTCGCACGGTTGACTCAATCCTACGACTGGACTCGTTTGCATCCCTCAGACGTACGATTGGACTCATTCGTACCTTCATACGTACGACTAAGCAGACAGTTCGAATTGTTCAACCGCATCAGTTCATTCGCACGACTGGACCAATCACATCAGCTCAGTCCCACGATTGAACCATTCGCATTGTTCAATCGCACGGGTAGCCCAATCGCACAGCTCCATTCGCACGAGTAGAACAGGTTGTTTAAGAGACTAAAGTTAATCGAAATGGAGGACTAGTATTCAGCGTTTACAGCCGGAAAGGACTCACGTATTCAGAACTTACTGCTACTGGAGAGTGAAGTGGGGAATAACAATAAACCACCTAAGCTTATAATATTAGATGAATTCCCACACTGGAAACAACGTTTTAAGATCAACTTAAATGGAGTAGATCCTAATATGTGGGAAGCAATTGACACAGGGTATAGTATGCTAGTAGGTGCTGATGGGGTTAAACTTACATTAGGTGGCATGACCGATGCACAGAAAGTCAAATATAATGCTGAAAAGAGAGTGTATGCGTTGCTTACTCAGTCTATCCCTAAGGATATTTTCCATCAATTCTCTGAGAATAAGCAAGCCAAGAAGTTATGGGATGAGCTGGAGAAAAGGTATGACGAGAATGCGTCATTGAAGGCTATTAAAGCTAAAGAGTTGAAGAAAGAGTTTGACAACTTCTCATCAATGGGTAATGAGAGTTTAGATGATGTCATTGATAGATTCTACCATTTAATGAGCGAACTGCACACGCATGGTGTCACAACGACCATGGAAGACAAAGTGTCAAATTTTGCAGACGGGTTGCCAGAAAGTTGGGCTTCTTTTGTTTCAAATATGAGACATAATGGATTGCTAGCGAGGTTGGACATCAATGATTTCATTCTAAAGCTATGAGAAGAAGCCCTAAGGATGAAGTACTGAGCTCAACAGTCTTCGTATACTCAGAATCCAGCTCTGTACAATGCAACTCCACAAGTCAAGACGTCTGGAGCACCACTTCAGACCGCCTTTGTGTCAAGCTCATCTGGTCCTTCACAAGCCTCTACTTCAGGATCAGAAACGTCAGGGTCTTCTAGTACCAAATACATTGCATCTGAAGCAAATGCTACAAGAGTGAAGACCGAGAATCTCGGAAATGTGACGGTAGAAGTAGCAAGAGAGCACATGGATCTCTTAGCAGCAGTAGTCCACTCCTATGATGGACTTATTGCTGGGAAAATTGAAAACTGTCATCTGGCAGACGAGGACTACGAGCAGGTAGATGAGACAGAGCTGGAGAGGATGGATATAATGTGGGCCTTAGCAAGTGCTGTCCGGAGAGCTAAGAAGTTTGTGAAGAAGACCGGACAAAACTTGGTTGCTACAAAGGACACTACTTTTGGTTTTGACAAGAGCAAAGTGACATATTTCAACTGTGGAGAAAAGGGGCACTTCAAACGAGAGTGTGTGAAGCCAAAGAAGACTGGAAACGGGAATCCATTCTCGTCCTTCACTCGTCAAGATAAGCCAGCTAGCAGTCCTACTTCATCAAGCAAGGATCCAAAAGCCTTGACTGCTCATGATGATGAAGGACAGGACTGGAGTTTTCGGTTTGTCTCTCTGGGAGAATCAAATATTACTAGTGTGGAAGACTTAGATGATGATTCCGCAAGTGAAGGATATATTGCAGTGGAACTCGCGATGTCAAACATTGAAGAGACTGCAACTGAGATCAACTACAAGGCTGAAGAAGGGACAACTACAACAAAGACAGAATCACCAGAACCAGAAATATCAGATGCTTCGTTGATGGCTGATTCATCAGAACCTCCTCAGGGTGTTCGCTACAATGCTGAAACCAACACGTGGATTATAGATAGCGGAGCATCCAGGCACATGACAGGAAACAGGGCACTCTTATCAAACATCAAACAAATAAAAGGAGGGCATGTTTCTTTTGCTGGTAACAAAGGAGGTTATATCACAGCTCAAGGAGAAGTTGGAAATCAGAAAGTTAAGTTGGATAAAGTGAACTACGTTCAACAACTTCAAAACAACTTACTTTCTGTTTCCTAAATATGTGACAAAGGATTTAAGGTTATATTCTACAACAAGAAGTGTTATGTACTCAAGAAGGACTATGTGATTCCGGAGGACCAAGTTTTGATGACAGCTTCAAGATATAAAGATCTTTATGTTTTGGATCTATCAACGGCTTCAACAACGGATCATGAAGTTTAGTGCTTCTTATCAAAAGCTACTGAGAAGGACACCATCTCCTGGCATAGGAGAATAGGACACATTAATCAACGGAAGATGAATCACTTGATCAAGAATGATCTCATGAAAGGAGTTCACGTCCAAAATTTCCAACTTCCTGATTTCTGTGTAGCATGCAAGAAAGGCAAACAGACGAAGAAGTCTCATAAGGAAAAGAAAGTTCATTCCATTGAGCTTCCTCTTGAACTTCTTCACATGGATCTGTTTGGTCAAGTCAGTACAAAAAGCATTGCAAGCGATTTGTACTGCTATGTAGTTACTGATGACTACTCAAGATTCTCTTGGGTAATGTTTCTGAAGTCCAAATCAGAAACATTTGAGTCATTCAAGGAATTAGTAACTACACTGGAATCTCTCTACAAGCTGAAGGTAAGACAGGTACGCTCATACAACGGGACCGAGTTCAAGAATCAATGGATGGAGGCTCACTGCAAGGAAAAGGGGATTGTGCACCAGTTCACTTCTGCCTACACGCCTCAGATGAATGGCGTTGCTGAGAGAAAGAATCGCAGCTTGATAGAGACAGCACGAACAATGCTAGCAGACTCAAAACTACCTATCCAATTCTGGAATGAGGTAGTGGCAAATGCATGTTACACATTAAATCGAGTTCTGGTAGTCAAACGCCATGGCAAGACATGTTACGAATTACTACAACGACGTAAACCTAATCTAGAGTATCTCGAACCATTTGGCGCACCGTGCACACTACTGAAGAAGACTCAAGAAGGAAAATTCAGCGAGAAGGCTGATGAAGGTATCTTCCTAGGATACAACATACCGAACAAGAGAGTTTACAACAACTCAATGGGTTTAGTAGAAGTGTGGTGTAATGTTGATGTTCAGAGATACACCACACCACCTACTAGAAAAGGACCCGCTTACTTTTTCGACTATGATGGATTCTTCAAGTCCTTCAACATACCTATTTCCACTTCTGACAAGGAGTTAGCAACCAGAATGATGTATGATATCTTGAACTCACCGGCACAAGATTCAGCATCATCTAGTTCACATGGTGATTCATCTCCCCACTCAGGGGGAGCACTCGAAGCAAGTGACTCCTCGTCAGAAGATGAAGCTGAGGAAAATGAGTAGAACTAATCAGGAGGAACAGGTTCCAATTCCTGCAAGTCCACAAGCATCTAACAGTGATGCCTATTCGACTTCGAAACCTCAAACTCCTACTACCTCTGAGGCAGAACCAAATGTTCATAATCTTGAATCTGAGGTAGTTGTTCCCACTACTCCAGGATCACGTCAAAATGTATATCATCCCCTAGACAATGTAATTGGGGATGTCAGATCAGGAGTGCAGACCAGAAATCAGCTGTACTCAGCCGATTATGCCTCGGTAATGGAAAAAGGATACATTAACGACGGTGCTTATCATTGTTTTGTCTCGCAGGTTGAGCCAAAATACGTCAGTGAAGCACTGAATGATGAGGCATGGGTGAGTGCCATGCAAGAAGAACTTCTTCAGTTCAAGAAGTTAGGTGTATGGACTCTGGTAGATAGACCTAAAGGTGCTAAGGTCATTGGCACCAAATGGGTCTTGAAATGCAAGAAGGATGACCAAGGCGTCATTATCAGGAACAAGGCTGGACTTGTAGTTCAAGGGTTTCGACAAGTCGAGGGCAATGATTACAATGAAGTGTTTGCACCCGTGGAAAGGATGGAAGCCATCCGCATCTTCCTTGCCTATGCATCGTATATGAAGATTAAAGTTTATCAATTGGATGTGAAGAGTGCATTCCTTCATGGTGAAATCCGAGAGATAGTGTACGTTAGTCAACTCGAGGGATTTGAAGATCCATATCATCGGGACAGAGTTTACAAACTTGACAAGGCTTTATACGGGCTTCACCAAGCTCCAAGAGCCTGGTATGAGAAACTCTCAACTCACCTTGTGAAACATGGATTTCGCAGAGGGGTTATTGATTGCACACTGTTTATCAAAGAGAAAGATGGTGATTTGCTGCTTGTTCAAATCTATATGGATGATATCATCTTCGGATCAAAGAATGATGAGTTATGTAAAGAGTTTGAAGCAGTAATGAAGGCTGAATTTGAGATGAGTGCCATGGGAGAGATGAAATTGTTTCTCGTGTTACAGGAGAATCAGACACCAAAAGGAATTTTCCTACATCAGACCAAGTATGTAGGAGACATTCTCAGTCGGTTTGACATGGAGAATGCTTCTGCAGCTGAGACTCCACTTGCTACAAACCATGATATAGCACCCGATGAAAATGGTAATCTTGTCGATGCAACCATGTACCGAGGAATGATTGGATCTCTCATGTACCTCACTGCCTCAAGACCTGACATCATGTATGCTATATGTTTATGTTCAAGATATCAGGCTAAGCCAAACGTAAACCATCTGATTCTGGTCAAAAGGATATTTCGGTATTTGAAGGGTACTCCAACTCTTGGGTTGTGGTATCCTCATGATGATGACTTTGAGCTTACGGCGTATAGTGACTCAGATTACGGTGGCTGCAAGATGAATTACAAGTCTACGCCGAATACGTTGTCAACGTGTGAAGCCGAATACGTTGCTGCTGCAAGTTGCTGTTCACAAATCATTTGGATTCAACAGCAAATGCAGGACTACGGTTTAAATTTCTCTTCTACTCCAATTTTTGTTGATAACTCTACTGCAATTGCAGTAACTAAAAATCCAGTACAACATCCTAAGACCAAACACATCGGCATAAAATGTCATTTTATACGTGTCTGATTTGAAAAGAATTTAATCGATGTGGTAAAAATAAACACTGATTTTCAACGCGCTGACCTCTATACAAAGGTTTTTGACAAAACCACGTTTTCTATATTTGTTAGAGGTCAACGGCGTTAAAAAGAAAAGTGATGTCATTCCAGATGATGACCATGTGTAGTGCGATGCATTTAGTCTAATTTTTTATTTTTTCTTTTTATTTCCGTTATTTATTATATTTTCTGTTTAGATTAAATATATGTTATTTAGCTGTCTAGTAAAATCCTAAAAAAACGTAAATCGGTTACGGTTTTAAAATTTTAGGGGGAGGATAGGTCAGCCAGTAACATTAAAAAAACGAGGGAGAATGAAAGGCTAGCTGATAGAAAGTAGATCGTATCTGTGATACCGATTCAAATACTTTGGAAAATGATAGTACACAGAACAAATGAAGCGGGACTTTAAAAGTTTAAATTAGATAAGATGCCAAATTCAAAGTATAGGTCTATGTAGTCTGAGCAATATAAAAGGAAAAATGATAGAAAAACTGGTAACTACTAAGGTAACAAAACGAAAGTAGACCTAGAGGTTGCTAGACCACAGATGATATGTCGGTAGATTCAACACAATAGACGATTAGGCCTGGTTGGTGATCTCAAGATGAAACTAAGTTGTTCAACTAACTGTGGGTTCCCATCTTATCACTAGTTAACTCAATCAACAATTTTCCAATAAGGGTTGACGAGCAAATCAACGCCACAAATGTGAGCGGACAACCAAAAATAGAGCAAAGCACGAAAAAATGAAAAGCAAACGCTATCAAGCTAATAGCTGATGTTGTTGGTGCGTTATGTGCAAAAGAAAAAATAAAGATGCTCTAACAAGAAGATAGGTTGTGTGCCTCTCTGCTGTGCGATGGCACTGACCTGAGGATAAGCATAACCTAGATATTCTAGAATTCATTGTTGTTTGCCGCCTCTCTGCTGTGCGATGGCACTGACCTGAGGATTGGCTTCTCTTTGAAAGCTCTACGAATAGTCTCTTCTTGGCACAATACCCGTAGACCGCTTAAAAGCTCCTGAGGAATGTTGATTACCACATAAGCGTGTGAAGATCATGTATAGGTTGGACACACCTTAGTTTAGATTGCTTACTTTACTTAATAGGAGTTTTGTTAGCTTTCTTTTTGTATGTACTTTGTTTTGTCAATTCTTTGGGAGGAGATTAGTGACATGACAGTGTAAGAAGCATACCTCGGTTGCATTGTCAACGTGTGAAGCCGAATACGTTGCTGCTGCAAGTTGCTGTTCACAAATCATTTGGATTCAACAGCAAATGCAGGACTACGGTTTAAATTTCTCTTCTACTCCAATTTTTGTTGATAACTCTACTGCAATTGCAGTAACTAAAAATCCAGTACAACATCCTAAGACCAAACACATCGGCATAAAATGTCATTTTATACGTGTCTGATTTGAAAAGAATTTAATCGATGTGGTAAAAATAAACACTGATTTTCAACGCGCTGACCTCTATACAAAGGCTTTTGACAAAACCACATTTTCTATATTTGTTAGAGGTCAACGGCGTTAAAAAGAAAAGTGATGTCATTCCAGATGATGACCATGTGTAGTCCGATGCATTTAGTCTAATTTTTTATTTTTTCTTTTTATTTCCGTTATTTATTCTATTTTCTGTTTAGATTAAATATATGTTATTTAGCTGTCTAGTAAAATCCTAAAAAAACGTAAATCGGTTACGGTTTTAAAATTTTAGGGGGAGGATAGGTCAGCCAGTAACATTAAAAAAACGAGGGAGAATGAAAGGCTAGCTGATAGAAAGTAGATCGTATCTGTGATACCGATTCAAATACTTTGGAAAATGATAGTACACAGAACAAATGAAGCGGGACTTTAAAAGTTTAAATTAGATAAGATGCCAAATTCAAAGTATAGGTCTATGTAGTCTGAGCAATATAAAAGGAAAAATGATAGAAAAACTGGTAACTACTAAGGTAACACAACGAAAGTAGACCTAGAGGTTGCTAGACCACAGATGATATGTCGGTAGATTCAACACAATAGACGATTAGGCCTCGTTGGTGATCTCAAGATGAAACTAAGTTGTTCAACTAACTGTGGGTTCCCATCTTATCACTAGTTAACTCAATCAACAATATTCCAATAAGGGTTGACGAGCAAATCAACGCCACAAATGTGAGCGGACAACCAAAAATAGAGCAAAACACGAAAAAATGAAAAGCAAACGCTATCAAGCTAATAGCTGATGTTGTTGGTGCGTTATGTGCAAAAGAAAAAATAAAGATGCTCTAACAAGAAGATAGGTTGTGTGCCTCTCTGCTGTGCGATGGCACTGACCTGAGGATAAGCATAACCTAGATATTCTAGAATTCATTGTTGTTTGCCGCCTCTCTGCTGTGCGATGGCACTGACCTGAGGATTGGCTTCTCTTTGAAAGCTCTACGAATAGTCTCTTCTTGGCACAATACCCGTAGACCGCTTAAAAGCTCCTGAGGAATGTTGATTACCACATAAGCGTGTGAAGATCATGTATAGGTTAGACTCACCTTAGTTTAGATTGCTTACTTTACTTGTAATAGGAGTTTTGTTAGCTTTCTTTTTGTATGTACTTTGTTTTGTGTGTTTTAGCAGTCTAGCGAAACTATGAGCGAATCTGTATATTCGCTCACAGTTTGCTGTTCTTGTTTACCTGGCGAACTTATGTTCTGCCGGGCGAAACTGTAGTTTCGACATGACAGTTTCGCTGACAGCGAAACTGTCTGCGAAACTAAGACTGCTATATATACTCATGTTAATTTTCATTGTAAGGTAAGCTTGCAAAACCCTAATCGTGGATCATTGTTGCAAGTTACCTATTTCAAGCAGTTATTACACAGAAATATAGTTGTGCTTTTTGTTATTGATTGTCATTGATCATTGTGTTATCAAGTATGAGTTAGTATTGTGTTCAATCTTCTCTATTATCATTGTTTAGCATGCTTGTTGGATATTGAGCGATTCTTCACATCATTTGCACTGTTTTTCGATCACATGGACCAACAGCGTGGGATCCACAAAAGTTAGTTGAAATAATTAAACCTTAAACTATCACCAATCTGTGTCAAAAGTCTGTGTATGGATTTAAGAGGACCAGCATATTGACAATCATCATGGCTACAATTCTTGAAAGTCCAAATCAATGTGGGGATCTAATAGTACCAGTATGATTTCCTAAATTTGCTAACGACTCTGGATGAAAAACAAGAAGTGAGCATCAAAAAGGTTTTGATAAGTTGTCCCAAATGATTTGACTTGCCTGTATGATTCCACATTAAATCGGTCCAGTTATGGTCAAAATAAATTGAAGCTACCTATTCGAGAACCAAATCCAGTATATTTTATCTTAGGATTTACACCTCACAAAAAGTCAAAAACAAGTTTATTTTTGTACTTCAGTTTAAGTTTTTATTTAGTCAATTCAGTTTGTTTAATATCGGACTACATCATGGAATTCAGTAAGGGAGTCAATCACCTAAAAGGGTCATGTCTGAGGTGACCACATGTGTTTTCAAAAGGTAAATGGGTCATGTTTGAGGTGACAAAGTGTTTAAAAGGATCACGTCTGAGGTGATCAAAAGTTTGTTAAGTTAAAATGATCATGTCTGAGATGATCAAATGTTCATAATGTTAATTCAACAGTTTAAAAGGGTTTAAATGTCAAATGGTCATAAAGGCAGAAAATTTCATGAGTATGACCCATTCGCATGACTAGACCATGAGTATGGGCAAATCGTACGAACGAACCATACTCATGCCTTCTATAGGCAAATGGACATGAGTATGGACCATTCAACCGAATGGCTTATACGAATGACCCAGTCGGCCGATTGAGAGCGAGCGAATGAACAAGTCGCACGACTGAACTCTAGTCGGACGACTGAAGGGGGGCGACTGAACCAATCGCACGACTGAGGCCTATTTGCCCGAATGAAATGAGCGTATGAGTCCAGTCGTACGATTGAATTTAGGTTTAGTATAAATAGAGGGGGAGTCGGTCGCAGAGACTCATCACTCCCAAATTTGCCCTAATTTGCACGACTTAGCGTTACTCTGCCAAATTTTCGTTTGATCACTATAAATCATTGATTGTTGTGTACTGACTATCTGCACTGACTATACAGGTATATTGCGGTGAAAATCCATCACTATTTCACTCAATTTGAGTCCAAATCTGGACAATCGGACCTACAAGAAAACCGAAACATGTTTGGACTAATAACCTAACGAGACTAAGTAACATAATGAAATCAAAGTTGTTAGGTGTTAAATTAAATTATTACGAGTCTAATGAACCAGAACACAATGTCTAATCTTAAAAATTGGTCAAAATTGAATTTGAATTGAACAGCCATAAGGTCATGCGAATGGACAGATTGATGAACTTTAGTCGCACGACTGAGGTATGCGAACAGCTAAACCGCACGACTGAACCATGCATATGAGTTTAGTCGCACTACTGGTGTAAACGCATGAGTTTACATACGTATGAGCCTAGTCGCACACTCAGTCGTACGTATGAGTTCATTCGCACGACTGGATCTCAGTCGCACTGCTCATTCGCACGACTTGATCTCAGTCGCACAGTCTCATTCGCATGACAGAATTTCAAGTCCAAGTGTTTCAAGATATGTTTAGCCAACGAATACTAATGTTTACATTTATTGTGTAATAGATGGCGAGTCGCTGGACTATGAGTACTAAGCATAACATTTGTGCCCATCTGGATCTGACATCCAGAAATGCTTCAGACTTTCCTGGCATTATCACATTTCTGAGGAGATCGAGGATCGCTCATGCTATATCTGCTCCATGTACACCATATCGCTAGATTCAGCAGGTCTTCTGGGAAGGCGCAGTTGTTGACAGATCTTCTGAGCCTCATCGTATCAGGAGTACTATTTTTGGAGAGGCCATTGAGATCACGGAGGATGATCTCAGGACTGTGCTGCAGTTTGGGGACGATGCTGACTGTCCCACTAGACTACACCCCCTTACTGTCAGAGGATGTTTCTTGCGAGCTAAGTACTCTGGGGACATCAACGCAGGGGTGCTCAACAAGAGCAACCTGTGCCCTCAGTTCAAGTACCTCGCTCATGTGCTGCTGAAGTGCATAGCGTCTAGGAAGGGAGGATTTGATGAGCTGTCAGATCAGATCCAGAACGCATATGCAGCGTTGGTGCTGAACCATCTGTTCAGCTTCTCCAGGATGATCTTCACCTACTTGGTGGAGAACATTGAGGGGAAAGGGAAAGAGGGCTTCTGCATGTACCCTCGATTCATGGAGATAATTATTGACCAGAAGCTCCCTTCCTTGCCGAAGGAGAAGGAAGATGCCGTGGTGCTTGAGGTGATGGATGATACCACCTTAGGCAGGATGAAGGTGTACAGGGGAAGCAGGTGAAACCCCCGGTCAGGCAACTATTTGGGCATCTAGCCCGTGAGGATTATATGGCGCCAGCTCGGAGGAAGTGGCGCCACGATGACAGTGACTCGGACGTTGAGCAGATTGCTCTACCCTCCGATGACTCCGACGACAATGATCATGATACTGTTCAGGGACGGGATGTTTAGGGTGGACCCGAACCAGCTCCTATTCACCCTGACTTCCAAATGGAAAAGGAGGAGGAGTCAGATGAAGAACCTCTGGTGCGAACGGTGGGGAGTCGGGTCGTAGCCACGGAGAGAGATATTAGGGCGGTTGGTCGACGCCATGGGGAGTCCGGGTGCAGTTGTTGATACAGATCCATTATATACCCCGGACCCACCTAGCAGCCAAGGGGGAGCATCCTCCTCAAAGGGAACGAGGAAAAAGTGGATGGCTCAGCCTCATGGAATGAAGAGCAAGAGAAGAAGATTTACCTTGATCACCACCACAGCCACCACCACAGCTACCACCACCACTAACACACCCTCTACCACTGTCACCACACCACCCACTACTACATACATCCCATCTACCACCATATCTACCACACCCACTCCATCACCACTATCATCTAGACCAACCCCAATCTTCACCACTGCCACCACCACCACCACCACTAGTCACCAAGCCGGGCCATCATCACATCCCACCCATCCATCTGGATCACCTTTACCTCCCAGTGGGGTAGAGGAACAACTCTCAGCACTGAACCGTATGCTGCCGAGGCTGCTGGCAGCCGATGACGAGAAGACAACTCAGATTCGTCAGTTGGTAGATCTTACAGCTGCACAATCTTAGCAGATTTCTCAGCAGGCTCAGCTGATTGAGCAGCAAGCACAGCAGATGGCTGCCCAGTGCCAAGAGATTGCACAACTCCAGGAGCATAAAGTTCTATCAGCACAAAAGATAGAGGAGTTAGAGGATGCCAAAAAGACTATCATGCTCAAGCTCAAATGAACTAAGGATGAGCCTCTGAAGATAAAGGAAAGAGATGGTGATGACGATGGTGATGACGATGATGAGGATGAGGATGAGGATGAAGATGAGGATAGTGATGATGATGAAGCAAATAATGAAGAAAAGACAGAGGAAAGGCAGAATGATGATGATGATGAAGGAGGAGATGCAGCTGCATCTGCCTCAGCTCAGGGTCAAAAAAGACGTTCGAAGAGAAATCAAGACCAACGAGCTTCGTCTTCTGCCTCACCTACTGATGAGCCAACTATTCAGGACAAAAGTAACGATTAGATGTTTATGTATTCGATAGCTTTTGTACTTGAACCATGTATTAAACTTATGTACTTAATGTTTATATAATGTTAATGTGTTTTTGTTTTGATTATTAACTAATGTTTGATGTGTTACACCTTTAAATCAAGCAGATCCAAACTTTCAAAGGGACGAATACGATGTTGCTCCCCTTCAGCAGGTCAAGACTCAACTTACTATGATTCTTGATCTCGAAGGGATCGTTAGGAGATCAGTGAGTTATACCCCTAAAGAGGGGGAAATAATTCATGATCTTACAAATGAGCAACTGGCTGAAATGTTCAAGCTGAATCCTGATGAGATTATCAAGGATGCTCCAACTTTTGAGTCAACCAGTGACGAAGAGCTTAACGACATCGATGAGATAGAAATCGAGGATGTCACTGCAGAAAATTATCTAGAGTATGCTGACCAGGAAGGAAATGTGGTGCCCAACCTGGGTGATTCGCTGGTCAGTGAAACTTATGAGATACTGGATAAGATGGAGCAAGAGTCTAAGAAGAGTGAGGAACAAGCCCAAGCCTCAGACGCAGATGTTAACATCAGAAAGGCAGAATGGGCTGCATGTTTTGAGGAAATCCAAGCCCAACGCGCTGCTCCTAAACCGAATGTCTACATCAAGCTCTACAAAGTGAAGAAACATCAGAAGGTGTCAAGCAAGATTATCGCGTGGGCACATTTTGAGAATCTTAACGTATACGTGATAAAGAGAGAGAAAGGGATTGAGTACTTTAGATTCCCATATGATCTAAAGACTCTACCTGGTTTTGAGCTCAACCAGCTGGCCAAGCTGAAGATGTTATATGCTGACCCGAGAAAGATGTCAGGCTGGTTTGAGGCTGCACTAAAGAAGGAGTACCACACAAGATGGGTCAACTTCAAACCTCAACAACCTACGAGGTATATCCGAAGGTCTGAGGTTGATTCCATAACTGGAAAGCCTAGAATAGTGCTGAAGTGGAGTCCTCCGCGCACCATGTCTAAGATCCCACTACGGGAAATGCCACAGGACTTCACTCCACACTTCAAATGGTGGTACTACGATTGGAGAACATGAGAGGCAGTCATAGTCTTAAACAAAGAAGGAAAAATGGATACTATCAGGGTATTTGAACCAATGTGGCTTACTAACTTGTCTGCAAATGATGTCTACACATTATACAAGTGGCCACTATTCTATGACTCTCAAGATATTGTACAAGCTCTACAATTCCAGAACGTTATAAGACTCTGCTTTGCATTTGAGATACACGCAGGAGTCACAAAAGAAGAGAAGTACGAAAAGTATGAGGAGGTAATGAAGAAGAAATTCATTAGATATATCTAGGTCCAAGGGGGAGTTTGTTGATACATATGTACCTAGATGGGGATCTTAATGTAATATGTCTTGAATGTCTTACACTTATGTAATGCTTGGGTTATTAATGAAATGAGAATGTTTGGTTGTGATCTATAATGTTTAATATTTCATTAATGAGTTGATATTGACTTGATTATATAGGTTTGTGATTGGTTGAATTGATACACTTAATGTTATATTAATGAATTCATTCAAACTTGGTTAAGTGAAGATCACATGCGTCCGACTGGACCATGCACCCCAACAGTGGTCATGCGTCCGAATGGCCACGCGAATGAGTGTCTATGCGCCTACACAGTCCATACGCCTGAACAACTTCATGCGACTGACTCAGCCGCACGACTGAACACTCACTCGTGCGAATGGATCAACCGCATGGCTCAATCGCACGAATGAACCATGTTTATGGTTCAGTCGCAAGAATGAGCAAACCAAACCTATAAATACCACCTAATTCGTGGAAAAACGGAACACTTGATGTTACTTCGACTCCAGACGTACCCTAGCCGTCCAGAAACCTCCAAGAACCTGTTCCAAGTTCAAAGATCGCATTAGATCGATTCTAGATCGTTCTTAACGTTTACATTCAATTGAAAATTGATTCGACGTGCGTTCTCACTGATTGGATCACCATTCAAATAGTATTCTGCACTATTTGAGTTGGTATACAAGTTAATCAGTTAGTAGTTCGTGCAATACACGATCCTAATAGTTTTCTTTAACATTGGACCCACCTGCCTGCTAGAGAAGACATGAGCCCAGAGATAGTCTTTCATCCAGGCCTTTTCACCTATCTTTCTGGCAGCAATGAGTCCTGCTTCTTCTTCCTACTTCTTCTTCAACCTCAGCTTCTCCTTAGCAGCTTTCTTTCTCTCTTTCTCCATTTGATCCTGCTCTTTACTGAAGAGCCATAAGATCGTACCATTGTCATGTGGAGATAGATCTTCTAGAGAGAAACCCCTGGAGGTTAGGAAAGTTATCCTTTCCCTCCTAAACTGTTGATCAGCTTCTCTTTTCTCCTTCTCTCTTTCTTCCTCTATGGCCAACCTTGTTGCTTCTTCCTTTTGCTGAATTTGCAGCAAAGTTGCCTTTTCCAACTCAGCTAACTTCTCTAATGGTAGGAGGAGTACATCTTCATTCACAGCTCCTAAATTGACAAGTCTGTCAATGATTTCCACTCTTCTTCTATTGTTGACAGCCTCCTGGTTGGCTGCAGCTGCTTTGCTACTAGCAGCTAGCAACTTCCCAGTTGGAAGTCTACCTTTTCTCTTGTGCTTCTCTAACCTTGCTTCCTCCTGAAGCTCTTCCTCAGTCATCTTCCTCTTTCCTTTGACATGTTTGGAAGTGCTAGACTTTGGGGGTTTTTGGACGGAAGATTCAGGTTGAGTGGTGGTAATGGGAGCTGGACTCAATGATGATGTTTGAGCTAGAGGTTGGGTGAGAAAATCCTCCCTATTAACCTCAAATGCAAGTTCTAGTATTGCATCTGTGACTATTAGATCATCGGATAAGGAGAATAGTCCTTCCGCATTTACAATCTCAGCTTCGAAAGATTGTAGTTGTTCTTCCGAGGCTTTGACTTATGCTTCGGAAGTCTGTGAGAATGCACTCTCTATCCCAACTACCTCAGTTGCTGGGCCATCAGTCCTTGTTTCCCCTTCGAAATTAATCTCAGGTTCCACTCTAACCTTAGGTTGACCAACTTCCTTAACAGTAGTAGAAGGTGCATTCAGCCTCTGAAGCTCTAGAGCTCCAAAGTAAATCACAGACAAGTCAGGACTTGGGTGTTCAATAAAAGATTCCATCAGGATCTTGTTGAAGAACCTGTTGAGATCTTGGAGCATCCTTTGGTCCACTTGAATTACAACTGGAGAAGGCTCGGGAAAAACTGAAGCTTGTTGAATGGGGTATCTTGAACTTAAGGAAGTGAGAGCTTGACTCTGTGGTTCCTCTTGTCTTTGTCCCTGAACACTCTCCCCCTTTTTTGTAGCATCATCTTGAGAGCTTGATGAGCTACAGGAAGAGGTCAATGAGACGTGAATTGGTACATGCCTAACGGACCTCTCAATCTGTTTCTCAGCTAGTTTGGCCTTGAGATTTTCAATCTCAAGTTGCTGAGTGGGAGACCTATCCTCTAAAGTCCTAACCATAGATTCAAGGTTTGAGACTTTAGAAAGTAGGTCTTCAATGGTGAGTTGCAGTCTTCCCTCATCTTCTTTTGAAGAATCTAGGGGAGATGAGGTAACATACCTAGTATGTTCATCCTCACCACCAGATGTGGTTTTTTGGCACCCTAGTTTCCCTTGCTGAATGATGTCTCTTTCAGAGTCATCAAAGGGCATGGTTGCCGTAGATTTAGTCTCAGTGATGTTACCACTGTCCTGAAGGTCTATTGAGGCTCCTTTAGTAGTGGCAGTTGAATCTACATGAGTCCCTTCCACATCAGTGGGACTCACCTCATTGAAGGCTTGCTGATGGGGGCTAGAGATAAAAGGTCTCCTAGGCTCTGTTGATCATTGAGAGGGTGTTGTGGATCAACTTCATTGCCTTGAAGAGCCATAATCTCTTCATCAGTTCCTATTAATAGGTCAGTAAGAATATAGAGGTTAAGCCTAATGACCCGGGACCTTGGTCAATGTCTAATGGCATTGAGCCTATGATGGGGCTGTCCCTTTTTGGCTGCTCAGGGGAGTATAAAGACTCACCCTGAGGGTTTACAGCTTGGGTTTCGGGCTCATGGGTTTGAGACTAAGGAGACTCGATAGCCATATTGAGGTCAATTGTGAATGATGGTGAGACCTTAGACTGAGTGGGAGCTCATCGTGCCACTCTAGTCTTTTCGAGTGAACAGGAGGAGCTTGTTCAATCAGAGAAGATTGAACAAGGATTCGTTTGGGGCATCTTTGGTATGTGATAGTGATGGGGTGAGAAGGTAAATTTGGCAATGTGAGGGTAGTTGCTGGTGTGGATTCATGACCTGTGGGGTTAACAATGATGTCACCAGGAGCCATTGGTTCAGTCATACCTGGAAGAAGGGTAGTATGTCTTCTGGTGAAATTGGTGGACACTCTCTTCAAAGTCTTGAAGATGGTCGACCTCATTTGAGGGACAGTCAGAGCAGCTGCACAGACAAGCTAACTCTAGTCCAACTCATTGTTTATTATGTGCTGAAGGAACCTGGGATACATGAAGAATGTGTCCCGCTAGAGGTTCCCCATAAGATTAGTCAGCACAAACCTGGAATAATTAAAGCGGAGGCTTCTCACCTATCCATGAACTATGCACCCTAGTTCATATGGGATTTGATCCCATCCTCCAGATTTGTTTGACAAGTAATGGAGAACAACATGCAGTAGGAACTTCCAGTTGTAAGAGATGTTAAACTTGTAGACTGTAGACCTGCTTACATCTCCACCATATCCTATTTGGATATAGGTGTTGTCCAAATCTATCTTGGGAAACTCTGTAGGAGCGCCCTCATCATGAAGCTCTAGATGCTCCCTGATGAGTTGTTTGAAAATGACCAACTCCTGGTCACAAATACTCGACCTTATTACTCGAACCCCATTTAGGGTTTCAATCTGACCATTGGCCCAAAATTCAGCCATGTGATTTGAGTAAACAGTAGGGTTAACAGTCAGAGCGGTGTAATAAGACGATTGGGTAAGAAAAGAAATGATATCAGAGAAGTCAACATCCCTTGAAGAATCAAGGAGTGCGACTGGGTTGTGCTGAGGGTTAAGTGCCATTTGAGAAAGTTGCAGGAAGATGAGTTCTGAATTGGGTGAATTGGAGATGAAGAAAGCTTTTAGGGCAGTAAATTTGGTAAAAAGATGAAAGTGATTTGTCGGGGTTATTTAAATTGGTGAAATGGCGGTTTGGGGGGTTTGGATAAGGTGACAGGATGTTTCAGTGGATGATGTGACAGGGACGGTAAGGTTTAGTCCATTTAAATAATCCGACATTAACACACTCTTTACTTTTTACAGAGTGGGCCCCAAAAGATTTCCGTTACACAGTAAAGTCATTCTTCTGAGCATATAGCATTTCCGAAGGCAATCTTATTCCGAAGGCAATTTTACTTCCGAAGGTAAAGCTCTTACTTCCGAGAGTAAAAATTTCTTTCCGAATGGAGAGGTTTATAAGCTTCGAAAGTAGATCTGATATGGAATCAATCGCTTCTTCCGAGACTAAAAACTCTTCCGAGAAGAAAATTATCCTGGGAGGAATTTGCATCGGAAGATATATAAAACATCTTCCGATGGTTAATTCCTCTTCAGAAGAATTTATACTTTGTGAAAATTTTAGAGAAGGACCTTTTGTAACAAAGTTTAGATTGTTTTGACACAAGACTTTACACATTAAAAGGTTTTCAAATGAGATAGAATAATCAATGTTTATCTTCCCAATAGCTGTAATGAGATACTTGAATCTTTGTTCATCAAAAGCTTTGGTGAACAAGTCAGCATATTGTTCATTTGAGTCAACTTTGATTAGCTTAATTAGATTTTTCTCATGAATATCTCTTATGAAATGGTACCTGATATCAGTCTGCTTTGTCTTGGAGTGCTCATGAAGTTAAATTCGTAGTCTATCATCTCGTTCTGAATCCACAGCAGCTGAGCACAGCAACTAGCAGCAGCAATATATTTAGCTTTAGTAGTTGATGTTGAGACACAGGATTGCTTCTTGCATTGCCATGAGATGATCCTTCCACCAAGAAATTGACATCCACTTGATGTTGATTTCTTATTGATATTGCAGCTACTATAGTCACTGTCAGAGTAACCATAGAGATTGAAATTACTGTTCCTTGGATACCAGAGACCTAATTTAGGTGCTCCTTTGAGGTATCTGAGGATTCTCTTGGCAGCAACTAGATAAGACACGTTTGGAGCAGCCTGATATCTTGCACAAATGAAAGTTGCAAACATGATATCAGGTCTACTTGATGTGAGATACATCAGAGAATCAATAATTGCCCTATACTGATGTTGATCAGTATCCTCCCCCTCAGAGTCAGGACAAAGATTATGGTTTCTCGGTATAGGTGTTTTTGTTGTCTTACAATCTTTCATGTCAAATCTTTCTAAGATGTCATTGACATACTTAGATTGATTGATGAAAAACCCTTCCTTCATTTGCTTCACCTAAATTCCAACGAAAAAGTCCATTTTTCCCATGGAACTCATCTCAAACTTCTTCTTCGTAATGCTCTCAAAGTCTTTACACATTTGGTCATTTGAGGAACCAAATATGATGTCATCAACATAGACTTGAACGAGCAAGATGTCCTTTTCAGACTTCCTTATGAAAAGAGTCTTATTAATGGTACCTATAGTGTATCCATTCTTTAGGATAAACTGAGACAATGTCTCATACCACAGCCCAGGTGCTTGGTGCAGCCCATATAGAGCTTTATCCAATTTTCACACATAGTTAGGGTGCTTTGGGTCTTCAAATGCTGGAGGCTGGCACATATAGACTTCCCTATCTATATCCTCATATAGAAAGGTACACTTGACATCAAGCTGGTAGACAGTGAAATTCGTGGATGCAGCATAAGAAAGGAAGATTCTAACCGCCTCAAGTCTTGCAACAGGTGCAAAGACATTAGTATAATCGATTCCCTCCTCTTGAGTGTATCCTTGAACCACCAGTCTTGCCTTGTTCTTGATGATCAACCCTCTATCATCTCTCTTGTTTCTAAAAACCCATTTTGTGCCTATAAGTACATGACCAGATGGTAGCTGACATAGGTTCCAAACCTTTTGTCTCTTGAATTGAAGCAACTCCTCTTGCATTGATTCAACCCAGCTACTATCTTTCAAGGCATCTTCTACCTTCTTGGGTTCCATCTGGGATAAAAAGCATGAGTACAAGCAGACACTCCTATTTTGAGTTTGTCCTCTTGTTCTCACACCTTCAGAGACATCCCCTATGATGTTTTCTGCTGGATGAGTGTTGTGAATCCTAAGTCTAGGAATTACCTCCAATTGCAAAGATAGATCCAGATTGGACATATTTTGCTCAGGAGCTTGAACACTTGGTTCAGTTGCTGTTTCAAACTCATTCAATGAGGACTGATTGAATGAATGAGAAACATCATCATCATTTGTTGGTTGTGAAGCAACATTAACAGTTGCATGTTCCTTCAAGATGCTACTTCCATCAGCTTGGTGTTGTACAGTGTCACCTGATGAGGTTTGAGAGTCAACAGGTGATTCACTAGTTGAAGCTCCACTATCCCTTGATATAGTCATACTATTAGATCTGCCAATAGTAGGAGCTTGATTTGTTGCAGCTCTTGGAGAACTTGGAATAGGCCTAGGTAGCTCTAACAGTTGGTCTTCATCAGAATCACTTTGAGCACCTGTTCCAGCTGAAACATTCTCACAAGACGGTTTAGAATAGTTTGGAAATGATTCTAAATCAAAGATATGATCAGGGCCATTCCCCTAACACAAGGAGTGTGCTCATTAACTACAATGTTGAAAGATTCCTCAAATTGTTGATTTTTTATGTTATAAACTCTATAAGCTTTAGAGTTAGAGGAATATCCAATAAAGATAGCATCATCCGAATTTTCAGCAAATTTTGCCAAATTGTCTTTTGTGTTATGTATGGTACACGTGCTGCCAAAGGACCTTAGAAAGCCAATGAACGGTGGCCTCTTGTTCCATAGCTCATAAGGGGTTTCTCCATGTGGCTTAACTACAAGAACCCTGTTCTGCACATAGCATGTAGTGCTGACTGCCTCTGCCCAGAATGTTAGAGGCAGCTTTGAATCAACTAACATGGTCTGAGCAGCCTTAATAAGTGTCATGTTCCTCCTCTCAGCAACACCATTTTGTTGAGGAGTTCTAGGAGCACTATATTGTCTGGCAATCCCTTTTGAGTTATAGAATGAGTCAAGAACGTGGTTCTTAAACTCAGTCTCTTGATCACTTCTAATTATTTTAACCTTCCGATTAATTTAATTTTCTATTTTATGAATAAAAAATTTTAAGGTTTTAGCAGTTTCATCTTTAGTTCTTAAAAAGAATACCCATGTAAATCTTGTCAAATCATCGACAATCACAAGGCAGTATGATTTCCTTCCAATGCTCATTATACTTGTAGGACCAAATAGATCCATGTGCAATAAGTGTAATGGAGTGGTGATGGAGTTAACAACTTTGGATTTAAGAGATGCCTTATGTTGCTTCCCTTTCAGGCATGCAACAAAGTTATCTTTGCAGAAAAATTCCTTTTTAGGCAAACCATGTACCAAGTTATTTTTAGCCAATTTATTAATTGTCTTAAAATTTACATGACACGTTCGTTTATGCCATAGTGTTGACTCATCACCACCAGCTTTGGAAAGAAAGCATGAGACTTCACCCATTGGGGAAGCATTGTTCATATCAAGCTTTTACATATCCTCTTTCCTAGGAGATCTAAGAAGCACCAATTCCTGAGAAATTGTCATCCCAAGTTTGAGGATAATGCACTCATGTTCTGTGAAGAGCATTTGATGCTTTTGATCATAAAACTGAGAAACACTTAACAGGTTGTGTTCAAGCTGTTTGACAAAGTGAACTTTGTCGACTTTTAATTTCCATTGGATATACTTCCTCTACCATAAATATATCCTCTGGCCTCACCTCCAAACTAAACAGGACCTCCATCAAAATGTTGGAATTGTTGAAGGAGAGATTTGTTCCTTGTCCTGTGCCTGGAGCATCCACTATCCACAATCCAAACATTGTTATTCTTGTCATATGGATGTCCCTACACATAAGATGAGATGATTAGTTTTGATTGGAAACCTAACCCTTGTTGGTCTTGGGTTCTTCCAATGATAATGACATAATTGAACCAAAATTTATGCATGAGGGTTCAATGGATGTCTTTGAAGAAGAGGTTTGGGCTGCAGCATCTTCCCTGATCTTCCATTCCATCCATTGGTTGATCATAGAGGATGAGCTTGTTGAAGCTTTTACAGCATGGAATTCTTCCGAAGCTTCTTTCTTTTCTGAAGAAGCCTTCACCACCTTTTCTTCCGAAGTAGTCTTCTTATGGGATGGTTTCAAGGGGACTCTTTTGTTCTTTTGAGTTTTGACAGCTTCAATTTCCGAAGCCATTTTCCCTTCGGAAGAAGGACTTTCTTTCGAAAGCATCCTTGCTTCGGAAACAAGCTTTCCTTTTTTTATCACTTGAACCATTTGATAAGGTCCAAATGAGAAACCTTCCCTGACTCCTTCTCTTTTAACATTATTTGCATAACGTGTGCTAGCAGGATTGTAGTAACAATCTTTGGCCATGTGGTTTTGCAGACCACACATTATGCATGCAATGTTAATCTTCTAGGAACTTGAAAATTGTTGTTTCTTGTCCTTTTTCTATTCATCAACAACCTTTCCCTTTAACTTTTGATCCTTTGTTATGACATGAGTGCTGGTACTACACCCCTTTCCTGAATCAGAGTTACCTACCACCTGGAATCCAGCTGAGATGAATACACCCCTTTGCTTTGGGTCTATCTTCAGCTTTGACGCAGCCGCTTTCTTGGCAATTTTTATGGCTGCCTTAGCTCTGGTTCTTCTGGCTTTGGTGGTCAGGGGTTGATCATCACCGGTAGGAGTGGGTAAAATTACCTGGTTCTTCCCTATGATGGTCTTCATGGTTGCATCACTCTTTGACTCATAAGAAGGTGGGTCAGCAGATAGAACCTCTTGCTCCTCAATACCACACCTTGGTTGTCTTATAGACTCATAAGAATATGGTGGAGAAATTTCATTGGTTCCCATCCCACCTTTGTTTTGGTAACAAAGTTATGAGTGAGAGGATGATGTAAGAATGGCTTGGAAGTTTTGCTCAGAAATAGCATACTTCCTAGCTTGAGCCTCAACTGTGACAAGTTAGGCTTGAGCCTCAGACAATTTTGATATTAAATCCTTGATTTCAGTCTTATAGTTTATGTGTTCATGTTTTAACAAGAACACAGTTTTCTCTAACTCCTCAATTTTTCTTTGATAGTCAGATTCACCCCTTTTAAAATCAAATGTTAAAACATTTAGAGACTCAATATCAGATTTAATCTCCATATTGTAGTCCTGATATAACTTAACCTTAACAATACAGGCAGGAGTACAGAGATATTCATATACCTTATTGCCATCTGTTCTAGCCATGAGTGCTTGAGCAGGAGTCACATCCTGTACCATAAAACTCCTATTAACTTCTTGAGCCATAGCAGCTGTTTTAGTTGACTTTCCAGTGGCCTTTGGTTTAGAGAGATGTGTGGAGGCCTATGGGGTTCCTGGATTTGACTTGGGAGCCTTGCATTCCCTTGCAAAGTGACAAAGTTGGTTACAGTTGTAACATTTGGCCTTGGTCTTATCAAACCCAAATTTACTGTTGGTTGGGTTCTGGGGAAATTACCTTCCAGTTCTCTTGAAGAACTTCTTTGCTCTATAGGTTAACAGAGCCATTTGTTGGACTATGTCCACATATTCCACATCATCTGGACTAAATCACTCTAGATCATCAAACCAATACTGATAGTCACTAGAGTGCCCATTTCCTGAGACAAAGGCACAACTATCCTGAAAGGAACTTTGCTGAGCCTCTTAAGACCTTGGAGTCTCAGGGAATGTAGTGTATGGCCCAGAAGAACAGGATGGCTACTGGGTGTATGTCAGGTACTGTTGAGGTTAGGTGGGTCCTGAGCCTTCAGCAACCATTAGAGCGTTACTAGTAGGAAGACTCAAGGGTCTGCTTGTCTGATGGCCTCTCTTGTTTTCCATCTCTAAACGGTATCCATCAAGAATGCCATAAAGTTAAGTCATGGTGAGGGTGTTCAGATTTTCTGTCCTTTTGATAGAGACACAGTAGAACGTCCACTCATTAGGGAGTGCACTCATGAACTTTCTTTTGAAGTCTCTTAGTTCAAGGGCAATTCCCACTGATTGAAGGGAAGAAATAAGGCCCATGTACCTGAAATGTTGTTGGCTGAGGGTCTCTCCAGCAATATAGGTGAAGTTCTCGAACTATTGCTTCATTGAGTCCTTCTTGGAGTCATTGGAGCTGGAGTACATATGAGCAAGTGCATCAAACAGTTCTTTGGCTGACTTGCAATGCTCAAACCCCACCATGATGGAGTTGGGTATTGAAGTCATGAGAACTGCCATTGCATTGTTGTCAATGTCTAGCTTCTTCCGGTCCTCATCAGAGTAGTCTTTAATGGCTTTCTCTATCATTGCACCATTTCCACCTGGTGCTGCAACCTTTGGTTTGTACAGACCATTGACAATAGATTGCCACATCTTGCTGTCTTGATACCTGATGAAGCCTTTAATGCGTTTGCTCCATGATCTGAAGTTTTCAGGGGTGATGATGGGTGCTTTAGTCAACGTCCCCATCTCTACTTCAGACTTGTTGAGGGCCATTTTAAGTGTGGTGTAAGGAGGAGTGAAAAACAAGTTGATTTTGATGGTAAGATCTCACAATCAAGAGCCTAAAAAGCTCTGATACCAATTGCAGGATCGGGATTTGTCACTTAAACACTTAATTTTTCTCTCAATACTCACTTGTAACACACTCGGATCAGATGAAGTAGAATCTCTTCTAAGAGTTGATGATAATATACTAAGTAGCAAGGAACACAAAGAAATAATTTTCAAGGTACTTGTATATATTACTTCTCAACTCAAAGTATTACAAGACTCTTACAAGCATAGAACATGAGTTACAATAAGAAACTATATATACTAGATCCTACAGCCGGATATACTTTGATACCAACTGGAAACCTATAACTAAAACATATACTATAATGCTAAAGTTAAGGTATCTTAGATAATGTATTATCTAAGATATAGTAGTCATGACATGTCCATGACTTACCTTTTGTCACCAACTAAAGTTGGCAACTGTAGTAACTGATAGAGGTGAACAATGGAATAAAGTATGGTCAACTACATGGCTTTTGAGAAAACGCCATGCAGTATCTCAGAGGTCTGCAGCGGAGTGTTAGAGAGACCAGACTTATGTCCACTAGTTCATAGTAGTGTCTTCCAAAGGTTAGTTGGCTTCGGAAGAACAAGTTCTTCCGAAGCCACTTATACTTCGGAAGAGGCTACTTCTTCCGAGGCTTGAGGACTTCTTCATTTCTTCATACTTCGAAAGTTGACTTCTTATCTTTTCTTTTAAAATCTTGAACTTCGGAAGTGAATACGTTGTCTTCGGATGTTGGAGTTTTCCTTTCAGAAGATGATCTTGCACGTTGTCTTTGGAAGAACTCCATTTCCTTCGGAAGTTCCACACTTAGCTTCGGAAGTCCTTTATTAGTTGAACCCAAAAATAGTCTAAGTGATTTGGTTTTGGTTGCACCAGCCTTTCTAGATCCAACAATATATGTCAAGGAACGTTCATCAACTTCATAAAAATCACGTTTAGAGTCAAAATCCATCGATTTTTCCTCTATCTCCTCCTCCTCATCGACCAACTTCATTTCACTTTCTTTTCTCCTAACATCATCAATTTGCTTTCTAACCATTTCATCACCAGATAGATCATTATCCATGTCAAACCCTAGATCAATGAATCCAGCCTCTACTACCTCATCAATAGTTCTCGCGGCCCTTTTCTTTTCGACACCACTTGATTTCCCAACTTTAAAACTATCAACTCCAGCACCACTATCACCAGCCACATCAGCAACACCAACACCAACACCAACATCACCAACATTAGATCCTCCTACATCAGCAACACCAGCACCACTTGAGCCCTCTCCTGTCCCAACTGAAATACTCACTTTTAGAAAAGAGTATTTAGATGTATCAGTAAGATGATTTAACTTAGATTGAGTTAACTGATTTAGTGGGCCAATATTAGCTTTCAACTCATGTACTTCATTCAGCAGTCTCTTAATCAAATTTTGTTGATCTATCAACATTTTCTTCATTCCTTCCAACATTTCATCCTTCTCCTTTTCTCATATTTCTTGATTAATCAACTTCATCTTTATCATACTCAATTCATTTTCCAAAGATATGTTCAAATTCCTAATCACATCTTGATCTAAATCCGATCTATCATCTCTTCTTTGTGTCTCAGTAAAAGTCTGTTGCTTATGCTTAGATCTTCTTTCAGTCACATTTGCAGGCTCTGCTTGATCAGCCTTCTTCTTAGATCGCTTTTCCCTTTGTACCCCCAATTCCTCCTCAACTTCATCAATCTCTTATCCAATTTTATACCCCTTCTCTTTGGCATACCTCTTCCTTTTCTTTATTGCTTCAGTTTATTTTTCTCTACTTTCCTCAGCATTCTTATTCTCATTCTCAATCAGCCTCCTTATATAATTCCATCTCTCAGCTAGATAAATATTTTCCATAGATGAGTTATCTTTCTACTAAAATCATGCCTTATTGCTTAACAATCTACAAAAATCCTTGTGTTCATCACAACTAGTCTCTTAATCTCACCATGTCAGGGCACATTTAGAATCAAATCATCAATCAGCATTTGAAAAAATCTTGGGTATAACAGTCATTTATCTTTCTTTAAGGTCATAATGTTCTCCGTCATGCACTCAAAGATAAGTTTGGAAATATTAGCCTTCAGACCTTTGCAGAATACAATCATGGCTCTGGCCTAGTCTAAGTTCAACCCATCAAAACCTCTCTTTATGTGATCCAGTCACATAATGAACACATGGGCAATGTATCTCCACTCTTTAGAGAGAAATGCCTTTTTGATCTCTTTTCTTATACTGAAGGGAGGTCCTTCATATCCAATGCTCCTGAAGGCCTCCAAAACCTGTGCCTCAGACAACACTACATCCTCTCCACAATCATTCTCCAGCCTCAACACCTTGTCATTGACCTCAATAGTAATGACTATATCATTCTTGAGAACTCTAGCAACAATCCGATGAGGATTAGACCCACGGTCATATTCTGTAGTTCTCCAAAAGTCTTTGATGTAAAGATCATAAATCACATGCATGTGAGATATGGCATAAGATATGGATGAATCCTTCTAATACAGTCTATAAACCCCGTTGCTTTTAGGTTACCATCATCTAGACAAGCAGTGATGTTATTCCTCTCGTCAAACTTTAGATTCGCCATATAGATGAAAGACATACAGAAGTGGATTAGTAAAAAAAATAAAAAAATTAAATTAAATTAAAAAATAGAAATATGACAGTTTCGTTGAGCAGAAACTGTAGTTTCGGCGGGGCGAAAGTATAGTTTCGCTGAGTCAAGGGCACAACAACATGAGTTCAAGCAAATCTATAGTTTCACTGAAACTAACCATGCAAAACTATCAAGTTCACACGGGCATCATAACTGCACAGTTTTGCTGGAATCAGTGAACCTTCGTTCAGTTTCGCATAGAGCATTCATAGTTTTGTTAGATGAATCAGCGAAACCACACTGAACCGTCTCGATTAAAAGTCAATAGTTAGCGATTATAAACTCAATTAATGTAAAGCATCCGGTTAGAAACACACACCTAAGGACTAAACAACACCCAATCGAACATGAAATGGATAAAGTGTAGGATCGAAAGAACATAATTTCTCATACCCCTATATATAGCGCACAATGCGATTATCCGAAAATTAGAAGATAGTTTCTCATACCCCTATATATAGCGCCTAGTTTCACCGGTAGCGAAGCTATAGTTTCACCCAACAAGAAATTTTAGGTCAAGAAACTCAGAGATGAGCGAATGTACCGGCGAATCTATAAATTCGCTTAGCGAAACTACTAGTGAAACTATAGTTTCGCTGATACCTAACCTTAAATTTTTTGTTAATTTTTTTAAATTTTCTTTAATCAAATGATTAATATTTAACTAAAGCATTCAAGGAAAATTTCATCGCCTTATAAGACCATCACCACACACTAAAAGGAAAACAAGAAAACAATTAAAATAGTAATAAGAAAAGAAATAAGATAAGGTAACGAATAAAAAGGATATAAAAACATTTCTTTCTCAAGAAGTTTCCAGAGAGTCATAGATTGGCGAGACTACTAATATGTTTGTCCTTTTAAACCAATGCCTTCTTCTTTTCAACGAGTACTCTGAAGATGTCATTATCATGTTTTGGATTAAATTAAAGAAACTCAAATGACTTGGTCCTCACAGACATTTGGCAAAGAACTTAACTTGCCTCATGGTTTATTGATCAAAATGATTAACTCTGCTTGATTTTCTTTTAAGATTTCAACAATGATCTTAACTTAAAAACCACCAAGCCATTATTTTAGAGAACAAATGATGATTACTCCAGGTCTATACTCATGTATAACAAAGAAGATGATCATCTAAACTAGCTGATTAGAGCTTCAGGTCTATACTCACTTATAACAGAGAAGATCATCATAACATGCTGATGAGAGCTCTAGGTCTATACTCACGTATAACAGAGGAGATCATCACTCCAGGTCAATGTTCACACATAGCTGAGGAGATAAGCATGAGATAAACATTTCTAAAGAGCTGGACAAGAAGCACTTATAGTTCTAACTAGCTGCATCATTCAGAACATGGGGATAAGGGAATTTGGAAATATTTATGGAACAAATCATAGTAGAGTTTTGAAACTCTCAACCTATTTTTGACAAAACTTGTAACTTTGTGCAGGCCAAAATGTCACGAGGATAATCCTTATCACAGAGTTTCTTAGACTTTTAGTTTAGCTACATGATCACTGTTTACGTCATTTTCGGGCTAAGCTTACCATGCATATCCCAACACAATGTTGTTGACCTCCTTCAAACCTCTTTTCTAGGGTTCCTGAAAAGAAAAAAATTGAAAAGCTTAAGATTTTAACCTTTATTCTCCCCTGAAATTTCATTTTATCAGCAAGATAAGAGAAATATTTGATTTATTTATTTAATATAAAAGATTAAGATAGTGAGGGACAATGGAACATAGAAGCTTATTAAAAAGAAAGTATTGAAAAGAAAAGAAAAAGAGAATTATTTACAGTATGTACACTATTACTTAAAGGAAAGATGTTTCAAAAAGATATTAAGCCCAACATAGAGATCAGTTCATAAAAACAAGGTTTATCAAAAGTTTTAGTAAACAGATCTGCTCTTTGATTTTAGTGTCGATAGGATTAATATCAATGAAACCCTTTTCCTGAGCATCTCGAATGGCATGAATTCTCGTTTTAATATAGTGTTGGGTTTGTTAGAACATAAAATCATAGTTTATCCTCTTAAACTTTCTGAAAACGCAGCGGAATAACAACTTTATGAACTTGTTTATAAGCTGAAAAATATCATGTTCTATTTGATGTTTTAAAGTGTAAACAAACCCAAGAACAAAGGGGATCTTTTATGTGAATAAGCAAGCTATGAACACTTGTAAATGCACATATAATCACAGCTATATTGAGCTGTGAAAACTACCTTCCAGCAGCAGCAAAAACCGACACAAAAAAGGAATGTTGGATGCTCAAACTCGGCCAAGGCTCCAAGGTAGGACCTCTCAAGCTTGTATACCCACAAGACCTTCCATAACACTAAGCTTGTTAGGAGAGCAACACCAAAAGAAACCTCTTCTTCTTCTTGCTCTTTCAAAACCGAAATTTCAGCCTCTAATTGCTTCAAGATTTCGAATTTTTCCAGCCATGTAGAGAGAGTGTTTGCATGTGAATGTAAGAGAGAAAGTGTACTAAACAAAATGGAGTGTTCAAGTTACTTATGTCTTTTTAGTTTCCAAGACAAAAAGCATCAAAAAACCACCCAAGGGGCGGCCGAAGGTCCCCCTTTAAAATTGGTTTCCCCCCAATTTTATTTTTAATCTTTTCACTCTCTTAGTCATTAGTTTTTATAAAATCAAAACCCCTTTTAATTTTATAATACTAATACACTATTGCAGGACCGTTTAAGGGCTTAAACACAATTACAACACAACAACACAATGAGGAGATTAACTAAACTTTAATCAAACAGTGAACTGGGTTAACCAAAGTGATACAAAGAACACAAGTAAAGCAAGAGACAGAACAAGAGAGTATGGGTTTCAAGGAGGCAGTATATTGCTTTCTCAAGTTCTTTTACAAGTGTTACAAAGCATAAAGAAAGATACAAGAACTTGAAATACTTATACTGTGACCTACAGCCGGCTATACTTTGAAAGCCAGCTGGATACAATTGACTAGACACTAACAAAATCAATTGTAGGATCAAAAGGCATATCTGCCTTTTGACCTTGTGACTATGACATGCCATAGCTCACATCCTTATATGTTACAAAAAGGATAAAGTACATAAAGTGGAAAGTTACAGACTCAAGACCTCAATGTACAGTTACCAAAAGCAAGGACCTTTTCACCAACTCATGTAAGTTGGTGACTTTACAGAGATGCAACGGAAAAGGTGCTTTATGGAACAGTACATCAGATAAAGCATGTGTACTAAAAGTCTTCGGAAGAAATCTGTCTTCATAGGTTGAAGCTTCGGAAGACTTTGTCTCTGAAGTTTCGGAAGACTTCATGTTTGGCTTCGGAAGATATTGGTCTTGGCTTCGGAAGATTTTACACTTAGAGTATTTTCTAATGCATTGTGTAAAACTTCTGAAGCATTCTTCACTTCAGTACTTAGTGCATGTTGCTGAGACACTTAGGATGTTTTGGGTTGCATCAGACTTCAGGAATCCTTACAAACTCCCCCTAGGCTGATGCTACCAAAACACTTAGAAGATCTTCAAATGTTGGTAGTCTTCAGTACAATCAGGACTATTCCTTTCTTCATTAGATGGTCAGGATCATCAAGACTCTCATAGTATCTTCTCATCTCAAAGAGATCATGCAGAGGTAAGTTGATTATGTCTTGCCATGAGTAGACATTCTCAACACCTTGATCTCTGATAACATTCCATCTTTCTGGATTGGTAGAGTAAGTCCAGGACAAGATGGGTGTCTCAGTAGTTAGAGGAGCCATTTGAATAGGAGTTGATTGGGCTGCCTCATCATGCACTTCCTCAGGTTGATCTGATTCAGCCTGAGGTGCAGAGGTAGATGACTTTGGCTTCTTCTTCTTAGTCTTTGGTTTAGAAGCCATCCTCTTCTTCCTCTTGGATGTCTTTAACTGAGAAGACTGGTCTGCAGCACCATGTTGATCATCAGTGTCTTTCTCAGTTGGGTGTTCCTCCCTCACAGGTTCAGAAGGAGAGGGAGTTTGACCCTGCCTAGGATCAGAAGATGAAGCTTGCTGAGACTCAGCTGGAGGTGCTGGTTGAGGTGTCTCTGGTTGTTCAAACTTGACCTCTACTTCAGGTGGGACTTGACTTGGAAGAGAGTGCAAGTCAATGAGTTCTCCACTTTTAATCTTCTGCTTGATCACCCTAATATGCTCATCCTTAGTGGATAGAGACATGGGGCCAAGTCTCCTTCCGGAGAATCCATATAGCTTCAAGAAGCTCACCATTCTTTGTCTGTCAGCAGACTTCTTTGCATTCTTTTGAATGATGGCTCTTGACTTTGCAGCTTCTTCCCTTAGCTTCCTTTTGGTTGTTTTTCTTTCTTTGACTAGCTCAAGCTCAAGTTGCTTTAGGTACTCGAACTCAATGAAGTCATAGGACAGGGGAAGAAGTGCATCTGCCTGATAGAAGCCTGTGGCACTCAGGTAGTTGATCATCTTGATCCTATCTTCTTCTTTATCTACCTGAGGTTCTTGTGGTGCCACATCTTCCTGTGCAGGACTTTCTTGAACTGGTGAGAGAGTGGGAGCATGCTTGTAAAGTCTTTTCTGTCTCTTCTCCTCTTTGAGTTGGAGAAGTAACCTTGCATCCTCTTTCTCCTTCAACTCTCTTGACATATCCATGTCAGCCAGTTCATTTAATTCTTCTAAGGGGAGGGAGATGATTTCATCAATGTTATAGTTCCTGGTCTGTAAGTAGGTAATCCTGACTGCCCTTAACTCATCATCTTGAGTATTTGGTCTGGGAGCAGCCCTGATTGCAGCTTGCATGAAGCTAGATGACCCAGTAGAACTTTCTCCCCTTAGTCTCCTTTTCCTCTCTCTCTCTTCCTCCTCAATTTCCTCAGGAGTTATTATCATTTTCCCTTTGTCACCAACAGACCTTTGTGACTCAGGGTGGATTGAGGCTTGGCCTTCATTGCTTGGAGTAGCTTCCATGCTCTGGCCAGAGAGAGGCTGAGAAACACCTTCACCAGCAGGTGTCTCAGATGGAGTTTGGACCTCTGCAGCAGTTGTTGATGATGAGACAGGGGTCTCAGGTTCTGCCACTAGGCCTTCAGACAAGTTTCCCCTATGAAACTAATCTTAGGGTCCACCTCAACATCCAGTTGACCGATGACATTGCCTGATTGCCTAAGTCTCCTTCTTAGAGTGAACTCTGCAAGGATCCTGTCCTGGATTCTTTGAGCCAGCCTGTCAGCTTGTCTTGAATTGCTTGGATTGACAAGTGGCAAGTTGACTAAATCCAGTCTTTCATAGAAGCTCAGGCTTTGGAATTGAAAAACTTTTTGTTGGCCTTGAACTCTGTGAAGTATAAGGGCTCTCCTGTCATCATCATACCTCCACCTTATGATGTAGTTGCCAGTTCCTTGTGGTGGAGATGAGACAGCCCTTGGTATACCTTCCTCAAAGAGACTCCTGATGAGTGAGTCTATAGAGTCCACATTAATGTGAACTTGAGGAAGTTGCTAAGAATGCACAACAGCAAGTGAGGATGGTGAGTCCTCTATGTCCATTCTCTCTGAAGAACTCCCAGGTTCTGTGGTTGTAATAACTTTCTCCCCCTTTTTGGTAGCATCACCCACTTGCATAGTGAGCTGGAGGATAAGTCAATCACTTCCACAGGTTCTTGTGTTCCTGGTTGAGCTCTCCTTAAAGGTCTCCCAGCTAGTTTTTCCTGCAGATATGAAATCTGGAGTTGCTGATCATTGACCCTGTTTTGCAGGGTAGTCACTGAGATTCCAAGTGACTAACCTTAGAGACTAAATAGGTGCATGTTTTTGACAATTTTTGCACCTTTAGTCTCAAATTCCCCTCATCTTCATCAGAAGAATCATTGGGGGATGAGATGATTGGACCAAAGTCCTCTCTCTCACCACCAGCTTGAGTTTCTTGGCTGCTGGTTTTCCTCTGCTCACTGGCAGCCTCAGTTGAGATGCCAGTGGGCTGAGTTGCCATGGTTGAGGTCTTAATGATGTAATCACTTTCAAAAGTGAGAGCCTCTTCCATATGGACATCCTGAACAGGTTCAGAAGTGTCCACCTCAGTAATAGGTGACTGATGTGGGATAGACTGAGGAGAGTCAGAGGTACTCATCTCTCTTTGAGTAGGGGGGAGAAGAGAGACTCATGGTACTCACTGAATCCTAAGTCTTCATCAGTATAGAAAGATAGGTTGGGAATTGGTTGGTTGAGATCCAAAGGCTGGGGATGGTAGCTGTCCCCTGAAGGTTGTTCACTTGAGTGTTGAGACTCAGAGTGAAGGCTTAAGGCTGTTGGGCTAGTGAGCTCATCAGTGTGAGCTTGAGGAACCTTAGCCCTGATAGGTGAAGTAATGGGAGTGGTTTGCTCCTCATGAGAAGTGGGAGCTCTAGTGTCCACTTCTTCCTGTAAGGTTGAGTATTTGGGGGCCTGCACAGACTCAATAGCCTGAGCAGGGGTTCGTTTGGATTTTCTTTGGTAGGTGAGGGTGATTTCTGGTCTTTTTAGGGGTAAGGAGAAAAGAGGTGTGGGTTCAACACTAGCTTGTGTTGCTAGGTTGTCACCTTGAGCAATGAGCTCTAACATTTTTGGGACTAGGGCTGTTTCTACCCCTGAGAAGCCTACAGTTGGCTTCTTCATTATTTTAAAGATGTCGGGCTTCATCTGTCCCAATTTAAGAATATTACTTGTTTCCCTCAACTGTGAGCCCAGTTCACAGTTGAGAATGTGTTGAACATATCTAGGAAACATGTAATACTCTAAGGAGTCTAAGTTGGCAAGTAAATTAGTATAAACAAATTGTGAATACCTGAACTTGACCCCCTGAACCATTCCATGAACTATAAAGGAGAGATCCTCAGGAATCTGGTCCCATCCACCATGCTTGTTTGATAAGCTGTGGATAACCACATGGAGCAGGAATTTCCATTGGGATGAGACCTTTCCTTTCCTAAAGGTCTTTACAGAGAAATCTCCCTCATAGCCCATCTGCTCAAAGGAATGATTAACAGCTTCCTTTGGGAAGGACACCTCACCTTCTTCATCATCCAGCTGCAAATGTTGGTTAATGATGGCCGGAGTGATGAAGATTGTCCTCCCTTGCACTGTGGCAGACAGTGCCTTCTCCCCATCCATAATGACCTCTTGGCAGGTCTTCCAGAATTCAAGCAAATGATCCTCATATAGAGTAGGATCAATGGTCAGGGAGGTGAAATAGTTTGACAGAGTCAAGAATTGGCAAATCTCTGAGAAACTTGCATCTTTCTCAGAGCTTAACAGAGCAACTTGATTATGTTGCCTGTGAAGTTGCATGGAGAAATCTGGGTTGTTTCTGCGGTTAAGGTTGGCCATTTCAGAAGCTTAAGGGTGAAGAAAGGTAGAAAGCAAAGGCGGTTTAGAGAATAGGTTAGAGAAATAGTAGAATTGAGGAAGATAGTGGGAAAGAGGGGGAACCGTTGGGTATTTATGTGAAAAGGGATTTGAACCAAAGTTAATGAAAGAGGATAAACTTTGAAATCCGGAAGTCGGTCCCACCTCTGAAAAGGTAGTTTACTTTTGCTCAAAAAGTAGTTTTCTTGGAATTCGAAAAGCTTCCGAAGGTTATTTGTCTTCGGAAGTTTTGATTGAAAAAGCTTCCGAAGCTAAAATGGCTTCGGAAGATTTTCCTGAGAGTCTTGAAGATTTATGCTTCGGAAGAGAAATAAACCCTTGGATGCTTTGTATAGGAAAAAACAAAGCTTCCGAAGGTTAATTTTGCTTCGGAAGGAAAAGGTCCTTAAAAATGAATAAGTGTCTGAGATAAGAATTTTAAGCTTCGGAAGATGAATTTTGACTTCTTCCAAAGGTAAAATCTCTTAGACAGTTATTTATTTTGAAGACATGTTTTTCTTCCGAAGATAAAATTTTATCTTCCGAAGTATCAAAAATTTTCAAGAATCTAAGGAAAGTCTTCAAAAAGAATTTTACATCCAAAAAACATGAGCTTATGAGAGTGATGAACTAGACAACTTAGGACACACATATTTTAAGAAGAAATAATTAGAATTAGTTTTAAGAAAAAGTCTACTCAAAGTTAATCATCCCAATAGCTGATATCAGATACTTAAATCTCTGTTCATTAAAAGCTTTTGTGAACAGATCAGCATATTGTTCATCTGTATGAACTTTGACTAGTTTAATTAATCCCTTTTCATAGTTATCACTTATTAAATGGTACCTGATGTTGATGTGTTTGGTCCTTGAGTGCTGCACAGGGTTCTCAGTGATAGAGATAGCACTATTGTTGTCTATGTGGATAGGAGTCTCTTTGAAGTTAAATCCATAGTCCAGCATCTGATTTTGAATCCAAAGCACTTGAGCACAGCAGCTTGCTGCAGCAATGTATTCAGCCTCAGCAGTTGATGCAGACACACATGATTGTTTCTTGCATTGCCATGAGACCACCCTTCCACCAAGGAATTGACATCCCCCAGATGTAGACTTTGCAGTCATATTGCAACCACCATAATCACTATCTGTATATACATACAGATTGAAATTTGGATTCTTTGGATACCATAGACCAAGTGTTGAAGCACCTTTGAGGTATCTTAAAATCCTTTTCACAGTGATTAAGTGAGACATCTTAGGGTTGGCTTGATATCTTGCACAAATACATGTAGCAAACATGATATCAGGCCTGCTAGCTGTAAGATACATAAGAGACCTAATCATAGCCCTGTATAAGTGTTCATCTACACACTCCCCCTCAAGATCTGGACCAAGGGAGTGGTTTCTGGCTATGGGTGTCTTAGCAATCTTACAATCAGTCATGTTGAACCTCTTGAGTATGTCTTGAACATACTTTGACTGACTTATGAAGATGCCATCTTCAACCTGCTTCACTTGAATTCCCAGAAAGAAGTTGAGTTCTCCCATTGAACTCATCTCAAATCTGTCTTTCATCAGCTTCTCAAAGTCTTTGCAGAGCTTTGGATTAGTTGAACCAAAGATGATGTCATCTACATATACTTGAACCAGCAATAAGTCATTTCCCTGTCCTTTGATGAAGAGAGTTCCATCTATAGTACCTCTTCTGTATCCATGTTTACAAAGATACTCAGATAGTGTCTCATACCACTTCCTGGGTGCCTGATGCAGCCCATAAAGAGCTTTGTCAAGCTTGCAGACATAATCAGGATGATCAGGGTCTACAAAACCAGGTGGCTGTTTGACATAAACCTCCTCATCAATCACTCCATATAAGAAAGCACACTTTACATCAAGTTGGTAGACCTTGAAGTTTTGGATGCAGCAAATGCCAGGAATATCCTAACAGCTTCTAGTCTTGCTACAGGAGCAAAGACATCAGTGTAGTCAATCCCTTCTTCTTGTGTGTATCCTTGAACAACTAGTCTTGCCTTGTTCTTGATGATGATTCCTCTATCATCCTTCTTATTCCTAAAAACCCATTTGGTTCCAATGGTAGTCTTCCCATGAGGAAGAGGACAAAGGTTCCAAACTTTCTGCCTTTGAATTGAAGCAGCTCTTGTTGCATAGCTTCAACCCAACTTCCATCCTTTAGAGCTTCATCAACTTTCTTGGGCTCTATCTGAGATAAGAAACAAGAGTGAAGACAAACATTTGCTTCATGGGTTTGTCCTCTTGTTCTTACCCCTGTGACAACATCTCCAATGATGTTTGTGGTGGGGTGAGACTTGTGGATCCTTAGCTGAGGGATCACAGCATGTTGTTGAGAAAGATCTAAATTTGAGAAATTTAGATCTGGTCTGGAAGATTCACCCTCCACATTATCACACTTATCAAGATTAACCTGATCCAATGAGTGTGTGACATCATTGATGTTGTCATCTATGGTACGGTTATTAGCATCAAGAAATTCCTGATCACTATCACCATCACCATTGTTGTCTTCTACAAGTGAGGTGTCTTTATCTGGTTGAGAGGCCTCTGAGCTGGAATTTGAAGGCATGCCAGATGTATCAGGTGAATTTGTCATTGTTGTGCTGATAGAAACCTCATTTGCTGAAGTAGTTCCAACTGGAGCTGAAGATGTATGAGTTGAGGGTCTTCTTAGCTCAAATCTTGGATCAGGATCACCTGTATTTAGATTTTCTGCAGATCCTGAAACATGCTCACAAGATTTGTTAAAACAGTTGGTAACTAAATCAAGATCAAATAGCCAATCCGGACCAGAACCAGCTACACAAGGAGTGTGCTCATTGAAAGTCACATTGGCTGACTCCTCAACAATTCTAGTTCTCAGATTGTATACTCTATAAGCTTTAGCTTGGGAAGAGTATCCAATGAAATGTCCATCATCTGATTTCTCAGCAAACTTGGCAATTTGATCTTTGGTATTCAAGATGGTGGAGGGACATCCAAATGACCTGAGAAAACCAATGAAAGGTTTCCTCTTGTGCCAAAGTTCATAAGGAGTCTTACCATGTGTCTTAACTACTAAACTCTGTTTTGCACATAGCAAGCAGTATTAACTGCCTCTGCCCAGAAGGTGATAGGCAGTTTAGAGTCAGACAACATAGTTCTTGCAGCTTCAATAAGTGTCTGTTTCTCCTCTCAGCAACTCGTTTTGCTGAGGAGTCCTGGGAGCACTATATTGTCTTGTAATACCTTTTTCATCACAAAATGTATCAAGGATTTGGTTCTTGAATTCAGTTTCTTGATCACATCTTATGGTTTTGACCTTGTGATCATATTGATTCTCAACTTTTAAGATTAAATTCTTCAGAATCTCAGGGGTTTCATCCTTAGTTCTAAGGAAGAAGACCCAAGTGAATCTTGTAAAATCATCTGTGATCACCAGACAGTAAGAGGTCCTTCCTAAACTCATTACACTGGTGGGGCCAAAGAGATCCATATGTAACAAGTGTAGGGGAGTAGTGATGGAGTTCTTTTCTTAGGCTTGTGAGATACCTTGTGTTGCTTCCCTTTCAGGCATGCAACACAATGATCATCACTTGTAAACTCTTTCTTTGGCATTCCAGTTACCAGATCATGTTTAATTAATTTATTCATGTTCTTAAAGTTTACATGGCACATTCTTTTATGCCATAGGAAAGACTCATCACTATTTGCTTTAGATAGAAAGCATGAAACTTCTCCAGAGGGAGATGTTTCTTGCAAATCCATCTTGTACATGTTCCCTTTCCTGGGGGCTCTGAGCAGGATATGCTCATGAGGAATGACCACACCAGGCTTGAGAACAATGCACTCATGCTCAGTAAAGAGCATGTTATGACTCTGATCACAAAATTGGGATACACTCAGAAGATTGTACCCAAGCTCCTTGACAAAGTTTACCTTCTCAATGCTGAGCTTACCATTTGTGACCTTGCCCCTTCCAGAAATGTAACCACCTTCATCTCCTCCAAAAGCAACTGGTCCTCCATCAATTCTCTCAAAATTATGGAGTAGAGACCTATTGCCTGTCATGTGCCTGGAACAGCCACTGTCAATTATCCAGACATTCCTGTTTGTCTTGAGTTGTTCCTGCACAAAGAAAATGATTAGTTACATTTGGAAACCCAAGCCTTACTTGTCTTGGGCTCATTAAGTGTAATAGAAGGTAATGCAACAGTAATAGATCCAATGGTTGTACAATGGGAATCTTCAGCTGTTGTTGATGGAGAAACCTCAGTCATTTGGTCTTTCTTAGACTTCCACACCACCTTTGGAGTCTTGGACTTGACCTTCAAAACCTTAGAAGCTTTTGGAACTTCACAAGTTTTGATGACTGAACCTTCGGAAGAATCTACAGTCACTGCAGCAGACTTCAGTGCTTCGGAAGAACTCCTTTCTTCCGAGACCAACTTTGCTTCCGAAGGTAATTTTCCATTTACCTTCTTCTTTGATTTGGAGCTTCCGAAGGAAACAGACTTTCCTTCCGAAGCTTGAGACTTCTTGAGACTCTTTGAAGTCTTTGTATTGGTCATGTGGACAGTACTTTTAGGATTGTATGGGCAATCCTTAGCAATGTGAGAAGTACTTTCACACATGACACATAACATTTTCTTCTTCAAACAAGTCTGCTTTTGAGAGCAAGACTGGCTTTGGTCACATCCCTTCTCCACCTTCATCTTGGTAGATGCTGAGACAGTTCTTTTGGGCTGTGAACTGTTCTTGGAGTTTGATGGTCCAGGCTGTGCAGCAGTGGTACACAGCAGCTCAGTCTTCTTCTTTGCACTGAGATGATTTGAACATGAACCAGGACTCTTAGCTGAGGAGTCTTGGTTGATGTCTTCATCCTTACTACTTTGAAACCTGCAGAGATAAACACTTGTTTCTGCTTAGCATCAAAAGTAGCCTTGATTTCTTGAGCCTTCTTTGCTTTCCTTTTGCTCTTCCTGATCAAGTTCTTTCTCTTGGACTTGGTCATCACAGTTGATTTCTTCTCCTCAGAAGGATAGTGGCCCTTGGAAGAATCCTGTTCTTCACTCTTCTCAGAGGAATTCTTCACTATCACTTCTTCATCATCCTCACTTATAGGATCTATGAGAGGAAGCTCATCTTCACAAGTTCCACACCTAGGAGATCTTACAGACAAGATTGTGTGTGGAGGAGCTATCTCATTTGATCCCAGTCCCTGTCTATTTTGATAACAAACTTTGTTGTGCAGGGATGAGGATATCATGTTCTTGAAGGTCTCTTCTTCAAGAACACTCTTCTCTGCGTTGGCTTTGCTGATCACAAGCTCAGCCTGGCACTCAGTCAACTTAGTAATGAGATCTTAGATCTGAGTTCTAAAATCTGTATGTTCATGTTTTAGTACTGAAATGGTTTTCTCCAAGTCCTCTATCTTTAACTTGTAATCATTTTCAGACTTTCTAAAATCAGATTTTAATATGTTTAATGACTCAAGATCAGATCTCATCTCTAGGTTGTAGGACCTGTATCTATTTACTTTAGCAATGCATTCAGGAGAGCATAGATGTTCCAATACCTTGGCTTCATCATGGTCAGCCATTAGTGCTTGGTTTGGAGAGGCATCTTCCACCTGAAAGCTCCAGTCAAAGCCTCCCTCTTCAACAGCAACAGCAGCATGTTGCTTTGTCTTCTCAGCCTGAGGGGCTTTGTCAGTGTAGTTTGGTCTGGGTTGTGTTTGGCCCCCATTTGCTTTAGGTGCCTTACACTCCCTAGCAAAGTGACCCATAAGGTTATAGTTGTAACACTTAACTTTGCTTTTATCCAGCCCAAACTTACCACTGGTAGCATTGCTTGGAAATCTTCTTCCTATCCTCTTGTAGAACTTCTTGGCTCTGTGAGTGAGGAGAGCCATCTGCTGAACGATCTCCATGTATTCCAGGTCATCTGGATGGATACAGTCCAGGTCTTCAAGAGTGAAGAGATAATTCCCACAGCTTTCATCAGCAGACACAAAGGCTTGAGAAAAACTTGTCTCTTGGAATGGGCTTCCTTGAGTAAAGTTCTCCCTTGGTGTCTCCGGAAAGGTGATGAAAGGACCCTTTTGTGAGTTGTCAGGGTAGCATATGAGATGATGTTGGGGTTCTATGTTGTCCCTTTCAACCACATGAAGGGCTGAACCCATTTGATTGTTGGAGTTGCCAGATGAACCTTGCATGTTCATCTCCATCTGGTATCCACTGAGAATCCCATACAACTCTGTAAGAGTAAGAGTCTTAAGGTTCTCAGTCCTCTTGATCACCACACAATAGTGTGTCCATTTCCTAGGAAGTGAGGTCATGAACTTCCTTACAATGTCCCTAATCTCAAGAGGAACTCCTCCATCCACTAGGGTATCCACAATCTCAACATACCTGAAGTATTGTTGGGTCATGGTTTCACCTGCTTTGAAGGTGAAATTCTCAAACTGCTGCTTCAGAAGATCTTTCTTGTTCTCCTTGGCTTCAGAGGAGCCTTCATACATCAGCTTCAGTGCATCCCACAGCTGTTTGGCTGTCTTGCACTTCTTAAAACCTCTGTATACAGAGTTTGGGAGAGCAGTCTGAAGAGCAGTCATGGCCTTCCTGTCATTTTCTACTCTTTTTCTATCTTCATCTGAGTAGTTGGCCACATCTTTAGGAATCATACCAGCACCAGTAGCAGAGGGGGTGCTGGGTATGAAAGGTCCATTCTCAACAGATTCCCACATTCTTGAATCAAGAGACCTGATGAAGCCTTCCATCCTCATGCACCAGGTGTCAAAATCATCAAGAGTGATCAGTGGGGATTTGTTCATGGTTCCAGTCTCCATATCAGTCTTTGAGATGGAAGCCATTTGAAGAGTTTAGTTTTTGTGTGTGTGAGGGATCTTAAGATGGTTAGATCTTATATCAAGAGCCTGGAATGCTCTGATACCAATTGCAGGACCGTTTAAGGGCTTAAACACAATTACAACACAACAACACAATGAGGAGATTAACTAAACATTAATCAAACAGTGAACTGGGTTAACCAAAGTGATACAAAGAACACAAGTAAAGCAAGAGACAGAACAAGAGAGTATGGGTTTCAAGGAGGCAGTATATTGCTTTCTCAAGTTCTTCTACAAGTGTTACAAAGCATAAAGAAAGATACAAGAACTTGAAATACTTATACTACAACCTACAGCCGGCTATACTTTGAAAGCCAGCTGGATACAATTGACTAGACACTAACAAAATCAATTGTAGGATCAAAAGGCATATCTGCCTTTTGACCTTGTGACTATGACATGCCATAGCTCACATCCTTATATATTACAAAAAGGATAAAGTACATAAAGTGGAAACTTACAGACTCAAGACCTCAATGTACAGTTACCAAAAGCAAGGACCTTTTCACCAACTCATGTAAGTTGGTGACTTTACAGAGATGCAGCGGAAAAGGTGCTTTATGGAACAGTACATCAGATAAAGCATGTCTACTAAAAGTCTTCGGAAGAAATCTGTCTTCATAGGTTGAAGCTTCGGAAGACTTTGTCTCTGAAGCTTCGGAAGACTTCATGTTTGGCTTCGGAAGATATTGGTCTTGGCTTCGGAAGATTTTACATTTAGAGTATTTTCTAATGCATTGTGTAAAACTTCTGAAGCATTCTTCACTTCAGTACTTAGTGCATGTTGCTGATACACTTAGGATGTTTTGGGTTGCATCAGACTTCAGGAATCCTTACAACTATCATTTGTTATTATTCAACTAACTTAAATAATATGACAAATGATTTCTCATTAACAAATTATCCATATAGTTTGTTTTATTCAAAATGCAATGTTTTAGAAAACCCATTTCCTAAATTGGTGTCAATATTTAATTGTTTGATCTCATCAACAATTAAATATCAATTGGTGTTTGTTTAACTTGTTATTGGGTATAACCCGACTTGGATCATAACGTACTAACCACATTAATCTTGTATGTGTCTTGGGCATATAAGATCCAACAATCTCCCACTTGCCCAAGATTCATAGAAGATTGATGCAAGAAGTAAATACCGCCTAACAACGGTTTACTACCCTTAATACGCATGACTTATAGCCATTCAATAACATCATCCCATACAAGTATCCTACTTGAAATGATTTAGGTGAATTAATCATCTATCCTTTTGTTACAAATGTCATGTCAAATCCAAGGACACAGAGTGATCATTCCTTGTTGATTTAACTTAATCAGGCCTTAGACATCTTGCTCTCAACGAATAAGAGGAACAAATTCCATCTTGACTACATACGTTTCTCACAAACACCTCGTGTCATACCTGAACATACCCTTATGTGCTGTCCACTATTTCAGGACAGTGAAGAATAAGCTCAAGGTATAATACTTGGTGAATATCAAAACCCAATATGTATCTCAGGTTGGAGGATACCAAATGATATTTGCCTTTACTCAAATTTACTTATAATCAATAAATAAGATTCCATGTAGTAAAATTTGAGATGCGGGTTAGTCCAATATTTGTATCCCACAAATATCTATGAACCTTGGTAGCAACCCATTGCTCTATATTCATCCTTATGAATATCAACCAATCGAAGTTCATAATAATCTTACCCTCACACTTGTTCCCACAAGTATGAACGACTACGGACATTTAGAGTAAACAATTTACTCATGGATTAAACATGCTAAACTGGAACATTAATTGAAATATTATAACAAAATAATTTTATTCAAATAATAAAGAGTTCCACATATCCAAATACAAAATTTATAGATCAAATCCAATCACTAGAATATCGAAGTCCCATGGCACAAGTATGACCTTCATGCTTTGCCTTTTCAAGGAGCTTCGTGAGAGGATCCGCAATGTTTTGATCCGTGTGAACTTTGCGAATACATATCTTTCCCTTTTCAACTTCATCTCGTATGTAGTTGAATTTCCGCTCAATGTGCCTAGTCTTTTGATGAGCACGAGGTTCCTTGATTTGAGCAATCGCACCCTCGTTATCACAAGAGATCTCTAGGGGTTCCTGAATGGAAGGGACAACCCCTAGATCAGCAATGAATTTCTTCAACCATGCAGCTTCTTGAGCTGCCAATGAGGCGGCGACATATTCTGATTCTGTAGTTGATAGAGCCACCACATCCTGTTTGGAGCTCTTCCAAGAGACCGCTCCTCCATTCAGAATGAAAATATATCCCGATTATGACCGAGAATCATCACGATCGGTTTGGAAACTCGCATCCGTGTAACCTTTTACAACGAGTTCCTCATCACCAGATCCATAGATTAGGAACATATCTCTTGTCCTCCTTAGGTACTTAAGTATGTTCTTAACAGCTATCCAATGAGTGTTTCTAGGATTTTGCTGGTAACGGCTTGTCATGCTTAAGGCGCATGACACGTCCGGTCGAGTGCATATCATTGCATACATGATGGATCCAATAGCAGAAGCGTATGGGATTGCCTTCATTTTATCTTGCTCATCCCTTGAGCTAGGACATTGAGTCGTACTCAATATCGTTCCTCTTTGAATAGGTATGGTGCCTTTCTTAGAGTTCTCCATCTCGAACCTTTTCAAGATCTTATCAATGTATGCACTTTGATTTAAACCAATCAACCGCCTTGATCTATCCCTATAGATCTTTATTCCCAGAATATAGGCGGCTTCACCAAGATCCTTGATGGAAAAACAACTTCCAAGCCAGGTTTTTACACCTTCCAAGGTTGGAATGTCATTTCCAAATAGTAGTATGTCATCAACATACAATACTAGGAAAGTTATTGTGCTCCCACTAGCCTTCTTATACACACAAGCCTCATCAGCGTTTTTGATGAAGCCAAATTTCTTTACCTCCTCATCAAAACGATGATTCCAGCTTCTCGATGCTTGTTTCAATCCATAGATTGATTTCTTTAACTTGCATACTTTATTAGGATGTTTTGAATGGACAAAACCTTCAGGCTGAACCATATAGACATCTTCCTCAAGATATCCATTTAGGAAAGCGGTTTTGACATCCATTTGCCAAATCTCATAATCATAATGAGCAGCTATGGCAAACACTATCCTTCTAGACTTTAGCATCGCAACAGGTGAGATAGTTTCATCATAGTCAACCCCTTGAGTTTGAGTGAAACCCTTTGCTACAAGTCTAGCTTTATAAGTATCCAGGTTTCCATGCATATCGGTTTTCTTCTTGAAAACCCACTTACTTCCAACTACCTTGGAATTAAGAGGTGGTACAACAAGTTCCCAAACTTGATTGTCATACATGGATTGCATCTCAACATTCATGGCCTCAAGCCATTTGTCACAATACAAATTGGACACTGCATCATGGTATGTGGTTGGTTCATCTGAATCTACCACATAGCATCCATCCATGAAAAATCCGTATCTTTCAGGTGGATTACTAGTTCTACCACTTCTGCGAACGTTTTGTGTGTATTGATCAACTGCTTGATCATCCTCAACATCCTCATGTTGAGTGCTAGTTTCAACCAGACAAGCATCGGGTTGTGGTTCTTGATCCTCCTCAAGATCCACTGTTCTACTGCTAGTTCCTTCCATAAAGAACTTTGCCTCTAAGAACTCACCCTTTCTGGCAACAAACACCTTTTGTTCTAGTGGATCATAGAAATAATATCCCATAGAATCTCTAGGATATCCAATAAAGATACACTTGGTGGATCGGACTTCCAATTTGTTTAGGGTGGGAGTCTTAACGTAAGCCTCACAACCCCAGACCCTTAAGTATGATAGGGATGGAACTCTTCCATGCCATATCTCAAAAGGTGTCCTTTCCACCTTTTTGGTTGGGGCCATATTTAGAATACGGGCCGCGGGGAGCAGAGCGAAACCCCAAAATGATAGAGGTAACGTGCTTCTAGCCATCATAGATCGGACCATATCCAATAAGGTTCGATTCCTCCTCTCAGACACACCATTATGTTGTGGTGTTCCAGGTGGAGTGAGTTGTCAAACAATCCCACAACTCCTAAGATGATCTTGAAAAGCATCATTTAGGTATTCACCTCCTCTATCAGTGCGGAGAACTTTAATCGACTTGTTGAGTTGATTTTGTACTTCATTTTGAAAGATCTTGAACATTTCAAAACCTTCATCTTTGTGTCTTAACAGGTACACATACCTGTAGCGACTATAATCGTCGGTAAAGGTAATGAAGTATCTTTCACCATTCCTAGTCCTTGGCTTAAAAGGACCACATACATCCGAATGTATGATTCCCAATAAATCTTTTGCTCTTTCGTTACTTCCACTAAAGGGTGCCTTAGTCATTTTACCTTGTAAACAAGATTCACACACATCAAATGAATCACATTCACTTGTTTTTAAAAGACCATTCTTTTACAGTGTTTGAATTCTTTTCTTGTTTATATGACCAAGACGACAATGCCAAAGATAGGTATCACTCAAATCTAACTTGAGTTTCTTGGTGCTAGTTTGGTACAATGAACTATTTAAAGTATTTTCATGAACCAATTCATAAATACCATTAATGGGAATAGCAAATAGAACATATCATTTAAAGAAACATGAATATCATTTTCAACAAAAGATAATACATAATCATAATGTCTTAATTGGGATACAGAAATAATATTCCTAGTCAGACTAGGAGCATACAAAACATTCTTCAAAATAACATCCAATCCACTTGGAAGTTTTACGATGTAGTCCCCACGAGCTTCAACTTGGACTTTGGTTCCATTGCCCATGAAGAGACTAACATCCCCTTGATTGAAGTCCCTACTTCTTTTGAACCCCTGCAACAAATTGCAAATATGAGTTCCACATCCGGTATCTAATACCCATGTCTTAGAAGATGTAACATTAAGATCAATATGAATCATGTATATTGTACCTGAGGTCTGCCCGGCATCCCTCTTTGCTTTCAACTCTTGGAGATGGACAGGACAATTTCTTGCCCAATGTCCAATCTCCCCACACTTGAAGCATGGGTCATTGGTAGCAACCTTTTGCTTCTTCTCTTGTGGTTTGGGTGGCACCCTTGCCACTCCTTTCCCTTTTCCCCATACGGGTCCTTTACCCTTGGCAACCTTTGCCTTGTGTGCGGGATGAGGCCTTTTCTTGTTCCCACCTTCATTGATGGTGAGAACGGGTAAAACCCTTTTACCCATGGCCGCCTCGGCGGTTTTAAGCATTGAGTGAAGCTCACCAATGCTATTGTCCCAAGCATTCAGGTTGTAGTTCAACACGAATGTCTCGAACTTGTTGGTAAGGCCATTAAGGATCAAATCCGTGGCCAATTCCTTCGAGACGAGACAATTAAGCCTCTCGAGGCGGTCAATATGACTTTTCATCTTAAGTACATAAGATGAAACTGATTGGTTGTCGTCCATACGACATGCATGGAGTGCTCGAACCGTTTCGAAGCGCTCAACCCTTGCTTGCTGTTGGAACGTTTCCTTCAGCTGGGTTATCATGTCATAAGCTCCGTGATGTTCTTACTCCTTTTGGAGATCCGGAGTCATGCTCGCTAGCATGAGACAAGACACTTGGACTGAGTCCTCAGTGTACTTCAGCCAATCATTGAAGGCCTCCTCATCATCCTCAGTAGGTTGATCGGGGATAGAGTCGTCTAAAACATATGATCTTCTCTCTTGCTAGAGAACGATTCTCAAGTTTCGATGCCAATCAATGAAATTATTATGATTTAGACGTTCCTTTTGGAGGATCGCTCGTAATGATTGGGTGGACGCGGATGAGTTATCATGATTGTCATTATTGGTGGCCATCTACAAAATTTAACAAAGATCTATTTAGTATTTTTGATATTGCTATTTTTAATAATTAATGCCTTTTATGGACATTTTATATTAAAATCTAGAACCCAACATTACATTTAAATTGTGGTTAGGTGACCTTTATCCTACGATTTAAATTAATAAGGTGGTCAACGATTGACGGTTGCAACCATTTGCAACTTCTAGAGGTATGGGATCGACTTTAAACATCATATGTAAAGTCGGCATGTTAATCCCATCAACACCATTTGGAAACCATATTTAGGTGATCCATTTAACATGGTTTGCAAATCAAGTTACCCTACTTGCACACACGTGTGAGTTTACCCACATAAGTGGTTAGGTGACCTTTATCCCACCAATGTGGTATCCCCACCTTAAATCACAAGTTCCTTCTAAATGGTTAGGTGACCTTTATCCCATTAAGAGTTTCCAAATGACTCAAGTGTTGTGCAAAAGGACGGTGTTTAACTTGTTTGTCAAAAGATTAGAGATTTCATAATTCTAGTTTAGAAAACTCTATGTACTTGTATTTGCATGCTTTCAAATACAAGATACCCTATGGTCCTTTTAATAAAACCCATTTTATTACGAAATCATTAATCCTTTTAATAACCATTTATTAACACTTAGTGATTAAGAACCATTTTGTATTAGCTTGTTAAGATCATTTATATTAAGATTGTCCATCATATCCAAATATCATACAATCATTCATAAAATCACAATCAAACAAGCATAATATAAACAACCACAATGTGCATAACCATAGCTACTATTGTGACCACACTTGTTTGCCATCACAAGTGTGGTCATTTGGTCTTTCTTAAGGGTTGAATACAACACAAAAATGAGATCAACATAGACTCCCACTTGAACTTGCATCCATATGCTTCAAGTCCTTCTTTTGTGTCTTCTTCTTGTGCTTCCTTCCCGAGCATCTTCTTTTACAAAATATATATCTTAATACATATTTTCTAGTAAAAGGAAATACTCCTAATCTATTATTACATCCCAATGAATAAATAGACAAAATACATTTTAAACAAATCACAAATTAATATACAACCCCATTGAATGAATATAATCAAATAAATACATACAATCCAAACCAAACAACACAAGGTCTAAGCTAGGTTATGCACCAATATGAACATACATCATATCAACCAAAACATAACTATGAATCCCCTCAAAACCCATGAATTTTCAGCCAACATAAACTGAAAATTTCGGGTTTAGATATTGTCCAAACAACACAACATATCAACATACATATCTTTCAAGGTTTAATCACAAGCATGTGTAATATAACCTTGAAAGTTGGGGATTCAACAAAACAAAATATAGCAGCCCTTAAAAGAGTAATAATGTCCCATAAAGCAATTATAAAGGACAAAGAACAAGCAAGCTATCCACATAACCGGCTCTTGATGCCATTGTTGGGTTTGTTAGAACATAAAATCATAGTTTAACCTCTTAAACTTTCTGAAAACGCAGCGGAATAACAACTTTATGAACTTGTTTATAAGCTGAAAAATATCATATTCTATTTGATGTTTTAAAGTGTAAACAAACCCAAGAACAAAGGGGATCTTTTATGTGAATAAGCAAGCTATGAACACTTGTAAATGCACATATAATCACAGCTACATTGAGCTGTGAAAACTACCTTCCAGCAGCAGCAAAAACCGACACAAAAAGGGAATGTTGGATGCTCAAACTCGGCCAAGGCTCCAAGGTAGGACCTCTCAAGCTTGTATACCCACAAGTCCTTCCAAAACACCAAGCTTGTTAGGAGAGCAACACCAAAAGAAACCTCTTCTTCTTGCTCTTTCAAAACCGAAATTTCAGCCTCTAATTGCTTCAAGATTTCGAATTTTTCCAGCCAAGTAGAGAGAGTTTTTGCATGCGAATGTAAGAGAGAAAGTGTACTAAACAAAATGGAGTGTTCAAGTTACTTAAGTCTTGTTAGTTTCCAAGACAAAAAGCATCAAAAAACCACCCAAGGGGCGGCCGAAGGTCCCCCTTTAAAATTGGTTTCCCCCCAATTTTATTTTTAATCTTTTCACTCTCTTAGTCATTAGTTTTTATAAAATCAAAACCCCTTTTAATTTTATAATACTAATACACTATCATTTGTTATTATTCAACTAACTTAAATAATATGACAAATGATTTCTCATAAACAAATTATCCATATAGTTTGTTTTATTCCAAATGCAATGTTTTAGAAAACCCATTTCCTAAATTGGTGTCAATATTTAATTGTTTAATCTCATCAACAATTAAATATCAATTGGTGTTTGTTTAACTTGTTATTGGGTATAACCCGACTTGGATCATAACGTACTAACCACATTAATCTTGTATGTGTCTTGGGTATATAAGATCCAACATATAGTTGGTACGAGAATGATGAATTGGATATTTGGTGATCCCGATAGCGGCTTCATTGTCATAGATAACAGAGTGTGAAGAAAGTTGATGCCATAATCAACCATCTGATGTTTTAAACACTTTAAGCTTTCTAAATTGTTGAAGCTCCAATTGCATTGACTCAACCCAAAAAGGATCCTGAAGAGCTGCATGAACATTCTTTGGTACAGTTTGTGATAAGAAACAAGAGTAAAGACACATATTTATAAACCCAGATTGACTTCGTGTCCTAACACCATCAGTAATTGATCCAATAATGTTATCATGGGGATGATCTTTCAATGATGTAAAGTTAGTGGTTGAAGGTAATGGAGTGGTTTGAGTGGAGCATGGAAGTTGGGATCGGGCAGATAATGGATAAGGGGAGGGTGGAGCAGGTTGTGGTGGTTGAAAGGATTAAGATGATTGACCTGGAGTTGAAGATGGGGTTGTGGGATTAGAGTCTGAGACATGTGGAGGTGGAATGTCAAAGGATGAAGTAGATTGAAATTCAACTGAAGTTTGAGGCTCATTTGATGATTCGGGAATGTCTTGGTGAGATTGATGGGAGGATGGATCAGATGGATTAATGATCATTTGAACGTTACTGAAAGGAGCATCATCATCAAAAACTGGTAGATTCAAGGAGTTGAAAACAATGTTCAAGTCAAATAACCATTCAGGATCAGTTCTCGTATCTAAGGAATTAGATTTCGGCCATTAAACATAAAATGACTCTTGCACAATGTGAGTTTGTTGGGTTTGTTAGACACCTTATCAAAGTTGTTAACCTTTTAAACATGAAAACGCAGCGGAAACAAAGCTTAATAATATGTTTTATAAACTGAAATTTAAAGCATATTATTTATCATCAACAAACCCAAGAACAAAGGATTAAATATATGTGAAAGAACTAGCTATCAAGCATAATATAACAACCATATACAAACCCATGAAACTACCTTTCAAGAGCTGCCAAAATCGAGAGAAATAGGAAGGAGATGAGGTTCTTGAATCGGCCAAAACACCAAGGAAGGTGTCCTCAAGCTTGCATACCCACAAGCCTCAAGCAAACACCTTTGTTGCTAAGATTTGAACACCAAATTTCGACCTAAAGGGCTGCTGAAACCTTTTCCAGCCGTGAACTTCTTCAAAATAGAGAGAGTTTTGTGCCTTTTGGTCTTCGCATGTATGTGTGAGAGAGAGTTGTAGTGGGACTAGTTAAGAGTGTCTTATTCCAAGACAACAAAATGAACCAACCCCATTAAAGGGGGGCAGTCGAATGGGTTCAAAATAAAGGGGTTTCTCCTAATTTTTTATCATTTATTTAATTGTTAACTAGTTATTTAATAAGTTATGTAATTAACATTTTTAATTATATAACTCATACACTCTATTATTATTTGATGTTATTTAACCAACTTAAATAACATTACAAATAATACTCATGAACAAAATATCCTTATAAGTTGTTCCATCTCATATACAAATTATTTAGAAAACCCAAGTTTCTAAATTGGTGTAATTATTTAATTATCATATCATCAGTTAAATATTTATTGGTGTTTGCTAAGCTTGTTATTGGGTATGACCCGACTTGGATCATAACGTACTAACCACATCAATCTTCTATGTGTCTTAGGCATAAAGAATCCAACAATCTCCCACTTGCACAAGATTCATAGAAGATTGATGCAAGCAGTAAATACCACCTAACAACGGTTTACTACCCTTAATACACATGACTAAAAGCCATTCAATAACATCATCCCCTTCAAGTATCCAACTTGAAATGATTTTAGGTGAATCAATCATTTATCCTTTTGTTACAGATGTCATGTTAAATCCAAAGACACAGAATGATCATTCCTTGTTGATTTAACTTTATCAGGCCTTAGACATCTTGCTCTCAACGAATAAGAGGAACAAATTCCATCTTGACTACATACGTTTCTCACAATCACCTCGTGTCACACCTAAACATAGCGTTATGTACTATCCATTATTTCAGAGTAGTGAAGAACTAGCTCAAGGTATAACACTTTGGTGAACATCAAAACCCAATATGTGTCTCAGGTTAGAGGATACCAAATGATATTCATCTTTACTCAATTTTACTTATGATCAATCAAGAAGATTCCATATAGTAAAATTTGAGACACGGGTCAGTCCAATATTCGTGTCCTACAAATATATATGAACTTTAGCAGCAACCAATTGTTCTATATTCATGCCTTATGAATATCCACCAATCCATGTTCATAATAGTCTTACGTTCATATTTGTTCCCACAAACATGACCGACTACGGACATTTAGAATAATAAAGATATTCATGGATGTATACATGCTAAAAGGAACATAACTTAGAATATCATAAATATATAAAAGAGTTAAATATTACATTGTTCCAAACTTTTAAATACTAAACAAATCAATTCCAATCACTAGAATATCGAATTCCTAAGGCACAAGTATGACTTTCATGCTTTGCCCTTTCAAGGACTTCGTGAGTGGATCCGCAAGGTTTTGATTAGTGTGAACTTTACAAATACATATCTTTCCTTTTTCAACTTCATCCCTTATGTAGTTGAATCTCCGCTCAATGTGTCTAGTCTTTTGATGTGCACGGGGTTCCTTGATTTGAGCAATCGCACCCTTGTTATCACAAAAGATTTCTAGGGGGTCTTGAATGGTAGAGACCGCCCCTAGATCGGCAATAAATTTCTTTATCCATACAGCTTCCTGAGCTGCTAATAAGGTGGCTATGTATTCGGATTCTGTAGTGGACAATGCTACCATGTCTTGTTTTGAACTCTTCCAGGACACTGCTCCTCCATTCATAATGAAGACATATCCCGATTGTGATCGAGAATCATCTCGATCAGTTTGAAAACTCGCATACGTGTCACCCTTTACAACGAGTTCCTCTTCATCAGACCCATATAGTAGAAACATATCTTAGTCCTCCTAAGGTATTTCAATATACTTTTAAAAGCCATCCAATGGCTATTACCTGGATAACGCTGATATCTTCTTGTCATGCTTAACGCGCATGACACGTCCGGTCTAGTGCATATCATCGCATACATGATGGATCCTATAACAAACGCATATGGGATGTCTTTCATTCGATCTTGTTGATCCTTTGAGCTTGGACATTGAGATGTACTCAATATTGTCCCTCTTTGAATAGGTACCATACCTTTCTTAGAGTTTTCCATCTTGAACCTTTTCAAGATTTTATCAATACATGCACTTTGGTTTAAACCTATCAACCGCCTTGATCTGTCCCTATAGATCTTTATTCCCAAAATATAGGCGGCTTCACCGAGATCTTTTATGGAAAAACAACTTCAAGCCAGGTTTTAACACCTTCCAAATTGGAAACTCGCATACGTGTAACCATTTACAACGAGTTCCTCTTCATCAGACCCATATATTAGAAACATATCCTTAGTACTCCTAAGGTATTTTAATATACTTTTAACAGCCATCCAATGGCTATTACCTGGATTCTGCTGATATCTTCTTGTCATGCTCAACGCGCATGACACGTCCGGTCTAGTGCATATCATCGCATACATGATGGATCCTATAACAGACGCATATGGGATGTCTTTCATTTGATCTTGCTGATCCATTGAGCTTGGACATTGAGATGTACTCAATATTGTCCCTCTTTGAATAGGTACCATACCTTTCTTAGAGCTTTCCATCTTAAACCTTTTCAAGATTTTATCAATATATGCACTTTTGTTTAAACCTATCAACCGCCTCGATCTGTCCCTATAGATCTTTATTCCCAAAATATAGGCGGCTTCACCAAGATCTTTTATGAAAAAAACAACTTCCAAGCCAGGTTTTAACACCTTCCAAGGTTGGACTATCATTTCCAAAAAGTAGTATGTCATCAAATACAATACTAAGAATGTAATTATGCTCCCACTAGCCTTCTTATATACACAAGCCTCGTCAACGTTCTTGATGAAACCAAATTTCTTGATCACTTCATCAAAATGTTGATTCCAACTTCTTGATGCTTGTTTCAATACATAGATTGATCTCTTTAACTTGCATACTTTATAAGGATGTCGTGGATCGACAAAACCATCAGGTTAAACCACATGGACAGTCTCTTCGAGATGTCCATTATGAAAAGCGATTTTGATATCAATTTGCCAAATCTCATTGTCATAATATGCAGCTATGGCAAATAATATCCTAATTGACTTTAGCATTGCCACAGGCGAGAAGGTTTCATCATAATCAACCCCTTGAGTTTGAGTGAAACCTTTTGCTACAAGTGTTGCTTTATAAGTATCCAAGTTTCCATGCATATCCGTTTTCTTCTTGAAAACCCACTTGCATCTAACCGGTTTGGAGTTAAGTGAAGGGTCAACCAATTCCCAAACTTGGTTGTCATACATGGATTGCATCTCTACGTTCATGGCTTCTAGCCATTTGTCACAATCCGAATTGGACATTGCATCATGGTATGTAGTTGGCTCATCGGAGTCAACCACATAGCATCCATTCATGAAAAATCCATATCTTTAAGGTGGAATGCTAACTCTACCAGATCTACGAACGCTTTGTGTGTATTGATCAACCTCTTGATCATCATCAACAACCTCCTGTTGATTACTAGTGTCAACCAAACGTGTATCGGCTTGTGGATCTTGATCCTCATCAAATTCCACTGTTCTATACGTCATTCCTTCCATAAGGAACTTAGCTTCCAAGAACTCTGTCTTTCAAGCAATAAATACATTTTGCTGTGTTGGATCAAAGAAGTTGTATCCTATACAGTCTTTGGGATATCCAACAAACATACACTTAGTGGATCGACTTTCCAACTTGTTTTGGGTGTTTAGCTTAACATAAGCTTCATAACCCCATACTTTTAAATATGATAGCGATGGAACTCTTCCATGCCATATTTCAAAAGGTGTTGAATCCACTTTCTTGGTCGGGGCCATATTCAAAATACGAGCTGCGGAGAGCAATACGAAACCCCAAAATGATAGAGGTAGTGAGCTTATAGCCATAATAGATCGAACCATATCCAATAGGGTTCGGTTTCTCCTTTCAGACAAACCATTATGTTGTGGTGTTCCGGGTGGAGTAAGTTGTGAGACGATCCCACAACTTCTTAGATGATCTTGAAAAGCCTCACTGAGGTATTCACCTCCTCTATCTGAACAAAGAACTTTGATAGATTTGTTGAGTTGATTTTCTACTTCATTCTTGAAGATTTTGAACATTTCAAAAGCTTCATATTTATGTGTCATCAAGTACACATAACCATAGCGACTGTTATCATCGGTAAAGGTAATGAAGTATCTTTCACCATTTCTTGTCATTGTCTTAAAAGGACCACATACATCCGAATGTATGATTCCCACTAAGTCTTTCGCCCTCTCGTTAGTACCACTTAAGGGCGACTTGGTCATCTTACCTTGTAAACAAGATTCACACTTATCAAATGAACCATTTTCATTTGTTTTCAAAAGACCATTCTTTTGAAGTGTTTGAATCCAATCCTTGTTTATGTGACCAAGACGACAATGCCAAAGATATGAATCACTTACACCCATTTTAAGTTTCTTGGTGCTTGTTTGGTATAATGAGTTATTAAAGGATGAATCATCATGCACCAATTCATAGTAGGCATAGCCTTAAAATAAAATACATCATTCATACAAACATAAATACCATTGTTTACAAACTTTAATTCATAACCACATTGTTTTAAAAGGGAAACAGAAATTATGTTCCTAGTCAAACTAGGAGCATACAAAATGTTCTTAAAAACAACTTCCAAACCATTTGAAAGCTTCAAAATATAGTCTCCTTGGGCTTCGACATCAACTTTTGCTCCATTGCCCATGTAGAGACTTGTGTCTCCCTTCTTGAAGTGCTTATTTCTATTGAACCCCTGCAACAAATTGCAAATGTGAGTTCCACATCCGGTATCCAATACCTATGTGTTTGAAGAAATCACATTTAAACCAATATGAATCATGAAAGTTGTACCTGAGGTTTGCCCAGCATCCTTCTTGTTTCTCAACTCTTTGAGATAGGTTGGAGAATTCGTTTTCCAATGTCCTATTTCACCACCCTCAAAGCATGGATCGTTCTCCGTTACCTTAGGCTTCTTAAGCTTAGGCTTTGGAGGTTCCGCTTTATCCTTTCCCTTCCCTTTGCTTTTAATGTACCCATTTCCTTTGGCAACATTTGCCTTGGGGTCGGGGAATGGCCTTTTCTTATTGCCTCCCTCATTGATTGAGAGAACAGGTAGAACCTTTCTACCCATCCCTGCCTCGGCTGTTTTGAGCATTGCATGAAGCTCACCAATGCTCTTGTCCCACCCGTTCATATTGTAATTCATTATGAATGTCTCAAACCTTTTAGTTAGGCCATTAAGGATCAAATCCATGGCCAACTCCTTTGAGACGGGATAGTTAAGCCTCTCGAGGCGATCAATGTGGCTTTTCATCTTAAGTACATAAGATGATACCGATTGGGTTTTTTCCATGCGACACGCGTGAAGCGCTCGAACCGTTTCGAAGCGCTCTACCCTAGCTTGTTGAAGGAACATTTCTTTCAACTGGGTAATCATGTCATATGCCACATGATGCTTCAAATCCTTTTGGAGTTCTGGAATCATAGTTCCCAACATGAGGCAGGAAACCTGCATGGAATCCTCAATGTACTGAAGCCAATCGTTATAGGCCTCAACATCCTCGGGGTCGGGTTGGCCAGGGATGGGATCGTAAAGGACATAGGCCTTTTTCTCTTGCTTGAGAACAATTCTCAAGTTTCGAAACCAGTCCATGAAGTTATTACGGTTAAGACGATCCCTCTCTAAGATAGTTCTCAGCGATAGGGTATGGACGGTCAGGGTGGTAGCATTATTGTTTTCGGCCATTTCTACAATAATTAACAAAGTTCATATTAGTATTTTCTGAAATATTAAATTTTAATCTTTAATACCCTTTTTGTCTCATAGACAATTAATAATTAAACCCTAGAATCCAATGTTACATTTAAAAGATGGTTAGGTGACCTTTAGCCCATTATTTAAATTAACAAGGTAGTCAACCCTTGACAATTGCAACCTTTTGCAACTTCTAGCCTTATGGGATCGGTTAAATATCATATGTTTGGTTGGCATGTAAAATCCCATCAAGACCATTGTACCCCATGCTTCGGTGACCCTATGCACATGGTTTCCGATTCAAGTCATCCTACTTTTACACACGTGTGAGTTTACACATACAAGTGGTTAGGTGACCTTTATCCCACAAATACGTTCAGCCCACCTCAAACACACAAGTTCCTTAAAATGGTTAGGTGACCTTTATCCCACAAATAGTTCTCAAGTGATTCGAGTGTCATGTAAAAGGATGGTGTTAAACTTGTTTCCAAAGGGATTTTAGTTTTCATTAAATTCTAGTTTTGAAAACTCTATATGCCTTGTATTCACATGCTTTAAAATACATGGTACTCTATGGTTCTCTTTTTTTAGTAAAACCCCTTTTATTAAAATCATTAATCATTTTAATAACATCTTATTAATCACTTAATGATAAGGAACCATAAATTTTCAGCTTGTTTTCTTTGTTAATTAGTTTGTCATGCATATCCATATATCAAACAATAATCATAAAAAACAACCAAACAAGCATAATCATACAATCACAAGTGCATAACCATAGCCACTAAGATGACTACACTTGTTTGTCATCACAAGTGTTGTCATTTGGTCTTTCCTGAGGGTTAATAACAACACATAAGATAGGATCTCCAAAGACCCCCACTTGAAGTTGCATCCAAATGCTTCAAGTCCTTCTCTTTGTGCCTTCCTCTTGTGCTTCCAATTTGTGCATCTTCTTTTACAAAATTTATATCCTAATACAAATTTTCTAATAAAAGAAAATACACCTAATCTATTTATTACATCACCATTGAATGAATAAATAAATTACAACCATATACAAGCACAAAAGAATAAATAATACAACCCATAATGAATGAAATTAACTAAACATTCATCCAAAACCAAAGCAACATAAGGTCAATGCTAGGTTATGCACCAACATTAAACAACATATTCAACATTCAAGAGCCAAAATAACCTTGAAAGATTAGGGATTCATTATATCATCACAAAACAGACCATATTAGGTTGTTTAAGTACCATAAACCAATTTTACAAGGACTTTAGAAGCTAGTTTTCCATATATCCGGCTCTAGATGCCATTGTTAGGTTTGTTAGACACCTTATTGTTTAACCTCTTAAACATGAAAACGTACCGGAAACAAAGCTTAATAATATGTTTTATAAACTGAAATTTAAAGCATATTATTTATCATCAACAAACTCAAGAACAAAGAATCAAATATATGTGAAAGAACAAACTATCAAGCATAATATAACAACCATATACAAACCCATGAAACTACCTTTCACGAGCTGCCAAAATCGAGAGAAATGTAACACCCTGAAAAGTCAAAACGAGTTAACTAGAATAATGGGCTTAATTGTGGGTATTTAATAAGAAGGAAATGGGTTACGGGCTAAATTGGGTTTATGGGCAAGAGCCTAAGTGATTAAGGGCCCATGATAGGCCCCTTAACCCACCAAAGCAGCCTCCATCTCCCTCATTTGCAACCCTAGCCACCAAATTCGTAGAGAGAGAGAGTAGAGAGAGAAAGTAAAGAAAACTCAAGATTTGGAGCTTTAAATGTTAAGGGAATGAAGGTCTGGACGATTGAGTATCAAACCACAAGAAAGGAGTAACAAATCCAGGTAAGAATCGACCACTAAACCCTTCTGTAGATCAAACCCAGATTCTAGGGTTTTGGGTTTTGAAAAGTTGCATAGAATCGCATAAAGGTCACATTTTTACGTATGAAAACATCTACACATGGATGATAAACTAAGGGTTTGGACGTAAAAAGTTGCGATTTTGGGTTAAAAATGGGTTGGTTCGTCATTTCAGCTCGATCTGCGAAACTGTCTATGCATCCAGCGAAATTGCATATTCAAGCTGCGAAACTGTGGGTGTTAAACTATAGTTTCGCAGGTAATTTCGCAGCCATGAAAATTCCAACGAAAGTTGGGCGAAACTGCCATGCGAAACTGGCAGTGAAACTGTCAGCGAAACTGGCAGCGAAACTGTCAGCGAAACTGGCAGCGAAACTATCAGCGAAACTGCTTTTCTGGCAACGAAATTAGCAGCGAATTTAGGCAGAAATTAACTCCTTTAAGTGTTAACTTATCTGCAGGCTGTGTAGTGCGATCTTAGCCCTGAAAGCTTAGTTTAGAGGTTACTCACGGTATCTAGGTGAGTTCTAGATCCCCTATTTATAAGTTTTTCCATGTTTTGGGGTTATTATGCATACTAATTATACGTTTTTAAATGAACGAGATTTTATTTTTAAGTATTTATATAACACATATCCTTATAGAAAGCTTAGCCCGACCCCAGCCAGGGGCGTTGCCCCTTGGACCCCAGTAGGGGCTGCTGCCCCTAGGACCCCGCTGTCAAGGGCTGCCGCCCCCGAACCCCCGCCGTCTCACGGCGGGTCGGTGATGTTTTTATGATGGCATGTACTTGATATATTGTGTTGTTTGTCTGTAAAGTATTATTTATATTAAAGTGGAAGATGATATTAATGAAAAGTGAAACTTAATGAATGTTACCCCTGGGCCCATTTGATGATGAAAAGTCTTGCAAGCACTTTGATCGACTTCACTTACGTGAGTCTGATGTATGATGATTGATCCGTATTCATGAGCGGGCTATGTGCTTGGAAGTGTGGATCAACTGTCGAGGGTTAGCTACCATGAAGATGTGTATCGACAGGGATCGACATTTGTTGTCGATCAACATAGAGCTCTTGCTTTGTGCAATCTCATTTATGATAAAGTGAAAGATAGTGAAAGAATGAAAGATAATGAACATGCTTTTTATGATGCAAGTAATGATATGTATTATGTTGTATGCGTGGTCATTATATGAAGGATAAAGTTTATATTTTCTTATATTATTTAAAAACTAGAACTCTCTCAGCGAAGCTGACTTTTATGCATATTAGTTGGCAGGTAAATGATGCTATTGGGGATGGCACAAGGTGGGAAGCTACTTGGATGGCAGTGGATGGCATTTATGTTTATAAAATCTTTTATTGTAATTCAAGAACAAGTATTATGTTTGATTTACCATTGAAGGACAAATGTATGAGTACAATATGATTTCCATGTTTTAAATGAATGTCTATTTAATTCTGCTGCAATGTTTTGGTTATTAAAAATGATTTTATGCTATGATTAACCAACTGTGAGGTTTCCCAGGAACGGGGCCTTACAAGAAAGAGGAAGGAGATGAGGTTCTTGAATCGGCCAAAACACCAAGGAAGGTGTCCTCAAGCTTGCATACCCACAAGCCTCAAGCAAACACCTTTGTTGCTAGGATTTGAACACCAAATTTCGACCAAAAGGGCTGCTGAAACCTTTTCAAGCCGTGAACTTCTTCGACATGGAGAGATTTTTATGCCTTTTGGTCTTTGCATGTATGAGAGAGAGAGAGAGTTGGAGTGTGGGACTTGTTAAGAGTGTCTTAATTCAAGACAACAAAATGAACCAACCCCATTAAAGGGGGGGCCGACCGAATGGGTTCAAAATAAAGGGTTTCCCCCTATTTTTTATCATTCATTTAATTGTTAACTAGTTATTTAATAAGTTATGTAATTAACCTTTTTAATTATATAACTCATACACACTATTGTTATTTGATGTTATTTAACCAACTTAAATAACATTAAAAATAATACTCATGAACAAAATATCCTTATAAGTTATTCCATCTCATATACAATTTATTTAGAAAACTCACTTTTCTAAATTGGTGTAATTATTTAATTGCATGATCATATCATCAATTAAATATTTATTGGTGTTTGCTAAGCTTGTTATTGGGTATGACCCGACGTGGATTATAACGTACTAAGCACATCAATGTTCTATGTGTCTTGGGCATAAAGAATTGTCAGGATCAGTGATCACAAGTTCAATGGATTAGAGAGTAATGCAGCGGAATAAGATCAAGAATTAGACAATTTGTAGCAAGAATTTGATATTTGTAAACAAATACGAGAGAATATATTTCTGTGATAAGGAATGTTTCAATAATCCCAAATATTACTGCTCAATCATTCACTTATTACAATAAGGTTGACACTCCTTATATAGAGTGCAATCACTGCTGTAATCACGGGATGGTGACAACTAGCAGATCTATTACAAAAATAACTAACACTTAACAAACTACTGAAATGTTCACAACTACTGAGAACATATCAGAGTGCTAAGTACAAAATATAAAACTACTGATAAGAAACTACTGAAACTACAACGACTGAAGAACAAGCTCTTCAGTCGTTTTACAAAACTACTGAAACTATAAAACTACTGAAAGTAAACCATCACAACTACTGAAGAAGTCCTCTTCAGCTGTTATGACAACGTCTGATACTTGGTCTTCAGTACTTGTGTGTTCAGACTTTGTCTTCAACACTTGTCTTCAGACTTTGTCTTCAGCACTTGTCTTCAGACTTTGTCTTCAGCACTTGTGTTCAGACTTTGTCTTCAGCACTTGTCTTCAGACTTTGTCTTCAGCACTTGTCTTCAGACTTTGTAATCAGTTGTTATCTTCAGCTATTGTGGACTTCAGCGGTTGTTGTGATGTCTGTGGGACTTAAAGGTTTTTCTGATCCGGCTCATTGGTTCTTTTGGTCCAACAAACTCCCCCTGAACCAATGCAGCCAAAACCTTTAACTTTATTGAGGTCCCACTTATTGTTGGCAAAATGGTTGGTCTTTTTCCTTCTTGATCAGTTGAGAAGATGACCCATATAAGCACTGGCCTGGAAATGAGTCTCTGATGATTTGGTTGGTAAAGTATGGATGGGAGCTCTGTATTGGGGAATTGGACACTGAGCTGTTCCCCCATCCATGAGACTCACTTCCCATGTATAAGCCTGTAGGATTCTCTGGTGTATGCTCTGAGAAACATAATTTGTTCTTCCATGGTAAGATTTTCTGGTTCACCATCAAACAATCCTTCACGCCCATACAGCTCCAAAATGTACTTGGCATGTTTGCCATTTTTGAGCTCAACTGTTGTAATCTGTCTTATGCAAACTCATCTGGGTGAGTACCTTCAAGTAACAGACTGAGCTCATTTTGTTTGAAGTTCTCAAGCTTCTTGTAGCCTAACCCCTTCTTAATTACTCTGTTCTCTAACATCTTTTGGGGAGGCTGTTTAGTCTCATAAGCCTTCTTGAAGTCTTCTACAATTTCCCAGGGTGATACTACAAGGACCACTGTGATCTCTTCATCTACGATCCTTTTTACTTGGCCCTTGTATCTCGCAGGAATGTCTTTCTTTACAATTCTGTGAGCCACCCTAGGATCAGGCCATATTCTCACCTTTTCCTTTTGATATTGAAATGTGTTAGCAAGGGTGTACAATCTCAGAGCTTCTTTCTTCATACTAATTATTGATGAAGAAGCAGCATAAGTTTTGTCTATGCTTTTCAGCATCTCCTCATCATGAAGCCTTTGCTGCTGTTCTTCTTCTATCTTTACTCTCACAGTTTCCATCTGTGAGGTGGGAGTGATGGGCATAGGTTTGGCTTTAGGCAAAGTTAGGACTGCGGAAAGAGGCAGCCTATCTTCTTCCTCATCATCCTCTTCTTCTTCTTCTTCTTGCCTCAACATCCTTCTCTTCCTCTTCTTGGATGCATCATCGGCTGTTGGTTTTGAGGGTAAAGGAGTTGGTTTAATAGGTTGTGGTAGTGGTGATTTTGAAGTGGTAAGTTTTGCAGGTTGTTCTAGCATTCTTGTAGTGAGTGAGGCTTTTGAGTGTTTTGCTAGTTCATTTCTGTTCCCAGCACCTGCCTCATTTAGTGCTTCAATCACTAATCCCTTAGTGTATGCTTCAGACGTACAGATCTTGGTGGTTATTGCCAAGATACTGTCCCTGGTCCATGACTTAATCTCTATCAATGATCTCCCAAGGTACTTTGCAAGGAATCTGATCATGATCTCCAGTCTTTCTCTTTCTAATGCATCATAACTTGCCCATCTTGAGTTAATTTCTTCAACTTCAAGTCTTCTAATCTCTGAGTCAAGCTGTGCAGTATCGAACTCTTGTCTATACAGTTGATCAATAATGGAGTCCATTGATTTACTATGTGAAAGATGAGACGTTCAGCATCCTGGAAATGTTTCTTCAACTTCAAGTCTTCTAATCTCTGAGACATTTGATCCCATGATGAAGTCTTGGGGGCCAGGCAGACATTTACCATATGAAAGATGAGACGTTCAGCATCCTGGAAATGTTTCTTCAATATGGTAGAGGCACTCAGGTTACCTTCGTATCCATGGTGGGCAAATGATAAATCTGTTGTGCCCTTTGGATAACCAGTTGGGAAAGTGACATCATCCAGATTGAGGGTTTGGCGAAGAGTGTCTGGAGTAATGACCACCTTCTGACGATTGACAAACGATTGAAGAGACTCTGTGTCATTCTCCTCAGAGACAAGAGTGACGTTTGTCCAGAATTGGCTAAGAGATTCGGCATATATGGTGGGGTTTAATAGAAAAGCCGTTTGGTAAGGTGACTGAACCATTAAATCAATGGCGTTGTGAAACTTGGTCCAGTATGGCGATTTTGTGAGATGAGCGACACAGTTGTGTCGTGGTTTTAGTTGCATGGTCGCCATTGATGAAGAGAGGTTACAGAGTTTTTGAACGTTAGGTTTGAGAAGAGAGGTGAGAAAAACTCTGAAGGTGGGATTTGGTATTTAAAGGGTAGGGTTATGAAACGACTGATGACGTGGCATTAACTTTCAGAGGTTTGGAATAACTGACCTTATTGGTGTGATCAGCAGTTGTTATAAAACAACTGAAGACTTGGTTTTAACCGGCAGACTTTGAAACAGCTGAAGTCTTTGATTTAGTCATCAGTAGTTATAAAACTACTGAAGACAGTTTTGACTTCAGGAGGTGAAACAGCTGAGGACATGGTTTTTGTCATCAGTAGTTGTGAAACTACTAAAGACAGTGATTTTGTCATCAGTTGTTGTAAACAGATGAAGACTTGGTGTTAGTCTTCAGTAGTTGTAAACTACTGAAGACATAGGTTTGGCTTCAGTTGTTTAGAAACAGCAGTTGTAGAAACAACTGAAGAGAAATTACTCATCAGTTGTTTTCGTCAATTCATAGCTTTTCAGCTGTTTCAGTCTGACCTCCACACTTACTCATCAGACTTAAATCTGAGTTTCAGAGGTTTCATTGGTTATCAGTACTTATCTGCATTTCTGACATCAGTAGTTGTAGCTACATCAGCTGTTGTGATTTCATCAGCTGTTGTAACTACATCAGCTGTTTTAACAAATAAAGTACTTCAGTACTTGTGAGGCATGTTGCCTTCAGTAGTTATAAAAACTACTGAGGGTAAAGGAACTCGTCAGTACTTATATGTGACATGGTTACCAATGATCATCAGTACTTATTACTGAGATCATCAGTAGTTGTCACTTATTCTAGCTGCAGCATACCAAGCCTTAACACCAGGTTGTGGAAAGTTGAACTATCCAAAGGCTTAGTAAAAATGTCTGCAAGCTCATCAGCACTTGGAACAAATTTTGGATCAATCAGACCTTTTTCAAAACAATCTCTAATAAAATGGTGTCTGATTTCAATATGTTTAGTTCTAGAGTGCTGGACAGGATTCTTGAAAATACAAAGAGCTGAAGAGCTGTCCATTAACAATGGAGTCTTAGTCTCAGTTATGCCATAATCCAATAATTGGTTTTGAAGCCAGAGTACCTGAGATGTACAACTTGCAGCAGCAATGTACTCGGCTTCAGCACTTGATGTAGCAACTGAGGTTTGTTTCTTACTCTGCCAAGAAATCAAACAGTTGCCTAGAAATTGACATCCACCAGAAGTTGATTTCCTGGTCAACTTACACCCTGCATAGTCACTGTCAGAAAAAAGCAACTAATTTACCAGAATGTCTAGTAGAATACCATAAACCTAGAGATGGAGTGCCTTGCAGATATCTAAAGATCCTCTTGACTGCAATCAAATGAGACTCCTTAGGTGCAGCCTGAAATCTAGCACAAACACATGTAGCAAACATAATATCTGGTCTAGAAGCTGTTAAGTACATCAGGGACCCAATCATACATCTGTAAAGTGTTTCATCAACCACTTTACCTTTCTGATCTGTATCCAGTTGTGTGGTGTTGCACATGGGAGTAGAACAGGGCTTACAGTTTTGTAAATCAAATTTTTCCAAAAGATTTTTTGTGTATTTGGACTGATGAATGAAAATTCCATCAGGCTTTTGTTTGATTTGCAAACCCAGAAAGAATTGTAGTTCTCCCATGGCACTCATTTCAAACTTTTGTTGCATCAACTTTGTAAAGGCATCACACAACTGTGGATCAGAGGATGCAAAAATAATATCATCTACATAAATTTGAACATGTAGATTATGCTGCCCAGCTTTCTTAATGAATAAAGTTTTATCTATGGAGCCTCTAGTGAAATTATTTTCCAGAAGAAAGTTTGACAATGTCTCATACCAGGCTCTAGGAGCTTGTTTCAACCCATAAAGAGCCTTATCAAGCTTATACACCCAATTAGGATGTTTATTGTCCTCAAAACCTGGTGGTTGACATACATAAACCTCTTCTTTAATTTTCCCATACAAAAATGCACTTTTGACATCCATTTGAAAAACTTTAAGATTTTGATAAGCAGCATAAGCTAAAAACAATCGAATTGCTTCCAGTCTGGCTACAGGGGCAAAGGTTTCATCATAATCAATACCTTCTTCTTGTGCAAACCCCTGAACAACCAGTCTGGCCTTGTTCTTAACAATAAGCCCATTTTCATCAGTTTTGTTCCTAAACACCCATTTAGTGCCTATTGCACACTTACCTGGAGGTAGAGGAACCAGTTCCCACACTTGCTGTTTCTTGAACTGAAGAAGCTCAAGCTGCATGGCATCAACCCATCCATTGTCCTTTAAGGCAATGTGATAATTCTTTGGCTCTTGCTGACTAATGAAGAGAGCATAGAAGCAGAAATTTGACAATTGACTTCTTGTTGATACGCCAGTAGTGATATCACCAATGATTTGAGACATAGGGTGATTCTTCAGATCTTGGTACACAATGAGATCAGTGCAAGTGTTTGTAGCAGGCTCAGCAGCAACAGATGGTGATGGTGAAGCATTTCCTTGAAACCAATCAGTAGATGGTAATTCAAAGGAAGTTGAAGTTGTAGAAATCTCATCAGCATTTGTTGTGGATTGTGCTGCTGGAGCTACAGGAACATCAGGTCTAGCTGAATCAGGCAGTTGATCACTAAACTTGAAGAGGTGAGTACTACTGTCATCATCATCATTAGCACCAGCACTACTACCAGGTGGTGAACTGTTGACAGGAGCAACAGCAGGAGTTTGATAAGGAACATATTGCAATATGTCCAAATCAAATATCTCCACAGGGTTTTGTGGAATCTTGTCCTTTGGAGATTCATTAAACTTAACATGTAGAGTCTCTTCAACCATCTTTGTTCTACAGTTGAAGACTCTGTATGCTTTGCAAGTTGATGAATAACCAACAAAGTACCCTGCATCCACCTTAGAATCAAATTTTTGGAGTTGATCCCGTGTGTTGAGAATGAAACAAGGACATCCAAAAGCTCTGAAGAATGAAATTAGAGGGGCCAAATGATGAAGAACTTCATATGGAGTTTTCATCAACCTCTTATTTACTAGAGCTCTATTTTGTACATAGCAAGCTGTATTGACAGCTTCAGCCCAAAAAGTCATTGGCAGTCCAGAGTCAGCCAACATGGACCTTGCAGCTTCAATAAGGGTCCTGTTCTTTCTCTCCACTACTCCATTTTGTTCAGGAGTTCTTGGAATGCTAAAATGCCTCTTGATTCCCTTTGAGAAGTAGAACTCATCAAGTGTATTGTTTCTAAATTCTGTTTCATTATCACTTCTAATACACTTGACTGAGAGGGAATACTGCTTCTCAACATACAACACAAAGTTGATAATCTTCTGAGCTGCCTCATCCTTTGAATGCAAGAAGAAAGTCCATACAAATCTGGAGTAATCATCCACAATTACCAGACAGTATTTCTTCTTAGCCATACTCATCACTCTCACAGGACCAAAGAGATCCATGTGAAGAAGATGTAAGCAGGCATTGGACTTAGGTTCTTCTATGGAGGGAAATGAAGCTTTGTGCTGTTTTCCTTTAAAACAAGCATTGCAGTTATCTTCAAATTTGAACTCCTTCATAGGCAATCCCCTTACTAAACCATGGTTTATTAGCTGATTTATGTTTTTGAGATTAACATGACCCAGCCTTCTATGCCATAGAGTAGATTCTTGAGGAGAAGCCTTGGAAAATAGGCAAGGATGGCCTTTGAGATCTATTTTCTTGGAAAGATCTAAGGCATACACTCTTCCTGTCCTGTTGGCCTTTAGGAGAGTGTATTCATCCAACACCTTATCAATCAAACTTAGAACTTTGGATGACAGAATCCGGCAGTTCTGACTGGTGAAAAGAGCAACATGGCCTTTGTCACACATTTGACTGACACTCAAGAGGTTGTACTTGAGATTTTCCACATGGTTAACATCATCAAACTTTATTTCCCCATTGGAAACAAAGCCTTTGCCGATGATGTAACCCTTTGCATCATTGCCAAAAGACACAAACCCCTTCCTTCCTTGAGAGTAGTCATTAAGAAGTGATTTGTTTCCTGTCATATGCATGGATCCTCCACTGTCTACATACCAGATGCCTCTGTGGCATGTTGAAGAACCCTGCAAAACAAAACAAATTAGTTAGATTTTGAGACCCAAACCTTTTTGGTTTTGGGCCTGTTCACATCAACAGATGGTAAACTAACAGGTTTGTTTGAAACAACAGCCTGAGAGGAAGAAGATGGTGAAGAAGAGGAATCCTTTGGCTTGGACCTCCTCTTCTGTGGTTTCAACATAGGAACATCTAATTGGTTAACTCTTCCCAATAGATGTTGAACCATCATAACCAGCTGTGTCTGATTTTGTGATAAGGCTTTCAGCTCTTCAGACACATTGGCATTGGAGTTTGATAAGTTCTTATGTTGCACCTTCTTCTTTTGAGCAATCTCAGCTGTTACGTGTTTAACCCCGTCCTTTTTGGATTTCTTTTTAGACTTAAGGGTTACAGGATTTGATGTTGCTGGTACAAATGTAGCTTCAAACTCAGTTTTCATTTTAACCATTTTCTCTTTAATTTCCTCTTTATGTTTGAGTTTGGATCCTCTTTTGTACCAACAGTCATCTGTAAGATGATTGAACAAACCACATACTTCACATGGTTTCTTCTTCATCTTATGTTGATCATCAACTAAAGAGGATGAAACTACTGAAGACTTGCTCTTCAGTACTTGCTTTATTGACTTCCTCTTTAGTAAAACTCTTTCTACTGACAGTTTTCTTCTTTTTAGTGCTGACAGTAGTTGGAGTTTGAACTTCAGGTGTTAAATCTTGCTCTCCAGTCCTTTCAGGACTTCCAGAATTAACTCCTGAGTTGATCAACTCTTTGATCATGTGAGTGTCAGCAATGGAACCATCAACATCAGTTGATTGGTTCTGAGAGGACTTAGTGCTGACTTCTACTTTTGATGATGTTCTATCAAAAAGTGAATCACATGATGAGGTGGATTGGTTATTGCTTTCTCCATCAGATTTCACTTCTACTCTTGGAGCAAAATCTGTAGGAGGAGAAGTGTGATTATAACCAATGCCAAACTTCACATTGGAAGCTGATTGCTTGCTAAGAAGCATTTCAAACCCTTTGCATGATTGTACCTATCGATCACACTCTACTTGGGTGACTGCAAGGGTTTCTTTGAGACTTCTCTGGTCTTCCAAAATAACCTCTAGCTTAGCCTTTTCATCATTTAATTGGCATTTAAGCTTATAAATCTCATCACTTTTACTATTAAGAACTGACTCATACTCAGCTTTTCTTTTGGAAATGGTTTTCTCAAACTCAAGTTTTTGATTTATTAATGCTACATTTGCCTCTCTAATAGAGACAAATGCAGCTATGCATGATTCAGAACATAACTTGGCTTTAGCCTCCGAAGATACCTGAGTTACCTGTGAAGATGATGCATTTGAGCAGGAACCCTCAGTAGACTCCAGAGCCATAAGTGCTAGATTCCCAAAAGGACTGTCACCACCATGTTGATCAGCACCTTTGAACAGTTGTTCATGACCAGACATGTCATCTGGCAAACTGCTCCAGTCAACAACTCCAGGGGTGAAGAAGCTATGTTGTTGAGGTTGAGGAGGTTGATGAGATAGTTGAGGTTCTGGTAGTGCATGAGGTTGTGATACCATAGGAGCTTGAACTTGACTGGTTTGTGGCATGTAATAACAAGGGTAAGGGTATGGCATTTGACCCTGAGGAACAAAATATGCAGGAGATTGTGGTTGAGAATGATGACTAGAATTGACAGGATGTTGCCCTTTGTTTTGTTGACTATTGCCAGGAAAAGTCACAAAAGGTGCAAAAGAATTAGATCCAGATGATCTACATTCTCTAGCAAAGTGTCCAAGCCTTTGGCATTTGTGACACCTCAACTTACTCTTGTCAAAACCAACTTTGGTTTTGCAAAAATGCTAATTCAATCAAAACTTGGATCGTGAATAGCAGTTTCAATGATCAATTATTAGATCGATCAATGATTAACCTGCTCTGATACCATTTGTCAGGATCAGTGATCACAAGTTCGATGGATTAGAGAGTAATGCAGCGGAATAAGATCAAGAATTAGACAATTTGTAGCAAGAATTTGATATTTGTAAACAAATACGAGAGAATATATTTCTGTGATAAGGAATGTTTCAATAATCCCAAATATTACTGCTCAATCATTCACTTATTACAATAAGGTTGACACTCCTTATATAGAGTGCAATCACTGCTGTAATCACGGGATGGTGACAACTAGCAGATCTATTACAAAAATAACTAACACTTAACAAACTACTAAATTGTTCACAACTACTGAGAACATATCAGAGTGCTAAGTACAAAATATAAAACTACTGATAAGAAACTACTGAAACTACAACGACTGAAGAACAAGCTCTTCAGTCGTTTTACAAAACTACTGAAACTATAAAACTACTGAAAGTAAACCATCACAACTACTGAAGAAGTCCTCTTCAGCTGTTATGACAACGTCTGATACTTGGTCTTCAGCACTTGTCTTCAGACTTTGTCTTCAGCACTTATGTCTTCAGACTTTGTCTTCAGCACTTGTCTTCAGACTTTGTCTTCAGTACTTGTGTCTTCAGACTTTGTCTTCAGCACTTGTCTTCATACTTTGTCTTCAGCACTTGTCTTCAGACTTTGTCTTCAGCACTTGTGTTCAGACTTTGTCTTCAGCACTTGTCTTCAGACTTTGTCTTCAGCACTTGTCTTCAGACTTTGTAATCAGTTGTTATCTTCAGCTGTTGTGGACTTCAGCGGTTGTTGTGATGTCTGTGGGACTTAAAGGTTTTTCTGATCCGGCTCATTGGTTCTTTTAGTCCAACAAGAATCTAACAGAATTCTCTTGTTATACACTCTGTAAGCTTTCTGATAAGAAGAATAACCAACAAAGTAACATTCATTTGAGACAGCACCAAATTTTGATTTCTGTGCATGAGAGTTGAGCAATGTACAGGAACATCCGAAGGGACGAAAGAAATCAATCAATGGCTTCCGTTTGTAAAACAATTCATATGGAGTCTTCATCTTATCTTTGATAATCAGAACATGATTGAGAACATATGATGCATAATTCACTACTTTTGCCCAGAATATGATTGGCAATTTAGACTCAATCAGCATAGTACGAGCAGCTTCAATTAGAGTGCAATTCTTTTGCTCAGTAACACCATTTTGTTGAGGTGATCTGGCAGCACTAAATTGTCTCAAGATTCCCTCGTTTGCACTAAAAGAGTCAAAAATATGATTTCTGACTCAATTGCATTGTCAGTCCAAATGGCCATAACCTTCCTCTTGCTTATAATCTTAATTGAGAGAATCAATTTTTGTAACTCTTTAGACGTTTCTCCTTTATGAGATAAGAATCTCACCAATGAGTACTGGGAAAAATCATCTGTAACAACAAGACAAAAGGATTTCTTAGCAATTGATTTTACACTGATTGGACCAAACAAGTCTATATGTAACAACTCAAAGGGATTTGAAATAGTGTTTTCAAGTTTTAACTTGTCTGGCTTTTTGTGTTGTTTTTCCTTCGCACAAGCCATACACTTTTCTTGCACAGAAAAAGATTTTAAAGGTAATCTCCTTAGAGGTTGTTCTTAACCAACTTGTTAAGGATTTTAAAGTTAACATGACCCAATCTTCGATGCCATAAAAAGATTCAAAAGATGAATTCTTTGATAAGAGAAAGGTGACAGTGGAAGTATATTCTTCGGATCCCATGTCAAGCAAGTAAATATCATTCTTTCTTGGTGCTCTCATTAACACCATACCTTCGGAGACATTAAACTTGGGCTTTAGAAATAAGCATTCTGTTGAAAATAATAATATTAGAATGTCCCTTGTCACAAATCTCTCTGAGACAATTAATAGATTAAAAGCTAGTTCTGGCACAAAGTTAACTTTCTCCATTTGACACTTCACCTTGACCAATCATCTTACCGCCTTTCTTGTCACCAGAAAACACCACATAACCACAACTGATAATCCTATAATTAGAAAGAAGATCCTTCAATCCAGTCATGTGTCTTTAGAAGCCACTATCAACATGCCAAAAACTATTTACAACTTTAGTGGATGGCTCCTTCACAAGATTGAAAGAAACACGTTAACATTTTGAAACTAGAACCCAAGTTTGAACAACCTTAGGTTTCGATACAGAAGATCTTTTGCAAAAGAAATCATTAACAATATATTTTAATCTACTACCTAAAGAACTATTATGTACATGTATGTGATGAAGCTCAGGGCAATTTTTAACTACATGACAATCTTTACAACATCTAAAGGAATGGGATTTTGATCTTGATTTTTTATGTAACAAATTAGGAATTTTATCTATGCAAATTTCCTCCTCACACTCAAACATGGTGGAATCAATATCACTATAAGTCTCATAGATTTCCCTAGTTGTGGATTTATCTTTTACGGTTGGAATTTTCACAGATTCTGATGTATTAGCACTTATGGTACTTAAAGGATTTGTACCACCGGTACTTGCATTTGAAGAAGATGTTACTCGTTCATTAGATTCCGAAATTTTAATTGGAGTATAACATGGAATGGGATGAGAAAAGAATTTTTCAAAACAGTTTCTTTTTGTTTGCTTGTCAGAATTATTAGCTGAATCATCAACATCGTCATTCATATAACCATTTCTAATACCATCATTACATTTTAAATCACCATTGACAGAAGTTGAACAACTACTGGAACTAACAATGACATTGTCTGAAACAGACTTTTGAGAAACAAAAATACTACTTAAACTATCACTATTGTCTAAAACAAATTTTGAGATCTAGAGATACTAAAACTATTGCATCCAAGCCCACACGATGTTATATAACCGTACTCCATGTTGGAACCCTAGAAAGATTAGCATTTTAGTCTTTAGATTAGTTTTTGTCATAGTGTAGGGACTTATTATCTAAATATATGTTCCTTATTGTTTTCTTGTTATTAGTATAAATAGGATTGCTTGTTTTATTGCAGGTTAAGACTTTTGGAGATATTTTTATATTCTCTTAATTGCACTTGTAATCCTTCTAATATCAATGAAAATGCTATGAGTTTTTCTGATATTTGTTTGATTTGATTACTTTGTTCATATAATTGTCAATTGCTTGATAACAATCATAGATCGATCCATTTAATCCTATCAAATGGTATTAGAGCTTTCGGTTCAGTGATTTGAAGTTCAAAATCGACTTTTGAGCACTTTTGAATCACTTGAATCTGTGATTTGATCGCAATTGTTCAATTAATTGATGATTTAGTTGTGTTTCATCAGTAGAAACATGAATTGAATCATAATTGGGTGAATTTACATCATCAAATCTAAATTTTTGTCAAATTTGTGTTCGAACTATTCTTCGAAACTCGAACACTGAATTTGCAAAATTGAGAATCAAAGTGTTGTTAATTGAAAGAAATGATGCTAAAGGATTGATTATCGGTGTATTAGTGACTTGATTGAAGAGTTTCAGATCATTCTATCAAGTTTTAAAAAGTTTGTTAAGATCTGGTTGTTACAAAGAAGATGAATTAGGCGTTTGAGGTGTTGAAATCATCTGAAAATTACCTAAGTGTTTAGGAGTATGAACACTGTTCAGACGCTTTAACAATGTTTAGGCGTTTCAGAGAGTTTGTTTTGACACTTTGTGGCATTTAAACACTGTTTAGACGTTTATTTAGAAATCTAAGTCTTAGGTGTATTGGAACTATTCAGGCGCATCAACACTGTTCGGGCGTTTTGATACTGTTCAGGCGTTTCTTCTCTTGAAAACCTCAGAAGTTCACTAAGGCAATCCCTTAGGCGTTTCTAAGACAAGTTGGGCGTTTCTCTACTGTTTAGACGTTTAACTACTGTGCAGGCGTTTCACTATTGTTCAGGCGCATCTAATTCAGACGTTTCGCTTAACACTTAGAAAATTTGTCTCCTTTGATTCATTTCAAATTTAAAAACAACAAAAATAGTATATTTTCTTAAATTCAAAGTTTAAAAATGACAAAGTCTGAAGATTTAGAGAATAGGGTACCAAAATTGAAGAACATAGCTGACTTCAAGAATTGGACACTCAGGCTTAAACATCACTTAAACTCAATTGATACTGACTTATGGAAATCAATTATGAAAGGACCTCACATCCCTGTTACTTCTGATGGTCCTGATGGCTTTGTATACACTAAAGATACTCAAGAGCCTTACCCAGAAGATGGATTACTTGGGGATGATCTGAAGAAAGTGAAGAATAATGTTAAAGCATATTCTCTCATGTGTAAAGGATTATCTTTAGAAGTTATATCAAGGCGTGAGAATTACCAAACTGGGTACATCTTAAATAAAGCATTGAAAGTTGTATGTGAAGGAGGAAAAGAGATTCAAGATCTCAAAAGACAGAAGTTGAAAAGACAACTTGAAATGTTCGAGCATATCTGTGGAGAAACTGTCAACCAGATGATGAACAGATATGTGCAGCTTATCACAGAAATGTCAACTTTAGGAATTAAGAATGATCTTAAAAACCTAAATGATAGATTTTTAAATGCACTTCTATCATCTTGGAAACAAACAGTAACTTTGTTAAAACATACAGAAAAGTTTCCCATGGATCTTGATCTGTTGATTGCAAAGATTGAGTCGGTGGAAATTGATGAAAGCTCAAGAAATAATGATAGAGCTGCAGCCATTTCTCAATACAAGTATGTTGCTTCTCCAGCAAATACTGTAGAGACTGCTTTTCTTGCTAAAGATGAAGCTACTACAGAAGATGAGGGTGATATGTTTGTAGGAGCAGGATTCTTTACTAGCACACCTGTCTATTCAACTCAGCCACAACCACAGTCTCCTCCAACATCTCAAACTGCTAAAACTCAAAATAATACTCCATCTTCTAACTCTGCTAGCCCTAGCAAAGTTAAAGATGTTATAAACATCCTTCTATAGGATGAAGAGTCTAAATCTGCATTTACAGCCTTTATGGCAAGTTTTCAAGTTTATCAAGGTAGTCATTTAACTCAGGTTGATCTGGTTTTGCAGAATTTGTTCGAGATGGATCCAGATGACGTTGAAGAAATGGATCTCAACTGACAAATGGTGATGATTGCTTACAGAACACAAAATCACTCTTATGTCAACAGAAACTACAAGCCTAGTGCCAATAAAACAGTTGTCTTTGACAAGTCAAAGTCAAGGTGTTTTAACTGTAACAGCTATGGCCATTTTTCTAGAGAATGCAAAGCTCCAAGAGCTCAAAGAGGAAATGGTCAAAGCAGCTTTAATAGTCAGAGATATCATCAACAGACTCAAAAGACATTTCAAAAACCTTATCAGAGTCTACCTATGCCAGAACCAAAGGAAGAACCTAAAACCACTGAAGAACCAAAGAAAGCTCTTGTAGTTAGCATCAAGGATGGATATGACTAGAGTGGTTATGCAGAACAGTTCATTAAAGATCTTACTGCAGGTCTAGCACTTGTTGCTGAAATGGATGAAGTTTGGTCTAAAGAAAATGATCCATAAACAGAAGGAGATTCAGATGATGAGGAAGATTATGACTGGAGTGACAAATCAGATCCAAAGGATTATTCTGAAGAAGTTGCTCTTATGGCACAGTCTGAACAACCTAAGGTTGTAAACTCTTCATCTGAAACTGACACTGAATCTTCAAACTCATATCCAAAAATTCCAGTGGAAGTGAGAGAAAAAATGTGCACTAAAGCATGTTTTGAACAGGTTGAACATTATAGAAATTACTTGTTCAAAATATGTGACAAATTAAATCAAGAAGAATTAATGCACAAGAAACTGAAAGATGATCACAAAATTGCTGATGATAAAATCATGTCACTTCAAGCAAGTTGGAATAAAACTTTAAAGGAACTTGAACTTGTCAAGAAAAACTTGAAGAAATGACAAAAAACACTTGAAATAGAAATATTGGCACATGTTGCAACTCAAGTTGATTTGGCTAAAGTAAAAAGCTCAAAGACCATAGTTGAGCAACTGGTAAATGGAAGAAAAGATAAAGATAAAACAGGATTAGGTTTTACACATGAACCTATGCCTGAATCAATCTCTAATACTTTACCAAAAAATTTCAATACTCATGATCATTCTCCAGAAAACAAAGCTAAGCTTAAGGAATTTCAAGAGAAGAAAAGAAATGTTCAATCTAATGTCGAGAGTGAAATTGAAAAGATAAACATTGAAATATTTGAAGAAAAAGATTCTGAGAAGATAAAGAATGGTCATCCAATTAGAATCAAATCTTATGAACCTCGACTTAATAATAAAAAGTTGTTTGTTCCAAAAAACGAATGCTTCAGAGAGAAGTGTAAAACTGATCAAGAGATTGAAAGAACTAATGATATCAATCTTAAAATGAAAGGAAAATGTCAAGAAGAGAAATCAGACACTTCATCTTCTGATGATTTGAGCTCAAATGAGTTAACTCAGAACAAAGAATCTTCTCAAGATTCAATTAAGACACAAAACATTAAGAAGTCATCAAGAAATCAAAGAAGAAGAAAACCAACTTCAAAAGCTAAACAGTCTGAACAAAACAACAAATCAAGTCAGATTAAACATGTAAAGTTTGTGTCAGTAAGAACCTTTGACATGAATACAATATCTGAAACAACATCAAAATCTAAGATCAAATCTAACTCTGATCTGAAAAGAGGTTCAAGTCTAAAGACTTCCGGTGTACATAAAAGATTTGAATCTAAAGAGTCAAAGAATCATGAACATGTTAAAAGGACAAATCCTAAATATCAAAAGACCAAACTTACACAGACAAAACAAAAGCTTAATCAGTTTACTCCAAAAACCAAACAAGGGTCTAATATGACATCTACTTCTATGGTTAAACAAATGTTGTTTCAAAAACCACAAAAATACTGTGATATATGTGACATGTACAATCATAACACATCTGAGTGTTATTTTAACAAGAGTAAATTGCAATTTTCTTACCTGTGTTTTGGGGGTGTTAACAGGATCAGCGCCAACTTAACAGTTTGCATACCTGAGTTTACGAATGCTAACACTTTACGTACCTCCGTCCAAAATCCGTTAAACAACCGTTAAATCTCCCCCCACGTGAGGGGGAAAACTGTCAATTCACCCAATTTATTAATCTTTTAAGAGTAAATTGCAAATTTCATACATGTGTTTTCGGGGTGTTAACAGGATCAGTCACAACTTAACACTTTGCATACCTGAGTTTACGAATGCTAACAATTTACGTACCTCCGTTCAATTTTCGTTAAACAAGCGTTAAATCTCCCCCGCGTGCTCCTCACGTGAGGGGCAAAACTATCAATTCACCGTGAGCAACCTTTACAACAACCTCTCTCTCCAAACCCTACCTTCCATTCCCTCCCTCCAAAACCTCTTGCCGGAGACTCTCAAACTCACCGTCTCCCACCGCTGCCTCACCGCCCTCAAACCCTACCCCGCGGCCCACATCAACCACCTCTCCGTCAACAACCACCGCCTCTACGCCGCCTCCGGCCGACCGCATCCATGTATTCGACACGACGTCGTTCTCCCTCATCGACACTTTCACTGTCAACGATTCCTCATCAGGTTTCGTCAAATGTCTCACGTTTTATAACGGAAAAGTGTTCACATCTCATCAGGACACTAAGATCAGAATATGGAAACTAACGGAACACAAACGACATAAACACGTCGGAACCCTACCGACGGTGGAAGATTAATAAATTTGGTGAATTGATAGTTTTGCCCCTCATGTGAGGAGCACGTGGGGGAGATTTAACAGTTGTTTAACAAAAATTGGACGGAGGTACGTAAAGTGTTAGCATTCGTAAACTCAAGTATGCAAACTTTTAAGTTGTGGTTGATCCTGTTAACACTTCTAAAACACAGGTATGAAATTTGCAATTTACTCTTAAAAAATTAATAAATTGGGTGAATTGACAGTTTTGCCCCTCACGTGAGGAGCACGTGGGGGAGATTTAACGGTTGTTTAACGAAAATTGGACGGAGGTACGTAAAATGTTAGCATTCGTAAACTCAGGTATGCAAACTGTTAAGTTGGGGCTGATCCTGTTAATACCCCCAAAACACAGGTATAAAAATTGCAATTTACTCTTTTAACAAATACTGTCACATATGTGATATGACAAATCATAACACAACTGATTGTTATTCTAACAAATATTGTGCATTGTGTGATGAAAGGAATCATAACACAGAGGATTGTTATTTCAGAAATAACTCACCTAGAAAAAATTTTGATAATCAAGGATATGCTAATCCAATTTTTCAAAGAAATTATTATAATGGATTTAAAAATCTAACAAAACAACTTCTCTAGGTTTGAGATCTTTTCGAAGAATAAATTCTGATTATGATAATCTGTATAAAGTCAGATCACAACAGTATAAGAAGAACCTTTTGTTCCACGTTCAGGGAGAATGAAAATGAAACATATTGTCACACCCCGGGCCCAGGTAGGGTGGGACGTCACATACTAGCAACAACATATGGCAGCGGAAACAAACCATTACAAGAGCTCAAAGGAGAGAATATCACATGGCATTAAAAGTTTTCAAAAGGTTCCGGGGCTAGAAACAGATCAAGCCCCCAAATGAGTTTTACAACCAACATAGAAATAAATTGTACTTGTTCAACAAAGATGTAAAATTGTGCAAATTGTTCATTAAGGAAAATAAGCCAATGCCATGGTCGCGGGGATAAGTCTAGGTCTTCACAACAGCTAGGATCTCTTCATAAATTACCTGAAACATGCTCAAAAAGAAATTTGTGTCAACTAAAAAGTTGGTGAATTCAAGTGCTTAAAGTTTAAAAACAAAAAAGACTTAACAAATCCTTATTTGATAAAAAGGAATAAATCATAATTTCAAAATCGTGGGAGAATCATAATCAACCCTGCACTCAGTCCCCGTTGGCCTCTTCTAAAGTTGTGTTTAACCGGATATTCCCGAAGGAAGAACTGAGCCCCAAACCAGTGAACCATACCTGCCCGGATGGCTCACCATAGTTTCTTAACAAAACCTGTCACATGCCACAAACGACCCCTTAGGATCTCAGTGGGGTACCCTTCCTGGAACGGAAGCCACTGTGTGTGGGGGATTCCCCAAATAGATCTATCCATATAAAACAAGCGGTTCACGAAAGAATTAATGATCATGATATAAGTATCAGCAGGTAACCAGAAATTCCACATACAATCACCAAGCAAGCACAAATATTTTTCATAAATAACAGAGCATGTTTCATCCCAAAACAGTCGTAAAAAGGGGATCACTAGAACTCACCTTAGGTGTTAAGTCAAAATAACTCTTCGTGTGCCAGGAGTGTCTCAAGTCTAGCACCCTAACATGAATATATTAAGTGATAAGATATTGCTCTAAACTTATTTAAAGTCCAACAAGCGTTTCAAGAATTTAGCTATCCGTTAAGGCTTTGATTTCGCGAGGGTTTTTATAAAAAGTTTCCTTTTATGGCAGGTTAGGGTTTCTCCATATAATTTATGATTTTACATCATTAAGTTAAGAATATAAGGTAAATATGTTGTTCAAGTGATTATTAGTTTCATAAGAGTCGGTTATAAAGTTTGGTAAAATTTTACAGTTTAGTCCCTCAAGTTTCAAAATTGATAGTTTTTACCCTCAAGTTTGGTTTCTTGTTCCTCATGACACTTAAGACAAAAAATCAAGTTCTTAGAGTAAAAATTGACTTATTATTGAGTAAGTGTTCCAAATTTTCAGTTTATGGGTCCGGTTTAAAAACCTTTGCGTTTAACGTTCCCGGTCGCGGTAAAAGTGGAGGGTTTTAACGGTTAATTTAGGATTCCCATAAATTTGAGTCTTGGACTAGTAGGTACCATCTTACGGAAATTTTTATAAGTTTTAAGTCCTTTAATTGTGAAATTTTTGCCTCTAATAGTTGAAAGCCTCGTTTTTACGTTTAACTCGTTAAAACGCGTTTTTAACTGTATTTGACCATTTAAAGCTTGTTTGACCAATATTTCAAATCTTTTAGGTCTTTTATCACTTAACTTGCTGAAACGACATGATTTTTATAAATGTTAGCTTTAAACTCCTTTTTCTTGGACTTTTCTCAAAAACGATGCCCGGTTGGTACCCGTTTTTAGTTAAAACGTCATTTAATTGTTCTTTTGACCATTTAAATTACCCATTGACTCCAGAACACTTTATTAACCATTATTAAGCCTGGAATTCTTTTTAAAAAGGTTAACACCATGTTTTACTATTTTTAAAGTTGTTTTATCATGTTTCGGGTCCCGATAATAACTAAAATGGGTCTACTCTTAACATGTCTTTAATTTCAAGAGATTAACCATTTGTCACATACTTAATATTCATCAAAACCTTCTGAAATCATGTCCCAAACTCACGGCTAGGTTACCCAACACAACAATGAACCATCAACTTAGTGATTTAGCCATAACCGACCATAACACATGTGTAAATCCTTGCAAACTTGTGTTTAAACATTACCAAAACCTCAATTAACTTTAATATCAGATTATTGGGGTGTTACCAAGTCGTTCATGAGCAGGTTGTAATCCTTGGTTGAGAGGGTCCTCAAACAAGTGCTTAGATTGTATCATTTCTTGTAAAAAGAAGGTTTTTAAGGTGTATCTTGAGCTATAACCACATGTTCACGGTGTATATTCTTTTGTAACTTTCAAAACAGGTTATTAGGAGTCCATTACACCATTAAAAAGCAGGTTACAAGTTTTTCTTTCAAGGGTTACAAGATTTACAAGTTGGATGGTGCAAAAAGTCCAAAAAGAGGGTTTTCATGGTGGAAATCGGTTTCCACCTTAAGAATGACCAATATAACGTGTGAGATACCTCTTGTAAAGTTTAAAGCTCCTAAGAACAAGATAATAGCGTCGGGTTTCTGCTACAACAAAGAGAGGAGGTGTTTTTAAAAGAGAAGTGAAGGAAATACATGAAATGACCATTTTCGGGTGACATGAAGCTTACACTTGGTATTGTTCACATTTTGGAGGGTGTATATGGTCGTGGATAGCTCGAAACTCCTTGGACAAGGCTGGAGAAACTTGAGCAAGGCTGGAGAAGGCCGAACTAGTGAGAACCGTGTACCCAAGAGCACCCACAACTTAACCTTTGCGGTTCTTAAGCTTGACCGAGGATGGAATGGTGTTGTTCTTCGAGTTTGGGAGCTGAAATGGTGCTCAAAACCGTGGTGTATGTGTGTTTTCTGGAGAGAATCCGAGAGAAGAGAGTGAGAGAGTGATGGAGACTTGCATGAATGAAGAGTGGAGGTTGAAGGTGGTGGTATGAAGTGGTGTAGTAGTGTGGTGATTGGGGGAGAGGGGGCGGCTGCTTTTGGCCTTATGTGGGTATTTAAAATTTTAATTATAATTGTAAAATAATTATTAGGTGGTGTAATTTTGTAGTATTGGGTAGTGTTGATACATTTATGTCCCTAGATCATGATTTGTAATGTAATGAACTTGTCTGTCTGATTATGATGTAATTGTAATCGATTAATGAAATGATATAAATTGGTTGTTACTTGTAATGTTTAATATTTCATTAATGAGTTGTGATTAAATTGATTGGGTTTATGAATGTTTGAATGAGTGCACATTAAGTTATATTAAATAGAACATTCAAACTTAACTTAATGAAGTTCTCATGCGGATGGCCCATGCGAATGGACCACACGCATGAATAACTTCATACGATTGACTCAATCGCACGACTGAACCAGGAGACTGGATCAGTCGTATGATTGACACATAAGATTGACTCAATCGCACGACTGAACACTCAGTCGTGCGGATGAATCAACCGCATGGTTCAATCGCACGACTGAACCATACTTATGGCCCAGTCGCACGATTGAACAATACTAACCTATAAATAGACCCAATTCGTGGGAAAACGTAAGCATTCATCCCATTACGATTCCAGACGTACCCTAGCCGTCCAGAAGCCTCCCAAATCGTTCTCCAAGTTCATAGAACACATCAGATCGGTTCCTAATCGATTTCTGACGTTGATATCAATTCTTGATTGATTCATCGTGTGTTCTCACTGATTGGATCGCCAATCAAATAGGATTCCGCACTATTTGAGTTGGTTTAACACGCAATCACTCGGTATTTCGTTCAAATACCAGGTCCTAACAAGTGGTATCAGAGCTTTGGCTCTTGATTTCGTGTTGATTCAATCAAGATTGCATAAAAGTTTGTGTTTTTGCACGAAAAACGCAATCTTTTGCATCAAAAGTGATCTTGGACGTTCCCTGCTCATTGAAGTTCAGTTTCTACGGACTTAGACGATTTGGACTTGCAAAATTTCGAATTTTTACGGCTGAAACCCGTCAAACCTAGAAATTTTCGCAAAACAGCAGCTTCAGTCGCACGAGTGACTCATTCGCACGACTAGACTCATTCGCAGTGTTCATTCGCACGACTGGACCTAGTCGCACCCTCATTCGGCCGACTGAACCGTTCGTTCGCATAGCTCATACGCACCAGATTCATTCGCACGACTGAACCATTCGCCCTGTTCAGTCGCACGGTTGAACCAATCGCAGAGTTCATACGCACGATAAGACCATTCGCATCCTTCAGTCGCATCAGTTAAAGTTGATTTGATTAGACTCTAAGTTTATTAACCATGGAAGATCAGATGTCAGCCTTTACTGCGGGGAAGGACTCAAGAATTCAGAACCTGCTGCTGCTTGAGAGTGAGGTGGGTATTCACAATAAACCACCAAAGCTCTTGACTTTAGATGAGTTTCCTCACTGGAAACAACGTTTTGAGATCTACCTCAATGGAGTAGATCCTAATCTGTGGGAAGCTATCGAGGTTGGGTATAGTACACCGGTGGGAGCAGATGGAGTGAAATTAACGTTAAGTGGGATGACTGACGCACAGAAAGTAAAGTATAATGCAGAGAAAAGAGTTTATGCGATGATAACTCAGTCGATCCCCAAAGATATATTCCACCAGTACTCAGAGAACAAGCAGTCCAAGAAACTGTGGGATGAGCTAGAGAAAAGGTATGATGGGAATGCATCGTTAAAGGCAATCAAGGCAAAGGAGTTAAAGAAGGAATTCGATAACTTCTCATCGATTGGTAACGAGAGTTTAGATGAAGTCATAGACAGATTCTACCATTTGATGAGCGAGTTGCATACACATGGAGTGGAAACAACTATGGAAGAGAAAGTAAGCAACTTCGCAGATGGATTGCCTGATAAGTGGGCTTCATTCGTGTCTAATCTTAGACAGAATGGAATACTTATAAAGCTGGATATAAATGACTTTATTCTCAGGCTGCGTGAAGAAGCACTAAGGATGAAGTATAGAGCACAGAAGTCTTCGTATACACAAAACCCAGCTTTATACAATGCCACGCCTCAAGCTAAGACATCTGGAGCACCTCTCCAGACAGCATTTGTGTCTAGCTCGTCAGGTCCTTCACATGCTTCTCCTTCTGGATCAGACACGTCAGGGTCGTCATGTACCCATTATATTGGATCAGAAGCAAGTGCTACTAAATTGAAGACCGAGAACCTCGGTAATGTGACTGTAGAAGTAGCACGAGAGCATATGGATCTTCTCGCCGCAGTAGTTCATTCATATGATGGACTTGTGGCTGGGAAGATTGGAAACTGTCATTTGGCAGATGAAGACTACGAGCAGGTAGATGAAATGGAGCTTGAAAGAATGGATATAATGTGGGCCTTAGCTAGCGCTGTCCGAAGGGCGAAGAAGTTTGTTAAGAAGACAGGACAAAATTTGATAGCTACTAAGGATACCACATTTGGTTTTGACAAGAGCAAAGTGACCTGCTTCAACTGTGGAGAGAAAGGGCACTTCAAGAGGGAATGTGTCAAGCCAAAGAAGACGGGTAATGGGAACCCGTTCTCATCCTTTACTCGCCAAGACAAGCAAGCTTCCAGTTCTACTTCATCAAACAAGGACCCAAAAGCCTTGACTGCTCATGATGATGAAGGACAGGACTGGAGTTTTAGATTTGTCTCCCCAGAATCTAACATTGCCAGTGTTGAAGATATTGATGATGATTCTGCGAGTGAAGGTGATTTAGCAGTTGATATAGCGATGTCACACAGTGAAGAAACAACTGCAGCTGAAGTCAGTTACATACCAAAGGAGGAAACTTCCACGTCAGATACAGAAAAGTCAGAATCACCAGAACCAGAGACGTCTGATGCTGCGTTGATGGCTAACTCTTCTGAAACAACACAGGTAAGTACAACTGACCAAATGTTTAATAATCATGCTTGTTCTAACTGTGATTTGTTTAGGAATAGCATTGATGAAAAATTTGCTAGGTTATTAGATCACAATGATAACTTAGTAAAGGATTTACAACTATGCACTGAGGCCAATAGAGTTCTAAAACAAAATGAGCATAGTTATAAAGAAAAGATAGACCTATTGACTAAACAACTTAGGGAAACCGAAGTAGTTGCCTTTAATCAATCAAATGACATTAGGTACTATCTAAACTCCCTAGAGGACACTAAGAAACAAAAGGCAGTTCTAGAAGTAGAAGTTAATTCCTTAAAACAGAAACTGCATAGTTGGACTAGTTCTTCACACATAGTTCAACACTTAGTGAGAGAAAGAAATAATGGGGAGGGATTAGGCTACAAAGTGGTTCCACCACCACCTGATACCTTGATGAACACCAAGTCTAAACCAGTTAACAACAACCCAATCAAGGATCATGTGGTGACCACTCCTCTTGTTACTGATCCAGACACATCATGTTCATCTACTGAATCTGGACAGAAACAAAAGGAGGCCACTTCAAAGGCAAAGGGTAAATTGCCTTGTGTTAATCTGGAAAATGAATTTGAAAAAGTTAACTTAAAGTCAGGGTCAAACAGAGTCAAATCAGAACCCAAAAAGACTTCAAACGTTAATTTTTCACATGCTACAAGTCAAAAACCAGTTAACCAAAAAGTTGAACAAGTTAAACAGGTTAAAACAGTTAAATTTGTTAAACCAGAGAAAACATCAAACATGCAAGAGTCAAAACCTAAAGTGATTGATGTTACTAAAGTGTCACGCATTTCTCCACAAAGAAAGTCAAATTATAAGGTTGATAGCAGATTGTGCTACAACTGTGGAGAATGTGGACATATTGCTTCCTATTGTCCTTTCTATCAGACACCTAGGAAGAAGATTGATCTTCAGGACTCTAGACCTAGGTCTTCTAAGAGGAGTTCTCTAACTCCACCTAGAAGATCTAGTGAACCTAAAGTCCAACCTGTAAGCCAGACGACTGTTTATCATAAACAGGCATTGCACAAATCTGGCTTATGGAAAGAGAAGACTACCTGTGTGACTGATACTGATGACAAGAAGGAATCTGAGTTACCCTCACCTTCTAAAGGTCAATGGGTAGAGTTTATGATGTGTGATGCCTCTGGGAAACCCAAGACAGTAAAGGCTTGGGTTCCTAACCTAAACTAATACATTTACTTGATATGTGCAGGGTGTTCGGTATAGCGCTGAGACTAACACGTGGATTATAGACAGCGGAGCATCCAGGCACATGACAGGAAATAGAGCCCTTTTATCAAATGTCAAACAAATAAAAGGAGGGCATGTTTCCTTTGCAGGAAACAAGGGAGGATACATCACAGCACAGGGAGAAGTGGGAAATCAGAAAGTTAAGTTTGATAAGGTGAACTACGTTCAACAACTTCAAAATAACTTGCTTTCTGTTTCCCAAATCTGCGATAAAGGATTTAAAGTCATCTTCGACAACAACAAGTGTTACGTGCTGAAGAAAGACTATATGATTCCAGAGGACCAAGTTCTGATGACTGCTTCAAGATATAAGGACCTATATGTCTTGGATCTGTCAACAGCTGCTCCAACGGATCATGAAGTGCAGTGCTTTCTATCTAAAGCTACTGAGAAGGACTCAATCTCCTGGCATAGGAGAATGGGACACATTAGTCAAAGGAAGATGAATCACTTGATTCAGAAGGACTTAGTGAGAGGAGTAAATGTCAAGAACTTCCAACTTCCTGACTTTTGTGTAGCTTGCAAGAAAGGCAAACAGACAAAGAAGTCTCATAAGGAAAAGAAAGTTCATTCAATAGAACTTCCTCTTGAACTTCTTCACATGGATCTGTTTGGTCCAGTCAGTACAAGGAGCATTGCAGGCGATCTGTACTGTTTTGTGGTCACTGATGACTACTCAAGGTTCACTTGGGTAATGTTTCTGAAATCCAAATCAGAAACATTTGAGTCATTCAAGGAATTAGTCACCACTCTGGAATCTCTCTACAAGCTAAAGGTTAGACAAGTACGCTCAGACAACGGGACCGAATTCAAGAATCAATGGATGGAGGCATACTGCAAGGAAAAGGGAATTGTTCATCAATTCACTTCAGCATACACGCCTCAGATGAATGGTGTTGCTGAGAGGAAAAATAGGAGCTTGATAGAGACTGCACGGACTATGCTGGCGGACTCGAAACTGCCTATCCAATTCTGGAATGAGGCAGTAGCAAATGCATGTTATACACTGAATCGAGTCCTAATAGTCAAGCGCCACGGAAAGACATGTTATGAGCTACTACAAAGACGCAAACCGAATTTGGAGTATCTTGAACCCTTTGGCGCGCCGTGTACACTTCTGAAGAAGACGCAAGAAGGAAAATTCAGCGAGAAGGCAGATGAAGGAATCTTTCTAGGATACAACATACCGAATAAGCGAGTTTACAATAACTCAACGGGTCTTGTAGAAGTGTGGTGTAATGTCGACGTTCAGAGATATACCACACCACCTACAGGCAAAGGACCTGCCTACTTCTTCGATTATGATGGATTCTTCAAATCCTTCAACATACCTCTCTCTCCCTCGGACGATGAGCTAGCTACTAGGATGATGTATGATATTCTGAATACACCATCTAGCACACAGGGAGAATCATCTACTCAGTCAGGGGGAGTAGTCGACGACAGTGACTCCTCCTCTGAAGATGAAGCTGAAGCAGATGACCAGAACAGTCAGGAGGAACAGGTTCCAGTTCCAGCAAGTCCACAAGCATCTACGAGTGATGCACCTTCGACTTCAGAACCTCAAACTCCAACTACCTCAGATGCAGAACCAAATGTTCATAATCTTGGTTCTGAGGTAGCTGTTCCTACTACTCCAGGATCACGACTAAACGTCTATCATCCCCTTGACAATGTTATTGGGGATGTCAGATCAGGAGTACAAACCCGAAATCAGTTATACTCAGCTGATTACGCCTCGGTTATGGAGAAAGGTTACATTCATGATGGTGCCTATCGATGTTTTGTCTCGCAGGTTGAGCCAAAATATGTCAGTGAAGCACTCAATGATGAGGCGTGGGTGAGTGCCATGCAAGAAGAACTTCTGCAGTTTAAGAAGTTAGGTGTATGGACACTGGTTGATAAACCTAAAGGTGCTAAAGTCATTGGCACTAAATGGGTACTAAAATGCAAGAAGGATGACCAAGGGGTCATTATCAGGAACAAAGCTCGACTGGTGGTTCAAGGTTTTCGCCAAGTCGAGGGAATTGACTACAATGAGGTGTTTGCACCCGTGGCAAGGATGGAAGCTATTCGTATCTTCCTTGCCTATGCATCGTACATGAAGATCAAAGTCTACCAATTAGATGTAAAGAGTGCATTCCTTCATGGAGAAATCAGAGAAACAGTCTACGTAAGTCAACCCGAGGGTTTTGAAGATCCTTACCATCGGGATAGAGTTTACAAGCTCGACAAAGCTTTGTATGGGCTTCATCAAGCTCCTCGAGCTTGGTATGAGAAACTCTCAACTCATCTTGTGAAACACGGCTTTCGCAGGGGAGTAATTGACTGTACACTGTTTATTAAGGAAAAGGATGGCGACCTACTGCTTGTACAGATATACGTTGATGACATAATCTTCGGGTCAAAGAACGAAGAGTTATGTAAAGAGTTTGAAGCAGTAATGAAGAAAGAATTTGAGATGAGTGCCATGGGGGAGATGAAGTTCTTTCTCGGGTTACAGGTGGATCAAACACCTAATGGAATCTTTCTACATCAGACCAAGTATGTAGGAGACATTCTCAGTCGTTTTGACATGGAGAATGCTTCTGCTGCTGGGACTCCACTTGCTACTAATCATGATATAGCACCGGATGATAATGGAGATCTAGTAGATGCCACTATGTACCGAGGAATGATCGGATCCCTCATGTATCTCACTGCCTCAAGACCTGATATTATGTATGCTACATGTCTATGCTCAAGATATCAGGCTAAACCAAAGGTCAACCATCTGATCGGGGTCAAGAGGATTTTTCGTTATCTGAAGGGTACACCCACACTTGGATTGTGGTACCCTCATGATGATGACTTTGAGCTTACCGCGTATAGTGACTCGGATTACGGGGGCTGCAAGATGAACTACAAGTCTACATCAGCAGGGTGTCAATTCTTTGGGAGAAGATTAGTTACCTGGCAGTGTAAGAAGCAGACATCGGTTGCCTTGTCAACCTGTGAAGCCGAATATGTTGCTGCTGCAAGTTGCTGTTCTCAAATCATCTGGATTCAACAGCAAATGCGGGATTACGGTTTAAAATTCTCATCTACTCCTATTTTTGTTGATAACTCTGCTGCAATTGCAGTAACTAAAAATCCGGTCCAACATCCTAAGACCAAACACATCGGTATTAAATACCATTTCATAAGAGATTGTTTTGAAAAGAACTTAATTGATGTGGTTAAAATTAATACTGATTTTCAACGCGCTGACCTCTATACTAAAGCCTTTGATAAACCACGTTTTCAATATTTATTAGAGGTCAACGGTGTTAAAAAGAAAAGTGAGGTAATTCCTGATGATGAAAATGTGTAGTCCGATGTCGTGTAGTTAAATTTTATTTTATTTATTTTGATTTGTCTATTTGATTTTAATTTTATTTAAACTCATGTTCTCTTGCTGTTTATTAAAATCCTAAAATAATTAAACCAGAAATGATTTTAGTATTTTAGGGGGAGAATATGTCAGCAAGTTAACATTAAAAAAAAAAAAAAAAAAAAAAAAAAATGAGGGAGAAGGAGTAGCGAGCTGAAATAAGGTAGATTGTATCTGTGATACCGATTCAATACCTTTGGAAAATGATAGTACACAGGAACAAATCAAGAGGGACTTTAAAATTTAAGTGTTTGTAATATGCAAAAGTTCAAAGTAATAAATCTGTGTAGTCTAAGCAATACTAAAAGGAAAGATGATAGAAAACTGGCAACTCCTAAGGTGACACAAAGAAAGTAGACTTAGAGGTTGCTAGACCATATATGATATGTTGGTAGATTCAACACAATAGACAAATAGACCGGATTGGTGATTTCAAGATAAAACTAAAGTGTTCAACTGACTGTGGGCGTCCATCTTATCACTGGTTAACACAATCAACAATATTCCAATAAGGGGTAATGAGCAATTAAACGCCACAAATGTGTGCGGATGACCATAACTAGAGCAAAGCAAAAGAAAAAAATTGAAAGACAAATGCAATAAAGCTAATGACTTATGTTGTTGGTGCATTTTGTGCAAAATAAAATAAGCTGCTCTAACAAGGAGATAGGTTATGTGCCTCTCTGCTGTGCGATGGCACTGACCTGAGGATAAGCATAACCTAGATATTCTAGAATTCATTGTTGTTTGCCGCCTCTCTGCTGTGCGATGGCACTGACCTGAGGACAGGCTTCTCTTTGAAAGCTCTAAGAATAGTCTCTTCTTGTAATAATACCCGTAGACCGCTCAAAAGCTCCTGAGGGATGTTGATTACCATATAAGTGTGGGATCCACAAGTGTTAGTTGAAATAATTACACCTAAATAAGTCACCAGTCTGTGTCAAAAGTCTGTGTATGGATTTAAGTGGACAAACATACTGACAATCATTGTGGCTACATTCTCAAAGGTCCAAATCAATGTGAGAATCTAAGAGTTTCAGTATGATTTCCTTATGTTGCTAACGACTCTGGATGAACAACGAGAACTTGAGCATCAAAAGGTTTAATAACTAGTCCCAAATGATTTGAATTGCCTGTATGATTCCAAAAATTGAATTGGTCCAGATGTGATCAACCTAAGTTGAAGCTATCTACTCCCGATCCAAATCCCGTAGATATCAATCTCTGGATTTATCTCTCACAAAAAGCCAAAAATATGTCTGATTATGTAATTAGTTTAAATTTTAAATTAGTTAGTTTGTTTTAAGTTTTAACTTGAGTCAAGTGTCGGGCTACATCAGGAAAATCAGAAGGAATAAACTCACTAAAAGGGTCATGTCTGAGATGACCATATGTGCTTTGAAAGGTTATATCAGTCACGTCTGAGGTGACAAAGTATTTTTAAAAGGGTCACGTCTGAGGTGACCAAAGTGGTTAAAAGGATCACGTCTGAGGTGATCAAAGTGTTTTCAAGATAAAAGGATCATGTCTGAGATGATCAAAAGTTCATAACGTTAATTTAATTAATATAAAAGAGTTAAAGGTAAATTGGTAAAATAGCAGAAAAATTAACTAAGTATGACCCATTCGCACGAATGGACCATACGTATGGACTAACCATACGAATGAAGTCCATTCGCACGAATGGATCATACGATTAGTCCAATCGGAGGCTTAAGTGCGAACGAGTGAGTCAGTCGCACGACTGAACTTCAGTCGGACGACTGGAGAAGGGCGACTGACCCAATCGCACGACTGAGTCCCACTCGCACGACTGAAAGGTGCGAATGAACTCAGTCGCACGATTGGATCTAGGGTGGATATAAATAGAGGTGGAGTCGGTCGCAGAGACTCCTCATTCTCAAATCGCCCCTAATTCGCATATCGTACCGTTACTCTGCCAAAATTTTATTTGCTTAGTTTTCTTGTTGATTCTGTGATACTGACGTTCGTTCATCATCGTACAGGTACTTTGAAGTTCATTTCCATCAAAATCAGCAAGAATGGAACCCTAATTGATTGTTAAAACTGTGAAAGGCGAACCGAGACCTTAAAACCCTAATAACCTATTAAAACTAAGTAATATGTTAAAATTGAGTCAAATAGGTTGTTAGTGAATAGAATGCGACACTAAAGAACCGGTTAATTGAGTGATAAGACTTATTCTGCGTAGATTCGATCTTTGGACGACTGAACACATGAGACAGACGACTGGTCGTCCGGATGAACTTCAGTCGCACGACTGAAGGGAACGATTCACTTAATCGCACGACTGAACCATGCGAATGAGACTCAGTCGCACGACTGGTGTAACCGCACAAGAGTTCATGCGCATGAGTCCAGTCGCACACTCAGTCGTGCGCATGAGTTCAATCGCACGTCTGAATCTCAATCGCACGATTCAGTCGCACGACTGTCTTCAGTCGTACAACCTCAATCGCATGACAGATAATTTTATTCAAAGTTTAAGTGTTGCTTTATACTCTTAGCCAACGAAACTAACATTTATGTTATTATGTGTTACAGATGGCGAGTAGATGGAATATGAGCACCAAGCACAACATATGTGCTCACCTGGACTTGACATCCAGGAATGCAGCCGACTTCGCAGGCATTATCTCTTTTCTACAGAGATCCAGGATCGCTCACGCTATATCCACTCCCTGCACACCATACAGATCAGTGCAGCAGGCCTTCTGGGAAGGCGCATCTGTAGACAGATCCACCGAGCCTCATTGCATCAGGAGCTCGATTTTTGGTGAGGCTATCACTGTTTCTGAGGAGGATCTGAGGATAGTTCTACAGTTTGGAGACGATGCTGAGTGTCCCACACGTCTACACCCCCTCACGGTCCGTGGATGTTTCATGAGAGCCAAGTACTCTGGGGACATCAATGCCGGGGTACTCAACAAGAGTAACCTCTGTCCCCAGTTTAAGTACCTTGCGCACGTGCTGCTGAAGTGTATAGCATCACGGAAGGGAGGTTTTGACGAGCTCTCTGACCAGATCCAGAACGCTTATGCAGCGTTGGTGCTGAACCACCCGTTCAGCTTCTCCAGGATGATATTCAGTTACTTGGTGGAGAACCTCGAGGGGAAGGGGAAGGAAGGCTTCTGTATGTACCCTAGATTTCTACAGATGATCATTGATCAGAAGCTTCCCTCCCTGCCGAAGGAGAAGGAGGACGCTGTTATTCTTGAGGTCATGGACGACACGACTCTTGGCCGGATGAAGGTATACAGGGGGAAGCAGGTGAACCCCCTGTCAGGAGGTTGTTTGGGCATCTGGCCCGTGCTGATTATGTGGCGCCAGCAAAGAGGAAGTGGCGCCACGAGGACAGTGACTCAGATGTGGAGCATATTGCTATACCAGAGACTGAATCTGATGATGATGATAGCGGCGACGCCGGGGATGACATGCCTGCCCCATCTAGAGGCACAGATACAGACGTTATTCCCCCGGGGTCAGCCACTGCCGGAGAGGTCGCAGAGATGGCCGGTTTCCATCAAGAGTTTGTTGCTGGTGATATCGAGGAGGAGGAGTCAGATGAGGAGCCCCTCACCAGGACTGTGGGAAGCAAAGTAGTTCCCACAGACCACGGGCTTAAGGTGGTTGGTGAGCACCCAAGGGACTCCTCGGAGAGAGATACTGACCCAAACTATGTTCCGGGGTCAGGCAGCAGAGTTGCAGGGGGAGCATCTACTTCCTCCGGGACTAGGAGGAAGCGGATGGCTCAACCACATGGTTTGAAGAAGAAGAAGCGTCGTTTGACCTTCGTGACTACCACTTCTACCACCACAGCCACCACTACCACCACTACTGACATACCACCCATCACCACAGCCACCACAGCCACTACTCCTACTACCACATCCACCACTTTACCCACCACCACTGTAGCTATCCCATCCATCACCAGACCATTCACCCCTACTTCACCACCATCAGCTCACCGACCCATATTCACCACAGCCACTGCCACCACCACCACACATCATGCTGGACCGTCAGCCCAGCCCTCACATGCTCATGGATTCACTCTACCTCACATCGGGGTAGAGGAGCAGCTCTCAGCGCTAAACCGTATGGTGATGCGTCTGCTTGCTGCTGACGAGGAGAAGGCGGCGCAGATCCGCCAGCTGACCGACCTGGCTGCTGCCCAATCACAGCAACTGGCAGAGCAGGCTCGGGTCATAGACCAGCAGAGAGTTGAGGTGTCCCAACTCCAAGACATTCAGGCTCAGTCCGTCAAACGTATTGAGGAGTTGGAGACGACCAACAAGACTATCATGCTGAGGCTGAAGGGGTCGAAGGATGAGCCCCTGAAGCTAAAGGAAGGTGACGGGGATGATGGAGATGATGATGATGAAGATGAGGATGATGATGAGGAAGATGATGATGATGAGGAAACCGAAGAAGACAGGACAGAAGGACGTGATGATGATGACGAGGCAGAAGGAGGGGATGCGGCTGCATCGGCCTCTGCTTCAGGTCAAGAGCGGAGATCTAAACGTCGACAAGACCAGTCATCCACTACTTCTGCTCCTCCGAGCGACACGCCACAGATTCAAGACAAAAGTACTGATTAGACGTTTTATGTATTTATGTATTTTGTACTTGAATCATGTAATGAAAAACAAGTGTATTAAATGTTTATATATATTAAGTTAATGTATGTCTGTTTGATTAATTACTAATGATTTATGTGTTGAATGTTTATAACAAACAGATCCAAACTTTCAAAGGGATGAGTTTGACTTTGCTCCCCTTCAAATGGTCAAGACTCAATTAACCATGATTCTTGACCTACAAGGGATAGTAAGACGGTCTGTGAGTTATACCCCTGAAGAAGGGGAGATAATTCATGACCTGTCTGATGAGCAAATAGCAGAAATGTTCAAACTCAATCCCGATGAAATAGTGAAGGACGCTCCAACAGTTGATTCAACAAGTGATGAGGAACTGAATGACATTGATGAAGTTGAGGTTGAAGACATTACTGCAGAAGAGTATCCTCAGTATGCTGACGCCGAGGGAAATGTGGTCCCCAATCTGGGTGAATCCCTAGTCAGTGATACTTTTGAGGTACTTGACAAGATGGAGCAAGAAACAGAAAAGACTGAAGGAACAGCCCAAGCCTCCAATGCAGACGTAGATATTCGCAAGGCTGAATGGGCTGCCTGTTTTGAAGAAGTAAGAGCCCAGCGTGATGCACCAAAGAGAGATGCCTACACCAAGCTCTACAGAGTCAAGAAACACCATAAGGTGTCAGGCAGGATTATCTCATGGGCTTATTTTGAAGACCTTAACGCTTATGCAGTTAAGAGGGAGCAGGGCATAGAGTACTTCAGGTTCCCACATGATCTGAAGACTCTACCTGGTTTTGAGCTCAACCAGCTGGCTAAACTAAAGCTGCTGTATGCTGACCCGAGAAAGATGTCAGGCTGGTTTGAGGCTGCCCTGAGGAAAGAGTACCACACCAGGTGGGTCAACTTCAAACCTCAACAACCTACGAGGTATATCAGACGTTCTGAAGTTGATCCCATAACTGGTAAGCCAAAGATAGTGCTGAAGTGGAGTCCCCCGAGAACAATGTCGAGAATCCCTCTCAGGGAAATGCCACAGGACTTCACTCCCCACTTCAAATGGTGGTACTATGATTGGAGAACCGCTGAAGCTGTCATAGTGTTGAATAAAGAGGGACAAATGGATACTATCAGGGTATTCGACCCAATGTGGCTAACCAACTTGTCTGCTAATGATGTCTACACATTATACAAGTGGCCACTATTCTATGACACGCAAGATATTGTACAAGCCCTCCAATTCCAAAATGTCATAAGACTCTGCTTTGCTTTTGAGATACACGCAGGAGTCACTAAAGAGGAGAAGTACAAGAAGTATAAGGAGGTGATGCAGAAGACAAGAGAATAGATAGATCTAGGTCCAAGGGGGAGTTTGTTGATACATGTATGTCCCTAGATCATGATTTGTAATGTAATGAACTTGTCTGTCTGATTATGATGTAATTGTAATCGATTAATGAAATGATATAAATTGGTTGTTACTTGTAATGTTTAATGTTTCATTAATGAGTTGTGATTGAATTGATTGGGTTTATGAATGTTTGAATGAGTGCACATTAAGTTATATTAATTAGAACATTCAAACTTAACTTAATGAAGTTCTCATGCGGATGGCCCATGCGAATGGACCACACGCATGAATAACTTCATACGATTGACTCAATCGCACGACTGAACCAGGAGACTGGATCAGTCGTATGATTGACACATAAGATTGACTCAATCGCACGACTGAACACTCAGTCGTGCGGATGAATCAACCGCATGGTTCAATCGCACGACTGAACCATACTTATGGCCCAGTCGCACGATTGAACAATACTAACCTATAAATAGACCCAATTCGTGGGAAAACGTAAGCATTCATCCCATTACGATTCCAGACGTACCCTAGCCGTCCAGAAGCCTCCCAAATCGTTCTCCAAGTTCATAGAACACATCAGATCGGTTCCTAATCGATTTCTGACGTTGATATCAATTCTTGATTGATTCATCGTGTGTTCTCACTGATTGGATCGCCAATCAAATAGGATTCCGCACTATTTGAGTTGGTTTAACACGCAATCACTCGGTATTTCGTTCAAATACCAGGTCCTAACAGGTAGAATATATTATTTGGTGGATGATGTTAATCGTATTGTCTTGTGCATGTCCATGCATGCATGAACCAAAAATTTATAAGTGTGTATGCATGCTCACATTTTAATTGTTTCACTTGGGATTTAGCTTTGTAAGGGTGGCTAGTTAACATTCCCGGGACACCGAGTTTTAAAAAGGTAAAACTTAAGTTAACTAAAAATCAATAAAATCACATGAAATCATAAAATGGAACAAATAGTAAGAGGTGATTCCAAATTCACAGATAGGGTTGGATTGTTTCTTATATTAGTACTCATAAGACGGATAATGATGCAAGTAAATTAGGGTTAGAATAACGACCTTGAGGCCGGTTGTCACACATATAGTAAGAAAATTTTGTTTGTAATGTTTCAAACAATGGTTCAAAATCTCTTGATGATGATCTTGAAAATAGATTTAGTGTTTTGAAATTCAAACAAAGAAGAGACAGTCAAAATGTGTCTCAAAGAGAATTTGAAAATCATAAATCTCTAAACAAACTCCATTACAAACAGTTTACCATCATAGATAAATTTGGAAAGCCTAAGACCATTTCGGCTTGGGTTACTAACTCTGCTTAAATATATTGAATGCAGGTACGCCCACAGAGATTTGTAAACACATGGTATGTTGGCAGTGGGTGTAGCCCGCACATGATAGGCAATCAAGCCTTGCTTCAAGACATTAAGCTAAAAGATGGTACACATGTGGCGTTTGGTGGAGATTCAGTAGGAAAGATAACCAGTGAAGGAACGGTATCTAACGGAATAATAAGTTTTGACAAAGTCAACTTTTGTGAACAATTGAATTTCAATCTTTTGAGTGTTTCACAAATATGTGATAAATCGTACTCTACGTTATTTGATGATTCTTTTTGTTATATCTTAAAGCCAGGATTTTAGATCAGCAAAAAGTGGGTTGTTGTCAAAGCTCTTCGTGATAGAGATGTCTACAAACTAGACATGTCTCAAGTTGATCCATCAACATAAACAACCTATTCATTGCTCGTGCGTCAAATGATGAAAGTCAACTTTGGCATAGACGTCTTGATCATTCAAACTTCAAGAACATGAACAAGCTCGCACCAGAAAATCATGTTATTGGCATTCCTTCAAAGAAGTTCGCAACATCAGACCTCTGCAAAGCCTGTTTGAAAGGAAAACAACATAGAGCGTCTTATAAGACAAAAATGATGAACTCAAACTCAAAACCTTTACAAATATTACACATGGATCTATTTGGTCCTGTAAACATACAGAGTATCGGGAAGAAATCGTACTGTTTAGTCATCATTGATGATTATACACGATTTCTTGAGTTTTCTTTCTTCATGCCAAATCTGAAACAGCTGATCTTTTAAAAGAGTTCATCATTAAAGTAGAAAACCAGTTAGATCAAAAAGTTAAAATAATCAGAAGTGATAAAGGAACAGAATTTAAAAATGCTAATATTGACAGTTTTCGTGCAAGCAAAGGAATAGCTCATCAGTTTAGTGCTCTTCGAACTCCACAACAAAACAGAGTTGTAGAAAGGAAGAACAGAACTTTGATTGAAGCAGCTCGTGCAATGTTAGCTGATGCAATGATTCCTATCACATTCTGGGATGAAGCAATATCAACTGCCTGTTTTATTCAAAATCGTACTCTGTTGGTTAAGGAGAAACAAAAAACTCCTTATGAGATAATGTTTGGCAGGAAACCAAATATTAATTTTCTTAAATCTTTTGGATGTCCTGTGTTGATTTTAAATTCAAATGACCATCTAGGTAAATTTGATTCAAAGTCTGATGATGGATTCTTTCTTGGATATTCGTCCGCTTCGAAAGCGTATAGCGTTTATAACTCTAAGACGAATGTTATCATTGAAACGTTTAATGTTAAATTCCTCGAGATCTCTTTTCCATCAGTTGAAAATGGCCCAAAATGGTTATTTGATTTAGATTCATTAACAAATTCATTTAATTCTAATCTGTTTGAATCTTCATGTGTCAACAGAAAACAAACAAGAGATCTTCGATCCTTTAGTGACGATTCTGATTCTGATGACATGGATGATACAAGCTCAGATTATCCATTTTTCTCTTTTGCAAGAGATTCTCTATTCTCTACAGCAAATCATGAGCATTAACAAGTTCCTGCAGATTCTGATGTTTCTCATCTTATCCCTAATAATGGACCAAAAATTCACCATCCTGAGTCTGGAACTTCATCTGTATCCAGAGATATATATGTGAATGAAAAGTTTGATTACTTTGTCAATTCTCCTACTCAAGCTCCAAATTTCATTCCACATTCTTCAAACTTATTGCACCAGCTCTCCGACTTGAATCAAACCAATCTAGAAGTGAATGTTCAACAAGACGAGATCCCAACTACTTGTATTCACAAGAGACATCCTATCTCACAGATTATTGGTCCTTTGAATGAGAGAACTACGAGAAATCATACAAAGCAAGCAAAAATTTTCTTATACTCATGTTTTCTTTCTCAAATTGTCCCTAAAAACATCACTAAAGCTTTACAGGACAATAGTTGGATAGAAGCTATGCAAGAAGAGTTACTTCAATTCCGTAAACAAGAAGTGTGGAATTTGGTGGATTTACCTAAAGGAGAGAATGCCATTGGCATAAAATGGTTATTCAGAAACAAATGAGATGACAGATGAATAATCATATGCAACAAAGCTCGATTAGTAGCTCAAGGATACACTCAGGAGGAAGGAATAGATTATGACGAAGTATTTGCTCCAGTTGCAAGACTAGAAGCAATTCGGGTCTTTTGGGCGTATGCTTCTTATATGAAATTCAAAGTGTATCAAATGGATGTTAAGGGCACATTTTTGTATGGTCCAATCACCGATGAGGTGTATGTTAAGCAACCTCAAGGTTTTGAAGATGCTGAATTTCCCCATCGTGTGTACAAGCTCAGCAAAGCTCTATATGGTTTATATCAAGCTCCAAGAATCTGGTATGACACATTGTCACAACACTTGATCCAACATGGATATACACGAGGAAAGATTGATCCTACTTTATTCATTAAGAGGGATGCATATGATCTTCTATGTGTACAAGTGTATGTAAATGATATCATTTCTGGATCTACCTGTCAAAAACTGTGCTCAGAATTTGAAGAAATCATGAAATCGCATTTCCAGATGAGTTCTATGGGAGAAATCAATTTCTTTCTTGGATTGCAAGTTACACAATCTACAAATGGTATCTTCATCAATCAAGAGAAGTTTGTTGATAAACTATTGAATAAATTCAAGCTGCAAGATTGTCAATCCATCAGAACTCCAACTGACATAAACACCAAGATTAATCCTGATCCAAAAGGAAAATCAATAGACCAAATATTATACAGATCTATGATTGGTTCTTTGATGAATCTAACTGCATCTAGACCTGACATAATGTATGTTGTTTGTGTCTGTGCCAGGTATCAATCAGACCTGAAGGATTCTCACCTAATTGCTGTCAAACGCATATTCAGATATCTCAAAGGAAAACCATCTCTAGGGTTATGGTATCCTTATGAGGGAAACTTCGAGTTACATGGATATACTGACAGTGATTATGGGGATGTATTCAACATAGAAAATCTACTAAGGGTGTTTGTCAATTTTTGGGTCCCAGATTAGTCTCATGGCAATGTAAGAAACAGACAAACGTCTCAGTATCAACTGCAGAACCTGAGTACACTGCTGCCTCAGCAGGATGTTCTCAAATCCTTTGATTGCAAAATCAACTACTGGATTACGGGTTTAATTTTCTTAAAACTCCTATTTACATTGATAACACTGTTGCTATGTTTATAACAGCTAATCCAGTTCAACATTCAAAAACAAAACATATCCAAATTCGATATCATTTTCTCAGATATAACTTTGAAAAAGGTTTAATTATTTTGATTCAAATTTTAATTGACAAACAATTAGCTGACCTGTTTACTAATCCTTTCTACCAGGAAGGTTTGAGTATCTGGTTGAGTCTATTGGCCTTATTAATCATGTTGAAAAATGATTTTGTTTCATCAAAATGATAATAACCCTCCCACTTATTCTCAACTTCAAAAAAGGAAATCATCAAAATTGACTTCTTGATTGTATATACTATGTGTGTGTGTGCTAAATGAAAAAGCAAGTACAAAATTAGAATCTTATAAAAAGAAAAATATAAAAATATTAGTTTAGCTATTTCTTTATTTAGGATTGCATCTGCCTTTGCAACATGTGAGCAATGATAGTACATCAGATATAATTAGTTGCATACTTTACTCAATAATAAAGTCTGACATGGTCAGATATGATGTGTTGGTATAGTCATGCATTTATACTAAAAAATAAATTATTGTGATTTAACTAAATCATTATGCATTGTGGGTATTCATCTTAGTTCTTATGATGTAACACCCCGAAAAGTCAAAACGAGTTATTAAGGACAATGGCTTAATTAATGGGTATTTAATAAAAGAAGGAAATGGTCATGGGCTAAAATTAGGCTTATTGGGTAGTGGCCTATGGGATTAAAGGCCCATAATCAGCCCTTAAGCACCCAAAACTAGCTTCATCTTCCTCATTACAACCCTAGCCACCAAAATTCGTAGAGAGAGAAAGTGAAGAAAACTCAAGATTTGAAGCTTCTAAGGTGAAGAGATTGAAGATCTGGGTGTTGGAGCATCAAGATCTAAGAAAGGAGCAACAAATCCAGGTAAGAATCGACCTCTAAACCCTTCTGTAGATCAAACTCGGATTCTAGGGTTTTGGGTTTTGAAAAGTTGCAAAGAATCGCATAAAGGTCACATTTTTACGTATGAAAACATGTATAAAGCTTAGATTTAGCCTCATGGATGATAAACTAAGGGATTGGACGTAAAAAGTTATGATTTTGGGTTAAAAACGGTCTGGTCCGTAATTTTTATGCGATCTGCGAAACTGTGTGTTCATCCAGCGAATTTGCATATTCAATCAGCGAAACTGTGGATCTTCCTGCGAAATTATAGTTTCGCAGGTAGTTTCGCAGACATGTTTTTCCAACGAAAGTTGGGCGAAACTGGCAGCAAAGCTGGCAGCGAAGATGCCAGCGAAACTGCCAGCGAAGGTGCTAGCGAAACTGCTGGTGAAACTAGCAGCGAAACTGCTGGCGAACCTAGCTGCGAAATTGCTGATCTTGCAGCGAAATTAGCAGCGAATTTAGGTAGAAATTAACCCCTTTAAGTGTTAGCTTATCTGCAGGCTGCGTAGAGTGATCCTAGCCTTGTAAGCTTAGCCTAGAAGTTATTCGTGATATCCAGGTGAGTTCTAGATCCCCCATTTTATAAGTTTTCCATGTTTTGGGGCTATTATGCATACTAAATTTACGTTTTTAAATGACCAAGATTTTAAGAGGTTTTAACAGGAAGAACGATTTAAGTTTTCCAGCCCGGCCCCAGCCAGGGGCGTTGCCCCTTGGACCCCACTAGGGGCTGCTGCCCCTAGGACCCCGCTGTCTGGGGCTGCCGCCCCCGAACCCCCGCTGTCTCGCGACGGTTCGGTTATGTTTTATGATGATTTTACTTGGCATGATGTGTACTTAATAAGTTAAGTATTATATATATTAAAGAGAAAGATGATATTAATGAAAAGCGAAACTTAATGAATGTTACCCCCGGGCCCGTTTGATGATGAAAAGTCTTGCAAGCACTATGATAGACTTCACTTATGTGAGTCTGATGTATGATGATGGATCTGTATTCATGAGCGGGCTATGTGCCTTGCAGTGTGGATCAACTGTCGGGGGTTAGCTACCGTTTTCATGTGTACCGACAGGGATTGGCATTTGTTGTCAATCAACATGGAGCTCTTGCTTTGTGCAATCTCGTTTATGATGAAAGCGAAAGATAATGAAAGAATGAAAGATAATGAACATGCTTATGATGATGCAAGTAATGTTATATTCTATGTTGTATGCATGGTCATTATATGAAGGATAAAGATTATATTTTCTTATAATATTTAAAACTAGAACTCGCTCAGCGAAGCTGACTTTTATGCATAATAGTTGGCAGGTAAGTGCTGATGCTGAGGATGGCACACGGAGCTACTTGGGGAGCTATGGATGGCATTCAAGTTTATGAAAATCTTTATTGTAATTTAAGGACAAGTAATATGATTTGTTTACAATTAAATGACAAATGTATGAGTACGATGGGTTTTCAAAGGTTTAAATGAATGTCTAATTATTTCCGCTGCAATGTTTTATTATTAAACTGATTTTATGCTATGATTAACTAACTGTGAGGCTTCCCGGGAACGGGGTCTTACAAGTTGGTATCAGAGCCAAAGTTTAAGAGAATTGGGTAAACTATTTTCAAAACCTAAACTTAAACTGAAAATGGGACCGAATGAAGGATGCCAATCCAAGTAGCTACGTGCCATCAGGTAAAAGTTTCAAGTAAACCGGAATTATGTGCGTGTGCTATTTGTTTTATGTGCTTGTAGATTTGAATACTGATATGTGTTAGGATAGTGATTGCTTGGGACAGGAGGGTAAGGTAAGTGGTTAATCACACTTGGCCACTGTAATTAAGGACTTACCATACTTATAATGATCTGAGCAATTATCTTGAATAACCACTTTGGTGTTTGAATCTTATAGGAATTAGTTATGGCTGGTAGAAAATCTGGAAAGGCAACCCGAGGAGGTGCTCGTGGCGGGCGTACTACTGAGCCACGTGTCACCCGGAGCAAAGCTAAGGCTCCCGAGACTGTTCATGAGGAGTCAGACCTCCATAGTCACCCGGAGGGGGAGGGATCAGCCACCCTCAAACCCACTGTGAAGGAGGCTATCGCTGATGAGGTCTACAATGTCATGCAAAATGTCTTACCCTCAGTGGTGACCGAGGTGATCAAAGCAGTTAAGGATGGGGAGAGAGCTGAGAAGAAAGGGAAGGAAAGTGAGAAGAATTCAGGAAAGTCCACTGGGAGGACTGAGGAATCTGAAGAGGAGCCATCAAACCCTAGAGTGGTAGTCCATGACGATGACAGTGATGAGGAGTCCGAGAGAGAGACTACTAGAGGGTCCAACTATGGGGCATTTCAAAGGTGCAAGCCCCCAACCTTTGACGGTAACGGCACTGCTACTGCCGCTCATCGTTGGGTCAGAGAGATGGAAGCGGTACTGGAAATTAGTGAGTGCCGCGAGGATCAAAAAGTTAAGTTTGCCACTCATTCCTTCGTTGACTCAGCGTTATGCTGGTGGGACAATATTGTCCAGGCTGAGGGGAAGCGATCGATAGCCAAGATGAAGTGGTCAGAGTTGAAGGAGTTAGTGCTGGAGGAGTATTGTCCCCATCGGGAATTAGACAAGATTGAAAAGGAGTTCTTGTATTTAAAGGCTGGGAACATGACTCATCAAGAGTATACCTCCAAGTTCAATGAACTTGCAAGACTTGTGCCAGACATGGTGACACCTGCGTCCAGGAAGATCAAAAGATACATACAGGGTTTGCCTGTGGACATCAGGAGGCACATGATTGCAGCCAGACCGGGTACGTTTAGGTCTGTGGTGGATTTAGCTGGGAGGTTGTACGATGAGAGAGACCCAGTGCCTGTACAGAAGAAGGTGGAGAAATGGAGTGGGAACAAGAATGGAAATTGGAAGAGGTTCGGAGGTGTGATGGTTTCCGAAGTGGAGAGAAGAGGATGAGGGTTGAGGATCAGTCTGGGAGACAGGGAAATACTGGTGAAGGAGGTGCTTGTAGAAAATGTGGAAAAGGTCATTCAGGGGAGTGCAGAATTGGGACGGGAAAATGTTTCAAATGTGGAGGCGAGGGCCACTATGCTAGGGATTGCAAGGTGGGAAGTGTTACCTGTGTGGCGAGACGGGTCATGCGGGAAGAGACTGTAAGAAAGGAAAACCAGAAGGATCAGGAACGGTTAAAGCTGGAGATAAGGAAGGGGTGACGGTTCAAAGGCGAAGGCGAGGGCATTCAACATAACTCGCGAGGAGGCCAGGGCAGACCAAGAAGTAGTTTCAGGTATGTTTCTGGTAGACCATGAATATGCTTCTGTGCTCTTTGATTCTGGTGCTAGTAGGAGTTTTGTGTCTGCTGCCTTTTGTCGTTTGTTGCATGATAAAGTAGAATGTTAGATGAGCCTTTCTATGTAGAAACAGCCATTGGTAAGTCCACTAAGGTAACTGAGGTGGTTGAGGATTGCCTGATTGAGTTAGAAGATTGTAAGTTCCCTGCTAGGTTGCATGTTATGGCCTTAGGAGGTTTTGATGTGTGTGTTAGGCATGGATTGGTTAGCTACCTATGAAGCCAACATAGTAGTAGTAGTAAGAAGATAATTCATCTAACAGCGCCCGATGGTAGTTCTGTTACGGTTCGTGGAGATAAGGTGTGCTGTGTACCGAAGGTCGTGTCGATGATCACAGCTGAAAAGTATTTGAACGTGGGTGGGTGCAGCGCTTACTTGGCCTATGTAAAAGATGTGTATGCGCCAGAGCCACAATTATCAGACGTGCCAGTAGTGCGCGAGTTTCCTGACGTCTTTCCTGAAGACCTGACCGGTGTGCCGCCTGACCGCGAAATCGAATTTCAGATTGATTTGCTACCGGGAGCTCAACCTGTCGCTAAAGCACCGTATCGATTAGCTCCTTCGGAGATGGTAGAACTGAGGGACCAGTTGCAAGATTTATTGGATAAAGGCTTCATCTGACCGAGTATATCTCCATGGGGTGCTCCGGTTTTATTCGTCAAGAAGAAAGATGGTAGCATGCGGATGTGCATTGACTATCGCGAGCTCAATAAGCTGACCGTAAAGAATCGGTATCCGTTACCACGGATCGACGACCTGTTCGATCAACTTCAGGGTGCCAGCTGGTTTTCAAGGATAGACCTGCGGTCTGGTTACCACCAACTGAAGGTAAAAGAACAAGACATTCCTAAGACAGCGTTCCGTACGCGTTATGGACACTACGAATTCCTCGTCATGTCCTTTGGTTTGACCAACGCGCCAGCTGCCTTTATGGATCTTATGAATCGGGTATGTCGGCCGATGTTGGATAAATCGGTGATAGTGTTCATTGATGACATCTTGATTTATTCAAAAAGTGAAGAGGAGCATGCCGATCATATTCGAGAAGTATTGGAGACACTCAGAAGTGAGAAGCTATATGCCAAGTTCTCTAAATGCGCATTTTGGCTACGAGAAGTTCAATTTCTGGGTCATGTGGTTAATCCCGAGGGGATCAGGGTGGACCCTGCAAAGGTTGCAAGCAGTTGAAGTGATGCAATGGGAACCTCCAAAGACGCCATCTGAGATTCGTAGTTTCTTAGGCTTGGCAGGCTACTATAGGAGGTTTATAGGAGGATTTCTCCAAGATAGCTTCTCCTTTGACAAAGTTGACCCGAAAGGACGTGAAGTATGAATGGGGTACTGATCAAGAGAACGCCTTCCTAGAACTGAAGATGAGGTTAACTCAAGCCCCTGTATTGACGTTACCTGAAGGGAACGAGGATCTGGTGGTCTACTCGGATGCCTCGTATGCAGGATTGGGTTGCGTGTTAATGCAACGAGGGAAGGTGATAGCCTATGCTTCTAGACAATTAAAGGTTCACGAGGCAAATTATCCCACCCATGATTTGGAGTTGGCCGCGGTGGTGTTTGCATTGAAGATTTGGAGGCATTACCTGTATGGGGTGAAGTGCACCATCTTCACTGATCATAAAAGCCTAAAGTATTTCTTTGAACAAAAGGAACTCAATATGAGGCAGAGGAGGTGGTTGGAACTGATCAAGGAAGGATTATGACTGCTGCGAAATTCATTATCATCCAGGCAAAGCCAATGTGGTTGCTGACGCCCTTAGCCGAAAAGGACGACCCGAACCAATTCGGGTGAGGGCTTGCCAAATAATCATGACGCCTGATGTTATGAAACAAGTGAGGGAGTTCCAGGATGAGGCACTAAGAGAGGATAGAGTCAAACTGAAAGGATGAAAAAGGACAAGCTTCAGACTTAGGGGAAAACACCTTGGGTGTTAGAACCCGATCTGGGAGAATGTGGATCCCTCTCTATGGGGATCTGAGGGAGAAAATTATGGATGAGGCTCACAAACTCGGATATTCCATACACCCCGGTGCCACAAAAATGTATCAAGATCTAAAGAAAGATTACTGGTGGCCGGGAATGAAGCGAGACGTGGCTAAGTACGTGAGCAAGTGCCTGACTTGTCTGCAAGTGAAGGTAGAGCACAAAAGCCATATGGGAAGATCCAGCCTTTGGATATCCCTGAATGGAAATGGGAACACATCACAATGGACTTCATCACAAAGCTGCCTCGCACGGCGAGGGGAAGCGACGCAATCTGGGTGATTGTTGACCGTCTAACAAAGAGCGCCCATTTCCTACCAATTCATGAGACGTATTCCTCTGAGAGGTTGGCAGAGCTATTTATCAAGGAGATCGTGGCTCGTCACGGTGTGCCAGTGTCTATCGTTTCGGATAGGGACACGCGGTTTACGTCCAAGTTCTGGAAGAGGTTTCATGACTCAATGGGGACTAGACTGGCATATTAGTACGGCTTACCATCCCCAGACAGATGGTCAGTCGGAAAGGACGATCCAAACTTTTAGAAGACATGCTACGAGCCTGTGTAATCGACTTTGGAGGAAGTTGGGATGAGCACTTACCGTTGGCAGAATTCTCATATAATAATAGTTACCATGCCAGCATTGGTATGCCACCTTACGAGATGTTGTACGGTAGGAAGTGCAGAACGCCCGTGTGTTGGGGCGACATCGGGCAGAAGGAATTGGGGAGTCTTGATGTGATTGAGGTCACAACTGAGAAGTTAGATAAGATTAAGGCGTTCATGAAAGCTGCAAAGGACCGCCAGAAGTCTTATGCTGATAAGAGGCGTAGACCGATAGAATTTGAAGTTGGTGACAAGGTTATGCTCAAGGTATCGCCCTGGAAAGGGATCATCAGGTTTCGAAAAAGGGAAAGCTAAGCCCAAGATTCATAGGGCCATTCCGTATTATCGCAAGGGTAGGAGAAGTGGCCTACAGATTAGAACTACCTGATGAGTTGAGTGGAATTCACCCTACGTTCCACGTATCTCATCTCAGGAAATGTCTGGCAGATAATGATGCATTTGTACCGTTAGAAGACATTGAAGTCGATGAACGGCTAAATTATGTAGAGCAGCCGGTGGCCATCCTTGATTGGAAAGAGAAGCACTTACGGAATAAAGTGGTTCCACTAGTACGGGTACAGTGGAGACACAGAAAAGGGACAGAATCTACATGGGAGACTAAGGAGGAGATGAGAAAATTTTACCCTCAATTGTTTGATGACTGACAGGTTTCGAGGACGAAACCTAAATAAGTGGGGAGACTTGTAACACCCCGAAAAGTCAAAACGAGTCATTAAGGACAATGGGCTTAATTAATGGGTATTTAATAAAAGAAGGAAATGGTCATGGGCTAAAATTAGGCTTATTGGGTAGTGGCCATGGGATTAAAGCCCATAATCAGCCCTTAAGCACCCAAAACCAGCTTCATCTTCCTCATTACAACCCTAGCCACCAAAATTCGTAGAGAGAGAAAGTAGAGAGAGAAAGTGAAGAAAACTCAAGATTTGAAGCTTCTAAGGTGAAGAGATTGAAGATCTGGGTGTTGGAGCATCAAGATCTAAGAAAGGAGCAACAAATCCAGGTAAGAATCGACCTCTAAACCATTCTGTAGATCAAACCCGGATTCTAGGGTTTTGGGTTTTGAAAAGTTGCAAAGAATCGCATAAAGGTCACATTTTTACGTATGAAAGCATGTATAAAGCTTAGATTTAGCCTCATGGATGATAAACTAAGGGATTGGACGTAAAAAGTTATGATTTTGGGTTAAAAACGGTCTGGTCCGTAATTTTATGCGATCTGCGAAACTGTGTGTTCATCCAGCGAATTTGCATATTCAATCAGCGAAACTGTGGATCTTCCTGCGAAATTATAGTTTTGCAGGTAGTTTCGCAGACATGTTTTTCCAACAAAAGTTGGGCGAAACTGGCAGCAAAGCTGGCAGCGAAGATGCCAGCGAAACTGCCAGCGAAGGTGCTAGCGAAACTGCTGGTGAAACTAGCAGCGAAACTGCTAGCAAACCTAGCTGCGAAATTGCTGATCTTGCAGCGAAATTAGCAGCGAATTTAGGTAGAAATTAACCCCTTTAAGTGTTAGCTTATCTGCAGGCTGCGTAGAGTGATCCTAAACTTGTAAGCTTAGCCTAGAAGTTATTCGTGATATCCAGGTGAGTTCTAGATCCCCCATTTTATAAGTAAATATGCTATATAAATCCTTAAATATAAAAATTTTCGCGCTGACCTGGCAGCCCGGCCCCAGCCAGGGGCGTTGCCCCTTGGACCCCACTAGGGGCTGCTGCCCCTAGGACCCCGCTGTCTGGGGCTGCCGCCCCCGAACCCCCGCTGTCTCGCGACGGTTCTCAGATTATCCATTTTTCTCTTTTCAAGAGATTCTCTATTCTCTACAGCAAATCATGAGCATTAACAAGTTCCTGCAGATTCTGATGTTTCTCATCTTATTCCTAATAATGGACCAGAAATTCACCATCCTGAGTCTGGAACTTCATCTGTATCCAGAGATATATATGTGAATGAAAAGTTTGATTACTTTGTCAATTCTCCTACTCAAGCTCCAAATTTCATTCCACATTCTTCAAACTTATTGCACCAGCTCTCCGACTTGAATCAAACCAATCTAGAAGTGAATGTTCAACAAGACGAGATCCCAACTACTTGTATTCACAAGAGACATCCTATCTCACAGATTATTGGTCCTTTGAATGAGAGAACTACGAGAAATCATACAAAGCAAGCAAAAATTTTCTTATACTCATGTTTTCTTTCTCAAATTGTCCCTAAAAACATCACTAAAGCTTTACAGGACAATAGTTGGATAGAAGCTATGCAAGAAGAGTTACTTTAATTCCGTAAACAAGAAGTGTGGAATTTGGTGGATTACCTAAAGGAGAGAATGCCATTGGCATAAAATGGTTATTCAGAAACAAATGAGATGACAGATGAATAATCATATGCAACAAAGCTCGATTAGTAGCTCAAGGATACACTCAGGAGGAAGGAATAGATTATGACGAAGTATTTGCTCCAGTTGCAAGACTAGAAGCAATTCGGGTCTTTCTGGCGTATGCTTCTTATATGAAATTCAAAGTGTATCAAATGGATGTTAAGGGCACATTTTTGTATGGTCCAATCACCGATGAGGTGTATGTTAAGCAACCTCAAGGTTTTGAAGATGCTGAATTTCCCCATCGTGTGTACAAGCTCAGCAAAGCTCTATATGGTTTATATCAAGCTCCAAGAATCTGGTATGACACATTGTCACAGCACTTGATCCAACATGGATATACACGAGGAAAGATTGATCCTACTTTATTCATTAAGAGGGATGCATATGATCTTCTATGTGTACAAGTGTATGTAAATGATATCATTTCTGGATCTACCTGTCAAAAACTGTGCTCAGAATTTGAAGAAATCATGAAATCGCATTTCCAGATGAGTTCTATGGGAGAAATCAATTTCTTTCTTGGATTGCAAGTTACACAATCTACAAATGGTATCTTCATCAATCAAGAGAAGTTTGTTGATAAACTATTGAATAAATTCAAGCTGCAAGATTGTCAATCCATCAGAACTCCAACTAACATAAACACCAAGATTAATCTTGATCCAAAAGGAAAATCAATAGACCAAATATTATACAGATCTATGATTGGTTCTTTGATGAATCTAACTGCATCTAGACCTGACATAATGTATGTTGTTTGTGTCTGTGCCAGGTATCAATCAGACCTGAAGGATTCTCACCTAATTGCTGTCAAACGCATATTCAGATATCTCAAAGAAAACCATCTCTAGGGTTATGGTATCCTTATGAGGGAAACTTCGAGTTACATGGATATACTGACAGTGATTATGGGGATGTATTCAACATAGAAAATCTACTAAGGGTGGTTGTCAATTTTTGGGTCCCAGATTAGTCTCATGGCAATGTAAGAAACAGACAAACGTCTCAGTATCAACTGCAGAACCTGAGTACACTGCTGCCTCAGCAGGATGTTCTCAAATCCTTTGATTGCAAAATCAACTACTGGATTACGGGTTTAATTTTCTTAAACTCCTATTTACATTGATAACACTGTTGCTATGTTTATAACAGCTAATCCAGTTCAACATTCAAAACAAAACATATCCAAATTCGATATCATTTTCTCAGATATAACTTTGAAAAAGGTTTAATTATTTTGATTCAAATTTTAATTGACAAACAATTAGCTGACCTGTTTACTAATCCTTTCTACCAGGAAGGTTTGAGTATCTGGTTGAGTCTATTGGCCTTATTAATCATGTTGAAAAATGATTTTGTTTCATCAAAATGATAATAACCCTCCCACTTATTCTCAACTTCAAAAAAGGAAATCATCAAAATTGACTTCTTGATTGTATATACTATGTGTGTGTGTGTGCTAAATGAAAAGCAAGTACAAAATTAGAATCTTATAAAAAGAAAAATATAAAAATATTAGTTTAGCTATTTCTTTATTTAGGATTGCATCTGCCTTTGCAACATGTGAGCAATGATAGTACATTAGATATAATTAGTTGCATACTTTACTCAATAATAAAGTCTGACATGGTCAGATATGATGTGTTGGTATAGTCATGCATTTATACTAAAAAATAAATTATTGTGATTTAACTAAATCATTATGCATTGTGGGTATTCATCTTAGTTCTTATGATGTAACACCCCGAAAAGTCAAAACGAGTCATTAAGGACAATGGGCTTAATTAATGGGTATTTAATAAAAGAAGGAAATGGTCATGGGCTAAAATTAGGCTTATTGGGTAGTGGCCTATGGGATTAAAGGCCCATAATCAGCCCTTAAGCACCCAAAACTAGCTTCATCTTCCTCATTACAACCCTAGCCACCAAAATTCGTAGAGAGAGAAAGTGAAGAAAACTCAAGATTTGAAGCTTCTAAGGTGAAGAGATTGAAGATCTGGGTGTTGGAGCATCAAGATCTAAGAAAGGAGCAACAAATCCAGGTAAGAATCGACCTCTAAACCCTTCTGTAGATCAAACCCGGATTCTAGGGTTTTGGGTTTTGAAAAGTTGCAAAGAATCGCATAAAGGTCACACTTTTACGTATGAAAACATGTATAAAGCTTAGATTTAGCCTCATGGATGATAAACTAAGGATTGGGCGTAAAAAGTTATGATTTTGGGTTAAAAACGGTCTGGTCGTAATTTTATGCGATCTGCGAAACTGTGTGTTCATCCAGCGAATTTGCATATTCAATCAGCGAAACTGTGGATCTTCCTGCGAAATTATAGTTTCGCAGGTAGTTTCGCAGACATGTTTTTCCAACGAAGTTGGGCGAAACTAGCAGCAAAGCTGGCAGCGAAGATGCCAGCGAAACTGCCAGCGAAGGTGCTAGCGAAACTGCTGGTGAAACTAGCAGCGAAACTGCTGGCGAACCTAGCTGCGAAAATGCTGATCTTGCAGCGAAATTAGCAGCGAATTTAGGTAGAAATTAACCCCTTTAAGTGTTAGCTTATCTGCAGGCTGCGTAGAGTGATCCTAGCCTTGTAAGCTTAGCCTAGAAGTTATTCGTGATATCCAGGTGAGTTCTAGATCCCCCATTTTATAAGTTTCCATGTTTTGGGGCTATTATGCATACTAAATTTACGTTTTTAAATGACCAAGATTTTAAGAGGTTTTAACAGGAAGAACGATTTAAGTTTTCCAGCCCGGCCCCAGCCAGGGGCGTTGCCCCTTGGACCCCACTAGGGGCTGCTGCCCCTAGGACCCCGCTGTCTGGGGCTGCCGCCCCCGAACCCCCGCTGTCTCGCGACGTTCGGTTATGTTTTATGATGATTTTACTTGGCATGATGTGTACTTAATAAGTTAAGTATTATATATATTAAAGAGAAAGATGATATTAATGAAAAGCGAAACTTAATGAATGTTACCCCCGGGCCCGTTTGATGATGAAAAGTCTTGCAAGCACTATGATAGACTTCACTTATGTGAGTCTGATGTATGATGATGGATCTGTATTCATGAGCGGGCTATGTGCCTTGCAGTGTGGATCAACTGTCGGGGGTTAGCTACCGTTTTCATGTGTACCGACAGGGATTGGCATTTGTTGTCAATCAACATGGAGCTCTGCTTTGTGCAATCTCGTTTATGATGAAAGTGAAAGATAATGAAAGAATGAAAGATAATGAACATGCTTATGATGATGCAAGTAATGTTATATTCTATGTTGTATGCATGGTCATTATATGAAGGATAAAGATTATATTTTCTTATAAAATTTAAAACTAGAACTCGCTCAGCGAAGCTGACTTTTATGCATAATAGTTGGCAGGTAAGTGCTGATGCTGAGGATGGCACACGGAGCTACTTGGGGAGCTATGGATGGCATTCAAGTTTATGAAAATCTTTATTGTAATTTAAGGACAAGTAATATGTTGTGTTTACTAATTAAATGACAAATGTATGAGTACGATGGGTTTTCAAAGGTTTAAATGAATGTCTAATTATTTCCGCTGCAATGTTTTATATTAAACTGATTTTATGCTATGATTAACCAACTGTGAGGATTCCCGGGAACGGGGTCTTACATATGAGTGGTATTAACTATCCTGATTGATTGCTTGTCAAGTCACAAACTCACACCTGATGGTGATATAAATAACCATGAGATCTGTTTAATGCATCGGTTCACTTCTTTGTTATGAGTCATCATAGACCTGAAGAGACGAGGTATCCTCTGTTGTAAGTGATTACAGACCTAGATATTCTCACTTGATGCAAAAGATGCCAATGTGCACAATCCTTTCAAAAGTCCGAAATGGATGTCCTCTGATTCTTATGAATCATCTATATCCAATTCTTTATGAAACAGAATCGGGAATTACCTAATGGTTTGTCCATGGTGGTTTTCTCAGAGATTATCAAATGGTTTTACCATAATGATTCTCTCATTGACTAAACATGAGATCTGGTTATTCATATATGTCAGGTAATTAAGCTGAGAAAAAGTGTTAGCTTGCATACCTTGAAGAGGGTTGGACTCTCTAAGTCTAAGTGTGGGGTCCATAATGTCATATCTAACAGGCCCTTAATAATCCAAGAATTGAAAAAGTAAGATGTGCTGGTACTTTTAACCAAAGTACTTTATCTGTCCATAGATCCTGTGTCTCCTTTGCATGCCAATATGCTGACCCGAAACACACTGTTCAGGAATTAATCAGTTGTTTATGACTATTAATCATTAATTTTACTTAATGTGCTGATCATATTCTCTGTATGAGATCTCCACTGACAGGCATATAATCTGAGTGACAATATGTAGTATTTTCATGATTTACTTTATTTTCAATTTTTGCAAGTTTCTATGTGTGCAGCATGTCATAATGATTGTTTTTCTCATTTCCACACATATAAAATTCATAAGTTTATGACTTAAAAGTTTAGGGGGAGTAAATATTCGAAAAAAATAAAATCAAATAAGTTGAAAAGGATGATGACAAAAATTATTCAAGTAATGATGGGTGTGATATGTTCTTCAAATGAACAAAAAGATTAATTTCCAAATTGTTTCATTATTTGGAAAGCTTCTGCAAAGAATGGAATGCTTTGCTATTTTTGATATGCTTTAGTTTTAAAGTTGCAAAAGTCAAAAGTTGTCAAATAGTCAAAGATTTGGTCAAAAAGTCAAAAGTCTTTGATCAAACAGTCAAAGTCTAGGCTTAAGTCAAAGTTTTTTTTTGCACCAAGGTTGAAAATTTACTGAAGGACATTGATCAAATGTCACACCCCGGGCCCAGGTAGGGTGGGACGTCACAGACTAGCAACAACATATGGCAGCGGAAACAAACCATTATAAGAGCTCAAAGGAGAGAATATCACATGGCATTAAAGTTTTTAAAAAGGTAAAGGGCTAGATACACATCAAGCCCCAATTAAGTTTTACAATCAACCATAAAATGAAATTGTACTTGTTCAACACAAAATATAAATTGTTCAATGTTTCATCAAGGAAATAAGCCAATGCCATGTCACGGGGATAAGTCTAGGTCTTCACAGCTAGGATCTCTTCAAATATTACCTGAAACATGCTCAAAGAAAATTGTGTCAACTAAAAAGTTGGTGAATTCAAGTGCTTAAAGTTAAAAAACAAAGGACTTAATAAATCCTTCTTTGATTAAAAGAAAAATAATCATTGTTTATCATCGTGGGAGAAATAAAATCATCATAATCAACCCTGCACTCAGTCCCGGTTAGCCTCTTCTAAAGTTGTGTTTTACCGGATATTCCCGAAGGAAGAAACTGAGCCCCATACCAGTGAACCCTACCTGCCCGGATGGTTCACCATAGAATCTTAAAAACTTGTTACATGCCACAACGATCCCTCAGGATCTCAGTGGGTAACCTTCCTGGAACGGAAGCCACTGTGTGTGGGGGATTCCCCAAATAGATCTATCCATATAAATCAAGCGGTTCACGAAAGAATTAATGATCATGATATAAGAATTAGCAGGTAACCACAATCCCACATAGTATCATCAAATAAAGCACAATCATAGTTCATAAAAGTAGAGCATGTTCCATCCCAAAACAATAGTAAAAAGGGGATCACTAGAACTCACCTTAGGTTTCCAAATCAAAGTTTCTTGATGTGCCGGGAAGTGTCACAAGTCTAGCACCCTAACAAGTACATATTAAGCAATAAGCTACTGCCCTAAACTCATTCAAAGTGCAACAATGGTGTCAAGAGTTTAGCTATAGGGTACGGCTTTGGTCTAGTGAAGGTTTGTATAAAAAGTTTCCTTTTATGGCAAGTCAAGGTGTCTTCATGAAAATTGGGATTTTCACTTCATTAGATTAGGTATATTAAAAGATTTTATTGTTCAAGTGTTTATTAGCTTCCTGGAAGTCGGTTATAAGGTTTGGAAAAATTTTACAGTTTAGTCCCTCAAGTTTCAAATTGACAGTTTCTACCCTTAAGTTTAGTTTCTTGCCTTTTATGTCATTTATGTCCAAAATCAGATTATTAGAGTCATATTATGATTATTATGGAGTAAGTGATTCAAAACTTTGGTCTACGGGTTCGATTTTGAAAACTGCGCGTTTAACGCTCCCGGTTGCGGTAAAAGCCGGATAATTTAATAGTAATTTGGAGTTTTCAAATTTTAATTTTGGACCAGTAGGTATTTTCTAAGAGACTTCTTTATAAATTTCTAAGTCCTTAAATTGTGTAAATTGGCCTTTTATAGTTAAAATCTTGTTTTACGTTTGACCCGTTAATACGCGGTTTTGACCGGGTTGACCATTTTAAAGCTCATTTGACCGAGTTTTTTAATCTTTTAGGTCCTTTATCACTTATCTTACTGAAATCATATGATTTTTATAAATCTTAGTTTTGAACTCTATTTTTATAGATTTTTCTCAAAACTATGCTCGGTTTGTACCCGTTTTTAGTTAAAATGTCATTTATTTGTGTCTTTGACCACTTAAATTATCCATTGACTCCAGAATACTTTATTTATCATTTTTGAGCCTGGAATACTTTTAAGAATGTTAAATTCATAGTCTTACTATTTTTAAGTCATTTTACCATGTTTTCGGGTCCCGAAAGTGACTAAAAGAGGGTAAATCACAACATGTCCTTTATTCCAGAGATTAAACATTGCTAACACTTCAAATATTCACTAAACCTACTGAAATTTCAGTCCCAACATGTTGCCTAGTAGATCTATACATCCATATGCTTCAAATATGTAGAAAATGCCATAACCGACAATTACACTAGTGTAAACCATCATAACTTGAGTTTAAATGTTACCAACACTTCATTTAACTTCACAACAGATTGTTAAGGTGTCATTAAGTCGTTCATGAGTAGGTTATGGGTCTTGTTAAAAGGATTTTTCAAACAAATGCTCAAGAGGGGGTTGTTACATGTAGAAAGGGGGTTTCAAGGTGAAATCCATGTATCAACCGTGGGTTTGAGTATGTAGCCACTTGGAACTTTTAAAAACAGGTTCTTGGGAGTCCATTAAGTCATAAAAATGCAGGTTACAAGTTTGGTTTACAAGAGTTTAAGCTTTCACAAGTTAGATGATGTCAAAACACTCAAAATGAGGGTTTTCATGGTGGAAATCGGTTTCCACCTCAAGAATGGCTAACAAAACATGAAGTTTACCTTCAAGAACGTTGGGAACTCCTTAAGAATGAGATGATGGTGAGATGTTCTGCTACAACAAAGGAAATACACGGTTCTTAGATGTCAAATGAAGAAAACAAGAGAAATGTCACAAAACCGACATCTTGAGCTTACACTCGAAGTAACTCACGGTTTGGAGGGTGTTGATGGCCGTGAATGGCTTGAAACTCCTTGGACTTGGATGGAGAAACTCGAACTAAGGCTGGGAGAGGTGGAACAAACACGGTTGTGTGACCAAATCTGTGAACAAGGCTACTCCTTTGCGGTTTTGGTCTTGGCCGAATGTTTCTTGGTGTAGTCTTCGAGTTCTTCTTCACAAGCTAGAGAGAATTGTTTGGAGAGTGTTGTGAGATGTGTGAGTGTGTTTGGATCAGATGGTTCGAATAAGGGAGAGAGAGGGAGAGAGAAAGGGAGAGATTGCATGGATTGTGAGTGGGTGAGAAGGGTGTGTGAAGAGGAGAGGAGAGTGGTGAGGGAGGGGGCGGCCGATCTTGGAGTGTAGTGGGGAGAGTTTTGATTTATTTTAATTGTAAATTAATATTGTGTAGTGTAATTTGTAGTATTGGGTATTATGTATTATTTAGTGGAAAGGTGATTTGAGGTGTCTAATGCATACCCATGCATGCATGGCCGAAATTATGCAAGTGTGAGTGTGTATGCTCACATTTTAATTGTCTTCTCTTGAGTTTAATTTTGTAAGGGTGACTAGTTGACATTCCCGGAACACTAATTTTTAAAAAGGTAGAAACCTAAATTGGTTAAAAATCAAAAGTAAAAATCACATGAAATCATAATTTACATCAAATAGCAAGAATTGTTTCCAATTTCATAGTAGGGTTGTATAGTTTCAATTATTAGCACTCATAGCATGGATAATGATGCAAGTAATCTAGGGTTAGGGTAACAACCTGGAGGTCGGTTGTCACATTCTCCCACCGTTTAGGAAATTTCGTCCCGAAATTTAACTCTGATTAGAGACTGAACGGGTGGGTTTGAAGAGGTGTGGATAGTTCTTCCTCATTTCATCTTCACGCTCCCAAGTAAATTCAGGTCCTCGCTTGGAGTTCCATCTAACCTTAACCTTGGGTATGCGGCTCCGCCGGAGTTGTTTGACCAATCGATCCGTGATCTCCACAGGTTCTTCCACAAAGTTCAGTTTGTCTACCATGCTAATTCTTCAAGTTTGACACATGAAAGGTGTCGTGTATGTGACTCAATCCCGGGGGTAGTTTCAACTTATATGCTACTGGGCCAATTCTTGCCATTATCTCAAATGGTCCAATGTATCTTGGGCTTAGTTTTCCTCTTTTTCCGAATCTCACTGTTCCTTTCCACGGTGCTACTTTTAGCATCACTCTGTCGCCCACTTGGAACTCTAGAGGTTTCCGCCTCCTGTCGGCGTACTTCTTCTGTCGGTCTCTAGCTGCTCTCAGTCGTTCCTTTATCTTATAGATCTTATCGGTGGTTTCCAACACTATGTCGGGTCCCATCACTTGGCTGTCACCAATCTCATTCCAACTCAAGGGTGATCGGCATTTCCTGCCATAAAGGGCCTCGTACGGAGCGGCTTTGATACTCGCGTGGTAACTGTTGTTATAGGCGAATTCCACCAAAGGAAGATGGTTATCCCAGTTTCCGCCAAAGTCCATCACGCAAGCTCTCAACATGTCTTCCATCGTTTGAATAGTTCTTTCGCTCTGTCCGTCGGTCTGAGGATGGTAAGCCGTGCTAAGATCTAAACGGGTTCCTAAAGCTTGCTGGAACGATTTCCAGAAACGAGAGGTGAAACGGCTATCACGGTCTGAGATGATCGACAGAGGCACTCCATGCCTTGTTACAATCTCGTCGACATAAAGTTGGGCCAGTTTCGTCATATCGTAGTCTTCTCTAATCGGCAAGAAGAGCTGATTTGTTAGTCTCTATCCACTATTACCCAAATAGCATCGTGGCCTTTAAACGTTCTAGGCAGCTTGGTAACAAAATCCATCGTAACATTATCCCATTTCCATTCGGGAATCTCAGGTTGCTGCAACGTTCCCGATGGTTTTTGGTTCTCAGCTTTTACCATGGCACAAGTTAAACATTTCCCCACATAAACAGCGATTGATCTCTTAATTCCCGGCCACCAGAAAAGTGTCTTTAAATCCTGGTACATCTTATCACTTCCAGGGTGAATTGAATACCTAGACTTGTGTGCTTCATCGAGGATTACTTCTCGAATCTCCGTGTTTTGGCACCCAAGTCCTTCACCATATCTATATGTACCATCGTCCCCTATCTCCAACTGCTTTTCCATTCCAGTCAATCCTTCTTCTTTCAATTTTTCTTCCTTTAATGCCTCGCCTTGAGCTTCCTTCAATTTTGCTATAAGGTTGGTATACACACTCATCCTTAAGGCTCGTACTCGAAGAGGTTTCTCTCTTTCCTTTCGACATAACGCATCCGCCACAACATTGGCCTTACCAGGATGGTAGCGGATCTCGCACTCGTAATCGTTCAATAGCTCAACCCATCTTCTCTGACGCATGTTGAGCATCTTTTGGTCAAGGATATGCTGCAAGCTTCTATGGTCTGTGTAGATAATGCACTTTGTGCCATAAAGGTAATGCCTCCACATCTTAAGGGCAAACACCACGGCACCCAACTCCAGATCGTGCGTCGTGTAGTTCTTCTCATGATCATTCAGCAGTCTCGATGCGTAAGCAATCACCTTGTTGCGTTGCATCAATACACATCCTAGCCCTTGACGCGAAGCGTCACAATAGACCACGAAGTCTTCTACTCCTTCTGGAAGAGCAAGTATAGGTGCACTGCATAATTTCTCTTTAAGCGTTTCAAACGCCTCATTCTGCTCTCGCTCCCACACAAAGGTTGTGTTTTTCTTGGTTAGTGCGGTCAAAGGTTGCACTATACGCGAGAAGTCCTTTATAAATCTTCGGTAATAGCCAGCCAGTCCTAAGAATTGCCTTATCTCCGTAGGAGTTTCAGGAATCTTCCAATTCTTTATGGCCTCAATCTTGGAAGGGTCAACTTGAATCCCATCCTTATTTACCACATGACCTAAGAATTGGATCTGGCGCATCCAGAATTCACATTTCGAGAACTTGGCATATAGTTGCTCATTCTTGAGCAATTCAAGGATTAGCCTGAGATGCTTCTCGTGCTCGTCTTTAGTTTGAGAATAGATCAGTATGTCGTCGATAAACACGATCACAAACTTGTCGAGGTAAGGGCGGCAAACGCGATTCATGAGGTCCATGAATGCTGCTGGAGCATTAGTCAGTCCAAAGGGCATGACCAAATACTCATAGTGTCCATACCTAGTTCGGAAGGCAGTTTTGGGTATATCTTCTTCTCTTATCCAGCTGGTGGTATCCTGACCTCAAGTCTATTTTGGAGAAATAACTTGCTCCCTGCAATTGATCAAATAAGTCGTCTATTCTCGGGAGAGGGTAACGGTTCTTTATGGTCAGCTTATTCAACTCCCTGTAATCAATACACATTCGCAGGGTTCCGTCCTTCTTTTTCACGAATAGCACCGGGGCACCCCATGGAGAGACACTCGGACGTATAAATCCCTTGTCCATTAGTTCTTGAATTTGTACCATTAGCTCCTTCATCTCAGGTGGGGCGAGCCGGTACGGTGCCTTGGCTACTGGTGCAGCACCAGGCATCAAGTCTATTGGAATTCCACTTGTCGATTCGGAGGAAGTCCTGGTAGTTCTTCCGGAAACACCTCTGGGTATTCCGAAACTACGGGAATCTCTTCGATCTTCTTCTCCTTTGGGTTTTCATCACATATACTATATAAGCTGGACATCCCTTCTTCAAGCTCTTGGTAGCTTTCAAGTGAGATATCATAGGGTATAGAGTGTTACTCCTTTCACCTTCTACCACTAACACTTCTTCGACGCTCAATGGTATCTTGAGCAGTCGCTCATCACATACGATTTCAACTTTATGCTTCGCTAACCAGTCCATACCCACGACCACATCAAATCCTCCTAACTTAATGGGCATCAAGTCAATCTTAAACATATTCCCTTTAGATTCAGGGGGCAATCCCTAATGATTTCGTTAGCTTCTAAAATATTACCGTCAGCTAATTCTACGGTAAATGTATCAGTCAAGGTGCACGCGTCTAAGTCAATCAATTGCCTAAAAGTACTAGAGATAAAACTAGCAGTCGCTCCAGTATCAAACAGTACAGTAGCGGATGATTGTTTACAAGGAACGTACCGTTGACAACGTCGGGTTCCCTACGAGCTCCTGCTGGGTCCATAACGAAAGCTCTTCCCTTAGGCTTATTGTGTTTGGCATCCTTGTCTCTACCCAGCTTAGGACACTTGTTCCTCATATGCCCTGGGTCTCCACACTCGTAGCATTGTTTCCCCGGTACATAAGTACAGTCTTTAATTAGATGGCCTGTTTTCTTGCACCTAAAACAGGGCATCGGGTTACATTCTCCTTGATGATGTAACTTGCACTTGCTGCAGAGTGGGCTTGTCCCCGTATACAATCTCCGGTTTTTGCTTCCTTGATCATCACGTCTCACTCCTTCAGAACTCCTTCTACTTGACCCACTGCTACTTCCAATCGCTCTTTTTGCTTCAAACCACTTCCTCTTGTCTCCAACAAACTTCTTCTTCTCATCAGCCCTTCCTTGATCGGTCCATCCAGCCCTAATAAGATCGTCAGTCAGACTGCTGGTAAGGTCGACAGCAGCTTGTAGGGTCACAGGCTGAGAGGCACGAACCATACCCCTAACTCTTGGGTGTAGTCCCCAGATGAACCGTGCTACACCTTTGGCTTCTGGCGTCACCAAATGTGGCACAAGTCGGGACAGGGCTAAGAAACGATTGATGTATTCGGTGTAGTTGGGTCCCTTCATCTCCAAGCTTAAAAATTCTGTCTCCAGCTTCTCGAGTTGATTGATGGGGCAATATTTGTTGGTCATTAACTCTCGGAATTCAGTCCAACCCATTCGATTTGCCACGTTCCTTCCACGGCTCTGGGTAATGGACTTCCACCATTCAAGAGCTGATCCCTTGAGAGATTGTGATGCAAATCTCACCATATGCTCCATCTTGCACTCGCTGATGTCTAAGACGGCTTCCATTTCGTCGATCCACCTGTAAGTCTCTATAGCACCCTCGGTGCCATAGAAGTCCTTGGGCTTGCAGGCCATAAAGGTCTTGTAAGAGCACCCATTCCTTAACTCCTCAGCTTCATCGTCGTGGCTCTCATCGTTTACCGGCCGTTCATTACCAGTAGTGTTATCCCGGTCTGCATTTATCTGTGCAATGATAGTCGGAATGGCGTTGGCCAGTTGCTGAGCTACGAGGTTAGCAATCCTTTCATCACTCTCTTGATTAGTATTCTTCTCGTGGGGAGTCCCTGGTGGAGTAGGTTGGGTTCCAATAGGCCTTGCCCTCATGGCGGCCCCTGGTGGCTCCACGTCGACCAAAACGTGTTCCTCTGCGAGTCGGCATTCTGATAGTATCACAAATAGATTCGTTTAGCATCTCATAAATTTTGTTTCGGATAGCCTAGGCATCATTATCCTATCACACCATGCCTCGGAAGAGGAATCATGGCATGCACATACATGTATTTACAACCCACTAAAGAACCTTAAAAGTCCAATTCAAAACATGATATAATAGTTGGGCAACAATTTAGAAAAGGCACAGACAATTTCAAAGCACAACAAAACATATAGCAGTTTAATACAGACAGTTTAATAATTTTAGCATCTCAAAAGCAGTCAACATAGTATCATCCAAACGAATAGAATCAGAGTCATGCTCTTACAATTTGGAAGGTGCCATCACCCCCATAATAATAAAATAATAGTCTCAATAAGAATTCAAATAGTTTCCTTCTACTGTCCACAGACAGATAAATCCCACTGAGTACTCCAGTTCTCACATCCACTTCCTCTTTAGCCATCCAAACCACCCTGTACCCTTCTTCCTCTGCTCCTGCTCCAAACGCTTCACTCCCTGTGTAGCCATCATCGCCTGGAACTGGGCCGACTGAGAAGTTCGAGTGGCGTGCTGAACAGTCAGCTCATGACGGCGAACAGTCCTCAAAATCTCATCTAGTGTCGCATCGGAGGGTCCTACATCACTTGCCCGGCGACTCGACTGGGAGTACCTATCACCAGCCAGTACAGTGGGGCCGTCATACATACTATGTCTCGGCGGCATCAGGCGCTCGTCGCGAGGGTCAAACAGTGGGGGTACCGATGTCGAATCCTAACAGGCGGGGGAGGAGGAGGAGGCATCCTAAAGGATACGGAGGATCCTGGTCTAACGCTTTTGCGAGGTCGGGTGATAGTACGCGCACCCCTATTCCCAATAGGTGGGATGGGTGAGAGGGTCGGAGCAGCTACTTGAGGAGAGTGGGATCGCGTTCGGCTTCGGGAAGGTGATGTGGAGGAAGAGTCCTCGGAAGCCTCAGTGTCTTCGGACGTGACGGATATCCACCCTGGATGTCCGCATCTCCGGAGGTACGCCTCGTACTCCGTCTGGGGTTTCTCTCTCCTTAGGTGTCCGGTAGGAGCGGTCTCAGCGTCGGGGTGAGCAGGCGCCTTTCCTTTATCAGCCATTAACGTTATCCTGTAAGAAATACATCATGAGTAATTTGGTTTCTCATAGCTCATGATTTACATAATAGTACTAATAATAGTAGTGATGGCAATAGTATCTGTTATTTCAACATATAGCTGTCTGTTTTGCCCAGATCAATAGTTTCTTCAAGTAGTATCGGATAACATAGTTCATCATAAAAATCATTTAAATCCCCTTTTAAAAATTAGTTTCAAATCATCAATATAAACCAGAAAAAGTCCAACCATAACCTAAAGATCAGTGATGGAAATTACGCGTCCGGTAAATTCATGATTACGTTGATCAAGTGTAATCATCAATTTACCCAACCCGATCATTCCAACACTTCCCACAAGGACAGTCCTAGGGTATCAGGGTTGTAGCCTAGGGTCTACTATGGCATTCCCGACTTCTCTACAACCTTTGGCTCTGATACCAATCTGTCACACCCCGGGCCCAGGTAGGGTGGGACGTCACAGACTAGCAACAACATATGGCAGCGGAAACAAACCATTATAAGAGCTCAAAGGAGAGAATATCACATGGCATTAAAGTTTTAAAAGGTAACAGGACTAGATACACATCAAGCCCCAATTAAGTTTCACAATCAACCATAAAAATGAAATTGTACTTGTTCAACACAAAATATAAATTGTTCAAATGTTTCATCAAGGAAATAAGCCAATGCCATGTCACGGGGATAAGTCTAGGTCTTCAACTGCTAGGATCTCTTCAAATATTACCTGAAACATGCTCAAAAGAAAATTGTGTCAACTAAAAGTTGGTGAATTCAAGTGCTTAAAGTTTAAAAACAAAAGGACTTAATAAATCCTTCTTTGATTAAAAGAAAAAAATAATCATTGTTTATCATCGTGGGAGAAATAAAATCATAATCAACCCTGCACTCAGTCCCGGTTAGCCTCTTCTAAAGTTGTGTTTTACCGGATATTCCCGAAGGAAGAAACTGAGCCCCATACCAGTGAACCCTACCTGCCCGGATGGTTCACCATAGAATCTTAACAAAACTTGTTACATGCCACAACGATCCCTCAGGATCTCAGTGGGGTAACCTTCCTGGAACGGAAGCCACTGTGTGTGGGGGATTCCCCAAATAGATCTATCCATATAAATCAAGCGGTTCACGAAAGAATTAATGATCATGATATAAGAATTAGCAGGTAACCACAATCCCACATAGTATCATCAAATAAAGCACAATCATAGTTCATAAAAGTAGAGCATGTTCCATCCCAAAACAATAGTAAAAAGGGGATCACTAGAACTCACCTTAGGTTTCCAAATCAAAGTTTCTTGATGTGCCGGGAAGTGTCACAAGTCTAGCACCCTAACAAGTACATATTAAGCAATAAGCTACTGCCCTAAACTCATTCAAAGTGCAACAATGGTGTCAAGAGTTTAGCTATAGGGTACAGCTTTGGTCTAGTGAAGGTTTGTATAAAAGTTTCCTTTTATGGCAAGTCAAGGTGTCTTCATGAAAGTTGGGGATTTTCACTTCATTAGATTAGGTATATTAAAGATTTTATTGTTCAAGTATTTATTAGCTTCCTGGAAGTCGGTTATAAGGTTTGGAAAAATTTACAGTTTAGTCCCTCAAGTTTCAAAATTGACAGTTTCTACCCTTAAGTTTAGTTTCTTTCCTTTTTATGTCATTTATGTCCAAAATAAGATTATTAGAGTCATATTATGATTATTATGGAGTAAGTGATTCAAAACTTTGGTCTACGGGTTCGATTTTGAAAACTGCGCATTTAACGCTCCCGGTTGCGGTAAAAGCCGGATATTTTAATAGTAATTTGGAGTTTTCAAATATTTAAATTTTGGACCAGTAGGTATTTTCTAAGAGACTTCTTTATAAATTTTAAGTCCTTAAATTGTGTAAATTGGCCTTTTATAGTTAAAATCTTGTTTTTACGTTTGACCCGTTAATACGCGGTTTTGACCGGGTTTGACCATTTAAAGCTCATTTGACCGAGTTTTTAAATATTTAGGTCCTTTATCACTTATCTTACTGAAATCATATGATTTTTATAAATCTTAGTTTTGAACTCTATTTTTATAGATTTTTCTCAAAAACTATGCTCGGTTTGTACCCGTTTTTAGTTAAAATGTCATTTATTTGTGTCTTTGACCACTTAAATTATCCATTTACTCCAGAATACTTTATTTATCATTTTTGAGCCTGGAATACTTTTTAAGAATGTTAAATTCATAGTCTTACTATTTTAAGTCATTTTACCATGTTTTCGGGTCCCGAAAGTGACTAAAAGAGGGTAAATCACAACATGTCCTTTATTCCAGAGATTAAACATTGCTACACTTCAAATATTCACTAAACCCTACTGAAATTTCAGTCCCAACATGTTTCCTAGTAGATCTATACATCCATATGCTTCAAATATGTAGAAAATGCCATAACCGACAATTACACTAGTGTAAACCATCATAACTTGAGTTTAAATGTTACCAACACTTCATTTAACTTCACAAACAGATTGTTAAGGTGTCATTAAGTCGTTCATGAGTAGGTTATGGGTCTTGTTTAAAAGGATTTTTCAAACAAATGCTCAAGAGGGTGTTGTTACATGTAGAAAGGGGGTTTCAAGGTGAAATCCATGTATCAACCGTAAGTTTGAGTATGTAGCCACTTGGAACTTTTTAAAACAGGTTCTTAGGAGTCCATTAAGTCATAAAAATGCAGGTTACAAGTTTGGTTTACAAGAGTTTAAGCTTTCACAAGTTAGATGATGTCAAAACACTCAAAATGAGGGTTTTCATGGTGGAAATCGGTTTCTTCCTCAAGAAGGGCTAACAAAACATGAAGTTTACCTTCAAGAACGTTGGGAACTCCTTAAGAATGAGATGATGATGAGATGTTTCTGCTACAACAAGGAAATACACGGTTCTTAGATGTCAAATGAAGAAAACAAGAGAAATGTCACAAAACCGACATCTTGAGCTTACACTCGAAGTAACTCACGGTTTGGAGGGTGTTGATGGCCGTGAATGGCTTGAAACTCCTTGGACTTGGATGGAGAAACTCGAACTAAGGCTGGGGAGGTGGAACAAACACGGTTGTGTGACCAAATCTTGTGAACAAGGCTACTCTTTTGCGGTTTTGGTCTTGGCCGAATGTTTCTTGGTGTAATCTTCGAGTTCTTCTTCACAAAGCTAGAGAGAATTGTTGGGAGAGTGTTGTGAGGAGTGTGAGTGTGTTTGGATCAGATGGTTCGAATAAGGGAGAGAGAGGAGAGAGGGAGAGATTGCATGGATTGTGAGTGGGTGAGAAGGGTGGTGTGAAGAGGAAAGGAGAGTGGTGAGGGAGGGGGCGGCCGATCTTGGAGTGTAGTGGGGAGAGTTGTGATTTAATTTTAATTGTAAATTAATATTGTGTAGTGTAATTTGTAGTATTGGGTATTATGTATTATTTAGTGGAAAGATGATTTGAGGTGTCTAATGCATACCCATGCATGCATGGCCGAAATTATGCAAGTGTGAGTGTGTATGCTCACATTTTAATTGTCTTCTCTTGAGTTTAATTTTGTAAGGGTGACTAGTTGACATTCCCGGAACACTAATTTTTTAAAAGGTAGAAACCTAAGTTGGTTAAAAATCCAAAGTAAAAATCACATGAAATCATAATTTACATCAACTAGCAAGAATTGTTTCCAACTTCATAGTAGGGTTGTATAGTTTCAATTATTAGCACTCATAGCATGGATAATGATGCAAGTAATCTAGGATTAGGGTAACAACCTGGAGGTCGGTTGTCACATCAAAAGTTCAATTTGAATGAAATTTGTGAAAATCAGACAAGCGTCAGATGTATCGATGTCTCATGCGCCTAAACAGTGACCATAAGTCTAAGTTTAAAAGCCTGATGAAATTTCAGTTTTATGATAAGTGTTGGACGTTTTGAGTCATGCTCATACGCCTAAATAATGGTCATAAGTCTAAAATTTTTGGTTAAGTGTTTGTCACACCCCCGCTAAAAGCGGAAACACGGGGATGTAACGAGATCGGGATCATCATAACACATGGTAAGCGATAGAGATGCAATATAATAAATGATGACAAGCGTGTCATGACGACACCCGACAACAAGAGGACTTGTGTCGTGTTTAGTCAATATTCATGACAACATAGCCATAAGCATATACATGATAAACGATTCACATAATCACATAAAGATGAAATTGTAATATGAATTCCCACAACCCGGGAACAAGTATCAAAGATTGTAATTGTTTACACAGGTTACAACATTTTTCAAAATAATTGTTGTCAAAACATGTTTAGTCCCTAAAATGCATCCTAGGGTCTCCACTAAGGCAGCACACCTAGATTCCTGAGTTTGCATGATCACCTGAAAAGATATGCTCAAAATGATCAATAAAATTGTTGGTGAGCTCGTAGGTTTAAGTAATAAATGAGTGAGTGATGTTGTATATAGTAAATGTTGTGGAATACCATGAATACAGTTATATAAACAAGTAATATCACATGACAATGAGCTTTGCAACCAAACCTAGCGACGTACACAAAGATATTGTTGGCATATATTCACCCAAGGGCTCGTTCCTGGCCACTGGTGGTACCAACTAGTATACCATCGAACAAGGGTGGGGGTGTCAACCCAGTAGTACTACCAATGCCTAACCGTCGGTTCCCACACTGGAATTAAATAGTTGCAAAGATAGAACCACATAGTAGACCCAAACATGTATCAGATAAGTACTTGTAACACAGTATCACGTTAATTCCTTGTATGTAAAATGTAAGTAAGTTGTACAGCATTAAAAATGGGTGAGCATACTTTTCCCCCAAGTTGTAAATGATTGAAATATTGTATAAGCGTAAAAAGGGGCCACGAAACTCACTTGTTAAGTGGTAAGTATGTAAGATAAATGTATCCCAATGTAGTATGCAAATGAACAGTCAAACAACTATTGACAGTTATTGTTAAGCATTAATGATATGAAATAAGCGCATAATAATGATCAGTCGTTTTGGGTTGTATGGGCTGGGTCGCGTGTAACTCACACAAACAGACACACGTACTAGACCTTAGGTAGATCCAAGTACTAGACATTGTCGCCATTGTTGATGATATTTGAGTAAAAGTTTCATTGTTATTGAGAAAGTATTAGATAAATGTCAATAGTCATAAGTCGGTTGATAATTGTAAAGCGTTAGTTTAATTTGTTTTGAATAGTATTTGTGCCCTTTTAGCGTTGACTTGAATATTTGTGGCCGAGCAATGGCAACTGTGTTAATGTTACCTCAACATCACACGACCTACACACACCACGCACAAGAAGGAAATCACACACAACAATTACAGTCGCACGATAGGACCAGACGCACGACTCAACCTCCATACCCACGAATCATCCCTCAATCATGTGAATCAGCTTCATTCGTACGATTGAGCCTTCATTCGTATGACTGGCATTCAGTCGTACCACACAACACTCAATCGCACGACTCAACCTCCATACGCATGACTCAACCTTCAATCGTGCGAATTAGCTACTTTCGTACGATTGAACCTTCATTCGTGCGATTGGACTCCAGTCGTGCGAAACACGCACAATCGCATACATTCAGTCGGTCACCTGACTCAATCGCACACATTCTGTTGGATCTAGAAAGGCTGTTGCAACCAAAACTAAGTCACTTAGAAGATTTTGAGTACAACATAAAAAGGACTTCCGAAGCTAAGTATGGAACTTCCGAAGGAAGAAGGAGCTCTTCCGAAGTCTAAGTGTAAAATGCACTTCCAAAGGAAAACTCCAACTTCCGAAGACAAAGAAGCTACTTCCGAAGATCAAGAAGTCCTCAAAGCCTCGGAAGCATAGAAGCATCTTCCGAAGTATAAGTGGCTTCGGAAGAACTTGTTCTTCCGAAGCCAGTTAACCTTCGGAAGACACTCCTATTATCCAGTAGACATAAGTATGGTCTGTCTGACACTCCGCTGCAAATCTCTGAGATACTGCATGGTGTTTTCTCAAAAGCCATGTAGTTGACCATACTTTAATCTACTGTTTACCTTTTTATGTTAAGTACAGTTGCCATCTTTAGTTTGTGTCAAAAGGTAAGTCATGGACATGTCATGACTACCATATCTTAGATAATACTTTATCTAAGATACCTTACCTATAGCATTGTAGTATATGCTTTAGCCGTAGGTTTCCAACTGGTATCAAGTATAACCGGCTGTAGGATCTAGTATATATAGTTTCTCATTGTAACTCTTGTTTCATGCTTGTAAGTGTCTTGTAATCTTGAGTTGAGAAGTAATATATACAAGTACCTTGAAAATATATTTCTGCTTGTTCTTTGATTACTTATTATATTATAATCAACTCTTGTTAAAGGCATTGCTTCATCTCATTTGAGTGTTATTATAGGCGAGTTTGAGAGAATCACAAGTGTTTAAGTGACAAACCCGATCCTGCAATTGGTATCAGAGCTTTTTAGGCTCTTGATTGTGAGATCTTACCATCCTAATCAAACAATTTTTCACTCCTCCTTATACCTCAATCAAAATGGCCCTCAACAAGTCTTACATTTGAGATGGGAACGATGACCAAAGCTCCCATCATCGCCCCTGAAAATTTCAGGTCTTGGAGCAGAAGAATGGAAGGTTTCATCAGGTACCAGGATAGCAAGATGTGGCAATCCATCGTTAATGGCCCGTATAAGCCAAAAGTAGCTGGTGGAAACGGTGCCATGATCGAGAAGGCCGTTGAAGATTATTCTGATGAAGACAGGAAGAAGCTTGACATAGATAGCAATGCTATGACTGTTCTTATGACTGCAATCCCAAACTCCATCATGGTGGGGTTTGAGCATTGTAAGTCTGCCAAAGAACTCTTTGATGCTCTCGCTCAAATGTACTCAAGCTCGAATGATTCAAAGAAGGACTCACTGAAGCAGCAGTTTGAGAACTTCACCTATGTTGCGAGAGGAACTCTTAGCCAGCAATATTTCAGGTATATGGATCTTATCTCTTCCCTTCAATATGTGGGAATCACTCATGAACTCAGAGACCTTACTAGAAAGTTTATGAGTGCTCTACCCAATGAGTAGACATTCTACTGTGTCTCCATCAAGAGAACAAAGAATTTGAATACACTCACCATGACCGAACTCTATGGGATCCTTGATGGATACCGTTTAGAAATGGAAAGCAAGAGGGGTCACCAGACAAGCAGACCCTTGAGTCTTCCTGCTAGCAACGCTTTAATGGTTGCTGAAGGCTCAGGCATCTCCCAGTCTTAACAGTACCTGACATACACCCAGCAGCCATCTTGTTCATCTGGGCCTTACATCACATTTCCTAAGACTCCAAGGTCTCAACAAGCTCAGCAAAGCTCCTTTCAGGAAGGCTGTGCATTTGTTTCAGGGAGTGGGCACTCAAATGATTATCAATACTGCTTTGATGATCTAGAGTGTTTTAGCCCGGATGACATAGAGTATGTGGACATAGTCCAACAAATGGCTCTTCTAACCTACAGAGCGAAGAAGTTCTTTAAAAGAACTGGAAGGCCATTCCCTTAGAACCCAATCACCAGCAAGTTTGGGTTTGACAAAAGCAAGGCCAAATGTTACAACTGTAACCAACTTGGTCATTTTGCAAGGGAATGCAAGGCTCCCAAGTCCAACCCGGGAACCTCACAGGCCTCCACACATCCTTTGACACCAAAGCCCACCGGAAAGTCAACTGAAACTGCAGCAATGGCTCAAGACGTTGACTGGAGCTTCATGGTTCAAGATGTGACTCCTGCTCAAGCACTCATGGCAGGAACAGATGAAAACAAGGTTTATGAACATCTCTGTACCCCTGCTTGTATTGCTAAGGTTAAACTGTATCAGGATTACAATATGGAAATTAAATCTAATATTGAGTCTTTAAATGTTTTAAAATCTGACTTTAAAAGGGCTGAATCTGACTATCAAAGAAAAATTGAGGAGTTAGAGAAAACTGTGTCCCTTCTAAAACATGAACACACAAACTACAAGACTCAAATCAAGGATTTAATATCCAAATTGACTGAGGCTCAAGCCCAGCTTATCACTGCTGAGGCTCAAGCCAGGAAGTATGTTATTTCCGAGCAAAACTTCAAAGCCATTCTTGCATCATCCTCTCACTCCAAACTTTGTTATCAAAACAAAGGTGGGTTTGGAACCAATGAAATTGCTCCACCATAATCTTATGAGTCTGTAAGACAACCAAGGTGTGGTACTGAAGAGCAAGAGGTTCCATCTGTTGACCCACCTTCTCAAGAGTCAAAGAGTGATGCAACTATGGAGACCATGACCATCACAGGGAAGGAACAGGTAATTGTGCCCTCTCCAGCCAATGATGATCAAACCCTGACCACCAAAGCCAGAAGAAGCAGGGCTAAAGCAGCTAGAAAAACTGCCAAGAAAGTGGCTGAATCCAAGCTAAAGATAGACCCAAAGCAAAAGGGTGTATTTATATCAGCTGGATTCCAGGTGGTTGGACCTTCTGATTCAGGAAAAGAGTACAGTACCAGTACTCCTATCCTACCAAAGGATCAGAAGTTAAAGGGAAAGGTTGCTGATGAGGAGAAAAAGAACAAGAAACAGCAACCCTCTCATTCCCAGAAAGTTAACATTGCATGCATAATGTGTGGTCTGCAAAACCACATGGCTAAAGATTGTTACTACAATCCTGCTAGCACACATTATGCAAATAATGTTAAAAGAGAAGGAGTCAGGGAAGGTTTCACATTTGGACCATATCAAATGGTTCAAGTGATGAAAAAGGGAAAGCTTGTTTCCGAAGCAAGGCTTCTCTCGGAAGAAAACTCTTCTTCCGAAAGGAAAAAGGCTTCGGAAGTTAAAGCTGCAAAGACTCACAAAAGAGTCCCCCTGAAACCATCCCAGAAGAAGACTGCTTTGGAAGAAAAGGTGGTGAAGGTCTCTTCCGAAAAGAAAAAAGCTTCGGAAGAATGCCAAGCTACAAAAGCTTCAACAAGCTCATCTTCTATGATCAACCAAGGGATGGAATGGAAGATCTAGGAAGATGATGTAGCCCAAACCTCTTCTTCAAAGACATCAATTGAACCCCCATGCATAAATTTGGTTCAATTATGTCACTATCATTGGAAGAACCCAAGACCAATAAGGATTGGGTTTCCAATCAAAACTAATTATCTCACCTTATGTGCAGGGACATCCATATGACAAGAATAACAACATTTGGATTGTAGATAGTGGATGCTCCAGGCACATGACAGGAAAGAGATCTCTCCTTCAACAATTTCAACATAATGATGGAGGTCCTGTCCAGTTTGGAGTTGAGGCCGGAGGATATATTTCTGGCAGAGGAAGTATATCCAATGGAAAGTTAAAAGTTGACAAAGTTATTTTGTCAAACAGCTTGAACACAATCTGTTAAGTGTTTCTCAATTCTGTGATCAAAAGTATCAAATGCTTTTCACAGAACATGAGTGCATCATCCTCAAACCTGGGATGACAATTCCTCAGGAATTGGTGCTTCTTAGATCTCCCAGGAGAGGGGATATGTACAAGCTTGATATGAACAATGCTTCCCCAATAGGAGAAGTATCATGCTTTCTTTCCAAAGCTGATGGTGATGAGTCAACACTATGGCATAAACGAATGTGTCATGTCAATATTAAGACAATGAATAAATTGGCTAAAAATAACTTGGTACATGGGTTGCCTAAAAAGGAATTTTTCTGCAAAGATAACTGTGTTGCTTGCCTGAAAGGGAAACAACACATGTCTTCTCATAAATCCAAAGTTGTTAACTCTATCACCACTCCATTACACTTATTGCACATGGATCTATTTGGTCCCACAAGTATAATGAGCATTGGAAGGAAATCATATTGCCTTGTGGTAGTTGATGATTTTACTAGATTTACATGGGTATTCTTTTTAAGAACTAAAGATGAAACTGCTAAAATTCTAAAATCTTTTATTCTTAAAATAGAAAATCAAGTTGATCACAAGGTTAATGAGCACACTCCTTGTGTTAGGGGGAATGGCTCTGATCATATCTTTGATTTAGAGTTGTTTCCAAACTATTCTAAACCATCTTGTGAGAATGTTTCAGCTGGAACAGGTGCTCAAAGTAATTCTGATGAAGATCAACTGTTTGAGCTACCCAGACCTATTCCAAGTTCTCCAAGAGCTGCAACAAATCAAGTTCCTACTATTAAAAGATCTGACAGCATAACCATTTCAAGAAATAGTGGAACTTCAACAAAGGATTCACCTGCTGATTTTCAAAACTCTTCAGGTGATCCTGTACAACACCAAGCTGATAGAAGCAGCATTTTGAAGGAACAGGCAACTGTTAATGATGCTTCACAGCAAAGAAATGATGATGTTTCTCTTTCATTCAATCAGTCCGCATTGAATGAGCTTGAAACAACAGCTGGACCAAGTATTCAAGCTCGTGAGCAAAATATGTCCAACTTGGACTTATCTTTGCAACTGGAGGTGATTCCAAGACTCAGAATTCACAATACTCATCCAGCTGAAAACATCATAGGGGAAGTCTCTGAGGGTGTGAGAACAAGAGGACAAACTCATAATGGGAATGTCTGCTTGTACTCATGCTTCTTATCCCAAATGGAACCCAAGAAGGTGGAAGATACCTTGAAAGATAGTAGCTGGTTTGAATCAATGCAAGAGGAGCTGCTTCAATTCAAAAGACAAAAGGTTTGGAACCTATGTCCGCTACCATCTGGTCAAGTACCTATAGGCACTAAATGGGTGTAGGATTCTGTGTGCCCAAGACACTTAGAATATTGATGTGGTTAGTACGTTATGATCCAAGTCGGGTTATACCCAATAACAAGCTTAGCAAACACCAATTATTATTTAATTGATGATATGATCATGCAATTAAATATTTACACCAATTTAGAAAATGGGTTTTCTAAATAAGTTGCATATGAGAGGGAACAACTTATTAGGATATTTTGTTCAATAATATTATTTGATGTGTTATTTAAATTGGTTAGATGACAACAAATAATAATGAGAGATTATAACTTATAAAGATAATTGATCAATTGTATAAGTTATATACTTGTACATACAATTAAATGGTTAATTGTATGTCTAGTTACAAGACATTTTAACTTGTGTGTATGTGTTCAAATTAAAAAGGGGAAACCCTTTGGTTTCAAAAATTCGCCCCCCCCCCTTGTTTTGTGATTGGACCTCTAACCTTGAACACTACACATAATAACTTGTCTTGATTTGCTTGATCTTTCTCCAATCTCTTCACATGCAATAGACAAAACTCCTCCTCACTTTCGCTCAAAAATTTTCGGCCAGGCAGCAGCATTGCAAGGTTTGGAGTGGGTTTTTGGTGTCATCTCCCTAGCAAGAAGTGGTGGTTGCAAGCAAGGAGGGGTGGGTATACAAGCTTGAGGGCTCTTTTCTTGGAGTCTTGGCCGATTTTGAGCATCAAACTTCCCCTTTTCTGTCGGTTTTAAGCTGCTGAAAGAGGTAGTAATCACAGCTCATTGTAGCTGTGTGATTTATGTAGTTTAACATATGTTCATAGCTTGTTTATTCACATATTATGATCCTTTGATTATGGGTTTGTTTTATACATCTAAATGTCATCATATGGACAACAAGATTTTCAGCTTATAAACAAAGTTATAATGCTAATCTTCCGCTGCGTTTTTTAGAAAGTTTAAATGGTTAAACTATGTTTTGGTGTTCTAACAAACCCATCAATGGCATCAAGAGCCGGTTATGTGGATAACTTGCTTGTTCATAGTCTTTAAAATTGGTTTAAAGAAGTATTATCTACCTTTTATGGCTGATTTTGGGCTGCTATATTTGTATGAATGATTCCCCAAACTTTCAAGGTCATATCACACATGCTAGTGATTAGATCTTGAAAGATATATATTATGAAATGTTGATTGTTTGGACAATGTTTAAAACCCAAAATTTCAATTTATGTTGGCTGAAATTTGGTGGTTTTAAGTGGGGTTTCATTATATGTTTGGACGATATGATCAATGGATGTTAGTGTGCATAACCTAGCTTTTGGCCTTTTGATTTGGATGATTGGAATGGTTGGTTTTATTCATTCAATTGGGTTGTAATATTTATGTTTATTATTTGGGTTGTAATTATTTATTCATTTGGTTATGTAATAAATAGAATAGGTGCATTTCTTTTATTAGAAAAATGTATTAGGATACAATTTTGTAAAAGGAAGATGCACAAGATCAAGACCCAAAGATGGACATCAAAGACATCACTTGAAGCATTTGGATGTGGAATCAAGTGGGAGTTCATGGACACATATGATGTGTCATTGTTAACCCTTAGGAAAGACCTTATGACAACACTTGTGATGGCAAACAAGTGTAGTCAACTTAGTGGCTATAGTTATGCACATGTGGTTGTATGAAATATGCTTGTTTGATATTCATTTTATGTTGATTGTTTGATATATGGATATGCTTAACAATCTAAATAAATTATCATAACAAGCTGAATTTTTGGTTCCTAATCATTAAGTGACTAATAAAAGGTTATTAAAAGGATTAATGATTTCAAAATAAAAGAAGTTTTATTAAAAGAGAACCATAGGGTATCTTGTATTTGAAAGCATGCAAATACAAGTACATAGAGTTTTCTAAAACTAGAATTATGAAATCTCTAAACTTTTGACAAACAAGTTTAACACCGTCCTTTTGCACAACACTTGAGTCATTTGGAAACTCTAAATGGGATAAAGGTCACCTAACCATTTAGAGAGAACTTGTGATTCAAGGTGGGGATACCACATTGGTGGGATAAAGGTCACCTAACCACTTATGTGGGTAAACTCACACGTGTGTGCAAGTAGGATAACTTGATTTGCAAACCATGTTAAATGGATCACCTAAATATGGTTTCCAAATGGTGTTGATGGGATTAACATGCCGACTATACATATGATGTTTAAAGTCGATCCCATACCTCTAGAAGTTGCAAATGGTTGCAACCGTCAATCGTTGACCACCTTATTAATTTAAATCGTGGGATAAAGGTCACCTAACCACAATTTAAATGTAATGTTGGGTTCTAGATTTTAATATAAAAATGACCTTAAAAGGCATTAATTATTAAAAATAGCAATATCGAAAATACTAAATAGACCTTTGTTAAATTTTGTAGATGGCCACCAACAATGAAAATCACGATAACTCATCGCGTCCAACCAATATTACGTGCGATCCTCCAAAAAGAACGTCAAAATCATAACAACTTTATTGATTGGTATCGAAACTTGAGAATCGTTCTCAAGCAAGAGAAACGATCATATGTTTTAGACGACCCTATCCCCGATCAACCTACTGAGGATGATGAGGAGGCCTTCAACGATTGGTTGAAGTACACTGAGGACTCCGTCCAAGTGTCTTGTCTCATGCTAGCGAGCATGACTCCGGATCTCCAAAAGGAGTATGAACATCACGGAGCTTATGACATGATAACCCAGCTGAAGGAAACGTTCCAACAGCAAGCAAGGGTTGAGCGCTTCGAAACGGTTCGAGCACTCCATGCATGTCGTATGGACGACAACCAATCTGTTTCATCATATGTTCTTAAGATGAAAAGTCATATTGACCGCCTCGAGAGGCTTAATTGTCCATCTCGAAGGAATTGGCCACGGATTTGATCCTTAATGGCCTTACCAAGAAGTTTGAGACATTTGTGTTGAACTACAACATGAATGCTTGGGACAAGAGCATTGGTGAGCTTCACTCAATGCTCAAAACGGCCGAGGCGGCCATGGGTAAAAGGGTTTTACCCGTTCTCACCATCAATGAAGGTGGGAACAAGAAAAGGCCTTATCCCGCACCCAAGGCAAAGGTTGCCAAGGGTAAGGGACCCGTTTTGGGAAAGGGGAAAGGGGTGGTAAGGGTACCACCCAAACCACAGGAGAAGAAGCAAAAGGTTGCTACCAATGACCCATGCTTCAAGTGTGGGGAGATTGGACATTGGGCAAGGAATTGTCCTGTCCATCTCCAAGAGTTGAAAGCCAAGAGGGATGCCGGGCAGACCTCAGGTACAATATACATGATTCATATTGATCTTAATGTTACATCTTCTAACACATGGGTATTAGATACCGGATGTGGAACTCATATTTGCAATTTGTTGCAGGGGTTCACAAGAAGTAGGGACTTCACTCAAGGGGATGTTAGTCTCTTCATGGGCAATGGAACCAAAGTCCAAGTTGAAGCTCGTGGGGACTACATCCTAGAACTTCCAAGTGGCTTGGATGTTATTTTGAAAATGTTTTGTATGCTCCTAGTTTGACTAGGAACATTATTTCTGTATCCCAATTAAGACATTATGATTATGTATTATCTTTTGTTGAAAATGATATTCATGTTTCTTTAAATGATATGTTCTATTTTAAAGCAATTCCCATTACTGGTATTTATGAATTGGTTCATGAAAACGCTTTAAATAGTTCATTGTACCAAACTAACACCAAGAAACTCAAGTTGGACTTGAATGATACCAATCTTTGGCATTGTCGTCTTGGTCATATAAACAAGAAACGTATACAAATACTTCAAAAGAATGGTCTTTTAAAAACAAATGAATGTGATTCATTTGATGTATGTGAATCTTGTTTACAAGGTAAAATGACTAAGGCACCCTTTAGTGGGACTAACAAAAGGGCAAAAGATTTATTAGGAATAATACATTCGGATGTATGTGGTCCTTTTAAGCCAATGACTAGGAATGGTGAAAGATACTTCATTACCTTTACCGACGATTATAGTCGCTATGGGTATGTGTACTTATTAAGGCACAAAGATGAAGCTTTTGAAATGTTCAAAATCTTCAAGAATGAAGTAGAAAATCAACTCAAAAAGTCGATTAAAGTTCTCCGTACCGATAGAGGAGGTGAATACCTAAGTGATGCTTTTCAAGATCATCTTAGGAGTTGTGGGATTGTCTCACAACTCACTCCACCTGGAACACCACAACATAATGGTGTGTCTGAGAGGAGGAATCGAACCTTATTGGATATGGTCCGATCTATGATGGCTAGAAGCACATTACCTCTATCATTTTGGGGTTCGCTTTGCTCTCCGCGGCCCGTATTCTAAATATGGCCCCAACCAAAAAGGTGGAAAGGACACCTTTTGAGATATGGCATGGAAGAGTTCCATCCCTATCATACTTAAAGGTCTGGGGTTGTGAGGCTTATGTTAAGACTCCCACCCCAAACAAATTGGAAGTCCGATCCACCAAGTGTATCTTTATTGGATATCCTAGAGATTCTATGGGATATTATTTCTATGATCCACTGGAACAAAAGGTGTTTGTTGCCAGAAAGGGTGAGTTCTTAGAAGCAAAGTTCCTTATGGAAGGAACTACAGTAGAACAGTGGATCTTGAGGAGGATCAAGAACACAACCCGATGCACGTTTGGTTGAAACTAGCACTCAACATGAGGATGTTGAAGATGATCAAAGGGTTGATCAATACACACAAAACGTTCGCAGAAGTGGTAGAACTAGTAATCCACCTGAAAGATATGGATTTTTCATGGATGGATGCTATGTGGTAGATTCAGATGAACCAACCACATACCATGATGCAGTGTCCAATTTAGATTGTGACAAATGGCTTGAGGCCATGAACGTTAAGATGCAATCCATGTATGACAATCAAGTTTGGGAACTTGTTGTGCCACCTCTTAATTCCAAGTAGTTGGAAGTTGGAAGTAAGTGGGTTTCAAGAAGAAAACCAATATGCATGGAAACTTGGATACTTATAAAGCTAGACTTGTAGCAAAGGGTTTCACTCAAACTCAAGGGGGATTATGATGATGAACCTTCTCACCTGTTGCGATGCTAAAGTCTATAAGGATATTGTTTGCCATAGCTGCTCATTATGATTATGAGATTTGGCAAATGGATGTCAAAACGGCTTTCCTAAATGGATATCTTGAGGAAGATGTCTATATGGTTCAGCCTGAAGGTTTGTCGATCCAAAAACATCCTAATAAAGTATGCAAGTTAAAGAAATCAATCTATGGATTGAAACAAGCATCTAGAAGCTGGAATCATCGTTTTGATGAGGAGGTAAAGAAATTTGGCTTCATCAAAAACGGTGATGAGGCTTTTGTGTATAAGAAGGCTAGTGGGAGCACAATAACTTTCCTAGTATTGTATGTAGATGACATACTACTATTTGGAAATGACATTCCAACCTTGGAAGGTGTAAAAACCTGGCTTGGAAGTGTTTTTCCATCAAGGATCTTGGTGAAGCCGCCTATATTCTAGGAATAAAGATCTATAGGGATAGATCAAGGCGGTTGATTGTTGTTTGAATCAAAGTGCATACATTGATAAGATCTTGAAAAGGTTCAAGATGGAGAACTCTAAGAAAGGTACCGTACCTATTCAAAGAGGAACGATATTGAGTACGACTCAATGTCCTAGCTCAAGGGATGAGCAAGATAAAATGAAGGCAATCCCATAAGCATCTGCTATTGGATCCATCATGTATGCAATGATATGCACTCGACCGGACGTGTCATGCGCCTTAAGCATGACAAGTTGTTACCAGCAAAATCCTGGAAACAGTCATTGGATGGCTGTTAAGAACATACTTAAGTACCTAAGGAGGACAAGAGATATGTTCCTAATCTATGGATTGGTGATGAGGAACTCGTTGTAAAAGGTTACACGGATGCGAGTTTCCAAACCGATCGTGATGATTCTCGGTCACAATCGGGATATATTTTCATTCTGAATGGAGAAGCGGTCTCTTGGAAGAGCTCCAAACAGGATGTGGTGGCTCTATCAACTACAGAATCAGAATATGTCGCCGCCTCATTGGCAGCTCAAGAAGCTGCATGGTTGAAGAAATTCATTGCCGATCTAGGGGTTGTCCCTTCCATTCAGGAAACCCTAGAGATCTTTTGTGATAACGAAGGTGCGATTGCTCAAATCAAGGAACCTCGTGCTCATCAAAAGACTAGGACATTGAGCGGAGATTCAACTACATACGAGATGAAGTTGAAAAGGGAAAGATATGTATTCGCAAAGTTCACACGGATCAAAACATTGCGGATCCTCTCACGAAGCTCCTTGAAAAAGCAAAGCATGAAGGTCGTACTTGTGCCATGGGACTTTGATATTCTAGTGATTGGATTTGATTTGTAAACCTGTATTTGGATATGTGGAACTCTATTATTTGAATAAAAATAAAATTATTTGGTTATAATGTTTCAATTAATGTTCCAATTTAGAATGTTTAATCAATGAGTAAATGGTTTACTCTAAATTGTCCGTAGTCGTTCATACTTGTGGGAACAAGTGTGAGGGTAAGATTATATGAACTTGGATTGGTTGATATTCATAAGGATGAATATAGAGCAATGGGTTGCTACCAAGGTTCATAGATATTTGTGGGATACAAATATTGGACTAACCCGCATCTCAAATTTTACTACATGGAATCTTATTGTTTGATCATAAGTAAATTTGAGTAAAGGCGAATATCATTTGGTATCCTCCGACCTGAGATACATATTGGGTTTTGATATTCACCAAGTATTATCCTTGAGCTTATTCTTCACTGTCCTGAAATAGTGGACAGCACATAAGGGTATGTTCAGGTATGACACGAGGTGTTTGTGAGAAACGTATGTAGTCAAGATGGAATTTGTTCCTCTTATTTGTTGAGAGTTAGATGTCTAAGGCCTGATTAAGTTAAATCAACAAGGAATGATCATTCTGTGTCCTTGGATTTAACATGCCATCTGTAACAAAAGGATAAATGATTGATTTAGCTAAATCATTTCAAGTAGGGTACTTGAAAGAGATGATGTTATTGAATGGCTATAAGTCATGCGTATTAAGGGTAGTAAACCGTTGTTAGGCGGTATTTACTGCTTGCATCAATCTTCTATGAATCTTGGGCAAGTGGAATATTGTAGGATTCTGTGTGCCCAAGACACTTAGAATATTGATGTGGTTAGTACGTTATGATCCAAGTCGGGTTATACCCAATAACAAGCTTAGCAAACACCAATTAATATTTAATTGATGATATGATCATGCAATTAAATATTTACACCAATTTAGAAAATGGGTTTTCTAAATAAGTTGCATATGAGAGGGAACAACTTATTAGGATATTTTGTTCAATAATATTATTTGATGTGTTTATTTAAATTGGTTAGATGACACCAAATAATAATGAGAGATTATAACTTATAAAGATAAATGATCAATTGTATAAGTTATATAACTTGTACATACAATTAAATGGTTAATTGTATCTAGTTAAAAGACATTTTAACTTGTGTGTTGTGTTCAAATTAAATAGGGGGAAACCCTTTTGGTTTCAAAAATTCGGCCGCCCCCCCCCCTTGTTTTGTGATTGGACCTCTAACCTTGAACACTACACATAGTAACTTGTCTTGATTTGCTTGATCTCTCTCCAATCTCTTCACATGCAATAGACAAACTCCTCCTCACTTTTGCTCTCAAATTTTCGGCCAGCAGCAGCATTGCAAGGTTTTGGAGTGGGTTTTTGGTGTCATCTCCCTAGCAAGAAGTGGTGTTTGCAAGGAGGCTTGGGGTATACAAGCTTGAGGGCTCTTTTCTTGGAGTCTTGGCCGATTTTGAGCATCAAACTTCCCCTTTTCTGTCGGTTTTAAGCTGCTGAAAGAGGTAGTAATCACAGCTCATTGTAGCTGTGATTTTATGTTGTTTAACATATGTTCATAGCTTGTTTATTCACATATTATGATCCTTTGATTATGGGTTTGTTTTACACATCTAAATGTCATCATATGGACATGATTTTCAGCTTATAAACAAAGTTATAATGCTAATCTTCCGCTGCGTTTTTTCAGAAAGTTTAAATGGTTAAACTATGTTTTTGGTGTTCTAACAAACCCATCAATGGGTATTCAGGAACAAAAGAGATGATAGAGGCTTGATTATCAAGAACAAGGCAAGACTGGTGGTTCAAGGATACACTCAAGAGGAAGGAATCGATTATACTGATGTCTTTGCACCTGTTGCAAGACTTGAGGCAGTTAGGATCTTCCTTGCTTATGCTGCATCCAAGAATTTCACTGTCTACCAGCTTGATGTCAAGTGTGCCTTTCTATATGGGGATATAGATAGGGAAGTCTACGTATGCCAGTGTTGGTCCATGTGATCGACAAACAGTACAATTGAAGTGATGAATTGCTCAATATCAAACATTCATGCTAAACAACAACCATTGAGAAGATAGAAGAGAATTCTAACACATATTTGATTATCAAATGAACAATAGCAATCAATAACATCAAGCACAATAGTATTTCTGTGTGAAAACTGCTTAGAATTGGTAACTTGCAACAATGATCCACGATTAGGGTTTTGCAAGCTTACCTTACAAAGAGAATTGACAAAAGTATATATAGCAGTTATAGTTTCGCTGACAGTTTCGCTACCAGCGAAACTGTCATGCCAAAACTATATTTTCGCCCGGCAGAACACAAGTTCGCCGGGTAAACCAAAACAGCAAACTGTGAGCGAATGTATAGATTCGCTCACAGTTTCGCTGGACTGCCAAAACTACTCAATACTAAGAACATACAAAAGGAAACTAACAAAAGTCCTATTACAAAGTAAAGTAAACAACTATACTAAAGTGAGTCCAACCTAAACATGATCTTCAATACTCCCCCTAGGTTGGACCTCACTATCTTCACTTGTCTTGATTTGACTTGTCAGCTCCGGTTTCCTCTGCTGCTGTTGATCTATCTTCATCACCTCTTGCAGCAACATCCTCAGAAGCTTCATGCATTGATCCTCCAAGGTTCTTTCCTGCATCACTAGCTTCTTCTTCAAATGACCACTAGCCTTTGCAAACTGCCTGGTCAAATCTTGAACATCCATGGCAAAATCATCCTGAGCTCTCACCCTTTCAGCTAGCCTCTTAACCTCTGACCTAACTCCTCTTATCTTGTTTGCTACATTCATAAACAGACTGGCCTCTTTTCTTGTTTCCTCTCCAGCCCCAGCCTTAATGTGATTTTCACATAGTACCAAAAGATCTTCATCACTGAAGCTAAATAACTCCATTGGATCAAACACTCTGAACTCTTTTCCATGTTTAGCTCTAATCACCGCCTCTCCAGTATTGTTGTCATAAAACCACTTTTCAAAATCCTGTAGTTGTTAGGGAAGAGGATCAGCCAATTTTACCCGATTTACAGTCTTTGGAGGTTTGACTCTCAGTACAATCCTTCCTTTACCAGTCTCCCAATCTTTATCCTTCTTTGATCTTTTTCTTTCAGCTTTCATATATCCAAAAGACTCGAAATTATCATTAAGTCCATTTTTTATTTCCTTCTCAAGAAATAATGCTCTTTCACTTAAGTGAGCATTGATCAACGGTAAAGTTGCCAAACGTCTCAAATCCCATTTGGGCAAGGTCTTAAAAGCCTTCCTCTTAAGCATATAGCTGATATTTCCTCCTCTTCTCTTGATCATGAACATCTTTAAACTTGGATTGTAGCACCAGCTTATGATCTTCTTATCTGCTTCCTTCCTGCTTAATCCCTCCAGATTTTGAAATAAAGGAGTAATTTCTTCCACCTCCTTCTCTTTGACCAACCAATCATTCTTATCCATTTCAAAAACATCAGCATCATCTTCTCCCTTCTTAGCAACATAAATCAGTGGTCGCTCATCAACTTCATAAAATTCTGGTTCTGAATCATAGTCTATCAATTGTTCATCTTCCTCTTCTTCATCAACCAACCCTTTCCCTCTATCAGATACTCCCTCAGTGGTAGCTGTAACAACAACTTCTTCACCAACAATATCTTTGTCAAAATCAAACTGCAAGTCTACAAACCCAGCCTCAATAATATCTTCTTCATCCTTCCTTCCAACATCCTCTCTTGGTATTTCTTGTTCTCCTTCACCAGTATTTGCTGCTCCAGATGTACCCTCTCCTACCTTAGATGAAGTACCCACATTCAAAAATGAGTACTTAGATGTATCCGTCAAATCATCTAACTCAGATTGAGTCAGTTGACTAGGTAGGCCGGCTGCAGCTTTCATTTGTGTAATCTCCTCAAACAACTTCTTAATCAGTTTATTTTGGTCAACTAACATTCTTTGCATTTCCTCAATCACCTCATCCTTCTGTCTTTCTCTGATCTCCTGATTCGTAAGTTTAGTCTTAATCATACTCAGCTCATTCGCCAACAAAGTATTTAGATTACGTATCACATCCTCATCAAGATTTGCACTAGCCTCTCTTCTGGCTGTAAATCCCTCATGTCTATGGTTGGTTCTCCGCTCAGGCTCAACAAAATCAGTTTTCTTCTTAGACCTCCTTTCTTTCTCTACCCTGATCTCCTCCGCTTGTGCATCAATATCTTCTTCAAAATCATAATCCTTTTCTTTCGCGTATCTCTTCCTTTTCTTAGTAGCATCAGCTTGCTGTACTCTTGTCTCTTCAGCCCTTTTACTCTCAGACTCATCAACTCGTCTAATATAATTCCAGCGTTCTAGAGGATACATATTTTCCCAAAGATGGGTGATTTTACCACTAAAATCATGACGGATAGCACAGCAATCAACAAAAATACGAGGATTCATCTGCACCAGTCTCTTGATTTCACCATGCTTTGGAACATCAGGAATAAGATCATCAAAAATCATCTGAAGAAATCGAGGGTATAACAGCCATTTATCCTTCTTTACAGCCATCACATTCTCTGCCATACATGCAAAAATCAGTCTAGCTATGTTGGCCTTCTCCCCTTTACAGCACAGCACCATAGCTTTAGCCCAATCAAGATTAAGTCCATCAGATCCACCTTTACGGTGATCTAAACACATGATAAAGACATGAGCGATATATCTCCATTCTTTAGATAAGAAAGACTTTTTGATCTCTTTCCTTGAACCAAAGGCTGGTCCCTCATACCCCATTCTTCTGAAAGCTTGAAACACTTAAGACTCTGTCATAGCTACTTCATCTCCAGAATCATCATCTAGTCTAAGTATCCTCGAAACACTCTCAGCTGTGATAGTCACATCATGATCAATAACTTTGGCAGTGATTCTCTGTACATCTCCTCTAGTATCGTATTCTGCTGATCTCCAAAAATCTCTAATATGAAGATCATAAATAGTAGGCGAGTGAGAAATAGCATAGGCAATAGGTGATCTCTGAAGCCATCTGATACAATCACGAAATCCAGCTGCCTTAGGGAGAATATCATCTGAAATAGCTGTGATGTTATTCCTCTCATCAAATTTGAGATTTGCCATGATAACCTGAGAAGGAAAACAATTAAATTTAAATGAGAAATAATGATAATAAGAAAATAAGACTAAAACAAAAGAAACTAGCAGTTTCGGCAAGCGAAACAATAGTTTCGCTCGCCAAGACATAATTGTTTCGCTGAACAAAGGCAATTTCGACAAAGAAAACTAACAGTTTCGACAAGCGAAACAATAATTTCGCTCATTGAAACATGTTATTTTCGCAGAACAAAAAGCAATTTTGACAAGATGAGTATAGATTAAAGAAGTTTCGCAATTAGTTTCTCCAAACACAAATATAGTTTCGCTGTTACAAATTAGTTTCGCTGTTCTAAAATTAGTTTCGCTGTTCAGAAGAAAACAAGATCAAGCGAAACGGTGCAAGTTAAAGACCAGACATTGCGAAATTAAAGATAATATAGCGAAACTGTTAAGTTCGCCCGGACAGCATAACTTTACAGTTTCGCTGAAATGAAGAGAACTTTCGTTCAGTTTCGCAAAAGAATCAATAGTTTCGCTGGATGAACAGCGAACCCACCGAAGAGTCACAATCCAAATTACTTAAATGGAGATGATTTTAACCAGATTAAAAGATGTTACAAAGTTCGAAACTCACATGCGAAGCAAATAACACTAATAATCAGTCCAAAACACAAACACAAAGCAAAATCGCCAAGTAAAGTCACGGAGAAACCCTAAGAACTACATAGAGTGGTTTTGCGAAATTATGTGAAAAATTTCGCAAAAACGACTTAAATAGCAAATAGTTTCGCTGCTAGCGAAACTATAAATTCGCCAGGCGAATTTACAGTTTCGCCCAGTGAAACTGTAATTTCGCTAAGAGATAACTAGTTAACAACTAATTAGCATACCTAGCGAGATTGCAGTTTCGCTTTGCGAAACCATAAGCGAAAGAATAATTTCGCCACCAATATTTTTTTTATTTTTTTTATATTTTTTTATTTATTTGTTATTTATTTTATTTTATTATTTTATATTTTTTTTATTTTTATTTTTTTTATTATTATTTTTATTTAGTTTTTTAATTAACAAGAAGCTCATCACATAATTAGATCTAAATTAATCAGAGATCACATTCTCTAAATATTTATGAACATAAAGATGATCAAAAATCATCTACTAGCAATGAGATCATACTGAATACAAGATCTGATCACAATCTGCACATAAACAACTGAAATTAGAACAAATCAAAAACAATTGCTGATATAATTGTCCACATAAACTCATGCCTTATCCTTTTTCAACAAACAGCTTATGATTTGTTTAAGGTTCAATTAATGTTTTAGAATGTTAGGACCCCACAATCATTTGGTAAAAACCCTCACCCAACCTCAGAATTTCTTGAATTTTGAATCAATCTTCATAGAACAAGGCTTGTGCGTTAGTGTGCAAATGATTATAAACAGAATATTTCATTCTGAAAGAAACTCATCGATAAGATGATTTGACATTATTATTTTTAAATGGTGAGAGCTCCAGATCTATACTCACGTATAACAGAGGAGATAACCATTTAAACATGTGCTGATGAGAGCTCCAGGTCAGTACTATCGTACAGCAGAGGAGATCATCACTCCAGGTCAGTACTCACGTACAGCAGAGGAGATAAGCACTGACACACGACACCTTAACACCAAACATACCAGCTGTGATTCAGGGTGATGACATAACAAAGCAAAATGGACGAAAGATTCATTCTCAATCCAATTTTTGTAGGGACTCAGTTTTTGTGCAAGCCAAAACAATTGAGTAAATATAGACATTCTTAATCATGATGTTTAATTTAATCATAAAGCTGCTGTCTACTTTATTCATCAGGCTGAGTCTATCAAGCATATCGTTAAAGAATCTGATCAATTTTCTTTAAAAAAATAATGTGAAACAGAATCCAGTATCAGTTACTATCATTTCTCATTGAAGCACCGGTCATGTATATAAAAATACTTAGAGAATATACAATTATTTCTCATCATGTTAAATTCCGATCTAGAACTATGAAATTACTCTCCCAAATTTTTATTTTCATATTTCTATTATTATAAGTTAATCAAAATTTTTATTAATTTTTTTTAATCAAAGAAATAGAAAATGAAAATTTTAAAAGATATTAACCCGAGCATAGAAATCAATTCATAAAAACGAGGTTTATCAAATGTTTTTGTGAAAAGATCAGCTTTTTGATTTTTTGTATCGATGGGTATAATATCAATGAAACCCTTTTCTTGAGCATCACGAATCGCATGAATTCGTGTTTCGATATGCTTGGTTCGAGAATGATGAATGGGATTTTTAGAAATTCCAATGGCAGCTTCATTATCACAAAATAAAGGTGTATGGAGAAAATTAATCCCATAATCAATCATTTGGTGTTGGATCCAGAGAACTTGAGAACAGCAGCTTGATGCAGCAATATATTCAGCTTCCCCTGTAGAAAGAGAAACAGTAGTTTGTTTCTTGCTCTGCCAGGATACGAAACAATTTCCCAAATATTGACATCCGCCAGACACAGATTTTCTGTTTAACCTGCAACCATTGGAATCACTATCAGAGTAAGCATGTAAATCAAAATTCCCACCATATGGATACCACAATCCTAAACGAGACGATCCTTTGAGATAACGAAATATTCTTTTGACAGCTTTCTCATGAGATTCCTTTGGGGCCGACTGATATCTAGCACAGTAACCAACAGCGAAAGTGATATCAGGACGACTTGCAGTAAGATACATGAGAGAGCCAATCATAGATCTAAAAAGATGAGGATCAACTGGTTTTCCGTTTTCATCCGGAGTGAGACAAGTCTGAGCAGTAAAGGGAGTCATCTCTGTAGAAGCATCATCCATCTTAAATTTCTTCAAAATATCTTTGATATACTTCTCCTGATGAATAAGAATTCCTTCTTGCTGTTGTTCAACTTGTAATTCAAGAAAGAAACACATTTCACCCATCATACTCATTTCAAACCTTTGGCTCATAACTTCTTCAAACTCTCTACACAATTGAGAATTTGTAGATCCAAAAATAATATCATCAACGTACACTTGGACAAATATCATTTCACCATTCACCTCTCTTTTGAATAAAGTCATATCGTTGGTACCACGAGAGTAACCATTGCTTAGAAGATATTGCGTAAGGGTCTCATACCAGATTCTGGGTGCTTGATGAAGACCATACAAAGATTTATCAAGCTTATACACTTTATTAGGAAAATCAGGATCTTCAAAGCCTGGTGGTTGACACACATATATCTCCTCATCAATGTCTCCGTAGAGAAAAGCACACTTCACATCCATCTGGTAAACTTTAAATTGTTTATGAGCAGCATGAGCAAGAAATATTCTGATTGCTTCAAGACGAGCAACTGGAGCAAAGACTTCTGTATAATCAATCCCTTCTTCTTGAGCGAAGCCTTGCACTACAAGTCTAGATTTGTTACGCACCACCACTCCCTGATCATCTGGTTTGTTCTTAAACACCCATTTTGTACCAATTGGATATTTGTAAGGAGGTAAATCAACTAAACTCCAAACCTTAAGCTTTCTGAATTGTTGAAGTTCCAATTGCATAGACTCTACCCAACAAGGATCTTGTAGAGCAGCATGAACATTTTTCGGGACAATTTGAGAGATGAAGCATGAGAAAAGACAAACATTAATTAGACCAGATTTACTTCGCGTGCGAACACCATCAGAAACAGATCCAATCACATTGTCAAGTGGATGATCTTTCAGGGTTTTGTAATCACTTGAAGAAGGAAAGATGGTTGAAGAAGTATCACCCATAGCTGGTGAAAGATTAGATGAAGATGAATCAATGATAGGTGTTGGATCAGGTAAAGGAGAATATGTAGGAGGTAAAGAATCAGATGATGGAGCCTGATCAGTCAATGGAGACGAAGAGCTGACATCAGTTGAAACAACATCATTTACTAACGTGATGGATTGAACAGACGATGGAGATGATGAAATAATATTTGTGTGAGTATTTGGAATTGATGTATCATCATCGAAAACTGGTAGATTAAACGAATTGAACACCGTATCGGAGTCAAAGAACCATGCAGGTTCAGATTTAACTTCAGAAGGATTGGATTCCTGCCAATCAACATAGAATGACTCTTGAACAATACGTGTTCTCTTGTTATAAACCCGGTACGCCTTTTGTGAAGAAGAGTATCCAACAAAATAACACTCGTCAGAAACAGCACCAAATTTTGTCTTTTGAGATTGAGTATTCAAAAGGGTACAAGAACAGCCAAATGGTCGAAAGAAATCAATTAGTGGCTTTCTCTTATGAAAAAGTTCATAAGAGTCTTCACTTTATCTTTCACAATTATACCCTGTTTAGAACATAAGATGCACATTTGACAGCTTCAGCCCAGAAAATAATTGGTAATGAAGATTCTATCAGCATTGTACGAGCAGCTTCCACTAGAGTGCGATTCTTTCGTTCCGCAATACCATTCTGCTGGGGTGTTCTTGCAGCACTAAATTGTCTCACAATCCCTTTTGAGCACAAAATGAATCGAGAATCTGATTTTTGAATTCATGCCGTTGTCACTTCTTAGTCCCATAACTCTTCTCTTACTGATTGATTCAATAGAAAGAATTATTTTCTGCAATTCTTCTCTGCAACTTCGCCTTTGTATGCAAGAAACCTCACCCATGAATATCTTGAGAAATCATCTGTAACAACAAGACAAAAGGATTTTTTAGCAATTGATTAACACTAATTGGCCCAAATAAATCAGTATGTAACAACTCAAGAGGACAAGATATGCTATTTAAAAGTTGGGCTTATGAGGTTTCTTAGTTGTTTTCCCTTTGGCACATGCCATGCATTTTTCATTAACAGAAAAATCTTTTAAAGGAAGTCCTCTAACAAGATTGTTCTTTACTAATTTATTAATTATCTTAAATTGACATGGCCTAAACGACGATGCATAAGAGAGACTCAGAGGTTGATGCTTTTGAGAGAAGACAAGTTGCAGTAGCCTTTGACTCGTTTGAATTATATCAAGAAGATATGTATCATGTTTCCTTGGAGCACACATGAGAATTAAATCATCTAGAATGGCAATCTTGATTTTAAAAATAAACATTATCAGATTTAAATAGACAGGAATGTCTTTATCACAAATTTGAGAAACACTCAGAAGATTGGAAGCCAATTCAGGAACATGGTTGACTTTTTCCAGAGTAAGAGAACCATTGGTAACTTCTCCTTGTCCAATCATTTTTCCACCCTTCTTATTTCCAGCAAAGCCACATATCCTCCATCTATAATCCGATAATTGGTCAACAAATCCTTTAATCCCATCATATGCTTGGAACACCCGCTATCAACATGCCATAAACTGTTTACAATCTTGATGAAGATTCCTGAAATGATTAACAAATTACTTAGCCAGGAGTAATAGGAACCCAATTGAACAACTTTGCTTTTTTAAAGAAGCATATTTTTTACAAAATAAATTATTAACCAATTTTGTCAATTTATTCCCAAACAATTCCTATTAGAGGATCCTTGAATCAAAGGACAATTTTTGACAAGATGATCCTCTTGACCACACCTGAAACAATGAGGTTTGAATCTAGGTTTATGATGTGATGAGGTAAAATAAGATCAATAATAATCTCCTCATCACATTCAGACAAACTAGAATCAACATTACTGAATGTCTCATACAACTCATGAGGTTGTTGTTTATTTGAACCAGAATTTTCCTTTACAATTAGAACAAGATTCATCATACAAAATCAGTAAAACTTGTACCATTTGGGACTGGTGTCAGATGAAGAAGAACTACATTTTTCTGATGATGTCATATTTAATGGTGTGAAAGATGGAATAGGTTGAGAAAAGAACTTTTCGAAACAATTAATTTTAAGTTGCTCAGTTGTTTTTGGAGAAAGATCAGATGCATTACATTCATTACGAGAACAAAAATCATCACTACCATGATTTGAATTACAAGATGGAATAAAATTATCAAGAGAACATGAGACATTCAAGTCTGTTACATTTGAACTAGAAACAAAAACTGAATTTAAACTAGACTTATGATCTAAAACAGACTGTTGATTTTCAGGTGTACTAGAACTAGTGCATCCAAGCCCACTAGTTGGTCCATAGTCGTAGTCTTCACGAATGTACATAGAGTTATTCCCGATTAAACCTGCAGACATACTGTCAGTATCTGTTTTGATTAAATCATTAGAAGGATGAGGAACAGGCATAGGAGAATAACAGTATGTACTAGGTGGAGGATAAACCTGTACATTTTCATAACCCAAACCTGTTTTAATTCTTGCTCCCCGTTGAGATTTACAAAGATCATCATGTTTCATTCCAGAAATAGTCCATTTATCTAACTTTGACTGAAGTTTGCTTGCTTCAAATTCAGCAAGAGCAACCCTTTCAGTCAAAGTATTAATCTCGACATTTCTTTCCAAAACGATTCTTTTTAAATGATCATTTTCTTTTAAAGCCTCATTTAATTTCACAAAATATTTTGATTCATTCATTTTAAGTTCATCATTAATTCGCCTTAAATCCTTTTCATTATCAATTAATAAACGGTTAGCCTTATAAATCCCAAATAGTCTAATTTTGCAAGCAGATGAGCACATATCCTGTATTACCTCATATGGTAGTCCCATTACAATCCTTTCAGTAGCTAAAGCTTTATCACACATGCATACTGGAGTACTTTATTTTCTTTCCTCAACAGTAGCTGCAACATCATCCTTCTCTTTTTCTATCTCATCTCTTGAATTTATTTTCTCACTTGAACCTCCAGTTTTCTCTTTCCCATTTCCATCTGCCTTTTCTTCTTTCTCATTTACTAAAGACTCGTTTTCTCTTTTGAATTCCTTGAACAGCACAAATCCATCTTCACCAACTTCCACTTCATTACCTTCCACAACCTCAGCAACTAACTCGTGATTAATCTCAGTTCTTGTTTCTTCCACCTCTGCACTCCAATCAAAGTTCGAAATCAAAGCCGACTCCTTTTTTAGATTCACTTCTTCCTTTTCTTTCTCTGCTGTCAATCTTGGTACTACAGTGTTACTAGGATCTGTGACAATTGGTAATGGACATTCACGTTTAAAATGTCCCAATTGTTTACAATTAAAGCACCTCAATTTGGACTTATCAAATCCCAGTTTTGAAGTAGATGATTGACCACCAAAGTTCTTTCGTCCTGTTCTTTCCATGAATCTCCGAGCTCTTAAAGTTAACATCGCCATTTGCCATTGAATGTCAGTTTCTTCTAAATCATCAGGATCAACCTGATACATGTCCTCCATAGTCATTCCTTTACCTTTCAGTTCTCCAGCAACAAGAGCTTCATAGCTCTGAACAAACATTCCAAAAAGAGCCATTGTTTCAGATGGAATTGAAGTTTCAGCATTGACCTTAGAATTTCCCAAATCTTTTCCAACATTATTACCACTCGAGAAATTACTTGTATTGCTCCCTCCTTGAATTGGATTTTGAATGTGAGAGTTTGCAGCGGATGACAACAAAGCAGCATTTTGAGAAAAACCAGATGTAGGCATCATAGTCTGGTTAAATTCTATTCTTTTTATATCCAACTCAAAAGATTTCAACTTGTTAATGATATCCATCAGCTTGTAATCTGTAAAACCTCTTTCTTGTTTAAGCATTCTCACTTGAAGACTCCACCGTGGTGGAAGAGAATCGAGAAGCCTATTAACTTGTTCACTTTTGGAGAGCCTTTCATCATACTTCTTTAGAGTGCTTGAGACGGTTAAGAAACGGTTTGTAAGATCTGTCAGACTTTCATTCTTGTATCCCACAAATGAATTGAACTCCTTTTCTGCCTGAATACTCTTGTCTTTTACCAAATCTGCATTACCATCATAGAATTCACGGAGAGCATCGTAAACGGATTTAGCATTTTTATGCTCTGCAAACCGGTTGTAGATGTCTGGAGCCAAACATAGAGTTAGAGCACCAAAAGCCTTTTGATCACGATCAATCAATTTCAGATCTCTTTCAGTATAGGAAGATGGGTCCTTGTTCTGAGAAACAACATCACCAACAGTAACCGTTGGTATGTGAGGACAAGAAATAATCAATTCCCATTGATTATGATCAGTGTAGAAGAAGAAAGCTTTGAGACATCTCTTCCAATCTTCAAAATTATCTCCCTTAATAAGTCTTGGAGGTCTATTAGGAGCAACACTTTCAAGATCAGCAAGTGTGAGAGTAGTTAATTTCGACATTATAGTTTCGGCAGAAATGTTTATAATTTCGCTGACAAATTCGCAGAAAAAGATGACTTGGATGACAATTTCGCTGAAGAAGTACTTTCGCTGACAATTTCGCTGAGGCTGGCACTTTCGCTAACAATTTTAGCAGCACTTTCGCTTGAACAGAGACACCACTTGCTTAGTTTCGCTGCTAACTTCGCACAAAACAAGCTTGAACTTTCGTTCAAAAATAAATTTGGCAGCAATTTCGCTTGTTGATTGTTCACAAGCACTAATGAACTTTCGTTCAAGGAATTAGTTTCGCAGAAACTCTAGAAAACAACTTCTGATCCAAGATAACTCATAATTTCGCTGGAAGATGATGACAGTTTCGCTGTAAGAACATCAGTTTTGCTGATCGATCTCAAAACCCTTTTTCACCTCAAAATCAATCTGAAATCATCCAAAACTCAATGAATTTGAGATCTGATGATTGTAGAATCTTCCTCAATCAAACATGAGCACAATTCAATCAATTTCCATGTCAAAAACAACTGATAATCCAATGAAAATTGATTGAAACTAGATATTGACCAAAAACCACAAAAACTCAACAAATCAAGAGCACTAAGGCTCAGATACCATATTGTTGGTCCATGTGATCGAAAAACAGTACAATTGAAGTGATGAATTGCTCAATATCAAACATTCATGCTAAACAACAACAATTGAGAAGATAGAAGAGAATTCTAAAACATATTTGATTATCAAATGAACAATAGCAATCAATAACATCAAGCACAATAGTATTTCTGTGTGAAAACTGCTTAGAATTGGTAAGTTGCAACAATGATCCACGATTAGGGTTTTGCAAGCTTACCTTACAAAGAGAATTGACAAAAGTATATATAGCAGTTATAGTTTCGCTGACAGTTTCGCTACCAGCGAAACTGTCATGCCGAAACTATAGTTTCGCCCAGCAGGACACAAGTTCTCCGGGTAAACCAAAACAGCAAACTGTGAGCGAATGTATAGATTCGCTCACAGTTTCGCTGGACTGCCAAAACTACTCAATACTAAGAACATACAAAAGGAAACTAACAAAAGTCCTATTACAAAGTAAAGTAAACAACTATACTAAAGTGAGTCCAACCTAAACATGATCTTCAGCCAGCCTCCAGGATTTGAAGAACCACAACGTCCAAACTATGTGTGCAAGTTGGATAAAGCTCTATATGGGTTGCACCAAGCACCTAGGCTGTGGTATGAGACATTGTCTCAATTTCTCCTGAAAAATGGTTATACTAGAGGTACCATTGATAAGACTCTCTTCATTAGAAAGTCTGGGAAAGACATTTTGCTTGTTCAAGTCTATGTTGATGACATCATATTTGGTTCCTCAAATGACCAAATGTGCAAAGACTTTGAAAGCATTATGAAGAAGAAGTTTGAGATGAGTTCCATGGGAAAAATGGACTTTTTCCTTGGAATTCAGGTAAAGCAATTGAAGGAAGGGTTCTTCATCAATCAATCTAAGTATGTCAATGATATCTTAGAGCGATTTGATATGAAGGATTGTAAAGCAGCAAAGACACCTATACCCAGAAACCATGATCTCTGCCCTGATTCTGAGGGGGAGGATACTGATCAACATCAGTATAGAGTAATCATTGGTTCTTTGATGTATCTCACAGCAAGTAGACCTGATATCATGTTTGCAACTTGTATTTGTGCAAGATATCAGGCTGCTCCAAAGGTGTCTCACCTAATTGCTGTCAAGAGAATCCTCAGATACCTCAAAGGAGCACCTAAATTAGGTCTCTGCTATCCAAGAAATAGTGATTTTAACCTCTATGGTTACTCTGATAGCGATTATGGTGGCTGCAACATCAACAAGAAATCAACATCAGGTGGATGTCAATTTCTTGGTGGAAGGATCATCTCATGGCAATGCAAAAAGCAATCCTGTGTCTCTACATCAACTGCTGAAGCTGAATACATTGCTGCTGCTAGTTGCTGTGCTCAGCTGCTGTGGATTCAAAACCAAATGATAGACTATGGATTCAACTTCATGAGCACTCCTATCCACATTGACAACAACAGTGCTATATCCATTACTGAAAATCCAGTGAAGCACTCCAAGACAAAACACATTAATATCAGGTATCATTTCATTAGAGATATTCATGAGAAAAATCTTATCAAACTAATCAAAGTTGATTCAAATGAACAATATGCTAATTTGTTCACTAAAGCATTTGATGAACAGAGATTTAAATATCTCATTACAGCTATTGGGATGATAAACATTGATTAGTTAAATCTCAATTGAAAACCTTTTAATGTGTAAAGTCTTATGTCAAAACAATCTAAGCCCTGTTACGAAAGATCTTTTCTTAAACTTATCTAAGTATAAGTTCTTCCGAAGAGAAATTAACCTTAAGAAGATATCTTGCATATCTTCCGAAGCAAATTTCTCACAGGATAATTTTCTTCTCGGAAGAGTGTTAAGTCTTGGAAGAAGCCTTCCGAAGCACTTAACACACTCCATCTGAAAGCAACATATACTCTCGGAAGTAAGCAATTTACCTTCGGAAGTAGGTTTGCCTTCGGAAGAACTTTACCTTCGGAAATGCTTTATACTCGAAAGAAAGATTTTACTGTGTAACGGAAATCTTTTGGGCCCCACACTGTAAAAAGTAAAGATTTTGTTAATGATGTCGGATTATTTAAATGGTCTAACCTTACCGCCCATGTCACATCATCCACTGAACCCTCACATCATCTTATCCAAACCACCCTTTAAACCGCCATTTCACCCATTTAAATACTTCCGGTTAATCACTCACACTCATTTTACTCAAATTACTGCCCTAAAAGCTTTCTTCTTCTCCAATTTACCTTACTCCGAACAATTCTTCTGTCATCTTCTTCAATGGCCTTAAACCCTCAGCACAACCAGGTCGCACTCCTTGACTCTTCAAGGGATGCTGACTTCTCAGATATCATTTCTTTCCGAGCCCAATCTTCATACTACACTGCTTTGACCGTAAACCCTACCATCTACTCAAACCAAATGTCCGAATTCTGGGCAAATGGTCGGATCGAAACCCTAAACGGGGTTCGTGCTATAAGGTCAAGCATTTGTGGCCAAGAGTTGGTCATCTCTGAACAGATCATCAGGGAGCATCTCGAGCTCCATGATGAGGGCGCTCCGACGGAATTCCCAAAATCAGATTTAGATAGTTCTTATCTCCAAATGGGATACGATGGAGATGTAAGCAGGTCAACGGTCTACAAATTCAACTTCTCCTACAAGTTGAAGTTCCTGCTACATGTGGTTCTTCACTGTCTATCTAACAAATCTGGGGGATGGGATCAAATCCCGTATGAACTCGGGTGCTTAGTTCACGGGTTGGTACAAAGCCTCCGCTTCAACTATTCAAGGTTTGTGCTGACTCACCTTATGGGAAATCTTCAAAGGGACACATTCTTTATGTATCCCAGGTTTCTCCAGCACATCATCAACTGTGAGCTGGATCAGAGTAAGCTTGTCTGTGCAGCTGCTCTATCTGCTCCCCAAATGAGGCCGACCATCTTCAAGATCTTGAAGAGAGTGTCTACCAACTACACTGGAAGAGATACCGCACTACTTCCAGGTATGATTGAGCCAATGGCTCCTGTGACATCCCTGTTCACCCCACAGGTGATGAACCCACACCAGCAACTACCCTCACAATTCCAAATCTACCTTCTCCACCCATTACTATTACATACCAGAGACGTACCAAATGAACCCTTGTTCAATCTACTCTGATTGAACAAGCCCCTCCTCTTCAATCTAAAAAGGCTAGAGTGGAACACAGGGCTCCCACTCAGCAAGAGGTCCACCCATCCTTCACTATTGACCTCAATATGGGTCTTGAGTCTCCTCAGTCTCAGACCCATGAGCCCCAAACCCAAGCTGATAGCCCTCAGGGTGAGTCTCAATACTCCCCTGAGCAGCCACAAAGGGACAGCTCAATGCCTTTTGACATTAATCAAAGTCCCGGGTCGTTAGGTCTTCACTCCTTTTCTTTTACTGACCTTTTAACCGGAGCTGGTGAAGAGATTATGTCTCTTAAAGGCGATGAAGTTGATCCACAACACCCTCTCAACGATCAACAGAGCCTAGAGAGACCCATTATTTCTAGCCCACACCAGCAAAGCCCTACTGAGGTGAGTCCCACTGATGTGGAGGGGATTCATGTAGATTCAGCTGCCACTACTAAAGGAGCCTCAATGGATCCTCAGGACAGTGGTAACAACAGTGAGACTGAATCTACGGCAACCATGCCCTTTGATGCCTCTGAAATAGACATCATTGTGCAAGGGAAACCAGGGTGCCAAGAAACCACATCTGGTGGTGAGGATGAACATACCAGGTATGTTACCTCATGTCCCCATGATTCTTCAAAAGAAGATGAGGGAAGTATGCAACTCACCATTCAAGACCTACTTTCTAAAGTCTCAAACCTTGAATCAAAGGTTAAGACTTTAGAGGATAGGTCTGCCACTCAGCAACTTGAGATTGAAACTCTCAAGGCCAAACTAGCTGAGAAACAGATTGAGAGATCTGTTAGGCATGTACTAGTTCAGGTCTCCTTGACCTCTTCCTCTAGCTCATCTAGCTCTCAAGATGATGTTACCAAAAAGGGGGAGAGTGTTGAGAGACAAAGCCAAAGACATGAAACCCAAGGTCAAGCTCTTACTTCTTTGAGCTCAAGATATCCAATGCAACAAGCTGCTATCTTCCCTAAGCCTCCTCCAGTTGTCTTTCAAGTGGATCAAAGGATGCTCGAGGATCTCAATAGGTTCTTCAACAAGTTCCTTTTGGAATCCCTCATAGAACAGCCTACCCCAGATATGTCTGTGATTTACTTCGGAGCTCAAGAGCTTCAGAGGTTGAATGCACCTCCTACCACTGATGAGGAAGTTTGTCAACCTAAGGTCCAAGTGGAACCTGAGATTAACTTCGAAGGGGAAACTAGGACTGATGGCCCAGCAACTGAAACAGTTGGGAAAGAAAGTGCATTTTCACAGACTTCCGAAGGACAATTCAAAGCCTCGGAAGAACAAGCTCAAACTTCCGAAGCTGAGATTGCTGCTGTGGAAGGACTATTTTCTCTTTCCGATGATCTAATAGTCACAGATGCAATTCTGGAACTTGCAACTGAGGTTAATAGGGAGGACTTTCTCAGCCAACCATTGGCTCTAACATCTGCATTGACTCCAGCTCCCACCTCTACCACCCAACCTGGATCTTCTGTCCAAGAACCCCCAAAGTCTAGCACTTCCGAAGACATAAAAGGCAAAAGGAAGATGACTTCAGAAGAGCTTCAGGAAGAAGAAAGGTTGGAGAAGCTCAAAAGGAAAGGTAGACTACCAACTGGGAAACTGTTAGCTACATGTACCAAAGTAGCTGCAGCCAACCAGGAGGCAGTCAACAATCGAAGAAGGGTAGAGGTTATAGACAGACTTGTCAGTCTAGGGGCTGCTTCGGAAGATGTATTCCTGCTACCATTAGAGCAATTGATAGAGCTGGAAAAGGCAACCTTGCTGCTAAAACAGCAAAAAGAAGAAGCTGCAAGGTTGGCCTTAGAAGAGGAAAGGCAGAGAAAGGAAAGGGAAGCTGATCTGCAGCTCAGGAGATAAAGGATCACTTTCCTACTCTCCAGAGGATTCTCTCAAGAGAAGTTGTCTCCACATAACAGCGATACGATCTTATGGCTCTTCAACAAAGAGCAAGATCGAATGGAGAAGGAGAGAAAGAGAGCTGCAAGGGAGAAGCTTGTGGAAAGGAAGAAGAAAGAAGAAGAAGCTGGACTGTCTGCCGCCAAGAAGATAGGTGAGAAAGCCTGGATGAAGAGTTATCTCAAAGCTCACAGCTTCTCTAGCAGGCAGGTGGGTCCCATGTCTGAGAAGACTCTCTAACAACATGTCAGTGACATCAAGGCTGACATTCGCGCAGGGAGAAGGAAAGAGATGTATAGAAGGGGACAGGGGATGACCTTCAAAGCAACCTCTCAACCCAAAATCCAAACCCAACCTCAACCTGAACCTATACCTTTTCCCTTCCCAATCAAAACTGAACCCACTTCTGAACCATTCACCCCTGAACCTACACCATCACACCTACCAACCTCTTCACCTCAACCACCTAAACTACCCATCATCCAACCAAAAACCTTAGCCAGAACCCAAACTCCTAAACCTACCCAACAACCAATCAAACCATCCCCTCAGCCTTCCAAACATCTCTCTATGGAGGAATTCAAGGCGGTCAAAACTAAGCTCATCAAATGTACAACTCTGAGCGACATCTCCTGTGAGGAGTATTCAGTCAACTTGACTTATGTTGATGGATCCTCAAGTTCCCTCACAAGAGATGAGTTTCTTGATCTGCCTAGAGGAACTTTGGACCAAGCTGCAAAACTCCTTGGCCTCAATTCAGATACATTGAATGAGGAAGAAAAGAAACTGAGGAGAAAGCTGGTGACTCTACTGGATACAAAGAAAGGAGACAGGGTACCAAGACAATCTCTTGCACCCAGGAAGAAGATAATCTAGTGGAGGTTCGAAGATTCTTCTCACAACTTTGTTGTTGAGAGAGAGAATGGAGAGCTCAACAGGCTGAGTGCCTCATCTCTGTTACACTTAAGCAGGTTTGACATTGCTGAGTTAGCAGAGAAACCATTCTCCAACCCTTCAAACTCCGATGTAGCTGCCCATATCAGAAATCATCTAGGCAGTCTTCATATGGCCGAGCTTACTGCTAGAAGCAAGGTTGAAGAGGAGTTGAAACTGAGAGAGGAGGAGGAAAGGAAAGGATCAGCAACCAAAGGCAAAGCCTTTCTTCAAATGGTTGAAGGTCCTGAACTTGAGACCATAGTGAGATGGGAGTATGACTATAACTCCCGTCATCTAACTCTCTTCAGGGGGTCACAACAGAGGGTACATGTCATTCAAAGTGATAGACTGGATCTCCTATCCACGAATGACTTGTACAAGCTTCTCAGCACACTACTTCCGGGAAGAACAGAGAGACAGACAAATATCTTTTGTCCCTGGTGCTGAAAGCTTTGAGAAGCAGAAATAAGTGAAGTTTTGGTAGCATCAGCCTAGGGGGGGTTTGTTGGATCTAGAAAGGCTGTTGCAACAAAAACTAAGTCACTTAGAAGATTTTGAGTACAACATACAAAGGACTTCCGAAGCTAAGTATGGAACTTCCGAAGGAAGAAGGAGCTCTTCCGAAGTCTAAGTGTAAAATGCACTTCCGAATGAAAACTCCAACTTCCGAAGACAAAGAAGCTACTTCCGAAGATCAAGACTTAAAGACAAAGATCTGAAGTCTACTTCCGAAGTACAAGAAGTCCTCAAAGCCTCGGAAGCATAGAAGCATCTTCCGAAGTATAAGTGGCTTCGGAAGAACTTGTTCTTCCGAAGCCAGTTAACATTCAGAAGACACTCCTATTATCCAGTAGACATAAGTATGGTCTGTCTGACACTCCGCTGCAAATCTCTGAGATACTGCATGGCGTTTTCTCAAAAGCCATGTAGTTGACCATACTTTAATCTACTGTTTATCTTTTTATGTTAAGTACAGTTGCCATCTTTAGTTGGTGACAAAAGGTAAGTCATGGACATGTCATGACTACCATATCTTAGATAATACTTTATCTAAGATACCTTAACTATAGCATTGTAGTATATGCTTTAGTCGTAGGTTTCCAGCTGGTATCAAGTATAACCGACTGTAGGATCTAGTATATATAGTTTCTCATTGTAACTCTTGTTTTATGCTTGTAAGTGTCTTGTAATCTTGAGTTGAGAAGTAATATATACAAGTACCTTGAAAATATATTTCTGCTTGTTCTTTGATTACTTATTATATTATTATCAACTCTTGTTAAAGGCATTGCTTCATCTCATTTGAGTGTTATTATAAGCGAGTTTGAGAGAATCACAAGTGTTTAAGTGACAAACCCGATCCTGCAATTAGTGTTGAGAGACAAAGCCAAAGACAGGAAACCCAAGGTCAAGCTCTTACTTCTTTGAGCTCAAGATATCCAATGCAACAAGTTGCAATCTTCCCTGAGCCTCCTCTAGTTGTCTTTCAAGTGGATCAAAGGATGCTCCAGGATCTCAATAGGTTCTTCAACAAGTTCCTTTTAGAATCCCTCATAGAACAGCCTAGCCCAGATATGTCTGTGATTTACTTCGGAGCTCAAGAGCTTCAAAGGTTGAATGCACCTCCTACCACTGATGAGGAAGTTGGTCAACCTAAGGTCCAAGTGGAACCTGAGATTAACTTCGAAACGGAAACTAGGACTGATGGCCTAGCAACCGAAACAGTTGGGACAGAAAGTGCATTTTCACAGACTTCCGAAGCACAATTCAAAGCCTTGGAAGAACAAGCTCAAACTTCCGAAGCTGAGATTGGTGCTGCAGAAGGACTATTTTCTCTTTCAGATGATCTAATAGTCACAGATGCAATTCTGGAACTTGCATATGATGTTAATAGGGAGGACTTTCTCAGCCAACCTTTGGATCTAACATCTGCATTGACTCTAGCTCCCACCTCTACCACTCAACCTGGATCATCTATCCAAGAACCCCCAAACTCTAGCACTTCCGAAGACATAAAAGGCAAAAGGAAGATGACTTCGGAAGAGCTTCAGGAAGAAGAAAGGTTGGAGAAGCTCAAAAGAAAAAGGTAGACTACCAACTGGGAAACTGTTAGCTGCAAGTACGAAAGCAGCTGCAGCCAACCAGGAGGCAGTCAACAATCGAAGAAGGGTAGAGGTTATAGACAGACTTGTCAGTCTAGGGGCTGCTTTGGAAGATGTACTCCTGCTACCATTAGAGGAGTTGATAGAGCTGGAAAAGGCAACCTTGCTGCTAAAACAGCAAAAAGAAGAGGCTGCAAGGTTGGCCTTAGAAGAGGAAAGGCAGAGAAAGGAAAGGGAAGCTGATCTGCAGCTTAGGAGAGAAAGGATCACTTTCCTACTCTCCAGAGGATTCTCTCAAGAGGGGTTGTCTCCACATAACAGCGATACGATCTTATGGCTCTTCAACAAAGAGCAAGATCAAATGGAGAAGGAGAGAAAGAGAGCTGCAAGGGAGAAGCTTGTGGAAAGGAAGAAGAAAGAAGAAGAAGCTGAACTGTCTGCCGCCAAGAAGATAGGTGAGAAAGCCTGGATGAAGAGTTATCTCAAAGCTCACGGCTTCTCTGGCATGCAGGTGGGTCCCATGCCTGAGAAGACTCTCCAGCGACATGTCAGTGACATCAAGGCTGACATTCGCGCAGGGAGAAGGAAAGAGATGTATAGAAGGGGACAGGGGATGACCTTCAAAGCAACCTCTCAACCCAAAATCCAAACCCAACCTCAACCTGAACCTATACCCTTTCCCTTCCCAATCAAAACTGAACCCACTTCTGAACCATTCACCCCTGAACCTACACCATCACACCTACCAACCTCTTCACCTCAACCACCTAAACTACCCATCATGCAACCAAAAACCTTAGCCAGAACCCAAACTCCTAAACCTACCCAACAACCAATCAAACCATCCCCTCAGCCTTCCAAACATCTCTCTATGGAGGAATTCAAGGCGGTCAAGACTAAGCTCATAAAATGTACAACTCTGAGCGACATCTCCTGTGAGGAGTATTCAGTCAACTTGACTTATGTTGATGGATCCTCAAGTTCCCTCACAAGAGATGAGTTTCTTGATCTGCCCAGAGGAACTTTGGACCAAGCTGCAAAACTCCTTGGCCTCAATTCAGATACATTGAATGAGGAAGAAAAGAAACTGAGGAGAAAGCTGGTGACTCTACTGGATACAAAGAAAGGAGACAGGGTACCAAGACAATCTCTTGCACCCAGGAAGAAGATAATCTAGTGGAGGTTCGAAGATTCTTCTCACAACTTTGTTGTTGAGAGAGAGAATGGAGAGCTCAACAGGTTGAGTGCCTCATCTCTGTTACACTTAAGCAGGTTTGACATTGCTGAGTTAGCAGAGAAACCATTCTCCAACCCTTCAAACTCCGATGTAGCCGCCCACATCAGATGTCATCTAGGCAGCCTTCATATGGCGAGCTTACTGCTAGAAGCAAGGTTGAAGAGGAGTTGAAACTGAGAGAGGAGGAGGAAAGGAAAGGATCAGCAACCAAAGGCAAAGCCTTTCTTCAAATGGTTGAAGGTCCTGAACTTGAGACCATAGTTAGATGGGAGTATGACTATAACTCCCGTCAACTAACTCTCTTCAGGGGGTCACAACAGAGGGTACATGTCATTCAAAGTGATAGACTGGATCTCCTATCCACGAATGACTTGTACAAGCTTCTCAGCACTACTTCCGGGAAGAACAGAGAGACAGACAAATATCTTTTGTCCCTGGTGCTGAAAGCTTTGAGAAGCAGAAATAAGTGAAGTTTTGGTAGCATCAGCCTAGGGGGAGTTTGTTGGATCTAGAAAGGCTGTTGCACCCAAAACTAAGTCACTTAGAAGATTTTTAATACAACATACAAAGGACTTCCGAAGCTAAGTATGGAACTTCCGAAGGAAGAAGGAGCTCTTCGAAGTCTAAGTGTAAAATGCACTTCCGAAGGAAAACTCCAACTTCTGAAGACAGAGAAGCTACTTCCGAAGATCAAGAAGTCCTCAAATCCTCGGAAGCATAGAAGCATCTTCCGAAGTATAAGTGGCTTCGGAAGAACTTGTTCTTCCTAAGCCAGTTAACCTTCGGAAGACACTCCTATTATCCAGTAGACATAAGTATGGTCTGTCTGACACTCCGCTGCAAATCTCTGAGATACTGCATGCGTTTTCTCAAAAGCCATGTAGTTGACCATACTTTAATCTACTGTTTACCTTTTTATGTTAAGTACAGTTTCCATCTTTAGTTGGTGACAAAAGGTAAGTCATGGACATGTCATGACTACCATATCTTAGATAATACTTTATCTAAGATACCTTAACTATAGCATTGTAGTATATGCTTTAGTCGTAGGTTTCCAGCTGGTATCAAGTATAACCGGCTGTAGGATCTAGTATATATAGTTTCTCATTGTAACTCTTGTTTCATGCTTGTAAGTGCTTTGTAATCTTGAGTTGAGAAGTAATATATACAAGTACCTTGAAAATATATTTCTGCTTGTTCTTTGATTACTTATTATATTATTATCAACTCTTGTTAAAGGCATTGCTTCATCTCATTTGAGTGTTATTATAAGCGAGTTTGAGAGAATCACAAGTGTTTAAGTGACAAACCCGATCCTGCACATTCATTCGCACGCATGACTCATTCGCACACATACACACAGTCGCACGGCTCAGTCGCACGACATGCCCAGTCGCACAACTCAGTCGCACGATTGACTCAGACGCATGGCTCAGTCGCACGACTCACCCAGTCGCACGACTCAATCGCATGACAGAACCAGTCGCCTGGACAGCAGAATCGCGACTGTGGTCAGGCTGAGCAGCCTTCGGCTGCTCCAAACATGAGTTTTACACAACAGGGACTTCCAAAAACACTCTACAAACATACACAAACGTGAAACACAAGCAGAAAGACCTCACACGCACCCACACGACCTCATGTGTTCGGGTTGGACCCGAACACCCGAAACCCTAGTTGACAGCCGTGAAAAAGCAAAAAAAAGAGACAACCAAGGTCGTCTACCTGCTAGAAAGGAGTAGACTAGGCTGTAGATGAAGTCTAGACGACGAAAACGAGACCAAGCGGGTTGGATTTGGTGCTAGAATGAAGAAAATGGTGTAGAGAGGATGAAGAAGATGAAGAAGATGAAGTAATGGGTGTTTAGGGCTGGAAATGGGTTTATATACCCAGCCCAAGTTTGCAAAATGACAAGTTTAGTCCCTGCACTTAACCCCCGAGTTTCCCAAATTTGTTTCGGTTGAAAAACGACTTTGTTAGGTTGATTATATCAATTATAAAGATGCATTTAATGACATTTATAGTTTAAAAATGATTTTATTGGTCACGTTAATTTTATATAAAAATGATATATTTGGCGGTTACGATGTTGAAAGTTTAAAATAGTTTTTAAATTCACAATGAAAGCACAAGCACAACGATGATAAGGCAAGCATGATATCCACATAAAGAGTTAATAAAGATGAGGAATGATCGATCAAGGAATAGTTAACGGAAAACCACGTTAATTGACGGACCTTAAGGTGACGGATGTCACAGTATCCCTCAGTTGAGAGAATTTCGTCCCGAAATTCAGCTGGAGTTAGGTCCAAGGGTGTCATCCTCGAATAGATGTGGATATTTGAGTTTCATCTGATCTTCTCGTTCCCATGTAAACTCTGGCCCTCCTTTTGAATTCCACCTTACGCGAACAATAGGTATTCTACTGCGCGTCAGTTGCTTGACCTTTCGATCCATGATCTCAATGGGTTCCTCAACAAAATGAAGCTTTTCGTCAATCTTGATTTCCTCAATTGGCACGTGTAGGATTCGTCGGCCAAACACTTCTTGAGGTTTGACACGTGAAAAGTATCATGCACACCGCTGAGTTCTTGTGGCAACCTTAATCGGTAAGCCACTAGACCAATTCTTTCTGTAATCTCAACTGGTCCAACGTATCTTGGGGCTAACTTCCCTTTTTTCCAAATCGAACGACTCCTTTCCAAGGGGAGACTTTGAGTAAGACTCGATCCCCAACATTGAATTCTAGAGGCTTCCGACGGTTGAGGGCATAGCTCTTTTGGCAATCTCTTGCAGCTTTTAGTCGGTCTTTGATTTGAAAGATCTTGTCAGTTGTTTCTTGAATGATCTCTGGGCCTGTTAGCTGACTTTGACCAATCTCGGCCCAACAAACGAGAGATCTACATTTCCTTCCATACAACGCTTCGAACGGAGCACAACCAATGCTTGTATGGTAGTTGTTGTTGTAAGAGAACTCGATCAACGGTAGATGAGCATCCCAACTACCACCAAAATCGATTACACACGCTCTCAACATGTCTTCTAGCTTCTGTATAGTTCGTTCAGTTTGGCCATCTGTCTGAGGGTGATAGGCGGTACTCATGTCTAATCGGGTGCCCATCGCTTTGTGTAGTGTCTGCCAAAATCGTGAAGTAAATCGGCTATCACGGTCGGATATGATTGACACCGGCACCCCGTGCCGTGTCACGACCTCTTTGATGTACAATCTCGCCAACTTATCCATCTTATAGTCTTCTCGGATAGGCAAAAAATGTGCTGATTTCGTCATTCGATCCACTATGACCCATATCGAGTCATGACAGCTGCTTGTTCTAGGGAGTTTGGTAATGAAATCCATAGCTATATTCTCCCATTTCCACTCGGGAATTTCAGGTTTCTGTAATAATCCCGATGGTTTCTGATGTTCAGCTTTAACTTTTGAGCATGTCAAGCATCTGCTGACATATAAGGCAATGTCTTTCTTCATGCCTGGCCACCAGTACAGATCCTTGAGATCGTGATACATCTTGTCTGCGCCAGGATGAATAGAATATCGCGTCTTGTGGGCTTCATCCATGACTAAGGATCGTACACCTCCCCATCTGGGTACCCATATGCGATCCATGAAGTACTGTATACCGTCATCCTTGCCAATCATCTGTTTATCTAACCCTCGGAATTCTTCTCCCGCAAGGTTTTCTTCTTTCAACGCCTCATTTTGTGCCATTTGGATCTGGGCCTTCAAGTTCGTTTGAATGGTCAATCCCAACGCTCGAGCACGTAGTGGTTTCACACGTTCTTTACGGCTTAAGGCATCAGCCACCACGTTAGCTTTCCCCGGATGATACCGGATTTCACAATCGTAGTCGCTAATACATTTTCTAAGCTCCCGAAGCCACTTTTGTAACCTGCTCAAAATACATTTTCTAACCTTCTAATAACCTGCTTTTAAAGTTACAAAAGGTTTGCGTAATGTATAATCACAAGTTATAACGTTTTACACATGTGTAATGGGTGAAAATGGTGTAATCTCTAAGTTTCCATCTTGTTCTTGAGTAGTATGTTGAAACCCGTGAGTTAGGAATGTTATTTTAGTAGGTTTTAGATGATATTGGGTGTATGATGAGATGTTAATGGCTGAAAATAATAAAGTTTTAGACTTGTAAGCAATTTGGACATATTCGGGGACCCGAAAAGTGGTAAAATGACTTAAAAATAAGAAAACATGGATTTTAACCATATTGAAAAGAATTCCAGGTTTTAAATGAGTTAATAAAGTGTTTGGACCAGATTTGTTGATTAAATAGTCAAAAGACAAGTTAAAAAGGAATTTTTAACTAAAAACGGGTATTAACCGGTTGACGTTTTGAGGAAAATCCTAGAAATAATGGTATATAGATCAAAACCCATAGAAACCATATTATTTCAGTAAGATAAGTGCTATACGATTTTTAAAGACGATAAAAATTGGTCAAACAAGCTTTTAAACGGTCATTTACGGGTAAAAATGCATTTTAACAGGTTTAACATAAAAAGGAGGTTTTCAACTAAAAGAAGCTTGAAATACATTTTTAATAGATTAAAAAATTGTAAAAATTTCATTAAAATAATATTTAAAAGATCTAAGACTAAAAATATGGAAATCAACACTTAACCATTAAAATTTTTCTGTTTTACCTTAACCGGTAACGTAAGACATAAAAATATAAAACCCGGAACTAAATTCTGAAATCATGGTATAAACTTACTTAATGTAAGGCCCCGTTCCCGGGACGCCTACAGTTGGTCATTCATCGCACTCAAAACATAATTTTCGTCATCTTACATAAAAACGTCGCAGCGGAAACATTTAAAACAATATCTCATTTATATATAATAGCTTTTGCAAACAATACTTCATTGTCAAATTACAAAATTCATGTTACATTTCATTACAAAAGCCTTATAATAAATATTGGATGCCATCCAAAATAAGCTGAGTAGCCGCCCCGTGCCATCTCAGCAACATACCTGCCACCTAGAAACATATCAAAGTCAGCGTTGCTGAGTGAGTTCTAACTTTATAAAAAAACATACTTTTCTTTCGTAAAACCGTTCTTTACTTTCTTTATAAAAACATTCGTTACATACATGCGTTCACACATCATACATACACAAAGATAATATCATTATTATCTTCATCATTCGTTCATACCGTTCTAGTTCTGGTCAGACTTTACCATCATTAAGATATTTCGCTAAGGTTCATTTCATACGTTCGTTCTTCCATCATTACCTTTCCCATTCATCAACTCACGCCATACTCCTGACTCATGTCCGAAGACTGGTACTGTGCCGGGGTCTGTACACAAAACCCCGACTCATGTCCGAAGACTGACACAGCACCGGAGTACGCAATTCGTCTCTCTTTCATCTCATCTCAGTCTCACGCACTACTCCCGATTCATGTCCAAAGACTGATACTGTGCTGGGGCCTGTACACAAACCCCCGACTCATGTCCGAAGACTGACACAGTACCGGAGTACGCGACAAGGACCTCTTTCGAGTCTATTGCAACACAGAGTCACTCACCTCATACATATGCTTGGAAGCCTTTCATTCGTTCATTCATTCATTCATGCATGTATTCATTCATTACGTTCCTCTTTTCATTATCTTCCACTTTACGTTACATATTACTTTCATTTCATTCATTAACGTTCAACGCAAAGCAATGGAAAGATAAACATACTTAATAATAATAAGGAACATAAAACATACAACATCAATCACACAGGGCAACATCGCACACCCATAACATACATCATGCACAATCACACGACATCAACATCACACAAATCACGCGCATCATCATCATCATCAGCTCATCATCACAAATCATTAACATCACACACGTTCCCGACATAACGTCTATGACCTCGGAAGTCAAATTACACAAGCCTTCGAGAACCTCCCGAGTCAAACCCACAACTTCACTTTCCCTCGAAGGTCATAAGATAAACTGTTGTTCTTTCGAGCTTATGCACCCTACTTGGGCGTATGGACACCCTCCAGTCACATGACCTTCCGGGCGACTGAACACTTAGGCGAATGAACATCAGGCGAATGGTCCCTATGCGAATGGACCTACGGGCGAATGGACATCTATGCGTATGGACTCTCAGTCGCATAGCTTTCATGCGTATGGTGTTCAGCAGCATGACTTCAGGCGCATGGACTTCAGTCGCATAACCTTCGTGCGAATGAACCTTAGTCGCACACTCCTTCAATCGCACGCCTTACGAGCACATGAACTTCAGTCGCATGACCATCATGCGTATGGACCTCAGCCGCATGGCAATCGTGCGCATGGACCTCAGTCGCACGCCAATCGGCCGTATGGCCTCCAATCGCACTCCAGTCGGTCGTCTAGCTCTAGCTGATGCAGAATGCAGTTCATCCCGACTGCAGCCGAGGGTTTTCGGCCTCCAACCTCTTCCAAACCTCTTTTAAGCTCAAATCAGCCCTTCTAAACCTTAGGGAAACATACCACGACCTCATTCAAGCATAACCAAACACGAGATCAAGTCCCAAACGCATCAAACATATACACATATGCATAAAAACGGTTTTATGCCCAAAAACTCGAAAAAGGGTTTTCAGATGTGTTCCAGCCCCAAAATCAGTTGAAAACGTGTAAAAGAGGGGTCTTAGAACTCACACAAACGATCCCATCGAGTAGAGCTTCGATTTGACCCGCTACACACCGATTTCCATGCTCGAATCCACCCGAACCAAGCTTTTCTCCTCTTTTTCTCCTTCTCTTCTCCTCTCCTCTCTTGGCTGAAAAATGAGAAGGATGGGGTGTCTTCCCCCTTTTATACTCCCATTCATCAAAGTTTCTCTCGTTGGCGAGTTTGGTCCCTCGACTTTGGACATTATTTCTTTTTCTTCTTTTGTCGGCTTCAAAGAAAATTTTCGGGCGTTACAAGTCCACCCCCCTTATATAGGTTTCGTCCCCGAAACCTGTTATTCCTTAAACCATCGCGGACAATACTGTCTCATCTCTTTTCCAGTCTCCCTCCTGGAGTTCAATCGGTTTACGTCGTTTATCCACACACGACTTCTTGTCTATCTCTGGCTACCTTCATCAGGGCTTTGATCCTTTCGAGCTTCTCAGTCGTAGCCTCAGTCACCTCAATATTTCCCATACGTCATTTGGTGCTCGGCCTTCACTCGTAGACAAGTAAGTCATTTACTCACTTACTCCATCATATCACGCTTCATACCTGACCGCCAATAATCTTTACTCGTGTCTCGATATATCTGACGGTTGAGATATTAGTATATCCACATACCTTACATCGGCCAAGTAGGTGATACGTCCACGCCTCATGGATTGCTAACCCATTCACCTTATGGTGTACGCCTATCCACCAAGTCTGTCCTAAACGGTCTAGCAGGAACAAATGCTTTCTCAATTCTATCCCGCAATCCTGTAGGGCATCTAGGTAACCTAGTGGATTCATCAATAGCAATCTCTACATCGAAGGGCTCATCGATGTTCCTTCTCCTAACATGCCACTTGCAACAGAAAGTTATAGGAACGAGACTACTACTAGCATCGCATTCAAATCATAGATGCACGAATTTTAAATTACCAGAAACGTACCTGATGTCAAGTCGAAGTCCACTCTAGCCTCCTCTCGGTCATGGCAAAAACTCTAGCCTTCACCCTCTGTTCCCTTTCCTCGCACCGGAGCTTCCTGCCTTCGACTCCTTATAATCCCTGCTCAGGTGTCCAGTCTCGCCACAGTCGTAGCACTTAGCTGTCAGCAGTCCCTCGCCCTGTGGCCTTCCTTCCCACACTGGAAACAGACGTTCAGTCCCCACTTGCATTCCCCCTCATGGCCTCTACCACACTTTTTGCATACTTCTCCTTTTCTTTCTATTCTGTTCCGATCATCGTCCCTCGACGTCGTACCTTCATACACAAATCCACCATCATTGTCTCGCCTTCCTTTCCCCTACTTAACATAGGCTCGCTCATCCCCTTCGTCTGTCATCGCCATCGCCCCCCGCTCGTCGTACAACCTTCCCGCCAGGTCAACCGTCAACCTAAACCTGCTTGGTCGGACAGTGATCATGTGCCTACGGATATCCGCCGGCAAGCCCTGAATGTACATCTTAATCTTTCACGAAAGAGGTGTCACCTGATCTGGCACCAGCCGTGCCATTTTGTTGAATTTGGTAGTGTATTGCTGATGTGTCATTGTTCCCCTTCCAGCATGAGGAACTCTCTTTCAACTTATCCTTCTCACGGTGAGGACAGAACTCCTCAATCACCAGCTGCTTCAACTTTGCCCACCTCATCCTCTCGATAACCCTGCTTCCCTCAACTTGAAAAATATTGTCCCACCAACACAGAGCTGAGTCCACAAAAGAATGGGTAGCAAATTTTACTTTCTGATCTTCTCGGCACTCGCTGATATTTAAAACAGCTTCCATTTCCCTCACCCATCGGTGAACAGCAGCAGTAGTGCCATTACCACCAAAAGTTGGGGGCTTGCATCGTTGAAACTCCCCATAGTTACAGCCTCGTGCCACCTCCGGCGCTGGCTCTTCCTCTTCTTCTTCCTCTTTGTCATCGGAGAAAACCGTTTCGGTCTCGGACCGTCTCCTTTCGCCCGAAGGTCTACCCCTTTCCTTTCTCTCCTCATCTCTAACAGTCTTTATCACTTCGGTCACTACAGACGGTAGGATCGTCTGCAAGACCTGATGCACTTCCTCCATGACCGCCTCTCTCATCGAGGCCCTCAGATTAGCATTCTCATCACTGTCCTCCGGATGAGGGGTCTCAGGTTCTTCATGAACCACCTCTTCGGCCCTAGGCCTTCCTCTTGTGACCCGTGGTTCAGCACCACGTCCACCACCACCTCCACCACGAGAAGCTTTCGAAGATCTACCACCGGCCACTCTCTAACACACTGAAAGATTCAAACACTAACACGGTCATTCAAGGAACAGCTCAGTTTATGTCAAGTATAGTAAGTCCCTAATTACAGTGACCAGTTATGATTAGCCACTTACTTTACTCTTCATACCCCAAGCATTACCTATCCTGACTACATCAGTATTTAAATCTACCAGCAACAAATAAACCATATAACATGCGCACATAATATCGGTTAACATTACGAAAATACCTGATGGCACGCAGCTACTCAGATTGGCATCCCATTCTCCTTCTGTCCCATTCTTAGTTTAAGTTAAGGTTTATTTTGAAAATTTACCCATTTCACTTAAAGTTTGGCTCTGATACCAACTTGTATGGCCATGTTCCCGGGACGCCTACAGTTGGTCATTCATCGCACTCAAAACATAATTTTTGTCATCTTACATAAAAACATCGCAGCAGAATCATTTAAAACAATATCTCATTTATATATAATAGCTTTTGCAAACAATAATTCATTATCAAATTACAAAATTCATGTTACATTTCATTACAAAAGCCTTATAATAAATATCGGATGCCATCCAAAATAAGCTGAGTAGCCGCCCCGTGCCATCCTCAGCAACATACCTGCCAACTGGAAACACATCAAAGTCAGCGTTGCTGAGTGAGTTCTAGCTTTATAATAAAACATACTTTTCTTTCGTAAAACCGTTCTTTACTTTCTTTATAAAAACATTCTTTACATACATGCGTTCACACATCATACGTACACATAGATAATATCATTATTATCTTCATCATTCGTTCATACCGTTCTAGTTCAGGCCAGACTTTACCCTCTTCGTGGCACTCAGCCACGATTACTGAGGTCGAATGACAAAGATCCCGTTTAGTACATTATTAAGATATTTCGCTAACGTTCATTTCATACGTTCGTTCTTTCCATCATTACCTTTCCTATTCATCAACTCACGCCACACTCCCGACTCATATCCGAAGACTGGTACTGTGCCGGGGTCTGTACACAAACCCCCGACGCATGTCCGAAGACTGACACAGCACCGGAGTACGCGATTCATCTCTCTTTCATCTCATCTCAATCTCACGCACTACTCCCGACTGATGTCCAAAGACTGATACTGTGTCGGGGCCTGTACACAAACCCCCAACTCAAGTCCGAAGACTGACACAGTACCGGAGTACGCGACAAGGACCTCTTCCGAGTATGTTGCGACACAGAGTCGCCCACCTCATACATATGCTTGCAATCCTTTCATTCGTTCATTCATTCAATAATGCATGCATTCATTCATTACGTTCCTCTTTTCATTAACTCCCACTTTACATTACATAATACCTTCATTCATTCATTAACGTTCAACGCAAAGCCATGGAAAGATAAACATAATAATAATAAGGAACATAAAACATACAACATCAATCACAAAGAGCAACATCGCACACCCATAACATACATCATGCACAATCACACGACATCAACATCACACAAATCATGTGCATCGCATCACACATAAATATAAGGCATCACACGACAACATGCATCACATCATCATCATCATCAGGTCATCATCATAAATCATTAACATCACACACGTGCCCGACATAACGTCTATGACCTCGAAAGTCAACTTACACAAGCCTTCGAGAACCTCCAGAGTCAAACCCATAACTTCACTTTCCCTTGAAGGTCATAAGATAAACCGTTGTTCTTTCAGGCGTATGCACCCTACTTGGGCGTATGGACACCCTCCAGTCGCATGGCCTTCCGGGCGACTAAACACTTAGGCGAATGGACATCAGGAGAATGGACCCTATGCGAATGGACCTATGGGCGAATGGACATCTATGCGTATGGACTCTTAGTCGCATAGCTTTCATGCGTATGGCCTTCAGTCGCATGACTTCAGGCGCATGGGCTTCAGTCCCATACCCTTCGTGCAAATGAACCTCAGTCGCATGGCAACTGTGCGCATGGACCTCAGTCTCATGGCCTCCCCAGGCGCATGGACTTCAGTCGCATAAGAAACCCTAACTTTTGGAAACTTGGAGGACTAAAGTGTAAATTTTGTTAAACCTTAATAAACCGAACCCTTGAATTAATAATCGTTTAGAAAACTCAAACTAACTTGTATAGATGATCTAACATGATAAATCATGTATTCTTTCCTAAGAAACCCTAACTTTCTATAAACGGAAACTTTTTATATAAAGCCTTAGCAAATCAAAAGCTAGTAAGACATTAACCTCATGACACACCTAGTGTATCTCCATAACCCTAGAATTAGTGGCTTAACACGTAAATCCTGATGGTAGGGTGCTAGACTTGAGACTCTTTCCCGGTACACGAAAAATCCTTTGCTTGAATTTTAAGGTGAGTTCTAGTGTTCCCTTTTTACTACTGTTTTTGGGATGAAACATGCTATACTTGAATTGAACCTTTTATGAGTTACTGTATGATGCTTGAATGTTGGGGTTAATGTTAGAACCTGCTTTTATTTGTATCACGATCATTAATACTTGTGTGAACCGTATGTTTTATATGGGTAGATCTACTTGGGGAATCCCCCACACATAGTGCCTTCCGTGATGAACGGGATGGGTACCACACTAAGATCTTGCGGGGTCGTTTATGGCATGTGATAAGCTTATATAAGATACTAGGTGAACCATCTGGCAGGTATGGTCCACTTATTGAGGCTCAGTACTTCCTTCGGGATTAACCAGTATAAGATAACTTTTGAAGAGGCTAGCCGGGACTGAGTGCAAGGTTAATTGTGATCCCCCGCAACAGTGAATCTATGATTCTTCTAAATCAAATATGGATTTTATTGAATCCTTTTGTTTTTAAACTTTAAGCGCTTGAATTCACCAACTTTTAGTTGACACAATTTCTTTTTGAGCATGTTTCAGGTAATCCATGAAAGGACTCTAGTAGTTGTCGAAGACCTAGACCTAGCACCGTGACCATGGCATTGGCTTATTTGATTTTAAAAACATTTTGAACAATTTATAATTATTGTTGATGAGTATATTTTGTCTTAATGTTGGATGTACAATTTATTTGGGGGCTAGACCTGTTACTAGCCCTAGTTTCTTTTAAACTTTAAATACCATGTGATGTTCTCTCCTTTTGTGCTCTTATGATGGTTTGTTTCCGCTGCCATATGTGTTGCTAGTTTGTGACGTCCCACCCTACCTGGGCCTAGGGTGTGACAATATTATTATATTTCATCATAATTCTTTATCGTGCGTTACTCATTATCATTCATTCATTCTGGTACTTGTCATACATTTCTTACATTTCATATGTACGTCATTAACTTCCAATGCCATGTACTATACCCTGAACATTATGCACGATGCTGGCTACTAGGCATAGGGCAAGTACATTCATCACTATCATTCACTTTCCATTCCGGACCAATGCCATGTGTTGTACCATGAACATTGTGCACGAAGTTGGTTACTAGGCCAGAGGTCTATCAAGAGACCTCGAACATTGTGCACGAAGCTGGCTCTAATACCTAAGGCAAGCGGCAATTTTCCCATACATATGGTCAATCACAAAGATTGGACCCTATTGTGCATCCTTCCGGGGTAGCTAACCCGCACACAGTTGAGCTAACACCCTTCATTGGGTGTGAACCTCCATACATTTGCTTGCAAGACTTTCTTACATTGATTAATTCATTCATTAATGCATGCATTCATTCATTCATTCTTTACGTTCCTCTTTTCATTAACCTTAACTTCCGATTTACATCACATAATACTTCACTTTCATTTTCATAATCATACCACGTAAAGCCATGGAAACAGACATAACGAGGAACATAAAGAAAACATAACATAAACATACATAATCATAAGCATGCATAACATCATCATAACTATCGCATCCCTATCATACATCATCATATAATCTCATTCATTACCTCCGGGAACCTCCCAAGTCAAAGCCTAAAACTTCCTTTCTTCCCAAAAATTCAGAAAATATTTCTAAGTCTTAGGCGCATGGGCACTATGCAGGCGCATGGCCTTTCAGGCGCATGAGGAACACTTAGGCGCATGGGCACTATTTGGGCGCATGACCAAACACTTGGTCATTCACAACATTAAATCCATTAATAGCATTAAATACATTAAACATTTTAAATTTACAAACTTAAGCAGCGGAATCATTTAAACAAAAACCATTCATTTCATTTCATTAAACCCTGTTGTTAAGCAATACACTATTGTTTGATCGATTACAAAAGAACTGTTTAATTGCATTACAAAACAACAGAAATAATAGTTATGAATGGGTGTCAGTCTTTCCCTGCCGAGTAGCTTTACCCTCATGCCATCCTCAGCAATAATTACCTACCAACTAAAAATGTATAAAAGTCAGCGTTGCTGAGTGAGTTCTAGTTTTATAAGTAATAAAATACTTTCTGTATGTTGTATATGAAAATACTCTTTTTTTTAAATACAACTCTTTACTATATATGCGAGCACGCATTAACTATATGAACAAATACTATTTGTTCTCTTTACTGTATGCCTTGTTTATTCTGTTTTCTTTATTCTTTATCTTTCACTGTCTGTATGGACCAATGAGCAATACCCCAACTATATGCGCGATGGAAAACGGGTGATGGGCCATCTATATCCCTCGAAAGGGTTAACTATATCCCTCGAAAGGGTGAACTGTATCCCTCGAAAGGGTGTTGTGTACTGTATACAAGGCCGACCCAATCACCCAGGGTACGCTACAAGGGTCCTACCAATCTCCAAGACTGACCCTGTGTGCATAAAAGGGTAGCTAACCCGCAGCACACTTGAGCTAACGACTACACGGTCGTGTACCTCCTATAAGCTTGCAAGACTTGTTAATATTTTATTAATGTTCCTCTTCTTTCTTTATTGCTCTTCATCTTTATTATTACAATATACTTTACGTTACGATAATAAAGATACCACGCAAAGTCATGTTCTATAGGTAATAATAATAATAGCAATAATAATAATAAGGAACAATCATAATCAATCATATCCATGCATGAAACTCATCATTAATAAGCCCTAGTCAACCCTCGGTCAAGACCCTAAAGGCACAGACTCCCAAACATTCTGCATTAAATTCTAAGGGTTTAAGCGCATGGCACTATTTGGGCGCATGGGCCCTGTTCAGGCGTATGGGTACTTAGGCGCATGGGACACTTCAGACGCATGGAAACTCAGGCGCATGAACACCTAGTCGCATGGACATTCGGACGCATGGGCACTATTGGGGCGTATGACCCATTCACTCGCATGGACACTTAGGCGTATAGATCTCTCAGGCGCATGGGCCACTTAGGCACATGGGCCACTTAGGCGCATGGGCTATACTTAAAAGCATTTCTAAGGTAATCTTAGGCGCATGGGCTACTGTTTAGGCGCATGGATTACACTCAACTCATTTTATGGTATTATCAGGCGTATGAATCTTCTGTATATCATGTTCCTGATATGTTTTCAAACCCAATCATCAAACCCATCTGTTCTAAACTTAACATGGCTATTCTATACATGAACAACCTATAGGCATTCCGGAATCAACATCCAACATGCATAATTCATACGGGTAAACATACATAAACTTGTAAAAACATTTTAATTCATTTTCAGCCCCAAAGAGAGTTTAAAAACAAGTAAAACGGGGGTCTAGAAACTCACCTGGTGAAACTTTGGGTGTATCTTCCTCCTAACCCGGATGCAAATGAGTTCAAACACCTAGAACACCACACACACACACACACAAGCACATACACAAACACATAAGCACATAAACATGTAACCAGGATAAAACCCGTCATAAACACGTAAAAACCACGAATCCTTACCTTGAATTCGATTTCTCTTCTTCTCTTCTTCTTCAAAAACCGAGAGTTTTCTGCTCTCTCTCTCTATAATCCGAAGTGAAAAAGTGATGTGAAGTAAGGGTGGGCGGCCATGCTCACCTTTACAACAACATTTTCAAACATTTGTCCTTTTGGACACTTCTGGTCCCTCTACTTGGACTTTATTGCTTTTCTTTCATTTATTCTTCATGTGTTATCCTTTCTTTTCTTTTTAGAAGTAACCGGGTGTTACAAGTAACCGGGTGCATGGGCAGTTAGGTGCATAGGAACTATTTAGGCGCATGGGTTTTGGGCATTTGGGGAAACACTTAGGCAATTCGACCGTTGGGCGCATGGGCAACTTTTCAGGAGCATGGGCAACCAACCTAGGCTAAACATCATTCAATCCTTAAATCAAATCCGAACATGTTCTAAGCTTAGTTCTTCCATTCTAAACATCATAAGCACCCACATAACATAATTATAACAACATATACACCCAAATCATACCCCACCCTCATACACATTCAAACATAAATACGTGTACAATACTCACTTAATAAAAACATACATACATGCATCTCCAGCCCCAAAATCTGTTAAAACATGTAAAAAGGGGGTTCTAGGACTCACCAGTTGCAATAATCAGGCAAGACTTCTTCAAACCCGTATGCACTATGAGTTTAAACACCTAAAACCCACAAAAACACAAAAAACACACAAACACATATAAGCACATACCAAAGCTAGAGTCAGCCATATACACTTAAAAAACACCGAAATCTTACCTTGAATTCGACTTCTTCTTGTTCTATCTTTAAACACCCGAGAGCTCTTCCTTTCTCTCTTTAAATCTAGATGAAAAAGGTGAAAAGTGGCATGGCATGGGAGGCCATGCTACTTTTGTACAAAATAATAATAAATTTTGTACCTTTTTGCACCTTAAACCCCTCAACTTGGGTTAAATTGCATTTCCTTCTTTTGCTTCACCTTTTATTCTTCATTTTACATCTTAATTAAATTCTGGGTGTTACAACTTCCTTTCTATCACCAACTCATAAGTCTTCTCATCATAGAACACATTAGAGATTGGTTTGTAAGTGTATGTTCCTGCCACCATCTTCTTTTTTAAAGACTCAGTTGGCTTTATATTCATCTCAAGAAACACCAACTCCTCAACCCTTCTTGTTTTTGTCTTCTTCTCAAGAGGATCCTGAAAGGATTTATCTTTTGTAATGCATATTGCTTTCGGAGATTTGAAGTTGTTGGTTCTTTTGAACATCTTCAGAATGTCTTCAAACTCATATCCTCTATACATGGCTTTATGGTTGATCAATTCCAAATTAGCCAGTTCCTTCAAGTCATGAATTTGCAGGGAGTTCACTAGATCAGAGTACTCTCTGAAGAATTGAACCATCCCTGAGATCCTTTTAACCATAAACATGTTCCAATCACTATCATACTTCCAGGCAATGGTTTTCACATTGATTTTGCCTTGAGGAGTAGACACACCCTGAATCATCTCTAAGTGGTGAACCCTTCTTGAAGTTTCAATTGAGAAGGCTCAATAAACCACTCAGGATTCTTGTGTAATACGGGTGCTAATTCATCATGATCCTTTAGAGTGAGCTGGACATATTGGGCTGACACCCTTGTTCTTGGCTTTTTGCTTATTATTTCTTCTTCTAGTTTCTTCAATCTCTCCTTTTTGTCATTTATCATCCGGAGAATTGCAGCCCTCAGTGAGTTTGGTTTCATGTTACCAAGCTTTCTGTTGGTGTAACATTGTTTGAAAAGATAATCCTTTATTTCCCTATTAGTCATGCCATAGGGATCAAGATATAGAGATGTTGGAGCTTCAGTTATGACTGTCTTGGTTGGCTTAAGTGAAGTAAGAGACTTGATTGTTTGTGCTTTCTCACAATCAGTCACATATGAAGGATCAAGAAGGTTGTTGAACTTTGCTTCTTCTTCCACCATTCCTTCATAAGTCATCCTAAAAACTTCATATGCATCATATCCATGATTGATCAGATACATGGCCTTGATCATCAGATCATCATTTTTAGCCTTTTCAACCATTTCTTGAACTGAAATTTTAGCATTTACTGGGCTTTCTTTTGTTGTTGGTTCATCAACCACATAACCTCCTTCTACCTCACCTTCCTCCAGGTCTACAAATTCAATCCCATTCTTCATTGGTTTCTCTCCCAGTTCATGTTCCTCAAGAAATTCAACAGCTATATTTCGAGGATCATCCTTTTGTTTCTTCTTAACTGGTTCATCTTCTTCAATGGGCCTTTTCCCTTTTGCATTTTCAGCCAGATACTTTCTTTTTCTAGAGTAAATGTGTAATAAGGGATCATCTGAAGATGACTCAGGTTTCTTAGCTTCTTTTTGATCTTGTTCAATAGTTTTCTGCACAGGGTTCAACAGATTTCTTTTCTTATTCTGCTGCTACTGATTCTTCCCTTTCTTGTAGTTCCTCATATAATTTTATTATTAATTCCGTTTTCTCATCAGTTAGAGTGATAGCTGGTACAATCTGCAAGCTTAACTCTTTTTCTAATGGCACTAGAGAGTGTGTAATCACAACTATAGATTCCGCAGGCTGTCTTTGATCTCTTACTAAGTCCAAGACGTCATCATCAATAAAGAATTACTCTGATGAGTAACTGTCAAGTTCTATAATCATATATCTAATCTCTGATTCTTCATTTTGAGTTTCTTCAGATGGTTTACTTGTGTACAACACAATAGCCATGCTGTGTTCTTCTTGTTTTGTTTAATTGGGTCCATTCTCTTCCACAAACTCAGTGCTTTTCATCTTCTTAGTAGGAGGAGAGTCATCGTCATTCTTATCACTCTCTCGTGAGGAACCATGATCTTCTTCTTCTTTGTCACTTTTATCTTTCTTTTTCATCTTTGACTCACCATATTTTTCTTCTTTCTCTTCTGCTATCTCTTGTTTAATCATAAGCAACATCTCTAACTCTGAGACTCTTTTGGTTAAGGTCTCAATTTGTTAATTAAGATCAGCTATGATATCAGTCTGTACTTCAAGCAAGTCCTCTTGATCTTCCATAGCAACAGTTTGAATGGTCACTGTGTCAACATGGCCCTTAATTTTTTCTTTTGCTTGTTGAAGTGCAACATTGAGTCAATTTTTTCTTTTGCTTGTTGAAGTGCAACATTGAGTCTTGCAATCTCATCATCTTTATCTTTCTTTTCCACTTCATACTTCTCTTTAAGTTCTTTTAATGCGTTCTCCTTTTCAACCAATTCTAGCAATCTATCCCTAATGATGCCAGATCTTCTATCAAGTAGTTTTTCCATTATAGCAACTTTCTGCAAGAGTTCAAAGAACATTTCATCCTTTTCATCTGGTCTATTCACCTCTGATCCTGCATAGCTTGCAGAACGACCAGCCTCAGATGGGGCTTGTCGCATAGGCATTCTCATAGATTGATCCTCCTTATCTGAAGATGATATGGAATCCTCTGAAGAACTTGTAGATTCATCAGACTCAACAGGTTCAGCAACTACTGGGGATGAATGAGCAGGAGAGATATGATGATGATGAACTAGAGATACATATGGGGAGTGAATAGGAGATGGGATAAATGGATATGCAATTTCAGCCTCTTGAACTGAAGTCCTAGTGTGAAGACCACCACCTATATCCACCTGTGGTGACACTGGCCTCTATCCTTCTATAGCTTCCTCAACATGCTCATCAACATGGTGTTGATCACAAGCAGCTGATGGTTCTTCCTCATGAACATGCTCATCGACAGGAGCTTTTTCTTCTTGATTAATCTGTTCTAACATCCATGGCAGCAAGGGAACAAATACTCCACTGTATAAATTCCTTGGATCCCTCTTCTTGATGTACTTGTAAGATTTGGCATTGTGATGAGGAATATCCATCACTAGTCCTACAAGCACTATCTTTGGAAATGCCTCATTGATAAGGCATTGAAGAAATCTTGGATATATAATTGAAGAAATCTTGGATACATAAGGAACATATGCCTTCTTCCCTCTTGAATGTTAGATACCAGATCTTTGAAAAGATATGCTGACATGTTGAATGGTCTGTTAGTGCACAAAGCACATATAGCAGATGATGTGGTGAAAGGAATGTCATTCCATCCAGTCTTCCTCTTGGATAAACAGTGTTGGAAGATGCGAATGAGAAATCTCCATTGTAAATCCAACAAACCTTTAACGATTTTTTTCCCCTCAAAACCTCTTTCATACCTAATCTCAGAAATTGAGGTAGTGATAACATCATTATCAAACTCTAATGGAGTGTCAACATCATCACCAAACTGTAAACATTGTCTCACAGTCTGTTCAGTGATGGCTAAAGTATGATCTTTAGAGATTATGCCTGATAGAGTCTACAGACCATTAATTTCAGCTACTTCAGCTGTGCTCTAAAAAGACCTTATGAACTTCTCATAGATGATTGGTCTGACTGTAATAGCATGAGAAAATCTAGTAGTAGATACAAATCTGATTATGTCTCTTAGACCTTCTGCCTCGAGTACATCAGGGTCAAGACAACCTCTGACTTAATGTAGCTTGCTCCATGTGAGATTATCCATTGTACCCTACATTAGATGCATATGCATTAGAATATGAATGATAATCATGAGAATACAGAGTTTAGATCAAGTTGATTGTTCTCAGTTTGACTTTTAGAGGTCAAAATTGAGAGTTCATAGGTTTTGTTCTATAGGAATTTGACCTAACTTGATTTTGTAATGAATTACCACTTTTATTTTGTTGTTCATGTTTGTTTGGGATGTTCTTTTCAGATTTTAACATCTTTTAACACTTAAACTCAAGCTTTGATGTCACAATTGCCGGTTCTTTTATCCCCTGTTCATGCGATGAAACTAGGGTTTTGAAAATCACTTGTTTGATGTTACTTCCATAACAATTAAGCTCACAACACTCGAAAATCACAATCAATCCTTAGTTTGAGTTTTTGATGATTCTTTGTTAACCTAGGGGTACTAAGTTCATCATGAGTCCGATGGTTTAGGTCAAGAATTCATTGATTTTCACCTTATTTCAATACTTATGTTGTTGTGAATCTAAATGAAGAATTAAATAATGGTGAATGAACTTAGGAATCATAGGTATGTGATGATGATGATGGTGGATGAAGAACAGTGGTGAACACTCGTTGCACTTTAAGTCTCTCAAATTTGAAAAGTATTAAATGACCTTTTGAAATCTATTTAAATAGTCAAAATGATTACTTTTACAAACTTTATAAGTTTAAAAACAAATGCGGTGAAAATAGTATAGCAAATGCTTGAAGGTGAAACTCAGCAGCATTGTTTACTGTAACAAATGCGGAAGTGTAAAAACCTTGTCCGCATTTGTGCACTGTAGCAAATGCAGTTGACAACACTTTAACAGTATTTATGTACAGTAGCAAATGCGCAGGAACAAAGCTTGTCAGCATTTGTACACTGTAGCAAATGCTTATGTTTTAACTTTGCAAAACATTGTGACAAATGCGGAATGGAAAACATGTGGGAATGTGTATACTATAGCAAATGTGATAGAACATTTTTTACATTTACAACATTAACTTCAACAAATACGAATGAACACTTAAGAAGTTCGCATTTATTGATCTTCAACCATCATGACAGAAGAGTGTAAGCACACTTTATTTAATTTTTGATACAAATACACAACAAAGTTTCAGCACTGATCATAAATATTAAAAGAAATGCGGTTGATCAAACTTGTCAGCATAAACAAATGCAGAAGAACAAAAAGTTCTCCGCATAAATAAATGCGAAAGAACAAATTTGTCCGCATAAGTTTATATACTTAAAACTGGTTGTACGCATTTGTGATGAGAGAAATGTGGTAGAACAAAGTTGTCCGCATTATTTTCATTTGTGATTTTCTTGAATCAAATCAGTTACCCACATTGGTTATATGCCTGGGTTACTTTCACCCGCATTAACCAATGCTCTTACCTGCATTAATTTTTGAACTTGTCAAATATTAATGTTTTTGCAATTGACTGATTTTGAGTTGATTTTCTAATTTCTTATGAAGATGAGTCTTTTGATTTTTGTGTAGGATTCGATGTGCCCAAGACACTTAGAATATTGATGTGGTTAGTACGTTATGATCCAAGTCGGGTTATACCCAATAACAAGCTTAGCAAACACCAAATAATATTTATTGATGATATGATCATGCAATAAAATATTAACACCAATTTAGAAAATGGGTTTTCTAAATAAGTTGCATATGACATGGAACAATTTATTAGGATATATTGTTCAATGATATTATTTGTAATGTTATTTAGATGACATTACAAATTAATAATGGCTATATATGTTATACAATTAATGGGTTAGTTGTATACATTTTCTAAGAGGGACAAATTATAAGACCATTTAACATGTGATTGTGTCTAACAAAAAAAAGGGGGGAAACCTCTTTCAAACCCCATTTTCGGCCGCCCCCCCCTTGTTGGTCATTGGACCAATTTTGTTGATTAGACACAACACATTAAAGGTCTTTGAATGCTTTCTTGGACCAGCCATCTTGACACATACATGCAACTAAACTCCAAGAAAAACTCTCTCTTCCATCTTCTCCAAACTCACGGTTTTGAAGGTGATATAGCAGCTTATTCTTGAAGTTTTGGTGACCAAAATCCTAGCAACTAAGGTGTTTGCTTGAAGGCTTGTGGGTATAGACGTTTGAGGACTTCTAGCTTGAAGTCTTGGCCATTAATCAGCCCTCATTCAGCACTTTGTTGGACGTTTTTGAAGCTTACAACAGCCCTCTCCTTGGTCGTTTCTTGCTGCTCAAAGAGGTAGAATCACAGCTCATTGTGGCTGTGATTTTATGTAGTTTTAGTATATTTTCATAGCTTGATCATTCACATATTATGATCCTTTTCTTTGGGTTTGTTTTTCATCTAAAATGGTCACTAAGGAACATTATTTTTCAGCTTATAAAATGGGTTTTATTAAGTTGTAACTCCGCTGCGTTTTTCAGAAAGTTTAAGTGGTTAAACATTGATTTTATGTTCTAGCAAACCCAACAATGGCATCAAGAGCCGGTTATGTGGATGACTTGCTTGATTTATCTTTTGAAATTGGTTTTAAAAGATGATATTAGACATGTTATAGGCTGATTTTGGGCTGTTATAGTTTATATGAATGATTCCCCAAACTTTCAAGGTCATATCACACATGCTAGTGATTAGACCTTGAAAGAAACATATTATGAATGTTGGTTGTTTGGACAATGATTAAAACCCAAAATTTCAGTTTATGTTGGCTGAAATTTGGGGTTTTAAATGGGGTCTTCATTATATGAATAGATGATATGATCATTGGTTGTTTAGTGCATAACCTAGCTTGTGGCCTTGTGTTGTTTGGATGATTCAAGTGGTTGTTTTATTCATTCAATTTGGTTGTAATATTTGTGTTTATTCATTTGGGTTGTAATTATTCATTCATTTGGTTATGTAATAATAGATTAGGTTCATTTTCTTTACTAGAAAAATGTATTAGGATACAATTTTGTAAAAGGAAGATGTACAAGATCAAGACCCAAAGATGGACACAAAGACACAAGAAACATGGAGCATTTGGATGCGGTTTCTAGTGGGAGGTTCTTGGAACTTTTATGATATGTTTGACCCTTAGAAAGACCATAGACAACACTTGTGATGGCAAACAAGTGTTGTCAACATAAGGGCTATGGTTATGCACATATGATTGTTAATGTTTTATGCTTGGTTGATTGTTTGTTGTCTTGATTGTTTGGTTGATATTTGGATATTCAAAGCAAACTAATTAACAAACTTAACAAGCTGAAAATTGATGGTTCTTAAAGATTAATAAAAGGTTATTAAAATTATTTAATGATTTTAAGGATTAAAATAGGTTTTAATCAAAGAACCATAAGGTACCTTGTATTTGAAAGCATGCAAATACAAGTACATAGAGTTTTCTAAACTTGTATTTTGAAACCTCTAAAACTTTTTTTTCCAAACAAGATCAACACCGTCCTTTTACACAACACTTGAGTCACTTGGGAACTCTTAATGGGATAAAGGTCACCTAACCATTTTGAGGGAACTTGTGACTTGAGGTGAGAATGCCTTATTTGTGGGATAAAGGTCACCTAACCACTTGTTTTGGCAAACTCACACGTGGGTGTAAGTAGGGTGTCTTGATTTGCAAATCATGTCAAATGGATCACCTACGATGTGGTTTCCAAATGGTGTTGATGGGATTAACATGCCGACTTTACATATGATGTTTTAAGTCGATCCCATATTTCTAGAAGTTGCAAATGGTTGCAATCGTCAAACGTTGACCACCTTATTAATTTAAAACGTGGGATAAAGGTCACCTAACACGATTTAAATGTAATGTTGGGTTCTAGATTTTAATATGAAAAGACCTTAAAAGGCATTAAATATTAAAATTAGCAATATCGAAAATACTAAAATTGATCTTTGTTAAATTTTGTAGATGGCCACCAATAATGAAAATCACGATAACTCGTCCGCGTCAAACCAATCACTACGAGCGATCCTCCAAAAGGAACGTCTAAATCATAACAACTTTATTGATTGGTATCGAAACTTGAGAATTGTTCTCAAGCAAGAGAGAAGATCATATGTTTTAGACGACCCTATCCCCGATCAACCTAACGAGGATGATGAGGAGGCCTTTAACGATTGGCTGAAATACACTGAGGACTCCGTCCAAGTGTCTTGTCTCATGCTAGCGAGCATGACTCCGGATCTCCAAAAGGAGTATGAACATCACGGAGCTTACGACATGATAACCCAGCTGAAGGAAACGTTCCAACAGCAAGCAAGGGTTGAGCGGTTCGAAACGGTTCGAGCGCTCCATGCATGTCGTATGGACGACAACCAATTTGTTTCATCTTATGTACTTAAGATGAAAAGTCATATTGACCGCCTCGAGAGGCTAAACTGCCCCGTCTCGAAGGAGTTGGCCACGGATTTGATCCTAAATGGCCTAACCAAGAAGTTCGAGACATTCGTGTTGAACTACAACATGAATGCATGGGACAAAAGCATTGGTGAACTTCACTCAATGCTCAAAACGGCCGAGGCGGCCATGGGTAAAAGGGTTTTACCCGTTCTCACCATCAATGAAGGTGGGAACAACAAAAGGCCTCATCCCGCACCCAAGGCAAAGGTTGCCAAGGGTAAGGGACATGTGTGGGGAAAGGGGAAAGGGGTGGTAAGGGTACCACCCAAACCACAAGAGAAGAAGCAAAAGGTTGCTACAAATGACCCATGCTTCAAGTGTGGGGAGATAGGACATTGGGCAAGGAATTGTCCTGTCCATCTCCAAGAGTTGAAAGCAAAGAGGGATGCCGGGCAGACCTCAGGTACAATATACATGATACATATTGATCTTAATGTTACATCTTCAAACACATGGGTATTGGATACCGGATGTGGAACTCATATTTGCAATTTGTTGCAGGGGTTCACAAGAAGTAGGGACTTCAAGAAAGGGGATGTTAGCCTCTTCATGGGCAATGGAACTAAAGTCTTAGTTGAAGCTCGTGGGGACTACATCCTAAGACTTCCAAGTGGCTTGGAAGTTATTTTGAAGAATGTTTTGTATGCTCCTAGTTTGACTAGGAACATTATTTCTGTATCTCAATTAAGACATTATGATTATGTATTATCCTTTATTGAAAATGATATTCATGTTTCTTTAAATGGTATGTTCTATTTTAAAGCTATACCAATTAATGGTATTTATGAATTGGTTCATGAAAATACTTTAAATAGTTTATTGTACCAAACAAACACCAAGAAACTCAAGTTGGACTTGAGTGATACCTATCTTTGGCATTGTCGTCTTGGTCATATAAACAAGAAACGTTTACAAACACTTCAAAAGAATGGTCTTTTAAAAACAAATGAATGTGATTCATTTGATGTTTGTGAATCTTGTTTACAAGGTAAGATGACTAAGGCACCCTTTAGTGGAACTACCGAAAAGGCAAAAGATTTATTAGGAATCATACATTCGGATGTATGTGGTCCTTTTAAGCCAATGACTAGGAATGGTGAAAGATACTTCATTACTTTTACCGACGATTATAGTCGCTATGGGTATGTGTACTTATTAAGGCACAAAGATGAAGCTTTTGAAATGTTCAAAATCTTCAAGAATGAAGTTGAAAATCAACTCAACAAGTCAATTAAAGTTCTCCGTACCGATAGAGGAGGTGAATACCTAAGTGATGTTTTTCAAGATCATCTTAGGAGTTGTGGGATTGTCTCACAACTCACTCCACCTGGAACACCAAAACATAATGGTGTGTCTGAGAGGAGGAATCGAACCTTATTGGATATGGTCCGATCTATGATGGCTAGAAGCACATTACCTCTATCATTTTGGGGTTTCGCTTTGCTCTCCGCGGCCCGTATTTTAAATATGGCCCCAACCAAAAAGGTGGAAAGGACACCTTTTGAGATATGGCATGGAAGAGTTCCATCCCTATCATACTTAAGGGTTTGGGGATGTGAGGCTTATGTTAAGACTCCCACCCCAAACAAATTGGAAGTCCGATCCACCAAGTGTATCTTTAATGGATATCCTAGAGATTCTATGGGATATTATTTCTATGATCCACTGGAACAAAAGGTGTTTGTTGCCAGAAAGGGTGAGTTCTTAGAAGCAAAGTTCCTTATGGAAGGAGCTAGCAGTAGAACAGTGGATCTTGAGGAAGATCAAGAACCACAACCCGATGCACGTTTGGTTGAAACTAGCACTCAACATGAGGATGTTGAAGATGATCAAATGGTTGATCAATACACACAAAACGTTCGCAGAAGTGGTAGAACTAGTAATCCACCTGAAAGATACGGATTTTTCATGGATGGATGCTATATGGTAGATTCAGATGAACCAACCACATACCATGATGCAGTGTCCAATTTGGATTGTGACAAATGGCTTGAGGCCATGAATGTTGAGATGCAATCCATGTATGACAATCAAGTTTGGGAACTTGTTGTACCACCTCTTAATTCCAAAGTAGTTGGAAGTAAGTGGGTTTTCAAGAAGAAAACCGATATGCATGGAAACTTGGATACTTATAAAGCTAGACTTGTAGCAAAGGGTTTCACTCAAACTCAAGGGGTTGATTATGATGAAACCTTCTCACCTGTAGCGATGCTAAAGTCTATAAGGATATTATTTGCCATAGCTGCTCATTATGATTATGAGATTTGGCAAATGGATGTCAAAACTGCTTTCCTAAATGGATATCTTGAGGAAGATGTCTATATGGTTCAGCCTGAAGGTTTTGTCGATCCAAAACATCCTAATAAAGTATGCAAGTTAAAGAAATCAATCTATGGATTGAAACAAGCATCGAGAAGCTGGAATCACCGTTTTGATGAGGAAGTAAAGAAATTTGGCTTCATCAAAAACGCTGATGAGGCTTGTGTGTATAAGAAGGCTAGTGGGAGCACAGTAACTTTCCTAGTATTGTATGTTGATGACATACTACTATTTGGAAATGACATTCCAACCTTGGAAGGTGTAAAAACCTGGCTTGGAAGTTGTTTTTCCATCAAGGATCTTGGTGAAGCCGCCTATATTCTAGGAATAAAGATCTATAGGGATAGATCAAGGCGGTTGATTGGTTTGAATCAAAGTGCATACATTGATAAAATCTTGAAAAGGTTCAAGATGGAGAACTCTAAGAAAGGTACCGTACCTATTCAAAGAGGAACGATATTGAGTACGACTCAATGTCCAAGCTCAAAGGAAGAGCAAGATAAAATGAAGGCAATCCCATACGCATCTGCTATAGGATCTATCATGTATGCAATGATATGCACTCGACCGGACGTGTCATGCGCCTTAAGCATGACAAGCCGTTACCAGCAGAATCCTGGAAACAGTCATTGGATGGCTGTTAAGAACATACTTAAGTACCTAAGGAGGACAAGAGATATGTTCCTGATCTATGGATCTGGTGACGAGGAACTCGTTGTAAAAGGTTACACGGATGCGAGTTTCCAAACCGATCGTGATGATTCTCGGTCACAATCGGGATACATTTTCATTCTAAATGGAGGAGCTGTCTCTTGGAAGAGCTCCAAGCAGGATGTGGTGGCTCTATCGACTACAGAATCAGAGTACGTTGCCGCCTCATTGGCAGCTCAAGAAGCTGCATGGTTGAAGAAATTCATTGCCGATCTAGGGGTAGTCCCTTCCATTCAGGACCCCCTAGAGATCTTTTGTGATAACGAGGGTGCGATTGCTCAAATCAAGGAACCCCGTGCTCATCAAAAGACTAGGCACATTGAGCGGAGATTCAACTACATACGAGATGAAGTTGAAAAGGGAAAGATATGTATTCGCAAAGTTCACACGGATCAAAACGTTGCTGATCCTCTCACGAAGCTCCTTGAAAAGGCAAAGCATGAATGTCATACTTGTGCCATGGGACTTCGATATTCTAGTGATTGGATTTGATCTGTACATTTTGTATTTGGATATGTGGAACTCTTTATTATTTGAATAAAATTATTTGGTTATAATGTTTCAATTAATGTTCCAATTTAGCATGTTTAATCCATGAGTAAATTGTTTACTCTAAAATGTCCGTAGTCGCTCATACTTGTGGGAACAAGTGTGAAAGTAAGATTATTATGAACTTGGATTGGTTGATATTCATAAGGATGAATATAGAGCAATGGGTTGCTACCAAGGTTCATAGATATTTGTGGGATACAAATATTGTACTAACCCGCATCTCAAATTTTACTACATGGAATCTTATTGATTGATCATAAGTAAATTTGAGTAAAGGCGAATATCATTTGGTATCCTCCGACCTGAGATACATATTGGGTTTTGATGTTCACCAAGTATTATACCTTGAGCATATTCTTCACTGTCCTGAAATAGTGGACAGTACATAAGGATATGTCCAGGTATAACACGAGGTGTTTGTGAGAAACATATGTAGTCAAGATGGAATTTGTTCCTCTTATTTGTTGAGAGTTAGATGTCTAAGGCCTGATTAAGTTAAATCAACAAGGAATGATCATTCTATGTCCTTGGATTTAACATGACATCTGAAACAAAAGGATAAATGATTAATTCACCTAAATCATTTCAAGTAGGGCACTTGAAAGGGATGATGTTATTGAATGGCTATAAGTCATGCGTATTAAGGGTAGTAAACCGTTGTTAGGCGGTATTTACTGCTTGCATCAATCTTCTATGAATCTTGGGCAAGTGGGAGATTGTAGGATTCGATGTGCCCAAGACACTTAGAATATTGATGTGGTTAGTACGTTATGATCCAAGTCGGGTTATACCCAATAACAAGCTTAGCAAACACCAAATAATATTTATTGATGATATGATCATGCAATAAAATATTAACACCAATTTAGAAAATGGGTTTTCTAAATAAGTTGCATATGACATGGAACAATTTATTAGGATATATTGTTCAATGATATTATTTGTAATGTTATTTAGATGACATTACAAATTAATAATGGCTATATATGTTATGTATACATTTTCTAAGAGGGACAAATTATAAGACCATTTAACATGTGATTGTGAAAAAAAAGGGGGGAAACCACTTTCAAACCCCATTGGCCGCCCCCCCCCCCCTTGTTGGTCATTGGACCAATTTTGTTGATTAGACACAACACATTAAAGGTATTTGAATGCTTTCTTGGACCAGCCATCTTGACACATACATGCAACTAAACTCCAAGAAAAACTCTCTCTTCCATCTTCTCCAAACTCACGGTTTTGAAGGTGATATAGCAGCTTATTCTTGAAGTTTTGGTGACCAAAATCCTAGCAACTAAGGTGTTTGCTTGAAGGCTTGTGGGTATAGACGTTTGAGGACTTCTAGCTTGAAGTCTTGGCCATTAATCAGCCCTCATTCAGCACTTTGTTGGACGTTTTTGAAGCTTACAACAGCCCTCTCCTTGGTCGTTTCTTGCTGCTCAAAGAGGTAGAATCACAGCTCATTGTGGCTGTGATTTTATGTAGTTTTAGTACATTTTCATAGCTTGATCATTCACATATTATGATCCTTTTCTTTGGGTTTGTTTTTCATCTAAAATGGTCACTAAGGAAAATTATTTTTCAGCTTATAAAATGGGTTTTATTAAGTTGTAACTCCGCTGCGTTTTTCAGAAAGTTTAAGTGGTTAAACATTGATTTTATGTTCTAGCAAACCCAACATTTTGTTGTTATGAAGATGTGTCTGATGATTTGATATTTATGAAGATTTTGATTGTTGCATTGAACACCAATTTGAATTAAACACCAGATGTGATACAATTTTCCCAGATTTGACTGATCTTGGACTTTTGTGCTTCCAGAGATCTTCATACACTGAGATACTCTGGTATAACTTTTGCATCAACACAGTCAATTTTTAGATTTTGTAAGTTTAAGCAAAATGATACAACTGTACATAATGATCATATCTAAATTTTAATTACTCCCCCTATAGTTTATATCCATAAAGGATAAAAACTTTAATGATTTTAAAATTTTGACTTGAAAAATATTTCTGTGCTTTTTGATTTCTTAAACGTACATGAAGAGGAGATATACCTTTCTTGGGATCATGTCAATCTTACCTTTCACAAGTGCAAGTAGTTGTTACTAAAACATACATAATCATGAAAATATTGATTTTAGGTATGTTTGTCCTCTTAAACTCATACTTGGTTAATATTTTGATGCTAGTGATCTTTATCATGTTTTGATTGATTAAGTATCAAACATGTACATTACTCTCAAAAGCATGGCAAGATCAACTATCTTCATGATATGCATGGTGTAACTTTATTACAACTTACATGACGAGGTTATTTAACTTATGAACACTCATTTGATTGATCCACATTAGGATTCTTTTATTTTGATCATTTTTGTTATTTAATCCACATTGGAATTCTTTTTCACTTCACTTTAAAAAGAGATCCTTGGTTGGATTCTTTTTGTTCATTAACAAGGAAAGTATTTCTTTTATTGATGTATCCAAGGTGGACTTGTTCCGTATTGGGAATCCTTTTTGGATCATATCATCAGCACTATGTGCTTGTTTTTTCAGATCTTTGGTCAGCAAACAGAGAAGAAACAGATGTGTTGAATGAGTTTCATAAGATATCAGTACCTGTTGTGCTTATGTTACAACATACACACACTTATATAAGCCAAATCTTACTGATACTCTAAGATGAATGCTTCACAGTTGAATAGAAGGTTTAATTTGTATAACATTTATCTTCTTTTCCAAGTTGAGCCTACCCACATATCAGATAAGTCAAGCCAATCTTTCATATTTTCAAATAAGCACAGTGAATGATATAACGACTGTAATTTTATCATTTCCCTTAAGTATAAATCAAATACTGTATAAAATGACTTTTTTGTGATTTTTATAATCTTTTGAATTATTTTTGGACTTTTGATATTTACTCAAGGTTAATCATGCTGATTGATTGAACTAGGCATTCAAAATGACTAGGTTCAAATACCTTGGTAAATAGATCAGCCAATTGATTGTCAGTGTGAACCTAAATGAATTTGATTAACCCTTTTTCAACATAATCTCTCAAAAAATGATATCTAATTTCAATATGTTTTATTTTTGAGTGCTGAATAGGATTATTTGTGATAAACATTGCAATTGTGTTATCAATATGAATTGGAGTGTGCAAGAAGTTAAAACCATAGTCAAGCATCTGGTTTTTAATCAAGAGAACTTGAGAGCAACAAGCTGATGCTGCTATATACTCAGCTTCTGCTGTTGAAATAGACACGTTTGTCTGCTTCTTGCACTGCCAGGAGACCAGTCTAGGACCAAGAAATTTCCTATTGAAGTTGCATCCCCTGTAGTTACTGTCAGTGTAGGCATAGCGATTGAAATCTCCTTCCTTTGGATACCATAATCTGAGAGTAGGTTTACCCTTAAGATATCTGAATATCCTCTTGATAGCATTCACATGAGATTCTTTGGGATCTGCTTGATATCTGGCACTTACACAACCACCAAACAAAATGTCAAGCCTACTAGCTGTTAGATACATAAGTGAACCTATCATAGATAGTTTATGAGTCTGATCCACTGATTTGCCTTCTGGATCATGACCAATCTTTAGGTTAGTATCAACAGGAGTTCTTATGGACTGACAATCTGCAAAATGGAACTTCTTAAGCATTGTTTCCATATATATTTGATTGCTTGATGAAGATTCCCTTTGCTGTTTGTTGGACTTGCACTCCTAAGAAGAATGTGAGTTCTCCCATAGCACTCATTTGATATTTTGAATGCATAAGTTCTTCAATGTCTTTACAGAGTTATTTGTTAGTAGAGCCAAAGATGAAATCATCCACATAAATCTGGACCAACAACATATCTTTTCCTTTTCTTTTTCTGAAGAGAGTCTTATTAATCTTTCATATTTCATACACGTGTTCAAGAAGAAAAGATGATAGAGTCTCATACCACTTTCGTGGGGCTTGATGAAGACCATACAAGGCTTTGTCATTCTTGTACACCCTGTGCGGCAAATCAGGATCTTCAAAGCCTGATGATTGACTCACGTAGACTTCTTCAGCAATCTTTCCATACAGAAAGGCACACCTTACATCCGTTTGATAAACAGTGAATTTCATGGATACTGAGTATGCAAGGAAAAGTCTTATGGCTTCTAATTAGGCAGCAGGAGCAAACACTTTGTCATAGTCAATTCCTTCTTCTTGTGTATACCCCTGAGCCACCAATCTTGCTTTATTTCTGATGAAAATTCCCCGTTCATGAGTTTTGTTACTATATAGCCATCTGGTACTGATAGGGTATTATTGTTTGGGAAGGTCTACCTGTTGCCATACTTCCTGTTTCTTGAATTGTAGCAACTCTTCTTGCATTGCCTCAATCCATCTATTGTCTTGAAGAGCCTCTTTGATATTCTTGGGTACTGTTTGACACAGAAAGCAAGAGAACAAACAAATATTTGTAATGCTTGACTTGCTTCTTGTCACCCATTCATAAACTTCACTAATGATGCTTTCCACTGGATGATTCTTATGTATTCTGGTGGTTGGAATTGAGTCACCAGCAATGGATACATCAAGATTGGAGACATTCAGATCATTTTAGTGACAGGCATCTTCATATTGTGATATAGGAAAGTTGTGAAAGTAATCAAATTCTTTTCCAGTTCCGGCTTCAGCATCAACAACACTTTGAAGGCTTTCATCATTTGATGTTCTCTCAGTTTCAACTGGCAGTGTAGCTGGTTCATGATTTCTTAATTCAGTCGAAGGTTTTCCTGAAGGAGATGGAAGTGTACTTGGACCAGCCTCAGTTGAAATACTCTCATTTTCGGATGCTTGTCTGACAGGATCAACTTCCAATGGGACATCTTCATTCAGTTGCTCAGCAGAAGTAGGATGGATCATTGGAAAATCATCTGTTCTTTCTATTGATACAGAAGATTCAGCTGATTGTAGGTTACCTACAGCAGACAAGTGAAATTTATCAAATGACCTTGTAAATGAGTCAATATCAAACAACCAGTCAGGACCATTTATTGATTTGGGAAATGAACGCTCATTGAATTAAACGTTTGTTGATTCATCAATAATGTTTAATCGAGGATTAAACACTCTAAAAGCCTTTGAGACAGAGGAATATCCAACAAAGAATCCCTCGTCAGTCTTAGGAGCAAATTTTCCCAAATGTTCTCGGGTGTTTAATGTTGATACAGGACTACCGAATGACTTAAAAAATCCAATAAATGGTTTTCTGTGAAAATAAGTTCATAAAGAGTCTTGTTGTTTTCTTTGACGAACAAGGTTCTATTTGGTACAAAGCACAATGTGTTTACTGCTTCTGCCCAAAAGTTAACTAGCAGCTTAGCATTGGCTAGCATAGTTCATGTTGTTTCAATTAGTGTTCTATTTCTGTTGGTCCAAACAATCGAATCACAGTACAATTTATTGATTGAATCGTTAAATATTAATAACAAACACACACTAGAAGCAATTGATGATAAATAATAAACCAAAAGTATTCAAGATAAGACAATCAAATCCAATACACACAATAGAATAAAAGTTCAATGATATTTCATAGTAATTCCAGCTTACAAAAGACACTTGCAAGAATGATCAGACGAATTAGGGTATTGCAAGGATGTCTACAATGAAAAAAATAAAATCTATATATAGAGTTGATAGTTTCACTGACAGTTTCGCTTTTAGCGAAACTATCATGCCAAACCTCAGTTTCGCCCAGCTGAGAAACACGGTTTCACCAGGTGAAACTAGCAGCTGACTATGAGAGAAACTATAGTTTTGCTCATAGTATCGCTGGGCAGGAAAAACTCTCATAACTAAAATACTTATAAAAGTAATCTAACATTTAACCTATTACAATTAATCATAAACAAGACTAATCTAAGGTGAGTCCAACCTATTCTAGATCCTCAATACTCCCCCTAGGTTGGATCTCACCATCTTGATAATTCTTCATTTTTCGCTTCAGCTCTAGTATGTTCTTTAGCCTTTGATTTGCTTTCAGCTTCGGCTACTGCTGCAATATCTTCTTTTCCATGTGCACTTGCTTTTTCAAACTGTCTGGCCAAATCATGCACGTCCATTCTCACCTCATCTTCCTCCCGAATCTTTTGGGCCAACTCTCTCACTTCTGCCCGAACCCCTCGCACCTTGTTGGCAAATGTCATAAACAGACTTGCCTCTTTTCGCGTCTCCGCTCCTGCCCCAAATTTTATGTGATTTTCATATAGCACTAGCAAATGATCATCACAACAAGCAAATAACTCGATTGGATCAAAGAGTCTATATTCAGTTCCATCCTTTAACCTAATCACTGCCCCTAGTGTTGTTAGTGTAGAACCACTTCTCGAAACTTTGAAGCTTTTGGGGGAGGGGATCAGGTAACCTCACCCGACTCACAGTCTTTGGCGGCTTCACCCTAAGTACAGTCCGACTTTTTCCGTTCTCCCAATCTTTATCCTTCTTTGATCTCTTCCGTTCAGCCTTCATGTATCCAAATGCTTCAAAATTGTCTTTGAGCCCTTGTTTGATCTCTTCTTCTAACATTTTGGCTCGCTCACTTAGATTGGAATCTATCATAGGAATCACTGCCAACCTCCTAAGATCCCACTATGGAAAGGTCTTAAACGCCTTCCTTTTATGCAAGTATGTGATACCTCCCCCTCTCCTCTTTATCATAAACATTTTCAGTCCAGTATTATACTTCCAGCTGATTATCTTCTTGTCAGCTTCTTTCTTGCTTTGCCCTGGCATATTCTGGAATAAAAAGGTTATCTCCTCAGACTCCTTCTCCCTAACAAACCATTCTTCCTTTACCAGCTCAAAAACGTCACCCTCAACAGAGCCCTACTTGGCCACATAAGTCAATGGTTGTTTATCAACCTCATAATACTCAGGTTCTGAGTCATAATGTACCAGCTGTTCATCATCTTCCTCCTCATCAATCAAACTCTTTTCAACAGTCTTTTGAGCACCCTCTATAGTTGTATCTCTCACAATTTCCTCTCCTACCAAATCTTTATCTATATCCAAGCCCAAGTCAATGAATTGTGCTTCAACCACCTTCTTTACATTCCCTTCATTCTCATTCGTTCCAGTCACATTCTCAATTTCCTCATCATTCCTCATACCAGATCCTCCCACTGTCTCATCAGCTGCACCACTTGTGCCCTCTCCTACCTTAGTAGAGGTACCCATATTTAGGAATTGGTACCTTGAAATAACAATCAGATCCTTTAACTCAGATTGAGTTAGCTGATTAGGCAGGCCGGCTGCAGCCTTCAGCTCATTAACTTCAGTCAACAATTTCATAATCAGATTTTGCTGATCCACCAGCATTTTATAAATCCCCTCTAACATCTTATCCTCCCTTTTCTCCTTCAATTCTTGATTTGTTAGTTTTGTCTTCATCATGCTCAACTCAATGGCCAGTGACGAGTTGAGGTTCCTGATAATATCCTCATCCAAGCTACCCCTCTCTTCTCTCCTCTGGGGCTCAGTAAATGACTTATGCTTTTGTTTTGTTCTCCTCTTAGTTTCCCCCATATCAGCCCTTTTCTTAGATCGTTTTTCTTTCTCAGCCCTCAACACCTGCTCAGGCTCATGAATGTCCTCCTCAAAGTCATAATCTTTTCTTTAGCGTTTCTCTTCCTCTTCTTTACAGACTCAGCTTGTTTCTCTCTCGTCTCCTCAGCATGCTTATCTTTAGCCTCTATCACCCTCCTAATATAGTTCCATCTTTCGGCTGGATACATGTTTTCCCAAAGATGTGTGATCTTTCCACTAAAATCGTCCTATAGCAGAGCAGTCAGTGAATATCCTTGTGTTCATCTGAACCAGCCTTTTTATCTCTCCGTGTCTAGGCACTTTCGGTATCAAGTCATCTATCAGCATGTAAAGCTTGGATACAACAACCACTTGTCCTTCTTTAGGGCCATAACATTCTCGGCCATGCAGTCAAAAATAAGTTTGGCTATGTTAGCCTTCTGTCCTCTACAAAAGATGATCATGGCTTTGGTCCAGTCCAGGTTTAGCCTATCTAATCCACCCTTTCGGTGATGTAAGCACATAATGAAAACATGAGAAATGTATCTCCACTCCTTGGACAAGAAAGACTTCTTGATTCCTATCCTTGTCCCAAAAGGAGGGCCCTCATATCCTATGCTCCTAAAGGCAGCAAACATCTCCTGATCAGTCATCTCCACCTCATCCCCACAATCTTCCTATAGTCTCAGCACGCGAGCAATGATCTCCACAGTAATCGAGGTGTCATTCTCTAGCACTCTAGCAACAATCCTTTGAGGATTGTCTCTCGTGTCGTACTCGGCGGTTCTCTAAAAGTCTCGGATATGAAGATCATAAATAGTAGGAGAGTGAGAGACTGCATAAGCAATATGTGAATATTGGAGCTAACGTATGCGGTCAAGGAATCCTACGCCTTTTGGGCTCGTAACATCCAGAATAGCCGTGATGTTGTTCTATTCGTCAAATTTAAGATTAGCCATTTATCTGAAAATAAGAAGATGAAACAAGTTAGAAAGATATACCAAAATAAATAAAAATGAATCACAATTAAAAAGAATAAAATTAATGGAAAAAAATTTAATTTCGCTGGTCAAAAGTATAGTTTCGTTGGCCGAAACAGTAGTTTCGGCAAGCAAAAGTGCAGTTTCCGCATAAGATCAGCTAAAGTTTCGGCCGGTCAAAGAAGTAGATTCAGCAAGCCAAAACTATAATTTCGGCCAAGCAAACTGAGTTTTGTCAAGCAAAACTGTCAAGTTCGCTCGGACAAGATAACATCATAGTTTCACTAAAAACCATTGAACTCTCGTTCAGTTTCGCAGGAGCATCATAGTTTCATAGTGGTCCAATAGAAGACCAAGAAGGGGGCGGCCAAAATAAAAGGTTTTGAATGAGTTTTCCCCCCTTTTATTTTAGACACATTACAATGTTACATGGTCTTATAACTTGGTATCTCTTAGTAAATGTATACAACTAACCAATTAATTGTATAACATATGTAGCCATTTTAATTTGTAATGTCATCTAACTAATGCAAATAACATTACAAATAATATAATTGAACAAAATATCCTAATAAATTGTTCCATGTCATATGCAACTTGTTTAGAAAACCTATTTTCTAAATTGGTGTTAATATTTTATTGCATGATCACATCATCAATTAAATATTATTTGGTGTTTGCTAAGCTTGTTATTGGGTATAACCCGACTTGGATCATGACGTACTAACCACATCAATATTCTAAGTGTCTTGGGCACACAGAATCCTACAATCTCCCACTTGCCCAAGATTCATAGAAGATTGATGCAAGCAGTAAATACCGCCTAACAACGGTTTACTACCCTTAATACGCATGACTTATAGCCATTCAATAACATCATCCCTTTCAAGTGCCCTACTTGAAATGATTTAGGTGAATCAATCATCTATCCTTTTGTTACAGATGTCATGTTAAATCCGAGGACACAGAATGATCATTCCTTGTTGATTTAACTTAATCAGGCCTTAGACATCTAACTCTCAACGAATAAGAGGAACAAATTCCATCTTGACTACATACGTTTCTCACAAACACCTCGTGTTATACCTGAACATATCCTTATGTACTGTCCACTATTTCAGGACAGTGAAGAATAGGCTCAAGGTGTAATACTTGGTGAATATCAAAACCCAATATGTGTCTCAGGTCTGAGGATACCAAATGATATTCGCCTTTACTCAAATTTACTTATGATCAATCAATAAGATTCCATGTAGTAAAATTTGAGATGCGGGTTAGTCCAATATTTGTATCCCACAAATATCTATGAACCTTGGCAGCAACCCATTGCTCTATATTCATCCTTATGAATATCAACCAATCCAAGTTCATAATAATCTTACTTTCACACTTGTTCCCACAAGTATGAGCGACTACGGACATTTTAGAGTAAACAATTTACTCATGGATTAAACATGCTAAATTGGAACATTAATTGAAACATTATAACCAAATAATTTTATTCAAATAATAAAGAGTTCCACATATCCAAATACAAAGTTTACAGATCAAATCCAATCACTAGAATATCGAAGTCCCATGGCACAAGTATGACATTCATGCTTTGCCTTTTCAAGGAGCTTCGTGAGAGGATCCGCAATGTTTTGATCAGTGTGAACTTTGCGAATACATATCTTTCCCTTTTCAACTTCATCTCGTATGTAGTTGAATCTCCGCTCAATGTGCCTAGTCTTTTGATGAGCACGGGGTTCCTTGATTTGTGCAATCGCACCCTCGTTATCACAAAAGATCTCTAGGGGGTCCTGAATGGAAGGGACTACCCCTAGATCGGCAATGAATTTCTTCAACCATGCAGCTTGTTGAGCTGCCAATGAGGCGGCAACGTATTCTGATTCTGTAGTCGATAGAGCCACCACATCCTGCTTGGAGCTCTTCCAAGAGACAGCTCCTCCATTTAGAATGAAAATGTATCCCGATTGTGACCGAGAATCATCACGATCGGTTTGGAAACTCGCATCCGTGTAACCTTTTACAACGAGTTCCTCGTCACCAGATCCATAAATTAGGAACATATCCCTTGTCCTCCTTAGGTACTTAAGTATGTTCTTAACAGCCATCCAATGACTGTTTCCAGGATTTTGCTGGTAACGGCTTGTCATGCTCAAAGCGCATGACACGTCCGGTCGAGTGCATATCATTGCATACATGATGGATCCAATAGCAGATGCATATGGGATTGCCTTCATTTTATCTTGCTCATCCTTTGAGCTTGGACATTGAGTCGTACTCAATATCGTTCCTCTTTGAATAGGTACGGTACCTTTCTTAGAGTTCTCCATCTTGAACCTTTTCAAGATCTTATCAATGTATGCACTTTGATTCAAACCAATCAACCGCCTTGATCTATCCCTATAGATCTTTATTCCTAGAATATAGGCGGCTTCACCAAGATCCTTGATGGAAAAACAACTTCCAAGCCAGGTTTTTACACCTTCCAAGGTTGGAATGTCATTTCCAAATAGTAGTATGTCATCAACATACAATACTAGGAAAGTTACTGTGCTCCCACTAGCCTTCTTATACACACAAGCCTCATCAGCGTTTTTGATGAAGCCATATTTCTTTACTTCCTCATCAAAACGGTGATTCCAGCTTCTCGATGCTTGTTTCAATCCATAGATTGATTTCTTTAACTTGCATACTTTATTAGGATGTTTTGGATCGACAAAACCTTCAGGCTGAACCATATAGACATCTTCCTCAAGATATCCATTTAGGAAAGCAGTTTTGACATCCATTTGCCAAATCTCATAATCATAATGAGCAGCTATGGCAAACAATATCCTTATAGACTTTAGCATCGCTACAGGTGAGAAGGTTTCATCATAATCAACCCCTTGAGTTTGAGTGAAACCCTTTGCTACAAGTCTAGCTTTATAAGTATCCAAGTTTCCATGCATATCGGTTTTCTTCTTGAAAACCCACTTACTTCCAACTACTTTGGAATTAAGAGGTGGTACAACAAGTTCCCAAACTTGATTGTCATACATGGATTGCATATCAACGTTCATGGCCTCAAGCCATTTGTCACAATCCAAATTGGACACTGCATCATGGTATGTGGTTGGTTCATCTGAATCTACCATATAGCATCCATCCATGAAAAATCCGTATCTTTCAGGTGGATTACTAGTTCTACCACTTCTGCGAACGTTTTGTGTGTATTGATCAACCATTTGATCATCTTCAACATCCTCATGTTGAGTGCTAGTTTCAACCAAACGTGCATCGGGTTGTGGTTCTTGATCTTCCTCAAGATCCACTGTTCTACTGCTAGCTCCTTCCATAAGGAACTTTGCTTCTAAGAACTCACCCTTTCTGGCAACAAACACCTTTTGTTCCAGTGGATCATAGAAATAATATCCCATAGAATCTCTAGGATATCCAATAAAGATACACTTGGTGGATCGGACTTCCAATTTGTTTGGGGTGGGAGTCTTAACATAAGCCTCACATCCCCAAACCCTTAAGTATGATAGGGATGGAACTCTTCCATGCCATATCTCAAAAGGTGTCCTTTCCACCTTTTTGGTTGGGGCCATATTTAGAATACGGGCCGCGGAGAGCAAAGCGAAACCCCAAAATGATAGAGGTAATGAGCTTCTAGCCATCATAGATCGAACCATATCCAATAAGGTTCGATTCCTCCTTTCAGATACACCATTATGTTGTGGTGTTCCAGGTGGAGTGAGTTGTGAGACAATCCCACAACTCCTAAGATGATCTTGAAAAACATCACTTAGGTATTCACCTCCTCTATCGGTACGGAGAACTTTAATTGACTTGTTGAGTTGATTTTCAACTTCATTCTTGAAGATTTTGAACATTTCAAAAGCTTCATCTTTGTGCCTTAATAAGTACACATACCCATAGCGACTATAATCGTCGGTAAAGGTAATGAAGTATCTTTCACCATTCCTAGTCATTGGCTTAAAAGGACCACATACATCCGAATGTATGATTCCTAATAAATCTTTTGCCCTTTCGGTAGTTCCACTAAAGGGTGCCTTAGTCATCTTACCTTGTAAACAAGATTCACAAACACCAAATGAATCACATTCATTTGTTTTTAAAAGACCATTCTTTTGAAGTGTTTGTAAACGTTTCTTGTTTATATGACCAAGACGACAATGCCAAAGATAGGTATCACTCAAGTCCAACTTGAGTTTCTTGGTGTTAGTTTGGTACAATGAACTATTTAAAGTATTTTCATGAACCAATTCATAAATACCATTAATTGGAATAGCTTTAAAATAGAACATACCATTTAAAGAAACATGAATATCATTTTCAATAAAGGATAATACATAATCATAATGTCTTAATTGAGATACAGAAATAATGTTCCTAGTCAAACTAGGAGCATACAAAACATTCTTCAAAATAACTTCCAAGCCACTTGGAAGTCTTAGGATGTAGTCCCCACGAGCTTCAACTAAGACTTTAGTTCCATTGCCCATGAAGAGGCTAACATCCCCTTTCTTGAAGTCCCTACTTCTTGTGAACCCCTGCAACAAATTGCAAATATGAGTTCCACATCCGGTATCCAATACCCATGTGTTTGAAGATGTAACATTAAGATCAATATGTATCATGTATATTGTACATGAGGTCTGCCCGGCATCCCTCTTTGCTTTCAACTCTTGGAGATGGACAGGACAATTCCTTGCCCAATGTCCTATCTCCCCACACTTGAAGCATGGGTCATTTGTAGCAACCTTTTGCTTCTTCTCTTGTGGTTTGGGTGGTACCCTTACCACCCCTTTCCCCTTTCCCCACACTTGTCCCTTACCCTTGGCAACCTTTGCCTTGGGTGCGGGATGAGGCCTTTTGTTGTTCCCACCTTCATTGATGGTGAGAACGGGTAAAACCCTTTTACCCATGGCCGCCTCGGCCGTTTTGAGCATTGAGTGAAGTTCACCAATGCTTTTGTCCCATGCATTCATGTTGTAGTTCAACACGAATGTCTCGAACTTCTTGGTTAGGCCATTTAGGATCAAATCCGTGGCCAACTCCTTAGAGACGGGGCAGTTTAGCCTCTCGAGGCGGTCAATATGACTTTTCATCTTAAGTACATAAGATGAAACAGATTGGTTGTCGTCCATACGACATGCATGGAGCGCTCGAACCGTTTCGAACCGCTCAACCCTTGCTTGCTGTTGGAACGTTTCCTTCAGCTGGGTTATCATGTCGTAAGCTCCGTGATGTTCATACTCCTTTTGGAGATCCGGAGTCATGCTCGCTAGCATGAGACAAGACACTTGGACGGAGTCCTCAGTGTATTTCAGCCAATCGTTAAAGGCCTCCTCATCATCCTCGTTAGGTTGATCGGGGATAGGGTCGTCTAAAACATATGATCTTCTCTCTTGCTTGAGAACAATTCTCAAGTTTCGATACCAATCAATAAAGTTGTTATGATTTAGACGTTCCTTTTGGAGGATCGCTCGTAGTGATTGGTTTGACGCGGACGAGTTATCGTGATTTTCATTATTGGTGGCCATCTACAAAATTTAACAAAGATCAATTTTAGTATTTTCGATATTGCTAATTTTAATATTTAATGCCTTTTAAGGTCTTTTCATATTAAAATCTAGAACCCAACATTACATTTAAATCGTGGTTAGGTGACCTTTATCCCACGTTTTAAATTAATAAGGTGGTCAACGTTTGACGATTGCAACCATTTGCAACTTCTAGAAATATGGGATCGACTTAAAACATCATATGTAAAGTCGGCATGTTAATCCCATCAACACCATTTGGAAACCACATCGTAGGTGATCCATTTGACATGATTTGCAAATCAAGACACCCTACTTACACCCACATGTGAGTTTGCCAAAACAAGTGGTTAGGTGACCTTTATCCCACAAATAAGGCATTCTCACCTCAAGTCACAAGTTCCCTCAAAATGGTTAGGTGACCTTTATCCCACTAAGAGTTCCCAAGTGACTCAAGTGTTGTGTAAAGGACGGTGTTGATCTTGTTTGTAAAAAAAAGTTTAGAGGTTTCAAAATTCTAGTTTAGAAAACTCTATGTACTTGTATTTGCATGCTTTCAAATACAAGGTACCTTATGGTTCTTTGATTAAAACCTATTTTAATCCTTAAAATCATTAAATAATTTTAATAACCTTTTATTAACCTTTAAGAACCATCAATTTTCAGCTTGTTAAGTTTGTTAATTAGTTTGCTTTGAATATCCAAATATCAACCAAACAATCAAGACAACAAACAATCAACCAAGCATAAACATTAACAATCATATGTGCATAACCATAGCCCTTATGTTGACAACACTTGTTTGCCATCACAAGTGTTGTCTATGGTCTTTCTAAGGGTCAAACATATTATAAAAGTTCCAAGAACCTCCCACTAGAAACCGCATCCAAATGCTCCATGTTTCTTGTGTCTTTGTGTCCATCTTTGGGTCTTGATCTTGTACATCTTCCTTTTACAAAATTGTATCCTAATACATTTTTCTAGTAAAGGAAATGAACCTAATCTATTATTACATAACCAAATGAATGAATAATTACAACCCAAATGAATAAACACAAATATTACAACCAAATTGAATGAATAAAACAACCACTTGAATCATCCAAACAACACAAGGCCACAAGCTAGGTTATGCACTTTAACAACCAATGATCAAATCATCAAAATATACCATTAATCCCCACTTAAAACCTTCAAATTTCAGCCAACATAAACTGAAATTTTGGTTTTAAATATTGTCCAAACAATCAACATATCAACATACATATCTTTCAAGGTTTAATCACAAGCATGTGTGATGTAACCTTGAAAGTTGGGGATTTCAATAAGACATAATATTTCAGCCCAAAACCAGCCTATAACATGTCTAATATCATCTTTTAAAACCAATTTCAAAAGATGAATCAAGCAAGCCATCCATATAACCGGCTCTTGATGCCATTGTAGGGTTTGATAGAACATAAAATCCATGTTTAACCTTTAAACATTCTGAAAAACGCAGCGGATATAATGCTTTCAAAAACGATTTTTAAAGCTGAAATTTCATATTCTTAGGTGACCATTTTTAGGTAAAAACAAACCCAAACATAAGGATCTTAAATATATGAATGGAACAAGCTATGAACATACAAAATCGTACATAAAATCACAGCTAGAACAAGCTGTGACAACTACCTTGTTCCAGCAGCAAATGTCGACCAAAATGGGGTTTTTGATGCTTGTTCTTTTGGCCAAGACTCCAATGGAGGACTCCTCAAGCTAGTATACCCCAAGCACTATTGCAAAACACCTTGTATGCTAGGATTAAACACCAAACAAGCTGCTGAAAACACTTCTTCTTCCTGTCTTGTTTTCGAAACTAGAGAAGGGAAAAAGAGAGAGTTCTTTTGCATGTGTGTGTTTCAAATGGCTGGTCCAAGAGGCAAGTTATGAGACCCCTTAATTGTTGTATCTAATCAACAAAAGTGGTCCAATAGAAGACCAAGAAGGGGGCGGCCAAAATAAAAGGTTTTGAATGAGTTTTCCCCCCTTTTATTTTAGACACATTACAATGTTACATGGTCTTATAACTTGGTATCTCTTAGTAAATGTATACAACTAACCAATTAATTGTATAACATATGTAGCCATTTTAATTTGTAATGTCATCTAACTAATGCAAATAACATTACAAATAATATAATTGAACAAAATATCCTAATAAATTGTTCCATGTCATATGCAACTTGTTTAGAAAACCTATTTTCTAAATTGGTGTTAATATTTTATTGCATGATCACATCATCAATTAAATATTATTTGGTGTTTGCTAAGCTTGTTATTGGGTATAACCCGACTTGGATCATGACGTACTAACCACATCAATATTCTAAGTGTCTTGGGCACACAGAATCCTACAGATCCTTAGCTGAGGGATCACAGCAAGTTGTTGAGAAAGATCCAAATTTGAGAAATTTAGATCTGGCCTGGAAGATTCACCCTCCACATTATCACACTTATCAAGAAAAATTGATCCAATGAGTGTGTGACATCATTGATGTTGTCATCTATGGTATGGTTATTAGCATCAAGAAATTCCTGATCACTATCACCATCACCATTGTTGTCTTCTACAATTGAGGTGTCTTTATCTGGTTGAGAAGCCTCTGAGATGGAATTTGAAGGCATACCAGATGTATCAGCTGAATTTGTCATTGTTGTGCTGATAGAAACCTCATTTGCTGAAGTAGTTCCAACTGGAGCTGAAGATGTATGAGTTGAGGGTCTTCCTAGCTCAAATCTTGGATCAAGATCACCTGTATTTAAATTTTCTGCAGATCCTGAAACATGCTCACAAGATTTGTTAAAACAGTTGGTAACTAAATCAAGATCAAACAGGCAATCCGGACCAGAACCAGCCACACAGGGTGTGTGCTCATTGAAAGTCACATTGGCTGACTCCTCAACAATTCTAGTTCTAAGATTGTATACTCTATAAGCTTTAGCTTGGGAAGAGTATCCAATGAAATGTCCATCATCTGATTTCTCAGCAAACTTGGCAATTTGATCTTTGGTATTCAAGATGGTGCAGGGACATCCAAATGACCTGAGAAAACCAATGAAAGGTTTCCTCTTGTGCCAAAGTTCATAAGGAGTCTTACCATGTGTCTTAACTACTAAAACTCTGTTTTGCACATAGCAAGCAGTATTAACTGCCTCTGCCCAGAAGGTGATAGGCAGTTTAGAGTCAGACAACATAGTTCTTGCAGCTTCAATAAGTGTCCTGTTTCTGCTCTCAGCAACTCCGTTTTGCTGAGGAGTCCTGGGAGCACTATATTGTCTTGTAATACCCTTTTCATCACAAAATGTATCAAGGATTTGGTTCTTGAATTCAGTTCCTTGATCACATCTTATGGTTTTGACCTTGTGATCACATTGATTCTCAACTTTTAAGATGAAATTCTTCAGAATCTCAGGGGTTTCATCCTTAGTTCTAAGGAAGAAGACCCAAGTGAATCTTGTAAAATCATCTGTGATCACCAAGCAGTAAGAGGTCCTTCCTAAACTCATTACACTGGTGGGGCCAAAGAGATCCATATGTAATAAGTGTAGGGGAGTAGTGATGGAGTTCTTTTCCTTAGGCTTGTGAGATACCTTGTGTTGCTTCCCTTTCAGGCATGCAACACAATGATCATCACTTGTAAACTCTTTCTTTGGCATTCCAGTTACCAGATCATGTTTAATTAACTTATTCATGTTCTTAAAGTTTACATAGCACATTCTTTTATGCCATAGGAAAGACTCATCACTATTTGCTTTAGATAGAAAGCATGAAACTTCTCTAGAGGGAGATGTTTCTTGCAAATCCATCTTGTACATGTTCCCTTTCTTGGGGGCTCTGAGCAGGATATGCTCATGAGGAATGACCACTCCAGGCTTGAGAACAATGCAGTCATGCTCAGTAAAGAGCATGTTATGACTCTGATCACAAAATTGAGATACACTTAGAAGATTGTACCCAAGCTCCTTGACAAAGTTTACCTTCTCAATGCTGAGCTTACCATTTGTGACCTTGCCCCTCCCAGAAATGTAACCACCTTCATCTCCTCCAAAAGCAACTGGTCCTCCATCAATTCTCTCAAAATTATGGAGTAGAGACCTATTGCCTGTCATGTGCCTGGAACAGCCACTGTCAATTATCCAGACATTCCTGTTTGTCTTGAGCTGTTCCTGCACGAAGAAGATGATTAGTTACATTTGGAAACCCAAGCCTTACTAGTCTTGGGCTCACTAAGTGTAATTGAAGGTAATACAACAGTAATAGATCCTATGGTTGTACTATGAGGATCTTCAGCTGTTGTTGATGGAGAAACTTCAGTCATTTGGTCTTTCTTAGACTTCCACACCACCTTTGGAGTCTTGGACTTGACCTTCAAAACCTTAGAAGTTTTTGGGACTTCACAAGTTTTGATGACTGAACCTTCGGAAGAGTCTACAGTCACTGCAGCAGACTTCAGTGCTTCGGAAGAACTCCTTTCTTCCGAGACCAATTTTACTTCCGAAGGTAATTTTCCATTTACCTTCTTCTTTGATTTGGAGCTTCCGAAGGAAATAGACTTTCTTCCGAAGCTTGAGACTTCTTGAAATTCTTTGAAGTCTTTGTATTGGTCATGTGGATAGTACATTTAGGATTGTATGGGCAATCCTTAGCAATGTGAGAGGTACTTTCACACATGACACATAACATTTTCTTCTTCAAAGGAGTCTCCTTTTGAGAGCAAGACTGGCTTTGGTCACATCCCTTCTCCACCTTCATCTTAATAGATGCTGAGACAGTTCTTTTGGGCTGTGAACTGTTCTTGGAGTTTGATGGTCCAGGCTGTGCAGCAGTGGTACACAGCAGCTCAGTCTTCTTCTTTACACTGAGATGATTTGAACAAGAACCAAGACTCTTAGCTGAGGAGTCTTGGTTGATGTCTTCAGTCCTTACTACTTTGAAACCTGCAGAGATAAAAACTTGTTTCTGCTTAGCATCAAAAGTATCCTTGATTTCTTGAGCCATCTTTGCTTTCCTCTTGCTCTACCTGATCAAGTTCTTTCTCTTGGACTTGGTCATCACAGTTGATTTCTTCTCCTCAGAAGGATAGTGGCCCTTGGAAGAATCCTCTTCTTCACTCTTCTCAGAGGAATTCTTCACTATCACTTCTTCATCATCCTCACTTATAGGATCTATGAGAGGAAGCTCATATTCACAAGTTCCACACCTAGGAGATCTTACAGACAAGATTGTGTGTGGATGAGCTATCTCATTTGATCCCAGTCCCTGTCTATTTTGATAACAGACTTTGTTGTGCAGGGATGAGGATATCATGTTCTTGAAGGTCTCTTCTTCAAGAACACTCTTCTCTGCCTTGGCTTTGCTGATCACAAGCTCAGCCTGGCACTCAGTCAACTTAGTTATGAGATATTTGATCTGAGTTCTAAAATCTGTATGTTCATGTTTTAGTACTGAAATGGTTTTCTCCAAGTCCTCTATCTTTAACTTGTAATCATTTTCAGACTTTCTAAAATCAGATTTTAATATGTTTAATGACTCAAGATCAGATCTCATCTCTAAGTTGTAGGACCTGTATCTATTTACTTTAGCAATGCATTCAGAAGTACAGAGATGTTCCAATACCTTGGCTTCATCATGGTCAGCCATCAGTGCTTGGTTTGGAGAAGCATCTTCCACCTGAAAGCTCCAGTCAAAGCCACCCTCTTCAACAGCAACAGCAGCATGTTGCTTTGGCTTCTCATTCTGAGGGGCTTTGTTAGTGTAGTTTGATCTGGCTTGTGTTTGGCCCCTATTTGTTTTAGGTGCCTTACACTCCCTAGCAAAGTGGCCCATAAGGTTATAGTTGTAACACTTAACTTTGCTTTTATCCAGCCCAAACTTACCACTGGTAGCATTGCTTGGAAATCTTCTTCCTGTCTCTTGTAGAACTTCTTGGCTCTGTGAGCGAGGAGAGCCATCTGCTGAACTATCTCCATGTATTCCAGGTCATCTGGATGGATACAGTCCAGGTCTTCAAGAGTGAAAAGATAATTCCCACAGCTTTCATCAGTAGACACAAAGGCTTGAGAAGAACTTGTCTCTTGGAATGGGCTTCCTTGAGTGAAGTTCTCCCTTCGTGTCTCCGGGAAGGTGATGAAAGGACCCTTTTGTGAGTTGTCAGGGTAGCATATGAGATGATGTTGGGGTTCTATGTTGTCCCTTTCAACCACATGAAGGGCTGAACCCATTTGATTGTTGGAGTTGCCAGATGAACCTTGCATGTTCATCTCCATCTGGTATCCACTGAGAATCCCATACAACTCTGTCAGAGTAAGAGTTTTAAGGTTCTCAGTCCTCTTGATCACCACACAGTAGTGTGTCCATTGCCTAGGAAGTGAGGACATGAACTTCCTTACAATGTCCCTGTTCTCAAGAGGAACTCCTCCATCCACTAGGGTATCCACAATCTCAACATACCTGAAGTATTGTTGAGTCATGGTTTCACCTACTTTGAAGGTGAAATTTTCAAACTGCTGCTTCAGAAGATCTTTCTTGTTCTCCTTGGCTTCAGAGGAGCCTTCATACATCAGCTTCAGTGCATCCCACAGCTGTTTAGCTGTTTTGCACTTCTTAAAACCTCTGTATACAGAGTTTGGGATAGCAGTCTGAAGAGCAGTCATGGCCTTCCTATCAATCTCTACTCTTTTTCTATCTTCATCTGAGTAGTTGGCCACATCTTTTGGAATCATACCAGCCCAGTAGCAGAGGGGGTGCTGGGTATGAAAGGTCCATTCTCAACAGATTCCCACATTCTTGAAGCAAGAGACCTGATGAAGCCTTCAATCCTCATGCACCAGGTGTCAAAATCATCAAGAGTGATCAGTGGGGATTTGTTCATGGTTCCAGTCTCCATATCAGTCTTTGAGATGGAAGCCATTTGACAAGTTTAGTTTTTGTGTGTGTGAGGGATCTTAAGATGGTTAGATCTTATATCAAGAGCCTGGAATGCTCTGATACACAATTACAACACAACAACACAATGAGGAGATTAACTAAACTTTAATCAAACAGTGAACTGGATTAACCAAGGTGATACAAAGAACACAAGTAAAGTAAAGAGACAGAACAAGAGAGTATGGGTTTCAAGGAGGCAGTATATTGCTTTCTCAAGTTCTTTTACAAGTGTTACAAAGCATAAAGAAAGATACAAGAACTTGAAATACTTATACTACAACCTACAGCCGGCTATACTTTGAAAGCCAGCTGGATACAATTGACTAGACACTAACAAAATCAATTGTAGGATCAAAAGGCATATATGCCTTTTGGCCTTGTGACTATGACATGCCATAGCTCACATCCTTATACATTACAAAAAGGATAAAGTACATAATGTGGAAAGTTACAGACTCAAGACCTCAATGTACAACTACCAAAAGCATGGACCTTTTCACCAACTCATGTAAGTTGGTGACTTTACAGAGATGCAGCGGAAAAGGTGCTTTATGGAACAGTACATCAGATAAAGCATGTGTACTAAAAGTCTTCGGAAGAAATCTGTCTTCATAGGTTGAAGCTTCGGAAGACTTTGTCTCTGAGGCTTTGGAAGACTTCATGTTTCGCTTCAGAAGATATTGGTCTTGGCTTCGGAAGATTTTACACTTAGAGTATTTTCTAATGCATTGTGTAAAACTTCCGAAGCATTCTTCACTTCAGTACTTAGTGCATGTTGCAGAGACACTTTGAATGTTTTGGGTTGCATCAGACTTAAGGAATCCTTACAGGTAATGATGGAGATAATGTAGAAGAAGATGGTTGAATAGGTTCAACAACTAAGGACGATGGAAAAGTTTGAGTTGAAGTAGAAGTTGGTGTACGAGGGAATAGATACTGAAACAGGTGGGGGTGGAATGTCTAATGATGAATTGGGAGAGGCTTGAGGAACAAGAGGGACATAAGGTAATGGATCTGGAAGAATAATGTTTGTTTGGACATTGAAGATAGACGCATCTTCATCAAAAACTAGAAGACTAAAGGAGTTAAAAACCGTATTTGAGTCAAAGAACCATGCGGGTTCTGATCGGACATCTGAGGAATTAGATTCCTGCCAATCAACATAGAATGACTCCTGCATAATGCGTGTTCTCTTGTTGTACACCCAATAAGCTTTTTGAGAGGATGAATAGCCAACGAAGTAACATTCGTCTGACGCATCACAAAATTTCGTCTTTTGTGCCTGGGTGTTTAGTAAGGTACACGAGCATCGGAATGGACGAAAGAAATCAATCAATGGACTCCTATGGAACAGTTCATAAGGAGTCTTCATTTTGTCTTTGACGTTCAACACCTTATTAAGAACATAGGAAGCATAGTTCACCACCTCAGCTCAGAAGAAAATTGGTAAAGCTGACTCAATCAACATAGTATGAGTAGCTTCTATAAGGGTGCGATTCTTCCTTTCAGCAATACCGTTTTGCTGAGGTGTTCTGGCAGCACTAAATTGTCTCAAGATTCCTTTACTTGCACAGAAGGAATCAAAGATTTGATTTCTAAACTCGGTACCATTGTCACTTCGAATAGCCATAACCTTCCTCTTTCTTATCATTTCAATTGAAATAATCAACTTCTGTAGCTCTTCAGTAGCTTCTCCTTTATGAGCTACAAATCTCACCCATGAATACCTTAAAAAATCATCTGTAACAACAAGGCAGAAAGATTTCTTAACAATGGACTTAACACTGATTGGGCCAAACAAATCAGTATGCAACAACTCGAGGGGATTAGAAATGCTATTTTCAAGTTTTGTTTTATGAGTTTTCTTATGTTGTTTTCCTTTGGCACATGCCATGCATTTTTAAATAACAGAAAATTCTTTTAAAGGTAATCCCCTAACAAGATTATTTTCAACTAATTTGTTTATATTTTTAAAATTAACATGGCCTAATCTACGATGCCACGGGAAAGACTCAGATGTGGAAGCTTTAGATAGAAGACAGGTGACAGTGGATGTTGATTCTTTAGAACCCAATTCAAGAAGATATGTGTCATTCTTTCCCAGAGCTCGCATGTGCACCATCTCCTCTGGAATATCAATCCTGGATTTCAGAAAGAGACATTCATTGGACTTGAACAAGACCAGAATGTCTTTATCACAAATCTTAGAGACACTCAACAGATTGAAAGCGAGCTATGGCACATAATTGACTTTTTCCAGTGTAAGGGATCCATTTGAGACCTCCCCTTGACCAGTCATTTTTCCACCTTTCTTGTCACCGGCAAACGCGATATATCCTCCATTGAGATGCGATAGTTTGTCAACAAGTCCTTCAACCCCGTCATATGTGTGGAGCATCCACTATCAACATGCCAAACACTATTTATAGCTTTTGTGGATGACTCATACAAAAATTAGAATGAACAGATTAACTAGTTGAAACAGGAACCCATGTTTGAACAACTTTAGGCTTTGGTGCAACTGACTTCTTGCAAAAGAAATTATTAACAAGATGAGTTAAACAACTGCCAAAAGAACTCTTATGTACATGTATGTGATGAAGCTCAGGACAGTTTTTAACTACATGATCATCTTTACCACATCTGAAGCAATGAGATTTTAATCTAGGTCTATTATGCAACAAGTCAGGAATTTTAGCTATACATAATTCCTCATCGCACTCAGACAATCTAGAATCAACATCACTATATGTCTCATACATTTCTCTAGTTCTGATGTTATCTTTTAAAGAATGGTTATTTACAAATGTTGATGTATTCTCATCTGAAGTACATGTGGTACTTGTACCACTTGTACTTCACAAGAAGATGACATTACCCTTTCATTGGATTGAGAAATATTAATTGGGGTAAATGATGGAATGGAATGAGAAAAGAATTTTTCAAAACAGTTACTCTTAATTTTTCTTTACTCCCGATAACAGCATCATTCACCACATCATTGACACAAGCACTAGAAACCTCAACATTACACCTGAAATCGTTTAATAAAGAAGTAGAACCACTACTAGAACAAACAGAGTCAATGTCTGAGACAGACTTTTGGGAAACAAAAACAGAACTTAAATCATCTAAAGAAGAAGTAGAATCATTCACAACATTATCAACACAAGTAGAAGAAGCATCAACATTACAACTCAAATCATCTAAAGAAGAAGTAGAAACATTACTAGAACAAGTCAAATCAATGCCTGGGACAGATTTTTTGGAAACAAAAACAGAACTTAAACTAGAGCTATGATCTAAAATAGAACGTTGAGGTGTAGGTGTACTAAAACTATTGCATCCAAGCCCACTAGTCGGTCCATAACCGTACTCCTCACGCACGTCCTTAGAATTCACACCTTCTAAACCTGCAGACAAATTGTTAGTATCTGTTTGAATCAAATCATTTGAAGGATGTGGAACAGGCATAGGTGAATAACAATAAGTACTAGGAGGAGGATAAACCGAAGCATTTTCATAACCCAAACCCGTTTTAATCCTAGCCCTCCTCTATGATTTACACAAATCATCATGTTTCATTCCAGAAATTGTCCATTTATCAAGCTTTGACTGATGTTTACTAGTTTCAAACTCAGCAAGTGCAACTCTTTCAGCCAAAGTATTAATTTCAACATTTCTTTCTAAAACAATATTTTTTAAATATTCATTTTCTTTTAAAGCCTCATTTAATTTAACAAAATATTTTGACTCATTTATTTTAAGCTCCTCATTAATTCTTTTTAAATCCTTTTCATTATCAAGTAACAGACAATTTGCTTTATATACACCAAATAACCTAATCTTGCAAGCTAAAGAACACATATCCTGTATTACCTCATATGGAAGGCCCACCACCACCTTTTCTGCTGCTAGGGCTTTTGCACATTGACACACCGGAGTACTCTTCTTGTTTTCCTCAACAATGGATGTAGCATCATTCTTTTCTTTGCCCTTTTCTTCTTTTTGTTCTTCAACCAACTTCTCCTTCTTACCATCAACTTCTTCCAAATCACCAACTTTCAAATCACCAGTCATATTCTCCTTCTCAATCTCACTTTATCTCTTCAGAACTGACTTGTTTAACTTCCTCATCCAAAACACTCTCATGAACAACAACTTCACTTTTAAATTCCTTGAAAGGATCAAAATCTTCTAACTTCTCTTCCTCTACTACAACCTCAGCAACAAGAGCTTGATTGATTTTTTCTTTACTTTCTTCTGCTTTTGCACTACAGTCAAAGCTTGAAATCAAAGTTGTCTCTTTCTTCTGGTTACTTTCTTCATTATCCCCACTTGAAGCTAATCTTGGAACACCAGAGTTGCTTGGATCTGTGATAATTGGCAATGGACATTTTCTTTTGAAATGTCCTAACTGCTTGCAATTAAAACATCTCAGTTTGGATTTATCAAAACCTAATTTGGAGTTGGAGTTTTGACCTCCAAAGTTCTTCCTTCATATTCTTTCAATAAACCTTCTAGCTCTGAGAGTCAACATCGCCATTTGCCACTGTATATCAGTCTCTTCCAAATCATCAGGATCCACCTGATACATGTCTTCCATGATCATCCCTTTCCCCTTCAGATCACTAGTCCCCAGTGGCTTGTAGCTTTGCACAAACATACCAAACATAGCCACTGTTTCAGATGGAATTGAGGGTCTAGAAGCAGCTTTTGAGTTACCTTGATCTCTTCGAGAATTAATACCACCACTAGGTTGATCATATAAGATATTGTATTCACTCTTCCTTGTCTTGATGCTTGCATTGGAAAGCTTGCAGCGGAAGTAAGCAATGCAGCATTCTGAGTAAAGCTAGATGATGGCATCATGGACTGATTAAACTCCCTTCTCTTCATGTCTAACTCAAATGATTTAAGCTTGTTGATGATGTCCATATACTTGTAGTCAGTAAACCCTCTTTCTTGTTTCAACATCCTCACTTGTAAACTCCACTGTGGTGGAAGTGAATCCAACAACCTATTCGCTTGCTCACTGTTTCAGAGTTTTCACCATATTTCTTTAAAGTGCTAGAGACTGTCCGAAAACGGTTAGCCAAATCAGTGAGACTCTTATTTTTATAACCAACAAATGAGTTAAACTCCTTTTCAGCCTGTATACCCTTGTCTTTCGCTAACTTATCATTTCCATCGTAAAACTCCCTGAGAGCCTCATAAAGAGACTTGGCATTCTTGTGTTTGGCAAAGCAGTTGTAGATATCTGGTGTGAGGCATAGAGTTAATGCTCCAAAAGCTTTCTGATCCCTGTCAACCAACTTTAAATCCTTTTCAATTAACGTGGTTGGGTCCTTGTTTTGAGAAACAACATCACCAACAGTAAGAGTTGGTATGTGTGGTCCAAAGATGATTGATTCCCATTGATTATGATCAGTGTAGAAAAAGAATGCCTTAAGACATCTCTTCCAATCCTCAAAATTATCTCCATTGATTAGCCTCGGGGGTCTATTGGGTGCCACACTTTCTAAATCAGCAATAGTGAGAATAGTCATCTTTGACATGATAGTTTCACAGAAGAAATAGTAGTTTCGTTGGATTGAGCTAGTTTCGCTGAGGAATCAATAATTTCACTGCTAATTTTGGCAGCAGTTTCGCTAGCCAAATTCTTGATTAAACTAGTTTCACAGACAGTTTCGCACAAAACTAGCTTGAACTTTTGTTTAGATGTAAATTCGGCAGCAATTTCACTTGATAATGGATCACAAGCATAGTTGAACTTTCGTTCAATGATGGTACTTTCGCTGAGTTTACCAAAACAATCACATCAAGCAAAACACACGTAGTTTTGCTAGTTGAAGTCACAGTTTCGCTAAAAGAACTGTAGTTTCCCCGGATGAACCTGAAAAAATTTGAACACGAAATCAATCCAAAATCACCCAAATCTCAACAAACATGACATCTGATGATTACCAGAGCTTTCCCAACCAAAAAATAATCAAATTCAATTAAATTCCATATCAAATACACTTAAATTTGATCTGGAATTGATGAAACAGTGATATTGAACTCAAACAACCAAAAACCCCAAACAATCAAGAGCACAATGGGTCTGATACCATTTTGTGGTCCAAACGATAGAATCACAATACAACTGATTGATTGAATCGTTCAATATCAATAACAAACACACACTAGAAGCAATTGATGATGAAGAATAAACCAAAAGTATTCAAAATAAGACAATCAAATTCAATACTTATAAGGCCCCGTTCCCGGGACGCTTACAGTTGGATCCTCATCGCACATAAAACATATAATTACATTTAGCTTTCATAAACAACACAACGGAATCATCAAAATAAACATCTCATTTCATTATATATGCTTTTGCAAGTTAATACAATCGTTCATTTCAAAACATCGTTAGTTCGCATTACAATGCAAAAACATTTAAACAAAAGAATGCCATCCAAAAGAGCTGAGTAGCCGCCCCGTGCCATCCTCAGCAATCATTACCTGCCAACCGGAAACACATAAAAGTCAGTGTTGCTGAGTGAGTTCTAGTTTTATAATAAAACATACTTTTCTTTCATTAAAACCGTTCTTTACTTTTGCATGTGATCATACATCATACGTACACATAGATAATATCATTATTATTTTCATCATTTATCCATTAACTTCCATCAATTCATACTTTCTTACTTTCATTCGTTCGTTCATCATTACATCTTTTCTCTCCGTCAAAACCATGAACTTTTACCCTTCCGTTCGTTGGTAGTGGGCCGAAGCCTATCATAGACCTTCCATCACGCTGCACAGCACCTCATGGCCACTATACTGAAGGCAAAAATTCAGGTATACCATTGTCATGCGCTATGCCCTTCCGTCCGTTGGTACTGGGGCGAAGCCTATCATAGACTTTCCATTACGGTGCACAGCACCTCATTGCCACAGTACCGAAGGCAAACAACAACAGTTCCATACAAATAGTCAATCACAAAGAAGGACACCGATGTGCATCCTTCTGGGGTAGCTAACCCGCACACCGTTGGGCTAACACCTTACAAGGGGGCGTGTCCCGACATCCAAGGCTTGCAAGACTTTTGTTACATTCCATCGTTTATTAATGCATGCATTCATTCATCATGTTCCTCTTTCATTATTTTCCACTTTATGTTATATAATACTTTCATTTCATTCATTAACATTCCACGTAAAGCCAAGGGAAAATAATCATACATAGTAATAAAGAACATCAACATACACAGTCAACATCATCATATAAGGCATCATCAAACATACATAACATACATCATGCATAATCATACAACATCATACATCATCATCATCATGCCCAACATAACCTCTATGGTCTGAAAAGTCATCTTGCATAAGCTACCGGGAACCTTCCACGTCAAAACTTACATCCGCACTTTCCCCCGAAAGTCGGTAAATAAACTATGTTCTTTTGGGCGTATGAGCCCTACTTGGGCGTATGGACACCCTCCAGTCGCATGGCCTTCCAGGCGACTGAACACTTAAGCGAATGGACATCAGGCGATTGGACTCTATGCGGATGGACCTATGGGCGAATGGACACCTATGCGCATGGACTCTCAGTCGCATAGCTTTCATGTGTATGGCCTTCAGTCGCATGACTTCAGGCGCATGAGCTTCAGTCGCATACCCTTCGTGCGAATGAACCTCAGTCGCATGGCCTCCAGGCGCATGGACCTCAGTTGTATAACCTTTAATCGCATACCTTGCAGGCGCATGAACTTCAGTCGTATGACATACATGCGTATGGACCTCAGTCGCATCGCAATCGTGCGCATGGACCTCAGTCGCATGCCTTTCGGCCGTATGGCCTCAAGTCGCATGCCATTCGGTCCCCTAGCCCTAGCTGATGCAAAATGCAGTTCATCCCGAACCCAATCATCCATTTTTGGCCTCCAAGCTTTCCTAAACTCGTTCTAAGCCCAAATCAACCATCCTAAATCTTAGAAACACATACCACAACACCATTCAAGCACACACAAGCTCGAAAACAAAACTCCTTCGTATCACACACAAACACATACACACGGGATCAACACACACACTTCAAAAACGGGTTTTACTATGTGTTCCGGCCCCAAATAAGTTGAAAATGTGTAAAAGAGGGGTCCTAAAACTCACACAAACAACCCTGTCGAATAGAGTTTCGATCCGACCCGCTACACTTCAACTTTCAAGCTCGAATCCACGAAAACTGAGCTTGGAACCCATTTTCTTTCTCTCTTCTCTCTATGGCTGAAAAATGGTGAGTGTGGGGGAGGGTGTGGGCTGCCCTCCCCTCTTATTCCCCCCACTCTTTCAATCTTTCTCCTGTTTGGCAAGTTTGGTCCCTCGACTTTGGACTTTATATCTTTTTCTTCTTTCGTCGGCTTCAAAGAAAATATTCGGGTGTTACAAGTCCACCCCCCTTATTTAGGTTTCGTCCACGAAACTTGTTATTCCTCGAACAAATGTGGGTAATACTGCCTTATTTCTTCTTCAGTCTCCCACGTTGACTCGGATCCTTTCCTGTGCTTCCACTATACACGCACAAGAGGAACCACTTTATTCCTCAACCTCTTCTCTTTTCGATCGATGATTGCCACTGGTTGCTCCACATAATTGAGACGTTCATCTACCTCGATATCCTCTAGTGGAACAATCATATCCTCGTCCGCCAAACATTTCCTCAGATGAGATACGTGGAATGTCAGGTGAATCCCACTTAGCTCATTTGGTAACTCCAGTCTATAGGCCACCTCTCCTACTCGAGCAATGATTCGGATAGGCCCTATATACCTTGGGCTCAACTTGCCCCGCTTCCTGAACCGGATGATACCCTTCCAAGGTGAGACCTTCAACATAACCCGGTCACCCACCTGGAACTCAATCGGTCTGCGTCATTTATCAGCATACGACTTCTGTCTATCTTTGGCTTCCTTTATGAAGGCCTTGATCTTTTCAAGCTTTTCAGTCGTAGCCTCGATTACCTTGATGCTCCCTAACTCTTTCTGACCAATATCACCCCAACACACGGGTGTTCTACATCTCCTACCGTATAGCATCTCATAAGGAGGCATACCAATACTGGCATGATAACTGTTGTTATATGAGAACTCCGCTAACGGTAAGTGGTCATCCCAACTTCCTCCAAAATCAATAACACAAGCATGAAGCATATCCTCCAACGTCTGAATGGTCCTTTTGGACTGACCATCTGTCTGGGGGTGATAAGACGTGCTGATATATAACCTTGTCCCCATCGCGTCGTGGAATTTCTTCCAAAATTTAGATGTAAACCGGGTGTCATGATCACACACAATAGACACCGACACACCATGACGAGTTACAATTTCCTTGATGAATAGATCGGCCAACCTCTCGGATGAATATGTCTCGTGGATTGGCAGGAAGTGAGCACTCTTCGTCAAACGGTCAACTATCAGCATGGCATCATACCCTTTCGGAGTACGTGGTAGCTTCGTAATGAAATCCATGGTGATGTGCCCCCACTTCTATTTCGGTATACCCAAAGGTTGGATCTTCCCATACGGCTTCTGATGCTCGACTTCACTTGTAAACAAGTAAGACATTTACTCACATACTTCACTAAGTCACGCTTCATACCCGGCCACCAATAATCTTTCTTCATGTCTTGGTATATCTTTGTAGCACCGGGATGAACAGAAGTATCGAGTCTTGTGAGCTTCATCCATAATCTTCACCCGTAGATCCCCAAAACAAGGAATCCACATTCGTCCAAATCGGGTTCTAACACCAAGTGTGTTTTCACCCAACTCTACGACCAGACCTCTCATTCTTTCAGAGTTAAAATGATCCTCTTTCAATGCCTCATCTTGAAACTCTTTGACTTGCTTCATCACATCCGAGGTCATGATCAACTGGTATGCTTTCACTCGAATCGGCTCGGGTCTCTCCTTTCGGCTAAGGGCATCCACCACCACGTTGGCTTTTCCCGGATGGTAATGGATCTCGCAATTATAGTCCTTTATGAGCTCCAACCATTGTCTCTACCTCATGTTCAAGTCCTTCTGCTCAAAGAAGTACTTCAAGCTCTTATGGTTAGTGAATATGGTGCACTTCGTCCTGTAAAGATAGTGCCTCCAAATCTTTAACGCAAAAACCACAGCTGCTAGCTCCAAGTCATGAGTAGGATAATTGACCTCATGAACCTTCAACTATCAGGATGCATAGGCTATAACCTTTCCTCTCTGCATTAACACGCATCCCAACCCCGAGTAGGAAGCATCAGAATAAACCACCAGATCTTCACTTCCATCGGGTAATGACAGAACAGGAGCTTGAGTCAACCTCGCCTTCAATTCCTCGAACGCCTTCTCTTGAGCTTGACCCCATATGAACTTCACATCTTTCCGGGTCAACTTAGTTAGTGGAGAAGCGATCTTAGAGAAGTCTTGAATGAATCTTTGGTAATAACCCGCCAAACCCAAGAAACTAAGAATCTCGGATGGCGTCTTTGGAGACTTCCATTGCATCACCGCTTCTACCTTTGCCGGGTCCACCATAATCCCATCAGGATTCATCACATGACCCAAGAATTGAACCTCGCGCAACCAGAACGCGCACTTGGAGAACTTGGCATACAACTTCTCACTTCTCAATGTCTCTAGAACCTCCCGAATGTGACCGGCATGCTCAATCTCACTCTTCGAATAAATAAGGATATCATCAATAAACACAATCACTGATTTATCCAGCATCGGCCAACACACTCAGTTCATTAGATCCATAAAAGTAGCAGGCGCATTGGTCAAACCAAAAGACATGACAAGAAACACGTAGTGACCATAACGCGTGCGAAAAGCTGTTTTAGGGATATCCTACTCTTTCACCTTTAATTGATGATAGCCCGATCGAAGGTCTATCCTTGAAAACCAACTGGCACCTTGAAGCTGATCGAACAAATCATCAATTCTCGGCAAGGGGTATCGGTTCTTTATCGTCAACTTATTCAGCTCACGGTAGTCAATACACATCCTCATACTACCGTCTTTCTTCTTCACAAACAGGACCAAAGCACCCCAAGGAGAGATACTTGATCTAATGAACCCCTTATCAAGCAGCTCTTGCAACTGCTCCATCAACTCTTTCATCTCCGTCGAAGCCAGCCGATACGGTGCCTTGGCAACTGGTTTGGCACCGGTATCAGATCAATCTGAAACTCGACCTCTCTGTCAGGTTGCACTCCTGGTAAGTCTTCGGGAAATACATCTACAAAGTCACACACAACCGGTACATCGGATAGTTGTGGTGTTGGCGTATCCATATTTTTTACATAGGCCAAAAAGGCACTACATCCACCCCTCATACACTTTCCTGCCACCGCCATTGAAATCACTTTTGAAATCGTCGTGACCCGATCCCCACACACCGTTACCGAACTCCCGTCAGGCACTGTCAGACGAATCATCTTCTTGTGACACACAATGTTCGCCTCAAAGTCCGCTAACCAATCCATCCCAAGAACCAAATCGAAACCACCTAAGGTCATCACGAACGGTCTAACAAGAAACTTATGACCTTCTAGTTCTACATCACAGCCTTTTATTATCTCAGAAATCCGGGTAGACTTACCTATGGTAGTTTCTACATCAAAGGGCGCATCAACATGTCTACTACTAACAGGCAGCTTAGCACAGAAAGCAGTAGAAATAAAACTTTTACTAGCACCAAAATCAAATAACACAGAAGCTAAAGTTTGGTTCACTAGAAACGTACCGAACACAGCGTCAGGGTCCGTCCTAGCCTCCTCCTATGTCTTCGTGAACGCCATGGCGCTCGCCCTTGGTCCCTCTCCTCTAGCCTTCTTCAACCCGGAACCCTCAGCCCTCGTCTTCTTACAATCCCTACTCATGTGGCCCTCCACGCCACAGTTAAAACACCGGACCGTACGACAGTCCCTTGCTACATGCCCCACCTTCCCACATTTGAAGCACAAGTTCGACCCCAGCCTGCATTCCCCACTATGCTCATTTCCACATCTACCACACTTCTTTGGTCCTGCACCAGATGTGACCACACAACGGTCATCCACCCGTGCGCTCTTGTTACCCATCGGGGCACCACCCCGACCAAACCTCTTCCCGTTCCAGTTCCGGTCTCCTCCACTCTTCTTACTGCCTTCAGCCACCACCACCGTTCTTTCATCATACAACCTCCCGGCCAAGTCAACCGCCGACCTAAACGTGCTCGGTCGGGCGGTGATCATGTGCCTGCGAATATCCGCTGGCAAACCCTGAATGTACCTCTTGATCTTTCACGATAGAGGCGTCACCTAATCCGGCACCAGCCGTGCCATCTCATTGAACTTGGTGGTGTACAGTTGATGTGTCACCGTCCCTGCCTCCAACTGCAGAAACTCCCTCTCAACCTTATCCATCTCCCTATGAGGATTAAACTCCTCAATCACCAACTTCTTCAGCTCCGACCATCTCATCCTCCCAATTGCTCGACTACCCTCAGCTTGGACAATATTGTCCCACTAGCATAAAGCCGAGTCCACGAAAGAATGGGCAGCAAACTTTACCTTCTGATCCTCCCGACACTCACTGATATTCAGAACAGCTTCCATTTCTCTCACCCATCGGTGAGCAGCAGCAGCATTGCCGTTACCATCAAAAGTAGGAGGCTTGCATCGTTGAAACGCCCCATAGTTACAACCTCGTGCCGCTTTCGACGCAGGCTCTTCTTCTTCCTCTTCTTCATTATCAGAGAGAACCGTTTCAGGCTCTGGTTGTTCCTATCCTCCCGAGGACCTGTTTCTCTCCTTTCTTTCTCCTTCTTTTACAGCCTTAGTTACTTCAGTCACCACAGACGGTTAGATCGTCTGCATGACCTGATGAACTTCTTCCACAACAGCCTCCTTTACTGAGGCTCTCAAGTTAGCACTCTCATCACCGGCCTCTGGATGAGGGGTCTCAGGTTCTTCATGAACCACCTCTTCAGCTCTGGGTCTTCCTCTCGTGGCCCGGGGCCCAGCACCACGTCCACCACGACCTCCACCGCGCAAAGCTTTTGATGATCTACCACCGGTCATCCTCTAAACACACTGAAAGATTCAAACACCAACACGGTCATTCAAGGGAACAGCTCAGTTTATGTCAAGTATAGTAAGTCCCTAATTATAGTGGCTAGTTGTGATTAGCCACTTACTTTACTCTTCATACCCCGAGCATTACCTATCCTGACTACATCAGTATCTAAATCTACATACAACACATAGACCAAATAACATGCGCACGTAATACCGATTATCATTAAGAAAATACCTGATGGCATGCTGCTACTCAGATTGGCATCCCATTCCCTTTCCGTCCCACTTTCAGTTTAAGTTAAGGTTTATTTTGAAAATTTACCCGTTTCACTTAAACTTTGGCTCTGATACCAACTTGTAAGGCCCTGTTCCCGGGACGCTTACAGTTGGATCCTCATCCCACATAAAACATATAATTACACATAGCTTTCATAAAAACGCATCGGAATCATCAAAATAAACATCTCATTTCATTATATATGCTTTTGCAAGTTAATACAATCGTTCATTTCAAAACATCGTTCGTTCGCAATACAATGCAAAAACATATAAACAAAAGAATGCGATCTAAAAGAGCTGAGTAGCCGCCCCGTGCCATCCTCGGTAATCATTACCTGCCAACTGGAAACACATAAAAGTCAGCGTTGCTGAGTGAGTTCTAGTTTTATAATAAAACATACTTTTCTTTCATTAAAACCTCTCTTTACTTTTGCAAGTGATCATACATCATACGTACACATAGATAATATCATTATTATTTTCATCATTTATCCATTAACTTCCATGAATTCATACTTTCTTACTTTCATTCGTTCGTTCATCATTACATCTTTTCTTTCCGTCAAAACCATGAACTTTTACCCTTCCATCCGTTGGTACTGGGCCGAAGCCTATCATAGACCGTCCATCACGGTGCATAGCACCTACCGAAGGTAAAAATTCAGGTATACCATTGTCATGCGCTATGCCCTTCCATCCGTTGGTACTAGGCCGAAGCCTATCATAGACCTTGCATTACGGTGCACAGCACCTCATGGCCTAATACCGAAGGCAAGCAACAATGGTTCCATACAAATGCTCAATCACAAATAAGGACCCTGATGTGCATCCTTCTAGGGTAGCTAACCCGCACACCGTTGGGCTAACACCTTACAAGGGGGTGTGTCCCGACATCCAAGGCTTGCAAGACTTTTGTTACATTCCATCGTTTATTAATGCATGCATTCATTCATCATGTTCCTCTTTCATTATCTTCCACTTTACGTTATATAATATTTTCATTTCATTCATTAACATTCCACGTAAAGCTAAGGGAAAATAATCATACATAGTAATAAGGAACATCAACATACACAGTCAACATCATCATATAGGGCATCATCAAACATACATAACATACATCATGCATAATCATACAACATCATACATCATCATCATCATGCCCAACATAACCTCTATGGTCTCAAAAGTCATCTTATATAAACTACCGGGAACCTTCCACGTCAAAACTTACATCTGCACTTTCCCCCGAAAGTCAGTAAATAAACTATGTTCTTTCGGGTGTATAAGCCCTACTTGGGCGTATGGACACCCTCTAGTCGCATGGACATCAGACGATTGGACTCTATGCGGATGGACCTATGGGTAAATTGACACCTATGCGTATGGACTCTCAGTCGCATACCCTTCGTGCGAATGAACCTCAGTCGCATGGCCTCCAGGCGCATGGACCTCAGTCGTATAACCTTCAATCGCATATTACAGGCGCATGAACTTCAGTCGTATGACATACATGCGTATGGACCTCAGTCGCATGGAAATCATGCGCATGGACCTCAGTCGCATGCCTTTCGGCCGTATGGCCTCCAGTCGCATGCCATTCGGTCGCCTAGTCCTAGCTGATGCAGAATGCAGTTCATCCCGAACCCAATTTGCCATTTTCGGCCTCCAAGCTCTCCTAAACTTGTTCTAAGCCCAAATCAACCATCCTAAACCTTAGAAACACATACCACAACACCATTCAAGCACACACAAGCTCGAAAACAAAACTCATTCGCATCACACACAAAAACATACACACGGGTTCAACACACACACTTCAAAAATAGGTTTTACTATGTGTTCCGACCCCAAATCAGTTGAAAATGTGTAAAAGAGGGGTCCTAGAACTCACACAAACAACCCCGTCGAATAGAGCTTCGATCCGACCCGCTACACTTCAACTTTCACGCTCGAATCCACAAAAACCGAGCTTGGAACCCCTTTTCTTTCTCTCTTCTCTCTATGGCTGAAAAATGGTGAGTGTGGGGGAGGGTGTGGGCTGCCCTCCCTTCTTATTCCCCCCACTCTTTCAATCTTTCTCCCGTTTGGTAAGTTTGGTCCCTCGTCTTTGGACTTTATTTCTTTTTCTTTTTCGTCGGCTTCAAAGGAAATATCCGGGTGTTATAATACACATAATAGAATAAAAGCTCAATGATATCTCATAGTAATTCCAGCTTACAAAAGACACTTGCAACAATAATCAGACGAATTAGGGTATTGCAAGGATGTCTACAATGAAAGAAATAAAATCTATATATAGAGTTGATACTTTAGCTGATAGTTTCGCTGGCAGCAAAACTATCATGCCAAACCTCAGTGTCGCCCGGCTGAGAAACATAGTTTCGCCCGGTGAAACTGTATAGTTTCGCTCATAGTTTTGCTGGGTAGCAAAACTATCATAACTAAAATACTTACAAAAGTAATCTAACATTTAAGCTATTACAATTAATCATAAACAAAACTAATCTAAGGTGAGTCCAACCTATTCTAGATATTCAATTTTGCCTTTCAGCTATTTTGTTGATGAGTTTTAGCTGCATTAAATTGATGAGCAATGCCTTTTGTTGTACAAAATGAACTCAAATCTTCATTTTTAAATTTAGTCGCATTATCACTTCTACTGGATTAAACTTTAAGATCAAGTTAATTTTCAATTTTGGCGATGAAATCTTTTATTAATTGGGACGCCTTGTTTTTATGAAGTAAGAAGAAGACCCATGTGAATCTGGAAAAGTCATCTATGATCACCAATCAATATTGTTTCTTTCCAATGCTCATAACATGAGTTGGTCCAAAAAGATCCATGTGAAGTAACTTTAATGGAGAATTGTTTGTGTTCACAAGCTTTGGTTTAAGGGAAGATTTATGTTGTTCCCTTTGAGACATGCTGAACAGTGGTCAATGAAATGAAATTCCTTTTGTGGTAAACTAATTACATGGTTTCCTTTGACCAGTCTATTCATGTTTTTGAATTTTGTATGTCCCACACGTCTGCCAAAGCTGTGACTCATCAAAAGATGCTTTTGACAGAAGACATGTTTCTTCTTTGAGTGAAGCAAAATTAAGGTTTAAGACATAGGTATTATTTTTTCCTCGGGGTTTTCAATACAGTCCATTCTTCAAGAATTTGAAATCCTGGTTTCAAAATGTAGCAATGGGTGTCAATGAAGAGAGTGGAATATTTCGTGTCGCAGATCTATTACACGCTAAACAAATTGAAGTTCAGTTGTTCACAGTAGTTCACTCTATCAAAGCTCAGCAACCCATTTGTCATAAATCCTTCACCCATAATGCTGCCACCTTGTGAATCTCCACCAAATACCACAGTAGTTCCTTGAATATGCTTGAAGTCATGAAGGATGGAACTGTCTCTAGTCATGTGTCGGGAGCATCCACTGTTCGCGTACCATATGCTATTGGACATATATGGACGACCCTACAAGCACGAAAAGAACTAGTTAGAATTTGGAACCCAAGCCACAATGGTCTTGAGTTTCCCGTTCCTATCCATGACAGTAACTTCTTGATATTTTCCTCTAAATTAAGGCTTAGAGGATGAAGTTTTGTTTGATTTCTATTGTGATCTTGCTGATTTCATCTTATCAACTTCAACTGAAGAGTCAGAAGAGTATTCAAACCTTTGGTCTCTGTTTCTTTGAAGACATTTGACCCGTTTTTGATTTTCAGATATCAGTTTTGATTTATCTCTTGAATGATAATCATGTGGTTGTGTCATATTATGGTTTACATTTCTTTTGACCCTTTTCAACGCCTTTTGATCACAACAGTTATCATGAGAAGTTGGAACCCTGGATTGTTTGTTGTATAAAGGAACTCTGATTTTGGGTTTCATAATTAAGATTGGTGAGATGGGCTTGTTTTGTGGAATTCTCAAGCCTTTTTGTTTGAAGAAACAATCAGATGTGTTATGGTTAGTCATATCACAAAAAGAACAATATTTGTTAAAATAATAATTTTTGGTGGAATGATTGTTCATGTCAAAGATTGAGCATTATTGATTGAAATAACACTCATTTGTTCTGTGATTTGACATTTTACACACGTCAAAATACATGTGTTTGTCTCTTGATGCTGATCTTAAAGTTGAGGCCTTAGTAGATTTACTAGTTTTCAATTGAGTCTCAATCTTTGATTCTGGTGAGGAAGCAACATCAGCCTTTTTAGTAGTTTGGTTTATACCACTACTATTTTTTACTCTTTTAGGTTGATTTTGTTTCTTTTTACATTTCCTATCCTCCTTTTCTTGCTGATTTACATGATCTTTTTAACACCATGCTTTGATTTCATGATTGAGAATCTGTTTTGATTTTTGTCTTTGAAATCAAAGGACTTTTCCCTTTGTTTTTCTATGAAACTTTGTTTGATTTGATTAAATTGTTTGGAGATTTGATCACACAATCAGATATGCTTTCAGCAGATGATTTCATAGTAACTCCAGCCATCTTATTTTCTTTGAGAATTTCATGGATGAACTTCACAAATCGCACTATTGCCTTGACAGGGCTTCATGGTTTAATGACATTTATACACTTGTCTAAGCACTATTTGGTTTTAATGGGATAATCTAACTTGATTTTGTCCTTATTTGTTTCAATATAAACACTTGGTTTATTTTGAAGATTTGTTATATGTGTAACTACTGATCTAGTTTCAATGGTTTTAGGTTCAATTTACTCAGAAAGAGTGAGTGACTCAGGCATGACAGTGTAATTATCATTGTATGGAGGTGGACATGAATTGTATCCAATCCCAATCATGTCCTTAGGATCATTCTGTGAATCAAGTATCTCTTACAGCTTTGCTGAAGACAGTTGAAACTTTTCAAGTTTCACTTCAGTGGTTGATTGCTCAGCTTTGGATTGAGTTAACATTTCAGTTAACTTTTCCTTTTCAGCTGTAAGAGTATACTTTTCTCCATGTAGTTTTTTAGTGTCAGAAATTAATGATTTGATTTTAATTTCAAAACTCTTCATTTCTCGTTTAAACATCTCATATATTATTTTTTCTTCCTTAATTTTAGCTGCCAATTTGTGATTATGCTCATGGTATCCATGCAATTCAGCAATGCATTTATCACTGCAAAGATTTGATTTTACCTCAGACGGCATAGGAGTTGGGCCATCATTTATGTGTTCCATAGGAGTATGATTTTGAAATTGAGGCTTCACTTCCTCAGCATACAGGCTCCAATCACATACTCCATCTTATCTGATGACAAGAGCATTTGAGGAAGTTTGACGGAATCCATGAGCTTATTAGTCAGTTGAAGCTGACTTTGATGAGATTGCTAATGTTGACTTTGATGATGATATTGATGTTGATTGTTTGGCTGGAAGCTTGAGTTTGGTTGTGATGATAATTGGCCATGAGAACTTCTCTAAAAGTTGTTGTTGTTTCTTCTTGGAGCATTACATTCTCTTGAGAAGTGACAGTCATACCACAGTTGAAGCACTTAACCTTGGACTTGTCATATCCAAGTTTGGTATTCTCATTCAGACTTAGCTCCTTCCCTTTTGGGAAAACTTTTTAGCCCGCATGGCTATCATAGCCATTTGCCACTGTAGGTCCATTTCTTCTACATCATCATGATCCATTTCTTCTAAGTCTTCTTGGATTAGATGAGCAGAGCTTAGTCTTCCTCCCAAGTATGCTTCAAACCTTGCAACAAAGGCATTGTAAGTAGCCTTTTGCTCTTCAGATCTGTGGTCTGCTAGCATGCTTGATGAAGTGGCACTGAATCTAGTAGATTATGATGATGTTGATGGCTTGCTTGCTGATGGAGTAGCAATGAATCTAGTTGATTTGATTTGATCTCTTGATAAGAGGAAATCATCTTCTTCAGTAATGAATGCATTTTCCATAGAATGAGTTTCTGATGGAAATTTTCATGCCTTAATGACTTATGGTCAACCAAGGTTCCTGCTCCTTTCATCAAGTTCAAGATTTTTGTTTTTGCAATCATTATATCCAAACTTAGGCTTTCCAGATCAAGTGTGTTTTTCAGCATGGTTACATTTTGCTTCCAACTATCAGGAAGGCTATGTAATATCTTCTTGTTCATCTTCTTTTCCTTATATGTAACCCCCATAATCTCAAGATCATTGACCAACTGCACAAACTGATGCAATTGTTTTCAGATTGACTCCCCTTTGGAGTGGTGAAAGCTCTCATACTGATTTATCAGCTTGTCTTTGTTGTTCTCAGCCACTTCATTGCTTCCTTCACATATAATGAGCTGTGCATCCCACATAGCTTTTGTTGTCCCATATTTTTCAAACCTTTTGAGTACATCCATTTTAAGGCATGTGTGAGGATGTGGTATGCTTTGAGATTAATCTTTATCTTCCTATACTCATCATCATCAAGGGTTAAGTTAGGATCTTCAATGTGTGTTCTTGTTGTTTTGTGTTAGGTCTAGGATCAGTAGATCTAGTTCATTATGTATAGGCTTAGTACTTGAAATAATATCTGTAATGAATATTTGTAATTCATTATTGTGTATGCATTAAATATATATGTTAACCCATTTATGTGTGTGTTGATTTATGTATGGTTGCAGGTACAAACATTATAATTAGTCAATTTATGAAATTGACCAAGTGTAAGAAACATCTACGGATGAATATTTTGTTCTTCCGTAGATATATTTATTTCAAGTAACTTTACATCCGAAGATCCTCTGCGGATGAACAACCAGATGTGAAGAACAAGACTCCTTCGGAAGAACAAGACTTCTACGGAAGAACAAATTATCTACGGAAGAACAAATTATCTATGGAAGAACAAATTCCTCTTGAAGACACTATTCCTGCGGAGTCCAAACACTTGTATAATACAAGTGTTACAAGTCAACAAGTCAACAAGGCAGTTATGCGAATCCCAAGAAATCCGATGATTCCTTAACTGAAACAAATCAAATCCCAAGAGATCCGGTGTTTCCTATAACTGAAACATCATTGTCTATATATATGGATCCTAGGTTTCGATTCAAGGACGATTGTGTTAGACGATTGATTGATCGACAACAGCAATAGCAATACGACAATCACTTCAAAGTCTCTCAATCAAACCCTAGCAGGCGTCACATCATAACGTACTTTGATATCATTCATTCATTATATTTGTAATCATTAACATGTTCTAATGAAATACTGATTAATCATTAATTGTGTTTTGTTACGTGTGTTCTTGAACATTTATTGATATTTAAAGTTATTTCAAACAATTAAACCAAATCAACGTTGATTCCGCAAACGTTGACTTGCCATCAACCGACACTGATAATTCCTGTTGACTATCCTTGGATTCACAGGTGGTATCAGAGCCAAGTGCTCATTGATTTAGATCGATTGATCTATCAGTGTTAGTTGTGTTTAACTGATTTTAATTTCGTAGATTTGTCTGTTCTTACTGATTAGATCTACGGCTGTCGTTTAACCGCAATCGATTTAATTAACTTGTTTCTATATTCAAATCAGTTGAATAGCAGATTTTGTTAATTATTCTCATCAATTAACATCATGAGCAACTTCAGTGGATCATCTTACCAACATCCGAAGTTGGAAACAAAAGCAGACTTCAAGTCATGGAAAATCAAGTTTAGGAATCATGTAAAATATACTGATTCTGACTTATGGGTATCCATCACTGAAGGTCCTTATATTCCACCCACTCTTGGGCCGGATTATAATGACAAAAATCAACCAATCAGTACCAAAGATCTATCACCTAATGATGTCAAAAAGGTCAAAGTTGATATCAAAGCATACAGTTTGCTTAGTATGGCTTTACCTGAAGAGATATTGAATAGGTGTGTGAACTACAAAACAGCACACTCCTTATGGAAGATACTTCATACTCTCTGCGAATGGAGTGATGAGATAAGAAGCATAAGGAGAGACACCCTCAGGTCGCAATATAAAACATTTCATCATATTGAGGGTGAATCAATTCCTTAACAAGTTCATAGATTCATGCAGTTGGTAACTGAGATGAATATTCTGGAGTTAAAGTATACCAGTGAGGAATTAAACAAGAAAATGCTCCACACTTTGCCAGAAAGTTGGAAGCAAACTGTATCCATGTTCAAGAACACTATAGATCTGAAATCAACTTGTCTAGATACTCTTGTTGCAAAAGTAGAGGCTCTTGAAATGGACGAAAAATCAAGAAACAAGAGTGTGAGAACTCATGTCTCACCTTATCACTTCAAAGAAACAAATAATGTTGGAAGTGCATTTATTTCAAACAATGAAAGTGATAACTCTTGTGCTAGGAGTGATGATGAGGAGGAAGTTAGCTTTTATGCTTCTAAACTCTCAAAGAAATCATCTCAAGATAAGAATCAAAAGTATAAAGGAAGAACTGTTGATCGACAAGATACAACTGCAGCAACAGCTAAGCCTTCACATTCAACCAATCAGTCAGAACCAATTACTGTGATATTGGACTCTGAAGAACAAAGAGCAGCCTTTGCAGCTTTTAGTTCCAGTTTTCAAGCATATCTAGGAAGCTCTCTAATGTCAGCAAATATCTGCCAACAAGACTTAGAAGAACTACCTCCTGATGTAGTGGAAGAAATGGATCTACAATGGCAGATGGCCATAATTGCTTATAGAGCAAAGCAATATCTCAGGAGAAATAAGAACTTGGCTTCAGCAAGTAAAACATCAAAGATTGGCGTTGACAAATCAAAGGTAAGATGCTTCAAATGCAATCTCTATGGACATTTCTCAAGAGAATGCAATCAACAGTCATATCCAGAGATGAGACAACATCAGCAGCATCAGCAACATCAGATTCAACCTCATCAACAATCAAATTCTCAAAGACCTCTGCTCAAACAATCTCAACTGATCAATGCATCCCCACCAGCCACCAATGAATCAGCTGGACCTAGCAACTCAAAGGAGTCAGGGCTGATCATACTTCAAGATGGAACGTGTGACTGGAGTGTGTATGAAAAAGAAGTTTTCGAAGAGAATCAAGCATTGATGGCTCATATGGATCAAACAGTTCCACCAATGGCAAGAGTGGTAAAAGAAAGGTTGTGTTCATCAACATGTGTTGAGGAAGTTGAACGATATAAAGTCCATGCTCAACAGTTGGCTGACAAAGTAAAAGAAACTATGATTTTAAATGAATCCCATGTTAGAGAACATAAAGTGTATCTAAAAAAATTAACTCTTTCCAAAAGGATTTAGAAATATTTGTTTCTGAAAACTATAGCCTAAAAGCCCAAGTTGAGCATCTGACCACTTCCTTAATAAAATCCATGGATGATCATGCATCAACTGAAGTAAAAGTTCAGAAGCTTCAATTATCATCTCAGCAATATGAGAAATTACTAAATTCTCATATTGAATCAAAGAAAAGGTCTGGGTTGGGCTATAATGTGGTTGCACCACCTATAAATGATAATTACACATCTTTACCTACAACAATGACCAACACTCTGTTAAATCATTTTGTGCCTAGAACCAAGTTTGAAAAAAAATCAACTCAAATCAAAATTAATGATGAAGCTGAGGTGAGTGAAACTGAATCCTCTGAATCAGAATCTTTAAATCAAAATGATTCAGAATTTGATTATGATAATTGTGATGACTTGGATGATTCTGATGAACATGATGTTGATCAAATAACCACTGGTAAGAATGATCATTTTAAAACACATATTCCAAAAGTGCTTGAAGAAACAAAGTTGCCATATCCTCCTAAACAAAGAAACATGCTAGAAGACTATCTGCAAGAGAATAACTCAATTGAATGAAGGTCTTCAAGAACTAAGTCAGCAACAAGACTCCTCCAAGAAATTGAATGATGAATCTGCCATCATCGAGGAAAGAGAGAAATTCAAGGAAAAAGGAAAGAAAAAGGTATCAGCAGATCATCAACTGAAAAAGAAAACTTCAGCAGCTGATCTACGGAAAAGGAATTCGGAAACCATCAATCAGAAACATAAAGTTGAAAGAGAAGAAGCACATCCAAAGCTGAAGAAGAAAGAAAAACATCAAAAGTCAGCAAATGGTGTGACATGAGAAATCACAATACTGAAGAATGTTACTTCAGTAGCTACTGTTCCATTTGCAATATGAACAATCACATGACAGCTGAATGTTATTTCAACAAACATTGTGGCATCTGCAACAAAAATAATCATTCCACTCAGGAATGTTATTTCAACAAAAAGAACAAAACAAAAGGCACAAAGAAGAAAGAGTCAGATAAGCCTGAAACGGATACTGACTATGAAAAAGGTTCAAAATTGAAGAAGCCTGATCTCAAATCAAAGTCAAAATCAAAGGACAAAATGTCATCAAGTGTTCATCCATTGAAGAAAAGAACAACTTGTCAGCAGTCAAAAACACCCCACAAAAGGGTATTTTTAACAGATTAGGAATCAAAGGATGATGATTCATTTTTTGATAAATTTGAAAAGGGAATTCAAATACCTCTTTCAAAAACAAAAGATAGTGAGACATTTAAAGTTTCATTATCAAAACAAAAGACTCAAACAAATGAAGTTGATTTGAATCAAGCAGAAATTGAGAAACAAGAATCTACTTCATCAACATCCCATTCAGCAGAATCATCCTCATCTAAATCAAATCGGAATGAATCAACCAAATCTAAAACTGAAACTTCAAAAATTATTCATGAAAGAGTAACTATTTTAGACTTTGTTAACAAACCCAAGATCACTAAGACTTGGGCTGTCACTTTTAACTAATTTTTTTTCTGAATGCAGGAACAATATTGGAGAGCTGACAACAAGTGGTATGTTGACAGTGGTTGTTCCAGGCATATGACAGGAAACTGTTCTCTTCTCCATGATTTCAAACATAAAAATGCTTCTTATGTGGCATTTGGTGGGGATAAAATGGGAGGTAAAATTGTTGGTGAAGGGATGATAACAAATGGTGTGCTCAAATTTGATAAAGTAAATTACTGTAAAAATTTACAGTATAATCTACTTAGTGTGTCTAAAATTTGTGATCAAAATTATACCACATTGTTTGATGATACTATATGTTACATTCTTAAGCCAGGATTTATTGTTCCAGAAGATTGGATCCTCCTCAAAGCAGCAAGAAAAGGAAACACTTATGTTTTGGATATGAACAACACTTCACTCACAAAACATGAAACATGCCTTATATCTAAACTATCAGAAGATTTGTCTCAATTATGGCATAGAAGGCTTGTCCATTCTAACATGAAGAACATGAATAAATTGGTGAAAAATGACCAAGTCATTGGATTGCCAAACAAAGAGTTTCATTGCTCAACTCACTGTTCTTCTTGTTACAAAGGAAAACAACATAGAGTGTCATATAAATCCAAAACTATCAATACTAATACTCCCTACCACTCAAATTGCTTCACATGGATCTGTTTGGTCCTACCAATGTAATGAGCATTGGAAAAAGGCAATATTGTCTGGTGATAGTTGATGATTTCACAAGATTCACATGGGTCTTTTTCTTAAAACAAAAAAGTGAAACATCATAAACATTAATGGACTTTGTGATTAAGATTGAGAATCAACTTGATACAAAAGTTAAAATTTTTAGGAGTGACAATGGTACTGAATTTGTCAATTTTGAACTGGATTCCTTGTGCAGGAGCAAAGGTATTGCAAGACAATTCAGTGCACCAAGGACTCCACAACAAAATGGAGTTACTGAAAGAAGAAACAGAACTCTCATTGAAGCAGCAAGAACAATGCTAGCTGATTCACAATTACCTATCACTTTTTGGGCTGAGGCTGTGAATACTGCATGCAATGTTCAAAACAGATCATTAATTGTCAAAGAACATAACAAAACTCCTTATGAGCTCCTATTTAAAAGAAAACCATACATAGGATATCTGAAAGTCTTTGGATGTCATGTAACTGTTTTGAACATAAAAGAGTCAGTGGGAAAATTTTCAGAAAAAGCATATGATGGTTTCTTTGTTGGATACTCTTCAACATCAAAATCATATAGAGTGTATATTCCACAACATAACATTGTGGAAGAACTCCTAATGTATCTTTTGATGAAACTGTATTTACAAAGTCAGTTAAAGGTTCATCATGGTTATTTGACATAGATGCTTTATCCAAATCATTTAACTATGATCATTTGAACAATGCAGGATCTGATGAAGTATGTTATCCATTTGTTCCACCTCTTATGACTGAAGTAACCTTATCTGCTGATCCTCCAAGGATACGACCATCTTCGGATGAAAACATTTCAGTAGAAGCAGATACTACATTTGGAAATGAACATGCTGCATCCGGAGATGTGAATGTTGTGGCTTCAACAGAACCAGGCTCTCAAATGAATACAATAAACATTGGAAATGATTCATGTCCTCACTTTTAATCCGGAGAAGTTCCTACGGAAGAACAAAATGCTTCCAGAGAAGTTCCAGCGGATAAGCAAAATCCTTCCGAAGAAGTTCCTACGGAAGAACAGAATGCATCCGGAGAAGTTCCTACGGAAGAAAAGAATGCATCCGGAGAAGTTCCTACGGAAGAACAGAATGCATCCGAAGAAGTTCCTACGGAAGAGCAAAATGCTTCCGAAGAAGTTCCTGCAGATGTGCAAAACAAAACTGGAGATACTCCTGCAGCCCATACAAGAGACTCTCATGATCATTCAACTCCTGTTGAACATTTTGACTATTTCTTAAATTCTCAACCTGAGCTGAATCAGTATGAGGCAATGGAAATGACTAACCTGGAATCGTCTATTCCAGTTGAATCAACTCCTTTAATGAGAATCCATAAGACTCATCCACTTGACAACATCATTGGAAATCCTGAAAAGAGAACTACAAGGAGCCAAAGTAGTACAGCCAACCTTTGTCTCTTCAACTGTTTTCTTTCTCAAGTGGTGCCTCCAAACATCACTGCTGCTTTAAAAGACAATAGCTAGATTGAAGCTATGCAAGAAGAGGTTCAACAGTTTAGAAAGCAAAAAGTGTGGTCTCTTGTTGATTTGCCTGAAGGTCAACATCCTATTGGAGCAAGATGGCTATACAAAAACAAACTAGATGATAGAGGGATTATTGTACGAAACAAAGCAAGGTTGATTGCACAAGGATACACTTAAGAAGAAGGAATAGACTATGATGAAGTTTTTGCACCAGTTGCAAGAATTGAGGCCATAAGAGTGTTTTTGGCTTATGCATCATATAAGAAGTTTACTGTGTATCAGATGGATGTCAAGTGTGCATTCTTATATGGGAAGATTGATGAGGAAGTTTATGTGTCACAACCCCCCGGTTTTGAAGATCCTCATTATCCTATAGGATATACAAACTAGATAAAGCCTTGTATGGTCTTCATCAAGCACCAAGAAAATGGTATGAAACACTATCATCTTTCTTACTCAAGCATGGCTACAAAAGAGGAACTATTGATCAAACACTCTTTCTCAAACAAGAACATCAAGATCTCTTAGTAGTTCAAGTATATCTTGATGACATTATATTTGGTTCAACTAATAAGAGATTGTGTGTGAATTTTGAAGAGCTGATGAAATCTGAATTTTAGATGAGCTCAATGGGTGAATTAACCTCTTTCTTGGCCTTCAAGTCCATCAAAAATCAGATGGGATATTCATCAACCAAGAGAAATACATACATCAAATTCTGAAGAAATACAATCTTGCTGAAATATCCTCATGCAAAACACCAGCATCAATAATTGATAAGATTGCTCCTGATCCTTCTAGAAAATCTATTGATCAAAAATTAGATAGATCAATGATAGGTTCACTTATGTATTTAACTGCCAGTAGACCTGATATTATGTTTGCTGTGTGTGTATGTGCTAGGTACCAATCTGATCCCAAGGAGTCTCATCTCAATGCTGTAAAAAGAATTTTCAGATACCTCAAGGGAAAACCAGGACTTGGTCTTTGGTATCCAAAGGATGGAGACTTTACACTCTACTCATACTCAGACAGTGACTATGGTGGATGTAACAGTAACAGAAAATCAACAAGTGGTGGATGCCAATTCATTGGACCAAGGCTAGTATCATGGCAGTGCAAGAAACAAACCAATGTTTCTGTATCCACAGCTGAGGCTGAGTACATTGCTGCTTCAGCTGGTTGCTCTCAAGTTCTTTGGTTGCAAAACAAATTGCTTGACTATGGTTACAACTTTCTTCAAACTTCAATCTATATAGACAATTCTGCTACTATGTTTATCACTGCTAAACCTGTGCAACATAGTAAAACAAAACATATTGAGATAAGATATCATTTTCTGAGAGATTGCTCAAAAAAGGGGTTGATTAAGTTAGTCAAAGTGGATACATCAAATCAGCTTGCTGATTTATTCACTAAAGCCTTTAATTCAGTCAGATTTAACTTTCTGGTTCAGTCTCTATGCATGATTAACTTAGATTAATCAAGTTTAAACAAACAAAATACTATGTGTAATGATGCATCAGCATGTTATATGTGTGGGAAATGATAGTACACTATAGCTTTGCCTATTCCTGAATACATAAATAACAGTAAATCTTAGCAAGTTTCTTGATATGTGAGTAGATTCATCTTGAGTGGAAACTAAACTAAATGCATGCCAAACATAATGCTAAAATGATTGTTTGTGGGAAACTTCATTTTGAGAATACAAAGTGAGTCTTATTCTAATGTGACCAAATCACTCATCTAAACACACTATGTAAAACACTTTATAATATCTATCTTTGCAAACCATACTCCCTTTGTTTTGTGTGAACAAAGACCTGGGTGTATGATCACCACACTGAATATCAGTTACAAAAGGTGAAAAGATCATGATCCTCATCATCCCTCTGTTTTGTGTAAGCAAAGACCTGGGTTAAAGGCACCTCTGATTTACGTGAGTAAAGACCTGGTAACCTGATGATGATCATATCTAAGCTCTCAAAAGAATCCTATGTGATCAACTGTATATTATCTTGAGCTTTTACATCAATGCATCAATGAGATGCCAAATGCATCTCAAGATAGATCTTATAACTTAAAGTACATAGTTCTTAAGTGTGAAAAAGTGATGATTTGACTTCCAAAGGGAGGACAAAACCTTTGTGAATTGAATGTGAAGCCCATAATAGTTATTTCCAAATCAATATGAAAACATGATAAACAGCATGCCTAGTTGATACATGAGCTCTTGTATGGATTTATGTGGACAATATACTTGCAATCAGAACTTGTTCAGGTATCAAATCAACAAAATAACTCATCAAGAAGAGGCTTAGTATTATAGTATGATCCCATCATATGTGTATCTGATCATTATCATACAGTTAAAAATCATGTTATTCCTCTAAGAAATTTATGATAAATGCTTAATTTCACCATTAATCACAAATTTAGGGGGAGTAGATTACATGAAGTTAAGTGTCTCAATCAGCAGCAGCAATGTCTATATCATTATCAATTTGAAGGAATTGGAATCTGAGCATCATCTTAGCTTCTGGAAACATGAAAATTTTAGTAAAAATCATTTTAAACTTTCTTGTGCTAAATTGCCATGTATACAAAGCCAACAAGGTCCTAAAGCAATAAATGGTTCTAACCAATGGAGTTGGACCATACATATAACAATATTTTCTGCATTGTGCTACTTTAAGCATCAGCAGAAGCTACAAAGTGGAAATCTTAAATGTTTATCCGTAGATGGGTAAACTACGGATGAATAAAGATCAACAAATGTAATCTGTGAAAATATAAGTTACACATCATCAGCAGAAGTTGTTGATCCGTAGATGTTCTGCGGAAGAATACATTGAGGATCCCATTTAATGAGATAAATTAATCTGCGGAAGAATACATCAAGGGTCCCACTTAATAAATGAGATAAATTAATTCTGCGGAAGAATACATTGAGGGTCCCACTTAATAAATGAGATAAAACTAATGTGTCTGAGAGTATAAATGATGTGGTTTGACTTCTCAAATTCATTATTCGCTTTTTCAGCTCACTTTTCAGACCTAGAAAAACACTCTCAACAAGTTTTTCCCACTTCCTCAGCATTTAATCCGCTGTTATTAAGATGGATAATCGGTTTGCGAGAGAACACAATGTGTGTGCCTTCTTAAACCCTGATGATCCTGTTTCAGAAGGGTGTCAAGATTATCAGATATCTAAGAAGATCGAGGCTGTTCTATGCCCTATCAGCAGAGCCAGTGATTTATTGATCACATATCACTGATTTCTGGAACTCTGCATATGTAGAAGAAGATGGTGAAGGTATTGTTGCTAATGTTAAAAATCAAAGGCTGAGAATCGATGAACAAACAATAAGAAGGGTTCTTGAATTGGGAGATGTTGAAGTCGGACACCCTGATGTGTTCGAAAATAAATACATAGAAAAAGTTTGTCTCATGATGGGGTATGATGGTGATTTTGAAAAGGGAGAAATCAAGAAAGGAAGACTCTGCAAGCCATACAGATTTCTTTTTCACACCTATCTGAAGTGCATTTCAAACAAAAAGTCTGGGCTTGATAGATTTTCAAGACATATCTCCTCTGGCATCATTGGTATTTTTGAGGGAAGAACCTATAATTACTCAAAGTACATCTTCAACGGTCTATGTGATCACATTAAAGTACAGAAGGTTGATAAGATGTATATGTTTCCAAGGTTTATTCAACTAATCATTAATGCGGATTTACCTGGAACTTCTGTGGAGGGTGGTGTGTTTATTCAAGCGCACCTTGGCAGATCTGTTCTGAACAAAATTTCTGGGAAATATGAAGGAGGTGACATGGACATGTTTGCACATGTGGTTGATGCTACTGCCAACATTCCTCAAGAGCTTGTGTGGGAAGATGAACAAGAGAACTCTCCAACCAACTCTGTTCAAGACACTCACTCACCAGATACATCACCCATACATCAGCAATCTCCAGCCAGCCAAAACACAGAACCAATCCCACCTATCCACCATCAATCACCAAATCAACAACAAACACCCCACCACAATCTCCAGTCAGCCAAAATACAGAACCAATCTCTCCCATTCAACCCCAATCACCAAATCAGCTTCAAATGCAACTTTATCAACAACCTCCAAATCCTGAAAATTCAGCCACTGAGAGTATTTACACTGCGGAGACGGAGTTAGTCTCACAAGCAAGTACAGTTAAACTGTCATTATCCAAAACTTAATCCCCTGTACTCTCAAATGAAACTAAACAAGTATCTCCAGTGACTGATCATCAACAACAACAACAACCTCATCAAGAACTTGTAGATCAAGCCATTGAGCCCAGTTCAAGCTCAGCAAGTGTTGATCCGGAAGAAGTTAAAGATGATGAGATTGATGCTCAACATCAGGAAGAAGAAGAAGAAGTAGACTATGTTGATATTATTGCCTAGAATGAAGATGATCTAAGTGATAATGATATCCCTGTCAGCAAGAGTTATCTGGTTGCTGAGTATAACAAGCTAGTGCTGAAATTAAACAAAAGAAAGCAAAGAATATAGGAGCTGAAGGGAGTGATAAGAGAAAGGATGAAGAGTTGATGAGACAACAAGTTAGAATAAAAAGGATGAGAGAAGATGCTCAATGCGATAAGGAAGTTATTGATGCTTTACTTGATAAGGAGTCTGAGCTTAAAGAGTTAGCAGCAACTGAAAAGGAAGAAAAAGAAAGGATGATGTTGAAGCTTGAACAAGCAAATAACACTATGTCTGCTCAGTCAAATGTGATAAAAAGAAAGAAGAAGAGATTGAGCAGCTGAAAATGAAGATCTGTACATTAGAGTCTAATGCTAATGTTTCAACTGTTCAAACAAAACAACCTACTGAGGCAACAAAAGAGCTAATTTTGTACTCAAGGAAGAGAATGTATCTTGGTACTGCAGAGAAGAAGTTGACTATTGATGAAAGTTCTTCCAAGAAACAAAAGCTCATATCTCCTGAACACACACCTTCAGTAGATTTATCTACTGTGAAGTCTATATCTCACCAGGATGATGATAGTGATGAAGAGTGGAAAGAGCTGATCAATGAAGACTCTCCACCAGATCAGGAAAAAGGCTGATGATCTTCTGATTACAAAAGACATATTAGAAGAGAGGCCTGAATCAACCATGTTCATGACACTCATAAACCATGGTTTCCCTTATGACATGGTTGAGAGGCTAAACATGGCTGAGATGAAGAATCTGTTGAAAGAATTTGAGCTTGCATGCTTTATGATTCCAAATTGTGACTATGAAGCTTTCAACACCTATCAATCCATCCAGAAGACAAAGAAGGAGTTGGGACATTGTGACACAGCTAAGCTGGGCAAATACAACATGACTTGCTGGTTACAAGGCCATAATTACAAACCACATGAGCTTAAGGGAAGATCAGTACGAGAACTTCGAAGGATGATGGAGCATGTGATGAAAGTTGAGCTGGATACTGGTGTAAAATTCAGAACTGAAGCTCCACATCCATCTTATGAGCAACAAAGCAAACTTCCTGCTGAACCTATAACAGTTGAATCTAAAGATCAGCACAAAAGGAAGGACAAATTGATCAGAGAGCCAAGAGAAGTAGTATCAGGCAAAGTATGGCCACTTGGGACTACAGTGAGGGAGATAACTGAACAAAAGTCCACTCTGATACAACTAATAGACCACCTCACAACTCCCAGTTCTGTGGAAGAGAACAGGATCATGGCCTGGAAATATGATCCAGACTGGGATTGTGCCATTATTAAAAGAACATCTGGAAGAGTTGAATACTTCCATGATGTATTTTCAGTGGTGAGTCTGCCAGAGAATGACATCAAAGATCTTCAAAGCCTGATCATCTGCAATTATCCAATTCACCCTAGAGGAAGAGACTTCTTAACTCTAGTGGGAAAGCTCAAGACTAAATTTAAAGATGATGTGCTCATAGAAGCTAAAAGAGAAGATATAGAGCATCAGAAGAGAATCAAATGGCTCAAAAGATACAAGTCCAATGCCTCAGAATATGTAGATGATGAATTCTTGAAGAGGGTTGGCTACAAAAGTAGAAATAAAGCAGCAATCAAATGCATTGAAGGGACTCAATTCACTTACCCTATCACTGAATGGGGTTATGTTGAGAAGACAAAGGAGTTGGTCTTGCTAAGAAATGCTGAAAACAAGAAAGCTGAAAGGATCAGGATTTTTGATCTTGTGGAAATCAAATTACTCCACCCCAGCTACACCTCGTATCTCAATGTCAAATTCTTTCCCAAGCTGACTGATGAAAAAGCTCAAAATGATTTGTTCCTGCATGTCCATGTGATCCAAGTGATTGACAAATTACATGCCAAAGCCTACAAAAGAAGAAGATTCAATGTTGGACTGCTAAAGGGAACAACTTTTGATGAAGTAACAGAACTCAGAATTTCAGAGCAAGATGAGCTAGAAGTGGTGAATAACAACAATGTGTTAGACACACTCACTACGGAGGAAGATGTTCTGGGGATAAGTTTTAAGACTCTGAAGAAGTTCAGCAAGAGGAAGATCAACTACAAGTATGATGATCAGAAGACTGTTGTGTCTTACTTCTACAACAAAATCATTGCCAGAGTCAAGGAACTTTCAGTTTTGAAGAACTGATTGCAAGTATCTAAGCCTTAGGGGGAGTATTGTTAGGTCTAGGATCAGTAGATCTAGTTCATTATGTATAGGCTTAGTACTTGAATTAATATCTGTAATGAATATTTGTAATTCATTATTGTGTATGCATTAAATATATAGGTTAACCCATTTATGTGTGTGTTGATTTATGTATGGTTGTAGGTACAAACATTATAATTGGTCAATTTATGAAATTGACCAAGTGTAAGAAACATCTACAGATGAATATTTTGTTCTTCCGTAGATATATTTATTACAAGTAACTTTACATCTGAAGATCCTCTGCGGATGAACAACCAGAAGTGAAGAACAAGACTCCATCGGAGGAACAAGACTTCTACGGAAGAACAAATTATCTACGGAAGAACAAATTATCTATGGAAGAACAAATTCCTACTGAAGACACTAATCCTGCGGAGTCCAAACACTTGTATAATACAAGTGTTACAAGTCAACAAGTCAACAAGGCAGTTATGCGAATCCCAAGAAATCCAATGATTCCTTAACTAAAACAAATCAAATCCCAAGAGATCTGGTGTTTCCTATAACTAAAACATCATTATCTGTATATATAGATCCTAGGTTTCGATTCAAGAACGATTGTGTTAGACGATTGATTGATCGACAACAGCAATAGCAATACGACAATCACTTCAAAGTCTCTCAATCAAACCCTAGCAGCCGTCACATCATAACATATTTTGATATCATTCATTCATTATATTTGTAATCATTAACATGTTCTAATGAAATACTGATTAATCATTAATTGTGTTTTGTTACGTGTGTTCTTGAACATTTATTGATATTTAAAGTTATTCAAAACAATTAAACCAAATCAACGTTGATTCCGCAAACGTTGACTTGCCATCAACCGACACTGATAATTCATGTTGACGATCCTTGGATTCACATTTTGTATAGTGCAGCTTGGTCAGCCGAGAGTGACACAGGGATGTAAGGTCCTTTGCATATGGAAATCCAATAATCCAGATCTAAACATGTAATATAATTCATAAACCAGATTTTCCATTGCTTAAACTCAGATTTGTGTTTAAGCATAGGAGGTTTAGGTGCATGACCAAGTTTAGAAAAGGCAAGTCAATCTATTTTAACAAACTTGTTTTAGAGTGTTTGAATTAAGGTTTAGATTAGCTTTTAAGTCCAAGTGGTCCAAACAGTCCAACTTTTGATTATTATAACTATTCTTGTGAGAAGTAGCAATTGGTTGTTTAAGATAACAAACCGAGAATACTACTGTAACTACACTGTTCATTTTTAGGTTAGATTTTTACGGTAATGATGATGTGTTTGCTCTGATTTTTTAGTAGAATATGTTGTTCAAAAATGTGTTCTTGGTTTGGGTATAATCAAACAGTGAATCCAGTCGATGTTTCAAGGAGTTTTCAGCATGAATACATATTAGAAGTCAATGAACTTGCTAATAGTAAGTCAATCACCAGATCAATCGAGTTTCAGTTCAGATTTGAGTAGATCTAAAATGAACAGAGAGCCGAAGCTCTGATACCAATTGACTGGGTTGCGAGAATGATATTCATAGTTGATGTGAATCAACTAGGATCGAATATGATGATTGAGTATGTGCTTATGTAGCGGAAATACACAAAACACAGATCATTGAATGCTAGAAATACTCATAAATGCTTTGTATTATTGATGATGAAAAGTTACAATAAATGTTAGCGTTTTAGCAAAATACAGTAACAAAACAACTTTGAAACATATGACTATCGAAGATTTTAAATATTCTAATTGTCTAAGGATACCCAAAAGTAAGGTTTTCTATTCTATTTATAGCCTGAAAAAAAGGCCTTTACAAAATGACTAAACTACCCTTGTACTATACATCAGGAAACTAGTCTAAGTCTAAAGCCTAATCAGCATTTTCTTGTGTTCATCCGCATTAACTAATGCAGATGACTTGTTCTTCATCAGCATTTCTTCTGTTGTCTTTAGCATTGGTGTTTGATCTTCAGCATTGACAAATGCAGATGAACAAACACTATGCACATTTGTTGATGAACATTCGCATTTGTAAATCCGGATGTACAAATACTTATCAACATTTGTTCGGCTGCCCGCATTTGTAAATACGGAAGAGCAAATTCTTGTCAGCATTTGTTCAATAGTCAATCTGCAGTTACTAATGTGGGTAGCCGACACTTGTCTTCTTCTTTATGTACATTCTTCATCCGCATATCTTTTTAGACTTGGGGAGAATTCCAGCAGAGCAACCATCAACCACCACTGAATTGGCATGTATGATCCTTTCAGGGTCCAACAAGGTGAGCACATGTCTTGTATTACCTCGTAAGGAAGACCCATCACCACCTTTTTGGCTGCAAGAGCTTTGTCACATTGGCATACCAGAGTTCTTTCTTGTGTTCCTCTTTAGGGTCTTTGCTTGCATACTCCTCAACATCCTTCTCCTCTATCTGAACTTTCACCGATCTTACTTCACAAACTTTAAATTCTTGTGGAACTTCATTCACACCATCAACTGTCACATCCTCCTTACAACACTCATTCTTTTCATTCACCTGATCAATTACTTTACCCTTTTCAACAACCACAGGTACATCAGCACTAGTTTCTTCAACAACCTTAAATTCACAAGTTTGAATGACTTCTGCTTCAATTTTGAACCCTTTGAAAGGAGCAAACTCTTCAATGCTTTCCTTTTCATTCACAACCTCTGCAACCAAAGCATGGTTAATTTCTTCTTTGGTCACTTGAATCTTAGCACTCCACTCAAAATTAGTAAGCATGCAGTTTCTTTCTTTGGTTTATTATCTTCCTTCACAGCACTTGAAGCTAATCTCAGAGCGCTTGAATTGCTTGGATTAGTCATAATTGGCAAAGGACATTCTCTTTTGAAATTTCCTAATTGCTTGCATTTAAAAAAATCTTAATTTTGACTTATCAAAGCCCAATCTAGAATTAGATTTCTGATTTCCAAAGTTCTTTCTCCCAGTCCTATCCATGAATCTCCTAGCTCGAAGAGTCAACATAGCCATCTGCCATTAAATGTCTGTTTCCTCTAAATCATCTGGATCAACTTGGTACATGTCTTCCATGGTCATCCCTTTAGTTTTCAATTCACCGACTACAAGAGCTTCATAGCTGTGAACAAACATACCGAATAAAGCCACTGTGTCAAATGGAATTTGTGTATCGGTAACGACCTTTGAATTTGACTCATCACTGGATGAACCACCACCACTAGTTGACTTATCATAGGAAACATTCACAGTTGATCCACCATGAATTGATTGATGCATTTGTGAGCTTGCAGCGGATGTGATTAATGCAGCATATTGAGAATATGCTGAAGTTGGCATCACAGGCTGGTTGAACTCTCTCCTTTTCAAGTACAGTTTGAATGATTTCAACTTGTTGATGATATCCATGAGCTTGTAATCACTGAACCTTCTCTCTTGCTTCCACATTCTAACCTGTAAAGAACATTGAAGAGGAAGTGAATCCATAGCCTATTCACTTGTTCACTGTTCGTGAGCTTTTCATCATACTTCTTTAGAGTGCTTGAGACAATCAGAAATCGATTTGTCAGGTTGGTAAGGTTTTCATTCTCGTAACCCATGAAGGAATTGAATTCTTTCTCAGCTTGTATTCCTTTATCTTTGACCAACACAGCATTGCCACATAGAATTCACACAAAGCATCATACAGAGACTTGGCATTTTTGTGTTATGCAAATCAGTTGTAAATGTCAGGAGCAAGGCACAAAGTTAAGGATCTAAATGCCTTTTGATCTCTTTCAATCAATTTTAGATCTCTCTTAGTGAAAGTGGACGGATCTTCGTTTTGCGAAACAACCTCTCTAACGGTAACCGTAGGAATATGTGGACTGGTGATAATAGATTCCCATTGATTGTGATCTCTGTAGTAAAAGAATTCCTTCAAACATCTCTTCCAGTCTTCAAAGTTATCCCCATTGATCAATCTTGGAGGTCGGTTTGGTGCCACGCTCTCTAAATCGAAAATCATAAGAGTTGCCATTTTGGACATGATCAAAAAGCTAGCTTCGAAGAAAATTACCTAATTTCATAGGTAATTTCACAGCTAGTTTCGCTGGTAACTTTGGCAGCAGCTTCGCAAGAAAGCAGGTCGATGATGCTACTTTCGCATGATAGTTTCGCCCGAAACTAGTTGAACTTTGGTTCAGAGAGAAATTCGACAGCAATTTCGCAGGATTTGTGCGCACAATTACAATGAACTTACGCTCAAAATCGATACTTTCGCAGGAACCAGCACTACAATTTCAGCAATCAAGAAAATTGTAGTTTCGCTGCTTGAAGATGCAGTTTCGTTGTAAGATACACAATTTCGCCCAATGATTCTGAAAAAGCTTTTTCACCACGACAACGATCCAAAACCACCCAAATCTCATTGAATTTGAGATATGATGATTACAATAGCTTCCCACACCAAACACTAACAGATCTCTATCAATTTCCATATTCAAATCAATCAGAACAGATCCAGAATTGATAAAACGGTGAGTTTAAACCAAAAGACCAAAACACTCAATCAATCAAGAGCACTATGGCTCTGACACAATTTTGTTGATATATTTAATCGATACACAATGCAAATGATTCACAAACTGTACATATTCCATTGATCAAACATCAATAACACAATCAATCAAGCATCAAGTTTCAAAGGTATTCAATAATCATCAAAACACACACAATAATAAAGAACAAAGGCTTAAGATGAATACAATAAGCTTCTAGCCAACAAAACAGAATTGCAACAAAGATATTTTTGTATTAGGGTTTTGCAAAAACTTGGTTACAATGATAGAAACATTTCTATATATAAGCAGACACAGTTTCGCTGGACACTATCTAGCCCATGACCTAGTTTCGCCCGGCGATGAAACACAGTTTCGCGGGGTTAACTAAGTCAACTGACTATGAGCGAAACTATAGTTTCGCTCATAGTTTCGCTGAGCTACAAAACTTACAAAAATACAAATAACAAACTAAGTAAGGTAACATAAAACCTGTTACATTAATAAGCATAATAGACACTAACTAAGGTGCGTCCAACCTAATCTTGATCTTCAGAGATTGTCTTTATTGTACTAATCAAGGGAATCTTAATCATTCATTTTCCACAAATAATCTTGGCTTGATTCTTACTTAACCAATCCATACCCACAACATTGTCAAAACCTCCTTATTCAATAGGAACGATTCCTATGAAGTTCCTTACTAGATTTTTGTTTACCTTATTACTCTTGTTTCCTCCAAATTTATATCCTAAGTTGTTGTTGTTCCACTTCCTTTTATCTCCTATCTTTGAATCAGTTAATGATCCATTCCTTATCATCTCATCAGTCAAGCTTCCTGATAACATAACTGCATCTTGAAAAAGTCTTCGACATTTCCAACTTAACTATTCCTCTTATCTGTGGCACTAAACCCCAGATATATCTTCCTATCCTTTTAGTTTCAGGTGTCACCAAATGTGGCACCAATCTAGATAGCTTATTATATTTATCTGTATACTCCTGATGTGCAGCACCTTTCATTTCCAATGCCAAAAATCCGCTTCAATCTTCTCTATTTTATTATAAGGATAGTATTTCTCAATCACTAGGTATCTAAATTCCTCCCAACTTAACCTATTCGTAACATTTCTTCCTTTAGTTTAGACTTCCATCTTCCACCAAGACTGTGTTTCTCCCTTAAGAGAATGTGAAGGAAACATGGTCTTGCAATTATCAGCACATAAGGCTTGTACTGCTTCAACATAATGCTTGTACTGGGTCCATTTCATCTAACCAACATAATGCTTTTAGTGCTTCACCTTTTCCATTAATGTTTTGAGGTTTACAAGTGTGACATCCGTCACCTTAAGGTCCGTCAATTAACGTGGCTTTCCGTTAACTATTCTTTGATCAATCATCCCTCATCTTTATTAACTCTTTATGTGGATATCATGCTTGCTTTATCATCGTTGTGCTTGTGCTTTCATTGTAATCATATGCTATCCTTAAAAACTTTTAAAACTTTCAACATCGTAACCGCCAAATATATCATTTTTATATAAAATAAACGTCACCAATAAAACCATTTTTAAATTATAAATATCATTAGATACATTTTTATAGTTAGTATGATTAACCTAATAAAGTCGTTTTTAACCGAAACAAATTTGGGAAACTCGGGGGTTAAGTGCAGGGACTAAAATTGTCATTTTTCAAACTTGGAATGGGTATAAATACCCCCATTTTACCAGCCCTAGAACCATTACTTCATCTTCATCTCCATCTTCTTCTTCTTCACCATTTTCTTCATTCTAGCACCAAATCCGACTTGCTTGGTTTCGTTTTCATCATCTAGACTCCATCTACAGCCTAGTCTACTCCATTCTAGCAGGTAGACGACCTTGGTTGTCCCTTTTCTTGCTTATTCACGGCTGTCCAAACTAGGGTTTCGGGTGTTCGGGTTCAACCCGAACACATGAGGTCGTGTGGGTGCGTGTGAGGTCTTTCTGCGTGTGTTTCTTGTTTGTGTATGTGTGTAGAGTCTTTCTGGAAGTCCTTGTTGTGTAAAACTCATGTTTGGAGCAGCCGAAGGCTGCTCAGCCCGTAAACAGTCGCGATTCTGCTGTCCAGGCGACTGGGTCTGTCATGCGATTGAGTCGTGCGACTGGATGAGTCGTGCGTCTGAGCCATGCGTCTGAGTCAATCGTGCGACTGAGTTGTGCGACTGGGTGTGTCGTGCGACTGTGTGAATGTGTACGATTGAGTCATGCGAGCGAATGAATATGTGCGATTGAGTCAGGTGACCGAATGAATGTATGCGATTGTGCGTGTATCGCACGACTGGAGTCCAATCGCACGAATGAATGTTCAATCGTACGAATGTAACTGATTCGTACGAATGAAGGTTGATTAGTGCGTATGGAGGTTGAGTCGTGCGATTGGGTGTTGTGTGGTACGACTGAATGTCAGTCATACGAATGAAGGTTCAATCGTACGAATGAAGCTGATTCGCACGATTGAGGGTTGATTCATGCGAATGGAGTGTTGAGTCGTGCGTCTGGTCCTGTCGTGCGACTGAAGTTGTTGTGTGTGATTTCCTTCCTATGCGTGATGTGTGTATGTCGTGTGATGTTGAGGTAACATTAACACAGTTGCCATTGTTCGGCCACAAAAATTAAAGTCAACGCTATAAAGCCCACAAATACTATTCAAAAATCAAATCAATCTAACGTTTTACAATTATCAACCGATTTGTAACTACTGATATTTATCAAATACATCTTCAATAACAATGAAACTTTTACACAAATATCATCAGCAATGGCGACAATGTCTAGTACTTGGATCTACATAAGATCTAGTACGTGTGTCTGTTTGTGTGTGTTACACGCGACCCAACCGATACAACCCGAACCGACCGAACAATATTATATGCTTCATTCATATCATTAATGGCGGAGTTTCTTCTCCTAAGTGGCGGACCGAACAATATTATATGCTTCAGTGATATTAAGTGGCGGAGTTTCTTCTCCTACTCTACTTCTTGGTCGTCCAACACGTGTAGTTCTTCATACAGGTTGAGTATTTTTCCTTGGCGGCATATTTTTCTACATATCAATTATACTAATATCACAATATATTACTCAAACTATAACATAATATTTTATAGTCTTAAACAAAATATTTCATACACTCTTATTCTACATATTTAAAGTAGACACGTAATAGATTAGGTTTCTTGTATTTCTAGTTTCCCCAAACCTATTTCCATATCTTAGTGAAGATACTTTTGCTTTCTTTCTTTACTTCCTTGACATCTGCTTGGATCACCCGAATTTCTTGTTGTATCTTCTTAACTCTCTTAAAAATCTTGTTGGTTGTTTTTATCTGACATTCTTCCAATCTTTTTCTCTTGGTTCCCTTTCTTTAGTTTCAAAAACATTAGGTTGAACTATGGGTGTCATTTCTGATGTCGAAGGAAGGATTTCAGGATTTTTATTTTCTGGCTCCTGAACCTCCTTAGTCAGAAACTTCTTACCCGTCGTACACTTTTCCTAGGGGTCTCAACTGTATAACTCTCGATTGTTACTTGTGCACATCGAATGAAAAACTTTGACTTATGTTGGTCCTGGTCTCGAGTTGGGATATTTCTATGTTGTCCTGAGGCTCTATTTTTGGTTTTGTTCTTTAAGGTTGCTATGATCCTAATATTCCGAAGGATCAGTTTCAATATAGTGGCTTTTAGAATTATTAGTACTCGTAACTGCAAAAATTCAAACAAAATTTCAGTTTATACTGTTACTAGTTAAAACAACTAATCAAATAAGTTCACAAAATTTCACATTTACATATTAATCATGTATATCTCACATATAAAATAGTTCATTGTTGTTTAAACATTGTTGGATCAAGAGAGGCTGTTGCAACCAAAACCATATCACTTAGAAGATTTTGTGTACAACATACAAAGGACTTCCGAAGCCAAGTGTAGGACTTCCGAAGGAAGAAGGAGCTTTTCCGAAGTCTAAGTGTAAAATACATTTCCGTAGGAAAACTCCAACTTCCGAAGATAAAGAAGTTACTTCCGAAGAATCAAGACTTGAAGAGAAAGTTCTGAAGTCAACTTCCGAAGTATAAAGAAGTCATTAAAGCCTCGGAAGCATAGAAGCATCTTCCGAAGTATAAGTGGCTTCGGAAGAACTTGTTCTTCCGAAGCCAGTTAACCTTCGGAAGACACTTCTATTATCCAGTAGACATAAGTATGGTCTGTCTGACAGTCCGCTGCAAATCTCTGAGATACTGCATGGCGTTTTCTCAAAAGCCATGTAGTTGACCATACTTTAATCTACTGTTTACCTTTTTATGTTAAGTACAGTTGCCATCTTTTAGTTGGTGACAAAAGGTAAGTCATGGACATGTCATGACTACCATATCTTAGATAATACTTTATCTAAGATACCTTAACTATAGCATTGTAGTATATGCTTTAGTCGTAGGTTTCCAGCTGGTATCAAGTATAACCGGCTGTAGGATCTAGTATATATAGTTTCTCATTGTAACTCATGTTCTAGGCTTGTAAGTGTCTTGTAATCTTGAGTTGAGAAGTAATATATACAAGTACCTTGAAAATACTCCTGCTTGTTGCTTTGATTACTTATTATATTATTATCAACTCTTGTTAAAGGCATTGCTTCATCTTGTTTGAGTGATATTATAAGTGAGTTTGAGAGAAATACAAGTGTTAAGTGACAAAACCTGATCCTGCAATTGGTATCAGAGCTGTTTGAGCTTCCCAGACCTGCTCCAAGTTCTCCAAGAGCAACAACAAATCAAGTTCCCACTATTGAAAGATCCGACAGTATAACCATTTCAAGAAATAGTGGAACTTCAACAAGGGACTCACCTGATGATCTTCAAGTCTCCTCAGGTGATCCTGCACAACACCAAGCTGATGGAAGCAGCATTTTGAAGGAACAGGCAACTGTTAATGATGCTTCACAGCAAAGAAATGATGATGTTTCTCTTTCATTCAATCAGTCCTCATTGAATGAAATTGAAACAACAGCTGGACCAAGTATTCAAGCTCCAGAGCAAAATATGTCCAACTTGGACCTATCTTTGCAACTGGAGGTGATTCCAAGACTCAGAATTCACAATACTCATCCAGCTGAAAACATCATAGGGGAAGTCTCTGAGGGTGTGAGAACAAAGGGACAAACTCACAATGGGAATGTCTGCTTGTACTCATGCTTTTTATCCCAAATGGAACCCAAGAAGGTGGAAGATGCCTTAAAGGATAGTAGCTGGGTTGAATCAATGCAAGAGGAGCTGCTTCAATTCAAAAGACAAAAGGTTTGGAACCTATGTCCGCTACCATCTGGTCAAGTACCTATAGGCACCAAGTGGGTTTTCAGAAACAAAAGAGATGACAGAGGCTTGATTATCAAGAACAAGGCAAGATTGGTGGTTCAAGGATACACTCAAGAGGAAGGAATTGATTATACCGATGTCTTTGCACCTGTTGCAAGACTTGAGGCAGTTAGGATCTTCCTTGCTTATGCTGCATCCAAGAATTTCACTGTCTACCAGCTTGATGTCAAGTGTGCCTTTCTATATGGGGATATAGATAGGGAAGTCTATGTATGCCAGCCTCCAGGATTTGAAGACCCACAGCATCCAAACTATGTGTGCAAGTTGGATAAAGCTCTATATGGGCTGCACCAGGCACCTAGGCTGTGGTATGAGACATTGTCTCAATTTCTTCTGAAGAATGGTTATACTAGAGGAACCATTGACAAGACTCTCTTCATCAGAAAGTCTGGGAAAGACATTTTGCTAGTTCAAGTCTATGTCGATGACATCATATTTGGTTCTTCAAATGACCAAATGTGCAAAGACTTTGAGAGCATTATGAAGAAGAAGTTCGAAATGAGTTCTATGGGAAAAATGGACTTTTTCCTTGGAATTCAGGTAAAGCAACTAAAGGAAGGGTTTTTCATCAATCAATCTAAGTATGTCAATGATATCTTAGACAGATTTGATATGAAGGATTGTAAAGCAGCAAAGACACCCATACCCAGAAACATGATTTATGCCCTGATTCTGAGGGGGAGGATACAGATCAACATCAGTATAGAGCAATCATTGGTTCTCTGATGTATCTCACAGCAAGTAGACCTGATATCATGTTTGCAACCTGCATTTGTGCAAGATATCAGGCTGCTCCAAAGGTGTCTCACCTAATTGCTGTCAACAGAATCCTCAGATACCTCAAAGGAGCACCTAAGTTAGGTCTCTGGTATCCAAGAAATAGTGATTTTAATCTCTATGGTTACTCTGATATTGATTATGGTGGCTGCAACATCAACAAGAAATCAACATCAGGTGGATGTCAATTTCTTGGTGGAAGGATCATCTCATGGCAATGCAAAAAGCAATCCTGTGTCTCTACATCAACTGCTGAAGCTGAATACATTGCTGCTACAAGTTGCTGTGCTCAGCTGCTGTGGATTCAAAACCAGATGATTGACTATGGATTCAACTTCATGAGCACTCCTATCCACATTGACAACAACAGTGCTATATCCATCACTGAAAATCCAGTAAAGCACTCAAAGACAAAGCATATTGACATCAGGTATCATTTCATTAGAGATATTCATGAGAAAAATCTTATAAAACTAATCAAAGTTGATTCAAATGAACAATATGCTGATTTGTTCACCAAAGCATTTGATGAACAAAGATTTAAATATCTCATTACAGCTATTGGGATGATAAACATTGACTAGTTAATCTCAATTGAAAACCTTTTCAATATGTAAAGTCTTATGTCAATACAATCTAAGCCCTGTTACAAAAGATCCTTTCTTATTTAACTAAGTATAAGTTCTTCCGAAGAGAAACTTGCCTTCGGAAGATATCCAGTATAACTTCCGAAGCAAATTTCTCATAGGATAATTTTCTTCTCGGAAGTGTACTAAGTCTCGGAAGAAGCGATTGAGGTTATCTCAGATCTACTTCCGAAGCACTTAATACTCTCCACTTGAAAGCAACATGTATCTTCGGAAGTAACTTCTGTATCTTCGGAAGCAATTTATTTACCTTCGGAAGTACATTTGCCTTCGGAAGAACTTTACCTTCGGAAATACCTTATACTCGGAAGAAAGATTTTACTGTGTAACGGAAATCTTTTGGGCCCCACTCTGTAAAAAGTAAAGATTTTGTTAATGATGTCGGATTATTTAAATTGCTTAACCTTACCGCCCCTGTCAAATCATCCTCTGAACCCTCACATCATCTTATCCAAACCACCCTTTAAACCGCCATTTCACCCATTTAAATACTTCCGCTTAATCACTTACACTCTTTTTACCAAATTCACTGCCCTAAAAGCTTTCTTCTTCTCCAATTTACCTCTCTCAGAACTTTTCCTCTGCTATCTTTCTCAAATGGCTCTTAACACTCAGCACAACCAGGTCGCACTCCTTGACTCTTCAAGGGATGCTGACTTCTCTGATATTATCTCTTTCTTAGCCCAATCTTCATACTACACAGCACTGACCGTAAACCCTACCATTTACTCCAACCAAATGTCTGAATTTTGGGCAAATGGTCGGATTGAAACCCTAAATGGGGTTCGTGCTATCAGGTCAAGTGTTTGTGGCCAAGAGTTGGTCATTACTGAACAAATCATCAGGGAGCATCTTGAGCTCCATGATGAAGGCGCACCGACGGAATTCCCCAAATCTGAGTTAGATAACTCTTATCTCCAAATGGGATACGGTGGAGATGTAAGCAGGTCTACAGTCTACAAATTCAACTTCTCCTACAAGTGGAAGTTCCTGCTACATGTGGTTCTTCACTGCCTATCTAACAAATCCGGGGGATGGGATCAAATTCCCTATGAACTCGGGTGTCTAGTTCATGGGTTGGTACAAGGCCTGCGCTTCAACTACTCAAGGTTTGTGCTGACTAACCTCATGGGAAATCTGCAAAGGGACACATTCTTTATGTATCCCAGATTTTTACAGCACATAATCAACTGCGAGCTAGATCAGGGTAAGCTTGTCTGTGCAGCTGCTCTGTCTGCTCCCCAAATGAGGCCGACCATCTTCAAAGTCTTGAAGAGAGTGTCTACCAACTACTCTGGAAGGGATACCGCACTACTTCCAGGTATGATTGAGCCAATGGCTCCTGGTGACATCCCTGTTAACCCCACAGGTGATGAACCCACACCAGCAACTACCCTCACCATTCCAAATCTACCTTCTCCTCCAATCACTGTCACCTACCAGAGACGTACCAAACGAACCCTTGTTCAATCTACTCTGATTGAACAAGCCCCTCCTCTTCAAACCAAAAAGGCTAGAGTGGAACAAGGGGCTCCCACTCAGCCAGATGTCCACCAATCATTCACTATTGACCTCAATATGGGTCTTGAGTCTCCTCAGTCTCAGACCCATGAGCCCATAATCCCAGCTGATAGCCCTCAAGGTGAGTCTCTATACTCCCCTGAGTAGCCACCAAGGGACAGCTCAATGCCTTTTGACATTGATCAAAGTCCCGGGTCCTTAGGTCTTCATTCCTTTTCTTTTACTGACCTATTGACCGGAGCTGGTGAAGAGACTATGTCTCTCAAAGGCGATGAAGTTGATCCACAACACCCCATTAAGGATCAACAGAGCCCAGAGAAACCTCTTGTCTCTAGCCCACATCAGCAAAGCCCTACTGAGGTGAGTCCCACTGATGTGGAGGGGACTCATGTAGATTCAGCTGCCACTACTGAAGGAGCCTCAATGGATCCTCAGGACAGTGGTAACGATAGTCAGACTGAATCTACGGCAACCATGCCCTATGATGCCTCTGAAAGAGACATCATTGTGCAAGGGAAACCAGGGTGCCAAGAAACCATATCTGGTGGTGAGGATGAACATACTAGGTATGTTACCACATCTCCCCGTGATTCTTCAAAAGAAGATGAGGGAAGAATGCAACTCACAATAAGAGACCTACTTTCTAAAGTCTCAAACCTTGAATCAAAGGTTAAGACTTTAGAGGATAGGTCTGCCACTCAGCAACTTGAGATTGAAAGTCTCAAGGTCAAACTAGCTGAGAAACAGATTGAGAGATCTGTTAGGCATGTACCAGTTCAAGTCTCCTTGACCTCTTCCTCTAGCTCATCTACCTCTCAAGATGATGCTACCAAAAAGGGGGAGAATGTTGAGGAACAAAGCCAAAGACAGGATTCCATCAGTCAAGCTCTCACTTCTTTGAGCTCAAGACAACAAGCTGCCATCTTCCCTGAGCCTCCTCTAGTTGTGTTTCAAGTGGATCAAAGGATGCTTCAGGATCTAAATAGGATCTTCAACAAGTTCCTTTTAGAGTCCCTAATTGATCAACCCAGTCCGGATATGTCTGTGATTTACTTTGGAGCTCAAGAGCTTCAGAGGTTGAATGCACCTCCTACCACTGTTGAGGAAGTTGGTCAACCTAAGGCCCAAGTGGAACCTGAGATTGATTTCGAAGGGGAAACTAGGACTGATGGCCCAGCAACTGAAACAGTTGGGACAGAAGGTGTTTTTCACAGGCTTCCGAAGCACAATTCGAAGCCTCGGAAGAACCAACACAAACTTCCGAAGCTGAAATTGCTGCTGCGGAAGGACTGTTCTCTCTTTCCGATGATCTAATAGTCACAGATGCAATTCTGGAACTTGCATCTGAGGTTAATAGGGAGGACTTTCTCAGCCAACCACTAGCTATTACATCTGCATTGACCTCAGCTCCTACCTCCACAATCCAACCTGAATCTTCTACCCAAGAACCACCAAAGTCTAGCACTTCCGAAGACATTAAAGGCAAAAGGAAGATGACTTCGGAAGAGCTTCAAGAAGAAGAAAGGTTGGAGAAACTTAAAAGGAAAGGAAGACTGCCAACTGGGAAACTGTTAGCTGCAAGTTCAAAAGCAGCTGCAGCCAACCAAGAGGCAATCAACAATAGAAGAAGGGTGGAGGTAATTGATAGACTTGTCAGTCTAGGGGCTGCTTCGGAAGATGTACTCCTGCTACCATTAGAGCAGCTGATAGAGCTTGAAAAGGCAACCTTGCTGCAAAGACAGCAAAAAGAAGAAGCTGCAAGGTTGGCCTTGGAAGAAGAAAGGCTGAGAAAAGAAAGAGAAGCTGATGTGCAGCTCAGGAGAGAAAGGATCACTTTCCATATCACTTAGAAGATTTGAGAAATAGAGATAAGTGAAGTTTTGGTAGCATCAGCCTAGGGGGAGTTTGTTGGATCAAGAGAGGTTGTTGCAACCAAAACCATATCACTTAGAAGATTTTGTGTACAACATACAAAGGACTTCCGAAGCCAAGTGTGGGACTTCCGAAGGAAGAAGGAGCTTTTCCGAAGTCTAAGTGTAAAATACATTTCCGTAGGAAAACTCCAACTTCCGAAGATAAAGAAGTTACTTCCGAAGAATCAAGACTTGAAGAGAAAGTTCTGAAGTCAACTTCCGAAGTATAAAGAAGTCATTAAAGCCTCGGAAGCATAGAAGCATCTTCCGAAGTATAAGTGGCTTCGGAAGAACTTGTTCTTCCGAAGCCAGTTAACCTTCGGAAGACACTTCTATTATCCAGTAGACATAAGTATGGTCTGTCTGACAGTCCGCTGCAAATCTCTGAGATACTGCATGGCGTTTTCTCAAAAGCCATGTAGTTGACCATACTTTAATCTACTGTTTACCTTTTTATGTTAAGTACAGTTGCCATCTTTTAGTTGGTGACAAAAGGTAAGTCATGGACATGTCATGACTACCATATCTTAGATAATACTTTATCTAAGATACCTTAACTATAGCATTGTAGTATATGCTTTAGTCGTAGGTTTCCAGCTGGTATCAAGTATAACCGGCTGTAGGATCTAGTATATATAGTTTCTCATTGTAACTCATGTTCTAGGCTTGTAAGTGTCTTGTAATCTTGAGTTGAGAAGTAATATATACAAGTACCTTGAAAATACTCCTGCTTGTTGCTTTGATTACTTATTATATTATTATCAACTCTTGTTAAAGGCATTGCTTCATCTTGTTTGAGTGATATTATAAGTGAGTTTGAGAGAAATACAAGTGTTAAGTGACAAAACCCGATCCTGCAAACATAGATATGTTCATATAAGATTATTAGTAAATTTTTATTTACTTAGTCATACTACAAATTGTTATCACATAAACTTATGGTTATAGTCTATACATTTACTAATAATACCTAATTCTCTATAACTAATGGCTCTGATACCAAACTGTCACATCTCGACGAAAGCGTAAAATTCTTGGGTATGACTTTTAGCTCAAAACACTTTGATTACAAAAACATACATCCACAACAGATAACTAAAGATAAACTTTCATTAGATATTCATAAATTAGATTACATTTTTCTTACAAAACTTGTCTCTATGAGACTTTTACATATGATTTAATAACCCCACACCAAAAGATTCATCATAATCACTTCATATAATTTCCCAGGTAGTAATGGACGTGAACGTCCACATAAATGCTGAGATCCACCAAGTTCAAGGTTATCCATACACATAGCTTCACTATATATTCAAACCATCCATTGTACAGGTTGAATTTATACGCGAAATTATAAAACATTTTGATAACTTGAAAAGGCATAATCAAACAGTCAACATTAAGTTGGTGAGAACGTAGGTTTAATAATTAACATTAAGTTTCTTAATTGATGCAACATAAACAAGTTCACAACCAAACTAACTTATATGTCAGGTGATTCATAACTGTCACAAATATAAATCATAAAATCAAATAATATAACATCACCACCCCTATTCAACAGTCTCAACTGGGTCTAGTTGTTGCAGGAAACATGTTCCTAAGTAGCGCTACCTATATTACTTGATGGTTCTATATACGAATTAGTTGTTGTACCTTGCAGGACCGTTTAAGGGCTTAAGCACAATTACAACACAACAACACAATGAGGAGATTAATAAGCTCTAATCAAACAGTGAACTGGGTAACCAAAGGTGAAACTAAGAACACAAGTAAAGCAAGAGACAGAACAAGAGAATATGGGTTTCAAGGATGCAGTATATTGCTTCTCAAGTTCTTTTACAAGTGTTAAGCATAAAGAAGATACAAGACTTGAAATACTTATACTACAACCTACAGCCGGCTATACTTTGAAAGCCAGCTGGATACAATTGACTAGACACTAACAAAATCAATTGTAGATCAAAAGGCATATCTGCCTTTGACTTGTGATATGACATGCCATAGCTCACATCTTATACAATACAAAAAGGATAAAGTACATAAGTGGAAAGTTGAATACTCAAGACCTCAATGTAACAGTTACCAAAAGAAGGCCTTTTCACCAACTCATGTAAGTTGGGACTCTTACAGAGATCAGCTGAAAAGGTGCTTTATGGAACGTACTCAGATAAAGCAGGTGACTAAAAGTCTCGGAAGAAATCTGTCTTCATAGGTGAAGCTTCGGAAGACTTTGTCCTGAAGCTCGGAAGACTTATGTTTGGCTTCGGAAGATATTGGTCTTGGCTTCGGAAGATTTACACTTAGAGTATGTTATCTTTGTGAAAACTTCCGAAGCATTCTTCACTCAGTCTTAGTGCATGTGCTGAGACACTTGGCTGTTTTGGGTTGCATCAGACTTCAGGAATCCTTACAAACTCCCCCTAGGATGACATGCTACCAAAACACTTGGAAGATCTTCAAATTGTAGTTTCAGTACAATCAGACCATTCTTTTTATTCATGAGATGGTCAGGATCATCAAGACTTCAAGTATCTCTCATCTCAAAGGATCATGCAGAGGTAAGTTGATTATGTCTTGCCATGAGTAGACATTCTCAACACTTATCTCTGATAACAGTCCAATGTGGTGATCAAGATCAAGGAACTGGCTTTTAGACACCCACTTGTCCTGGACTTACTTGTAAATCAGAGAGATGGACTGTTATAAGAGATCAAGGTGTTGAGAATGTTTCTTACTCATGGCAAGACATAATCAAACTTAAATTGCATGAATCTCTTGAGATGAGAAGATACTATGAAAGTCTGATGACCTGAGTCCATGAAGAAAGAAGTTTCTGATTGTACTGCAGACTACCCATTTGAAGATCTTAATGTTTTAGGAGCAATCACTAGGGGGAGTGTAAGGATTCCTGAAGTCTGATGCAACCCAAAACAGCCTAAGTGTCTCAGCAACATGCACTAAGTACTGAAGTGAAGAATGCTTCGGAAGTTTTACACAAAGCATTAGAAAATACTCTAAGTGTAAAATCTTCCGAAGCCAAGACCAATATCTTCCGAAGCCAAACATGAAGTCTTCCGAAGCTTCAGAGACAAAGTCTTCCGAAGCTTCAACCTATGAAGACAGATTTCTTCCGAAGACTTTTAGTACACATGCTTATCTGATGTACTGTTCCATAAAGCACCTTTCCGCTGCATCTCTGTAAAGTCACCAACTTACATGAGTTGGTGAAAAGGGCCTTGCTTTTGGTAACTGTACATTGAGGTCTTGAGTCTTCAACTTTCCACTTTATGTACTTTATCCTTTTGTATTGTATAAGGATGTGAGCTATGGCATGTCATAGTCACAAGGTCAAAAGGCAGATATGCCTTTTGATCCTACAATTGATTTTGTTAGTGTCTAGTCAATTGTATCCAGCTGGCTTTCAAAGTATAGCCGGCTGTAGGTTGTAGTATAAGTATTTCAAGTTCTTGTATCTTTTCTTTATGCTTTGTAACACTTGTAAAAGAACTTGAGAAAGCAATATACTGCCTCCTTGAAACCCATATTCTCTTGTTCTGTCTCTTGCTTTACTTGTGTTCTTTGTATCACCTTTGGTTACCCAGTTCACTGTTTGATTAGAGCTTAGTTATTCCTCATTGTGTTGTGTGTGTTGTAATTGTGCTTAAGCCCTTAAACGGTCCTGCAATTGGTATCAGAGCTTTCCAGGCTCTTGATATAAGATCTAACCATCTTAAGATCCCTCACACACACAAAAGCTAAACTCTCAAATGGCTGCCATCTCTAAGACTGATATGGAGACTGGAACCATGAACAAATCCCCACTGATCACTCTTGATGATTTTGACACCTGGTGCATGAGGATGGAAGGCTTCATCAGGTCTCTTGATTCAAGAATGTGGGAATCTGTTGAGAATGGACCTTTCATACCCAGCACCCCCTCTGCTACTGGTGCTGGTATGATTCCTAAAGATGTGGCCAACTACTCAGATGAAGAAGAATAGAAAAGAGTAGATTGACAGGAAGGCCATGACTGCTCTTCAGACTGCTCTCCCAAACTCTGTATACAGAGGTTTTAAGAAGTGCAAGACAGCCAAACAGCTGTGGGATGCACTGAAGCTGATGTATGAAGGCTCCTCTGAAGCCAAGGAGAACAAGAAAGATCTTCTGAAGCAGCAGTTTGAAAATTTCACCTTCAAAGCAGGATGAGACCATGACCCAACAATACTTCAGGTATGTTGAGATTGTGGATACCCTAGTGGATGGAGGAGTTCCTCTTGAGAACAGGGACATTGTAAGGAAGTTCATGTCCTCACTTCCTAGGCAATGGACACACTATTGTGTGGTGATCAAGAGGACTGAGAACCTTAAGACTCTTACTCTTACAGAGTTGTATGGGATTCTCAGTGGATACCAGATGGAGATGAACATGCAAGGTTCATCTGGCAACTCCAACAATCAAATGGGTTCAGCCCTTCATGTGTTGAAAGGGACAGCATAGAACCTCAGCATCATCTCTTATGCTACCCTGACAACTCACAAAAGGGTCCTTTCATCACCTTCCCGGAGACACCAAGGGAGAACTTTACTCAAGGAAGCCCATTCCAAGAGACAAGTTCTTCTCAAGCCTTTGTGTCTGCAGATGAAAGCTGTGGAATTATCTCTTCACTCTTGAAGACCTGGACTGTATCCATCCAGATGACCTGGAATACATGGAGATAGTTCAGCAGATGGCTCTCCTCACTCACAGAGCCAAGAAGTTCTACAAGAGGACAGGAAGAAGATTTCCAAGCAATGCTACCAGTAGTAAGTTTGGGCTGGATAAAAGCAAAGTTAAGTGTTACAACTGTAACCTTATGGGTCACTTTGCCAGGGAGTGTAAGGCACCTAAAGCAAATGGGGGCCAAACACAACCCAGACCAAACTTTACTATGACAAAGCTCCTCAGGCTGAGAAGACAAAGCAACATGCTGCTGTTGCTGTTGAAGAAGGAGGCTTTGACTGGAGTTTTCAGGTGGAGGATGCTTCTCCAAACCAAGCACTGATGGCTGACCATGATGAAGCCAAGGTATTGGAACATCTTTGCTCCCCTGAATGCATTGCTAAAGTAAATAGATACAGGTCCTATAACCTAGAGATGAGATCTGATCTTGAGTCATTAAACATATTAAAATCTGATTTTAGAAAGTCTGAAAATGATTACAAGTTAAAGATAGAGGACTTGGAGAAAACCATTTCAGTACTAAAACATGAACATACAGATTTCAGAACTCAGATCCAAGATCTCATCACTAAGTTAACTGAGTGCCAGGCTGAGCTTGTGATCAGCAAAGCCAAGGCAGAGAAGAGTGTTCTTGAAGAAGAGACCTTCAAGAACATGATATCCTCATCCCTGCACAACAAGGTTTGTTATCAAAATAGACAGGGACTGGGATCAAATGAGATAGCTCCTCCACACACAATCTTGTCTGTAAGATCTCCTAGGTGTGGAACTTGTGAAGATGAGCTTCCTCTCATAGATCCTGTAAGTGAGGATGATGAAGAAGTGATAGTGAAGAATTCCTCTGAGAAGAGTGAAGAAGAGGATTCTTCCAAGGGCCACTATCCTTCTGAGGAGAAGAAATCAACTGTGATGACCAAGTCCAAAAGAAAGAACTTGATCAGAAAGAGCAAAAGGAAGGCAAAGAAGGCTCAAGAAATCAAGGCTACTTTTGATGCTAAGCAGAAACAAGTTTTTATCTCTGCAGGTTTCAAAGTAGTAAGGACTGAAGACATCAACCAAGACTCCTCAGCTAAGAGTCATGGTTCTTGTTCAAATCATCTCAGTGCCAGAAGAAGACTGAGCTGCTGTGTACCACTGCTGCACAGCCTGGACCATCAAACTCCAAGAACAGTTCACAGCCAAAGGAACTGTCTCAGCATCTACCAAGATGAAGGTGGAGAAGGGATGTGACCAAAGTCAGTCTTGCTCTCAAAGGGAGACTTCTTTGAAGAAGAAAATGTTATGTGTTATGTGTGAAAGTACTTCTCACATTGCTAAGGATTGCCCATACAATCCTAAAAGTACTGTCCACATGACTAAAACAAAGACTTCAAAGAGTCTCAAGAAGTCTCAAGCTTCGGAAGGAAAGTCTGTTTCCTTCGGAAGCTCCAAATCAAAGAAGAAGGTAGTGGAAAATTACCTTCGGAAGCAAAGTTGGTCTCGGAAGAAAGGAGTTCTTCCGAAGCACTAAAGTCTGCTGCAGTGACTGTAGATTCTTCCGAAGGATCAGTCATCAAAACTTGTGAAGTCCAAAAGCTTCTAAGGTTTTGAAGGTCAAGTCCAAGACTCCAAAGGTGGTGTGGAAGTCTAAGAAAGACCAAATGACTGAGGTTTCTCCATCAACAACAGCTGAAGATCCCCATAGTACAACCATAGGATCTATTACTGTTGCATTACCTTCTATTACTATTAATGAGCCCAAGACAAGTAAGGCTTGGGTTTCCAAATGTAACTAATCATTTTCTCTGTGCAGGAACAGCTCAAGACCAACAGGAATGTCTGGATAATTGACAGTGGCTGTTCCAGGCACATGACAGGCAATAGGTCTCTACTCCATAATTTTGAGAGAATTGATGGAGGACCAGTTGCTTTTGGAGGAGATGAAGGTGGTTACATTTCTGGAAGGGGCAAGGTCACAAATGGTAAGCTCAGCATTGAGAAGGTAAACTTTGTTAAGGAGCTTGGGTACAATCTTCTGAGTGTATCCCAATTTTGTGATCAGAGTCATAACATGCTCTTTACTGAGCATGAGTGCATTGTTCTCAAACCTGGTGTGGTCATTCCTCATGAGCATATCCTGCTCAGAGCCCCCAGGAAAGGGAACATGTACAAGATGGATTTGCAAGAAACATCTCCCTCAGGAGAAGTTTCATGCTTTCTATCTAAAGCAAATAGTGATGAGTCTTTCCTATGGCATAAAAGAATGTGCCATGTAAACTTTAAGAACATGAATAAATTAATTAAACATGATCTGGTAACTGGAATGCCAGAAAGAAAGTTTACTAGTGATGATCATTGTGTTGCATGCCTGAAAGGGAAGCAACACAAGGTATCTCACAAGCCTAAGGAAAAGAACTCCATCACTACTCCCCTACACTTGTTACATATGGATCTCTTTGGCCCCACCAGTGTAATGAGTTTAGGAAGGACCTCTTACTGTCTGGTGATCACAGATGATTTTACAAGATTCACTTGGGTCTTTTTCCTTAGAACTAAGGATGAAACCCCTGAGATTCTGAAGAATTTCATCTTAAAAGTTGAGAATCAATGTGATCACAAGGTCAAAACCATAAGATGTGATCAGGGAACTGAATTCAAAAACCAAATCCTTGATGCATTTTGTGATGAAAAGGGTATTACAAGACAATATAGTGCTCCCAGGACTCCTCAGCAAAATGAGGAGTTGCTGAGAGGAGAAACAGGACACTTATTGAAGCTGCAAGAACTATGTTGTCTGACTCTAAACTGCCTATCACCTTCTGGGCAGAGGCAGTCAATACTGCTTGCTATGTGCAAAACAGAGTTTTAGTAGTTAAGACACATGGTAAGACTCCTTATGAACTTTGGCACAAGAGAAAACCTTTCATTGGTTTTCTCAGGTCATTTGGATGTCCCTGCACCATCTTGAATACCAAAGATCAAATTGCCAAGTTTGCTGAGAAATCAGATGATGGACATTTCATTGGATACTCTTCTCAAGCTAAAGCTTATAGAGTATACAATCTCAGAACTAGAATTGTTGAGGAGTCAGCCAATGTGACTTTCAATGAGCACACTCCTTGTGTGGCTGGTTCTGGTCCGGATTGGCTGTTTGATCTTGATTTAGTTACCAACTGTTTTAACAAATCTTGTGAGCATGTTTCAGGATCTGCAGAAAATCTAAATACAGGTGATCCTGATCCAAGATTTGAGCTAGGAAGACCTTCAACTCATACATCTTCAGCTCCAGTTGGAACTACTTCAGCAAATGAGGTTTCTATCAGCACAACAATGACAAATTCAGCTGATACATCTGGCATGCCTTCAAATTCCAGCTCAGAGGCCTCTCAACCAGATAAAGACACCTCACTTGTAGAAGACAACAATGGTGATGGTGATAGTGATCAGGAATTTCTTGATGCTAATAACCATACCATAGATGACAACATCAATGATGTCTCACACTCATTGGATCAAGTTAATCTTGATAAGTGTGATAATGTGGAGGGTGAATCTTCAAGACCAGATTAAATTTCTCAAATTTAGATCTTTCTCAACAACTTGCTGTGATCCCTCAGCTAAGGATCCACAAGTCTCACCCCACCACAAACATCATTGGAGATGTTGTCACAGGGGTAAGAACAAGAGGACAAACCATGAAGCAAATGTTTGTCTTCACTCTTGTTTCTTATCTCAGATAGAGCCCAAGAAAGTTGATGAAGCTCTAAAGGATGGAAGTTGGGTTGAAGCTATGCAACAAGAGCTGCTTCAATTCAAAAGGCAGAAAGTTTGGAACCTTTGTCCTCTTCCTCATGGGAAGACTACCATTGGAACCAAATGGGTTTTTAGAAACAAGAAGGATGATAGGGGAATCATCATCAAGAACAAGGCAAGACTAGTTGTTCAAGGATACACACAAGAAGAAGGGATTGACTACACTGATGTCTTTGCTCCTGTAGCAAGACTAGAAGCTGTTAGGATATTCCTGGCATTTGCTGCATCCAAGAACTTCAAGGTCTACCAACTTGATGTAAAGTGTGCTTTCTTATATGGAGTGATTGATGAGGAGGTTTATGTCAAACAGCCACCTGGTTTTGTAGACCTGATCATCCTGATTATGTCTGCAAGCTTGACAAAGCTCTTTATGGGCTGCATCAGGCACCCAGGAAGTGGTATGAGACACTATCTGAGTATCTCTGTAAGCATGGATACAGAAGAGGTACTATAGATGGAACTCTCTTCATCAAAGGACAGGGAAATGACTTATTGCTGGTTCAAGTATATGTATGTTGATGACATCATCTTTGGTTCAACTAATCCAAAGCTCTGCAAAGACTTTGAGAAGCTGATGAAAGACAGATTTGAGATGAGTTCAATGGGAGAACTCAACTTCTTTCTGGGAATTCAAGTGAAGCAGGTTGAAGATGGCATCTTCATAAGTCAGTCAAAGTATGTTCAAGACATACTCAAGAGGTTCAATATGACTGATTGTAAGATTGCTAAGACACCCATAGCCAGAAACCACTCCCTTGGTCCAGATCTTGAGGGGGAGTGTGTAGATGAGCACTTATACAGGGCTATGATTGGGTCTCTTATGTATCTTACAGCTAGCAGGCCTGATATCATGTTTGCTACATGTATTTGTGCAAGATATCAAGCCAACCCTAAGATGTCTCACTTAATCACTGTGAAAAGGATTTAAGATACCTCAAAGGTGCTTCAACACTTGGTCTATGGTATCCAAAGAATCCAAATTTCAATCTGTATGCCTATACAGATAGTGATTATGGTGGTTGCAATATGACTGCAAAGTCTACATCTGGGGGATGTCAATTCCTTGGTGGAAGGGTGGTCTCATGGCAATGCAAGAAACAATCCTGTGTGTCTGCATCAACTGCTGAGGCTGAATACATTGCTGCTGCAAGCTGCTGTGCTCAAGTGCTTTGGATTCAAAATCAGATGCTGGACTATGGATTTAACTTCAAAGAGACTCCTATCCACATAGACAACAATAGTGCTATCTCTATCACTGAGAACCCTGTGCAGCACTCAAGGACCAAACACATCAACATCAGGTATCATTTAATAAGGGATAACTATGAAAAAGGATTAATTAAACTAGTCAAAGTTCATACAGATGAACAATATGCTGATCTGTTCACAAAAGCTTTTGATGAACAGAGATTTAAGTATCTGATATCAGCTATTGGGATGATTAACTTTGAGTAGACTTTTTATTAAAACTAATTCTAATTATTTCTTCTTAAAATATGTGTGTCCTAAGTTGTCTAGTTCATCACTTTCATAAGCTCATGTTTTCTTTGGATGTAAAATTCTTTTTGAAGACTTTCCTTAGATTCTTGAAAATTTTGATACTTCGGAGAGATAAAATTTTATCTTCGGAAGAAAAACATGTCTTCAAAATAAATAACTGTCTAAGAGATTTTACCTTCGGAAGAAGTCAAATTCATCTTCCGAAGCTTAAAATTCTTATCTCAGACACTTATTTATTTTCAAGAACCTTTTCCTTCCGAAGCAAAATTAACCTTCGGAAGCTTTGTTATTTTCATACAAAGCATTCAAGGGTTTATTTCTCTTCCGAAGCATAAATTATCAAGACTCTCAGGAAAATCTTCCGAAGCCATTTTAGCTTCGGAAGCTTTTTAAATCAAAACTTCCGAAGACAAATAAACTTCGGAAGCTTTTCGAATTCCAAGAAAACTACTTTTTGAGCAAAAGTAAACTACCTTTTCAGAGGTGGGACCGACTTTCGGATTTCAAAGTTTATCCTCTTTCATTAACTTTGGTTCAAATCCCTTTTCATATAAATACCCAACGGTTCCCCCTCTTCCCACTATCTTCCTCAATTCTACTGTTTCTCTAACCTAATTCTCTAAACCGCCTTTGCTTTCTACCTTTCTTCACCCTTAAGCTTCTGAAATGGCCAACCTTAACCGCAGAAACAACCCTGATTTCTCCATGCAACTACACAGGCAACATAATCAAGTTGCTCTGTTAAGCTCTGAGAAAGATGCAAGTTTCTCAGAGATTTGCCAATTCTTGACTCTGTCAAATTATTTCACCTCCCTAACCATTGATCCTACTCTATATGAGGATCACTTGCTTGAATTCTGGAAGACCTGCCAAGAGGTCATTATGGATGGGGAGAAGGCACTGTCTGCCACAGTGCAAGGGAGGACAATCTTCATCACTCCGGCCATCATTAACCAACATCTACAGCTGGATGATGAAGAAGGTGAGGTGTCCTTCCCAAAAGAAGCTGTTAATCATTCTTTTGAGCAGATGGGCTATGAGGGAGATTTCTCTGTAAAGACCTTTAGGAAAGGGAAGGTCTCATCCCAATGGAAATTCCTGCTCCATGTGGTTATCCACAGCTTGTCAAACAAGCATGGTGGATGGGACCAGATTCCTGAGGATCTCTCCTTTATAGTTCATGGAATGGTTCAGGGGGTCAAGTTCAGGTATTCACAATTTGTTTATACTAATTTACTTGCAAACTTAGACTCCTTAGAGTATTACATGTTTCCTAGATATGTTCAACACATTCTCAACTGTGAACTGGGCTCACAGTTGAGGGAAACAGGTAATATTCTTAAATTGGGACAGATGAAGCCCGGCATCTTTAAAATAATGAAGAAGCCAACTGTAGGCTTCTCTGGGGTAGAAACAGCCCTAGTCCCAAAATGTTAGAGCTCATTGCTCAAGGTGACAACCTAGCAACACAAGCTAGTGTTGAACCCACACCTCTTTTGTCCCTACCATTAAAAAGACCAGAAATCACCCTCACCTACCAAAGAAAATCCAAACGAACCCCTGCTCAGGCTATTGAGTCTGTGCAGGCCCCCAAATACTCAACCTTACAGGAAGAAGTGGACACTAGAGCTCCCACTTCTCCTGAGGAGCAAACCACTCCCATTACTTCACCTATCAGGGCTGAGGTTCCTCAAGCTCACCCTGATGAGCTCAATAGCCCAACAACCTTAAGCCTTCACTCTGAGTCTCAACACTCAAGTGGACAACCTTCAGGGGACAGCTACCATCCCCAGCCTTTGGATCTCAACCAACCATTCCCAACCTATCCTTTTACACTGATGAAGACTTAGGATTCAGTGAGTACCATGAGTCTCTCTTCTCCTCCCCTACTCAAAGAGAGATGAGTACCTCTGACTCTCCTCAGTCTATCCCCATCAGTCACCTATTACTGAGGTGGACACTTCTGAACCTGTTCAGGATGTCCATATGGAAGAGGCTCTCACTTTTGAAAGTGATTACATCATTAAGACCTCAACCATGGCAACTCAGCCCATTGGCATCTCACTGACTGAGGCTGCCAGTGAGCAGAGGAAAACCAGCAGCCAAGAAACTCAAGCTGGTGGTGAGAGAGAGGACTTTGGTCCAATCATCTCATCCCCCAATGAATCTTCTGATGAAGATGAGGGGAATTTGAGACTAAAGGTGCAAAAACTGTCAAAAACATGCACCTACTAGTCTCTAAGGTTAGTCACTTGGAATCTCAGGTGACTACCCTGCAAAACAGGGTCAATGATCAGCAACTCCAGATTTCATATCTGCAGGAAAAACTAGCTGGGAGACCTTTAAGGAGAGCTCAACCAGGAACACAAGAACCTGTGGAAGTGATTGACTTATCCTCCAGCTCACCTATGCAAGTGGGTGATGCTACCAAAAAGGGGGAGAAAGTTGTTACAACCACAGAACCTGGGAGTTCTTCAGAGAGAATGGACATAGAGGACTCACCATCCTCACTTGCTGTTGTGCATTCTCAGCAACTTCCTCAAGTTCACATTAATGTGGACTCTATAGACTCTCTCATCAGGAGTCTCTTTGAGGAAGGTATACCAAGGGCTGTCTCATCTCCACCACTAGGAACTGGCAATCACATCATAAGGTGGAGGTATGATGATGACAGGAGAGCCCTCATACTTCAAAGAGTTCAAGGCCAACAAGAAGTTTTTCAATTCCAAAGCCTGAGCTTTTATGAAAGACTGGATTTAGTCAACTTGCCACTTGTCAATCCAAGCAATTCAAGACAAGCTGACAGGCTGGCTCAAAGAATCCAAGACAGGATCCTTGCAGAGTTCTCTCTAAGAAGGAGACTTAGGCAATCAGGCAATGTCATCGGTCAACTGGATGTTGAGGTGGACCCTAAGATTAGTTAGTTTCATAGGGGAAACCTTGACTGAAGGCCCAGTGACAGAACCTGAGACCCCTGTCTCATCATCAACAACTGCTGCTGAGGTCCAAACTCCATCTGAGACACCTGCTGGTGAAGGTGTTCTCAGCCTCTCTCTGGCCAGAGCATGGAAGCTACTCCAAGCAATGAAGGCCAAGCTTCAATCCACCCTGAGTCACAAAGGTCTGTTGGTGACAAAGGAAAAGGATAATGACTCCTGAGGAAATTGAGGAGGAAGAGAGAGAGAGGAAAAGGAGACTAAGGGGAGAAAGTTCCACTGGGTCATCTAGCTTCATGCAAGCTGCAATCAGGGCTGCTCCCAGACCAAATACTCAGATGATGAGTTAAGGGCAGTCAGGATTACCTACTTACAGACCAGGAACTATGACATTGATGAAATCATCTCCCTCCCCTTAGAAGAACTAAATGAACTGGCTGACAGGAGAAGTGTCAAGAGTGAAGTTGAAGGGAAAGAGGATGCAATGATACTTCTCCAACTCAAAGAGGAGAAGAGACAGAAAAGACTTTACAAGCATGCTCCTACTCTCTCACCAGTTCAAGAAAGTCCTGCACAGGAAGATTGTGGCTCCACAAGAACCTCAGGTAGATAAAGAGGAAGATAGGATCAAGATGATCAACTACCTGAGTGCCACAGGCTTCTATCAGGCAGATGCACTTCTCCCTTTGTCCTATGACTTCATTGAGTTCGAGTATCTAAAGCAACTTGAGCTTGAGTTAGTCAAGGAAAGAAAGACAACCAAAAGGAAACTAAGGGAAGAAGCTGCAAAGTCAAGGGCCATCATTCAAAGAATGCAAAGAAGTCTGCTGACAGACAAAGAATGGTGAGCTTCTTGAAGCTGTATGGATTCTCCGGAAGGAGACTTGGCCCCATGTCTCTATCCACCATGGATGAGCATATTAGGGTGATCAAGCAGAAGATTAAAAGTGTGAGAACTATTGACTTGCACTCTCTTCCAAGTCAAGTCCCACCTGAAGTGGAGGTCAAGTTTGAACAACCAGAGACACCTCAACCAGCACCTCCAGCTGAGCCTCAGCAAGCTTCATCTTCTGATCCTAGGCAGGGTCAAACTCCCTCTCCTTCTGAACCTGTGAGGGAGGAACACCCAACTGAGAAAGACACTGATGATCAAACATGGTGCTGCAGACCAGTCTTCTCAGTTAAAGACATCCAAGAGGAAGAAGAGGATGGCTTCTAAACCAAAGACTAAGAAGAAGAAGCCAAAGTCATCTACCTCTGCACCTCAGGCTGAATCAGATCAACCTGAGGAAGTGCATGATGAGGCAGCCCAATCAACTCCTATTCAAGTGGCTCCTCTAACTAGTGAGACACCCATCTTGTCCTGGACTTACTCTACCAATCCAGAGAGATGGACTGTTATCAGAGATCAAGGTGTTGAGAATGTCTACTCATGGCAAGACATAATCAACTTACCTCTGCATGATCTCTTTGAGATGAGAAGATACTATGAAAGTCTTGATGATCCTGACCATCTCATGAAGAAAGGAATGGTCTGATTGTACTGAGACTACCAACATTTGAAGATCTTCCAAGTGTTTTGGTAGCATCAGCCTAGGGGGAGTTTGTAAGGATTCCTGAAGTCTGATGCAACCCAAAACAGCCTAAGTGTCTCAGCAACATGCACTAAGTACTGAAGTGAAGAATGCTTCGGAAGTTTTACACAAAGCATTAGAAAATACTCTAAGTGTAAAATCTTCCGAAGCCAAGACCAATATCTTCCGAAGCCAAACATGAAGTCTTCCGAAGCTTCAGAGACAAAGTCTTCCGAAGCTTCAACCTATGAAGACAGATTTCTTCGAAGACTTTAGTACACATGCTTTATCTGATGTACTGTTCCATAAAGCACCTTTTCCGCTGCATCTCTGTAAAGTCACCAACTTACATGAGTTGGTGAAAAGGGCCTTGCTTTTGGTAACTGTACATTGAGGTCTTGAGTCTTCAACTTTCCACTTTATGTACTTTATCCTTTTTGTATTGTATAAGGATGTGAGCTATGGCATGTCATAGTCACAAGGTCAAAAGGCAGATATGCCTTTTGATCCTACAATTGATTTTGTTAGTGTCTAGTCAATTGTATCCAGCTGGCTTTCAAAGTATAGCCGGCTGTAGGTTGTAGTATAAGTATTTCAAGTTCTTGTTTATCTTTTCTTTATGCTTGTGTAACACTTGTAAAAGAACTTGAGAAAGCAATATACTGCATCCTTGAAACCCATATTCTCTTGTTCTGTCTCTTGCTTTACTTGTGTTCTTTGTATCACCTTTGGTTACCCAGTTCACTGTTTGATTAGAGCTTAGTTAATCTCCTCATTGTGTTGTGTGTTGTAATTGTGCTAAAGCCCTTAAACGGTCCTGCATACCTTAAGGCAATCAATGAAAGTAACTTACCAAAACATGTTTCTAAGTAGCGCTACCTATATTATCTGACGATTCCTTATACAAATTAATGGTTGTGACTTAAGGCAATCAATGACAGTAACTTACCAAAATTCTCATTTATATTAGCATCAACAATAAAAACATACAGTATGCTTTCTCCTCCAAAAATTTACAAATAAAAATGGGCTATGTTACTCACCTTTGTTTCTGCAAATTGGTCAGATATTTCCTATAAAATAATTATTTATTAGAACAATTACTTATTCTAATAATCATTATTATTTTTATATTCACTTTTATCTTTAGAAATACTATTAATTAGACTTTAATTTCGTAAACAGTAGTTAAAAGACTCCAAAAATTGTAAAATTTTACAAACAGTAAGAATTTTATATCCAGATTATTATATAAAATTTTCAAATTTTATAACTTTACTGGTATTTGTTAATGATTATTATAATATTTAAAATTAATCCTAGAAATAGTTATCTGACACTAAAAGTTTTAAAAATCATAAAATTTATTCCTTACAGTATGTGATAGTTTTTGTAAATTTGATGATTTTATCTATTGTTTTTTTATTTACTTTTGAATTTCTTCTTATTAGTCATTCTAAAATATATAACTTTATCATACTAATGAATTAATTCACGAAATTAATTCTGTAATTAAAGTATATTACAGGGATCATTATATAAGTTTATCAGATTTTTATTAAATCCCGACCGTAAATCATAGATTTTCTTTCTTATTTCATTATTTCAGTTATATAAATTAATATATTTTATATAAATTCTTCAGAATTTCCAGTTTATTTTATTTATAATTTCTAAACAAATTTCTAGAAAAATTTTATTCCCACAATCATAGTTATTTAAATATCTAACCTATTTTAACCAAGTAAATTATAAAATAACATTTATTTTAACACTTTTAAACCCTTTATCTTTATTTAAATCCAAGGTTTTAATTAACCTTCAAACTTTCCATTTCATAAACTTAGTTACTTATTTTAGTTGTAAATTAAGTTATTAAAAAGTTTGTAATTAATTTTTATGATACAAATCACGAGGGTTTAAGTTCTATGTATGTTGGTACATACATAGCTTACAATCTTCTTAATCAATAGAGTTTAATTAATCTAACCTTGATTGTTTATGTACAAAGAAAGAGCTTGGAGATTTCTTAAGAAAAAAATCTTCAATCTTCTAAGCTTCCAACTTGAATGTTCTTGACCTTGAAGAATTCTTATAAGATGGTAGTTGATGATTATGTGATTGCTTGATGGTGGTTTTGTGTGGTGTTGTAACCGTGAGAAAGAGAGATTTATTGGTGAAAGATGGTGGCTTCAATGGCGTTGGATACTGAGGGAAAAAGAAGAGAGAGTGTTAGAGGGGAGATTGGTGTAGAGAATGTTGGTTGCGGTGGTGTTAGGAGCCAAGAGAAAGAGAGATGGTTGTGGTTTTTGGTTCAGCTGAGTATCAAAAGGAAAAGGGAAATGGATTTGGCTTTCATGATTACATCTATGTTTTATGTAAGTTAGGTATCTTCTAGTGTGTGTGTGTCAAGTTTTTGAAGATGTTGAGTGTCAAAGATACTAGGTGTCAACTTCTCCCACTAATTACTTTCTTAGTCTTTAAGTTGTGCATAGTTTTAGTACCTAGTTTTTAAGTTTAGTTTTAGTTCCTAGTTTTTAAGTTATAGTTTATAGTTTAGTTAAGTTAGTTTAATAATCCATTTGTTAAGATTAATTTAGGTTTAGATTTTTTATATTAACTTCATAATTGTTGCTTTAGTTGGTTAATGTTTAGTTAAATTTTGATCTTATTCCATTACTTATAAATAAAAGCATGTACCTATCAAATGACTAATTGTATAATCACCTGATTTGATAGCTTACATGCATGATCTAGCAGCTTACTAAATTCACAAAGTTTAGGTTCATGCATATGTAAATACTTTTGCATGCATACATGTTCACGTAGCATATATATACGTGCTCAAATATACCTAAAACTCTTATAATTCAATAAAATCATATTAGCAAACTCCAATTAAACACATATACATAGTACTAACTTATAATAATTCTAGGAGTTCTAATTTATCTAACCTTATTTTTAGGGTCATCACATCATCATCCTACAAACCATCTAGTTTCATATCTGCTCTATTAGCATCTTAAAAGCATAAAAGAGTAATTCAATATGAAAAGTAGTTTTATAAGTGAATTTCTTATTATTCGATAGTTAATTGTAGTCTAAGATTGCCAAAACAATAACTTGAAGTTCTTATCATCCTCATCAAGGACAACCAAACGTCTCCTTGATTTGTGTTTAAATTAGGCTTTGCTAAATTCTGTTTGAACACCTCCTTTTGCTTCTGGTACTTGAGATTACTTCAACCATGATGATTTTTGAAAGAGTCTCCAAAGATGAATTTGATAAAATGACAAAACTTTGAGCATTATATTTGGATCTCAATCCTTGTGGACAAAATATGACATGCGCTTTGTAACTGTGCAATGATGTGTCACTAATGTACAGATACACATTCCCATTAAGCACTAAGAGCAACCCAATGTTAATTACTATACACCCAAGTGCCCAACATATCAACGTTCTTCATATTTACAAGCATCATTCATGGTCTATAACGAAATTGATTTCCACACAAGACTACAAGAAAGCAAAATATGGCAGCATTAATAGCATGCAGATAAGAAAAAAGCTCGCACAATATTACTTCAAAAATTGCCCACAAAACATCAAAAACAATTATGTGAAAATGTCACATGTTTTTTTTTTTTCTAATACAATACCCCTGTTCACTTTTTTATAAAATGCATGTTAGCTTGAATTCAATTACACATAGTGCTTCCAATGCCAACAAAAAAGTTAAAACTGGACCACGATAGTATACCAAAATAGAAGTTCTATCTATTAGCCTATTCAAGCAACCAACACATAATTTTACATATACCTCCTATGAACTACAACTTTTTATCCTCATTATGCACAAGCTTAATCATCAAAGATACCTGCACCAGTGTATTATAGTAGATGTATATTTGTGTGAGTACATGATTACTGAAACATTCTAACATAAGACTCGAGGGATGGTAGAGATGCTACACTAAAAAATGAATACACTAAAAGGGTTTTAAGCATCTCAAATCCTAACAAAAATTCAACTAGAATCTCAAACCTTATTACAAACTGATTTGTGCATAGCATAAATTAAGGGACGGTAACCACTAACAATGGAGGAAACTATTCAAAGTTAGGATTGAAGTAAATTAAACACACTATGAATAAGGGCAACTTTTGGCTCTTTTACGGATTAACAATCGACATAAAATGAACTCCTCCAGATCTATAAATAAAAAAAATTAGTATTTGCAGTTACGAGTGATTATTAATCTAGAATTACAAAGTCCAAATCAAATGGTTTAATTTTTCCTCTATAAAATTTAAAAATAAAGACATTGATGATTAGATGATAAGATTACTGGTAACCTAATGATGAAGACAAAAGACCGGGACAACGGTACCGTAAAGATAGATCTAGATTCATTGTTGAGAATCCAATCCAGTCCGGGATGAGGAAAACCATAGCCTGATTGGGATAAGCATTGGCCGTTCAGCAGTGATTTAAATAAAAAAAAGTAGGTATTTAGGTAATCATCATTCATCTTACATTTCATTACCCACTCAAACATAATTTTACTTGATAATTATACTAGTTTCTAAATTCCATTCCATTTCATTCCATTACTTCCAACCAAACGCCCCCTAAGAGATACATGTATGAGATGTGGAGGTTACAAATTTACAATGGCCAAGGAGACTCGGGGGAAACTAGGAGGGATCACTACTAGAAAAACTGTAATAGATGACAGGTATACGCGTCATTTTTGAGGTCAGATAACATGCATATGCGCGCCAATTAATGGGTAGTAATAAATGACAGATGACACGCATCTGCGCATCATCTCTTTACGACGCGCAGAAGATAAAGCACATTTTATGATGAGCAATAGATGACGCGCATTGCGCGTCAAGGAGGGGCAGTTATAAATGACAAGATGTCGAGCATATACGTGTCAACTTTGTAAATTGTATGACATGTTCAAAATGATACGTAATGCTTGTCATAAATTTTGTTGCTTTTATTTTATATATATATATATATATATATATATATATATATTATATATATATATATATATATATATATATATATATCTATATATATCTCTATATATATATATAATATCATTCTATCTCTTATATAAAACTATCTATATCATATCTATACTATATATATATATATATATAGAATAACAGCAAAAAAAATTATTTAATTAAAAACAAACAAAAATTACAAAGTTGTTCCAAGTTCACATACAAATACAAAAAGTACAAAGTACTTCCAACTTCATTTAATTGTCAAATATGCAACCCTATATATGAATAAAAATGAAAACGTAACGCGGCCACTCTGTGTGAATTCCATCCAAATCAGTGTCGATGTATTTATCTTTACCTCCTCCAATCTAAGAAAAAAACAATTTCACTCTAGTGATAAGGTCAAAATAAAGAATGAGAGACAGTAAAGCTTACTCTATTCATATATTATGGTCTTTTTAAATCTGAACATAATAAATTGAAATACATATACTAAGGGACTATGGTTGTAAAAAGATGATCATGTCCTTACACATAAAAGTGTATAGTAACATATATGAGTCATATCTAAAACAAAAAACATTATCAAATGACAATATAAGTGCTAAAAGTGCACATGAAAATAATATCATTGTCCTATAAATAGAAGTATGCACCAATGCGTACTTTTGAGAGGATACATCCCAAAAAAGGTTAAATAGGTCACTACAATGAAAAAATAAAATAAAGTTAAAGATGTTTAGTTAGATAATCATCCAACTATCGAAGCCCTATAGTCACAATTATATTTGCATTCTTAGTATTATTGCAGATATTAACAAAAGTTTTTATGCATCTTAAATTTCTTATTAGACAACTATATATACATTAAGTAGAAAAATTACATCTTAGAGTGTCCCTTACCAAACTAAAAAGTCACCAAACATATGAAAAGAGACCATCCTCACCTTGTTAGTTGTGGAAAAAGCTTCTTCAACACCATCTCTATGGTTGACGTCAATGTCTACATATAATTCACGACGCATAGCAAATTCTTAGATAAGTGCAATAATGTTGAATTAGATACTTGTAAAATGAAGAAAAAACAGTTAAAATTTTACCTTCTTATATTCTTGATTAGTCGTCTTAATATTACATATCAAGTTTGATAAGCCTAATATATAGCTATTGTATTAGTAGTGTTCAAGTGATTATTGCAAAAAATAGATAAACCGAGAATTGTATCTTAACGCATATAACCCCCTAAATAACTGTATTCAAAGATTTAAATTGTTACCTCAATAATATCGTCTTTGTTATGTAACGCATTACCTATTAACTAAAAGTTATAAAAATATACAAAAGGTCATTACTTGTTCAATCAAAACTAACCCGTGCTACAAAAAAACCGACATGCTTCGACATATATAAAAGAGTGACTAATTTTGACCTATCACCCAACCTATCCAACTAACCCTTTGGCCAGTTGCCACCTCTACTTTTTTTAACAATACCAAAAGATCAGGTTTAGCATAATTTCATATCTTTTTCAATTGGGCACTTGACCATTATTAAAAGAACTTAGAATGTTAAATAAAGAAATAAGATGCACTCAACGGAAAAAAAAAATTCTACTGGTCTCTTTTCTTCTATTGTTATATGTATATGTGTTGTGACATATGGAGAACTTAAAAGTTTATATTAAGGACCTCAATTTTACGAGCTACAATTACATGATTTAATGGTAGGGATAACTGTATATAAATCAATAAAAACACAATATCCAACTATTGTCTCATTTAAGACGATTATATATAATAGATACACATATCATGTGGAAGTTATCCAAACAGACAATTACATTGTTAACGTTCATGTATCATGTTTGGTTTTATTTCCTTTTTTGGCTTAGTTGTGGATTTATCCATTTCTACATATCCAACTAAAAACTGATCACTGGTTTGTGTTACTTATCATTAGTGAATTAATTATAAACAATATACAACTTACTTGAAGTCCATCAACTTGACAACAGGAGGATCTACCTTCGAAGACAATATAACCTACAAAAATAAAGATAAATATCCATTGAGGAAAAAGAGAATGGTTAATATATAGCTAAAGAACAACAAACTGAATGTATGGTTCAATAGGGCTATTGGCATTTTTCAAATGCAACCAAGTGTCCCCAAAGGCACATCCTAGTGGTAGTGGTATACTCCCCAACCAAAAGGTTGTAGGTTTTAGTCCTGCAAGGTGTAGGTTGTGGTGATTTATCCTAGAAATCTAGCTGTTGCCGTTCATGAAAAAAAATGCAACCAAGTCATGCTTAAATTTATAAATTATATTCACACATTCACACATTTTAAAGCATATATGACCTACAAAATTATCTTTAACATCGATCAACTTCATCTCGCTTGCTGATCCTTCACCTTGATCATTTGACTCCCCATATCCATTCACAAGATTAGTACTTTCTTTCCTAAAAACATATCTTATAATACACTTCATAACAACTTAATAATCAACTTGATTGATAACATATTACTAATCATTCACATAGTTAATCGTTGACATCATAGGTTCTTTCGTTAAATCATGCAATTTCGCCTAAGACTAAGAAATTTATAACTTTATTTATGATTATATGGTCTATCTCAACTTGGCATTTCATCAGACAACTTATGTGAGGTATGGTAGGCTTCAAGTTCTACCAAAGTGTGAGAGTGTATACTAATTCTTACTCTTCGTCTTGGTTTCGATATTTGGAACATAATATCTACCATAAGTTTCATAATATAAGTGGTTATATAGACAAGCAACACAAAATTCATGTTTCTTTTCAATAATAAGTTTCATGCTCTTTTCGAAACACATTCAATAATATAGGAATTAAACATAATCTAGCAATGATTTCATCTCAAAATCACTAATTTCATTAATCAATTCACATGTAGATTATGATGTTCATCAATTCATATTTTGATTTATGAAAAGTAGGAGAATGATTTTTTGACTCACCTTGAATCGATATGTAATTTTTATATCAAACATATCAGGTAGGTTATCTTTTCAAACGAGAATCATTCACCTGCTTCCTTGATTTTTTAAGATATAAACTAATCTCACCTCTCCCCTTCTTTTAATCGTCGATTGGCATAACCCCTACTCATTTCTTCCTTTTTATATTTGACTTGCAATCAACTAGCTAGAGTTGGAAAAAGTTCAACAAAGTAAGATATACAAGGTACTAGGAGAATACCTGAATCGAATGTAGGTAAATACCTGAATGAACACAAAGTATCCGGTATTTCATCATCATCATCACAGAAGAACCATTCACAAGGTGATGGATGCATCGAGTTCAGATCATCCAGAACGGCTTGTTTAACGTCTTCTTTAGTAGCAACCACAACATGTGTGGTCACTTAGTCAGTGGTTCCCATTAATGAAGCAACCTCTTCTTCTGTCATATTAACTTCATCCCTTCTGTTTTTAGAAGATTTGAAAGGAACAATGCTCTTTGTTTGAGAATGCAGAAAGGAAGCCGCAGAGGATGCAATATGATAAGCTGTTGAAGGACTTATCAGATTCCTACCTCCCTTATCCTGATCAGTTTCATGGATCTCTGTGGTTTGTTGTTCTACTTCTGAGACTTCTTTCTTCTTCGAGTCATCTTCTCTTTCTTGTTCTTTTTTTTGTTCCTTCTCTTTTTCGGCTTTTGCAGCTAGCTGGGCTTTCTTTTCTAGTGAAGAAGTAACAAAAGAGAGTCTGTAATAGTTTAGAAGATTCCAGCTGCACAAAGAAGATAAAAATACATTTAAAGGATTCATTTTGATTGTAATTAGCATTAAATCAGGTCTTTTCAAAGTAATTCATGAACGAAATTTCAATAAAGAACACAATTCAAACACGATATGCATCAATCAACTTTTGAAAATGCAGCAGATCATACCAATTCTTGCTATATTGTGAAATTCTACCCTAAAGTAAACTACATTGAAACTAACCATCAAGAAGCTAATCAGTATAAAGGGGCATAAAAAGGCCTACATATGAAAATCCCCCACTATATCCTCAAACATCTCTATGAGTCATTTCATCAAACACTTATCAGCAACAATGAAACTACATGATGTATCAACAACATGAAAGATGTGTTACCTTAATTTCAGGTACAGAGTAAGCTAAGGTCCCCAAATAAGACATTTACGAATATCTCGCTTCAGCTAAAGAAATCCTTCGAAGGAATATCAAAAAACGAACTTCTATCGAACTCAATTTGTGCTTCATCGTCATCATCATCATCAACCCTACAAGCATCACACCCTTATTCATCTACAGAATCCTCATCTTGTCGATCGAATTTATACTCAAGACAACTTTTTTAGGCTTCTTGGCATTGCTAGTGATTGATACCCGTGATAGGAATGGTGTTTCAGATGTTGATAGGAAGGGGGAATTGATAATGGTTTAAAATTGAGTTAGGATGGAACCCGTGAAAGAGTTTTGGGGATAAAATTTTGGAGAAATCTAAAATAAAGCTAGGTGCGCGTTTAAAAGATAATAGATAAAGATGTCGCACTAAAATGCGTCTCAATTTTGCTACAAATCTATAACTTATAATAAAATATTTATATTGGTACACGTAATATCTTTCTAGCACGTCCACCAAAGCGCCACATGTGCATTACCACATGTCGCTACATCCTTTAATCTTGAGTTACTATAAATACGAAAGCTATTAACTCATATCATTACATATTAACTCATATCAATTACAATAAATATTACATTAATGATCAATTATTACTTTTAATTTGTTTGACGTTTTTTATAAGAAATTGTTATTTATGTTAACAAATAATGATTAAGTTATTAATTTTAGTATTACCGTTAACAAATTTCATTTTATTAAAATAAAAGTTTCTGTCATATTTATTTTTTGAAATAATATTTTTCTCTTAATTAATTTTAAAATTCATGACATTATTCATATTTTTTATATTGTTTGTTTTTAATAACATTTCATTGCTATGACTTTTACTCATCATTTATAACTTTAAATATTATTACATAAATAAGTATTTACATCTTTATGAACAATTAGTTTTTAATTTTAACAGTTCCTTGTCTTAGTTACGTATCATCGTTACATACTATTGTCGATTTTATCAAATTTGTTTATTAGTTAATATTTTTTTTTATTTTTATGTTCAATTGTCCTACCTTCATTTATTTCTATTGCGGAACATCGTAATTTTTTGATATCATTATATAAAAAAAGATTTTTATTTTAATTTATCTTTTCAACATCATATATATATATCATATATATATTAATGTAATTTATTTACTCATGTGTTATTTTAAGTATTGATCTACCCGTGTAAAACACGGGTCACTAACCTAGTTTTATAATATACGACTTAACTTTTATGAGCCAATAAAAAAATTTTGAGTAGTAGTGTAACATCCCGAAAAGTCGAAACGAGTCATTAAGGATAATGGGCTTAATTAATGGGTATTTAATAAAAGAGGGAAATGGGTTATTGGCCAAATTGAGTTTATGGGCAAGAGCCTAAGTGATTAAGGCCCATAATCAGCCCTTAACCTACCCAAATCAGCCTCCATCTCCGTCATTTGAACCCTAGCTCCCAAAATTCGTAGAGAGAGAAAGTAGAAAGAGAAAGTGAAGAAAACTCAAGATTTGAAGCTTCCAAGGTTAAGAGATTGAAGATCTGGGTGTTGGAGCATCAAGACCTAAGAAAGAAGCAACAAATCCAGGTAAGAATCGACCTCTAAACCCTTCTGTAGATCAAACCCGGATTCTAGGGTTTTGGGTTTTGAAAAGTTACAAAGAATCGCATAAAGGTCACATTTTTACGTATGAAAACATGTATAAAGCTTAGATTTAGCCTCATGGATGATAAACTAAGAGATTGGACGTAAGAAGTTATGATTTTGGGTTAAAAACGGTCTGGTTCGTAATTTTTATGCGATCTGCGAAACTGCATATGCATCCAGCGAAATTGCATATTCAATCAGCGAAACTATGAAGACTTCCTGCGAAACTATAGTTTCGCAGGTAGATTCGCAGACATGGTTTTCCAACGAAAGTTGGGCGAAACTAGCAGCGAAGATGCCAGCGAAACTGCCAGCGAAGTTGCCAGCGAAACTAGCAGCGAAATTGCTGATCTTGCAGCGAAATTAGCAGCGAATTTAGGCAGAAATTAACCCCTTTAAGTGTTAGCTTATCTGCAGGCTGTGTGGAGTGATCCTAGCCTTGTAAGCTTAGCCTAGAAGTTATTCGTGGTATCCAGCCCGGCCCCAGCCAGGGGCGTTGCCCCTTGGACCCCACTAGGGGATGCTGCCCCTAGGACCCCACTGTCACGGGCTGCCGCCCCCGAACCCCCGCTGTCCCGCGGAGGGTCGGTTATGTTTTATGATGACTGGTACTTGGTATGTTGTGTACTTAATAAATTAAGCATTATATATTAAAGTGGAAGATGATATTAATGAAAAGTGAAACTTAATGAATGTTACTCTCGGGCCCATTTGATGATGTAAAGTCTTGCAAACACTATGATAGACTTCACTTATGTGAGTCTGATGTATGATGATGGATCCGTATTCATGAGCAGGCTATGTGCCTTGCAGTGTGGATCAACTGTCGGGGGTTAGCTACCGTATTCATGTGTACCGACAGGATTGGCATTTGTTGTCAATCAACATAGAGCTCTTGCTTTGTGCAATCTCGTTTATGATGAAAGTGAAAGATAATGAAAGAATGAAAGATAATGAACATGCTTATTATGATGCAAGTTATGTTATGTGCTAAGATGTATGCATGGTCATTATATGAAGGATAAAGTTTATATTTTCTTATATTATTTAAAACTAGAACTCACTCAGCGAAGCTGACTTTTATGCATAATAGTTGGCAGGTAGGTGCTGATGCTGAGGATGACACACGGAGCTACTTGGGGAGCTATGAATGGCATTACTGTTTATGAAATCTTTATTGTAATTTAAGAACAAGTAACATGTTTTGTTTGAAATTAAAGAACAAATGTATGAGTACAATATGGTTTCTAAGTTTTAAATGAATGTCTAATTATTTCCGCTGCAATGTTTTATTATTAAACTGATTTTATGCTATGATTAACCAACTGTGAGGCTTCCCGGGAATGGGGTCTTACAAGTAGAAAGAAGGCAACAAGAAATGGAAGAATATAAAATATTAAAAGATGTTAGGAGATATTAGAAGAAATAATTAATTACCATAAAAAATACCATGAAAATTATTTTTAAGAAAATATATGTTTTCTTTTTATAAAAATATTAAAAGACTAAGTCATATGAGTCTTAATTTGTTGCGGTAGCAAGTGGCTCACATATCACATCTGAGTTTTTGTTTAACTTTTCATAAATAGATATTTAGATCAAATGTTTTCTTGTCCTCCTAGTTTGTTTTCGACTTATTTTTTCTTTTTCTAAATAACTGAAGTGTAAATTTGAGTTATCGAAAATCCTAACTTTTTTTTCAGTTTCAACTACTTCAAGCCGTTTTTAATGAATAATTCAACAATCAATCATTTGATTTGATTAAAATAAAATAGTATTTGAATATCAAGTATCACTAAAACAACAAATATTTATGTTATGATGCGACACCTTATAAGTTTTGATGTAAACTAACTTGTCTAGTATAGGGTTAATCTACTTGTTAACTTATAGTTAATAAATCAATGAATGAAGTAAATAGCTTTATTTCGGCTTAACTCTTTAAGTTGGTAAATAAGTTAGCTTTTAACTTTCAACAACACAATATTTTTTTTAAACAACAATTGCCCTTCAAAATCTTAGTTTCGAATTGATTATATTTATGTTACACAACCTTTTAAAATAATGGTTGCATTTAAGTTCTAACAATGCAACATTCAAGAGAAATGTTGTCTTTTTAAGAAAAATTCGCAACTAATTTAAATAAAAAAGTTACAATTTTACTAAAATATTGGAACCTTTTAAGATAAAATTGGTTTAGATCTTTTAAGGCAACTTTTATGTTGAACGTAGTTGCATTAGAAATGCAACTAATTTAATAAATGTTGTTTTTAAATAGTTGCATTTTGCTCATTTTCTAGTAGTGGTATTCCGCCCATCGACTAAATTCAGCAAAACAAAATTAGGAAAGCTCGACTCAATCTAGTAAAAAAATTTTAGTGACCCTACAGGACAGTATATCTCTATTGATAGACATGAAAACCAAAAAAAAAACAAACAAAAATAAAAAAAATTGACACTCATGAAAAAAATGTTGAATCCATCACTACGACTAGATCATGATTTATACATGGTTTGATCACTTTTATTAGAATTAAAACAGTGTGAACGCTAAGTGAACCTAGCAGCAGTTACGGAAAGGTTTTAGGCAAATAAGTTTTGCCGTGGAACATGCCCAAGAATATTAGCAAGTCACTCTACCTAAAAGCATAACTTCAACTTTCTGGCAAAAAAGAATATATTTCTATTTCAAGGAAAACCTTTGCTTCATCTACAGACATTCCATTAAATTATCTTTCATTTTGGCACAATATAAATAAGTCATTTGCTTTTCAAAGTTTGCATTACCGTTTAATCTTTGGCCATGACACTCCTTAGTACTTTTGTTGTTTTCTCAATCATTTTCTCACCTTTGATCACGCTAGTATACTCTCAAACCATAAACCATGAAGAACAAACGATGGAAAATCCATTGATTCTACAAGCTTGTAGCAACATAAAAGATAGAAAAGTTTGTTTGTCAAACCTGAAATCATTCCTTGACAACCATAATTTGGTTAACCAAAAGCCTGATGCGATCTTGAGAGCCGCCCTGAAGACAACTCTCAACGAGACACAACTAGCCATGCAGACGTTCACCAGGTTCACCTCGTTGTCTTCAAGTTCTCGTGAGCAAATCGCGATTGAGGACTGTAAAGAACTCCTTGACTTCTCGGTTTCTGAGCTCGCTTGGTCCTTAGCCCAGATGAAGGAGATTCGATCCGGCTCACAAAACCCTCATTACCAAGGGAACCTAAAGGCATGGCTAAGTGCTGCTTTAAGCAATCAAGACACTTGCCTAGAAGGTTTCGAAGGCACCGATAAACACCTTGAGAGTTTCATAAGAGGGAGCTTAACACAAGTAACACAACTCATTAGTAATGTATTGGCTTTATATACTCAGCTGCATACCCTACCTTTCAAACCACCTAGAACTTATGGTGATAAAACTAACACCTTCTTTCCCAAATGGCTGACGAATGGTGATAAAGAACTGATGCTTGAGAGTCCGAATGGGATGCATATGGACGTGGTGGTCGCGTTGGATGGGTCAGGACATTTTCGTTCGATTTCTGAAGCGATTAATGATGCACCCAATTATAGTAACAGGAGATATGTTATATACGTCAAAAGAGGAGTTTATAAGGAGAACGTAGATATGAAGAAGAAGAAGACCAACATAATGCTTGTTGGGGATGGCATTGGAGCTACGGTGGTGACCGGAGATCGGAATTTTATGCAAGGATGGACAACGTTTCGAACAGCCACTGTTGGTAAGAAGCTCTACCCCACTACTACTAGTTTACTACCATGTAGTATTTAGGTCTTTTAAGTATTTTCTAGTGCTTTAATACACATCTTGCATAAATCGATTATTATAAGATACTACGAAGTGATTTTGTTCAACAACTCAACCCTTTTAAAAGACATGAATGACATTTTGACTAAAGTTTATGTGCAAAGCCATTTGACTACGTTTTTAAAAGCTTGTGGTGCTACCATGCTGTATAGATAGTAAAAACGTGTTACACAGCGTTATAGCTAGGTGTCCGCTCTCACATTAGTGATTTTTATGTCAGTCAAACACATCGTATAACCAGTACAATCGTGCGAACACCATCCCCATATGCCCATTAATTGTAACAAAAAACACTCACACGGCAAATAATACCTCATAGGGAAAAAAAAGTAATTACATATCTACCACTTTAAACTTGTAAATTTACATATTTTCCCAAGTAATTCTTTTATAACATTGTACTTATGTATTGAAAATTTTTATTTTAAAAAAATGTATATATAATTTTTCATATAAAAAGAAGATGCAATTCTCACAAAATTTAAATAATGAATCCTTTTACCTAAAACACTGCAACATCAATGGAAAGTCCCAAAAGAGATTTTAGTTAGACGTCTTATCTATTAATTATGTTAAAAAAATTTGATTGAACACTTGATATAATTTTAAATTTATAAATTTTGATTGATTTGCATTTTTTTTTCTAATATATCATTAATTAAATACCAATGATATATATGAATTTATTTTGATATTAAAATAGTTTTTAATAATTTAAGAAAGACATCTTTTTATACATGTAACTAATAGACTAACAAAATTTTATACAATAGGAAATTTTTCTAAAACATCAAAACTTTTTTAAAAAGTAAGAACATTTAAAACGGGTGTTTTTAATAGTAAAACATTTTAAAGGAATATAATTAAAAATTTTAAAATTCAAAGTTATAGTCCGAAAAGTTTTAAAAATAATATTTTTTTAAACAGTTTGTTTTGAAACAAAATGTTTAATTCTTATTTTGAAAAAAACAAAAAAACTATAACAAAGTCTGAAAAAATTAATATTGTTATTATTTATATTGTATTATAATTATTGAATTTACGTTACTAACTATTAATATTATTTATTCAACCGGTTTAATACGCATGGTACTAATTAAAATCTTATCTCAAAATAGATTATAGTTTATATGTGATCCCTTCTAGTGATCAAAGCGGTATATGGTTAGAAAGAACTCAACACACACCACCCTTCCTAACCACACACTAGTAACATGTTATATAGCTAGTAATAGTTGCATTTTTTGAGAAATATGAAATTTTACAAATTTAGAGGGGAAGACATGTAATTGCCTCTTAAATTTATAATGATAAAAAAGAACATCCAAATTTAGTTCTAAAAATGTAGAAAGCAATAATGAATGAAAACTAATAATATTCACAACTAATTAAGGAAAGTTTAACGCTTCAAAGTCCCAAGATTCAATAATAAAAAAAGTAATAACGAAAGCACTTCAATTAACATTTTTTAAAGTCATTCATGGAGATATATTCTCACTTTTTTAAAGTTTAATATGTATTAAATGATTTCTTTACATTTACATTTTTTTTGGTTTAAAGCGGTCTCTGGTAAGGGATTTATAGCAAGGGACATCACCTTTCGCAACACAGCCGGTCCTCAAAATCACCAAGGTGTCGCACTGCGTGTGGACTCTGATCAGTCTGCATTCTATCGATGCAGCATGGAGGGCTACCAAGACACCCTCTACGCTCATTCTCTCCGCCAATTCTACCGTGAATGTAGTATATACGGAACCATAGATTTCATATTTGGGAATGGCGCAGCCGTTTTCCAAAATTGCAAGATTTACACAAGGGAGCCTCTACCACTTCAAAAGGTGACCATCACAGCTCAAGGTCGAAAGAACCCTAATCAGAACACAGGGTTTTCAATCCAAGATAGCTTTGTTTATGCCACAAAACCAACTTATTTGGGGAGGCCATGGAAAGAATATTCAAGGACTGTATTCATGAACACCTACATGAGCTCAATGGTTCAGCCACGAGGGTGGCTAGAATGGTATGGGAACTTTGCACTGAGCACATTATGGTATGGGGAGTACAAGAATTACGGGCCAGGTGCAGCATTGTCGGGGCGAATTCGATGGCCTGGTTACCACTTGAACATGGATGCATCAACGGCTGATTCATTCACAGTTCGTCGTTTTATTGATGGTTTATTATGGTTACCAGCGACTGGAGTGACATTTTCAGCTGGTTTATCAAACTAATTGACTAATTCTTTAACAACAAGTTCTAGATTATGGAAATTTTTACATGTGATTATTTGTTACATGAGTGTGTTGTATACTATAATTAATATTTGATTTAATTATACTCACTACAAAGAATTAGACTATTATTCCATGCTTGTTTTGTATATTTTTGTCTATATTTTCATACGTCCATGTTTTCACAAACCAAACATGCATGTACGAACATGCATTAATAATTTCCAAAAGACAAATAAAGAATGAAGAACTTAAAAGTACATAAACGACATACAATATGCATACATTGTAAGAACCATAAATATCATAATAAGATCGATAATGTACGATAAACGGGGAATGAATATTGTACGGTTAGATTAAATAAGAAACACAAATTAAGATGAAAAAAATTAAATAAACTTTAATAATATTCCAGAGAGAAAATGATTTACAAGTGATGAAAAATTCTTGTGTGTGGCAAGTTACATAACAAACACCTATTTATACTAATCAAGTGTTCTCACGTGAGAACATCTTCTCACAGCGTAACTAGTTCTCGCGCGAATATTTCTATCTTCAAAAGCTTGATTTTGATATCATGAGCCTCTAGGTTTGATCCCTATAATCTCCCCCTAGGATCAGTGAATTAAATTATTAAAATCCACATCTAAAACTTTATAATTGCCTCTGGAATATACATCTTGTTTTCTAGGGCCTTCGTAATCAACAAACCAAATTGAACAACAATAAAATAAACTGGTTCATCTGTTTCTATTGGACAAGCCTGAAGCTCCATCAAATCAACTATTCCAAACTTCGGCAGATAAATAGGATTAATGATATGGTATTCCTTATCAAAACAATAAATCACCATGTCTCTTACATAAACCCATCTCATTAACCTTAATAAATTATTTTTGGCACATGAACATGGGTTGGAAACTTCCTTGCATATCTGGGATGCCTAAACACGTTGATCTTTATTGGAGCGTCAATGTTTATTCATGTCTCATCTTTTATTACCTTAGACATATCAGTCTTACAGCCTTTAAAGTTGGACTTTCTTTGTCTCCAAATCATGTTCTGTATCCACTAAGCTTGCCATATTTGCTTGAATTTAAGAATGGTACTCTTCCCTAGCATATCGATCTGAAGCTCTAAAAATGTTAAAACCATGCTCTTCCTGATAATACTCTATAGCTCCAGCTCTTCCCTTGATTACATACATATTATTTTCATCATTATATGCCTAACTCATAACCGCTTTGCTATACCCAAATCTAGTGAATGGTTTAGAGTGTCTTAATGTTTGAATCTAGACTGGTGGTGGAGGAACATATATCTTATTCTTACCAATTTGTCCCATAGCTGTCTTTCTGGTCAATTATGAAGACTCAACTAGAGCAGATGTTTGCTCAACTCCATGATCTGTTTGGGACTTCTCCTTCCTTTAAAATTATATCTGAATATAGACATATTTGATTGTTTCCAAAAATGTTTATGTAACCTATTGGCTCATCCAGATAATCAAATGGTCCAAATTTTCAATAGAATCTTCAGTCAATATCTACTACTGAAAGGTATATAATTTCTTCTCATACAACTCTTCAGTCACAGGATCAAAGAGTCGATAATCGTCTTGATCGTCAGGACTTGGTCCAAAGACACGTTCAGATCCTTAATCACCATCATCGTCCTTCTTCTTTCATTTCAAATCATATTTGCACTTATTATCATCATCATCATCTTTTCCATCATCATCATTATAATCATAATCAACCGTATCCATTACATCATCTTCATCATCCACCTGATTAATTTGTACCACATGCTCTGGAGTGATAATTACATTCTATATCACATCATCAAAAGCTTGTATCAGGTGTTGATCACAGTAAATACATTAGTCTCTTTACAATAGGATCTAGATCTACTATAGTAGTCTCTGTTTGCTGAATTTGTATCACAAATGATGGATCGATAGTATCTTTAGCAACTTGAATATCAATAACTAGTTTAGGATCATCAATTTGTGTCTGCTTGGTTCTTCAAGATCTAAGGTTCTTATTGGTTCTGGCTGAAAATTTTGAGATGTAGACTGAGCTGTGAATGCCTTAAACTGAGTATCCATAATTTGAACATAATTATACAAGAATTGCATCTGATGCTCAATAGTATTTATCCGTTTTTCTTTCCAATGTGTAACACTCGGAAATTTTCTTTGAAGCCGACGAAAGAAGGAAAAAAGAAATAAAGTCCAAATTCGAGGGATCAAACTTGCTAAAACGAGAAACGGTAGAATGGGTGGGAGTATAAAAGGAGGAGGGCAGCCCACACCCACCCCCATACTCATTCATTTTCGGGTTAGAGAGAAAAGAGGAAGAAAAAGTGGCCTCAAGCTTGTTTCGTGTGGATTCGAGCGTGAAAGTTGAAGTGTAGCGGGTTGAATCGAAGCTCTACTCGTCGGGGTCGTTTGTGTGAGTTCTAGGACCCCTCTTTTACACATTTTTGAACGATTTGGGGCTGGAACACATCAAAACCCGTTTTTGAAAAGAGTTGGGTGTTGAACCCGTTTGTTTGCATATGTGTATGCGTTTGATGCGTGTGGGGTTTGATTTCGGGCTTGTGTGTGCTTGAATGATGTTGTGGTAGGTGTTTATAAGGTTTAGGATGGTTGATTTGGGCTTAGAACAAGTTTGGGAGAGCTTGGAGGCCGAAAATTGCAGTTTGCGTTCGGTTGAACTGCATTCTGCATCAGCTAGGGCTAGGCGACCGACTGGGATGCGACTGGAGGCCATACGGCCGATTGGCATGCGACTGAGGTCCATGCGCACGATTGCCATGTTACTAAGGTCCACACGCATGAAATTCATGCAACTGAAGTTCATGTGCCTATAAGGCATGCGATTGAAGGTTATGCGACTGAGGTCCATGCGCCTGGAGGCCATGCGACTGAGGTTCATATGCACGAAGGTTATGCGACTGAGTTCCATGCGCCTGGAGGCCATGCGACTGAGGTTCATACGCATGAAAGGTATGCGACTGAAGCTCATGCGCCTGAAGTCATGCGACTGAAGGCCATGGGCATAGAAGCTATGCGACTGAGAGTCCATACGCATAGGTATCCATTCACCCATAGGTCCATTCGCATAGGGTCCATTCGCCTGACGTCCATTCGCCTAAGTGTTTAGTCGCCAGGAAGGCCATGCGACTGGAGGGTGTCCATACGCCCAAGTAGGGCTCATACGCCCGAAAGAACAATGGTTTATTTTCTAACTTTCGAGGGGAAATACAGATGTGGGTTTTGACTTGGGAGTTTCCCGGGGGTTTGTATAAGTTGACTTTTGAGGTCATAGACGTTACGATGGGCATGCAGGATCGTTTAAGGGCTTAAACACAATTACAACACAATAACACAATGAGGAGATTAACTAAACTTTAATCAAACAGTGAATTGGGAAACCAAAGGTGATACAAAGAACACAAGTAAAGCAAGAGACAGAACAAGAGAGTATGGGTTTCAAGGAGGCAGTATATTGCTTTCTCAAGTTCTTTTACAAGTGTTACAAAGCATAAAGAAAGATACAAGAACTTGGAATACTTATACTACAACCTACAGCCGGCTATACTTTGAAAGCCAGCTGGATACAATTGACTAGACACTAACAAAATCAATTGTAGGATCAAAAGGCATATCTGCCTTTTGACCTTGTGACTATGACATGCCATAGTTCACATCCTTATACATTACAAAAAGGATAAAGTACATAAAGTGGAAAGTTACAGACTCAAGACCTCAATGTACAGTTACCAAAAGCAAGGCCCTTTTCACCAACTCATGTAAGTTGGTGACTTTACAGAGATGCAGCGGAAAGGTGCTTTATGGAACAGTACATCAGATAAAGCATGTGTACTAAAAGTCTTCGGAAGAAATCTGTCTTCATAGGTTGAAGCTTCGGAAGACTTTGTCTCTGAAGCTTCAGAAGACTTCATGTTTGGCTTCAGAAGATATTGGTCTTGGCTTCGGAAGATTTTACACTTAGAGTATTTTCTAATGCTTTGTGTAAAACTTCCGAAGCACTCTTCACTTCAGTACTTGGTGCATGTTGCTGAGACACTTAGGCTGTTTTGGGTTGCATCAGACTTTAGGAATCCTTACAGGGCATGATGATGATGATGTATGATGATGTTATATATGATGTTATGTATGATGGTGCGTGTGATATATGATATGTATAATGTATGTTATGTATGTATAATGATGCCCTGTGGGGTGATGCCGTATGTTTATGTTTATGTTCCTTAATATGTGTGGTTATTTTCCCGTGGCTTTACGTTGAATGTTAATAAATGAAATGAAAGTATTATGTAACGTAAAGTGGAAGATAATGTAAAGAGGAACATAATGAATGAATGCATGCATTAATGAATGAATGTATGTATAGAAAGGCTTGCAAGCAAAATGAATGGAGGTGCACGGCTCTAAAATGCCATAAGCTTAACTGCGTATGGTTTAGATAACCCTTAAGGATATACGCAGGGGTTCCAGTCTTTCTGACTGACCAACGATGTGGTACATGGTGTATAGTGATTACTCTCCTCGGTGTTGGTTCTAGGCTATATGCAGTATGGAAGTCATTTATGATCTTTGGCCCAGTACTCGAGTTATGCATATCGTTGGGGGTGGAGTAGTGATTACTCACCTCGGTGCTGGTGCCCGGCTATGTGCAGTGTGGAAGTCATTTATGATCTTCGGCCAGTACTCGAGTTATGCATAATGTTGGGGGTGTAGTATACGGATGGGATCTTTGTTGCTTACCCCGGTGCTGGTGCCAGGCTATGTGTAGTGTGGAAGTCATTTATTAACTTCGGCCCAGTACCCCATTTGTTTGGGGCATAGCTGATGACACTGATCCAGAATGTGATAGAAAGATAATGTGATAAAGAAGGAAAAGGGCAAATGAAAGAAGTAATGATGATCGTATGAATGAAAGTAAGAAAGTATGAACAAATGAAAGTTAATGGACGAATGATGAAGATAATAAATATCATCTATGTGTACGTACGATGTGTGGTCACGTTCTAAAGCCTGATATGATTTGAAAGAAAGAAATGAACGGTTTTAAACGAAAGAAAAGTATGTTTTATTATAAAACTAGAGCTCACTCAGCAACGCTGACTTTTATGTGTTTCCAGTTGGCAGGTAAAGTTGCTGAGGATGTCACGGGGTAGCTACTCAGCTCTTTTGGATGGCATCCATATTTATGATGCTTTTGTAATGTAATGGAACAAGTATTTTGTAATTGAACGACCGTGTATTATGTTGCAAAAGTTTTTATGATGAAATGGAATGATGTTTAATGTTTTCGCTGCAATGTTTCTTTATGATTAAATATAAATATAAGTTTTATGTGCGATGAGGAACCAACTGTAAGCGTCCCGGGAACGGGGCCTTACAAGTTGGTATCAGAGCCAAAGTTTAAGTGAAATGGGTAAATTTTCCAAATAAACTTTAACTTAAACTGAAAATGGGACGGAAAGGGAATGGGATGCCAATCTGAGTAGCTGCGTGCCATCAGGTATTTTCTTAATGTTAACCGGTATTACGTGCGCATGTATGTGGTTTATGCGTTGTATGTAGATTTAGATACTTATGTAGTCAGGATAGGTAATGCTCGGGGTATGAAGAGTAAAGTAAGTGGCTAATCACAACTGGCCACTGTAATTAGGGACTTACTATACTTGACATAAACTGAGCTGTTCCCTTGAATGACCGTGTTGGTGTTTAAATCTTTCAGTGTGTTAGAGAATGGCCGGTGGTAGATCGTCTAAAGCTTCGCGTGGTGGAGGTCGTGGTGGACGTGGTGCTGAACCACAGGTCATAAGAGGAAGTCCTAGGGCCGAAGAGGTAGCTCATGAAGAACCTGAGACCCCTCACCCGGAGGCTAGGGATGAGAGTGCGAATTTGAGGGCCTAAGTGAAAGAGGCAGTCGCAGAGGAGGTTCATCAGGTCATGCGGACGATCCTACCGTCTGTGGTGACCGAAGTGATAAAGGTGGTACGAGAAGGGGAAAGAAAGGAAACGAACAGGTCCGCGGGAGGACAAGAGGGGCCGGAGACCGAAACGGTTCTCTCCGATGATGAAGAAGAGGAAGAAGAGCCTACGCCAGAGGCGGAACGAGGGTGCAACTATGGGGCATTTATGAGATGCAAGCCCCCTACTTTCGATGGAAATGGCACTGCTGCTGCGGCTCACCGGTGGGTGAGAGAGATGGAGGCTGTACTTGATATCAGTGAATGCCGAGAGGACCAGAAGGTGAAGTTTGCTGCCCACTTGTTTGTGGACTCGGCCCTGTGTTGGTGGGACAATATTCTCCAAGTTGAGGGAAGCAGCGTTATCGGGAGGATGAGGTGGACAGAGTTGAAGAGGCTGGTGATTGAGGAGTTCTGTCCTCACCTTGAGATGGACAAAGTTGAAAGAGAGTTCCTGCAACTGGAGGCGGGAACCATGACACATCAGCAATACACCACTAAATTCAACGAAATGGCACGGCTAGTGCCGGATCAAGTGACGCCTCTGTCACGAACGATTAAGAGGTACATTCAAGGCTTGCCGACGGATGTCCATAGGCACATGATCGCTGCCCGACCGAACACGTTTAGGTCGGCGGTTGATTTGGCGGGGAGATTATACGATGAAAGAACTGTGATGATGACAGAAGCTAGCAAGAAAGGAGAAGGTGATCGGGATTGGAACGGGAAGCGATTTGGACGTGGCGAAGCAGCTCCAAGTAACAAAGGTGCATGGGTGGATGACCGGCGTGAGGTCACACCCGGTGTGGGGTCGAGCAGGTGTGACAAGTGTGGACAAAAACACCTCGGGGAATGTAGATTGAGGACTAATGTCTGTTTCCGTTGTGGAAGGACCGGACATGTGGCGAAGAACTGCGGTTGAGGAGGTGTTATTCTTGTGGTAAGGAAGGCCACATGAGCATGGATTGCAAGAAGTCGAGGGCTGAAGGTTCGGGAGTGAAGAGGCTAGAGGGAAGGGCAGAGAGAAAGTGCCAGAGCATTCATGATGACGCAGAGGGAGGCTAGGACGGACCCCGATGTTGTGTCAGGTACGTTTCTAGTAAACCAAACTTTAGCTTCTGTGTTATTAGATAATGGCGCTAGTAAAAGTTTTATTCCTGATACTATCTGTGCTATATTGCCTGCTAGTAATAAGAATATAGATACGCCCTTCGATTTGGTTCTCGGGAGGGATTGGTTAGCGGACTTCGAGGCGAAAATTGTTTGTCGCAAGAAGATGATACGGTTGACAGCTCCTGACGGGGTCACGGTGACGCTTTAAGGTGATCTAGGCTACGACTGAGAAGCTCGAGAGGATCAAAGCCTTTATGAAGGCAGCCAAAGATAGACACAAGTCGTATGCCGATAGGAGACATAGACCGATCGAGTTCCAGGTGGGTGATAGAGTTATTGAAAGTCTCACCTTGGAAGGGTATCATTCGGATCAGAAAGCGGGGCAAATTGAGCCCGAGATACATAGGGCCCTTCCGAATCATTGCTCGAGTAGGAAAGATGGCCTATAGATGGGAGTTACCAGATGAGCTAAGTGGGATTCATCCGACATTCCACGTATCTCATCTGAGGAAATATTTGGCGGACGAGGAAATGATTGTTTCACTCGATGGTATCGAGGTAGATGAATGGCTCAATTATGTGGAGCAACCAGTGGCAATCATCGATCGAAAAGAGAAGTGGCTGAGGGATGAAGTGGTTCCACTTGTGCGCGTAGAGTGGAAGCACAGAAAGGGATCTGAGCCTACATGGGAGACTGAAGAAGAGATGAGACAACATTACCCACGTTTGTTTGAGGAATAACATGTTTCAGGGACAAAACCTAAATAAGGGGGTGGACTTGTAACACCCGGAAATTTTCTTTGAAGCCGACGAAAGAAGAAAAAAAAAGGAAATAAAGTCAAAATGCGAGGGACCAAACTTGCTAAAACAGGAAATGGTCGAATGGGTGGGAGTATAAAAGGAGGAGGGCAGCCCACACCCTCCCCCATACTCATTCATTTTTGGGTTAGAGAGAAAAGAGGAAAAAAAGTGGTCTCAAGCTTGTTTCGTGTGGATTCGAGCGTGAAAGTTGAAGTGTAGTGGGTTGAATCAAAGCTCTACTTATCAGGGTCGTTTGTGTGAGTTCTAGGGCCCCTCTTTTACACATTTTTGAACGATTTTGGGGCTGGAACACATCAAAACCCGTTTTTGAAAAAAGTTAGGTGTTGAACCCGTTTGTATGCGTATGTGTATGTGTTTGATGCGTGTGGGGTTTGATTTCAGGCTTGTGTGTGCTTGAATGATGTTGTGGTAGGTGTTTCTAAGGTTTAGGATGGTTAATTTGGGCTTAGAACGAGTTTGGGAGTGCTTGGAGGCCGAAAATGGCAGTTTGCGTTCGACTAAACTGCATTCTGGATCAGCTAGGGCTAGGCGACCGACTGGGATGCGACTGGAGGCCATACGGCCGATTGGCATGCGACTGAGGTCCATGCGCACGATTGCCATGCGACTAAGGTCCATACGCATGAAAGTCATGCGACTGAAGTTCATGTGCCTGTAATGCATGCGATTGAAGGTTATGCGACTGAGGTCCATGCGCCTGGAGGCCATGCGACTGAGGTTCATACACACGAAGGTTATGTGACTGAGGTCCATGCGCCTGGAGGCCATGCGACTGAGGTTGATACGCATGAAAGGTATGCAACTGAAGCTCATGCGCCTGAAGTCATGCGACTGAAGGCCATGCGCATAGAAGCTATGCAGCTGAGAGTCCATACACATAGGTATCCATTCGCCCATAGGTCAATTCGCATAGGGTCCATTTGCCTGACTTCCATTCACCTAAGTGTTCAGTCGCCTGGAAGGCCATGCGACTGGAGGGTGTCCATACGCTCAAGTAGGGCTCATACGCCCGAAAGAACAATGGTTTATTTTCTAACTTTCGAGGGGAAATGCAGATGTGGGTTTTGACTTGGGAGTTTCCTGGGGGTTTGTATAAGTTGACTTTTGAGGTCATAGACGTTATGATGGGCATGATGATGATGATGTATGATGATGTTATATATGATGTTATGTATGATGGTGCGTGTGATATATGATATGTATGATGTATGTTATGTATGTATGATGATGCCCTGTGGGGTGATGCTGTATGTTTATGTTTATGTTCCTTAATATTTGTGGTTATTTTCCCGTGGCTTTACGTTGAATGTTAATAAATGAAATGAAAGTATTATGTAACGTAAAGTGGAAGATAATGTAAAGAGGAACATGATGAATGAATGCATGCATTAATGAATGAACAAATGTGATAAGATCAAATGTACCAATCTGTGATGATGTTTGAACACAATTCAATGAAATACACACAAAGTAATCAAATCAAGCAAGATATCAACAAAATTCATGGTTTCATTAATATCAAGCAAAGACAATTACAAAAGTATGTAAGCAGGTTCGAATTCAACTGGTTACCTACTACCTGTAAGTCTAAGCTATTTATAATGAAACAAAAAGTAAATGAACTAACTAATTACAAAACTAGTCCCTATACTATTACAAAGTATTAAAAAGACATCTAAAGACAACATGTTAATCTTTCTAGAGCACTAACAATACTCCCCCTAAGATTTACATGGTCTTCGGTCTTCAAAATCTTCAATCTCGTCTTCTTTTTCTTCAGCTTCCATCTTCAGCTTTATCTTCAGCTTTTATCTTCATCACTCAAAAAAAATCTTCTGGTTCTTCCTTTATCTTGAACATTGGCTTCTGTTTGTACATCTCTAGTTCTTTCAAAGCATTTGAAATAGCAGACTTGAATTTGCTAGCAAGAATGCCTTGTTCTGGTTTAGCTTCATTCGTCTTAATCTCCATCTTGTTCATTCTCTCCAATGTATCTTTTGAAAGACATGATATATCAATATTAGTATATAACTCAATAGGATTTTGACTTTCCTTTGAGTATACTTCTAATACCCCTTTCCTTGAAATTCTCATGAATTCAATGTCTTTTATATCTTTCTTTACAATGTTAGCATAAGCAAGAGCTTTTCTCCAAGATATTCTTTCCATAGCAGCATTCATCACATTGATGATAGAAATGAAATATTTCTTGTCTTGCTCTGCTGTCTCTGGAGATACTTTTTCAAACTTTTGTACAGACAAAAATGATATATAGCTAGGATATAAAAGCTTAAGTTCAAAAACTCCAAATAAAGTAATCATGTCCTCATCCCATCGTTCGAGATCTCGGACCAACTTAAGCTCAAAAGTCTCAGTGTTATAAAACCATCTGAGAATTGGCTTTGAGTTTTGATTACCATCAATCATTTTCAGACTAGGAGTTGTGACTTTTTCAAAATAATTGTCACATAATTCTATCATTGAATGCTCTTCTTCAGACTGTAATCCTTTGAGCTTTTTATTATTCTTTAAAGTAACAAAGTACTCTTTATCCTCTTGATCACATCTTGTTTTAAGAAAATTATTTGATCTATCCAATCCTCTTCTTAATAATTCTACCATCATCTTGCCACGTTTAGAATAAGAAGGATTGATCAGAGGTAATCTATTCAGCTCTTTCAGATCTTGCACTGGAAGTTTTATGATGCTAGAGTAAAAGTGATATACATCACACACTGCATTTACCCTCTTTATAAAAAATGCATCAAATACTTCATCATACTTCCATGCTATAATTTTTACTTGGTTTGTAAAATCAGGAGCAATCATAGCATTCAACAATTCAGCAACTGATTGTCCTCTTTGTAGTACATTTCTTACCAAGTCTCCAGTTGATCTTGAATTATCAAAGATTTGCCTTTGTTCAGCTGAGGCTTTGTATGCTTGTCTTTCAGGATCAGCAAACATTTCAATCAACTCTTTTCTGTGATCATGTGCATCAGTCTTTCTTGCCATTTGTTTGATCTCCTGTGGCTTTAACATTCTTGTTCTTTTTGTTATTTCAAGATATTAAGGATTGTCTGTATCAAGTATAACCATCTTCTTCAATTATTTCTCTGTTTCTTGAAAACTTCTGACAAGATTCCTCAATGATACTGATTGTAATCTCTTTAGTTTCCTCCAGGGGTAATTCCTAGCTTGCAACCATGATCTTGAAGCTGGAATACTCATATCATCTGGATCAGGATGGTGCAGCTCAGAGCTTGATAGTTATATATGTCTTCAAAGTCTTGTGGAATTTCATCTTGTTCTTGAGTTTGTTCTTGTGAAGAGAAATGTGATACAAATTGAGCTTCATCAATATTTTCATCATCCAAAACTTCATCATACCAATCATCATTATACACTTCTTCAATATCTTCTAATGCTTCAATCTGTTCTTGAACATTTTGTTCTTCAACATTTTCTTTAGTTCTTTGCACTTTGGAAGATGATTCAGTAAGATTTGTATCTGCTACTTCATCAATTTTTCTTTTGCCTTTGATCAGCTCAATATTTTCTTCAACACTCATCTCAGCACTTATCACTTGCTCTGGTGAGATAGGTTTTTGAGCTTCTTTTTCCTTCAGTAATTCATCTTTTATTTTTTTCATTTTCTTCTGCTAGTTTCTTGTACTTCTCTTCAAGAATGTCATAGTCCTTGATCATTACTTCAAAATTCTTGATGACATCTTCTTTGTCTTTGGCAAAACTCACAATCTTTTCATCTTTTAATGCATTTTCTTTAGTTAACTTCAAATTTTCATCCTTTAGCTTTTGAATTTCTTTTTCCAGAGATATATTCATCTCTCTCATCCTTTCATTTTCCACTTTAAACTCTTCAATTTCTCTTTCTTTAATCAAATTATCTTCTTTCAGTTTCTCCATCTCATCAATATCCACTGTCTCCTCTGTTTGTACTGACACATTGTGTGTCGTACTAACAGGAATTTCTTCTACTCCTTCATTCACATCAGCTTCAAATACTGGGTCATATAACATATCATTCATAAAATCAAAATCAAAGGTTTGATTTTGTGAATCTATTTCATGTACAACATCATCATGAATATCAGCAACATTGGTTTCTTCAGCCATGTTTTGAGGTTCATTGACAGTATCATCCTCATTCCTTTCATCGTTTTCTTCTTGTTGTGCTTCAGTTGCACCATCATTTCCATCATCATCATCAGTATTATCATCACTTTCTTCATCTGATGAGCTTTCAGGAGCTTCATCCTCATTTTCTTCATCATCATCATTATTATCATCATCTTCATTGTTATCATCATTTTCTTCTTCTGATGAGCTTTCAGTAGCTTCATCCTCACTTTCTTCATCATCTTTAACATCCTTAATGAGATCATTTGGATCTATTGGTTCATCTTCAGATAGATGATAGTGTTGCTGATTGATATCTACTTCATTCATAGATACATTCCTGATATAATCAAAAACTGGAATGTTTTGAGCACCAGTAATCATTGCCAGACTTTTATAAACTGCTTCTGACATATGCTCTAATTGCAGCTTATCTCCTGTAACTCCTTCAGCATACAGATCTGGATTCGCTTCATTAATAAGCAACTAGACAAATCTTGGATACATCAAGTATTTATTTCTCATGCCTCTTTCAAGATTAAATATGAATCCATTCATTATCCACTTAGCCATGTTGAATCTTCTGTTTGTGGCTAAAGCAATAATAGGAGTTGCAATGTCTACTGGGAATGAATCCCAACCAGCACTTCGTTTAGACATGCAATGTTGAAATATGTAGCACAACAGCTTCCAATGTTTATATACACGTACTCTGAAAAATTGCTTTTTAGGGAAATGATCAGGGTGACCCATTTGTAGAAATACATCTCTACATTCATTGAAGGTATATTCAGACAAATCTTCAGGGTCATTTTCACCAAGCCTTAGAGCTATTCTGATTGCTTGTTCAGAAACTTCAAGCATTCTTTCTGTTGTAATAGAAGCTCTTAGAACTTTATTCCCTTCTTCATCTCTTTCTACTTGTGCAGTTCTCCAAAATCTTTTGATCAATCTTCTATTAATCATTGGTCTTGCACACATTGCATAGACATATTTTGTTCTAAGCAGAAATCTAATAATCTCTTCATATCCAATGGCTTATCTGTTTTCATCATCTAAGTATGCAACAACATTATGTTTTGGCTCAAACTTCAATTCTGCCATCTGCAAAACATAGAGAAAATAATATGAGAACATTGAGATTTTGATTAATGAGATTCATTTTTACATATGAATTAGCAATTTTGACTTATAACTTTAAATTCAATGTTATCTTATGATTTTAACTTTTGAATTATGATTTGATGAATTCAACAAATTCATTGAATGATTTGATGAATTATGATTTTAATTTGTGAAACATTAAAATTTATTCATTTTGAATTTATTATCAAACATTTGAATTTTGATTTATTTACTTTTTGTTTAAATTTTTTTTTTATTTTATTTTAATTTTTGAATCTGTCTGTTCATCTTCTTCTTCTTTCATCGAAGAACCGACTGATCGAACTATTATCAAATCATTTGCACTTTCAGTTGATGAAATTTATATCAAACTACTCGCAATCAGATACTTATCAACAATCCAGAGTCAATTTTAGATATGATTCAAGTTTGATTAGTTAAACTTTGAAGTATATGGTGTTCGAACGCCCAAATAGCATTCAAACGACTATACCTATCATCATGATTTAACCAAAATTTACTGATTTGAATCACAAACTTACGTTTATAAATCCAAATAATATCTACAATCAACAATATTTGATGCAATCAAAGAGTATCTGAGAGTTTGATGACGACTGATATTCGACAGTTCAGAGACCAGTTTGTGGAAAATTTTGAGTGTGAATGAGAAAATAAGTGTAAGTGTTCAATTTATATTAAGTGAATTTTTAGACGCATGAGTCCTGTTTGGGCGTATGAAACCCTAAAATTCACTAACTTTTGAGACGCATGAGCACTGTTTGTGTGTTTTGACTTAGACGCATGAGAACTGTTCAGACGCATAAGCACTGTTTAGGCGCTTTTGCACTATTCAGTCGCATGGAGTTCCTGAAACGTCTAACACTTGTAATTTTGAATCTTTTCAACTATATAGACGCATGAGACATTTCAAACGTCTAACATTTGGTTAAATTCAGACTTATTCACTGTTTAGGCGCATGTTTTGTGTAAAACGCCCAACACTTGATTAAAATCATGGACTTAGTACAACTATTTAGGCGCATGGGAATGTGAAAAACGCCTAAATACTTGTATAATTCCATGGACTTATTACAACTGTTTAGACGCATGGAAATTTGACAAACGCCCAAACACTTGTAAAATTCTTGAAAGTTCATCATGCTCCTATTTAGACGTATGTACACTATTTAGGCGCATGAGTTGACTTTGAGTTGACTTTCATGAGTTTAACACTTGTGATTTCCAAATTCTTCACCTGCACACTGTTTAAACATATTAGTAATATTTCATACTAATATTTAAACATTTTAAGCATAATTTTGAATTTTTCAAAATTTTTACCTTTTAGTCCGTCAATTTTGAACTTTTTGCATTTTGCACTCTCAATTCACAAAATTTTATTTTATTTTTATTTTCAAAATTTATTTTGTCCATTCATTTTAGTCTCAACATAAAATCAATTATCATCTAATTTTCAACTTTTGACAAAAGCATTTTCACTTGCAAATTTATGAAGGTTCATGCTATACTTTTCAAAAATTACATTTTCAAATTACACATATACTTTGAACATATAACATCATCCTTTCAATTCAACATTTTAACTTTGATTTGTATTTTCTGAGAACAACTCTTTCATTTATTACTCCCCCTAAACTTTTAAGTTTGAAAAACTTATAAGTTTCCTAGGTAAGATAATAAGATCACACATTTCATTGTGACATTGCCTTCACACACACAAAACATGCATAAAAACAAAATGAAAGCAGAATCAAAATCTAATATAGACAAAAGAATTAATGTCTGCAGTGAGATCATATTAATGAAGATCAGCACATTAACATAAAAAAAATATGAATAGTCATAGACAATGAATAAATCCTGATCAAGTGTGTTCCAGGTCAGTGATATCACAGCAAAGGAGACACAAGATCTAAGTATTGGATTCTTTATGCCCAAGACACATAGAATATTGATGTGGTTAGTATGTCATGATCCAAGTCGGGTCATACCCAATAACAAGCTTAGCAAACACCGATATAAATATTTAATTGATGATATGATCATGCAATTGAATAAATACACCTATTTAGAAAATGGGTTTTCTAAATAAATTGCATATGAGATGAAACAACTTATAAGGATATTTTGTTTATGGACATTATTTGTAATGTTATTTAAGTTGGTTAAATAACATCAAATAATAAAAATTGTGTGTGTATAAGTTATATAATTAAAAGGTTGATTAGATAACTTAAAATGTAATTGGTAAAACAAAATGTAAAAAGGGTTTTTGGGGGGAAAACCCCAAACCCTTGAATAATTCGGCCGCCCCCCTTTAAGGGTGGGTTTGGCCTTTTGTTTTCCCACGCTTGCTCATCTTGAAAACACACACAACCTCCTTTCTCTCTCTCTCACATGCAAAGGACCAAGAACCAATCTTTCTCTCTAGTTCTTTGAAGGTTTCTTAGCTGAAAATCAGATTTTCAGCCTCTCCTTGGTTCGGTTTTGGTGAAGAAATCCTAGCAACAAGGTGCTTGCTTGAGGCTTGCGGGTATACAAGCTTGAGGACACCTCTCCTTGGTGTTTTGGCCATTCAAGACTTCATCCTCTTCTTCACATCAAACGTTTTGGACAGCCTTTAGAAGGTAGTTCATCAAACGTTTTTTTGGGCAGCTTGGAAGGTAGTTCCATGGTTGTTTTTTGTTGTTATTGTTTACTTGTTTGCTAGTTATTTCACATATATATGATCCTTATAATCTTGGGTTTGTTGTTGACATAAAATGAACCTTAATTTTCAGCTTATAAATCATTATATTAAGGTTAGTTTCCGCTGCGTTTTTCTTGTTTAAATGGTTAAACAACCTTGTCATTGGTCCAACAAACCCAACATTGGCATCTAGAGCCGGATATGTGGATGACTAGCTTTATTATCCTTGTAAAATTGGTTTTATGGGGTTTTAACATCCTAATAGGGGCTGTTTTGTGATGTTATGATGAATCCCCAACCTCTCAAGGTTATATCTTACATGCTTATGATTAAACCTTGAAAGAATAGATATCAAAATGGTTGATTGTATTTTGTTTGGACAAAACACCTTAAATTCTTTGTTTATGTTGGCTGAAAATTTAGGGTCATGTGGGGATTCATTTTGGTTCTTGGATGTTGTTTTATATAGGTGCATAACCTAGCTTTGACCTTGTGATGGTTTGGTTTTGGATGGATGATTTATTTTGGTTGTATTCATTCTTTATGGGTTGTAATAATTATTTCTTTGTGCTTGTATTTGGATGTAATTTATTTATTCATTCATTTGTGATGTAATAGATAGATTAAGTGTATTTTCTTTATTAGAAACATTTGTATTAGGATATAAATTTTGTAAATGAAGATGCTCAAGATGGAAGCACAAAAGGAAGACACAAAGAGAAGGACTTGAAGCATTTGGATGCACTTTCAAGTGGGAGTCTTTGGAGACCTCATATTTTGTGTTATGTTCAACCCTTAGGAAAGACCTAATGACAACACTTGTGATGGCAAACAAGTGTTGTCAACATAGTGGCTATGGTTATGCACATATGGTTGTTTCTTGTATGCTTGTTTGATTATTCATTTTATGTTGATTGTTTGATATGTGGATATGCTTAACAATCTTAATAAATGATCATAACAAGCTGAATTTTCATGTTTCTTAATCATTAATATATTTATAAAAGTTATTAAAAGGATTAATGGTTTCAAATAGGGTACCATGTATTTGAAAGCATGCAAATACAAGGTACATAGATTTTTCATAACTTGAATTAATGAAAACTAAAATCCCTTTTGAAACAAGTTTAACACCATCCTTTTGCACGACACTCAAATCACTTGAGAAATACTTGTGGGATAAAGGTCACCTAACCACTTTTAAGGAACTTGTGTGTTTGAGGTGGGCTTAACATATTTGTGGGATAAATGTCACCTAACCACTTGTATGTGTAAACTCACACGTGTGTGTAAGTAGGACGACTTGAATTGGAAACCATGTGCATAGGGTCACCGAAGCATGGCGTACAATGGTGTTGATGAGATTTTACATGCCGACTAAACATAAGATGTTTAACCGATCCCATAAAGCTAGAAGTTGCAATAGGTTGCAATTGTCAAATGTTGACTACCTTGTTAATTTAAATAATGGGATAAAGGTCACCTAACCATAATTTAAATGTAACGTTGGATTCTAGATTTTAATTATTAATTGTCTATGAGACATAAAAAAGGGTATTAATAATTAAAATGTAATTTTTCAGAAATACTAATATGAACTTTGTAATTTTGTAGAAATGGCCGCAAACAACAATGCTACCACCCCGAACGCCCCTACCCTATCACTGAGAACCATCTTAGAAAGGGATCGTCTTAACCATAATAACTTTATGGACTGGTTTTGAAACTTGAGAATTGTTCTCAAGCAAGAGAAAAAGGCCTATGTCCTTGACGATCCCATCCCTGACCAACCCGACCCCGAGGATGTTGAGGCCTATAACGATTGGCTTAAAATACACAGACGATTCCATGCAGGTTTCTTGCCTCATGTTGGGAACCATGATTCCTGAACTCCAAAAGGACTTTGAGCATCATGGGGCATATGACATGATTACCCAGTTGAAGGAAATGTTCCTTCAACAAGCTAGGGTAGAGCGCTTCGAAACGGTTTGAGCGCTTCATGCATGTCGCATGGAAGAAACCCAATCGGTATCATCTTATGTTCTTAAGATGAAAAGCCACGTTGATCGCCTCGAGAGGCTTAATTGTCCCGTCTCAAAAGAGCTGGCCACGGATTTAATCCTTAATGGCCTAACCAAAAGGTTTGAGACGTTCATAATGAATTATAATATGAACGGGTGGGACAAGAGCATTGGTGAGCTTCACGCAATGCTCAAAACAGCCAAGGCAGGGATGGGTAGAAAGGTTCTACCTGTTCTCTCGATCAATGAGGGAGGAAATAAGAAAAGGCCATTCCCCAAACCCAAGGCAAATGTTGCCAAAGGAAAGGGGTACATCAAAGGTAAAGGGAAAGGGAAGGCTAAAGCGGAACCTCCAAAGCCTAAGCTTAAGAAGCCTAAGGTAATGGAGAACGATCCATGCTTTGAGTGTGGTGAGATAGGACATTGGAAAAGGAATTGTCCCACCTATCTCAAAGAGTGGAGAAACAAGAGGGATGCTGGGCAAACCTCAGGTACAACTTTCATGATTCATATTGGTTTAAATGTTATTTCTTCCAACACATGGGTATTGGATACCGGATGTGGAACTCATATTTGCAATGTGTTGCAGGGGTTCAAAAGAAATAAGCACTTCAAGCAGGGAGACACAAGTCTCTACATGGGCAACAGAGCAAAAGTTGATGTCGAAGCCAAAGGAGACTATATTTTGAAACTTTCAAATGGTTTGGAAGTTGTTCTCAAGAACATTTTGTATGCTCCTAGTTTGACTAGGAACATAATTCCTGTTTCCCTTTTAAATCAATATGGTTATAAATTAAAGTTTGTAAACAATGGTATTTATGTTTGTATGGATGATGTGTTTTATTTTAAGGCAATTCCTTTAAACGGTATCTATGAATTGGTTCATGATGATTCATCCTATAATAACTCATTATACCAATCAAGCACCAAGAAACTTTAAATGGGTTTAAGTGATTCATATCTTTGGCATTGTCGTCTTGGTCACATAAACAAGAATCAAATTCAAACATTTCAAAAGAATGGTCTTTTGAAAACAAATGAAAATGTTTCATTTGATAAGTCTGAATCTTGTTTACAAGGAAAGATGACCAAGTCGCCCTTTAGTGATACTAACGAGAGGGCAAAAGACTTATTGGGAATCATACATTCGGATGTAGGTGGACCTTTTAAGACAATGACAAGAAATGGTGAAAGATACTTCATTACCTTTACCGACGATTATAGTCGCTATGGTTATGTGTACTTGATGGCACATAAACATGAAGCTTTTGAAATGTTCAAAATATTCAAGAATGAAGTAGAAAATCAACTCAATAAAACAATCAAAGTTCTTCGATCAGATAGAGGAGGTGAATACCTAAGTGAGGCTTTTCAAGATCATTTAAGAAGTTGTGGGATCGTCTCACAACTTACTCCACCTGGAACACCACAACATAATGGTGTGTCTGAAAGGAGAAACCGAACCCTATTGGATATGGTTCGATCTATGATGGCTATAAGCTCACTACCTCTATCCTTTTGGGGTTTCGCATTGCTCTCCGCGGCTCGTATTTTGAATATGGCCCCGACCAAGAAAGTGAATTCGACACCTTTTGAAATATGGCATGGAAGAGTTCCATCACTATCATATTTAAAGGTATGGGGTTGTGAAGCTTATGTTAAGCTAAACACCCAAAACAAGTTGGAAAATCGATCCACTAAGTGTATATTCATTGGATATCCCAAAGACTGTATAGGATACTACTTCTTTGATCCAATAGAGCAAAAGGTATTTATTGCTCGAAAGGCTGAGTTCTTGGAAGCTAAGTTCCTTGTGGAAGGAATAACGTATAGAACAGTGGAATTTGATGAGGATTAAGATCCACAAGCCGATACACGTTTGGTTAACACTAGCAATCAACAGGAGGAAGTTGATGATGATCAAGAGGTTGATCAATATACACAAAACGTTCGCAGATCTGGTAGAGTTAGCATTCCACCTGAAAGATATGGATTTTTCATGAATGGATGCTATGTGGTTGACTCTGATGAGCCAACTACATACCATGATGCAATGTCCAATTCGGATTGTGACAAATGGCTGGAAGCCATGAATGTTGAGATGCAATCCATGTACGACAACCAAGTTTGGGAATTGGTTGACCCTCCACTTAACTCCAAACCGGTTGGATGCAAGTGGGTTTTCAAGAAGAAAACCGATATGCATGGAAACTTGGATACTTACAAAGCAGACTTGTAGCAAAAGGTTTCACTCAAACTCAAGGGGTTGATTATGATGAAACCTTCTCACCAGTGGCAATGCTAAAGTCAATTAGGATATTTTTGGCCATAGCCGCATATTATGACTATGAGATTTGACAAATGGATGTCAAAACCGCATTTCTTAATGGACATCTCGAAGAGACTGTTCATATGGTTCAGCCTGATGGTTTTGTCGATCCACAACATCCTAATAAAGTATGCAAGTTAAAAAAGTCAATCTATGGATTGAAACAAGCATCAAGAAGTTGGAATCAACGTTTTGATGAAGAAATCAAGAAATTTGGTTTCATCAAGAACGCTGACGAGGCTTGTGTATATAAGAAGGCTAGTGGGAGCATAATTACATTTCTAGTATTGTATGTTGATGACATACTACATTTTTGAAATGATATTCCAACCATGGAAGGTGTTAAAACCTGGCTTGGAAGTTGCTTTTCCATAAAAGATCTCGGTGAAGTCGCCTATATTCTGGGAATAAAGATCTATAGGGATAGATCGAGGCAGTTAATAGGTTTAAATCAAAGTGCATACATTGATAAAGTCTTGAAAAGGTTCAAGATGGAAAACTCTAAGAAAGGTATGGTACCTATTCAAAGAGGGACAATATTGAGTACATCTCAATGTCCAAGCTCAAAGGATGAGCAAGATCGAATGAAGGACATCCCATATGCGTCTGCTATAGGATCCATCATGTATGCAATGATATGCACTAGACCGGACGTGTCATGCGCGTTAAGCATGACAAGTAGATATCAACAAAATCCAGGTATGCCATTGGATGGCTGTCAAAAGTATATTGAAATACCTTAGGAGGACTAAGGATATGTTTCTAATATACGGGTCTGGTGAAGAGGAACTCGTTGTAAAGGGTTACACGGATGCGAGCTTCCAAACTGATCGAGATGATTCTCGATCATAATCGGGGTATGTCTTCATTATGAATGGAGGGGCAGTGTCATGGAAGAGTTCAAAACAGGACGTGGTAGCATTGTCCACTACAGAATCCGAATACATAGCCGCCTCATTAGCAGCTTAAGAAGCTGCATGGATAAAGAAATTTATCGCTGATCTTGGGGTCGTCCCTACCATTCAAGGACCCCTTGAAATCTTTTGTGATAACGAGGGTGCGATTGCACAAATCAAGGAACCCCGTGCACATCAAAAGACTAGACACATTGAGCGGAGATTCAACTACATAAGGGATGAAGTTGAAAAAGGAAAGATATGTATTCGTAAAGTTCACACCGATCAAAACATTACGGATCCACTCACGAAGCTCCTTGAAAGGGCAAAGCATGAAAGTCATACTTGTGCCTTAGGACTTTGATTTTCTTGTGATTGGAGTTGATCTGTTTAGTATTTAAATGTTTGGAACAATGTAGTGTTTAACTCTTTATATATTTGTGACATTTTGAGTTGTGTTCCTTTTAGCATGTATATATCCATGAATATGTTTATTATTCTAAATGTCCATAGTCGGTTATATTTGTGGGAACAAATATGAACGTAAGACTATTATGAACATGGATTGGTGGATATTCATAAGGTATGAATATAGAGCAATTGGTTGCTACCAAAGTTCATAGATATTTGTGGGATACAAATATTGGACTGACCCGCATCTCAATTTTACTACATGGAATCTTCTAGATTGATCATAAGTAAATCTGAGTAAAGGCGAATATCATTTGGTATCCTCCAACCTGAGATACATATTGGGATTTGATATTCACCAAATGTTATACCTTGAGCTAGTTCTTCACTGCTCTGAAATAATGGACGGTACATAAGGCTATGTTCATGTATAACACGAGGTGATTATGAGAAACGAATGTAGTCAAGATGGAATTTGTTCCTCTTATTCGTTGAGAGCAAGATGTCTAAGGCCTGATTAAGTTAAATCAACAAGGAATGATCATTCTGTGTCCTTGGATTTAACATGACATCTGAAACAAAAGGATAAATGATTGATTCACCTAAATCATTTCATGTTGGATACTTGAAGGGGATGATGTTATTGAATGGCTTTCAATCATGCGTATTAAGGGTAGTAAACCGTTGTTAGGCGGTATTTACTGCTTGCATCAATCTTCTATGAATCTTGTGCAAGTGGGAGATTGTTGGATTCCTTATGCCCAAGACATATAGAATATTGATGTGGTTAGTACGTAATGATCCAAGTCGGGTCATACCCAATAACAAGCTTAGCAAACACCGATATAAATATTTAATTGATGATATGATCATGCAATTGAATAAATACACCTATTTAGAAAATGGGTTTTCTAAATAAATTGCATATGAGATGAAACAACTTATAAGGATATTTTGTTTATGGACATTATTTGTAATGTTATTTAAGTTGGTTAAATAACATCAAATAATAAAAATTGTGTGTGTATAAGTTATATAATTAAAAGGTTGATTAGATAACTTAAAATGTAATTGGTAAAATAAAATGTAACAAGGGTTTTTTGGGGGGAAAACCCCAAACCCTTGAATAATTAGGCCGCCCCCCTTTAAGGGTGGGTTTGGCCTTTTGTTTTCCCACGCTTTCTCATCTTGAAAACACACACACAACCTCCTTTGTCTCTCTCACATGCAAAGGACCAAGAACCAACCTTTCTCTCTAGTTCTTTGAAGGTTTCTTAGCTGAAAATCAGATTTTCAGCCTCTCCTTGGTTCGGTTTTGGTGAAGAAATCCTAGCAACAAGGTGTTTGCTTGAGGCTTGCGGGTATACAAGCTTGAGGACACCTCTCCTTGGTGTTTTGGCCATTCAAGACTTCATCCTCTTCTTCACATCCAACGTTTTGGACAGCCTTTAGAACGTAGTTCATCAAACGTTTTTTTGGGCAGCTTTGGAAGGTAGTTCCATGGTTGTTTTTGGTTGTTATTGTTTACTTGTTTGCTAGTTATTTCACATATATATGATCCTTATAATCTTGGGTTTGTTGTTGACATAAAATGAACCTTAATTTTCAGCTTATAAATCATTATATTAAGGTTAGTTTCCGCTGCGTTTTTCTTGTTTAAATTGTTAAACAACCTTGTCATTGGTCCAACAAACCCAACACTAAGGAGAGACAATGAGTGTTTTTGACAAATTATCAACTCACTTACTTTTTCAATTCTTGGATTGATTAGGGTAGATTTAGATATGACACGATGTAAATCATACAGAGACTAAGAGAGCTCAACCATCATCATGATATGCAAGAGAGAATACATACTCAACTTATTACTTGAACCATATATATCACCAGAGTTCATGTTACTTAAGTTAATAGAGAATGATCATGGATAACCATTTGATCAGCTCTAACTATTCATTTGAATAGTTTGTGCACATTGGCATCTTTTACATCAAAGAGAGAATCCAGGTCTGTAATCTCAATACTTCAGGTCTATGATGACTCATAACAGAGAAGTGATATGATGCTTTGTAACAGATCTCATGATTAAACACATTATCAACAGGTGTGAATGGTGTAACTTAACAAGCAATAAATCTGATAAGCCAAAACAACTCAAAAGTACTCAGATGAATACACACAAGCATTAAGATTTAGTTTGATCACAAGAATTTACTTTTTCAGCATAATAGTTAGATATTGTCTATACATCATATCAGATCATGTCAGACTTTATTAATGAGTGAAGTATGCAACTGATCTCACTAATGTACTATCATTTCTCACATATTGCATAACATATTCCTTTCTAAAAAAATGTAAAATGATACTTAGAAAAGACTCTATTTTTGTAGTTTTGATTTATATTTTTGTATTTGATTTTTCTAAGGAAACAAGAATCACACACACACAAAATATAAACAGGCAATTAACATTGAGAGGATCACTTATTATGATCTTTTGATTTAGAGGGATCACATATGATTAATAAGACCAATTGGCTCTACTAAATATTCAAACTGTCATGGTAGGAAGGCTTTAGTAAATAGATCTGCCAACTGTTTTTCTGTTGCAATTTGAATCAATATGATTAATCCTTTTTCAGAGTTATCTCTGAGAAAATGATATCGAATTTCGATATGTTTTGTTTTTGAATGTTGAACAGGATTAGCTGTTATGAACATAGCAGCAGTGTTATCAATGTAAATTGGTGTTTTAAGAAAGTTGAACCCATAATCTAGTAGTTGATTTTGCAACCAGAGGATTTGAGAACATCCTGTTGATGCAGCAATGTACTCAGCTTTTGCAGTTGAAACAGAGACATTTGTTTGTTTCTTACATTGCCACGAGACTAATCGGGGACCAAGACCAAGAAATTAACACCCACCCGAAGTAGATTTTCTATCTTGACAACATCCACCATAATCACTATCTGTATATCCATATAGTTCAAAGTTACCCTCGTAAGGATACCAAAGCCCTAAGGCTGGTTTACCTTTGAGATACCTGAATATCCTTTTGACAATAATTAAGTGAGATTCATTCGGGTCTGATTGATACCTGGCACAAACACAAACAACATACATAATGTCTGGTCTAGTAGATGCAGCAAGGTACATCAAAGAACCAATCATTGATCTGTATAACGTTTGATCAATAGATTTTCCTTTTGGATCAGGTTCAATCTTGGTGTTAACATCTGCTGGAGTTTGTATGGACTGACAGTCTTGTAACTTAAATTTCTTCAAGAGCTTGTCAACAAACTTCTCTTGATTGATGAAAATTCCATCGTCAGTTTGCTTAACTTGAAGTCCAAGGAAGAAATTAATCTCTCATATAGAACTCATTTGGAACCGAGATTTCATGATTTCTTCAAATTCATTGCACAATTTTGGACTGGTAGAACCAAATATGATGTCATCAACGTACACTTGTACCCATAAAAGATCATCATTATCCTTCTTTATGAATAAAGTTGGATCAATTTTCCCTCTTGTGTATCCATGTTGGATTAAGTGTTATGATAACGTCTCATACCAAATTCTAGGGGCTTGATGAAGTCCATATAAGGCTTTACTCAGCTTATATACTCGATGTGGAAATTCTGCATCCTCAAAGCCTGGAGGTTGCTTCACAAACACATCGTCAGTGATAGGACCATATAGAAATGCACCCTTTACATCTATTTGATACACCTTAAATTTCATGAATGAAGCATAAGCCAGGAAAACATGAATGGATTCAAGTCTTGCAACTGAAGCAAACACTTCATCATAATCTATTCCTTCTTCCTGTGTGTATCCTTGTGCAACAAGTCTCGCTTTGTTCCTTATTACAACACCACGATCATTAGTCTTATTTCTAAATAGCCATTTCGTGCCTATAGCATTTTCTCCTTCAGGTTGATCCACCAAATTCCACACTTCTTGTTTGCGAAATTGAAGTAATTCTTCTTGCATGGCTTCTATCCAACCATGTCCTTTAATGCTTCGGTAACATTTTTAGGAACAATTTGAGAAAGAAAACAAGAGTATAAGCACACGTTTGCTTGTTCTGATTTACTACTTGTTGTTCTCTCATTCAATGGACCAATAATCTGAGAAATTGGATGATTCTTATGAATATGAGATGTTGGTATCTCATCACATTAAACATTAACATCCAGATTTGTTTGGTTCAAGTTTAAAAGCTCATGTAACAAAGTAGAAGAATGTGGATTGAAGTTTGGAATTTGAGTCGGTGAGTTAATAAAGTAATCAAAGTTACAAGTATCAACTACATCACCAGAGATGGATGATGTTCCAGACTCAGGTATCACAAACTCATTACCATCATTAGGAAGATGTTGTGATCCTTGCTGATCATATGAAACTGAATGATCAGAAACTGTATTATCATGATTATTGTCATCGAATTTTATTGTTGAGTCCTTGACAAATGATAAAAATGGGTAGTCTGAGCTAGAATCATCTGGGTCATCAGAATCTGAATCCTCACTGAAAGATCCAAGATCTCCTCTAGAGTTCTTCTTACCTGTAGAATTAAGACAATTTGGTTGATTAAACAAGTTAGATTGAAGAGAGTTTGATAATGAATCTAAATCAAATAACCATACAGGACCATTTGAAACTGATGGAAAAGAATTTTCCAGAAATTTAACGTTGAATGTTTCAAGAATTATATTTTGTGACATCCGTCACCTTAAGGTCCGTCAATTGACGTGTTTGTCCGTCATCTAATCTATGTTTGGTCATTCCTCATCATTATTTGACTCATTATGTGGATATCATGTGTGTAATATTATCGTTGGGTGTGCATTCGTTAAAAACCGTGTGTGAACCTTAAAAAGACCTTTAAAACTTTCATTTTTGAAAACGTTAAATATATCATTTTATAAATACAATAAATGTTTTTATATAACCATTTCTTAAGTCATGACAACATTAAATGAACTTTTACAATTAACATAAAACACCTAACAAAGTCGTTTTTCAACCGAACAAAATTTGGGAAAACTCGGGGGTTAAGTGCAGGGACTAAACTTGTAATTTTGTAAACTTGGGCTGGGTATAAATACCCCTTTTTCCAGCCCTAATCTTCATTATCACCATCTTCTTCATCTTCATCTCTTTCACACACAAAAACACCATCTTAGCACCAAATCCGACCCGAGAGGTCTCGTTTTCTTCGTCTTGTCACCGTCTACAGCATAGACTACCCCTCCTTAGCAGGTAGTTGTCTTTGGTTGTCCATTTTTGAGCCTTTTCACGGCTGTCCAAACTAGGGTTTCGGGTGTTCGGGTTCAACCCGAACACACAAGGTCGTATGGGTGCATGTGAGGTCTCTTTGCTTGTGTTTTATGCTTGTGTATATTTGTTGAGTGTTTCTGGAGGTCCTTGTGGTGTAAAACCCGTGTTTAGAGCAGCTCGGGGGCTGCTCCTCCCGACCACAGTCGCGATTCTGCAGATCAGGCGACTGGGTCATCCATGCGATTGAGCCGTGCGACTGAGTGGGTCGTGCGACTGGATCATGCGTCTGAGTCAATCGCGCGACTGAGTTGTGCGACTAGGCATGTCATGCGACTAAGTTGTGCGACTGAGTGTTTGTATGCGATTGAGTCATGCGTGCGATTGAGTGTATGCGATTGAGTCATGCGACTGAGTGATTGTGTGCGATTGAGTCAGGTGACCGATTGAATGTGTGCGAATGAATGTGATTCGCACGACTGGGGTCCAATCGCACGAATGAAGGTTCAATCGTACGAAAGTAGCTAATTCGCACGATTGAAGGTTGATTCGTGCGCATGGAAGTTGAGTCGTGCGATTGGGTGTTGTGTGGTACGACTGAAGGCCAATCATACGAAGGCTCAATCGTACGAATGAAGCTGATTCGCACGATTGAGGGTTGATTCGCACGAATGGAGGTTGAGTTGTGCGTCTGACCTTGTATGCGACTGAAATTGTTGTGTTTGACCCCTTATGCGTGGCGTGTGTATGTCGTGTGGTGTCGAGGTAACACTAACACAATAATGCCATTGTTTGGCCACAAATATTAGAGTCAACGCGAGAAAGGGCACAGAAACTATTTTGAGCAAATTTAACTAACACTTTACGAACGACCAAATCGACTTATAACTATTGACACTTATTCAATGTTTCTTCGATAACAACAATACTTTTACTTAAACATCATCGTTAGTGGCAACAATGTCTTGTACTTGGATCTACATAAGGTCTAGTACGTGTGTCAGTCTGTGTGTGTTGTGCGTGACCCATCCGATACGACCCGAACCGACCCATCATTATTGCGCGCTTATACATATATCATATCATTAATGCTATACAATAACTGTCAATAGGTGTTTGACTGTTTATTTGCATTCAACATTTGGGATACATCGCTCATACATACTTACCACCTAACAAGTGAGTTTCGTGGCCCCTTTTTTTACGCTTATACAACATTTCAATCATTTACAAATTGGGGGAAAAGTATGCTTACACAATTTTTATGCTGTACAACTTACATACATTTTACATACAAGGAATCAACGTGATACTGTGTTGCAAGTACTATTTGATACATGCTTGGGTCTGCTGTGTGGTTCTATCTTTGCAACTATTTAATTCCAGTGTGGGAACCGACGGTTAGGTATTGGTAGTACTACTGGGTTGACACCCCCACCCTCGTTCGATGGTATACTAGTTGGTACCATCAGTGGCCAGGAACGGGCCCTTGGGTGAATATATGCCGACAATTTCTTTGTGTACGTCGCTAGGTTTGGTTGCAAAGCTCATGTCATGTGATATTTACTTGTGTAATAACTGTATTCACGGTATTCCGACGCGCTATTTATTACAGCATCTCTTACATTTTTATTACATAAACCTGCGAGCTCACCAACAATTATGTTGACCGTTTTAAGCATATCTTTTCAGGTGATCATGCAAGTCCAGGAATCTAGGTGTGCTGCCTTAGTGGAGACCCTAGGATGCATTTTTGGGACTTAGCTCATTTTGATAAACAATCTTTTTGAACAATGTTAACGCTTGTAAACAGTTATCAACATTTGAACTTGTTCCCGGGTTGTGGGAATTAACTTTTACAATTTCATCTTATGTGATTATGTGTTATCATTATCATGTTACTTATGGCTATGTTGTCGTGAACATTGACTAAACACGACACAAGTCCCCTTGTTGTCGGGTGTCGTCATGACACGCAGGTCATCATTTATTTATATTGCTCTCTATCGCTTACCATGTGTTATGACGATCCCGGTCTCGTTACATCCCCGTGTTTCCGCTTTTAGCGGGGGTGTGACAGATTGGTATCAGAGCCATTGGTTATAGAGAATTAGGCAATACGCTTGACCTAGACTATAACCTAGGAACCTTCATGTAGATTTGCATGCTAGGACTCTGTATGCATATTATATCTCGTGTATGTGTTCCTCGCTGCTTGATTTGCTCATCTATTTGTTATGTGATCTTTCTACCCTATGAGAGAGCCCTTGTGCTCACTCTTTTATGGGGATGCTTCTATTGGATCTTCCGTTCCCTCTGCGCGCCGAGTTAGCTTATCAGATCCGGGTATTAAACCCGAAGAGATCATCACAGATCATGTTATTGCGCTTGACCTTGGACATTGAGATTAACTCTGAGGAGGAATATGTCTGGAACCTCGAAAGGGGAAGGAAATAGACAACCTCCGCTAGACTAAACGTGATTGTATACATGGACTTACAACTGTTATGATGGATTATTATGGATATGATGTAAAGGAAAGTCGGATGTCATGTAACCGGATCAGGCATCATTCTCGGTACATCGTGGGTATGGTGGGAACGCTGCGGGGAACCCTATATATAAACATCACCGGTATACCGAGAATATGCTTGAAATGGGCTGCATGGTGGTCTGGCTGACCGGAACATGAACATTGGAATTTGATAAGTGGAATACTTTTGTATCTTATGGTGACTAAAGTTTACATGTTACCTCTTTTATGATCAGAACATGCCGCTTCGAAGAGTCACCCGTAGCAGTAGTGGCGGGAGTGAAGCCCCAAGGGGCAGAGGCCGAGGCAGAGGCAGAGCACCAAGAGCAAACGATGCTCCTGCCAGTAACAGTCAAGGAACAGGGAACGCCGACATGGCAGCCCTGATCGCTCAGCAATTGGCCGCGCTTATTCCTACTATAGTGGCCCAAGTGAGCGACGCACTTCAACAACACCACCCTCACGGGGATGGTGGCAACGATGAGGGAGCCCAAGGTGGGATAGAAACCGAAACGGGAAACGGAAACCCGACTGGAAACGAGAGCAACCAGGAAACCGGGAATGGTGGTACTGCCGGTATCGAAACTGGGGTGGTTAACGCTCGTCGGGGATGTTCGTACAAGGAGTTCGTGGCTTGTAAGCCAAGGGAATTCGACGGGAAAGGTGGGGCGATAGCCCTAACCAGGTGGTTGGAAAAGATGGAGGCAGTGATAGACATCAGTGAGTGCCTCGACAGCCAGAGGATCAAGTATGCTACTTGTTCTCTACAGGGTAAAGCCCTAACCTGGTGGAACACCCAGATTCAAGCACGAGGAAGAGAGTCTGCGATGCAAATGTCGTGGGACGAGTTCAAAGCCTTGATCACTGAGGAATACTGCCCTCCCAACGAGATGCAGAAGCTGGAGCATGAATTCTGGAATCATGCTATGGTGGGGGCAGGGCATGCAGCTTATACTGATCGTTTTCATGAGCTGGCTAAATTGGTTCCGCATCTGGTTACGCCGGAATCAAAGAGGATTGAAAGGTACATTTGGGGACTCGCGCCTCAAATTAGAGCTATGGTCACAGCAGCCGCACCTCCTACTATTCAGAGCGCAATTCTGAAAGCTGGCGCTTTGACTGACGAGATGGTTAGAACAGGGGTTTTGGGCCGAGGGGCCGAGAAGAGGAAGGATGTTGGGGAGTCGAGCCGGTCGAGTGCCGGAAGGTTTGAGAAGAGGTCTAAGCCGGCCAAGAATTTTTTGGCCGTGTCTCAGGCCAGAAGAGAGTATGTGGGGCCGCACCCCAAATGTGAAAGGTGCAACTATCATCATCCCCCAGGGACGCAGTGCCGGGTGTGCGCTAACTGTAAGCGCCCGGGTCATTTGGCAAGAGATTGCAGAACGGCACCGAATCTTGTAGCACCCGTCAACGCGGTTAACCCCACCGGGAATGCAAGGGCTTGCTTTGAGTGTGGGAGCCCCGATCACTACAGGAATATGTGCCCCAGGCTGAATCGGGCACCGGGTCTACAGGGCAACAACCAGCAGCAGGTGTTGGCTATTGCTGGGAATCAAGGCCCGGCTACTCAGGGGAATGCAGCTCGGGGACGTGCATTCGTCATTGGAGCTAATGATGCTCGTCAGGACCCGAATGTTGTCACGGGTACGCACTTACTCAATCATCACTTCGCATCTATATTATTTGATACTGGAGCAGACAATAGTTTCATATCTTCTGAGTTTGTGCAATTACTTGATTTGAGTCCCAGTAGGCTAGAAACTAGCTACTCCGTAGAAATGGCCAATGGTAGGGTTGCTCAGGCCGATGAGATTATTAGGAAGTCTTCATTGGCATTGGAGGATCATACCTTTGAGATAGATTTGATACCCTTCGAGTTAGGAAGCTTCGACGTGATCGTGGGTATGGATTGGTTGTCGCAGAATGGAGCAGAGATTGTTTGCCGAGACAAAGTAGTACGTATCCCTATGCCAAACGGGGAAGTACTCAAAGTTCAGGGAGAACGACCGGGTAAGAGCTTAAAGATTATTTCCTGCATGAAAGCACGCCAGAGTCTACGAAAGCAGTGCTACGCTTTTCTGGCTCATGTGGTTGAAAAGAAAGACGAGGAAAGGAAACTGGTGGATATTCCAGTGGCACGGGATTACCCAGAAGTATTCCCAGATGACTTGTCTGGTTTACCTCCTCCACGACAGGTGGAATTCCGCATTGAGTTGGTTCCTGGAGCTACACCGGTAGCGAAAACGCCATATCGACTAGCGCCATCTGAGATGCAAGAATTGTCTAGTCAATTACAGGAACTACTGGAGAAGGGTTTTATTCGACCGAGTCATTCACCGTGGGGAGCGCCGGTACTATTTGTTAAGAAGAAGGACGGATCGTTCCGTATGTGCATCGATTACCGTGAACTGAACAAGTTGACGGTGAAGAACCGATACCCTCTCCCCAGGATCGACGATTTGTTTGATCAGCTGCAAGGAGCTTCGTATTTTTCAAAGATCGATCTTCGTTCTGGATATCATCAGCTAAGGGTCTTCGAGGACGATATACCGAAGACTGCGTTCAGGACTCGTTATGGGCATTACGAGTTCTTGGTCATGCCGTTCGGGTTGACTAACGCACCAGCTGTGTTTATGGATCTAATGAATCGGGTGTGCAAACCTTACTTGGATAAGTTCGTGATCGTGTTCATAGACGATATACTTATCTATTCCCGATCAAAAGAGGATCATGTAGAACATCTTCGGGCAATTCTGGAACTGCTACGAGAAGAGAAACTTTTCGCCAAATTCTCAAAGTGCGAGTTTTGGCTGCGAGAAGGAAGTTTTTGGGTCATGTGGTTAATGAGGACGGGATTCATGTAGATCCCGGCAAGATCGAAGCGGTGAAGAAGTGGGATACGCCCCAGACACCATCAGAGATACGGCAATTCTTGGGATTGGCCGGTTATTATCGTCGCTTCATCGCGAACTTTTCAAAGATCGCGCAACCATTAACCCTGCTTACTCAGAAAGACAAGAAGTTTGACTGGGGATTTGCACAAGAGCAAGCGTTCCAAACGTTGAAAGAGAAGTTGTGCAACGCGCCTATACTGTCTCTCCCAGACGGAACAGATGATTTTGTGGTCTACTGCGATGCGTCACATCAAGGATTGGGATGTGTACTGATGCAGAAGGATAACGTGATTGCCTACGCTTCGCGACAACTTAAGGTGCACGAAAAGAACTACACCACTCATGACCTTGAGTTGGGCGCTGTAGTTTTTGCACTCAAGATATGAAGGCATTACTTGTATGGCACCAAATGCATCATCTTCACTGATCATAAAAGCCTTCAACATATTTTGGATCAGAAGGAACTCAACATGCGCCAACGACGTTGGGTAGAGCTTCTTAGCGACTACGACTGTGAAATCCGGTATCATCCGGGGAAAGCTAACGTGGTGGCTGATGCCTTAAGCCGTAAAGAACGTGTGAAACCACTACGTGCACGAGCATTGGGATTGACCATTCAAACCAACTTGAAAGCTCAGATTCAAACTGCACAGAGTGAGGCATTGAAAGAAGAGAACCTTGCGGGAGAAGATTTTCGGGGGTTAGACAAACAGATGATTCGCAAGGATGACGGTGTTCAGTACTTCATGGATCGCATATGGGTACCCAAATGGGGAGGTGTTCGAACCTTAGTCATGAGGCGATATTCTATTCATCCTGGTGCAGACAAGATGTATCATGATCTTAAGGATCTGTACTGGTGGCCAGGCATGAAGAAAGACATTGCCTTATACGTCAGTCGATGCTTGACGTGTTCGAAAGTCAAAGCTGAACATCAAAAGCCATCGGGATTATTACAGCAACCTGAAATTCCCGAGTGGAAATGGAAGAACATAGCTATGGATTTCATTACCAAACTCCCTAGAACAAACAGCGGTCATGACTCGATATGGGTCATTGTAGATCGAATGACGAAATCAGCACATTTCTTGCCTATCCGAGAAGACTACAAGATGGATAAGTTGGCGAGATTGTACATCAAAGAGGTCGTGGCACGGCACGGGGTGCCGGTGTCAATCATATCCGACCGTGATAGCAGATTCACTTCACGTTTTTGGCAGACACTACAGAAAGCGATGGGCACTCGATTAGACATGAGTACAGCCTATCACCCTCAAACAGATGGCCAAAGTGAACGCACTATACAGACGCTAGAAGATATGTTGAGAGCGTGTGTAATTGATTTTTGAGGTAGCTGGGATGCTCACTTACCATTGATTGAGTTCTCCTACAACAACAGCTATCATACAAGCATTGGATGCGCTCCATTTGAAGCGTTGTATGGAAGGAAATGCAGATCTCCCGTTTGTTGGGCCGAAATTGGTGAAAGTCAACTGACAGGCCCAGAGATCATCCAAGAGACAACAGACAAGATTTTCCAAATCAAAGATCGACTTAAAGCCGCGCGAGATCGCCAAAAGAGCTACGCCGACAATCGTCGCAAGCCTCTAGAATTCAATGTTGGGGATCGTGTGTTACTCAATGTTTCCCCTTGGAAAGGAGTCGTTCGATTCGGAAAGAAAGGGAAGTTAGCCCCAAGATACGTTGGACCATTTGAGATCACTGAAAGGATCGGTCCAGTGGCTTACTGGTTAAGGTTGCCACAAGAGCTTAGCGGTGTACATGATACTTTTCACGTGTCAAACCTCAAGAAATGTTTGGCCGATGAATCCCTTCACGTGCCAATCGAGGAAATCAAGATTGACGACAAGCTTCATTTTGTTGAAGAACCCATTGAGATCATGGATCGAAAGGTCAAGCAACTGAAGCGCAGTAGGATACCTATTGTTCGCGTAAGGTGGAATTCAAAACGAGGGCCAGAGTTTACATGGGAACGTGAAGATCAGATGAAACTCAAATATCCACATCTTTTCGAGGATGACTCTCTTGGACCTAACTCCAGCTGAATTTTGGGACGAAATTCTCTCAACTGGGGGATACTGTGACATCCGTCACCTTAAGGTCCGTCAATTGACGTGTTTGTCCGTCATCTAATCTATGTTTGGTCATTCCTCATCATTATTTGACTCATTATGTGGATATCATGTGTGTAATATTATCATTGGGTGTGCATTCGTTAAAAACCGTGTGTGAACCTTAAAAAGACCTTTAAAACTTTCATTTTTGAAAACGTTAAATATATCATTTTATAAATACAATAAATGTTTTTATATAACCATTTCTTAAGTCATGACAACATTAAATGAACTTTTACAATTAACATAAAACACCTAACAAAGTCGTTTTTCAACCGAACAAAATTTGGGAAAACTCGGGGGTTAAGTGCAGGGACTAAACTTGTAATTTTGTAAACTTGGGCTGGGTATAAATACCCCTTTTTCCAGCCCTAATCTTCATTATCACCATCTTCTTCATCTTCATCTCTTTCACACACAAAAACACCATCTTAGCACCAAATCCGACCCGAGAGGTCTCGTTTTCTTCGTCTTGTCACCGTCTACAGCATAGACTACCACTCCTTAGCAGGTAGTTGTCTTTGGTTGTCCATTTTTGAGCCTTTTCACGGCTGTCCAAACTAGGGTTTCGGGTGTTCGGGTTCAACCCAACACACAAGGTCGTATGGGTGCGTGTGAGGTCTCTTTGCTTGTGTTTTATGCTTGTGTATGTTTGTTGAGTGTTTCTGGAGGTCCTTGTGGTGTAAAACCCGTGTTTAGAGCAGCTCGGGGGCTGCTCCTCCCGACCACAGTCGCGATTCTACAGATCAGGCGACTGGGTCATCCATGCGATTGAGCCGTGCGACTGAGTGGGTCGTGCGACTGGATCATGCGTCTGAGTCAATCGCGCGACTGAGTTGTGCGACTAGGCATGTCGTGCGATTGAGTTGTGCGACTGAGTGTTTGTATGCGATTGAGTCATGCGTGCGATTGAGTGTATGCGATTGAGTCATGCGACTGAGTGATTGTGTGCGATTGAGTCAGGTGACCGACTGAATGTGTGCGAATGAATGTGATTCGCACGACTGGGGTCCAATCGCACGAATGAAGGTTCAATCGTACGAAAGTAGCTAATTCGCACGATTGAAGGTTGATTCGTGCGCATGGAAGTTGAGTCGTGCGATTGGGTGTTGTGTGGTACGACTGAAGGCCAATCATACGAATGAAGGCTCAATCGTACGAATGAAGCTGATTCGCACGATTGAGGGTTGATTCGCACGAATGGAGGTTGAGTTGTGCGTCTGACCTTGTATGCGACTGAAATTGTTGTGTTTGACCCCTTGTGCGTGGCGTGTGTATGTCGTGTGGTGTCGAGGTAACACTAACACAATAATGCCATTGTTTGGCCACAAATATTAGAGTCAACGCGAGAAAGGGCACAGAAACTATTTTTAGCAAATTTAACTAACGCTTTACGAACGACCAAATCGACTTATAACTATTGACACTTATTCAATGTTTCTTCGATAACAACAATACTTTTACTTAAACATCATCGTTAGTGGCAACAATGTCTTGTACTTGGATCTACATAAGGTCTAGTACGTGTGTCAGTCTGTGTGTGTTGTGCGTGACCCATCCGATACGACCCGAACCGACCCATCATTATTGCGCGCTTATACATATATCATATCATTAATGCTATACATTAACTGTTAATAGGTGTTTGACTGTTTATTTGCATTCAACATTTGGGATACATCGCTCATACATACTTACCACCTAACAAGTGAGTTTCGTGGCCCCTTTTTTACGCTTATACAACATTTCAATCATTTACAAATTGGGGGAAAAGTATGCTTACACAATTTTTATGCTGTACAACTTACATACATTTTACATACAAGGAATCAACGTGATACTATGTTGCAAGTACTATTTGATACATGCTTGGGTCTGCTGTGTGGTTCTATCTTTGCAACTATTTAATTCCAGTGTGGGAACCGACGGTTAGGTATTGGTAGTACTACTGGGTTGACACCCCCACCCTCGTTCGATGGTATACTAGTTGGTACCATCAGTGGCCAGGAACGGGCCCTTGGGTGAATATATGCCGACAATTTCTTTGTGTACGTCGCTAGGTTTGGTTGCAAAGCTCATGTCATGTGATATTTACTTGTGTAATAACTGTATTCACGGTATTCCGACGCGCTATTTATTACAGCATCTCTTACATTTTTATTACATAAACCTGCGAGCTCACCAACAATTATGTTGACCGTTTTAAGCATATCTTTTCAGGTGATCATGCAAGTCCAGGAATCTAGGTGTGCTGCCTTAGTGGAGACCCTAGGATGCATTTTTGGGACTTAGCTCATTTTGATAAACAATCTTTTTGAACAATGTTAACGCTTGTAAACAATTATCAACATTTGAACTTGTTCCCGGGTTGTGGGAATTAACTTTTACAATTTCATCTTATGTGATTATGTGTTATCATTATCATGTTACTTATGGCTATGTTGTCGTGAACATTGACTAAACACGACACAAGTCCCCTTGTTGTCGGGTGTCGTCATGACACGCAGGTCATCATTTATTTATATTGCTCTCTATCGCTTACCATGTGTTATGACGATCCCGGTCTCGTTACATCCCCGTGTTTCCGCTTTTAGCGGGGGTGTGACATATTTGTCCTAGAGTTGTACACTCGATAGGCTTTTGAAACAGATGAGTATCCAACGAAAAATCCATTATCAGATTTTGCTTCAAATTTTCCTAATTGATAATTTGAATTAAGAATCATAACAGGACAACCAAATGATTTTAAAAAGTTTATGTTTGGTTTCCTGCCAAACAGTAACTCATATGGAGTTTTCATTTTATCTTTCACAATTAAGATTCTGTTCTGAACGAAACACGCAGTTGATATAGCTTCATCCCAAAAAGTGATAGGAATTTTTGCATCAGCTAACATAGAACGAGCAGCTTCAATCAGTGTTCTATTCTTCCTTTCCAGCAACTCCATTTTGTTGAGGAGTTCTGGGAGCACTAAACTGATGAGCTATGCCTTTCTATGCACAAAACATTTCAATGTTAGCATTTTTGAATTCCGTTCCATTATCACTTCTTATTATTTTCACTTTATTTTCTAATTGATTTTCAACTTTAATGATAAATTCTTTTAGTAAATCAGTCGTTTCACATTTGTTGGTCCAAAAAGGTCCATATGTAACATTTGAAGAGGTTTGGATGTTGAGTTTATGAGCTTGGACTTATAAGACGCTCTGTGTTGCTTTCCCTTCAAACATGCTGAGCAGTGATCAGTTGTTGCAAACTTCTTAGATGGAAGTCCAATGACATGATTTCCTGCTACAAGCTTGTTCATATTCTTGAAATTTGAATGTCCGAGACGTCTATGCCAAAGCTGGCTTTCATCATTTGATGCCTTAGCAATTAGGCATGTTGTTTCAGTTGAAGGATCAACTTGAGACATATCCAGCTTGTATACATCTCTATCTCTTTCAGCTGTAACAATCACCCAATCTTTGCTTATCTTAAAACCTGGCTTCAAAACATAACATAATGAATCATCAAATAGAACATAGTATGATTTATCACATATTTGAGATACGCTTAAAAGATTAAAGTTCAACTGTGAACAAAAGTTGACTTTATCAAAGCTTATTATCTCATTTGATACTATTCCTTCTCCAGTTATTTTTCCTCCAGCATCACCACCGAAGGCGACGTGTGTTCCATCTTATAACTTAAAATCTTGTAACAAGGCAGGATTGCCTATCATATGCCGGCTACACCCACTATCCACATACCATGTATTGAGTGGTCTTTTTGGGCGTACCTGCACAACAAGAAAATTAAGTTGAGATATCTACCCAAACTGAGATGGTCTTGGGTTTTCCAAGTTTATCAACAATTGTAAATTGTTTGTAATGAAGATTATTCAAATCAGGTTTATTCTTGATGAATTTATTAATTTTATTTTGGAAATTGTTTTGAAAATTATTTGAACTATTTTTGAGAACATTCATATCATTTGGTTGATCAACTTTTGAAATGTATTGATGACTAACATTTTTATTAGTCATCCTTACAGATCTCGGTATGAACTGTTCTTGCATATTTTGTTTAGATCTCACATAATTGTTCTTTGGAAAAGATCTCAAACCTAAAAAAGGTTGATTAGTGACTTTTAGAAATCCATTAGTTTGATTTCTCAGAAATTGTGGATTAACAAAGCCTTTGCTCATGTTTGAATTTGCAAATCCTCTAGTAAGAGATCTATTTCTAAAATAACAATTTGCAGTATTGTGAGTCTTTTCATCATAATAAGTACAATATTTGTTAAAATAATAATATGCTGTTGAATGGTTTCTCATGTCACATATGCGACAGTACTTGTTGAAATAGCACTCAGCAGTATTGTGATTTTTCATATCACAAATTTCACAGTACTTTTGTGGAGTTAAAAACAACTTTTTGTTAACTTTTGACATTAACATGTTGTTTGATTTTGGTGTCAAACAGTTAAACTTTTTTCTTTCATTTTTCACAGTTTGATTTTGTGCCAAATTATTTTGCATTTGTTTAACATGAACTTCCTTCTTGAATGCATTAGGAACAAATCTTTTTGCTAAAGCGAAAGTCTTAGAATCTGAACTTGATTTCAGATCAGAGTGAGATTTGTTCATAATATTTACTTTATTGTTTTGAAGAGAATTCATATTTAACAAACCAGCTGACACAAATTTTATTGGTTTGAGTTTTGTTGCATGATTTGTTGCTTTGATCAAAATTTCTGAACTTTTGTTTTGTTCACATGTTGTTTTTGATGATTTCCTTCTTCTTCTTTGATTCTTTGATTTAGAAGAACTGGGTTTACTTTCAGATTGAACATCGTTAGAAGAAGATTCCTTTTCAGATTGAACTTGTTTCAGATTAATGGTGTTTGAATCTTCCGATGTTCCTAACTGTTGTTTATCTTTTTCTTTGCTTTGAACTTTCACTTCTTCTAATACAACTTGAATTTGATCAGAAGTGGTTTGTTTTGTTTGTTTTGGTTCATAAGATTTTATCTTGATTGGATGACCATTTTTAATCTTTTCTTGATCCTTTTCAACAAACACTTGTACATTTTCCTTTTCTTCTCCTGAATCTTGTTTTTGATCTGAAAAGCTTTAAGTTTAGCTTTATTCTCAGGAGAATGATCATGTGTATTGAAGTTCTCTTGTAGAGTGTTTGTAATAGATTCAGGCATAGGTTCATGAGTGAAACCTAATCCAGCTTTTTGTTTATCTTTTATTTCACTTACCAGTTTTTCTACAATCATTTTTGAACATTTTTCTTTAGCCAGAACCATTTGAGTAGCAGCATGTGCTATCTTCTTCTGTTCAAGATTTTTGGTCATCTCTTCCAATTGTTTAGAAACAATTTCTAAATCTTTTATAGTTTTGTTCCATTAAGTTTAAAGAGAGATAATCTTTTGATCTGTTGTTTTATGATCAGATTTTAGTTTGCTATGCATAGACTCTTCTTGTTTTAGCTTCTCATAGACTTTGAATGAGTAGTTTCTATAGTATTCAACATGTTCATAACATGATTTAGTGCAGAGTTTTTCTCTCACTTCAGATGGGATTTCAAGGAATTTTGGAGATATGGTTTCAGATTTTGAAGATGAAGAGTCAACCTTTGGTTGATCAGATTGTGCCATTAGAGCAACTTCATCTGTATCCTCCTTAGGATCAGACTTGTCACTCAATTCATAGTCATCTTCTTCATTCTCACTTTCCACCTGTGGATCATTGTTTTCTGACAAATCTTCTCCCTGGATTTCTACAACAAGAGATAAACTTGATGTTAAATCATTTGTAAACTTATCTGCATATGCACTCCAATCATAACCATCTTTAATGCTGACTACTAAAGCTTTCTTGGTTTCATCAGATGATTTTGTTTCATCTTTAAGCTCAGTCATAGGAAGACTTTGATAAGGCTTTCAAAAAGTCTTCTAAGCTGGTTGAAACCTTTGATTGCTAAAACTTGATTGAGCACTTCCTCCATTATTCTTTGGAGCTTTGCATTCTCTGGAGAAGTGTCCATAACTATTATAGTTAAAACATCTAGATTTTGACTTCTCAAACCCAACAGTTTTGTTAGCACTTGGCTTGTACTTCCTGTTGACATATGAATGTTTTTGTGTCCTGTAAGCTATCATCACCATCTACCAGTTTAAATCAAGCTCTTCAACATCTTCAGGATCCATCTCAAACAAATCCTGCAAAACAGAATCTAATTGAGTTAAATGGCTAGCTTGATATGCTTGAAAACTAGCCATAAATGCAGTGAATGCAGTTTTAGACTCTTCATCCTCTAATATGATGTTTATGTTGGGTTTTGTAACATGTAAACCAGGGCTAGTTTACCCATTTAAACTATAAAAACGCAGCGGAATATAGGTTTTAACATATGGTTTGTAATCTGAAAATTTTACCATTTTAAAGCACAAACAAAACCCAAAATCCAGGATCAACAATGTATGTGAAATAGTATGCTATCAAACAAAACAAACAACCATAGGGTGTACAAAGAAACAACCTTTCTTGCACAAGATGTTGTAGATGTAAAAGTTAAAGAAGATGATGTTCTTGAATGTCTAGCCTTCAAAGGAGAAGACCTCAAGCTTGTATACCCACAAGCCCTTCCAAACACCAAGCTTGTTAGGGAGCACAACACCAAAGAACTCTCTTCCTTTGCTCCTCAAAAGTCCAAAAATTTCAGCTTGTTCTTCCTGGAATCCGAAAATTTCAGCCTCTTTGGAGAGAGTATTGCAATGTGTGTGTGTAAGAAAGAGTTTTGAGACTCTGAGTGAAGGCTTAAGGCTGGTGTTGTGAGCTCATCAGGCTGAGCATGAAGAACCTCAGCACTAATCAAAGAATTGATGGTAGTGGTTTGCTCCTCAGGAGAAGTGGGAGCTCTAGTGTCCACTTCTTCCTGTGTGGGTAAGTATGTGGGGGCCTGCACAAGCTGAGTAGTTTGTGCATGGGTTCGTTTGGATATTCTTGAGTAGGTGAGGATTATTCGAGGCTGTGTGGGTGGTGTAGATATAGAAGGTGTGTGTCACACCCCGACCGACGGCGGAATCATCGGGGCGGACGAATGGGAGACGATTGCTCATAGCACATGGAACTAATTAAGTTGAAATAATATTAAATGTAATTATTCATTAAACATTACAAGACAATAAGTAATTACAAAACAATCAAGATACAACCAATAACATAAGACTTTCAATTTAAACTAGGTCCAAGTCCTATATGAGCACAAGAAGATCTTCAAGCATCAAACCTGAAACATGTTAAAAATAAAAGGGTCAACTATAAAGTTGGTGAGTTCCCATGGTTTATACACACGCATATATGTATATGTATAAAAAGGGTTACAAGTAGCAATTCATGTCCATGGTTACAAGTTAGCAAGCTTATAGAACACATACAGTTACAACCAAACCTCGACTTGATTACAAGTATATAAGATTGGCTAAGTGTATTTGGTTCCCATGATGAACAAGCATACGTCATCAGGAGTCGGCAATACATCGACTTTAGCACCAAATAGGCTTGTCAGGCCCAAAGATCTAAGACGTCGCCAGGCTAGCAATAGTTAATGATTGTAAACAAAATATGTATCTCATATAAGACTTACAATAACACAAATAACCATGACAAAAAGTAAAGATGAATTACATGTGCATTTACAAGTATCAAGATGTTTACAAGTGTAAGTTTATAAGGTTAACATGTTTCACCCCAAAAGGTGTGAAATAAAGTAAAAAGGGGCATGGAGAACTCACATGGAAAACTCACAAGTATAGCGATGGTTGTAGAGTACATAAGAAAGCTTGGATGTCAAGAGTCAAATGTGATGTCCTAAATGATAAAAAAAAACAATAACTTGAGGTTGGAATTCATTATAAGAAGTTAGGACGTTTGGGGAATGCTAAAAAGCGAAAGGTAGATTGAAAAAGGATTATTGTATCAATTTTAGATTCTGGACAGAATATTTGGTATGTGTTTGAACAGGTTTTAAAAATAGCAAACGGTTTCATAAAATCATAAAAATTTATACTTGACTAGTTCAAAGTCTCCCGGACAACTTTCATTCAGAAACATTTTTATGAAAAGATCTTTAAATAGGTCAAACAAGCATCACAAGACAGAAGATGCTGAAATGCGCACTTATCTTGTGAAGGCTATTATTGAGTCGTCCGATTGAGTTTGAAGACGTATAAACTGTCGTTGAAAAGGTAATTCAATGAACTTAACATTGGAGTCTAATTTTACCCAAATTTAATTTGTTATGATCAAGTTATGGTCGGTTTAAGTAAGACTATATTCTGCCAGAATTGTAGTAAGGCACTTATGTGCACTTTTAAAATTGTTAATACATGAAACGGGTTAGAACAATTTATTAGTCAATATATGGTATATTAGTCTTCATTTGAGTTATAAAAATATTCTAAGACTTTGGCATAGCCATCATTTAGAACAATAATCTTGTGGAATAACCGAATGCGGCGGCATAGCCGTCCATATGCAAACGGGATTCTTTCTTTATGTTAGTGTGTTGTTAGCTTGATTTAAGAATATTAGTGATTTTTATAAGGTTAGTGATTATTAAAATGTTAATTATAAAATGATAATGATTAAAATAAAAAGAGATTTTGTAGAAGAAAGAACAATAGTAATAACATAAAGTTATGAGAACAATTGGATGTTAGGATGATTGAAATATATAATATAAAATCAATAAAAGATTACCTTAGTATTAAGAATTCTTGAAATTTCTTGTAAATTCTTCAATTTGATCATAACCAATGGATGAGAGAAAGATATGAGAGTGAGATTTTTAGAGAATGAGCAAATGAAAAGTAAGGCCTAAGCCTTGCTTTTATACTTGAGGTTAGGAGGAGGTTATGAATGGTGTTAATGGTGATTTATAAGTCTTTTAAAAGGGGGTTATGATTGCAATATGAAATAAATATAAAATTAAATAATTTAAATAAATAAAAGAATAATTATAATTTAAAATTTAAATTCTTGAAGACTCTAATTTTAACAACTTTTTTTAATAAAATATTTATAGACTTTATAAAACCAATTTAAATAATCAATCAAATTATTTGTTTATTAATCTTTATAACTTTTATAAAACTTGTAAACTTTATAATTTGATTATTTATTTTCAATATTTAAAATTCATAATTACTTATAAAACTTTATAAGTTTAATAAAATTCATTTTATAACTTTATAAGTTTTAATAAGTCTTTTCCATTTAGTTATTTGTTGTAGCATGATTAATAAACTTTATAATTTTATGAAAAAGAATTATTTATAAATCAACAAGTTATTATAAGTTGTTTAAATGATAAATTAAATAAATCAATTTAAACTACACGTCTAATCTATATAATTCATTAATATAAATAAAATAAGTTAAATAAAGAAATTCATATCGTAATAAAGTTCGATTTTAGTTCGGGTTTAGGTTTATAACTTGAAAATGACGGATGTTACAGTCTCCCCTACTTTAAGAAATTTCGTCCCGAAATTTAATCACGAGAAGATTGATTTCCAAGATATGAGGAGACTTGAATTTCATTTCATGTTTGCAAGTGAACTTTTGGGAACGTTTAAATTAAATGAGTTTGGTTATGGTGTTTTGCTACGCTTAAGTTTGTTCGATTTCATAATTCACGATTTCGTGTGTTTCTTGATAAAGTGTACAAGATCATTAAGTTAAATATTTAATTAATAAACTTTTGTATTTCAGACGGTTCAAGACGATTAGGAGGGTTTTGACACAACACCATGTTTTTGGATCGACACAAGACTCAGCTTAACGAACATGAGTAATGTGTTCAAAATATTTTTTGAATGAGATATGAATTTCATAGAAGCTTCTCAAGTAAGTAACTTTAACAGGGTTCTTAGATGATCGACTCGTATTTACTTATGTCATTGAGGTTTCAAAGGTTCATTAGCGTAACGTTGATATAAAAATCGGGTTTGTTAAGTTTAAAGATTTAATTTAGAACGAGAGCATCATTGTAATGAGTTTTCAGGATAAGTGTGGTTTTGAGGGGAAGACGTTTAGAAAGATTTTTAAGGGTCATTATGAAAAATAGGATAATGAGTTTTATGTCATAGAGGTATAAAATCAATGATGAAACGATTCAAAATAACAAGATGTTTCGAGTGTAACGTTCGGTTTACAAACCAAAACATTACGTTGACTTATCAAAGTATTAGGTCAACTACAACCTTAGTGAATACATGCGTATCTATAAGCGGACACTCACCACAAGGGTTCCCAGGTAAGGTAACGGATCCATCGGTTGATTTGGATTTATATGAATACCTTGCCTAGACAGAAAACCTCGAGATACAGGCATCCCACTCTTCCAGCATTACATGTTTCAAGTTGTAGGACACAAACTTTGACGAGACTTAAAAATCACGAATAACGATATAAAGCTCCTTTTGAAAACCATTTGATTTAGGCACATAAGGCCTTAGAATATGATTTAAGATACATGTGTGCATTGATAAGATTCAAGGTATAAGCATAAACACATAAGGCATATAATCACATAATCAAGTATAAACACATAAGGCACATAAAATCCTATCTAAGCATATGAAATACATGAGAGGACTCATGTGTGAAGGTACTTAGTTATAGTCTAGGTCATTCCATTTCTAATAACCTAAATCTCTATAACCATGGCTCTGATACCAATCTGTCACACCCCGACCGACGGCGGAATCATCGGGGCGGACGAATGGGAGACGATTGCTCATAGCACATGGAACTAATTAAGTTGAAATAATATTAAATGTAATTATTCATTAAACATTACAAGACAATAAGTAATTACAAAACAATCAAGATACAACCAATAACATAAGACTTTCAATTTAAACTAGGTCCAAGTCCTATATGAGCACAAGAAGATCTTCAAGCATCAAACCTGAAACATGTTAAAAATAAAAGGGTCAACTATAAAGTTGGTGAGTTCCCATGGTTTATACACACGCATATATGTATATGTATAAAAAGGGTTACAAGTAGCAATTCATGTCCATGGTTACAAGTTAGCAAGCTTATAGAACACATACAGTTACAACCAAACCTCGACTTGATTACAAGTATATAAGATTGGCTAAGTGTATTTGGTTCCCATGATGAACAAGCATACGTCATCAGGAGTCGGCAATACATCGACTTTAGCACCAAATAGGCTTGTCAGGCCCAAAGATCTAAGACGTCGCCAGGCTAGCAATAGTTAATGATTGTAAACAAAATATGTATCTCATATAAGACTTACAATAACACAAATAACCATGACAAAAAGTAAAGATGAATTGCATGTGCATTTACAAGTATCAAGATGTTTACAAGTGTAAGTTTATAAGGTTAACATGTTTCACCCCAAAAGGTGTGAAATAAAGTAAAAAGGGGCATGGAGAACTCACATGGAAAACTCACAAGTATAGCGATGGTTGTAGAGTACATAAGAAAGCTTGGATGTCAAGAGTCAAATGTGATGTCCTAAATGATAAAAAAAACAATAACTTGAGGTTGGAATTCATTACAAGAAGTTAGGACGTTTGGGGAATGCTAAAAAGCGAAAGGTAGATTGAAAAAGGATTATTGTATCAATTTTAGATTCTGGACAGAATATTTGGTATGTGTTTGAAGAGGTTTTAAAAATAGCAAACGGTTTCATAAAATCATAAAAATTTATACTTGACTAGTTCAAAGTCTCCCGGACAACTTTCATTCAGAAACATTTTTATGAAAAGATCTTTAAATAGGTCAAACAAGCATCACAAGACAGAAGGTGCTGAAATGCGCACTTATCTTGTGAAGGCTATTATTGAGTCGTCCGATTGAGTTTGAAGACGTATAAACTGTCGTTGAAAAGGTAATTCAATGAAATTAACATTGGAGTCTGAGTTTACCCAAATTTAATTTGTTATGATCAAGTTATGGTCGGTTTAAGTAAGACTATATTCTGCCAGAATTGTAGTAAGGCACTTATGTGCACTTTTAAAATTGTTAATACATGAAACGGGTTAGAACAATTTATTATGTCAATATATGGTATATTAGTCTTCATTTGAGTTATAAAAATATTCTAAGACTTTGGCATAGCCATCATTTAGAACAATAATCTTGTGGAATAACCGAATGCGGCGGCATAGCCGTCCATATGCAAACGGGATTCTTTCTTTATGTTAGTGTGTTGTTAGCTTGATTTAAGAATATTAGTGATTTTTATAAGGTTAGTGATGATTAAAATGTTAATGATAAAATGATAATGATTAAAATAAAAAGAGATTTTGTAGAAGAAAGACTAATAGTAATAACATAAAGTCATGAGAACAATTGGATGTTAGGATGATTGAAATATATAATATAAAATCAATAAAAGATTACCTTAGTATTAAGAATTCTTGAAATTTCTTGAAATTCTTCAATTTGATCATAACCAATGGATGAGAGAAAGATATGAGAGTGAGATTTTTAGAGAATGAGCAAATGAAAAGTAAGGCCTAAGCCTTGCTTTTATACTTGAGGTTAGGAGGAGGTTATGAATGGTGTTAATGGTGATTTATAAGTCTTTTAAAAGGGGGTTATGATTGCAATATGAAATAAATATAAAATTAAATAATATAAATAAATAAAAGAATAATTATAATTTAAAATTTAAATTCTTGAAGACTCTAATTTTAACAACTTTTTTTTATAAAATATTTATAGACTTTATAAAACCAATTTAAATAATCAATCAAATTATTTGTTTATTAATCTTTATAACTTTTATAAAACTTGTAAACTTTATAATTTGATTATTTATTTTCAATATTTAAAATTCATAATTACTTATAAAACTTTATAAGTTTAATAAAATTGATTTTATAACTTTATAAGTTTTAATAAGTCTTTTCCATTTAGTTATTTGTTGTAGCATGATTAATAAACTTTATAATTTTATGAAAAAGAATTATTTATAAATCAACAAGTTATTATAAGTTGTTTAAATGATAAATTAAATAAATCAATTTAAACTACACGTCTAATCTATATAATTCATTAATATAAATAAAATAAGTTAAATAAAGAAATTCATATCGTAATAAAGTTCGATTTTAGTTCGGGTTCAGGTTTATAACTTGAAAATGACGGATGTTACAGTGTGGGTTCAACATTGGTTTGTGTTGCCAAGTTGTCATCTTGAGCAATGAGCTCTAACATTGTTGGGAACAGTGCTATTTCCACCCCCTAAGAAGACCATAGTAGGCTTTCTTATTATCTTAAAGATACCGAGTTTCGTCTGTCCCATTTTAAGAATATTACCTGTTCCCCTTAACTGTGAGCCTAGTTCATAATTAAGAATGTATTAAACATATCTGGGAAACATGTTATACTCTGAGTCCAAGTTTGCAAGAAGATTTGTATATACAAATTAAGAGTACCTGAACTTGACCCTTGAACCATTTCATGGACTATGTAGGAAAGGTTCTCAGGAATTTGATCACAGCCTCATGCTTGTTGGATTAGGAGTGGATGACCACATAGAGGAGGTACTTCCATCGAGGAGACCTTTCCTTTCTTGAAGTTTCTTATAGAGTAATCACCTTCATAGCCCATCTACCTGAATAAGTTATTCACAATAGATTTTGGGATGGACAACTCTCCTTCGTCATCCAACCTTAGTTGTGTATTGATGGTGGCTGGAGTGATGAAAAGTGTCCTCCCGTACACTATGGTAGACAGTGCCTTCTCTCGATCAATGATGACCTCTTGGCAGGTCACCCAGAACTCTAAAAGTTTTCTTCATACATTGGAGGATCTATAGTGAGGGCGGTGAGGTTGTTAGACAGAGCTCACAAATGACAGACATGTGAGAAACGTAGATCTTTCTCAGATGTTTATTGAGCAACCTAATTGTGTTTCCTGTGTAACTACATGGAGAAATCGTGTTGGTTTCGTGGATCAGGGTTGGCCATTATTGAGTAGCTTTGTGATAAAGAAAGGTAAGAACAATGATAGTTTGCAGGTGAATTTTGGTTATCAACTCTTGTAGATGAAGAAGAAAGTGAAAGAGGGGGAACCGTTAAAGGTTTATTTATATGACCTAGATTTGAGGCAAAGTTAATGCAAAAGGATAAACTTTGAAATCAGGATGCCGGTCCCATCTTTGAAAAAGTGCCCAAAAAGGTAGTTTTTTTGGAAGTCGAAAATCTTCCGAAAATAATTTGTACTTGGAAGTTCTGTTAAAAGCTTGCGAAGACAATTTGACTTCGAAAGATATTTCTTAGCTTTGATAAAAATTTGCTTCGGAAGAAAGATACTTAGAGTATCGTCACAATAACCAAAATCAATCTCGTGAGGAGAGTGCGAAATATAATCGCTCATGGAAGAAGATGAAATAGAATCAAACACACATGAACAAGAATGTTAATAACTTCAAATATATTTCTCTCTGAATTTGATTGATTACAATATGTTTGAAATTTAGGAAATGACAAAAGCTCTCTAATTACACTGCATAACATCTATATATACTAAATTGTAGGTTCTCGCGCGACAAACTAGTTGTCATGCGACAAGAGGTTATCATGCGATAAGCAAGTTGTCGTGCGGCATCTCTAAGCTTGTCGCTTGACTTGAACTTAATCTTCAACTTGGTTTGGTTTCCCGAGCCTTTAGGTTCAACCCCTAAAATCTTCCCATAGGCTTGGTAAATCAATACGTTTAGAAGTCCACATCATCAACCTTGTAACTACCCCCATAAGCATACATATTTTTTTCCAGGGCCTTCATGATCAACCAACCAAACTGTGCTGCTATAAAATGAACTGATTCATCAGCTGTAATTGGACAAGCATGCAACCTCATCAAATCATCCCTTCCGAATTTTAGCAAATCCACAGGGTCGATGATACGTTAATCCTTATCAACACAATTTATCAATGCATGTCCCGTCTCCTTTTCACAACTCCACCACATAAGCTTTGACAAGCTGTTAACTGGCACATGAGCGTGTATAGGGATCTTCCTCACATATCGAGGATGCTTATAAACCCTTATCTTCATTAGTTTTTTCGTGTTAGGATCAATCCGTGTCTCATCTTCAATGACTTTAGATTTGGCTATTTTAAAGTCATTGAAGTTGGTTTTGTTGTGCCTCCAAATCAAATTTCTGATCCAATTACCCTTTCCATAGTTATTAGGGTTAATGAATAGAACATGACCCATGGCATATAACTTCGTTGCTGCGAGTGTATGAAAGTTGTGTTCATCTTGAAAATATTCAATCACTCCACCTCGTCTCTTAATCACACAAGGCTTCTTCTCAGTAGCATACACCCAAATAAAAATAGGTTTTGAGTTTCCATACCTTGTGAAAGGTGCTAAATCAAAATTTCAGATTCATTGAGCTTGAAACTTAGGATTCAAAATTAAGAGGGTGTATGCGTGTGAATTAAAGAACAAAGAGACGGATAATGATAATGTTATGATTTTCATTGATGTTGATGAACAAATTACAATGAGAATCATAGATGGATGATGAATTCAAACCCACCTAAAGGAGAGGATTTCTCCTTGGGTGGTGATTCACACCATGAGAAACACACACACAAGAGCCAAACTTGCAAAAATGCACTAGTGTGTCTATTTATACTATCATTACAACATTTCATATCACACCATTGGTTGTATCACTCTTGGATTACTCATATCACAACTCAAAGGATTAGAATGTATTAGGTTATGATGACGCTTTGAACTTCCATAAATTGCATTAGGAACATGAACCAATCTTGATAACACTTCAACTCTTTTTGAATTTATGAAATGACTTCATAATCTGGCATTCTTCAAATAATCATTTGTCCCCTTAATTAAAGTTCGTCTATCTGTTCCGCTCAGTAGTTAAACACGGGTGCAAAAGATCATTGCAGAATATGAGCTCAAATACTTTAGAAAGAGCATCTGATAGTTGTACAAGTCCTTGGATCAACAGGGATGTAACGATATCGGGATCGTCATAACACATGGTAAGCAATAGAGATGCAATATAATAAATGATGATAAAGCGTGTCATGACGACACCCGACACAAAGGAGACTTGTGTCGTGTTTAGTCAATATTCATGACAACATAGCCATAACCGTAAACTTGTTAAATGATTTCACATAGTCAAGTAGTAACAATTGTAATGTAAATTCCCACAACCCGGGAACAAGTATCAAAAGAATAATATTGTTTAATCAGACTACAACATTGTTTCAAAATAATTGTTTGTCAAATATGTTTAGTCTCAAAAATGCATCCTAGGGTCTCCACTAAGGTAGCACACCTAGATCTTCAATTAGCATTGTCACCTGAAAAGATATGCTCAAAATGGTCAACAAAACTGTTGGTGAGCTCGCAAGTTTAAATAGTAAATAAGTAATTGATGCTGTATAGTAAATGTTGTGGAATACCGTGAATACAGTTATAAGTAAGTATAATCACATGAAAATGAGCTTGGCAACCAAACCTAATGACGTACACACAGATCTTGTCGGAATATATTCACCCAAGGGCCCGTTCCTGGCCACTGTTGGTACTAACTAGTATACCAACAAACGAGGATGGGGGTGTCAACCTAGTAGTACTACCAATACCTATCTGTCGGTTCCCACACTGGAATTAAATAGTTGCAAAGAAAGTACCACACAACGAACTCAAGCATGTATCAGATAAGTACTCACAAAAAAGTAACACGTTGATTCCAAGTATGTTAATTGTATGTAATTTAATGGGTGAGCATACTTTTCCCCCATGTTGGTAAATAATTGAAATGTTGTATAAGCATAAAAAGGGGCCACGAAACTCACTTGTTAAATGGTAAGTATGAATGATCAAAGTTTCCCAAATGTTGTATGTAATGAACGGTCAAACACCTATTGACAGTTATTGATAAGCATTAATGATATGTATAAAGCATATAATAATGTTCGGTCGGTTCGGGTTGTATCGGTTGGGTCGCGTGTAATACACACTAACAGACAAACGTATTAGATCTTATGTAGATCCAAGTACTAGAAATCGTTGCCATTGTTGATAATATTTGCGTAAAAGTTCCGTTGTTATAAGAAAAGTATTTGTTAAATATTAGTAGTCCCAAATAGGTTATTGATAATTGTAAAATGTTAGGTTGATTTGATTTGGAATAGTGTTTGTAGGCTTGATAGCGTTGACTTTAATCTTTGTGGTTGAGCAATGGCAACCGTGTTAATGTTACCTCAACATCACACGACATACACACACCACGCACAACAAGGAAATCACACACAACAATTCCAATCGCACGACAGGACTAGACGCACGACACAACACTCCATCCGCACGAATCAACCCTCATTCGTACGAATTAGCTTCATTCGTACGATTGAACCTTCATTCGTGTGGCTTAGCATCCAGTCGTACCACACAGCACTCAATCGCACGACTCAACATCCAAACGCACGAATCAACCTTCATTCAATCGCACGACTCAACATCCAAACGCACGAATCAACCTTCATTCGTACGAATCAGCTTCATTCGTACGACTGAACCTCCATTCGTACGTTTGGCCTTCAGTCGTGCGATACATGCACAATCGCACAAAACATTCATCCGCATGACTCAATCGCACACATTCATTCGATCGCACGACATACCCAGTCGCACAACTCAGTCGCCCGAATGACACAGTCGCACGACTCAGTCGCACGACACACCCAGTTGCATGGCTCAGTCGCATGACAGACCCAGTCACCAGAATGGCAGATTCGCGACTGCAGCTGCAGAGAGCAGCCTCCGGCTGCTCCGAGCACGAGTTTTACACAACAAGGACTTCCAGAAACACACTACAATCACACACAAACAAGAAGCACACGCAGAAGGACATCACACGCACCCACACGACCTCATGTGTTCGGGTTGAACCCGAACACCCGAAACCCTAAAATGACAGCAGAAAAACGAGCAAGAAAGGGACAACCAAGGTCGTCTACCTGCAAGAATGGAGTAGACTCGGTTGTAGACAAAGTCTAGACGATGAAACGTGACCAAACGAGTCGGTTTTGGTGCAAGGAAGAAGATGAAAGTGAAGAAGAGAATGAAGCAGAAGAAGATGACTCTTCACGATTTTTTCACGATTTTGACACCTGGTGTATGAGAATGGAAGGTTTCATCAGGTCTCTTGATTCAAGAATGTGGGAATCTATTGAGAATGGACCTTTCATACCCAGCGCTCCTTCTGCTACTGGTGCTGGTATGATTCCAAAAGATGTGGCCAACTACTCTGATGAAGATAGAAAAAGAGTAGAGATCGATAGGAAGGCCATGACTGCTCTTTAGACTGCTCTCCCAAACTCTGTATACAGAGGCTTTAAGAAGTGGAAAACAGCTAAACAGCTATGGGATGCACTGAAGCTGATGTATGAAGGCTCCCTGAAGCCAAGGAGAACAAGAAGGATCTCCTGAAGCAGCAGTTTGAAAACTTCACCTTTAAAGCAGGTGAAACCATGACTCAACAATACTTCAGGTATGTTGAGATAGTGGATACCCTAGTGGATGGAGGAGTTCCTCTTGAGAACAGGGACATTGTAAGGAAGTTTATGTCCTCACTTCCTAGGCAATGGACACACTATTGTGTGGTGATCAAGAGGACTGAGAACCTCAAAACTCTTACTCTGACAGAGTTATATGGGATTCTCAGTGGATACCAGATAGAGATGAACATGCAAGGTTCACCTGGCAACTCCAACAATCAACTGGGTTCAGCCTTTCATGTGGTTGAAAGGGATAGCATAGAACCCCAACATCATCTCATATGCTACCCTGACAACTCACCAAAGGGTCCTTTCATCACCTTCCCGGAGACACCCAGGGAGAACTTTACTCAAGGAAGCCCATTCCAAGAGACAAGTTCTTCTCAAGCCTTTGTGTCTACTGATGAAAGCTGTGGGAACTCTCTCTTCACTCTTGAAGACCTGGACTATATCCATCCAGATGATCTGGAATACATGGAGATAGTTCAGCAGATGGCTCTCCTCACTCACAGAGCCAAGAAGTTCTACAAGAGAACAGGAAGAAGGTTTCCAAGCAATGCTACCAGTGGAAAGTTTGGGCTGGATAAAAGCAAAGTTAAGTGTTACAACTGTAATCTTATAGGCCACTTTGCTAGGGAGTGTAAGGCACCTAAAACAAATGGGGGCCAAACACAAGCCAGACCAAACTACACTAACAAAGCCCCTCAGAATGAGAAGCCAAAGCAACATGCTGCTGTTGCTGTTGAAGAGGGTGGCTTTGACTGGAGCTTTAAGGTGGAAGATGCTTCTCCAAACCAAGCACTGATGGCTGACCATGATGAAGCCAAGGTATTGGAACATCTCTGTACTCCTGAATGCATTGCTAAAATAAATAGATACAGGTCCTACAACTTAGAGATGAGATCTGATCTTGAGTCATTAAACATATTAAAATTTGATTTTAGAAAGTCTGAAAATGATTACAAGTTAAAGATAGAGGACTTGGAGAAAACCATTTCAGTACTAAAACATGAACATATAGATTTTAGAACTCAGATCCAGGATCTCATAACTAAGTTGACTGAGTGCCAGGCTGAGCTTGTGATCAGCAAAGCCAAGGCAAAAAAGAGTGTTCTTGAAGAAGAGACCTTCAAGAACATGATATCCTCATCCCTGCACAACAAAGTGTGTTATCAAAATAGACAGGGACTGGGATCAAATGAGATAGCTCCTCCACACACAATCTTGTCTGTAAGATCTCCTAGGTATGGAACTTGTGAAGATGAGCTTCCTCTCATAGATCCTATAAGTGAGGAGGATGAAGAAGAGATAGTGAATAATTCCTCTGAGAAGAGTGAAGAAGAGGATTCTACCAAGGTCCACTATCCTTCTGAGGAGAAGAAATCTACTGTGATGACCAAGTCCAAGAGAAAGAACTTGATCAGGTTGAGCAAGAGGAAAGCAAAGAAAGCTCAAGAGATCAAGGCTACTTTTGATGCTAAGCAGAAACAAGTTTTTATCTCTGCAGGTTTCAAAGTAGTTAGGACTGAAGACATCAACCAAGACTCCTCAGCTAAGAGTCCTGGTTCTTGTTCAAATCATCTCAGTACAAAGAAGAAGACTGAGCTGTTGTGTACCACTGCTGCACAGCCTGGACCATCAAACTCCAAGAATAGTTCATAGCCCAAAAGAACTGTCTCAGTATCTACCAAGATGAAGGTGGAGAAGGGATGTGACCAAAGCCAGTCTTACTCTCATAAGGAGACTCCTTTGAAGAAGAAAATGTTATGTGTCATGTGTGAAAGTACCTCTCACATTGCTAAGGATTGCCCATACAATCCTAAAAGTACTATCCACATGACAAATACAAAGACTTCAAAGAGTCTCAAGAAGATTCAAGCTTCGGAAGGAAAGTCTGTTTCCTTCGGAAGCTCCAAATCAAAGAAGAAGGTAAATGGAAAATTACCTTCAGAAGTAAAATTGGTCTCGAAAGAAAGGAGTTCTTCCGAAGCACTGATGTCTGCTGCAGTGACTGTAGAATCTTCCGAAGGTTCACTCATCAAAACTTGTGAAGTCCCAAAAGCTTCTATGGTTTTGAAGGTCAAGTATAAGACTCCAAAGTTGGTGTGGAAGTCTAAGAAAGACCAAGTGACTGAAGTTTCTCCATCAACAACAGCTGAAGTTCCCCATAGTACAACCATAGGATCTATTACTGTTGCATTACCTTCCTTTACACTTAGTGAGCCCAAGACAAGTAAGGCTTGGGTTTCCAAATGTAACTAATCCTTCTCTTTGTGCAGGAACAGCTCAAGACTAGCAGGAATGTCTGGATAATTGACAGTGGCTGTTCCAGGCACATGACAGGCAATAGGTCTCTACTCCATAATTTTGAGGGAATTGATGGAGGACCAGTTGCTTTTGGAGGAGATGAAGGTGGTTACATTTCAGGAAGGGGCAAGGTCACAAATGGTAAGCTCAACATTGAGAAGGTAAACTTTTTTAAAGAGCTTGGGTACAATCTTCTATGTGTATCCCAATTTTGTGATCTGAGTCATAACATGCTCTTTACTGAGCATGAGTGCATTGTTCTCAAGCCTGGAGTGGTCATTCCTCATGAGCATATCCTGCTCAGAGCCCCCAGGAAAGGGAACATGTACAAGATGGATTTGCAAGAAACATCTCCCTCGGAGAAGTTTCATGCTTTCTATCTAAAGCAAATAGTGATGAGTCTTTCCTATGGCATAAAAGAATGTGCCATGTAAACTTTAAGAACATGAATAAGCTAATTAAAAATGATTTGGTAACTGGAATGCCAAAGAAAGAGTTTACAAGTGATGATCATTGTGTTGCATGCCTGTAAGGGAAGCAACATAAGGTATCTCACAAGGCTAAGGAAAGAAACTCCATCACTACTCCCCTACACTTGTTACATATGGATCTCTTTGGCCCCACCAGTGTAATGAGTCTAGGAAGGACCTCTTATTGTTTAGTGATCATAGATGATTTTACAAGATTCACTTGGGTTTTCTTTCTTAGAACTAAGGATGAAACCCCTGAGATTCTGAAGAATTTCATCTTAAAAGTTGAGAATTAAAGTGATCACAAGGTCAAAACCATAAGATGTGATCAAGGAACTGAATTCAAGAACCAAATCCTTGATACATTTTGTGATGAAAAAGGTATTACAAGACAATATAGTGCTCCCAGGACCCCTCAGCAAAACGGAGTTGCTGAGAGGAGAAACAGGACACTTATTGAAGCTGCAAGAACTATGTTGTCTGACTCTAAACTGTCCATCACCTTCTGGGCAGAGGCAGTTAATACTGCTTGCTATGTGCAAAACAGAGTTTTAGTAGTTAAGACACATGGTAAGACTCCTTATGAACTTTAGCACAAGAGGAAACCTTTCATTGGTTTTCTCAGGTCATTTGGATGTCCCTGCACCATCTTGAATACCAAGGATCAAATTGCCAAGTTTGCTGAGAAATCAGATGATGGACATTTCATTGGATACTCTTCCCAAGCTAAGGCTTATAGAGTATACAATCTCAGAATTAGAATTGTTGAGGAGTCAGCCAATGTGACTTTCAATGAACACACACCCTGTGTGGCTTGTTCTGGTCTTGATTGGCTATTTGATCTTGATTTGTTTACCAACTGTTTTAACAAATCTTGTGAGAATGTTTCAGGATCTGCAGAAAATCTAAATACAGGTGATCCTGATCCAAGATTTGAGCTAGGAAGACCCTCAACTCATACATCTTCAGCTCAAGTTGGAACTACTTCAGCAAATGAGGTCTATATCAGCACTACAATGACAAATTCAGCTGATACATCTGGTATGCCTTCAAATTCCAGCTCAGAGGCTCCTCAACCAGATAAAGATACCTCAATTGTAGAAGACAACAATGGTGATGGTGATAGTGATCAGGAATTCCTTGATGCTAATAACCACACCATAGATGACAACATCAATGATGTCACACACTTATTAGATCAAGTTAGTCTTGATAAGTGTGGTAATGTGGAGGGTGAATCATCTATGCCAGATCTAAATTTCTCAAATTTTGATCTTTCTCAGCAACTTGCTGTGATCCCTAAGCTAAGGATCCACAAGTCTCACCCCACCACAAACATCATTGGAGATGTTGTCACAGGGGTAAGAACAAGAGGACAAACCCATGAAGCAAACGTTTGTCTTCACTCTTGTTTCTTATCTCAGATAGAGCCAAAGAAAGTTGATGAAGCTCTAAAGGATGGAAGTTGGGTTGAAGCTATGCAACAAGAGCTGCTTCAATTCAAAAGGCAGAAAGTTTGGAACCTTTGTCCTCTTCTCATGGGAAGACTACCATTGGAACCAAATGGGTTTTTAGGAATAAGAAGGATGATAGAGGAATCATCATCAAGAACAAGGCAAGATGTGACAACCGACCTCCAGGTTGTTACCCTAACCCTAGATTAATTGCATCATTATCCATGTTATGAGTGCTAATATTTGAAACTTTTCAACCCTACTATGAAATTGGAAACAATTCTTACTACTTGATGTTAATTATGATTTTATTTGATTTTTATTATTGACTTTTAGCTAATTTAGGTTTCTACCTTTTAAAAATTAGTGTCCCGGGAATGTCAACTAGTCACCCTTACAAAATTAAATTCAAGAGAAGGCAATTAAAATGTGAGCATACACACTCACACTTGCATAATTTTCGGCCATGCATGCATGGGCATGCATTAGATACCTCAATTCACCATCCACTAAAAAATACATTATACCCAATACTACAAAATTACACTACATAATATTAATTTACAATTAAAATTTAAATGAGAAATCCCCCACTACACTCCAAGTTCGGCCGCCCCCCTCACCGCTCCTCTCCTCTCTTCACCACCACCCCACACACCCTCTCACCTTTCATGCACATCTCTCCCTCTCTCCCTCTCTCCCTTCATTCGAATCCACCATCTAATCCAACACACACACACACCTCACAACACTCTCAAAACAATTCTCTCTAAGACTTGTGCAGGAAAATTCGAAGAACACCACCAAGTTCATTCGGCCAAGAGCAAACAGCAAAGAAGTGGCCTAGTTCGTGAGTTTTGGTCACACAACCACACTTGTTCCACCTTTCCAGCCTTGGTTCGAGCTTCTCCATTCAAGTGCAAGGAGTTTCAAGCCATCCACGACCAACAACACCTTCTAAACCGTGAGTTACATTGACTGTAAGCTCATGTTGTCGGTTTTGTGACATTTCACTTGTTTTCTTCATTTATCACCTAAAAACCTTGTATTTCCTTGTTGTAGCAGAAACATCTCACCATCATCTTGTTCTTAAGGAGTTCCCAACGTTCTTTAAGGTAAACCTCATGTTATGTTAGTCATTTTTGAGGTGGAACCGATTTCCACCACGAAAACCCTCTTTTTTGGAGTTTTGGTATCATCTAACTTGTGAAAGTTTCAACTCTTGTAAACCAAACTTGTGACCTGCATTATTATGACTTAATGGACTCCCAAGAACCTGTTTTTAAAAGTTCCAAGAGTCTACACACTCAAATCCATGGTTGAAACATGGATTTCACCTTGAAACCCTTCTTTCTACATGTAACAACACCCTTTTAAGCATTTGTTTGAAAAATCCTTTTAACCAAGACCCATAACCTACTCATGAACGACTTAATGACACCTTAATAACCTGTTTATGAAGTTAAATGAAGTGTTGGTAACATTTAAACTCAAGTTAAGATGGTTTACACAAGTGTAATTGTCGGTTATTGTCACACCCCGGGCCCAGGTAGGGTGGGACGTCACAGACTAGCAACAACATATGGCAGCGGAAACAAACCATTATAAGAGCTCAAAGGAGAGAATATCACATGGCATTAAAGTTTTAAAAAGGCAACAGGGCTAGATACACATCAAGCCCCAATTAAGTTTTACAATCATCCATAAAAATGAAATTGTACTTGTTCAACACAAAATTTAAATTGTTCAAATGTTTCATCAAGGAAATAAGCCAATTCCATGTCACGGGGATAAGTCTAGGTCTTCACAACTGCTAGGATCTCTTCAAATATTACCTGAAACATGCTCAAAAGAAAATTGTGTCAACTAAAAAGTTGGTGAATTCAAGTGCTTAGAGTTTAAAAACAAAAGGACGTAATAAATCCTTCTTTGATTAAAAGAAAATAATCATTGTTTATCATCGTGGGAGAAATAAAATCATAATCAACCCTGCACTCAGTCCCGGTTAGCCTCTTCTAAAGTTGTGTTTTACCGGATATTCCCGAAGGAAGAAACTGAGCCCCATACCAGTGAACCCTACCTGCCCGGATGGTTCACCATAGAATCTTAACAAAACTTGTTACATGCCACAACGATCCCTCAGGATCTTAGTGGGGTAACCTTCCTGGAACGGAAGCCACTGTGTGTGGGGGATTCCCCAAATAGATCTATCCATATAAATCAAGCGGTTCACGAAAGAATTAATGATCATGATATAAGAATCAGCAGGTAACCACAATCCCACATAGAATCATCAAATAAAGCACAATTATAGTTCAAAACTAACAGAGCATGCTTCACCCCAAAACAGTAGTAAAAAGGGGAATCACTAGAACTCACCTTAGGTTTCCAAATCAAAGTTTCTTGATGTGCCGGGAAGTGTCACAAGTCTAGCACCCTAAAAAGTAAATATTAAGCAATAAGATACTGCCCTAAACTCATTCAAAGTGCAACACTGGTGTCAAGAGTTTAGCTATAGGGTATGGCTTTGGTTTAGTGAAGGTTTGTATAAAAAGTTTTCTTTTATGGCAAATCAAGGCGTCTTCATGAAAATTAGGGATTTTCACTTCATTAGATTAGGTATATTAAGAGATTTTATTGTTCAAGTGTTTATTAGCTTCCTGGAAGTCGGTTATAAGGTTTGGAAAAATTTTACAGTTTAGTCCCTCAAGTTTCAAAATTGACAGTTTCTACCCTTAAGTTTAGTTTCTTGACTTTTATGTCATTTGTGTCCAAAATCAGATTATTAGAGTCATATTATGATTATTATGGAGTAAGTGATTCAAAACTTTGGTCTACGGGTTCGATTTTGAAAACTGCGCGTTTAACGCTCCCGGTTGCGGTAAAAGCCGGATAATTTTAATAGTAATTTGGAGTTTTCAAATATTTAAATTTTGGACCAGTAGGTATTTTTTAAGAGATTTCTTTATAAATTTTTAAATCCTTAAATTGTGTAAGTTGGCCTTTTATAGTTAAAAATCTTGTTTTTACGTTTGACCCGTTAATACGCGGTTTTGACCGGGTTTGACCATTTAAAGCTCATTTGACCGAATTTTTAAATCTTTTAGGTCCTTTATCACTTATCTTACTGAAATCATATGATTTTTATAAATCTTAGTTTTGAACTCTATTTTTATAGATTTTTCTCAAAAACTATGCTCGGTTTGCACCCGTTTTTAGTTAAATTGTCACTTATTTGAGTCTTTGACCACTTAAATTATCCATTGACTCCAGAATACTTTATTTATCATTTTTGAGCCTGGAATACTTTTTAAGAATGTTAAATTCATAGTCTTACAATTTTTAAGTCATTTTACCATGTTTTCGGGTCCCGAAAGTGACTAAAAGAGGGTAAATCACATCATGTCCTTTATTCCAGAGGTTAAACATTTCTAAAACTTCTAATATTCACTAAAATCTACTGAAATTTCAGTCCCAACACGTTGCCTAGTAGATCTATACATCCATATGCTTCAAATATGTGGAAAATGCCATAACCGACAATTACACTAGTGTAAACCATCATAACTTGAGTTTAAATGTTACCAACACTTCGTTTAACTTCACAAACAGATTGTTAAGGTGTCATTAAGTCGTTCATGAGTAGGTTATGGGTCTTGGTTAAAAGGATTTTTCAAACAAATGCTCAAGAGGGTGTTGTTACATGTAGAAAGGGGGGTTTCAAGGTGAAATCCTTGTATCAACCGTGGGTTTGAATATGTAGCCACTTGGAACTTTTAAAAACAGGTTCTTGGGAGTCCATTAAGTCATAAAAATGAAGGTTACAAGTTTGGTTTACAAGAGTTTAAGCTTTCACAAGTTAGATGATGTCAAAACACTCAAAATGAGGGTTTTCATGCTGGAAATCGGTTTCCACCTCAAGAATGGCTAACAAAACATGAAGTTTACCTTCAAAAACGTTGGAAACTCCTTAAGAATGAGATGATGGTGAGATGTTTCTGCTACAACAAGGAAATACACGGTTCTTAGATGTTAAATGATGAAAACAAGAGAAATGTCACAAAACCGACATCTTGAGCTTACACTCGATGTAACTCACGGTTTGCAGGGTGTTGATGGCCGTGAATGGCTTGAAACTCCTTGGACTTGGATGGAGAAACTCGAACTAAGGCTGGAGAGGTGGAACAAACACGGTTGTGTGACCAAATCTTGTGAACAAGGCTACTCCTTTGCGGTTTTGGTCTTGGCCGAATGTTTCTTGGTGTAGTCTTCGAGTTCTTCTTCACAAGGCTAGAGAGAATTGTTGGGAGAGTGTTGTGAGATGTGTGTGTGTGTTTTTGGTCCAGATGATTCGAATTAAGGGAGAGAGGGAGAGAGAGAGGGAGAGATTGCATGGATTATGAGTGGGTGAGAAGGGTGGTGTGAAGAGGAGAGGAGAGTGGTGAGGGAGGGGGCGGCCGATTTGGGGTGTAGTGAAGGAATCTTTATTTAGTTTTTAATTGTAAATTATTATTATGTAGTGTAATTTTGTAGTATTGGGTATTATGTATTATTTAGTGGAAGGTGATTTGAGATGTCTAATGCATACCCATGCATGCATGGCCGAAATTATGCAAGTGTGAGGGTGTATGCTCATATTTTAATTGTCTTCTCTTGAGTTTAATTTTGTAAGGGTGACTAGTTGACATTCCCGAAACACTAATTTTTAAAAAGGTAGAAACCTAAATTGGTTAAAAATCAAAAGTAAAAATCACATGAAATCATAATTTACATCAAATAGCAAGAATTGTTTCCAATTTCATAGTAGGGTTGTATAGTTTCAATTATTAGCACTCATAGCATGGATAATGATGCAAGTAATCTAGGGTTAGGGTAACAACCTGGAGGTCGGTTGTCACATTCTCCCACCGTTTAGGAAATTTCGTCCCGAAATTTAACTCTAATTAGAGACTGAACGGGTGGGTTTGAAGAGGTGTGGATAGTTCTTCCTCATTTCATCTTCACGCTCCCAAGTAAATTCAGGTCCTAGCTTGGAGTTCCATCTAACCTTAACCTTGAGTATGCGGCTCCGCCGGAGTTGTTTGACCAATCGATCCGTGATCTCCACAGGTTCTTCCACAAAGTTCAGTTTGTCGCTGATCCTTGCTTCTTTTAATGGTAGTTCCAGGGTTTTGTCTACCATGCTCTTCTTCAAGTTTGACACATGAAAGGTGTCGTGTATGTGACTCAATCCCGGGGGTAGTTTCAACTTATATGCTACTGGGCCAATTCTTGCCATTATCTCAAATGGTCCAATGTATCTTGGGCTTAGTTTTCCTCTTTTTCCGAATCTCACTGTTCCTTTCCACGGTGCTACTTTTAGCATCACTCTGTCGCCCACTTGGAACTCTAAAGGTTTCCGCCTCCTGTCGGCGTACTTCTTTTGTCGGTCTCTAGCTGCTCTCAGTCGTTCCTTTATCTTATAGATCTTATCGGTGGTTTCCAACACTAGGTCGGGTCCCATCACTTGGCTGTCACCAATCTCATTCCAACTTAAGGGTGATCGGCATTTCCTGCCATAAAGGGCCTCGTACGGAGCGGCTTTGATACTCGTGTGGTAACTGTTGTTATAGGCGAATTCCACCAAAGGAAGATGGTTATCCCAGTTTCCGCCAAAGTCCATCACGCAAGCTCTCAACATGTCTTCCATCGTTTGAATAGTTCTTTCGCTCTGTCCGTCGGTCTGAGGATGGTAAGCCGTGCTAAGATCTAAACAGGTTCCTAAAGCTTGCTGGAACGATTTCCAGAAACAAGAGGTGAAACGGCTATCACGGTCTGAGATGATCGACAGAGGCACTCCATGCCTTGTTACAATCTCGTCGACATAAAGTTGGGCCAGTTTCGTCATGTCGTAGTCTTCTCTAATTGGCAAGAAGTGAGCTGATTTTGTTAATCTATCCACTATTACCCAGATGGCATCGTGACCTTTAAACATTCTAGGCAACTTGGTAACAAAATCCATCGTAACATTATCCCATTTCCATTCTGGAATCTCAGGTTGCTGCAACGTTCCCGATGGTTTTTTGGTTCTCAGCTTTTACCATGGCACAAGTTAAACATTTCCCCACATAAACAGCGATTGATCTTTTGATTACTGGCCACCAGAAAAGTGTCTTTAAATCCTGGTACATCTTATCACTTCCAGGGTTAATTGAATATCTAGACTTGTGTGCTTCATCGAGGATTACTTCTCGAATTCCTCCGTGTTTTGGCACCCAAGTCCTTCCACCATATCTATATGTACCATCGTCCCCTATCTCCAACTACTTTTCCATTCCAGTCAATCCTTCTTCTTTCAATTTTTCTTCCTTTAATGCCTCGCCTTGAGCTTCCTTCAATTTTGCTATAAGGTTGGTATACACGCTCATCCTTAAGGCTCGTACTCGAAGAGGTTTCTCTCTTTCCTTTCGACTTAACGCATCCGCCACAACATTGGCCTTACCAGGATGGTAGCGGATCTCGCACTCGTAATCGTTCAATAGCTCAACCCATCTTCTCTGACGCATGTTGAGCATCTTTTGGTCAAGGATATGGTGCAAGCTTCTATGGTCAGTGTAGATAATGCACTTTGTGCCATAAAGGTAATGCCTCCACATCTTAAGGGCAAACACCACGGCACCCAACTCCAGATCGTGCGTCATGTAGTTCTTCTCATGATCATTCAGCAGTCTCGATGCGTAAGCAATCACCTTGTTGCGTTGCATCAATACACATCCTAGCCCTTGACGCGAAGCGTCACAATAGACCACGAAGTCTTCTACTCCTTCTGGAAGAGCAAGTATAGGTGCACTGCATAATTTCTCTTTAAGCGTTTCAAACGCCTCATTCTGCTCTCGCTCCCACACAAAGGTTGTGTTTTTCTTGGTTAGTGCGGTCAAAGGTTGCACTATACGCGAGAAGTCCTTTATAAATCTTTGGTAATAGCCAGCCAGTCCTAAGAATTGCCTTATCTTCGTAGGAGTTTCAGGAATCTTCCAATTCTTTATGGCCTCAATCTTGGAAGGGTCAACTTGAATCCCATCCTTATATACCACATGACCTAAGAATTGGATCTGGCGCATCCAGAATTCACATTTCGAGAACTTGGCATATAGTTGCTCATTCTTGAGCAATTCAAGGATTAGCCTGAGATGCTTCTCGTGCTCGTGTTTAGTTTGAGAATAGATCAGTATGTCGTCGATAAACATGATCACAAACTTGTCGAGGTAAGGGCGGCAAACGCGATTCATGAGGTCCATGAATGCTGCTGGAGCATTAGTCAGTCCAACGGGCATGACCGAATACTCATAGTGTCCATACCTAGTTCGAAAGGCGGTTTTGGGTATATCCTCTTCTCTTATCTTCAGCTGGTGGTATCCTGAGTCGTCTATTCTCGGGAGAGGGTAACGGTTCTTTATGGTCAGCTTATTCAACTCCCTGTAATCAATACACATTCGCAGGGTTCCGTCCTTCTTTTTCACAAATAGCACCGGGGCACCCCACGGAGAAACACTCGGACGTATAAATCCCTTGTCCATTAGTTCTTGAATTTGTACCATTAGCTCCTTCATCTCAGGTGGGGCGAGCCGGTACGGTGCCTTGGCTACTGGTGCAGCACCAGGCAACAAGTCTATCTGGAATTCCACTTGTCGATTCGGAGGAAGTCCTGGTAGTTCTTCTGGAAACACCTCTGGGTATTCCGAAACCACGGGAATCTCTTCGATCTTCTTCTCCTTTTGGGTTTTCATCACATATACTATATAAGCTGGACATCCCTTCTTCAAGCTCTTGGTAGCTTTCAAGTGAGATATCATAGGGTATAGAGTATTACTCCTTTCTCCTTCTACCACTAACACTTCTTCGACGCTCAATGGTATCTTGAGCAGTCGCTCATCACCTACGATTTCAACTTTATGCTTCGCTAACCAGTCCATACCCACGACCACATCAAATCCTCCTAACTTAATGGGCATCAACTCAATCTTAAACATATTCCCTTTTAGATTCAGGGGGCAATCCCTAATGATTTCGTTAGCTTCTAAAATATTACCGTCAGCTAATTCTACGGTAAATGTATCAGTCAAGGTACACACGTCTAAGTCAATCAATTGCCTAAAGGTACTAGAGATAAAACTAGCAGTCGCTCCAGTATCAAACAGTACAGTAGCAGGATGATTGTTTACAAGGAATGTACCGTTGACAACGTCGGGTTCCCTACGAGCTCCTGCTGGGTCCATAACGAAAGCTCTTCCCTTAGGCTTATTGTGCTTGGCATCCTTGTCTCTACCCAGCTTAGGACACTTGTTCCTCATATGCCCTGGGTCTCCACACTCGTAGCATTGTTTCCCCGGTACATAAGTACAGTCTTTAATTAGATGGCCTGTTCTCTTGCACCTAAAACAGGGCATCGGGTTACATTCTCCTTGATGATGTAACTTGCACTTGCTGCAGAGTGGGCTTGTCCCCGTATACAATCTCCGGTTTTTGCTTCCTTGATCATCACGTCTCACTCCTTCAGAACTCCTTCTACTTGACCCACTGCTACTTCTAATCGCTCTTTTTGCTTCAAACCACTTCCTCTTGTCTCCAACAAACTTCTTCTTCTCATCAGCCCTTCCTTGATCGGTCCATCCAGCCCTAATAAGATCGTCAGTCAGACTGCTGGTAAGGTCGACAGTAGCATGTAGGGTCACAGGCTGAGAGGCACGAACCATACCCCTAACTCCTGGGTGTAGTCCCCAGATGAACCGTGCTACACCTTTGGCTTCTAGCGTCACCAAATGTGGCACAAGTCGGGACAGGGCTAAGAAACGATTGATGTATTCGGTGTAGTTGGGTCCCTTCATCTCCAAGCTTAAAAATTTTGTCTCCAGCTTCTCGAGTTGATTGATGGGGCAATATTTGTTGGTCATTAACTCTCGGAATTCAGTCCAACCCATTCGATTTGCCACGTTTCTTCCACGGCTCTGGGTAATGGACTTCCACCATTCAAGAGCTGATCCTTTGAGAGATTGTGATGCAAATCTCACCATATGCTCCATCTTGCACTCGCTGATGTCTAAGACGGTTTCCATATCGTCGATCCACCTGTAAGTCTCTATAGCACCCTCGGTGCCATAGAAGTCCTTGGGCTTGCAGGCCATAAAGGTCTTGTAAGAGCACCCATTCCTTAACTCCTCAGCTTCATCGTCGTGGCTCTCATCATTTACCGGCCGTTCAGTACCAGTAGCGTTATCCCGGTCTGCATTTATCTGTGCAATGATAGTCGGAATGGCGTTGGCCAGTTGCTGAGCTACGAGGTTAGCAATCCTTTCATCACTCTCTTGATTAGTATTCTCCCCGTGGGGAGTCCCTGGTGGAGTAGGTTGGGTTCCAATCGGCCTTGCTTCCTCATGGCGGCCCCTGGTGGTTCCACGTCGACCAAAACGTGTTCCTCTGCGAGTCGGCATTCTGATAGTATCACAAATAGATTCGTTTAGCATCTCATAAATTTTGTTTCGGATAGCCTAGGCATCATTATCCTATCACACCATGCCTCGGAAGAGGGATCATGGCATGCACATATATATTTACAACCCACTAAAGAACCTTAAAAGTCCAAATTCAAAACATGCCATAATAGTTGGGCAACAATTTAGAAAAGGCACAGACAATTTCAAAACACAACAAAACATATAGCAGTTCAATACGAACAGTTTAATAATTTTAGCATCTCAAAAGCAGTTAACATAGTATCATCCAAACAAATAGAAATAGAGTCATGCTCTTACCATTTGGAAGGTGCCATCACCCCTTAATAATAAAATAATAGTCTCGAATAAGAATTCAAATAGTTTCCTTCTACTGTCCACAGACAGATAAATCCCACTGAGTTCTCCAGTTCTTACATCCACTTCCTCTTTAGCCATCCAAACCACCCTGTACCCTTCTTCCTCTGCTCTGCTCCAAACGCTTCACTCCCAGTGTAGCCATCATCGCCTGGAACTGGGCCGACTGAGAAGTTCGAGTGGCGTGCTGAACAGTCAGCTCATGACGGCGAACAGTCCTCAAAATCTCATCTAGTGTCGCATCGGAGGGTCCTACATCACTTGCCCGGCGACTCGACTGGGAGTACCTATCACCAGCCAGTACAGTAGGGCCGTCATACATACTATGTCTCGGCGGCATCAGGCGCTCGTCGCGAGGGTCAAAGAGTGGGGGTACCGATGTCGGAATCCTAACAGGCGGGGGAGGAGGAGGAGGCATCCTAAAGGATACGGAGGATCCTGGCCTAACGCTTTTGCGAGGTCGGGTGACAGTACGCGCACCCCTATTCCCAATAGGTGGGATGGGTGAGAGGGTCGGAGCAGCTACTTGAGGAGAGTGGGATCGCGTTCGGCTTCGGGAAGGTGATGTGGAGGAAGAGTCCTCGGAAGCCTCAGTGTCTTCGGACGTGACGGATATCCACCCTGGATGTCCGCATCTCCGGAGGTACGCCTCATACTCCGTCTGGGGTTTCTCTCTCCTTAGGTGTCCGGTAGGAGCGGTCTCAGCGTCGGGGTGAGCAGGCGCCTTTCCTTTATCAGCCATTGGCGTTATCCTGTAAGAAATACATCATGAGTAATTTGGTTTCTCATAGCTCATGATTTACATAATAGTACTAATAATAGTAGTGATGGCAATAGTATCTGTTATTCCAACATATAGCTGTCTGTTTTGCCCAGATCAATAGTTTCTTCAAGTAGTATCGGATAACATAGTTCATCATAAAAATCATTTAAATCCCCTTTTAAAATTAGTTTCAAATCATCAATATAAACCAGAAAAAGTCCAACCATAACCTAAAGATCAGTGATGGAAATTACGCGTCCGGTAAATTCATGATTACGTTGATCAAGTGTAATCATCAATTTACCCAACCCGATCATTCCAACACTTCCCACAAGGACAGTCCTAGGGTATCAGGGTTGTAGCCTAGGGTCTACTATGGCATTCCCGACTTCTCTACAACCTTTGGCTCTGATACCAATCTGTCACACCCCGGGCCCAGGTAGGGTGGGACGTCACAGACTAGCAACAACATATGGCAGCGGAAACAAACCATTATAAGAGCTCAAAGGAGAGAATATCACATGGCATTAAAGTTTTAAAAAGGCAACAGGGCTAGATACACATCAAGCCCCAATTAAGTTTACAATCATCCATAAAAATGAAATTGTACTTGTTCAACACAAAATTTAAATTGTTCAAATGTTTCATCAAGGAAATAAGCCAATGCCATGTCACGGGGATAAGTCTAGGTCTTCACAACTGCTAGGATCTCTTCAAATATTACCTGAAACATGCTCAAAAGAAAATTGTGTCAACTAAAAAGTTGGTGAATTCAAGTGCTTAAAGTTTAAAAACAAAAGGACTTAATAAATCCTTCTTTGATAAAAGAAAATAATCATTGTTTATCATCGTGGGAGAAATAAAATCATAATCAACCCTGCACTCAGTCCCGGTTAGCCTCTTCTAAAGTTGTGTTTTACCGGATATTCCCGAAGGAAGAAACTGAGCCCCATACCAGTGAACCCTACCTGCCCGGATGGTTCACCATAGAATCTTAACAAAACTTGTTACATGCCACAACGATCCCTCAGGATCTCAGTGGGGTAACCTTCCTGGAACGGAAGCCACTGTGTGTGGGGGATTCCCCAAATAGATCTATCCATATAAATCAAGCGGTTCACGAAAGAATTAATGATCATGATATAAGAATCAGCAGGTAACCACAATCCCACATAGAATCATCAAATAAAGCACAATTATAGTTCAAAAATAACAGAGCATGCTTCACCCCAAAACAGTAGTAAAGGAGAATCACTAGAACTCACCTTAGGTTTCCAAATCAAAGTTTCTTGATGTGCGGGGAAGTGTCTCAAGTCTAGCACCCTAACAAGTACATATTAAGCAATAAGCTACTGCCCTAAACTCATTCAAAGTGCAACAATGGTGTCAAGAGTTTAGCTATAGGATACGGCTTTGGTTTAGTGAAGGTTTGTATAAAAAGTTTCCTTTTATGGCAAGTCAAGGTGTCTTCATGAAAATTAGGGATTTTCACTTCATTAGATTAGGTATATTAAGATATTTTATTGTTCAAGTGTTTATTAGCTTCCTGGAAGTCGGTTATAAGGTTTGGAAAAATTTTACAGTTTAGTCCCTCAAGTTTCAAAATTGACAGTTTCTACCCTTAAGTTTAGTTTCTTGCCTTTTATGACATTTGTGTCCAAAATCAGATTATTAGAGTCATATTATGATTATTATGGAGTAAGTGATTCAAAACTTTGGTCTACGGGTTCGATTTTGAAAACTGCGCGTTTAACGCTCCCGGTTGCGGTAAAAGCCGGATAATTTTAATAGTAATTTGGAGTTTTCAAATATTTAAATTTTGGACCAGTAGGTATTTTCTAAGAGATTTCTTTATAAATTTTTAAATCCTTAAATTGTGTAAATTGGCCTTTTATAGTAAAAATCTTGTTTTTACGTTTGACCCGTTAATACGCGGTTTTGACCGGGTTTGACCATTTAAAGCTCATTTGACCGAATTTTTAAATCTTTTAGGTCCTTTATCACTTATCTTACTGAAATCATATGATTTTTATAAATCTTAGTTTTGAACTCTATTTTTATAGATTTTTCTCAAAAACTATGCTCGGTTTGCACCCGTTTTTAGTTAAATTGTCACTTATTTGAGTCTTTGACCACTTAAATTATCCATTGACTCCAGAATACTTTATTTATCATTTTTGAGCCTAGAATACTTTTTAAGAATGTTAAATTCATAGTCTTACTATTTTTAAGTCATTTTACCATGTTTTCGGGTCCCGAAAGTGACTAAAAGAGGGTAAATCACATCATGTCCTTTATTCCAGAGGTTAAACATTTCTAACACTTCTAATATTCACTAAAATCTACTGAAATTTCAGTCCCAAGCCTAGTAGATCTATACATCCATATGCTTCAAATATGTAGAAAATGCCACAACCGACAATTACACTAGTGTAAACCATCATAACTTGAGTTTAAATGTTACCAACACTTCGTTTAACTTCACAAACAGATTGTTAAGGTGTCATTAAGTCGTTCATGAGTAGGTTATGGGTCTTGGTTAAAAGGATTTTTCAAACAAATGCTCAAGAGGGTGTTGTTACATGTAGAAAGGGGGGTTTCAAGGTGAAATCCTTGTATCAACCGTGGGTTTGAATATGTAGCCACTTGGAACTTTTAAAAACAGTTTCTTGGGAGTCCATTAAGTCATAAAAATACAGGTTACAAGTTTGGTTTACAAGAGTTTAAGCTTTCACAAGTTAGATGATGTCAAAACACTCAAAATGAGGGTTTTCATGGTGGAAATCGGTTTCCACCTCAAGAATGGCTAACAAAACATGAAGTTTACCTTCAAGAACGTTGGGAACTCCTTAAGAATGAGATATGGTGAGATGTTTCTGCTACAACAAGGAAATACACGGTTCTTAGATGTTAAATGATGAAAACAAGAGAAATGTCACAAAACCGACATCTTGAGCTTACACTCGATGTAACTCACGGTTTGGAGGGTGTTGATGGCCGTGAATGGCTTGAAAATCCTTGGACTTGGATGGAGAAACTCCAACTAAGGCTAGAGAGGTGGAACAAACACGGTTGTGTGACCAAATCTTGTGAACAAGGCTACTCCTTTGCGGTTTTGGTCTTGGCCGAATGTTTCTTGGTGTAGTCTTCGAGTTCTTCTTCACAAGGCTAGAGAGAATTGTTGGGAGAGTGTTGTGAGATGTGTGTGTGTGTTTTTGGTCCATATGATTCGAATTAAGGGAGAGAGGGAGAGAGAGAGGGAGAGATTGCATGGATTGTGAGTGGGTGAGAAGGGTGGTGTGAAGAGGAGAGGAGAGTGGTGAGGGAGGGGGCGGCCGATTTGGAGTGTAGTGAGGGAATCTTTATTCAGTTTTTAATTGTAAATTATTATTATGTAGTGTAATTTTGTAGTATTGGGTATTATGTATTATTTAGTGGAAGGTGATTTGAGGTGTCTAATGCATACCCATGCATGCATGGCCGAAATTATGCAAGTGTGAGGGTGTATGCTCATATTTTAATTGCCTTCTATTGAGTTTAATTTTGTAAGGGTGACTAGTTGACATTCCCGGAACACTAATTTTTAAAAAGGTAGAAACCTAAATTGGTTAAAAATCAAAAGTAAAAATCACATGAAATCATACTTTACATCAAATAGCAAGAATTGTTTCCAATTTCATAGTAGGGTTGTATAGTTTCAATTATTAGCACTCATAGCATGGATAATGATGCAAGTAATCTAGGGTTAGGGTAACAACCTGGAGGTCGGTTGTCACAGTTATGGCATTTTCTACATATTTGAATCATGTGGATGTATAGAACAACTAGGCAACTTGTTGGGACTGAAATTTCCGTAGGTTTTAATGAATATTAGAAGTGTTAGCAATGTTTAATCTCTGGAATAAAGGACATGTTGTGATTTACCCTCTTTTAGTCACTTTCGGGACCCGAAAACATGGTAAAATGACTTTAAAAATAGTAAGAATATGAATTTAACACTCTTGAAAAGTATTCCAGGCTCAAAAATGATCAATAAAGTACTCTGGAGTCAATGGATAATTTAAATGGTCAAAGACACAAATAAATGACGTTTTAACTAAAAACGGGTACAAACCGAGCGTCGTTTTTGAGAAAAATCCATAAAAATAGAGTTCAAAGCTAAGATTTATAAAAATCATATGATTTCAGTAAGTTAAGTAATAAAAGACCTAAAGGATTTGAAAAATTGGTCAAACAAGCTTTAAATGGTCAAACCCGGTCAAAACCGCGTTTTAACAGGTCAAACGTAAATACAACATTTTCAACTATAAAAGGCCAATTTACACAATTTAAGGACTTAAAATTTTATAAAGATATCTTTTAGAAAATACCTACTGGTCCAAGGTTCAAATATATGAAACCTCCAAATTACTGTTAAAAGTATCCGGCTTTTACCGTAACCGGGAGCGTTAAACGCGCAGTTTTTAAATCGAACCCGTAAACTAAAGTTTTGAAGCAATTACTCCATAATAATTATAATATGACTCTAATAAACTTATTTTTGGTCTTAAATGACATAAAGGGGCAAGAAACTAAACTTGAGGGTAGAAATTGTCAATTTTGAAACTTGAGGGACCAAACTGAAAAATTTTTCCAAACCTTATAACCGACTTCAAGGAAGCTAATAAACACTTGAACAATAAAATTTCTTAGTATACTTAACCAAATAAAGTGAAAATCCCAATTTTCATGAAGACGCCTTGACCTGCCATAAAAGGAAACTTTTTATACAAACCTTCACGAAACCAAAGCCTTACTTAATAGCTAAACCCTTGACACCATTGTTGCACCTTAAATGAGTTTAGGGCAGTAGCTTATTACTTAATATGTACATGTTAGGGTGATAGACTTGAGACACATCCCGGTACACCAAGTGACTTTTGACTGGAAACCTAAGGTGAGTTCTAGTGATCCCCCTTTTTACTATTGTTTTGGGATGAAACATGCTCTACTTTTTATGAACTATGATTGTGCTTTACTTGATGATTCTATGTGGGATTTGTGGTTACCTGCTGATACTTATATCATGATCATTAATTCTTTCGTGAACCGCTTGTTTATATGGATAGATCTATTTAGGGAATCCCCCACACACAGTGGCTTCCGTCCCAGGAAGGTTACCCCATTGAGATCCTAAGGGGTCGTTGTGGCATGTAACAGGTTTTGTTAAGATACTATTGTGAACCATCCGGACAGGTAGGGTTCACTGGTTTGGGGCTCAGTTCTTCCTTCGGGAATATCCGGTAAAACACAACTTTAGAAGAGGCCAACCGGGACTGAGTGCAGGGTTGATTATGATCTTTCCCACGATGATAAACAATGATTATTTTCTTTTAATCAAAGAAGGATTTGTTAAGTCCTTTTGTTTTTAAACTTTAAGCACTTGAATTCACCAACTTTTTAGTTGACACAATTTTCTTTAGAGCATGTTTCAGGTAATGTATGTAGAGATCCTAGCTGTTGTGAAGACCTAGACTTATCCCGTGACCATGGCATTGGCATATTTCCTCAATGAAACATTTGAACAATTTTATATTTGTGTTGAACAAGAACAATTTTATTTTATTGGATGATTGTAAAACTGGTTTGGGGGCTTGATGTGTTTCTAGCCCCGCTATCTTTTCAAAAACATTAATGCCATGTGATGTTCTCTCCTTTGAGCTCTTATAATGGTTTGTTTCCGCTACCAAATGTTGTTGCTATTCTGTGACGTCCCACCCTACCTGGGCCCGGGGTGTGACAGATTGGTATCAGAGCCAAAGGTTGTAGAGGAGTCGGGAATACCATAGTAGACCCTAGGCTACAACCCTAATACCCTAGGACTGTCCTTGTGGGAAGTGTTGGGATGATCGGGTTGGGTAAATTGATGATTACACTTGATCAACGTATTCATGAATTTACCGGACGCGTAATTTCCATCACTGATCTTTAGGTTATGGTTGGACTTTTTCTGGTTTATATTGATGATTTGAAACTAATTTTAAAAAGGGGATTTAAATGATTTTTATGATGAACTATGTTATCCGATACAACTTGAAGAAACTATTGATCTGGGCAACTCAGACAGCTATATGTTGGAATAACGGATACTATTGCCATCACTACTATTATTAGTACTATTATTATAATCATGAGCTATGAGAAACCAAATACTCATGATGTATTTCTTACAGGACAACGTCTATGGCTGATAAAGGAAAGGCGCCTGCTCACCCTGACACTGAGACCACTCCTACCGGAAACCTGAGGAGAGAGAAGCCCCGGACAGAGTATGAGGCATACCTCCGGAGATGCGGACATCCAGGGTGGATATCCGTCACGTCCGAAGACACTGAGGCTTCCGAGGACTCTTCCTCCACATCACCTTCCCAAAGCCGAACGCGATCCCACTCTCCTCAAGTAGCTGCTCCGACCCTCTCACCCATCCCACCTATTGGGAATAGGGGTGCGCGTACTGTCACCCGACCTCGCAAAATCGTTAGGCCAGGATCCTCCGTATCCTTTAGGATACCTCCTCCTCCTCCCCCGCCTGTTAGGATTCCGACATCAGTACCTCCACTGTTTGACCCTCGTGACGAACACCTGATGCCGCCGAGACATAGTATGTATAACGGCCCTAGCGTACTGGCTGGTGATAGGTACTCCCAGTCGAGTCGCCGGGCAAGTGATGTAGGACCCTCCGATGCGACATTGGATGAGATTTTGAGGACTGTTCGCCGTCATGAGCTGACTGTTCAGCACGCCATTCGAACTTCTCAATCGGCTCAATTCCAGGCTATGATGGCTACTCAGGGAGTGAAGCGTTTGGAGCAGGAGCAGAGGAAGAAGGGTACAGGATGGTTTGGATGGCTAAAGAGGAAGTGGATGTGAGAGCTGGAGTACTCATTGGGATTATCTGTCTGTGGACAGTAGAAGGAAACTATTCGAATTCTTATTCGATACTATTATATTATTATCAAGGGGGTGATGACACCTTCCAAATTGTAAGAGCATGACTCTGATTCTATTTGTTTGGATGATACTATCGTAAACTGCTATTGGGATGCTAGAATTATTAAACTGTTTGTATTAAATTGCTATATGTTTTGTTGTGCCTTGAAATTGTCTGTGCCTTTTCTAAATGGTTGCCCAACTGTTATGTCATGTTTTGATTTGGACTTTGTAAGGTTCTTTAGTGGGTTGTAAATACATATGTGCATGCCATGATCCCTCTTCCGAGGCATTGTGTGATAGGATAATGATGAATAGGCTATCCGAAACAAAATTTATGAGATGCTAAACGAATCTATTTGTGATACTATCAGAATGCCGACTCGCAGAGGAACACGTTTTGGTCGACGTGGTGCCACCAGGGGCCGCCATGAGGAAGCAAGGCCTATTGGAAACCAACCTACTCCACCAGGGACTCCCCACGGGGAAAATACTAATCAAGAGAGTGACGAAAGAATTGCTAACCTCGTAGCTCAGCAACTGGCTAACGCCATTCCGACTATTATTGCACAGATAAATGCGGACCGGGATAACACTACTGGAAACGACCGGCCGGTGAATGATGAGAGCCACGACGAAGAAGCCGAGGCGTTAAGGAATGGATGCTGTTATAAGACCTTCATGGCATGTAAGCCTAAGGACTTCTATGGCACCGAGGGTGCTATAGAGACTTACAGGTGGATTGATGAAATGGAAGATGTCTTAGACATCAGCGAGTGCAAGATGGAGCATATGGTGAGGTTTGCATCACAATCTCTCAAGGGATCAGCTCTTGAATGGTGGAAGTCCATTACTCAGAGCCGTGGAAGAAACGTGGCTAATCGAATGGGTTGGACTGAATTCCGAGAACTAATGACCAACAAATATTGCCCCATCAATCAACTCGAGAAGCTGGAGACAGAATTTTTACGCTTGGAGATGAAAGGACCTAACTACACCGAATACTATCGTTTCTTAGCCCTGTCCCGACTTGTGCCACATTTGGTGACGCCAGAAGCCAAAGGTGTAGCACGGTTCATTTGGGGACTACACCCAAGAGTTAGGGGTATGGTCCGTTCCTCTCAGCCTGTGACCCTGCAAGCTGCTGTCGACCTTACCAGCAGTTTGACTGATGATCTAATTAGGGCTGGATGGACCGATCAAGCAAGGGTTGATGAGAAGAAGAAGTTTGTTGGTGAGAAAAGGAAGTGGTTTGAAGCGAAAAGAGCGGTTGGAAGTAGTAGTGGGTCAAGTAGAAGGAGTTCTGAAGGAGTGAGACGTGATGATCAAGGAAGCAAAAACCGGAGATTGTATACGGGGACAAGCCCATTCTGCAGCAAGTGCAAGTTACATCATCAAGGGGAATGTAACCCGATGCCTTTTTTTAGGTGCAAGAGAACATGCCATTTAATTAAAGACTGTACTTACGCACTTGGGAAACAATGTTATGAGTGTGGAGATCCAGGGCATATGAGGAACAAGTGTCCTAAGCTGGGTAGAGACAAAGATGCCAAGCACAACAAGCCTAAGGGAAGAGCTTTCGTTATTGACCCAGCAGGAGGTCGTAGGGAACCCGATGTGGTCAACGGTACGTTCCTTGTAAACAATCATCCCGCTACTGTACTGTTTGATACTGGAGCGACTGCTAGTTTTATCTCTAGTACTTTTAGGCCATTGATTGACTTAGACGTGTGTACCTTGACTTATACGTTTACCGTAGAATTAGCTGACGGTAATATTTTAGAAGCTAACGAAATCATTAGGGATTGCCCCTTGAATCTAAAAGGGAATACGTTTAAGATTGACTTGATGCCCATTAAGTTAGGAGGATTTGATGTGGTTGTGGGTATGGACTGGTTAGCGAAGCATAAAGTCGAAATCGTATGTGATGAGCGACTACTCAAGATACCGTTGAGTGACGAAGAAGTGTTAGTGGTAGAAGGTGAAAGGAGTAACACTCTACACCCTATGATATCCCACTTAAAAGCTACCAAGAGCTTGATGAAGGGATGTCTAGCTTTTATAGTATATGTGATGTAAGCCCAAAAAGAGAAGAAGATCGAAGAGATTCCCGTGGTTTCGGAATACCCAGAGGTGTTTCCAGAAGAACTACCAGGACTTCCCCCGAATCGGCAAGTTGAATTCCAGATAGACTTGTTTCCTGGCGCTGCACCAGTAGCTAAGGCACCGTACCGACTCGCCCCACCTGAGATGAAGGAGCTAATGGTACAAATTCAAGAACTACTGGACAAGGGATTTATACGTCCGAGTGTCTCTCCATGGGGTGCCCCGGTACTATTCGTGAAAAAGAAAGACGGAACCCTGCGAATGTGTATTGATTACAGGGAATTGAATAAGCTGACCATAAAGAACCATTACCCTCTTCCGAGAATAGATGACCTATTTGATCAACTGCAAGGAGCAAGTTATTTCTTGAGTCAGGATACCACCAACTGAAGATAAGAGAAGAAGACGTACCCAAAACAGCCTTCCGAACTAGGTATGGACACTATGAGTACTTGGTCATGCCCTTTGGACTGACTAATGCTCCGGCAGCATTCATGGACCTCATGAACCGCGTTTGCCGCCCTTACCTCGACAAGTTTGTGATTGTGTTTATTGACGACATACTGATTTATTCACGAGGTAAAGACGAGCACGAGAAGCATCTCAGGCTAATTCTTGAATTGCTCAAGAATGAACAACTGTAGGCCAAGTTCTCTAAATGTGAATTCTGGATGCGCCAGATCCAATTCTTAGGTCATGTGGTAAATGAGGATGGGATTCAAGTTGACCCTTCCAAGATTGAGGCCATAAAGAATTGGAAGATTCATGAAACTCCTACGGAGATAAGGCAATTCTTAGGACTGGCTGGCTATTACCGGAGATTTATAAAGGACTTCTCGCGTATAGTGCAACCTTTGACTGCACTAACCAAGAAGAACACAACCTTTGTGTGGGAGCGAGAGCAGAACAAGGCGTTTGAAACGCTTAAGGAGAAGTTATGCAGTGCACCTATCCTTGCTCTTCCAGAAGGAGTAGAAGACTTCGTGGTCTATTATGACGCTTCGCGTCAAGGGCTAGGATGTGTATTAATGCAACGCAACAAGGTGATTGCTTACGCATCGAGACTGCTGAATGATCATGAGAAGAACTACACGACGCACGATCTGGAGTTGGGTGCCGTGGTGTTTGCCCTCAAGATGTGGAGGCACTACCTTTATGGCACAAAGTGCATCATCTACACTGACCATAGAAGCTTGCAGCATATCCTTGACCAAAAGATGCTCAACATGCGTCAGAGAAGATGGCTCGAGCTATTGAACGATTACGAGTGCGAGATCCGCTACCATCCTGGTAAGGCCAATGTTGTGGCGGATGCATTGAGCCGAAAGGAAAGAGAGAAACCTCTTCGAGTACGAGCCTTAAGGATGAGTGTGTATACCAACCTTATTGCAAAACTGAAGGAAGCTCAAGGCGAGGCATTAAAGGAAGAAAAATTAAAGGAAGAAGGATTGACTGAAATGGAAAAGCAATTTGAGATAGGGGACGATGGTACATATAGATATGGTGGAAGGGCTTGGGTGCCAAAACACGGAGGAATTCGAGAAGTAATCCTCGACGAAGCACACAAGTCTAGGTATTCAATTCACCCTGGAAGTGATAAGATGTACCAGGATTTAAAGAGACACTTTTCTGGTGGCCGGGAATTAAGAGATCAATCGCCGTTTATGTGGGGAAATTTAACTTGTGCCATGGTAAAAGCTGAGAACCAAAAACCATCAGGAACGTTACAGCAACCTGAAATTCCAGAATGAAAATAGGATAATGTTACGATGGATTTTGTTACCAAGTTGCCCAGAACGTTTAAAGGTCACCATGCTATTTGGGTAATAGTGGATAGATTAACAAAATCAGCTCACTTCTTGCCAATTAGAGAAGACTACGACATGACGAAATTGGCCCAACTTTATGTCGACGAGATTGTAACGAGGCATGGAGTGCCTCTGTCGATCATCTCCGACCGTGATAGTCGTTTCACCTCTCGTTTCTGGAAATCGTTCCAGCAAGCTTTAGGAACCCGTTTAGATCTTAGCACGGCTTACCACCCTCAGACCGACGGACAAAGCGAAAGAACTATCCAAACGATGGAAGACATGTTAAGAGCTTGCGTGATGGACTTTGGCGGAAACTGGGATAACCACCTTCCTTTGGTGGAATTCGCCTATAACAATAGTTACCACGCGAGTATCAAAGCCGCTCCGTATGAGGCCCTTTATGGCAGGAAATGCCGATCACCCTTGAGTTGGAATGAGATTGGTGACAGCCAAGTGATGGGACCCGACATAGTGTTGGAAACCACCGACAAGATCTATAAGATAAAGGAGCGACTGAAAGCAGCCAGGGATCGACAGAAGAAGTATGCTGACAGGAGGTGGAAACCTCTAGAGTTCCAAGTGGGCGACATGGTGATGCTAAAAGTAGCACCGTGGAAAGGAACGGTGAGGTTCAGAAAGAGAGGAAAGCTAAGCCCAAAATACATTGGACCATTCGAAATAATGGCGAGAATTGGCCCAGTGGCATATAAGTTGAAACTACCCCCGGGGTTGAGTCACATACACGACACCTTTCATTTGTCAAACTTGAAGAAGAGCATGGTAGACAAAACCCTGGAACTACCATTAAAAGAAGCAAGAATAAACGACAAACTGAATTTTGTGGAAGAACCCGTGGAGATCACGGATCGTTTGGTCAAACACCTCCGGTGGAGCCGCATACCCAAGGTTAAGGTTAGATGGAGCTCCAAGCGAGGACCTGAATTTACTTGGAAGCGTGAAGATGAAATGAGGAAGAACTATCCATACCTCTTCAAACCCACCCGTTCAGTCTCTAATAAGAGTTAAAATTTCGGGACGAAATTTCCTAAACGGTGGGAGAATGTGACAACCGACCTCCAGGTTGTTACCCTAACCCTTGATTAATTGCATCATTATCCATGTTATGAGTGCTAATAATTGAAACTATTCAACCCTGCTATGAAATTGGAAACAATTCTTACTACTTGATGTAAATTATGATTTTTTGTGATTTTTATTATTGACTTTTAGCTAATTTAGGTTTCTACCTTTTAAAAATTAGTGTCCCGGGAACGTCACCTAGTCACCCTTACAAAATTAAATTCAAGAGAAGGCAATTAAAATGTGAGCATACACACTCACACTTGCATAATTTTCGGCCATGCATGCATGGGCATGCATTAGATACCTCAATTCACCATCCACTAAATAATACATTATACCCAATACTACAAAATTACACTACATAATATTAATTTACAATTAAAATTTAAATGAGAAATCCCCCACTACACTCCAAGTTCGGCCGCCCCCCTCACCACTCCTCTCCTCTCTTCACCACCACCCCACACACCCACTCACCTTTCATGCACATCTCTCCCTCTCTCCCTCTCTCCCTTTATTCGAATCCACCGTCTGATCCAACACACACACACACACCTCACAACACTCTCAAAACAATTCTCTCTAAGACTTGTGCAAGAAAATTCGAAGAACACCACCAAGTTCATTCGGCCAAGAGAAAACCGCAAAGAAGTGGCCTAGTTCGTGAGTTTTGGTCACACAACCACACTTATTCCACCTTTCCAGCCTTGGTTCGAGCTTCTCCATTCAAGTCCAAGGAGTTTCAAGCCATCCACGACCAACAACACCTTCTAAACCGTGAGTTACATCGAGTGTAAGCTCATGTTGTCGGTTTTGTGACATTTCGCTTGTTTTCTACTTATTTGGCAGCGAAATTAGCAGCGAATTTAGGCAGAAATTAACCCCTTATAGTGTTAACTTATCTGCAGGTGTGTAGTGTGATCCTAGCTTAGAAAGCTAAGTTTTGAAGCTACTAACGGTATCCAGGTGAGTTCTAGAGCCCCTTGTTTATAAGTTTTTCCATGTTTTGGGGCTATTATGCATACTAAATATACGTTTTTAAATGACCAAGATTTTAAGAGTTTTTAACAGGAAGATCGATTTTTCTATAACAAAATGTGCTATGAAAATGTTTAAAAGTAAAATTTCTTCGCGCTTACCTGGCAGCCCGGCCGCAGCCAGGCGCGTTGCCCCTTGGACCCCACTAGGAGCTGCTGCCCCTAGGACCCCGCTGTCAGGGGTTGCCAGGAGGGTCGGTTATGTTTTTTTGATGGATTTTACTTGGTATGTTGTGTACTTAATAATCTAAGAGTTATATATTAAAGTGGAAGATAATATCAATGAAAAATGGAACTTAATAAATGTTACCCCGGGCCCGTTTGTTGATGAAAAGTCTTGCAAGCACTATGATAGACTTCACTTATGTGAGTCTGATGTATGATGATGGATTCGTATTCATGAGCGGGCTATGTGCCTTGCAGTGTGGATCAACTGTCGGGGGTTAGCTACTCTTTACATGTGTACAGACAGGGATTGATATTCGTTGTCGATCAATAGGGAGCTCTTGCCTTGTGCTATCTCCTTTATTACGAAGTGAAAGATAATAAAAGAAAGAGAGATAATGAACATGTTATTAAGACGCAAAATGTTATGTATTAAGATGTATGCATGGTCATTATATGAAGGATAAAGTTTATATTTTCTTATATTAACTAAAACAAGAACTCACTCAGCAAAGCTGACTTTTATGCATGATAGTTGGCAGGTAGATGATGCAGCTGAGGATGGCACAAGTTAGGAAGCTACTTGGATGGCAATGGATGGTAACCTTGTTTATAAAATCTTTGATTTTAATTTAAGACAAAGTACTATGTTTTTATTCTATTTGAAAGACAAATGTACGAGTACAATATGAATTACATGTAAGGCCCCGTTCCCGGGACACCTACAGTTGGACATTCATCGCACTCAAAACATATATTTACATTTTTCCTTTCATAAATAGTTGCAGCGGAAACATTAAAAACATAATTTCATTCCATCAAAATACTTTTGCACATTAGCACAATCGTTCCGTTAACAATATCAGGTTACATTTCTTACAAAAGCATTAAACATAAAGATGCCATCCAAAATACGCTGAGTAGCCGCCCCGTGCCATCCTCGGCAACATACCTGCCAACTGGAAACACATCAAAGTCAGCGTTGCTGAGTGAGTTCTAGTTTTATCATAAAACATACTTTACTTTCATAAAACCGTTCTTTACTTTCTTTAATGAAAACATTCGTTACATACATGCGTTCACACATCATACGTACATACAGATAATAACATTATTATCTTCGTCATTACGTTCATTACATTCATGATTCATGATTCATCATACATCATTATCTTTCACTTCATTCTAGATCCTGTCAGACTTTACCCTCTTCATGGCACACAGCCACGATTACTGAGGTCGAATGACAAGGATCCCATTTCATACATTATTAGGATCATTCATCAACGTTCATTTCATACATTCATTCTTTCATTCGTTACCTTACTCATTACCCTTCCTTACTCGGATCTTGTCTCATACAATATCCCCGAATCATGCTTGAAAGCTGATGTTGTGTCGGGACCCGCTCACAAGCCCCCAACTCATGTCCGAAGACTGACCAACACCGGGATACGCGACAAAGATCCCATATGAGTCAATCACACGGATTGAACTCCATCCGAGTCTGTTGCAACACAAAGTCGCTCACCTCATCATCTCGTCTCATGCACTATCCCCGACTCATGTCCGAAGACTGATACTGTGCCGGGGCCTGATAAACGAACCCCTGACTCATGTTCGAAGACTGACACAGTACCGGGATACGAGACACGGATCTCATCATCCGTCACCTTCATCATATGCAATACTCCCGACTCATGTCCGAAGACTGATACTGTACCGGGGCCTGCTCACAAACCCCCGACTCATGTCCGAAGACTGGCACAGTACCGGAGTACGCAACAAGAACCTCTTCCGAGTCTTTTGCGACACAGAGTCGCTCACCTCATACATATGCTTGCAAGCCTTTCATTCATTCATTCATTAAGTCATTCATTCATTCGTTCATAATGCATGCATTTATTCTTTACGTTCCTCTTTTCCTTATCTTTCACTTTACGTTACATAATACTTTCATTACATTCATTAACGTTCAACGCACAGCCAAGGAAAGATAAACATACCAAGCAAGGAACATAAACATAAACCTAAACATACAACATCATCATACATACGCATCAATCATACATCACATCACGCACATCATACATACTACGCATCACACGCACCGCCGTGCCTAACATAACACACAACATCATGCATATTACCATCATCTCCATCAACATTATCATCATAATCTCATCATCCTGCATCACCCTATACCGTCCATGCCCATTACTTCGTCGAGGAATTTCATCCCGGCTATCATCTCTGAATACATAGGCGAATGGGCATCTATGCGAATGGACCCTATGCGAATGGACTATGGGCGAATGGACCTCTATGCGAATGGACTATGGGCGAATGGACCTCTATGCGAATGGACTCCCAGTCGCATAACTCTCATGTGTATGGCCTTCAGTCGCATGACTTCAGGCGTATGGGCTTCAGTCGCATACTCTTCATGCGAATGAACCTCAGTCGCATGGCCTCCAGGCGCATGGACTTCAGTCGCATAACCTCCGTGCGAATGAACCTCAGTCGCACCATCTCTCAATCGCATGACTCCCAAGCACATGAACTTCAATCGCATGACCATCATGCGTATGGACCTTAGTCGCATAGCAAACGTGCGTATGGACCTCAGTCGCACTTCAATCGGCCGAATGGCCTCCAGTCGCCCTCCAGTCGGTCGGCTAGCCCTAGCTGGTGCAGAGTGTAGTTAGGTCGACTGCAGCTGCGGGTTTTCGGCCTCCAACCCCTTCTAAACCTCTTTTAAGCTCAAATCAACCCTTCTAAAGGTTAGGGAAACATACCATGACCTCATACAAGCATAACCAAGCAAGAAATCATGGCTCTAACGCATCATACACATACATACATACATCAAAACGGGTCTTCACCCAAAAACTCGAAAATAGGTTTTTGGACGTGTTCCAGCCCAAAAATCAGTTGAAAACATGTAAAAGAGGGGTCCTAGAACTCACCTTAACGATCCCGTCGAATAGAGCTTCGATTTGACTCGCTCCACGTCGATTTTGGCTACTCGAACCAACCCGGGCCAACACTTCTTCTCTTTTCTCTTCTTTCTCTCTTCTCCTCCCTTGGCTGAAAAATGGGGAGAATGGGGGTGTTTTCCCCCTTTTATACTCCCGTGCATCAAAGTTTCTCTCGTTGGCGGGTTTGGTCCCTCGACTTTGGACTTTATTTCTTTTTCTTCTCTCGTCGGCTACAAAGGAAATTTCCGAGTGTTACAAGTCCACCCCCCTTAAATAGGTTTTGTCCCCGAAACCTGTTGTCCCTTGAACCATTGCTGGCAATTCCGTCTCATCTCTTTCCCGGTCCCTCACCAGGGATTCAATCGTTCTACGTCGTTTATAAGCATATGACTTCTGGTCTATCTTTGGCTACCTCCATCAGGGCTTTGATCCATTTCGAGCTTCACAGTCGTTGCCTCGGTCACCTCAATATTTCCCAAACGTCGTTTGGTGTTTGGCCTTCACTTGTAGACAAGTAAGGCATCTACTCGCTTACCCCATCATGTCACGCTTGATACCTGGCCACCAATAATCTTTTACTTGCGCCTCGATACACCTGTCGGCTGAGATATTAGTATATCCACGCCTTACATCGGCCAAATAGGTGATACGTCTACGCCTCATGGATTGCTAACTCCTTCACCTTATGATGTACGCCTATCCACTCAAGTCTGCCCTGAACGGTCTAGCAAGAACATACGTTTCCTCAATTCTATCCCGCAATCCTCTAGGGCATCTAGGTAACCTAGCGGATTCATTAACAGCAATCTCTACATCGAAGGACTCATCGATGTTCCTTCTCCTAACATGCCACATTCTACATAAAGCAGTAGGAACGAGACTACTACTATCATCGCATTCAAATCATAGATGCACAAATTTTGAATTACCAGAAACGTACCTGACGTCGAGTCGAGTCCGCTCTAGTCTCTTCCCGGTCATGGCGAAGCTCTAACCTTCACCCTCTTTTCCCTTTTCTCGTACCGGAGCCTCCTGCCTTCTGCTTCTTACAATCTCTGCTCAGGTGTCCAGTCTCGCCACAGTCGTAGCATTTAGCCGTGCGGCAATCCCTCGCCCTGTGGCCTTCCTTCCCACACTGGAAACAGACGTTCAATCCCCACTTGCATTCCCCTTCATGGTCTCTACCACACTTTCTGCATGCTCCTCCTTTCCTTTCTATTCTCTTCCGATCATCATCCCTCGACGTCGTACCTTCATACACAAATCCATCCTCATTGTCTCGCCTTCCCTTCCCCTTCTTAACATAGGCTCTCTCATCCCCTTCATCTATCACCGCCATCGCCCGCTCATTGTACAACCTTCCCGCCAGGTCAACTGCTGACCTAAACGTGCTCGGTCGGGCAGCGATCATGTGCCTGCGGATGTCCGTCGGCAAGCCCTGAATATACCTCTTGATCTTTCGCGAAAGAGGTGTCACCTGATCCGGCACCAAACGTGCCATCTCCTTGAACTTCGTGGTGTATTGTTGATGCGTCATTGTTCCCACTTCTAGCATCAGGAACTCTCTTTCAACTTTATCCATCTCTCGGTGAGGACAGAACTCCTCAATCACCAGCCTCTTCAACTCTGACCATCTCATCCTTCCGATAGCCCTACTTCCCTCAACTTGGACTATGTTGTCCCACTAGCCCAAAGCTGAGTCCACGAAAGAGTGGGTAGCAAACTTTACTTTCTGATCCTCTCGGCACTCGCTGATATTTAAAACAGCTTGCATCTCCCTCACCCACCGGTGAGTGGCAGCAGCAGTGCCATTACCATCAAATGTAGGGGGCTTGCATCGCTGAAATGCCCCATAGTTACAGCCTCGTGCCGCCTCCGGCGCAGGCTCTTCCTCTTCTTCTTCCTCTTCGTCATCGGAGAGTACCCTTTCAGTCTCGGGTCGTCTCCTTTCACCCGAAGGTCTACCCCTTTCCTTTCTCTCCTCTTCTCTAACGGTTTTATCACTTCGGTCACTACAGACGGTAGGATTGTCTGCAAGACCTGATGCACTTCTTCCACGACCGCATCTCTCATCGAGGCCCTCTGATTAGCATTCTCATCACCGCCCTCAGGATGAGGGGTCACAGGTTCTTCATGAACTACCCTTTCGGCCCTTGCTCTTCCCCTTGTGACCCGTGGTTCAGCACCACGTCCACCGTCACCTCCACCAGGAGAAGCTTTCGAAGATCTTCCACCAGCCATCCTCTAAACACACTGAAAGATTCAAACACTAACACGGTCATTCAAGGAACAGCTCAGTTTATGTCAAGTATAGTAAGTCCCTAATTACAGTGGCCAGTTGTGATTAGCCACTTACTTTACTCTTCATACCCCAAGCATTACCTGTCCTGACTACATCAGTATTTAAATCTACCAGCAACACATAAACCATATAACATGCGCACGTAAAACCGGTTAACTTTACAAAAACATACCTGATGGCACGCAGCTACTCAGATTGGCATCCCATTCCCGTTCCGTCCCATTCTCAGTTTAAGATTAGGTTTTTGAAAATATTTACCCAATTCACTTAAACTTTGGCTTTGATACCAACTTGTAAGGCCCCGTTCCCGGAACACCTACAGTTGGACATTCATCGCTCTCAAAACATATATTTACATTTTTCCTTTCATAAATAGTTGCAGCGGAAACATTAAAAACATAATTTCATTCCATCAAAATACTTTTGCACATTAGCACAATCGTTCCATTAACAATATCAGGTTACATTTATTACAAAAGCATTAAACATAAAGATGCCATCCAAAATACGCTGAGTAGCCGCCCCGTGCCATCCTCAGCAACATACCTGCCAACTGGAAACACATCAAAGTCAGCGTTGCTGAGTGAGTTCTAGTTTTATCATAAAACATACTTTACTTTCATAAAACCATTCTTTACTTTCTTTAATGAAAACATTCGTTACATACTTGCGTTCACACATCATACGTACATACAGATAATAACATTATTATCTTCGTCATTACGTTCATTACATTCATGATTCATCCTACATCATTATCTTTCACTTCATTCTAGATCCTGTCAGACTTTACCCTCTTCATGGCACACAGCCACGATTACTGAGGTCGAATGACAAGGATCCCATTTCATACATTATTAGGATCATTCATCAACGTTCATTTCATACATTCATTCTTTCATTCGTTACCTTACTCATTACCCTTCCTTACTCGAATCTTGTCTCATGCAATATCCCCGACTCATGCTCGAAAGCTGATGTTGTGCCGGGACCCGCTCACAAGCCCCCGACTCATGTCCGAAGACTGACACAACACCGGGATACGCGACAAAGATCCCATATGAGTCAACCACACGGATTGAACTCCATCCGAGTCTGTTGCAACACAAAGTCGCTCACCTCATCATCTCGTCTCATGCACTACCCCCGACTCATGTCCAAAGACTGATACTGTGCCAGGGCCTGATAAACGAACCCCCGACTCATGTCCGAAGACTGACACAGTACCAGGATACGCGACACGGATCTCATCATCCGTCACCTTCATCATATGCAATACTCCCGACTCATGTCCGAAGACTGATACTGTACCAGGGCCTGCTCACAAACCCTCGACTCATGTCCGAAGACTGGCACAGTACCGGAGTACGCAACAAGAACCTCTTCCGAGTCTTTTGCGACACAGAGTCGCTCACCTCATACATATGCTTGCAAGCCTTTCATTCGTTCATTCATTAAGTCATTCATTCATTCGTTCATAATGCATGCATTTATTCTTTACGTTCCTCTTTTCCTTATCTTTCACTTTACATTACATAATACTTTCATTACATTCATTAATGTTCAACGCAAAGCCAAGGAAAGATAAACATACCAAGCAAGGAACATAAACATAAACCTAAACATATAACATCATCATACATACGCATCAATCATACATCACATCACGCACATCATACATACTACGCATCACACGCACCACCGTGCCTAACATAACACATAACATCATGCATATTACCATCATCTCCATCAACATTATCATCATAATCTCATCATCCTGCGTCACCCTATACCGTCCATGCCCATTACTTCGTCGAGGAATTTCATCCCGGCTATCATCTCTGAATACATAGGCGAATGGGCATCTATGCGAATGGACCCTATGCGAATGGACTATGGGTGAATGGACCTCTATGCGAATGGACTATGGGCGAATGGACCTCTATGCGAATGGACTATGGGCGAATGGACCTCTATGCGAATGGACACCCAGTCGCATAACTCTCATGCGTATGGCCTTCAGTCGCATGACTTCAGGCGTATGGGCTTCAGTCTCATACTCTTCATGCGAATGAACCTCAGTCGCATGGCCTCCAGGCGCATGGACTTCAGTCGCATAACCTCCGTGCGAATGAACCTCAGTCGCACCATCTCTCAATCGCATGACTCCCAAGCACATGAACTTCAATCGCATGACCATCATGCGTATGGACCTCAGTCGCATAGCAAACGTGCGTATGGACCTCAGTCGCACTTCAATCGGCCGAATGGCCTCCAGTCGCCCTCCAGTCGGTCGCCTAGCCCTAGCTGGTGCAGAGTGCAGTTAGGTCGACTGCAGCTGCGGGTTTTCGGCCTCCAACCCCTTCTAAACCTCTTTTAAGCTCAAATCAACCCTTCTAAAGGTTAGGGAAACATACCATGACCTCATACAAGCATAACCAAGCAAGAAATCATGCCTCTAACGCATCATACACATACATACATACATCAAAACGGGTCTTCACCCAAAAACTCGAAAATAGGTTTTTGGACGTGCTCCAGCCCCAAAATCAGTTGAAAACATGTAAAAGAGGGGTCCTAGAACTCACCTTAACGATCCCGTCGAATAGAGCTTCGATTTGACTCGCTCCACGTCGATTTTGGCTACTCGAACCAACCCGGGCCAACACTTTCTTCTCTTTTCTCTTCTTTCTCTCTTCTCCTCCCTTGGCTGAAAAATGGGGAGAATGGGGGTGTTTTCCCCCTTTTATACTCCCGTGCATCAATGTTTCTCTCGTTGGCGGGTTTGGTCCCTCGACTTTGGACTTTATTTCTTTTTCTTCTCTCGTCGGCTACAAAGGAAATTTCCGAGTGTTACAAGTCCACCCCCCTTAAATAGGTTTTGTCCCCGAAACCTGTTGTCCTTGAACCATTGCTGGCAATTCCGTCTCATCTCTTTCCCGGTCCCTCACCTGGGATTCAATCGTTCTACGTCGTTTATAAGCATATGACTTCTGGTCTATCTTTGGCTACCTCCATCAGGGCTTTGATCCATTTCGAGCTTCACAGTCGTTGCCTCGGTCACCTCAATATTTCCCAAACGTCGTTTGGTGTTTGGCCTTCACTTGTAGACAAGTAAGGCATCTACTCGCTTACCCCATCATGTCACGCTTGATACCTGGCCACCAATAATCTTTTACTTGCGCCTCGATACACCTGTCGGCTGAGATATTAGTATATCCACGCCTTACATCGGCCAAATAGGTGATACGTCTACGCCTCATGGATTGCTAACTCCTTCACCTTATGATGTACGCCTATCCACTCAAGTCTGCCCTGAACGGTCTAGCAAGAACATACGTTTCCTGACTCATGTCCGAAGACTGACACAGTACCGGGATACGCGACACGGATCTCATCATCCGTCACCTTCATCATATGCAATACTCCCGACTCATGTCCGAAGACTGATACTGTACCGGGGCCTGCTCACAAACCCCCGACTCATGTCCGAAGACTGGCACAGTACCGGAGTACGCAACAAGAACCTCTTCCGAGTCTTTTGCGACACAGAGTCGCTCACCTCATACATATGCTTGCAAGCCTTTCATTCGTTCATTCATTAAGTCATTCATTCACTCGTTCATAATGCATGCATTTATTCTTTACGTTCCTCTTTTCCTTATCTTTCACTTTACGTTACATAATACTTTCATTACATTCATTAACGTTCAACGCAAAGCCAAGGAAAGATAAACATACCAAGCAAGGAACATAAACATAAACCTAAACATACAACATCATCATACATACGCATCAATCATACATCACATCACGCACATCATACATACTACGCATCACACGCACCGCCGTGCCTAACATAACACACAACATCATGCATATTACCATCATCTCATCAACATTATCATCATAATCTCATCATCCTGCATCACCCTATACCGTCCATGCCCATTACTTCGTCGAGGAATTTCATCCCGGCTATCATCTCTGAATACATAGGCGAATGGGCATCTATGCGAATGGACCCTATGCGAATGGACTATGGGCGAATGGACCTCTATGCGAATGGACTATGGGCGAATGGACCTCTATGCGAATGGACTCCCAGTCGCATAACTCTCATGTGTATGGCCTTCAGTCGCGCATGACTTCAGGCGTATGGGCTTCAGTCGCATACTCTTCATGCGAATGAACCTCAGTCGCATGGCCTCCAGGCGCATGGACTTCAGTCGCATAACCTCCGTGCGAATGAACCTCAGTCGCACCATCTCTCAATCGCATGACTCCCAAGCACATGAACTTCAATCGCATGACCATCATGTGTATGGACCTCAGTCGCATAGCAAACGTGCGTATGGACCTCAGTCGCACTTCAATCGGCCGAATGGCCTCCAGTCGCCCTCCAGTCGGTCGGCTAGCCCTAGCTGGTGCAGAGTGTAGTTAGGTCGACTGCAGCTGCGGGTTTTCGGCCTCCAACCCCTTCTAAACCTCTTTTAAGCTCAAATCAACCCTTCTAAAGGTTAGGGAAACATACCATGACCTCATACAAGCATAACCAAGCAAGAAATCATGCCTCTAACGCATCATACACATACATACATACATCAAAACAGGTCTTCACCCAAAAACTCGAAAATAGGTTTTTGGACGTGTTCCAGCCCCAAAATCAGTTGAAAACATGTAAAAGAGGGGTCCTAGAACTCACCTTAACGATCCCGTCGAATAGAGCTTCGATTTGACTCGCTCCACGTCGATTTTGGCTACTCGAACCAACCCGGGCCAACACTTCTTCTCTTTTCTCTTCTTTCTCTCTTCTCCTCCCTTGGCTGAAAAATGGGGAGAATGGGGGTGATTTCCCCCTTTTATACTCCCGTGCATCAAAGTTTCTCTCGTTGGCGGGTTTGGTCCCTCGACTTTGGACTTTATTTCTTTTTCTTCTCTCGTCGGCTACAAAGGAAATTTCCGGGTGTTACATTACAAGTTTCAAATGAATGTCTATTTAATGCTGCTGCAATGTTTTGGTTATTAAAATGATTTTATGCTATGATTAACCAACTGTGAGGCTTCCCGGGATCGGGGCCTTACACAAAATACACTTTTGACACAAGAACAATTAGACACACTAATTATACTATTAACTTAATTATTTTTGATAAATTTTCAAGTATAGGGTCATATTTCTTAGAAATTAATCATTAACATCATCCAACATTATTATAAATAAGACTGTTTACGTTGATTGTCAATACATTGCATCTTCGTTAAACTTAGACATCAAGTTTTACATAGACACATAAGCTGTGATTCTTATCATGTTTTGGTTAAGTTATGAATTCAGTGGATCCCATAATCAGAAATCTTACAAAAACCTTATCCAGCTTCAAGACATTTTTGAGATTTCAAATCATCCTAATTTGACTAAAACCTTTTACTTCTGATCAGCTTTCTTAGAATCAATTATTGTATTGGATAACATCTATTTGGAGCATAACTAACATGAGAAATATTTCTGAACAAAAAATATTAACAAACTATAGGACTTATTAACAGCCAGTCAGACTTATGTTTTGCCCTCGCAAGACGTTTAGGACTTACATGCCAAGTCGGACTTACATGCCCCCTCTTTTGATTTTGCCTCCTGTGTCATAACGTATTCTCTAAGAAGAAAATATTATCATATAATATGTATATCTATGACATATCTTTTATTAATTTGCTCATTGGCATCTTTTATTCCTATATGACCTTTTGATTTTTTTGTTCCTTTTGTTTGTTTTTCTATTTTGTCTTTTGGTTTTGCTTTTTATGCTCTTTATATTTTGATGTTTACATATATATATATATATATATATATATATATATATTATATATATATATATATATATATATAAATATATATATATATATCTATATATTATGTCTGTATATATATGTATATATATCTATCTGTCTCTAATATCTCTTCTTCATGTCTCATCTATCTGTCTCTACTCTTATCTCTCTCTCTGCTCTCTCTTCTCTCTCTCTCTCTCTCTCTCTCTCTCTCTCTCTTCTCTCTCTCTATCTAATTCTCTCTATCTCTATCTCTCTCTCTCTCTCTCATCTCTCTCTCTTATATCTCTCTCTAATCTATTACTGACTCTATCTCTAAACTCTCTCTCCAAAAATTTGATGAGTTACCCACTTCAGTCATAGAATAGTTAGTTTCAGTGTATCACAGTACATAGTGATTTTCATTATTGATTGTCAAGCCTATCAACATATCAAACATAATACAAGTCAGTTTCTTGTATACCTTCTAATGTAATGAATCAAAATCAAGAATTATACTATCATTTCCTATATAATTTTGAAAATGTAATTTTCTCAATCTTTATAACACCAGATATTTTTACATTTTTCTTCAGTCTATTTACTCCCCATAAAAACAAAATCTTTTTGATGTTCAAATTTTCTCCCGCAAAATTGTGATTACCTAAGAAGAAAATTACAATTTTAACGAAAACAAAGAAAAATATTTTTGTAAAGACTGAAAAAATAAATGTTAAACAAAGTTAATCATGCCCAGAGATTGAACTAAAAAGTCATATCTGGAATGATCAAAGACCTTAGTATATAAATCGGCAGTGTTATCATATGAGGAAGCATATTATAAATGAATAAGTTTTCGTTCAAAATAATCACAGATAAAATGCATTCGGATGTTGATGTGTTTTGTCTTTGAATGTTGGATCGGATTCTTCATAATGTTTAGTACGACAATATTATCACAAATTTTTTTTGTCATATATGTTAAGACCATAATCAAGAAGTTTTTGTTGTATCCAAACAATCAGTGAACAACAACTTGAAGCAGCCACATATTCAGCTTCTGCAGTTGATGTGAATACTGTCTGATGCTTCTTGCACTACCATGAAATCAACCTATTGCTAAGAAATTAACGTCCACTAGTGGTTGACTTCTTATCCAAGTTACATCTGGCATAATCACTATCAGTGTAAGCATATAAATTAAAGTTGGAATTTTTAGGATACCACAAGCCTAGTGTAGGTTGTCCATTGAGATATTTAAAAATCCGCTTGACAGCTTTCACGTGAAATTCCTTTGGAATACTCTGATAACGTGCACACTAATAAACAGAAAACATAATGTCTAGTATGCTTGGAGTAAGATAAATAAGATATCCAATCACTGATCGATACATGTGTTGATCAACGTCTTTCCCGTGAGATCTGGAGTCAAAGTAGGACGAGAAGACATAGGAGATGGAGCTATCTTGGAGTCTTGAAACTTGTAGTTGTCTAGGATATTGTGAACATACTTTTCTTGATGTATCAGTATACCCTTATCATCTTGTTTAACATGGATGCCCAAGAAAAACAACATTTCTTCAAGACAACTCATATCATTTTCTTCTTTATCACTACTTCAAATTTTTTGCACAAATCATCATTGGTAAATCCAAAGATAATATCACCAAAATAGACTTGAACTAGAATAAGATCATCACCAGTCTTCCTTAACAATAAAGTTTGATCAATAACACCTCTTGTATAACCATTTGCAAGCAAATGTTCAGTGAGAGTAGCATACCAAGCATGAGGTGCTTGATGTAAGCCATAAAGTGCTTTGTCTAACTTGTAAACATATTCAGGATGATTTGGATCTTCAAAACCTGATGGTTGACAAACATAGGTTTCTTCTTTTATTTCACCGTACAAGAATGAAGTTTTGACATCCATATGATATACTATGAAGTTCTTGTATGAAGCATAAGCCAAAAAGATTTGTATAGATTCTAGTCTTGCAACAGGAGCATATACTTCTTCATAATCAAGGCCTTCAATTTGATAGAATTCTTGAACAACAAGTCTAGCCTTGTTGCGAACAATCACATCCTTTTCATCCGTTTTGTTCTTGAATATCCATTTTGTTCCAATCGGTAACTTACCCTTTGGTAGTTCACACAGATGCCATACATTCAGCTTCTCAAATTGCATCAGCTCGTCTTGCATAACCTTTACCCAATTATTTTCTTTCAATGCCATCTCAACATTTGTAAGGATTCCTTAAGTCTGATGCAACCCAAAACATCCAATGTGCCTCTGCAACATGCACTAAGTACTGAAGTAAAGAATGCTTCGGAAGTTTTACACAATACACTAGAAAATACTCTAAGTGTAAAATCTTCCGAAGCCAAGACCAATATCTTCCGAAGCCAAACATGAAGTCTTCCGAAGCTTCAGAGACAAAGTCTTCCGAAGCTTCAACCTATGAAGACAGATTTCTTCCGAAGACTTTTAGTACACATGCTTTATCTGATGTACTGTTCCATAAAGCACCTTTCCGTTGCGTCTCTCTAAAGTCACCAACTAACATGAGTTGGTGAAAAGGTCCTTGCTTTTGGTAACTGTATATTAAGGTCTTGAGTCTGTAACTTTCTACTTTATGTACTTTATCCTTTTTGTAATGTATAAGGATGTGAGCTATGGCATGTCATAGTCACAAGGTCAAAAGGCAGATATGCCTTTTGATCCTACAATTGATTTTGTTAGTGTCTAGTCAATTGTATCCAGATGGCTTTCAAAGTATAGCCGGCTGTAGGTTGTAGTATAAGTATTCCAAGTTCTTGTATCTTTCTTTATGCTTTGTAACACTTGTAAAAGAACTTGAGAAAGCAATATACTGCCTCCTTGAAACCCAACTCTCTTGTTCTGTCTCTTTACTTTACTTGTGTTCTTAGTATCATACTTGGTTAATTCAGTTCACTGTTTGATCAAAGTTTAGTTACTCTCCTCATTGTGTTGTTGTGTTGTAGTTTGTTTAAGCCCTTAAACGGTCCTGCAATTGGTATCAGAGCATTCCAGGCTCTTGATATAAGATCTCACCATCTTAAGATCCCTCACACACACAAAACTAAACTCTCCAAATGGCATCCATCTCAAAGACTGATATGGAGACTGGAACCATGAACAAATCCCCACTGATCACTCTTGATGATTTTGACACCTAGTGTATGAGAATGGAAGGTTTTATCAGGTCTCTTGATTCAAGAATGTGGGAATCTGTTGAGAATGGACCTTTCATACCCAGCTCCTTCTGCTACTGGTGCTGGTATGATTCCAAAAGATGTGGCCAACTACTCTGATGAAGATAGAAAAGAGTAGAGATCGATAGGAAGGCCATGACTGCTCTTCAGACTGCTCTCCCAAACTCTGTATACAGAGGATTTAAGAAGTGCAAAACAGCTAAACAGCTATGGGATGCACTGAAGCTGATGTATGAAGGCTCCTCTGAAGCCAAGGAGAACAAGAAGGATCTCCTGAAGCAGCAGTTTGAAAACTTCACCTTCAAAGCAGGTGAAACCATGACTCAACAATACTTCAGGTATGTTGAGATAGTGGATACCCTAGTGGATGGAGGAGTTCCTCTTGAGAACAGGGACATTGTAAGGAAGTTCATGTCCTCACTTCCTAGGCAATGGACACACTACTGTGTGGTGATCAAAGGACTGAGAACCTCAAAACTCTTACTTTGACAGAGTTATATGGGATTCTCAGTGGATACCAGATGGAGATGAACATGCAAGGTTCATCTGGCAACTCCAACAATCAAATGGGTTCAGCCCTTCATGTGGTTGAAAGGGATAGCATAGAACCCCAACATCATCTCATATGCTACCCTGACAACTCACAAAAGGGTCCTTTCATCACCATCCCAGAAACACCAAGGGAGAACTTTACTCAAGGAAGCCCATTCCAAGAGACAAGTTCTTCTCAAGCCTTTGTGTCTACTGATGAAAGCTGTGGGAACTCTCTCTTCACTCTTGAAGACCTGGACTGTATCCATCCAGATGACCTGGAATACATGGAGATAGTTCAGCAGATGGCTCTCCTCACTCACAGAGCCAAGAAGTTCTACAAGAGAACAGGAAGAAGGTTTCCAAGCAATGCTACTAGTGGAAAGTTTGGGCTGGATAAAAGCAAAGTTAAGTGTTACAACTGTAACCTTATGGGCCACTTTGCTAGGGAGTGTAAGGCACCTAAAACAAATGGGGTCAAACACAACCCAGACCAAACTACACTGACAAAGCTCCTCAGAATGAGAAGCCAAAGCAACATGCTGCTGTTGCTGTTGAAGAGGGAGGCTTTGACTGGAGCTTTCAGGTGGAAGATGCTTCTCCAAACCAAGCACTGATGGCTGACCATGATGAAGCCAAGGTATTGGAACATCTCTGTACTCCTGAATGCATTGCTAAAGTAAATAGATACAGGTCCTACAACTTAGAGATGAGATCTGATCTTGAGTCATTAAACATATTAAAATCTGATTTTAGAAAGTCTGAAAATGATTACAAGTTAAAGATAGAGGACTTGGAGAAAACCATTTCAGTACTAAAACATGAACATACAGATTTTAGAACTCAGATCCAGGATCTCATAACTAAGTTGACTGAGTGCCAGGCTGAGCTTGTGATCAGCAAAGCCAAGGCAGAGAAAAGTGTTCTTGAAGAAGAGACCTTCAAGAACATGATATCCTCATCCCTGCACAACAAAGTGTGCTATCAAAGTAGACAGGGACTAGGATCAAATGAGATAGCTCCTCCACACACAATCTTGTCTGTAAGATCTCCTAGGTGTGGAACTTATGAAGATGAGCTTCCTCTCATAGATCCCATAAGTGAGGAGGATGAAGAAGTGATAGTGAAGAATTCCTCTGAGAAGAGTGATGAAGAGGATTCTACCAAGGGCCACTATCCTTCTGAGGAGAAGAAATATACTGTGATGACCAAGTCCAAGAGAAAGAACTTGATCAGGAAAAGCAAAAGGAAAGCAAAGAAGGCTCAAGAGGTCAAGGCTACTTTTGATGCTAAGCAGAAACAAGTTTTTATCTCTGCAGGTTTCAAAGTAGTTAGGACTGAAGACATCAACCAAGACTCCTCAGCTAAGAGTCCTGGTTCTTGTTCAAATCATCTCAGTACAAAGAAGAAAACTGAGCTGCTGTGTACCACTGCTACACAGCCTGGACCATCAAACTCCAAGAACAGTTCACAGCCCAAAAGAACTGTCTCAGCATCTACCAAGATGAAGGTGGAGAAGGGATGTGACCAAAGCCAGTCTTACTCTCATAAGGAGACTCCTTTAAATAAGAAAATGTTATGTATCATGTGTGAAAGTACCTCTCATATTGCTAAGGATTGCCCATACAATCCTAAAAGTACTATCCACATGACCAATACAAAGACTTCAAAGAGTCTCAAGAAGATTCAAGCTTCGGAAGGAAAGTCTGTTTCCTTCGGAAGCTCCAAATCAAAGAAGAAGGTAAATGGAAAATTACCTTCGGAAGTAAAATTGGTCTCGGAAGAAAGGAGTTCTTCCGAAGCACTGATGTCTACTGCAGTGACTGTAGAATCTTCCGAAGGTTCAGTCATCAAAACTTGTGAAGTCCCAAAAGCTTCTAAGTTTTGAAGGTCAAGTCCAAGACTCCAAAGGTGGTGTGGAAGTCTAAGAAAGACCAAATGACTGAAGTTTCTCCATCAACAACAGTTGAAGATCCCCATAGTACAACCATAGGATCTATTACTGTTGCATTACCTTCTTTACACTTAGTGAGCCCAAGACAAGTAAGGCTTGGGTTTCCAAATGTAACTAATCATTTTCTTTGTGCAGGAACAGCTCAAGACAAGCAGGAATGTCTGGATAATTGACAGTGGCTGTTCCAGGCACATGACAAGCAATAGGTCTCTACTCCATAATTTTGAGAGAATTGATGGAGGACCAGTTGCTTTTGGAGGAGATGAAGGTGGTTACATTTCAGGAAGGGGCAAGGTCACAAATGGTAAGCTCAGCATTGAGAAGGTAAACTTTGTTAAGGAGCTTGGGTACAATCTTCTGAGTGTATCCCAATTTTGTGATCAGAGTCATAACATGCTCTTTACTGAGCATGAGTGCATTGTTCTCAAGCCTGGAGTGGTCATTCCTCATGAGCATATCCTGCTCAGAGCCCCCAGGAAAGGGAACATGTACAAGATGGATTTGCAAGAAACATCTCCCTCTGGAGAAGTTTCATGCTTTCTATCTAAAGCAAATAGTGATGAGTCTTTCCTATGGCATAAAAGAATGTGCCATGTAAACTTTAAGAACATGAATAAATTAATTAAACATGATCTGGTAACTAGAATGCCAAAGAAAGAGTTTACAAGTGATGATCATTGTGTTGCATGCCTGAAAGGGAAGCAACACAAGGTATCTCACAAGCCTAAGGAAAGGAACTCCATCACTACTCCCCTACACTTGTTACATATGGATCTCTTTGGCCCCACCAGTGTAATGAGTCTAGGAAGGACCTCTTACTGTTTAGTGATCACAGATGATTTTACAAGATTCACTTGGGTTTTCTTTCTTAGAACTAAGGATGAAACCCTTGAGATTTTGAAGAATTTCATCTTAAAAGTTGAGAATCAATGTGATCACAAGGTCAAAACCATAAGATGTGATCAAGGAACTGAATTCCAGAACCAAATCTTTGATACATTTTGTGATGAAAAAGGTATTACAAGACAATATAGTGCTCCCAGGACTCCTCAGCAAAACGGAGTTGCTGAGAGGAGAAACAGGACACCTATTGAAGCTGCAAGAACTATGTTGTCTGACTCTAAACTGCCAATTACCTTCTGGGCAGAGGCAGTTAATACTGCTTGCTATGTGCAAACAAAGTTTTAGTAGTTAAGACACATGGTAAGACTCCTTATGAACTTTGGCACAAGAGGAAACCTTTCATTGGTTTACAGGTCATTTGGATATCCCTGCACCATCTTGAATACCAAGGATCAAATTGCCAAGTTTGCTGAGAAATCAGATGATGGACACTTCATTGGATACTCTTCCCAAGCTAAGGCTTATAGAGTATACAATCTCAGAACTAGAATTGTTGAGGAGTCAGCCAATGTGACTTTCAATGAACACACACCCTGTGTGGCTGGTTCTGGTCCTGATTGGCTGTTTGATCTTGATTTAGTTACCAACTGTTTTAACAAATCTTGTGAGAATGTTTCAGGATCTGCAGAAAATTTAAATACAGGTGATCCTGATCCAAGATTTGAGCTAGGAAGACCCTCAACTCATACATCTTCAGCTCCAGTTGGAACTACTTCAGCAAATGAGGTCTCTATCAGCACTACAATGACAAATTCAGCTGATACATCTGGTATGCCTTCAAATTCCAGCTCAGAGGCTGCTCAACCGGATAAAGATACCTCAATTGTAGAAGACAACAATGGTGATGGTGATAGTGATCAGGAATTCCTTGATGCTAATAACCATACCATAGATGACAACATCAATGATGTTACACACTCATTGGATCAAGTTAATATTGATAAGTGTGATACTGTGGAGGGTGAATCATCTAAGCCAGATCTAAATTTCTCAAATTTGGATCTTTCTTAGCAACTTGCTGTGATCCCTCATCTAAGGATCCACAAGTCTCACCCCACCACAAATATCATTGGAGATGTTGTCACTAGGGTAAGAACAAGAGGACAAACACATGAAGCAAATGTTTGTCTTCACTCTTGTTTCTTATCTCAGATAGAGCCAAAGAAAGTTGATGAAGCTCTAAAGGATGGAAGTTGGGTTGCAGCTATGCAACAAGAGCTGCTTCAATTCAAAAGGCAGAAAGTTTGGAACCTTTGTCCTCTTCCTCATGGGAAGACTACCATTGGAACCAAATGGGTTTTTAGAAATAAGAAGGATGATAGAGGAATCATCATCAAGAACAAGGCAAGACTAGTTGTTCAAGAATACATACAAGAAGAAGGGATTGACTACACAGATGTCTTTGCTCCTGTAGCAAGACTAGAAGCTGTTAGGATATTCCTGGCATTTGCTGCATCCAAGAACTTCAAGGTCTTTCAACTTGATGTAAAGTGTGCTTACTTATATGGAGTGATTGATGAAGAGGTTTATGTCAAACAGCCACCTGGTTTTGTAGACCCTGATCATCCTGATTATGTCTGCGAACTTGATAAAGCTCTTTATGGGCTGCATCAGGCACCCAGGAAGTGGTATGAGACACTGTCTAAGTATCTTTGTAAACATGGATACAGGAGAGGTACTATAGATGGAACTCTCTTCATCAAAGACTAGGGAAATGACTTATTGCTAGTTCAAGTATATGTAGATGACATCATCTTTGGTTTAACTAATCCAAAGCTCTACAAAGACTTTGAGAAGCTGATGAAAGACAGATTTGAAATGAGTGCAATGGGAGAACTCAATTTCTTTCTGGGAATTCAAGTGAAGCAAGTTGAAGATGGCATCTTCATAAGTCAGCCAAAGTATGTTCAGGACATACTCAAGAGGTTCAACATGACTGATTGTAAGATTGCTAAGACACCCATAGCCAGAAATCACTCCCTTGGACCTGATCTTGAGGGGGAGTGTGTAGATGAACATTTATACAGGGCTATGATTGGGTCTCTTATGTATCTTACAGCTAGCAGGCCTGATATCATGTTTGCTACATGTATTTGTGCAAGATATCAAGCCAACCCTAAGATGTCTCACTTAATCACTGTCAAAAGGATTCTAAGATACCTCAAAGGTGCTTCAACACTTGGTTTATGGTATCCAAAGAATTCTAACTTCAATCTGTATGCTTATACAGATAATGATTATGGTGGTTGCAACATGACTGCAAAGTCTACATCTGGGGGGTGTCAATTCCTTGGTGGAAGGGTTGTCTCATGGCAATGCAAGAAACAATCCTGTGTGTCTGCATCAACTGCTGAGGCTGAATACATTGCTGCTGCAAGCTGCTGTGCTCAAGTGCTTTGGATTCAAAATCAGATGCTGGACTATGGATTTAACTTCAAAGTGACTCCTATCCACATAGACAACAATAGTGCTATCTCTATCACTGAGAACCCTGTGCAGCACTCAAGGACCAAACACATCAACATCAGGTATCATTTAATAAGAGATAACTATGAAAAAGGATTAATTAAACTAGTCAAAGTTCATACAGATGAACAATATGCTGATCTGTTTACAAAAGCTTTTGATGAACAGAGATTTAAATATATGATATCAGCTACTGGGATGATTAACTTTGAGTAGACTTTTTCTTAAAACTAATTGTAATTATTTATTCTTAAAATATGTGTGTCCTAAGTTGTCTAGTTCATCACTTTCATAAGCTCATGTTTTCTTTGGATGTAAAATTCTTTTGAAAACTTTCCTTAGATTCTTGAAAATTTTCTGATACTTCGGAATATAAAATTTTATCTTCGGAAGAAAAACATGTCTTCAAAATAAATAACTGTCTAAGAGATTTTACCTTCGGAAGAAGTCTAAACCCATCTTCTGAAGCTTAAGTTCCTATCTCAGACACTTATTTGTTTTTAAGGACTTTTTCCTTCCGAAGCAAAATGAACTCTTGGAAGCTTTGTTGCTCCTTATACAAAGCATTCAAGGGTTTATTTCTCTTCCGAAGCATAAATTTTCAAGACTCTCAGGAAAATATTCTGAAGCCATTTTAGCTTCTGAAGCTTTTTCATTAAAACTTCCGAAGACAATTTACCTTCGGAAGCTTTTCGAATTCCAAGAAAACTACTTTTTGAGCAAAAGTAAACTACTTTTTCAGAGGTGGGACCGACTTCCGGATTCAAAGTTAATCCTCTTTCATTAACTTTGGTTCAAATCCCTTTTCACATAAATACCCAACGGTTCCCCCTCTTCCTCACTATCTTCCTTAATTGCACTATTCCTCTAACCTAATTCTCTAAATCGCCTTTGCTTTCTACCTTTATTCACCCTTAAGCTTCTGAAATGGCCAACCTTAACCGCAGAAACAACCCAGATTTCTCCATGCAACTTCACAGGCAACATAATCAAGTTGCTCTGTTAAGCTCTGAGAAAGATGCAAGTTTCTCAGAGATTTGCCAATTCTTAACTCTATCCAACTATTTCACCTCCCTGACCATTGATCCTACTCTGTATGTGGATCACTTGCTTGAATTCTGGAAGACCTGCCAAGAGGTAATTATGGATGGGGAGAAGGCACTGTCTGCCACAGTGCAAGGGAGGACAATCTTCATCACTCCGGCCATCACTAACCACCATTTGCAGCTGGATGATGAAGAAGGTGAGTTGTCCTTCCCAAAGGAAGCTGTTAATCATTCCTTTGAGCAGATGGGCTATAAGGGAGATTTCTCTGTAAAGACCTTCAGGAAAGGTAAGGTCTCATCCCAGTGGAAATACCTGCTCCATGTGGTTATCCACAGCTTATCAAACAAGCATGGTAGGTAGGACCAGATTCCTGAGGATCTCTCCTTTATAGTTCATGGAATGGTTCAGGGGGTCAAGTTCAGGTACTCTCAATTTGTTTATACTAGTTTACTTGCAAACTTGGACTCCTTAGAGTATTACATGTTTCCTAGATATGTTCAACACATTCTCAACTGTGAACTGGGCTCACAGTTGAGGGAAACAAGTAATATTCTTAAATTGGGACAGATGAAGCCCGACATCTTTAAAATAATGAAGAAGCCAACTGTAGGCTTCTCAGGGGTAGAAAGAGCCCTAGTCCCCAAAATGTTAGAGCTCATTGCTCAAGGTGACAACCTAGCAACACAAGCTAGTGTTGAACCCACACCTCTTTTATCCTTACCACTAAAAAGACCACAAATAACCCTAACCTACCAAAGAAAATCCAAACGAAGCCCTGCTCAGGCTATTGAGTCTGTGCAGGTCCCCATATACTCAACCTTACAGGAGGAAGTGGACACTAGAGCTCCCACTTCCCCTGAGGAGCAAACCACTCCCATTTCTTCACATATCAGGGTTGAGGTTCCTCATGCTCACCCTGATGAGCTCACAAGCCCAACAGCTTTAAGCCTTCACTCTGAGTCTCAACACTCAAGTGAACAACCTTCAGGGGACAGTTACCATCCCCAGCCTTTAGATCTCAACCAACCAATTCCCAACCTATCCTTCTATATTGATGAAGACTTAGGATTCAGTGAGTACCATGAGTCTCTCTTCTCCTCCCCTACTCAAAGAGAGATGAGTACCTCTGACTCTCCTCAGTCTATCCCATATCAGTCACCTGTTACTGAGGTGGACACTTCTGAACATGTTCAGGATGTCCATATGGAAGAGGCTCTCACTTTTGAAAGTGATTACATTATTAAGACCTCAACCATGGCAACTCAGCCCACTGGCATCTCAACTGAGATTGCTAGTGAGCAGAGGAAAACCAGCAGCCAAGAACATCAAGCTGGTGGTGAGAGAGAGGACTTTGGTCCAATCATCTCATCCCCCAATGATTCTTCTGATGAAGAAGAGGGTAATTTGAGACTAAAGGTGCAGAAATTGTCAAAAACATGCTCCTATTTAGTCTCTAAGGTTAGTCACCTTGAATCTCAGGTGACTACCTTACAAAACAGGGTCAATGATCAGCAACTTCAGATTTCATATCTAAAGGAAAAACTAGCTGGGAGACCTTTAAGGAGAGCTCAACCAAAAACACAAGAACCTGTGGAAGTGATTGACTTATCCTCCAGCTCACCTATGCAAGTGGGTGATGCTACCAAAAAGGGGGAGAAAGTTATTACAACCACAGAACTTGGGAGTTCTTCACAGAGAATGGACATAGAGGACTCACCATCCTCACTTGCTGTTGTGCATTCTCAGCAACTTCCTCAAGTTCACATTAATGTGGACTCTATAGACTCTATCATCAGGAGTCTCTTTGAGGAAGGTATACCAAGGGCTGTCTCATCTCCACCACAAGGAACTGCCAACTACATCATAAGATGGAGGTATGATGCTGACAGAAGAGCCCTTATCCTTCACAGAGTTCAAGGGCAACAAGAAGTTTTTGATTTTCAAAGCCTGAACTTCTATGAAAGATTGGATCTAGTCAACATGCCACTTGTCAACCCAAGCAACTCAAGACAAGCTGATAGATTGGCTCAAAGAATCCAAGATAGGATCCTTGCAGAGTTCACTCTAAGAAGGAGACTTAGGCAATCAGGCAATGTCATCGGTCAACTGGATGTTGAGGTGGACCCTAAGATTAGTTTCATAAGGGAAACCTTGACTGAAGGCCCAGTGGCAGAACCAGAGACCCCTGTCTCATCATCAACAACTGCTGCAGAGGTTCAAACTCCTTCTGAGACACCTGCTGGTGAAGGTGTTTCTCAGCCTATCTCTGGCCAGAGCATGGAAGCTACACCAAGCAATGAAGGCCAAGCCTCTATTCACCCTGAGTCACAAAGGTCTGTTGGTGACAAAGGGAAAAGGATAATGACTCCTGAGGAAATTGAGGAGGAAGAGAGAGAGAGGAAAAGGAAGCTAAGGGGAGAAAGTTCCTCTGGGTCATCTGCTTTATGCAAGCTGCAATCAGGGCTACCCCCAGACCAATACTCAAGATGATGAGTTAAGGGCAGTCAGGATTACTTATTTACAGACCAGGAACTATGATATTGATGAAATCATCTCCCTCCCCTTAGAAGAACTGAATGAACTGGCTGACATGGAAGTGTCAAGAGAGATGAAGGAGAAAGAGGATGCAAGGCTACTTCTTCAATTCAAAGAGGAGAAGAGACATAAAAGACTCTACAAGCATGGTCCCACTCTCTCTCCAGTTCAAGAAAGTCTTGCACAGGAAGATGTGGCTCCACAAGAACCTCAGGTAGATAAAGAAGAAGATAGGATCAAGATGATCAACTACCTGAATGCCACAGGCTTCTATCAGGCAGATGCAATTCTTGCCCTGTCCTATGACTTCATTGAGTTTGAGTACCTAAAGCAACTTGAGCTTGAGCTAGTCAAAGAAAGAAAGACAACTAAAAGGAAGCTAAGGGAAGAAGCTGCAAAGTCAAGAGCCATCATTCAAAAGAGTGTAAAGAAGTCTGCTAACAGACAAAGGATGATGAGCTTCTTGAAGCTATATGGATTCTCCGGAGGGAGACTTGGCCCTATGTCTCTATCCATAATGGATGAGCATATAAGGGTGATCAAGCAGAAGATTAAGAGTGGTGAACTGATTGACTTGCACTCTCTTCCAAGTCAAGTCCCACCTCAAGTGGAGGTCAAGTTTGAACAACCTGAGACACCTCAGCCAGAACCTCCAGCTGAACCTCAGCAAGCTTCATCTTCTGATCCAAGGCAGGGTCAAACTCCCTCTCCTTCTGAACCTGTGAGGGAGGAACACCCAACTGAGAAAGACAATGATGATCAACAAGGTGCTGCAGACCAGTCTTCTCAGTTAAAGTCATCTAAGAGGAAGAAGAGAATGGCTTCTAAACCAAAGTCAAAGAAGAAGAAGCCTAAGTCATCTACCTCTACACCTCAGGCTGAGTCAGATCAACCTGAGGAAGTGCATGATGAGGCAGCCCAATCAACTCCTATGCAAGTGGCTCCTCTAACAACTGAGACACCCATCTTGTCCTGGACTTACTCTACCAATCCAGAAAGATGGCATGTAATCAGAGATCAAGGTGTTGAGAATGTCTACTCCTGGCAAGACATAATCAACTTACCTCTGCATGATCTCTTTGAGATGAGAAGATACTATGAAAGTCTTGATGATCCTGACCATCTAATGAAGAAAGGAATGGTCATGATTGTACTGAAGACCACCAACATCTGAAGATCTTCTAAGTATTTTGGTAGCATCAGCCTAGGGGGAGTTTGTAAGGATTCCTTAAGTTTGATGCAACCCAAAACATCCAATGTGTCTCTGCAACATGCACTAAGTACTGAAGTAAAGAATGCTTCGGAAGTTTTACACAATACACTAGAAAATACTCTAAGTGTAAAATCTTCCGAAGCCAAGACCAATATCTTCCGAAGCCAAACATGAAGTCTTCCGAAGCTTCAGAGACAAAGTCTTCCGAAGCTTCAACCTATGAAGACAGATTTCTTCCGAAGACTTTTAGTACACATGCTTTATCTGATGTACTGTTCCATAAAGCACCTTTCCGCCGCGTCTCTGTAAAGTCACCAACTTACATGAGTTGGTGAAAAGGTCCATGCTTTTGGTAACTGTACATTGAGGTCTTGAGTCTGTAACTTTATACTTTATGTACTTTATCCTTTTTGTAATGTATAGGGATGTGAGCTATGGCATGTCATAGTCACAAGGTCAAAAGGCAGATATGCCTTTTGATCCTACAATTGATTTTGTTAGTGTCTAGTCAATTGTATCCAGCTGGCTTTCAAAGTATAGCCGGCTGTAGGTTGTAGTATAAGTATTCCAAGTTCTTGTATCTTTCTTTATGCTTTGTAACACTTGTAAAAGAACTTGAGAAAGCAATATACTGCCTCCTTGAAACCCAACTCTCTTGTTCTGTCTCTTTACTTTACTTGTGTTCTTAGTATCATACTTGGTTAATTCAGTTCACTGTTTGATCAAAGTTTAGTTACTCTTCTCATTGTGTTGTTGTGTTGTAGTTTGTTTAAGCCCTTAAACGGTCTTGCAACATTCTTCGGCACTATTTGAGAAATAAAACATGAGTACGAACAAGTATTTATTATTCTAGATCGGCTTCGAGCTTGAACTCCCTGTGATAATGGACCAATGATTGCTTCAGTTGGATGGTTCTTATCAGTTCTCAGCTGAGGAATAACATCTTCAAAAATAACTTCATCTAGATTAGGCATATGTCCACCAGTTCTTCAATAGTGTTCCCTCCACCTGGTTGATAAACAATATCTTCCTCTTGTGATTATCATTATCAATAGATAAATCATCAAATGGAACTTGAATTGTATCAGTTGGATCAACTTTAGTAGAAGAAGAACTCTGATTAGAATCTTGAGGAGCTTCCTCAACAATTGGCTCAGAATGAGTCATGTTAGATTCAAAAACCCGTGGATAAGCTAAACAATTTGAAGAAGAAGGTATGTTGGAAGATATTCCTTTTGCTTGAGAAGAAATAGATCTAATATTATCAGCAAAAATATCCTGAACAAAGATTGCCAAAGGAAGAGTAGCTGTAGAAACAACAGACGTTCGATTAAATGTTTCAAATAATGAAGCATAATAATATACCCATGAAGGTGCTGAACCTGCATCAGTTTTGTTAGATTCATGCCAATTAATATCAAACGACTCAAACCTTATTGGTTGAATATCCAACAAAATAACATTCTTCAGCTTTTTCATCAAAATTTGACTTTGAATCAGATGTGTTTATCAAAGTACAACAACATCCAAACGTTTCATAAGGATTCATGTTTTGTTGTTATTGATTAACACACGATTCTGAACATAACACGCAGTGTTAACGGCTTCAGCACAAAAGAATGATGGTAATTTAGCTACTGATAACATTGCTCTGTCAGCTTCAAATAAAGTTTTGTTTCGTTTTTCAATAACTCCATTTTGTTGTGGAGTTTCTGCAGAATTGTTTTGTCTAGCTATCCCATTTGAATCACAAAATTCATTCAACGTATAATTGCAGAATTCGGTTCCATTATCACTTCGACTGCACTTGATTGTTTTGTCAGTTTGATTCTCCACGAGTGTCATGATCTTTATTAGCAAATGAGGTGTCTCATCTTTGGTTTCTAAGAAGAAAAGCTTGTAAATCTAGAGAAATCATCAGTAATAAGTAAACAATATGCACGACGTCCTAAACTCAAAACACTAACTAAACCAAATAAATCCATGTGTAACAGTTGAAGTATAGTGTCAATTTTTTATGAGCAACTGGTTTATGAAGAATTTTATGTTATTTGCCTTTTTAACATGACAGAAAATGTTCAGTTAAATAAAATTCTTTTAAAGGTAGGCCTACAACATGATTTTCTCTAACCAACTTGTTCATATTTTTGATATTTACATGATCAAGACGACGATGCCATAACAATGAATCACTTTCTGAGGCTTTAGACAATAAACACGACGCAGTTACAAATGAATGAGATCCATTCATATCACGTAAATATGTGTCTTTGTCTCTCGGAGTTCTCAATAAGACCCATTCATCAGGAATTACAAATCCAGGTTTTAGAATTAAACATTCTTTATCACTGAAGGGTGTTGAATATTGTTTGTCACAAATATGAGAGACACTTAACAAGTTATGTTTTAGTTCCTCCATAAAATTTACATCTTCAAAACATAACACACCATTTGACACTGTACCTTTCTTTGTAATCTTACCACCTTTTTCTCCAGCAAATATAACATATCCTCCGTTGTAAGGTTTTACGTTGTGCAATAGAGATATATTACCAATCATGTGCCTTGAACATCCACTGTCAACGTGCCAAACACGGTTGATATGTGGTCTTGGATGCTCCTGCACGGATGAATGATTTATTTAATTTTAGGAACCCAAGCCATGGTTGACTTGAGTACACCATCTTCATCCAAATATGATACAAATTTCAATATCATATCTCATTTATCATTGAAGATATAATCTTTAACAATAGCAGGTTCTGGTTCAGTTGTTTTAATTTTCCATTTTTGAATTGGTTTGAGCAGATTTGTAACCAATTTCTTGAAGATAATTTTTGTGGAAGATGAATTGCCATCATTGACATGTAAAAATTTATTGTTTGTATTTTCTTTTTGCAAATTTGATTTTGTTTGAACATTTCTGTTATCAGTAAATGAGTTTGACTGACTTAAATTCCTTTTAAATTTAGCATTTATAGAATTGTTTTCTATTATTTGTAACAAAATTATGAAATATTTGTTTACTTTTCAAATGACGTTGATGATGACAATATCTAGCCATGTGATTTGGCTTTCCACACATAACAACATTTATTATAAAACATGTTTTGCTCTGTAGTTGTTCTTTCAAACTGTTGATGATAACATCCACTATTATCATAGAATCTGGCTTTAGTATTTCTTTGGCCTATAGATTCTTTAACAGTCTCTTATTTTCATTTTTCATTGTGAATTGTCCTAAGAGAATGATTCTCTTTTGAGACCAACAAGGCTTTGAGTATATCTTTTTCCTTGTGAATGGAAGATACTAGAGTAGGACCAGTTTCTTTTGTACCTTATCTACACACATCTTGTTTCATAGAGTTAGCAATAATACGAGACTTATTTTCAGAGAAACTTACACTTTTTTTAAAATATAATCTTCTTTATCGATGTTGCCTTTTGAAACAAATTTGTTCTTTAAATCAGTTTTCAAGTCAGATAAATATGTTGTGACTCGTTTTCTTTCATTGGTCTAGAAATCTATTTTGGATTTCTATTTCTTTTCTTTGTTAGAAAATTTTGAACAATCATTTGTAGTACTAGAAACTGATGAACTTTCATTAATCACTGATGATGAATTACATGATGATTTTTCATTGCAATTTTTGTTTTTCTTAAAATCCAAATAATCATCACTTTGCCATTCTTCAACCAACCCGTCCATCTTCACACTTTCCGCAAAAGGATTATCATGATGAACTTTAATTTTAGTTTTTATGACAGGGCAACAATCAATGGAACATTGACTGAAGGTGTTAAATTAGACTTTGGTTGAACACCTAATCCATAGGTCTCTTCATCACAAATGTTAATTGATAAAGGCAAAGAAGTATATTCATGATTAATCGGTGGTGCAATGTTATAGTAACCAACTCCTCCGTTACCATCATTAAATTTCTATGTCATTTGAGACTTGATTATACCTTCAACCATATTTGAAGATAATTCAAGTATTTCAACAATCAGTTTTGAAGATAAGAGTTCAATGTTTAGTTTATTATTTTCAAAAGATAATTCATTGTTACGATTTGTCAAATTGTTTATGTTACAATCTTTATCATAAAAATCCAATTTTGACTGATAAATTGATTTGTGTAAGCCATCTATCTTTTCTTTAAAAAAATTCTCATTAGTTTTATATTTACGAGCTTAGTATTAAATTTTTTCAACTTCTAGATCAATCATTCGTTGTGAACTCTGTATCTTTGTACCTTTTCAATACAATCATTTGAACAAAGATTAGTATATACCTCATCAGTTTCTGCTTTCTTCTTTGTCTTTTCATGGACGAGATTCACCATGAAGGTCTTTGCCATAGTCTTTTCTATTTCAGATGCCGGAGTGATCTTAACAGCATTAACTTGATTAGCATAAGCAGATGATGGAGTTTCCTCAACAAGTTTGACAATCTTTTCTTCTTCAGCTGGAGTTGACTCAACAGCCTTTCCGTCAGATTCTTTCTTTTGAGCTGGAGTAACCTCAACAACTATTTCATCACTAACCTGCACTTTTTCAATATTCATTTCTTCCAGCTGCTCCCCCTCAACTTTCTCAACTTCAACCCTCTCTTCTTCAGCAAATACACCATTAATCAGACCACCAGATACAAACTCAGCAAATAATTTGTCTTCAACATGTTCTTCAGCTGTATGAATCTTAGCTAGCAAAGTAGTAGACAACTTGATATCAAGAATTTCCATCTAATCTGACCAATCTTAATCTTCATTGGTTTGAGACACCAAGGCTTTGTTTTTAGATGAACTTGCTTGTTCGGTCTTAGTTTCCACTCCGACTGTTACCATCTTCTTTCCATGATCATTCTAGTTTGTTCACTCTGTATGTATGATGTTGCCCTGTATGATGATGAATGTGTATGATATGTTCCTTATTATGATTTATGCTTATCTTTCTTGTGGCTTTACATGTCATGTCTATGAATGAATGAAGTATTATGTAATGTAAAGCGAAAGATAATGAAAGAAGAACATGAAGTAAGAATGCATGCATTAATGAATGATGAATGAACGAAACAAATGCTTGCAAGCATATATATGGTGTGAGCGACTTTGTGTTGCAAAAGACTCGGATGAAGTGCAATCATTGAGATTGCCTATGGGGTGAGCAACATTGTCGTTGCAAGAGACTCGAGTAATGTGCCATCGTGATGTTGCCATGAGGTGAGCAACCTTTTTGTTGCAAGAGACTCGGATAGCTTGCTATCATTAAGATGAGCAATGAGGTGAGCAACCCTAGGGTTGTAACAGACTCGGATAGCGTGCAATCATTGAGATTGCTATTGAGGTGAGCGACTCTGTCGTCGCAACAGACTCGGAAGAATGAACGTATGAAAAGAACGTAAGATAACGAATGTGATGAAAGATAATAATGACATTATCTATGTTTATGTATGTTGAATGATAGCATGAGAAAAGGAATAGTTTTAATAAAAGTAAAGTATGTTTTATTATAAAACTAGAACTCACTCAGCAACGCTGACTTTTTATATGTTTTCAAGTTGGCAGGTAATGGTTGCTGAGGATGGCACGAGGTGGCTACTAAGCTCTTTTGGGATGGCATCCATTTATAAAGCTTTTGTGATGTAATGCAAACATGTATTTTGTAATCGGATAATGATGTATTATTTGGCAAAAGTGTTTATAATGAAACGAGATGTCATTTTTGAATGTTTCCGCTGCAATGTTTTCCTAAGGCAAATGTAATTATATGTTTTATGTGCGATGAATGACCAACTGTAAGCGTCCCGGGAACGGGGCCTTACAGTAAGTTCTGTAACTAATTTTTGCGAAATACTCAAATTTTCACGCGAATGGAATTTTGTGTAACAAACTTTGTAACCAACTCTTGCGAAACTTTAACCTTTCGTGCAAAGAATAACTTTTCGAACAGAATCACAATCTTTTCGTCTGTTTTACCTCTTCCATTTCGAATATTTCCAGCTTGACTTTTTCACCAAATTGATTAGAATTTGATTAATTAAGTGTACAATTAGTGATTTAGGTTCAATTAAGATCCTAATTGTCTCTAATTGATTAAATAAAGCTTATTTAATCTCAAAAACATCATCAATTCATCAATCAACAAACTTATAAGCTTCACCATCTTTAAGATTGATTAAATTCAACAGAAAACAAGCTTCTCTTCAAGTATCAATCACATCGAAAGTCACAAACTCTTCAAATTTATACTTCAATCTTCAAGTCAATCGATCTAGAGCATACTAAGCTCTGATACCAAATGTAAGGATCGTCATAATAACAAAAATCGATCTCGTGACGAGAATGCAGAATATAATCGCTCACGGAAGAAGATGAAATAGAATCAAACACACATGAATAAGAATGTAAATAACTTTAAATATATTGCTCTCTGAATTTGATTGAATACAATATGTGTGAAATTTAGGAAATGACAAAAGCTCTCTAAATACATTGCATAACATCTATATATACTAAACTGTATGTTCTCACACGACTAACTAGTTCTCACGCGAGAAGAGGCTATCATGCGATAAGCAAGTTGTCGTGCGGCTTCTCTAAACTTGTCGCTTGACTTGAACTTAATCTTCAACTTGATTTGATTTCTCGAGCCTAGAGGTTCAACCCATACAGATTAAAACTAAGAAATTTTTTTCATAAGAGAATAAAGCTTCTAAGGCTTAATTGCTTTCCGAAGAAAATTGTCCTTTAAAAACATATAAGTACTTAGAAGCATATTTAAGCTTCGGAAGATATATCAAAATTTCTTCCGAAGGTAAATGCCTTATAAGTAGTTATTAGCTTTGAAGACATAAAGTTCTTTGGAGTACAACTTAATGTCTTCCGAGAGAAAATATATCTTAAATTTCCAGAATTCTATAGGTAATGATATAGACAATTTAGAACACACATATTTAAAATTTATCTTGAGTTTAGTTTAAGAAAATCTACCCAAAGTTAATCATCCTAATAGCTGATACAAGATACTTAAATCTTTGCTCGTCAAAAACTTTATGAACAGATCAACATATTATTCATTTGTGTTAACTTTGACTAATTTTGTCAACCCTTTTTAAAAATTATCTCTAATCAAATGATGCCTGATATTGATGTTTTTTGTCTTAGAGTGCTTCACAGGATTCTTTGTAATAAAGATAGCACAAGTGTTGTCTATATGGATAGGAGTCTCTTTGAAGTTAAATCCATAGTCCAACATCTGATTCTGAATCCAAAGTAGTTAAGCATAACAGCTTGTAGTATCAATGTATTCACCTTCAGTAGTTGATGCAGACACACAGGATTGCTTTATGCATTACCAAGAGACTATCCTTTCACCAAGGAGTTGACATCCCTCAGATGTAGACTTTGCAGTCATATTGCAACCACCATAGTCATTATCTATATAAGGATACAGATTGAAGTCGAAAATCTTTAGATACCAAAGGCCTAGTTTTGTAGCACCTTTGAGATAACTAAGGACGCTTTTGATTGCAACTAGGTGTGACATCTTGGAGTTGGCTTGATATCTTATACAAATACTTTTTGGCAATCATAATATAAGGTCTACTGGCTGTGAGATATATAAGAGACCTAATCATAGCCCTTTAAACATGTTCATCTATACACTCCCCCTCAAGATCAATTCTTAGAGAGTGGTTTCTTGCTATGGGTGTGTTTACTACCTTACATTCTATCAAGTTGAATCTGGTGAGTATGTCTTGTACATACTTTACGAATATATGAAGATGGCATTATCAACCTGCTTCACTTGAATTCGTAGAAAGAAATTAAGTTCCTTCATGACACTCATTTCAAATCTATTATTCATCAGCTTCTCAAAGTCTTTATAGAGCTTTGGATTAGTGACACAAAGATAATGTCATCTACATAAACTTGAACCAACATCAAGTCATTTCTTGTTCCTTTAATGAAGAATGTTCCATCAATAGTACCCCTCTTGCAGCGATGCTGACAGAGATACTTGGATAGTGTCTCATATTACTTTCTTGGAGCTTGATGCAACCCATAAAGAGCTTTTCCAAGCTTGCAGACATAATCAGGATTATCTGCGTCTACAAAGCAAGGTGGTTGTTTGACGTACACTTCTTCATCAATCACCCCATATAAGAAAGCACACTTAACATCAAGTTGGTAGACCTTGAAAGCCTTGGATGTAGCAAAAGCATGGAATGTCCTAACAGTTTCACGTCTTGCCATAAGAGAAAAAGTATTTGTGTAGTCAATCCCCACTTCTTGGGTGTATCCTTGAAAACTAGTCTTCCCTTGTTCTTGATGACAAGTCATCTATCATCTTTCTTGTTCTTAAAAACCCACTTGTTACCTATTGTGGTCTTCTCTTGAGGAAGAGGACATAGGTTCCAAAACTTTTTCCTTTTGAATTGAAATAGCCCCTCCTAGATTACTTCAACCCAACTACCATCTTTCAAAGCTTCATCAACTTTCTAGGCTCAATCTGAGACAAGAAACAAGAGTATAGACAAATATCTTTCTCATGGGTTTGTCCTCATGTTCTCACCCCTGTCTTAACATCTCCAATGATGTTTGTGGTGGGATGTGACTTCTGGATTCTTAGTTGAGGAATCACAGCAAGTTGATTGGACCTTTCTAAATTGTTGAAATTCAGATTTGGCAATGGAGTAACATCCACCACATCAACACACTTATCAAGAGAAGCTTGATCCAATGAGCGTTTGACATCATTGATGTTGTCTTCTATGGAGTGGTTATCGACATCAAGAAATTCTTGATCTCTATCACCACCTCCATTTCCTCTTACATTAGAAACTCCTTCATTTGAGTTTTTTGACTCTATGTTGGAATTTGTCATGGTTGTGCTGATAGGATTTCCATCTGCAGGATTAGTTACCACTGAACCTAAAGTAGTTTTCTAGTTTGGTCTTCTCAGCTCAAATCTTGGGCCGAGATCTCCTATTGCTAAGTTGCATGTAGATACTGAAACATCTTCACAACATTTGTTTAAATAGTTGGTAACTAAATCTAGATCAAACAACCAATCAAGACCAGAACCATTCATACTAGGAGTGTACTTATTAAAGGTCATATTGGCTAACTCATAAACTACTCTAGTTCTAAGATTATATACTCTATAAGACTTAGCTTGGGAAGAGTATCCAGTAAAGTGTCCATCATCTGATTTCTCAGCATATTTGGCTGCTTGATCTTTGGTATTCAAGATGGTGCAAAGACATTCAAATGATCTGAGGAAACAAATTAAAGGTCTCCATGTAAGTTTTATAGAAAGGCTAATGCAACCAAAAAATTTGAAGATCGTCAGCTGTTGACAGTCCTCATAATGATAATGACCATGCCCTTCTTCATCAAATGGTCAGGATCACTCAGACTCTCATAATATCTTCTCATCTCAAAGAGATCATGCAGAGGTAGGTTGAATAAGTCTTGCCATGTGTAGACATTTTCAACACCTTGATCTCTGATCACATGCCATCTCTCAGGATTAGTTGTGAAGGTCCAGGACAAGATGGGTCTCTCAACTTCAAGAGGAGCCACTTGAATTGGAGTTGATTGGGCTGCCTGTTCATGCACTTCCTCAGGTTGATCTGACTCATCATGAGGTGTAGAGGTGGATGATTCAGGCTTCTTCTTATTCTTTCAATTTGGTTTGGAAGCCATCATCTTCTTCCTCTTAGATGACTTTAACTGAGAATACTGGTCTGCAGCACCTTGTTGATCAGTCTTGTCTTGCTCAATTAGGTGTTCCTCCCTCATAGGTTCGGAAGGAAAGGGAGTTTGACCCTGTTGTGGATCAAAAGATGAAGGTTGCTGAGGCTCAGCAGGAGGTCTAGGTTGTGTTGTCTCAGGTTGTTCAACCTTAACCTCCACTTCATGTGGAGCTTGACTTGGAGGGGCGTGTGAGTCCATTAGCTCTCCACTCTTGATCTTCTGCTTGATTACCCTGATATGCTCATCCATTGTGCATAAAGACATAGGGCTAAGTCTCCTTCCAGAGAATCCATACAACTTCAAGAAGCTCATCATCCTTTGTCTGTTAGCAGACTTCTTCATACTCTTTTGGATGATGGCTCTTGACTTTGCATCATCTTCCCTCATCTTTCTCTTTGTTGCCTTTTGTTCTTCGAGCACTTGAAGTTCAAGTTGTTTGAGATACTCAAACTCAATGTACTCAAAGGACAAGGGAAGAAGTGCAAATGCCTGGTAGAGACCTGTGGCACTCAGGTAGTTGATAATGTTTTGCCTATCTGTTTCCTTGTCTACCTGAGGTTCTTGTGTAGCTACCACAGCCTCTTGCACATGACTTTCTTGAACTGGAGAGAGAGTAGGAACATGCTTGTATAACCTTTTCTTTATCTTCTCCTCTTTGAATTGGAGAAGTATTCTTGCATCCTCTGCTTCCTTCATCTCTCTTGACACTTCCATGTCAACCAGTTCATTTAATTCCTCTAAGGTGAGAGATATAATCTCATCTATGTCATAGTTCTCCGTCTGTAGGTAAGTAATCCTGACTGCCCTCAACTCATCATCTTGAGTGTTTGGTATGGGGGCAGCCCTGATTGCAGCTTGCATAAAGCCTGAAGACCTAGAGGAACTTTCTCCCCATAGCTTTCTCTTCCTCTCTCTCTCCTCCTCCTCAATCTCCTCAAGAGTTAGAATCCTTTTCCCTTTGTCACCCACATACCTTTGTGACACAGGGTAGAGAGAGCTTTGGCCTTCATTGCTTGGTGTAGCATCCAAGCTCTAGCCAGAGAGAGGTTGTGAGACACCTTCACCAGCAGGTGTTTCATTTAGGGAATGAATTTCTGAAGCAGTTGTTGGTGTGATAGGGCTCTCAGGCTCTATCACTGGGCCTTCAGCCAAGGATTTCCCTTTGAAGCTAATCTTAGGGTCTGCCTCAAGATCCGATTGACCAATGTCATTACCTGATTGCCTTTGTCTCCTTCTAAGACTGAACTCTTTAGTAATTCTGTCTTAAATCCTGAGTGCTAACCTGTCAGCTTGTCTTGATTGACTTGGGTTGACAAGTGGCATGTTGATCAGGTCATGACCTTCATAGTAGTTCAAGGTCTGAAAATTGAATACTTCTTGCTGCGCTTGAACTCTTTGAAGAATGAGGGCTCTTCTATCAGCATCATACCTCCACCCATTAATGTAGTTTGAAGTTCCTTGAGGTGGGGATGACATAGCCCTTGGAATGCCCTCCTCAAAGAGACTCCTAATGACTGAGTTTATAATGTCCACATCAGTGTGAACTTGAGGAAGTTGCTGAGTATGCACAATTGCAAGTGAGGATGGTGAGTCCTCAATGTCCATACTCCCTAAAGAACTCCCAGGTTCTGTGACTGTAATAACTTTCTCCCCCTTTTTGGTAGCATCACCCTCTTGCATAGGTGATCTAGGAGTTATGTCAATAACATTCACAGGTTCTTGTGTTCCTGGTTGAGCTCCCCTTAAAGGTCTCCCAGCTAGTTTTTCCCTGAGATAAGATATCTCAAGTTGCTGATCATTGATCCTATTGTGCAGGGTAGTCACCTAAGATTCAAGGTGACTAACCTTAGAGGCTAAATAGGAGCATGTTTTTGACAGTTTTTGCACCTTTAGTATCAGATTCCCCTCATCTTCATCAGAAGAATCATTGGGGGATGAGATAATTGGACCAAAGTCCTCTCTCTCACCACCAGCTTCAAGTTCTTGGCTTCTGGATTTCCTCTGCTCACTGACAGCCTCAGTTGAGGTGTTAATGGGCTGAGTTGCCATGGTTGAGGTCTTAATAATGTAATCACTTGTAGAAGTGAGAGCCTCTTCCATATGGACCTCCTGAACAGGGTCAGGAAGATCCACCTTAGTGATAGGTGACTGATGTGGGCTAGACAAAGGAGACTCAGGAGTACTCATCTCTTACTGAGTAGGGGAAGAGTAGAGAGACTCATGGTACCACTGAAACCTAAGTCTTCATCAGTATAGAATGAGAGGTTAGGAATGGGTTGATTAAGTCTAAAGGCTGGGGATGGTAATTGTCCCCTGAAGGTTGTTCACTTGAGTGTTGAGACTCAGAGTGAAGGCTTAAGGCAGTTGGGCTTGTGAGCTCATCAGGGTGAGCATAAGGAACCTCACCATTGATTCTTGAAGAGATGGGAGTGGTTTGCTTCTCAGGGGAAGTGGGAGCTCCAGTGTCCACTTCCTCCTGTATGGGTGAGTGTATGGGGGCCTACACAAGCTCAATAGCTTGAGCAGAGGTTCGCTTGTATTTTAATTGGTAGGTGAGGGTGATTTGTGGTCTTTTTGGTGGTTTGGAGGTAGAAGGTGTGGGTTCAACACTAGCTTGTGTTGCTAGGTTGTCACCTTGAGCAATGAGCTCTAACATTTTTGGAACAAGGGCTGTTTCTACCCGTGAGAAGCCTACGGTTGGCTTTTTCATAATTTTAAAGATGACAGGCTTCATCTGTCCCAATTTAAGAATATTATCTGTGTCCCTCAACTGTGAGCCCAGTTCACAATTGAGAAGGTGTTGAACATATTATTTGTTTCCCTGTATACATGCTCATCAACACACTCCCCCTCAAGATCAGGTCCAAGGGAGTGATTTCTATTTATGGGTGTCTTAGAAACCTTACAATCAGTCATCTTGAACCTTTTAAGTATGTCTTGTACATACTTTGACTGACTTACGAAGATGTCATTGTCAACTTGCTTCACTTGAATTCCTAGAAAGAAATTGAGATCTCCCATGGCACTCATTTCAAACCTGTCCTTCATCAGCTTCTCAAAGTCTTTGTAGAGCTTTGGATTAGTTTGACCCAAAGATAATGTCATCTACATATACTTGAACTAGCATTATGTCATTTCCTGTTCCTCTGATGAAGAGAGTTCCATCTATAGTACCCCTTCTGTAGCCATGCTGACAAAGATACTGAGATAGAGTCTCATACTACTTCCTTGGTGCTTGGTGCAGCCCATAAAGAGCTTTATCAAGCCTGCAAAAATAATCAGGATGATCAGGATCTGCAAACCTAGGTGGTTGTCTGACATACACCTCTTCATCAATCACCCCATAAAGAAAAGCACACTTAACATCAAGTTGGTAGACCTTGAAGTTCTTGGATTCTGCAAAAGCTAGGAATATCCTAAGAGCTTCAAGTCTTGCTATAGGAGCAAAAACATCTGTATAGTCAATTTCTTCTTCTTGAGTATACCCTTGAACAACTAGTTTGGCCTTGTTCTTGATGACAAGTCCTCTATCATCCTTCTTATTCCTGAAAACTCATTTGGTTCCTATGGTAGTCTTCCCCTGAGGAAGAGGACATAGGTTCCAAAATGTTTGCCTTTGGAATTGAAGCAGCTCCTCTTGCATAGCTTCAACCCAACTTCCATCCTTTAGAGCCTCATCAATTTTCTTTGGCTCTATTTGAGAGAAGAAACAAGAGTGAAGACAAACATTTGCTTCATGGGTTTGTCCTCTTGTTCTCACCCCTAAATCAACATCTCCAATGATGTTTGTGGTAGGATGAGACTTGTGGATCCTTAGCTGAGAGATCATAGCAAGTTGAAAGTTGCTTAGACAGATCTAAATTTGAGAAATTCTGATCTGGCAAGGAAAATTCACCCTCCACATCAGCACACTTATCAAGATTGACTTGATCCAATGAGTGTGTGACATCATTGATGTTGTCTTCAATGGGTTGGTTATGAGCATCAAGAAATTCCTGATCACTTTCACCACCACCATTTTCTCCAACGTTTGAAGCTCCTTCCTCTGAGTTTTGTGCCTCTAAGCTGGAATTTGAAGGCACCCCAGAAGTATCAGCAGGAATGCTGGTAGAAGCTTCACTTGCAGGAATAGTTACCACTAGAGCTAAAGATGTGTAGCTTAAAGGTCTTCTTAGCTCAAATCTTGGGTCAGGATCACCTGTAGGTAGTATATCTGTGGATCCTGAAACATTCTCACAAGATTTGTTAAAACAGTTGTTAACTAAACCAAGATCAAATAGCCAATCCGGACCAGAACCTTTCACACTGGGATTGTGCTCATTGAAAGTCACATTGGCTGACTCCTCAACTACTCTAGTTCTGAGATTGTATACTCTAGAGGCTTTAGCTTGAGAAGAGTATCCAATGAAGTGTCCATCATCTGATTTCTCAGCAAACTTGTCAATTTGATCTTTGGTATTCAAGATGGTGCAAGGACATCCAAATGACTTGAGAAAACCAATGAAAGGTTTTCTCTTATGCCAAAGTTCATAAGGATCTTACCATGTGTCTTAACCACTAAAGCTCTATTTTGGACATAGCAAGTAGTGTTCACTACCCCTGCCCAGAAGGTGATAGACAGTTTAGAGTCAGACAACATAGTTCTTGCAGCTTCAATTAGCGTCCTGTTTCTCCTCTCAGAAACACCATTTTGCTGAGGAGTCCTGGGAGCACTATATTGTCTTGTAATACCTTTTTCATCATAAAATGTATCAAGGATTTGATTCTTGAATTCAGTTCCTTGATCACATCTTATAGTTTTGACCTTGTGATCACATTGATTCTCAATTTTTAAGATGAAATTCTTCAGAATCTCAGGGGTCTCATCCTTAGTTCTAAGAAAGAAGACCCAAGTGAATCTTGTAAAGTCATCTGTGATCACCAAACAGTAAGAGGTCCTTCCTAGAGTCATTACACTGGTGGGGCAAAGAGATCCATATTTAATAAGTGTAGGGGATTAATGATAGAGTTTCTTTCCTTTGGCTTGTGAGATACCTTGTGTTGCTTCCCTTTCAGGCTTGCAACACAATGGTCATCACTTGTTAACTCTTTCTTTGGTATTCCAGTTACCATATCATTCTTAATTAGTTTATTCATGTTTTTAAAGTTTACATGGCACATTCTTTTATGCTAGAGGAAAGATTCATCATTATTTGCTTTAGACAGGAAGCATGAAACTTATCCTGAGGGAGATGTTTCTTGCAAGTCCATCTTGTACATGTTCCTTTTCCTGGAGGCTTTGAGTAGGATGTGCTCATGCGGAATGACCACCCCGGGTTTGAGAACAATGCACTCATACTCAGTGAAGAGCATGTTATGACTCTGATCACAAATGTGAGATACACTCAAAAGATTATACCCAAGCTCCTTGACAAAGGTTACCTTCTCAATGCTGAGCTTACCATTTTTGACCTTGCCCCTTCCTGTAATGTAACCTCCTGCATCTCCTCCAAAAGCAACTGGTCCTCCATCAATTCTTTCAGACGTTTGGAGTAGTGACCTATTGCCTGTCATTTGCCTGGAACATCCACTGTCAATGATCCATACATTTTTGTTTGTCTTGAGCTGTTCCTGCACAAAAGAGATGGGTAGTTACATTTGGAAACCCAAGCCTCATTGGTCTTGGGCTCATCAAAATAGGTTGATGAAAATTCAATAGTTATTGATCCTATAGTCATGCTAGAAGGATCATTTGCTGATGTTGGTGAAGAACTTTCAGCCACTTGGTCTTTCTTTGACTTCCATACCACTTTTGGAAGCTTAGACTTGACCTTCAATACTTCGGATGTTTTGATGACTTTGGAAGTTTTGATGACTGGACCTTCGGAAGATCTTGCTTTCACTGCAGCAGGCTTCAGTGCTTCGGAAGTATTCCTTTCTTCCGAGACCAAATTTTCTTCTGAAGGAAAATTTCCATTGGTCTTCTTCTTCATTCTGGAGCTTCCGAAGGAAACATATTTTCCTTCCGAAGCTTGCTTCTTCTTTTCCAAACTCTTAAAAGTTTTAGAGTACTCTTTGGATTGTAAACACAATCCTTAGCAAGATGAGAAGTACTCCCACACATAACACAGTCCATTTTCTTCATTCTAGGAGTTTTCCTTTGTGAACAAGACTGAACTTGATCACTTTCCTTCTCCATCTTCATCTTTGCAGATGTTGTGGCAGTTCTTCTGGGGATAGAACTACCTTTGGAGCTGGATGGTTCAGGTTGTGCAACAGTGGTGCACAACTGATCAGCCTTCTTCTAGATGATGGGATGATTTGGACATGAACCAGAACTCTTGTTGATGGAGTTCAAGTTGGTGTCTTCAGCCTTCACCACTTCAAATCCTGCAGAGATGAAAACTTGTTTCTATGCAGAATTGAAGCCTTTTTGGATTTTCTTTTGGCCTTCCCGATCAAGTTCTTTCTTCTTGACTTGCTCATCCCAACAGCTTTGCTCTCCTCTGAGGGATGGTGACCCTTCTTAGAATGCTCTTCTTCACTCTTTTCAGAGCCATTCTCCACCATCTCCTCTTCATCCTCTTCAGTCACAGGATCTATGAGGGGAAGCTCATCTTCACAAGTTCCACACCTAGGAGATCTTACAGACAAGATTGTGTGTGGAGGAGCTATCTCACAAGATCCAAGTCCCTACTTATTTTCATAACAAACTTTTGCATGCAAGGATTAGGATATTATGTTCTTGAAGGCCTCTTCTTCAAGAACACATTTTTCTGCCTTGGCTTTGCTGATCACAAGCTCAGTCTGGCATTCAGTTAACTTAGTAATGAGGTCTTTGATCTAAGTCCTGTAGTTTGTTTGCTCATGTTTAAGAGTTGAAATGGTTTCCTCTAAGTCCTCTATCTTTAGTTTATAATCATTTTCAGCACTTTTAAAATCAGCTTTTAAGATATTGAAGGACTCAAGATCAGATCTCATTTCTAAGTTATAGGACATGTATCTATTGACTTTAGCAATGCATTCAGGAGTACAAAGATGTTCCAATACCTTGGCTTCATCGTGGTCTGCCATGAGTGCTTGGTTTGGAGATGCATCTTCTACCTAAAAGCTCCAGTCAAAGCCTCCTTCTTCAACAACAACTGCAGCTTGCTGCTTTGGCTTCTTATTCTGGGGGGCTTTCTCAGTGTAGTTTGGTCTGGTTTGTGCTTGGCCACCATTTGTCCTTCGTGCCTTACACTCCCTTGCAAAGTGTCCCATCTGATTACAGTTGTAACACTTTACTTTGCTTTTATCCAGACCAAACTTTCCACTGGCTGCATTGCTTGGAAACTTTCTCCATGTTCTCTTGTAGAACTTGTTGGCTTTGTGAATGAGAAGAGCCATTTGCTGGACTATCTCCATGTACTCCAGATCATCTGGATGGATACAATCCAAATCTTCAAGGGTGAAGAGAAAGTTTCCTGAGGTTTCATTAGCAGAGACAAAAGCATGAGAAGAAATTGTCTCTTGGAAAGGACTTCCTTAAGTGTAGCTTTCCCTTGGAGTCTCTGGGAAGGTGATGAAAGGGCCCTTTTGTGAGTTGTCAGGGTAGCATATAAGATGATGTTGCGGTTCAATGCTTTCCCTTTCAACCACATGGAGGTCTGAACTCAGTTTATTGCTGGAGTTACCAGATGAGTTTTGCATGTTCATCTCCATCTAGTAGCCACTAAGAATACCATACAACTCTGTAAGAGTAAGAGTCTTAAGGTTCTCAGTCCTCTTAATAAAACATAGTAATGTGTCCATTGTCTAGGAAGAGAGGACATAAACTTCCTTATAATGTCCTTGTTCTCAAGAGTCACTCCAACATCCATTAGTATCCATAATCTCAACATACCTGAAGTATTGTTGAGTCATGGTTTCACCTACCTTTAAGGTGAAGTTTTCAAACTGCTGCTTCAGGAGATCCTTCTTGTTCTCATTTCGTAGAGTAGACCCCTCATACATCAGCTTCAGTGCTTCCCATAGTTGCTTGGCAGTTTTGCACTTCTTGAAGCCTCTGTAGATGGAGTTTGGAAGAGCAGTTTGAAGGGCTGTCATGGCTTTCTGATCAATCTCTATTCTCTTCCTGTCTTCTTCAGAGTAATCAGCCACAACTTTTGGAATCATACCACCACCAGTAGAAGAAGTGGTGCTTGGTATGTAAGGTCCTTCGACAACAGAGTCCCACATCCTGTAGTCTTAAGACTTGATAAAGCCTTCCATTCTTTGACACCAAGTATCAAAGTCTTTAGGAGTGATCAGTGGAGACTTTGTCATAGTTCCAGTTTCCATATTAGCTTTGGTAATAGCTGCCATTTGAGTTGTTAAGTATTTTGTGTGTGTGAGGGATCTTAAGATGGTGAGATCTTATATCAAGAGCGTGAAATGCTCTGATATCAAATGCAGGGCCGTTTGAAGGGTATGCGCTTACAACACAACAACACAAAGAGGAGAGTTGCTTAGAACACTTAACAAATCAAATAGGGAACTGGTTAACTTTAGTCAAAGATGCTAAGAACACAAGTATAGATGAGATAGAACAAGATTGCAAACAACACAAGTAATTGGTTTTCAAGAATGTTGTATATTGCTTCTCAAGTTCTATTACAAATGTTACAAAGCATAAAGGAAGGTTACAAGTACTTGAGATACATATACTACATCCTACAACCGGCCAAACTTTGAAATCCAACTGGATACAATTGACTAGACTACTACAAAATCAAATGTAGAGTCAAAAGGTAAATTTGCCTTTTGACTAGTGACTATGACATGCCATAGCTTACATCCTAATATATTACAAAAAGGATAAAAGTACATAAAGTAGAAAGCACAGACTCAAGACCTCAATGTACAGTTACCAAAAGCATGGACCATTGGTGATCGTTTCACCAACTCATGTAAGTTGGTGACATTACAGAGTTGCAGCGGAAAGGTGGTCCAACTTTATGGTAAAGTACATCAGATAAAGGCATATCCTCAAAAGTCTTCGGAAGAAATCTGTCTTCATTCTATGGCTTCGAAAGACTTTGTCTTTGAAGCTTTGGAAGACTTCACTTTTGGCTTCGGAAGATGTTGGTCTTGACTTCGGAAGATTTTACACTTACAATATTTCTAGTGCATGGTGTAAAACTTTGAAGCATTTCTACTTCTGTTCTTCAGTGCATGCACGCAGAGAGACTTTGGATGTTTTGGCTGCATCAGACTTATAGGAATCCTTACAAAATCTTCCGAAGCCAAAGACCAAATTTTCCAAAGCCAAGGATGAAGTCTTCCGAAGCTTATGAAGCGAAGACTGATTTTTTCCGAAGATAAAGGATAATATGCTTTTCTTGGGTGTACTTTTGCATAAAGCTGACACACTTTACACTGCAACTTTGAAGAGTCACCAACTTTCATAAGTTGGTGAAACGGTCCATGCTTTTGCAACTTTACATTGAGGTTTTGGGTCTGTAACTTTTTACTTTATCTACTTTTATCTTTTTTGTAATATATTAGGATGTGAGCTATAGCATGTCATAGTCACTAGTTGTAAGCTTTCATCAAAGGCTCATGCACCTAAAACATTCAAAGTCTCTCCTATATTCATTCACTTAAGTCTAGAGTAGAAATGCCTCGGAAGTTTTACACCATGCATTAGAATTATTCTAAGTGTAAAATCTCTCGAAGCCAAGACCAACATCTTCCGAAGCCAAAAGTGAAGTCTTCTAAAGCTTCAAAGAAAAAGTCTTCTGAAGCCAAGAAGTGTAGACTGATTTCTTCCGAAGACTTTTGATGCATCTTTATCTGATGTACTTTTCCATAAAGCTGGACCACTTTCCTCTACAACTTTGAAGACTCACCAACTTACACAAGTTAGTGAAAAGGTCCATGCTTTTGGTAACTGTACATTAAGGTCTTAAGTCTGTTGCTTTCTACTTTATGTACTTTATGTACTTTTATCTTTTTTGTAATATACTTTTATCCTTTTTGGTAACTGTACATTAAGATCAAATGTTTCTAGCTGGCTTTCCAAGCATGGACGACTGTAGGATGTAGTATAAAGTTTCTCAGGTCCTTGTATCTTTATTTATGCTTTAACACTTGTAAAAGAAATTGAGAGCAATATACAACATTCTTGAAAACCAATATCCTTGTGTTGTTTGTTCTTGTTCTATCTCATATTTGCTTGTGTTCTAACTATCAAACCATATTGTTTCCAGTTCCCTATTTGATCTGTTAAGTGTTCTTTACTATACTCTCATCATTGTGTGTTGTGTTGTAAGTGACCATCCCTTAAACGGTCCTGCAATTGGTATCAGAGCATTCTAGGCCTTTGATTGTAAGAACTCACCATCTTAAGATCCATCACAAACACAAAATACTTAACATCTCAAATCGTAGCTCTCACTAAAGCTGATATGGAAACTGGAACCATGACAAAGTCCCCACTGGTCACTCCTGAAGACTTTGACACTTGGTGCCAACATATGGAAGGGTTCATCAAGTCACAAGACTTCAGGATGTGGGAATCTATTGTCTAGGGCCTTACATACCAAGCACCTCTTCATCTGCTGCTAGGGATGTATGATTCCAAAAGATGTAGCTGACTATTCTAAAGAGGACAGGAAGAGAATATAGATTGATCAGAAAGCCATGACAGCCCTTCAAACTTATTTTTCAAACTCCATATATAGAGGCTTCAAGAAGTGCAAATCAGCTATGGGATGCACTGAAGCTGATGTATGAGAGGTCAACTAAAGCCAAGGAGAACAAGAAGGATCTCCTGAAGCATTAGTTTGAAAACTTCACCTTCAAAACAGGTGAAACTACGACTCAACAATATTTTAGGTATGTTGAGATTGTGGACACTCTAATGGATATTGGAGTGACCCTCGAGAACAGGGACATTGTAAGAAAGTTCATGTCCTCTCTTCCTAGAAAATGGACATATTACTGTATTGTTATCAAGAGAACTGAGAAACCTAAGACTCTTACTTTGACAAAGTTGTATGGTATTCTCAGTGGATACCAGATGGAGATGAACATGCAAAGTTCATCTGGTAACTCCAACAATCAACAAAGTTCAGCCCTCCATGTGGTTGAAAGGGATAGTAGAAAACCATAGCATCATCTTATCTGCTACCCTGACAATTCACAAAAGGGTCCTTTCATCACCTTCCCGGAGACACCAAGAGAGAGCTACGCTCAAGGAAGCCCATTCCAAGTGACAAGCTCTTCACAAGCCTTGGTGTCTCCTGATGAAAGCACAAGCAACTTTCTCTTCACCCTTAAAGATCTAGACTGTATCCATCCAGATGACCTGGAATACATGTAGATAGTTCGCAAATGGCTCTCCTCACACATAAAGCCAAGAAATTCTACAAGAGGACAATGAGGAAATTTCCAAGCAATGCAGCCAGTAAAAAAGTTTTGGCTGGATAAAAGCAAAGTAAAGTGTTACAACTGTAACCAAATGGGTCACTTTTCAAGGGAGTGTAAGGCACCAAGAACAAATGGTGGCGAAACACAAGCCAGGCCAACTACACTGAGAGAGCCACACAGAATGAGAAGCCAAAGTAGAAAGCTGCAGTTGCTGTTGAAGAAGGAGGCTTTGACTAGAGCTTTAAGGTGGACGGTGCATCTCCAAACCAAGCACTTATGGCAGACCATGATGAAGCCAAGGTATTGGAACATCTCTATACACCTGATTGTATTGCTAAAGTTAATAGATACATAGTCTACAATTTAAAGATGAGATCTGATCTTGAGTCTTTAAATATCCTAAAATCTGATTTCAAAAGAGCTGAAATTGATTATAAACTACAGATAGAGGACTTGGAGAAATCCATTTCAACTCTTAAACATGAACACCCCAACTACAAAACTCAGATCAAAGATCTCATAACTAAGTTGTGTAAATGCCAGGCTGAGCTTGTGATCATCAAAGCCAGGGCAGAAAAATGCGTTCTTGAAGAAGAGAACTTCAAGAACATTATATCCTCATCCTTGCATGCAAAAGTTTGTTATCAGAATAAGCAGGGACTGGGATCTAGTGGGATAGCTCCTTCACACATAATCTTGTTTGTAAGATCTCCTAGGTGTGAAACTTATGAAGATGAGCTTCCCTTGATAGACCCCATGAGTGAAGAGGATCAAGAGGAAATAGTGAAGGATGTCTCTGAGAAGAGTGAAGAAGTTCATTCTAAGAAGGGTCATTATTTCTTTGAGGATAATAAATGAGTTGGGATGACCATTTCAAGAAGGAAGAACATGATCAGGAAGGGCAAGAGGAAGTACAAGAAGGCTCAAGAGATCAAGGCCACCTTCAACTCTGTGCATAAACAGGTCTTTATCTCTGAAGGATTTGAGGTGGTTAAGGCTGAAGACACAAGCTTAAACTCTAGTACCAGGAGTTCTAGTTCATATTCAAATCATCCCAGCATAAAGATGAGGCTGATCAGTTATTTAGCACTGCTACACAACCTGAACCATCCGGCTCCAAAGTTAGTACTCTCCCTAAAAGAATTGCCATAACATCTGCAAAGATGAAGATGGAGAAGGAATGTGATCAAGTTCAGCCTTGCTCATAGAAGAAGACTCTTAGGAAGAAGAAAATGGACCGTGTCATGTGTGGAAGTACTTCTCATCTTGCTAAGGATTGCCTCTACAATCCAACAAGTACTGTCCACATGACCAAGAAAGAAACTTCTAAGAGTTTGAAGAAGAAGAAAGCTTCGGAAGGAAAATCTTTTCCTCTCGGAAGCTCCAAAATAAAGAAGAAGACAAGTGAAAAATTGTCTTCGGAAGAAAATTTGGTCTCAGAAGAAAGGAATACTTTCGAAGTACTGAAGACTACTGCAGTGTTAGTAAGATCTTCCGAATGTGCTGTCATCAAAACTTCCAAAGTCATCAAAACTTCCAAAGTGTTGAAGGTTAAGTCTAAGCTTCCAAAGGTGGTGTGGAAGACAAAGAAAAACCAAGTGACTGAAAGTTCTTCATCAACATCAGCAAATGATCCTCATAACATGACAATAGGATCAATTAATGTTGCATTTTCTTCAACTTCTTTTGATAAGCCCAAGGCCAATAAGGCTTGGGTTTCCAAATGTAACTAACCATCTTTTTTTGTGCAGGAACAACTCAAGACAAACAAGAATGTATGGTAATTGATAGTGGTTGTTCCAGGCACATGACAGGCAATGGGTCACTACTCCAAAATTTTAAAAAGATTGATGGAGGACAGTTGCTTTTAGAGGAGATGCTGGAGGTTACATAACTGGAAGCGGCAAAGTTATAAACGGTAAGCTCAGAATTGAGAAGGTAAACTATGTCAAGAAGCTTGGATACACTCTTTTGATTGCATCTCAATTTTGTGATCCGAGTCATAACATGCTCTTTACTGAGCATGAGTGCATTGTTCTCAGGCCCGGGGTGGTCATTCCTCATGAGCATATCCTACTCAGAGCCCCCAGGAAAGGGAACATGTACAAGATGGACTTGCAAGAAACATCTCCCTCAGGAGAAGTTTCATGCTTTCTATCTAAAGCCAATAGTGATGAGTCTTTCCTCTGCAATAAAAGGATGTGCCATGTAAACTTTAAAAACATGAATAAATTAATTAAGAATGGCTTGGTAACTGGAATGCCAAAGAAAGAGTTTACAAGTGATGACCAGTACGTTGCATGCCTCAAAGGGAAGCAACACAAGGTATCTCATAAGCCAAAGGAAAGATACTCCATCACTACTCCTATACACTTATTGCATATGGATCTCTTTGGCCCCACCGGTGTAATGAGTCTAGGAAGGACCTCTTACTGCTTAGTGATCATAGATGATTTTACAAGTTTCACTTGGGTCTTCTTTCTTAGAACTAAGGAAGAGACCCCTGAGATTCTGAAGAATTGCATCTTAAATATTGAGAATCAATATGATCACAAGGTCAAAACCATAAGATGTGATCAAGGAACTGAATTTAAGAACCAAATGTTTGATACATTTTGTGATGAAAAAGGTATTACAAGACAATATAGTGCTCCCAGGACTCCTCAGCAAAACGGTGTTGCTGAGAGGAGAAACATGACACTAATTGAAGCTACAAGAACTATGTTGTCTGACTCTAAACTGCCCATTACCTTCTGGGCCAAAGTAGTGAACATTGCTTGCTATATGCAAAATAGAGTTTTAGTATATAAGACACATGGTAAGACTCCTTATGAACTTTGGCACAAGAGGGAACCTTTCATTGGTTTTCTTAGGTCATTTGGATGTGGTGAGTGAATCATAATTGCCAGATCTAAGTTTCTCTAATTTAGATCTCTCCAAGCAACTTGCTGTGATCCCTCAACTAAGGATCCACAAGTCTCATCCCACCACAAACATCATTGGAGATGTTGACTCAGGGGCGAGAACAAGAGGACAAACCCATGATGCAAATATTTTTCTTCACTCTTGTTTCTTATCCCAGATAGAGCCAAAGAAAGTTAATGAGGCTTTAAAGAATGGATGTTGGGTTGAAGCCATGCAAGAGGAGTTGCTTCAATTCAAAAGACAAAAGGTTTGGATCCTATGTTCTCTTCCTCAAGAGAAGACTACTATAGGAACCAAATGGGTGTTTATGAATAAGAAAGATGATAGAGGACTTGTCATCAATAATAAGGCAAGACTAGTTGTTTAAGGATACACACAAGAAAAAGGAATTGACTACACAGATGTCTTTGCTCCTGGGGCAAGACTTGAAGCTGTCAGAATATTCTTAGCTTTTGCTGCATCCAAGGATTTCAAGGTCTACCAGTTTGATGTCAAGTGTGCTTTTCTCTATGGGGTGATTGATAAAGAGGTGTATGTCAAACAACCTTTTGGCTTTGCAGACCCTGATCATCCTGATTATGTCTGCAGGCTTGATAAAACTCTATATGGGCTTCACCAAGCTCCAAGAAAGTGGTATGAGACTCTATCTCAGTATCTTTGTCAACATGGCTACAAAAGAGGTACTATATATGGAACTCTCTTCATCAAAGGAACAGGGAATGACTTAATGCTAGTTCAAGTATATGTAGATGACATTATCTTCGTGTCAACTAATCCAAAGCTCTGCAAAGACTTTGAGAAGTTTATGAAGAATTGAATTAGAAATGAGTGCCATGGGGGAACTCAATTTCTTTCTAGGAATTCAAGTGAAGCAAGTTGACAGTGGCATCTTCATAAGTCAGTCAAAGTATGTACAAGACATACTTACAAGATTCAACATGACTAATTGTAATGTTGCTAAGACACCTATAGCCAGAAATCACTCCCTCGGACCTGATCTTGAGGGGGAGTGTATGGATGAACATCTTTATGTACCTCACTGCTAGCAGGCCTGATATCATGTTTGCCACATGTATTTGTGCAAGATATCAAGCCAACCCCAAGTTATCACACCTAGTTACTATCAAAAAGATTATAAGATATCTCAAAGGTGCATAGATAGTGACTATAGTGGCTGCAACATGACTGCAAAGTATACATCAGGGGGATGTCAATTACTTGGTGGAAGGATAGTCGCTTGGTAATGCAAGAAACAATCTTGTGTGTCTGCATCAACTACTGAAGCTGAATACATTGCTGCTGCAAGCTGCTATGGTCAAGTGCTTTTGTTTCATAATCAGATTTTGGACTATGGATTCAACTTCAAGGAGACTCCCATTTACATAGACAAAAACAGTGCTATCACTATTACAGAGAATCATGTGCAGCACTTAATACAACACACATCAATATCATGTATCATTTGATTAGAGATAACTTTGAAATGGAATTAATCAAACTAGTCAAAGTTAACACAAATGAACAATATGCTGATCTATTCACTAAAGTTTTTGATGAGCAGAGGTTTAAGTACCTTGTATCAGCTATTGGCATGATTAACTTTGAGTAGTTTTTCTTAAAACTTAATCATATTATTTCTAAAAGCTTTGTGTCCTAAGTTGCCTATTTTATCACCTTCATAAGCCCTTGTTTACTCTGGAAGTAAAATCTTTTTAAAAGATATTCCTTAGATTTTTGAAAATTTTTGATCTTTTTATCCTTCGGAAGATGTGTAGTTACCTTCGGAAGAAACTTATGTCTTAGAGAACAAATAACTACTTTAGTAGATTTACATTCGAAAGAAATTCTAAATATCTTTCAAAGCTTAAATTCTACTTGAGTACTTGTATGGTTTTTGAAAAACAATTTTCTTCCGAAAGCAATTTAGTCTCAGAAGTTTTATTCTTCTAATAATAAAAATCTCTGAGTATAAATCTCTTTCGAAGGAAAATTTTCTAAACCCTTTGGAATATCTTCCGAAGCCATTTTGGCTTCGGAAGCTTTTCATCAAAAAAACTTATGAAGCAAAATTACCTTCGGAATATTTTAGACTTCCAAGAAAACTATCTTTTTGGGCATTTTTTCAGAGGTGGGACCAACATCCAGATTTCAAAGTTTATCCTCTTTCATTAACTTTGTCTTAGATCCATTTTATATATATACCCGACGGTTCCCCTCTCTTACACACTCTTCTTCATCTGAACTATTCCCAAAACCTAAATTCACCCACAAACAGCCTTTGTTCTTATCTTCCTTCACCTTTTAGCTTTCTAAATGGCCAACCTCAACCGCAGAGACAGCCCATATTTTTCCATGCAACTCCATAGGCAACACAATCAGGTTGCTCTGTTGGACTATGAGAACTATCCAAGTTTCTCAGAGGTTTGCTGTTTCCTTTCTTTGTCAAACTATTTCACCTCCATGACCATTGATCCTCCTCTCTATGAGGATGAGTTGTTAGAATTCTGGAAGACCTATCAAGAGGTCATTACAGACGGGGTGAAGACACTGTCTGTCACAGTGCAGGGCAGGACAATCTTTATCACTCCAGCCAGCATCAACACTCATCTTCATCTGGATGATGAAAAAGGTGAATTTTCATTTCCAAAGGAAGCTATAATTCATTCCTTTGAGCAGATGGGATATGAGGGGGATTTCTCTGTAAAGAGCTTTAGGAAAGGGAAGGTCTCATCCCAGTGGAAGTAGCTACTTTATATGGTCATCCACAGCTTATCCAACAAGCATGAGGGATAGGTCCAGATTCCTGAGGATATCTTCTTTATAGTCCATGGAATGGTCCAGGGGTTCAAATTTAGGTACTCACAATTTGTTTATACAAATTTACTTGCTAATTTGGACTCCTTAGAGTATTATATTTTCCCTAGATATGTTCAACACATTCTCAACTGTGAACTGCGCTCATAGTTGAGGGGGACAAGTAATTCTTAAATTGGGACTGATGAAGCCCAATATTTTTAAGTGTATGAAGAAGTCAACTGTAGGCTTCTCTAGGGTAGAAACTGCCCTTGTCCTAAAAATGTTAGAGCTCATTTCTCAAGGTGACAACCTAGCAACACAAGCTAGTGCTAAACCCACACCTTCTACTTCTGAACCTCCTAAACAGCCGCAAATCATCCTCACCTACCACAGAAAATCCAAACGAACCGCTGCTCGAGCGATTGAGCTTGTGTAGGACCCCATATCATCACCCATACAAGAAGAAGTGGACACTTGAGCTCCCACTTCTCCTGAGGAGCAAACCACTCCCATCTTAACTACAATTAGTGCTAAGGTTCCTCACGCTCAGCCTGATGAGCTCATTACCAAAACAGCTTTAAGCCTTCACTCAGAGTCTCAAAACTCTAGTGAACAACCTTCAGGGGAAAGTTATCATCCTAGCCTCTTGATCTAAGCCAACCCATTCCCAACCTAGAATTCTATGATGATAAAGACATGGGATTCAGTGAGTACCATAAGTCTATCTATTCCTCCCCTACTCAAAGAAAGATGAGTCTCCTGCCTCTCCTATGTTTAGCCCACATCATTCACCCATCACTGAGGTGGATCTCCCTGAACCTGTTCATGAGGTCCATATGGAAAAGGCTCTCACTTTTGCAAGTGATTACATCTTTAAGACTTCAACCATGGCAACTTAGCCCATTGACACTTCAATTGAAGTTGTCAGTGAGCAGGGGAAATCCAATAGCCAAGAACACCATGCTGGTGGTGAGAGAGAAGACTTTGGTCAAATTTTCTCATCCCCCATGATTTTTCTGATGAAGATGAGGGGAACATGAGACTAAAGGTGCTGAAATTGTCACAAACATGCTCTTATTTAGTCTCTAAGGTTAGTCACGTTGAATCTCAGGTGACTACCTTACAAAACACGGTCAATGATCAGCAACTTGAGATATCTTATCTTAAGGAGAAAATAGTTGGGAGACCTGTAAGGGGAACTCATCCAGGAACACAAGAACCTATGGATGTGATTGACCTAACTCCTAGCTCACCTATGCAAGAGAGTGATGCTACCAAAAAGGGGTAGAATGTCATAACAATCACAGAACCTGGGAGTTCTTCATAGAGTATGGACATTGAGGACTCGCCATCCTCACTTGCAGTTGTCCATACTCGAACCTTCTCAAGTTCACATTGATGTTGACTCACTGGACTCACTCATTCAGAGTCTCTTTGAGGAGGAAATTCTAAGGGCTATGTCATCCCCACCTCAAGGCTCATCAAATTACATTATTGGGTGGAGGTATGATGCTGATAGAAGAGCCCTCATACTTCAAAGAGTTCAAGGACAATAAGAAATCTTCAATTTTCAGACCTTGAACTACTATGAAGGTCTTGACGTGGTCACCATGCCACTTTCCAATCCAAGCCAATCTAGGCAAGCTGACAGGATGGCTCAAAGGATTCAAGACTAGATTGTTGAAGTCTTTAAAGCAAGAAGACAAGTGCAAGCAGGTAATGTCATTGGTCAACTGGATGTTGAGGTGGACCCTAAGATTAGCTTCAAAGGGAAAACCTTGACTGAACACCCAGTGACAGAACCTGTAAGCTCTGTCACAGAATCAACAACCTCAACAATCCATCCCCTTAGTGAAACACCTGCTGGTGAAGGTGTATCACAACCTCTCTCTTACCAGAGCATGGATGCTACTCCAAGCAATGAAGGCCAAAGCTCACTCCACCTTGAGTCAAAAAGGTCTGTGGGTGACAAAGGGAAAAGGATAATGACTCCTGAAGAGATTGAGGAGGAGGAGAGGGAGAGGAAGAGAAAGCTAAGAGGAGTAAGTTCCATTGGGTTTTCAGGCTTCATGGAAGCTGCAATCAGGGCTGCCCCCAGACCAAACACTCAAGATAATAAGTTAAGGGTAGTGAGGATTACTTACCTGTAGACCAAGAACTATGACATTGATGAGATCATTTCTCTCCCTTTAGAAGAACCGAATGAACTGGCAGACATAGAAATGTCTAAAGAGAGGAAGGAAGCAGAGGATGCAAGGTTGCTCCTCCAAGAAAGAAGACAGAATAGACTATACAAACATGTTCCTACCCTCTTTCTAGTTCAACAAAGCCTTGTGCAAGAAATTGTGGCAACTCCACAACCTCAAGTACATAAAAAAGCTGATAGGCAAAGTATGATCAGCTACCTGAGTCCTTTGAGTATATTGAATTTGAGTATCTCAAACAACTTGAACTTCAAGTACTCAAAGAACAAAAGGCAACAAAGAGAAAGATGAGGGAAGAAGCAGCCAAGTCAAGAGCTATCATCCAAAAGAGTCAGAAGAAGTCTGCTGACAGTCAGAGGATGATGAGGTTCTTGAAGCTGTATGGATTCTCCGGAAGGAGACTTGGCCCAATGTCTCTATCCACCATGGATGAGCACATAAGGGTGATCAAGCAGAAGAGATAGGAGAGCTCATTGACTTACACTCCCCACCAAGTCAAGCCCTTCCTGAAGTGGAGGTTAAGGTTGAACAATTTGCGACAACACTGAAAGGATCGGATCTAGTTTGATCAATTAGATTAAGATTTGCAGCGGAATATAACAAGAATTAGACGAAATTTAAGCAAGAATAGTATGAATATTCAATCAATCAGTGACGATTATAGAGAGAGAGTTTTCTGCAAATAGAATATTTTTATTCACGCAAAAGCTTCGGTTACAAAACAATTAGGTCAACATTCCTTTTATAAAGGAATGTGACGTCAGCTGATGTCACTTGATAGTGACATCTAACTGATTTATACAAACAACTGAAAGTAGACTAGACTACTGAAGATATCCACAACAACTGAGGATACCTTCACAAAAAGACTAAGTACAAGCTACAATTACAACTACTGAAGTTATAACATCTGAAATGTAAGAACTTCAGATGTTTTACATAAAATAAAACTACTAAAAAGTAAACTATCACCTGTTGCGACCACTTCTAAGAACTTGGTCTTCAGACTTTGTCTTCAGCAGTTGTCTTCAAACTTTGTCTTCAGACATTGTCTTCAACTGTTGTCTTCAGACTTTATCTTCAGACTTTGTCTTCAGCTGTTGGAGACCACTTCAGTTGTTATGATGTCTGTGGGTCTTAAAGGTTTTTCTGATCTGGCTCATTGGTTCTTTTGGTCCAACAAACTCCCCCTGAACCAATGCAGCCAAAACCTTTAAGATTGTTGAAGTCCCACTTATTGGTAGAAACATTTTCTGGATCAGCTCAGAAATCACCAAAATAAGCTCAGGCCAGGGAAGAGGTTTCAAAAAATTTGATTGGCAAAGGATGAATGGGAACTATGTATTGGGGAATTGGACACAGAGCTGTTACCCCATTCATGAGACCTACTTCCCAATGATGAGTCTGTAAGACTCTCTAACATAGGCCTCAAGTAGTACAACTTTTTCTTCCATTGTGAGTTCTTCAGCTTCACTTTCAAAAAAGAATTCAGGCCCATAATACTCTGATAAGTATTTAACATTCTTTCCATTCTTTAGCTCCACAGTAGTTATTTTTCTGTATGCAAACTCATCAGGATGAGTACCTTCAAGTAACAACTGGAGCTCATTTCTTCTTATTTCTTCAAGCTTCTTGTAGATCAACCCCTTATTCACCATTTTTTTTTCTAGTAAAGTTTGTGGAGTCATCTTAGACTTGTAAGCTCTCTTGAAGTCATCAAGGATTTCCCAGGGTGACACTACAATGGCCAGCATTATCACAGCATCTACAGTCTTCTTTACTTGGCCATTGTGTCGACTTGGAATATTCTTTCTATGAATTCTGTCACTTACTCTGGGGTCAGGCCAAATTCTCACTTTCTCTTTCTGATATTGAAATGTGAATCTAAGAGCATACAACCTCTGAGCATGTTTCTTCATAGCTTGTATGGATGAAGACTTAGGAAGCTCTTTATCAACCATCTTTAACAGCTGCTCATCATGTTGTTTTTGCTGTTCTTCTTCTTCAAGTTTGACTTTTACCATTTGCCTTTGGATGTCAGGTGTGATTGTTGTTGGTTGACTCCTGGGCTCAGGCATCTTTATTTTAAGAATAGCAGAGATTGGTAGACTATCATCCTCATCATCTTCTTCTTCTTCTTCCATCCTCAACACCCTTCTCTTCCTCTTGGGTGCATCATTGGTGGTTGTTTGAGTAGGTTTCTTGGGTAAAGGAGTTAGTTTTGAGGGTTGTGAAGTTGGTTGTTTTGGTGTGGGAGATTGTACAGGCTGTTCTTGCATTTTGGTTGTAAGTGAGGCTTTGGATAACTTTGTCATATCAGACCTTTTCCCAGCACCAGCTTCATCAAGAGCTTCTATGATCAATCCTTTGTTGAATGCTTCAGAAGAATAGATTCTGGTGGTTATCTCCAAAATACTGTCTCTGGACCATGACTTCACTTCAATGATTGGTCTTCCCAAATGCTTTGATATAAATCTTATCATAACTTCCAGCCTTTCCCTTTCTTTCTCATTACAACTTGCCCATCTATGCTCAATCTCTTGAATCTCTAGCCTTCTAATCTCAGAATCAAGTTTGGCTGTGTCAAAACCTTGTCTGAAGAGTTGATCAATGATCTTATCCATAGATCTGCTATGTTGCTCATCAGCTTCTTTGATCAGTTCTTCTAACTTTTTCTCATCTTCAGTCTGTTCAGCACTTTTCTTTCTCTTATATGTGATCATCTCCTTTTCTTTCTTCTCTTTTGCTTCTTCCTCTTCAACTCTCTTTCTTTTGTCTGCTTTCACTGACTTAGACTCCCCCTTTTTGGTTGCAGTGGGTTCAGGGGTTTGAATGTCAGAAAGTCTCTTAGAAACAGCATCATCAACTAAAGGTTGAATACTTGAGGAAAGCCTCTCATCAATGGCTTGATGCACAATGGTAGTGATGATGGGAGTTATGAGAGGTAAGGAGGATTGAAAGGCAGCAACCATTTGCTCAGAGGGGTTCTGTCCCTGAGAAATGGTGCCTGAAACAGAGGCCGGTGGCATAGTTGTTGAGAGTGGTTCAGTGTTTGGGAGAGCTTCAAAAGAAGCTGCCATCTGTGGGTGAATTTGGGCAGATGGACTTGATTCTTGAGACAATTTGGCAAGCAGTTCTTGTAGTCTGCATACCTCAGCCTCAAGAATGGTATTTTGGGCTAGAACATCAAAGAAAAAGCCCAGGTCATCATCAGTCTTTGCTAAATCAGCTGACCTCCTGATTAAATCAGGATGAACATGTGCTGAGTGTAGATCAGTATTCACATGTGCCCTTATTTCTTGGAACTGGGGACTTCCTGCCTCAGGATTATGTCCTTCATTGGTAGTTGCCTCTGGTGACGTCTTAGAGATGATACCTCCTTCATCCTGTTCATGTGCTGAAATAGGAGAAGAGGTAGCCTCACCAGATAGTCGAATCTCTTCCTCTACACCGGGAGATTGAACCTTGTAATCCTTGTGCTGTGGGTTATCAGCCACATTATAATCCTCTCCCTCAACTGTTGAGGTTTTCCCAGTGGTAATAGGTTTCTGGGGAGGGGTAAAGGAATGTAGTTGAGTCAGCACTTGTGCAATAACCGCAGTTGGGCTTGTAGGGGTGGTTTCAGTGGGAGATAATGGTGAAAAAGATTGCACCAGGGGTGAATGGTGCTCTTCAATGGCAATCTTCTCAAGTGAGAGAGATTCCAGTAATGTGGTTTCCCTATTTTTGGTTGCATCAGGATCCTGTTGAGAGGATACCTGAGCGGTTTCAGCTGGTAGAGTCTGGGAAACTACATGGGGATTACTACCAGTAGTTTCATCCTGCCTTTGTGTTGTAGGGGCATCATCAGGGGACTCAACTCCCTGATTAGCCTTTTTGGTTTGTTGGATTTTGGTTTGGAGGGGACTTTGGATCTGGAGGTGGAGGCTGTGGGTTCCCTCTGCTTAGGTTTTAGCAGTTTGGCAGCCTCTTTGAGTTATGGGTTTGAGTTGTGCCTGGAGTATACCTCAGGCAAAACTACCATAGCAGGGACTCCAAGGCCAACAAGGCCATCAGATTTTAATTGATTAATGATTATGGCCATAAGAAACCTTGGATATAATATCCATCTGTTAGCCACACATTTCATTGCCAGATCTTTTAATTCCAAAAATATAATTTTAGAAAAATTTAAGCTTTGGCGTTCAAGGATAGAATACAATACCTGCTGCCACCTGGATGACATTTGATCCCATGAAGAGGTTTTGGGGGCAAGGCAGACATTGATCATATGAAAGATTAGGCGTTCAGCATCATGGAAGTGCTTCTTCATAATGGTGGTAGCACTTAGGTCGCCCTCATACCCATGGTTTATGAATGATAGATCAATGGTGCCTTTCGGGTATTTGGTGACAAAGGTGGCATCATTTAGATCTAGGGTTTGGCGAATGATATCAGGAGTAATGACCACCTTCTTCTGGTTTACAAACGACTGGAGAGTGATCGTGTCATCATTCTCACCAGTATGGACAGTGACATTCGTCCAGAATTGGCGAAGGGTATCGGGATAGATGGTTGGATTCAGAAGAAAAGCAGTTTGATACTGGGAATCAACCATCAGATCAATGGCAGCATCAAACTTAGTCCAAAAGGCTGATTTTGTGAGGTAGGCAACATAGTTGTGTCGTGGTTTGATTTGCATGGTTGCCATTAATGGAAGATGAAAGTTCCGAAAACGACTTATGAAAAGTTTGAAGTTAGGGTTAGGTATTTATAGGTTATGAAGCGGCTGAAAGAAAACAACTGAAAGTTTTTGGTGTGAGTCATCAGTTGTTAGAAAACGACTGAAGACATGGTTTTAACTTTCAGATATTATAAACAACTGAAGACTTGGTGTTAGTCATCAGTAGTTTCACTTGGTTTTGGCTTCAGTTGTTTTGAAATGAAACATCAGATGTTTAAAAACAATTGAAGAGTAAAATTTCTCATCAGTTGTTGTCGTCAATTCACAGATCTCAGTTGTTTCATTGGTCATCAGTACTTATCTGTTAGAACAGACTTCAGTAGTTATAACTACATCTGTACTTTTCAATAAATAAAGTACTTCAGTACTTTTAAGTAATTTAGTCTTCAGTAGTTATGAAAACAGCTGAAGATAAAATAACTTATCAGTACTTATTTTTGACAGCTGTATACTAATGCTCATCAGTACTTGTTAACTGAGAGCATCAGTAGTTGTCAAATCATTCTAGCTGCAGCATACCAAGCCTTAGCACAAGATTTTGGAAAGTTGCACTGTCCAAAGGCTTAGTAAATATATCTGCAAGCTCATCAGCACTAGGAACAAACTTTGGATCAATCAGATCTTTTTCATAACAATCCTTGATAAAATGATGTCTGATCTCAATATGTTTGGTCCTAGAATGCTGGACAGGATTTTTAATAATACAAAGAGCTGAAGCACTATCCATCAGTAAAGGAGTCTTAGTCTCTGTAATGTCATAATCCAATAATTGATTTCGAAGCCAGAGTACCTGAGATGTACAACTTGCAGCAGCAATGTACTCTGCTTTAGCAGTGGATGTAGCAACTTAAGTTTGTTTCTTACTCGGCCAAGAAACTAAACAATTGCCTAGAAATTGGCATCCACCAGAGGTTGATTTTCTGGTTAATTTACACCCTGCATAGTCACTATCAGAGTAAGCAACTAATTTGCAAGAGTGCCCAAGGGAATACCAAAGTCCTAGAGATTGAGTTCCTTGCAAGTATCTAAAGATCCTTTTGACTGCAATCATATGGGATTCTTTAGGTGCAGCCTGAAATCTAGCACAGACACAAGTTGCAAACATAATGTCTGGTCTAGAAGCTGTAAGGTACATCAAGGAACCAATCATACATCTGTAAAGAGTTTCATCAACTGCTTTACCTTTCTGATCAGCATCCAGTTGTGTGGTGCTGCACATGGGAGTAGAACAGGGCTTACAATTTTGTAAATCAAACTTTTTCAACAAATCCTTTGTATATTTTGACTGATGAATGAAAGTTCCATCAGCCATTTGTTTGATTTGCAAACCCAGAAAGAACTGTAATTCTCCCATGGCACTCATTTCAAACTTTTGTTGCATGAACTTAGTAAAGGCATCACACAATTGTGGATCAGAAGATGCAAAAATAATATCATCTACATAAATTTGAACAAGGAGCTTATGCATGCCTACTTTCTTAATGAACAAAGTTTTATCTATGGAGCCTCTAGTGAAATTATTTTGAAGAATAAAGTTAGATAGTGTATCATACCATGCTCTGGGAGCTTGTTTTAACCCATAAAGAGCCTTATCAAGCTTATACACCCAATCTGGATTTTTATGATCTTCAAAACCTGGTGGTTGACACACATAAACTTCTTCTTTTATTTTACCATATAAAAATGCACTTTTGACATCCATTTGAAAAACTTTAAGATTATGGAAAGCAGCATAAGCTAAGAGCAATCTGATTGCCTCCAGTCTGGCTACAGGGGCAAAGGTTTCATCATAATCAATACCTGCTTCTTGTGAAAACTCTTGTACAACCAGTCTGGCCTTGTTCTTGACAATTTGACCTTTTTCATCAGTTTTATTCCTAAACACCCATTTAGTGCCTATTGCACACTTACCTTGGGGTAGAGAAACCAGTTCCCACACTTGCTGCTTTTGAAACTGAAGAAGCTCAAGTTGCATGGCTTCAACCCATCCATTGTCTCTTAATGCACTATGATAGTTCTATGGCTCTTGCTGACTGATGAAGAGAGCATAAAAGCAGAAATTGGACAATTGACATCTAGTTGAAACACCAGCATTGATGTCACCAATGATCTGAGACATGGGGTGATTCTTCCGTTCTTGGTACTCAATAATATCTGTGCAAGTGTTTGTAGGAGATTCAGCAGCAAGAGATGTTGATTCAGACTCTTGAAACCTAGAATGAGATGGCAATTCAAATGAAGTAGAGGATTCAGAGATTTCATCAGCATTTGTTGTGGATGGAACTGCTGAAGCTACAGGAACATCAAGTGTAGTAGACACAGGCAGGTGATCACTAAAACTTGCATTTATACCACCAGATGGAGATGATGGGTCCTTAGAATCTGCAATAGATGGAGACTGATATGGAACATATTGCAGTATGTCCAAATCAAATAACTCCATAGGGTTTTGTGGAATTTTGTCCTTTGGAGATTCATTAAACTTTACATGCAAGGTTTCTTCAACTATCTTTGTTCTGCAATTAAAAACTCTGTATGCCTTGCAAGTAGATGAATACCCAACAAAGTACCATGCATCCACCTTTGATTCAAACTTCTGAAGTGGATTCTTTGTGTTAAGAATATAACAGGGACACCCAAATGCTCTACAAAATTAAATTAGAGGGGCCAAATGATGTAACAGCTCATAAGGAGTCTTCATCAACCTCTAATTTACTAACACTCTATTTTGTACATAACAAGCTGTGTTGACAGCTTCAGCCCAAAAGGTTAGTGGCAAACCAGAATCAGCCAACATTGTCCTTGCGGCTTCAATAAGGGTCCTGTTCTTTCTCTCCACCACTCCATTTTGTTCAGGAGTTCTTTGAATGCTATACTGCCTCTTGATTCCCTTAGATAAATAGAATTCATCAAGGGGGTGGTTTCTAAATTCTGTGCCATTATCACTTCTCACACATTTGACTGGAAGGGAGTACTGCTTTTTCACATACAACACAAAGTAGATGATGATTTGAACAGCCTCATCTTTTGAATGTAAGAAGAAAGTCCATACATATCTGGAATAATCATCCACAATTACCAGACAGTATTTTTTCTTTGCCATGCTCATCACTCTTACTGGACCAAAAAGATCCATATGCAGTAATTGCAAGCAGGCAATGGACTTTGGTTCTTCTATTAGAGGGAATGATACTTTGTGTTGCTTTCCTTTTAAACAAGCAGAACAGGTGTCATCACATTTGAACTCCTTTAATGGCAGACCTCTCACTAAACCATGATGAATAAGCTGGTTCATGTTTTTAAGATTCACATGACCAAGCCTTTTGTGCCATAGTTCAGATTCCTGAGGAGAGGCCTTGGAAAACAGACATGGATGGCCTTTTAGATCAATTTTCTTTGATAAATCTAAGGCATATACTCTTCCAATCCTGTTGGCCTTCAGGAGAGTATATTCATCCAATATCTTGTCAATCATTCTCAGAACTTTGGAAGACAGAATCCGACAGTTCTGGCTGGTGAAAAGTGCAACATGTCCTTTATCACACATTTGACTGACACTCAACAAGTTGTACTTGAGATTCTCCACATGGTTAACATCATCAAATCTTATCTCACCATTTGACACAAAGCCTTTGCCGATGATGTAACCCTTAGCATCATTACCAAAAGAAACAAATCCCTTATTTCCTTGAGAGTAGTCATGAAGAAGAGAACTGCTCCCTGTCATATGCATAGATCCTCCACTGTCCACATACTAGATGCTTCTTTGGCATGCTGAAGAACCCTGCATTTGTCACAAGAAATTAGTTAGCCTTTGAGACCCAAACCATTTTGGTTTTGGGTCTGTTCTCATCAACATCTTTTATACTAACTGATTTGTCATGATTAACAGCCTTTGAAGGTGGAGATGGTGCTGAAAAGAATTCCTTTGATTTTGGCTTAGTTTTCCTTTTCAGTGGTTTAATCACAGATACATCTAATTGGTTAACTCTCCCCAATAGATGTTGAACCATCATAACAAGTTGTGTCTGATTGGTTGTCAAAGCCTTCAGTTCAGCTGACACATCAGTACTTGTTTTTGATTTGTTCTTGTGACTCACTATATTCTCCTTTTTGAAAAACACAGACTTAGTCTGGTGTTTGGATATTCCATGAGGAATATTTTCAGCTGTTTTATGATAAACCCCTTCCTTCTTTTTAGATTTTTGTAAAAACTTTGGGTCATCAGATTGAGATGTTTGTGGAACAAACTTGGTTTTAAATTCATCTTTCATCTTATTAATTTTCTTTTTAATGATTTTATCTTTGTTGAATTTTGAACCCTTGTTATACCAACATTCATCAGTGAGATGATTAAATAGACCACATATTTCACATGGCTTTTTCTTCATCTTTTGTTGATCAACTGCTGAAGAATATGAAACTACTGAAGATGTGTTTTTCAGTACTTTCTTCCTCTCAGTACTTATGGTAAGTACTGAAGGATTTGTAACAACTAAAGATTTGTTCTTCAGAAGTTTTCTATCAGTACTTTTGGATTTCCTGATAGACTTTTCAGCAGTTGTCAAACCATGTTTGTTTTCATTTGGTTTGAAATGCTCTTCAGGTGTTGTAACTTGCCCTTCAGTACTTTGAATACTTTGTGGGACAACACCTAAATTGCTCAGTTTTTCTTTGATCATGTGTTTAGCAGTAGTGAGACCATCAGCAGATTGATTAGCTGAGGTACTAATACTGACTTCATCCCCTGATTTTGAACTATCACTTGAGGATGAGACACATGATGATGTGGTTTGGGAATTGCTTTCACCTTCAGATTTTACTTCTAGCTTGGGAGTAAAATCTGTAGGAGGTATAGTGTGATTATACCCAATCCCAAACTTCACATTTGAAGCTGTTTACTTGCTGAGAAGCATTTCAAACCCCTTGCAGGATGTTACCCAACGTTCACAATTTACTTGAGTAGCTGCAAGTGTTTCTTTAATATTCTTATGATTCTCTAAAATGACCTCTACCTTTGCCTTTTCATCAGTAATTTGGCATTTTAATTTGTAAATCTCCTCATCATTTTCTTTTAAGACAGACTCAAACTCAGCTTTTCTTGGAAATCACTTTCTCTAGGTCAAGATTTTGATTAATTAAGGCTACATTTGCTTCTCTAATGGAGACAAAAGCAGTTATGCATGACTCAGAACACAACTTGGCCTTAGCCTCAGAAGATACCTGTGGTACCTGTGATGATGAAGCATTTCCATCAGTAGACTCCACGGCCATAAGAGCAAGATTTCCAAAAGAATTTTCACCACCATGTTGACAAGCACCAGAAAACAATTGTTCAGAATAACCAGAAATATCATCTTGTAAGCTACTCCAGCCAACAACCTCAGGTGTGAAAAAGCTTTGATGTGATTGAGATTGAGATTGTTGATTTGATTGAGATGGTTGAGGATCAGGTAGGGCATGTGGTTGTTGAGCTATGGGTACTAGAACCTGACTAGACTGAGGCATGTAAAAACATGGATAAGGATATGGCATTGGACCTTGAGGGACAAAAAATGCAGGAGATGATTGAATTTGTGAATGATGATCAGAACTGGTAGAATGTTGCCCTTTATTTTGTGAGCTATTTCTTGGAAAGGTCACAAAGGGTGCAGAAGAGTTAGTTCCAGATGATCTACATTCTCTTGCAAAATGTCCAAGTCTATGGCACTTGTGACATCTCAACTTGCTCTTGTCAAAACCAACTTTGGTTTTTCCAGAGAGACCAGGGAATTTTCTACCTGTCCTTTTGTAAAATTTTTGAGATCTGATATTGATTAATGCCATTTGGCTCAAAATATCCATCTCTTCCAGATCATCATCAGCAATTCCTTTCAAATCATCCATCAAAAAGCACAAATTATCAATACTACACCCTGAATTACTATCAACACCAACAAAAGCATGATCTCCACTGTTTGAAGAGAAATATATATGCTCATCATAAGAACTTTCTAATGCAGCATATTTTGACTCATGACCAACCAGACCAGTATTCCCTAGTACAAAATCATCAGTGAGCTTTCCAGATGAAGCCAGTTTCCTTTTCTGTTCTATCTCTCTTTCAAATGTTAATAGTTTCCCATTAAGTTGGGTAAGAGATAAATTGTCTAGATTTGCACTGGAGCGTAGGATAATAGTATATGTGTCCCATCTCTCAGGCAGGGATCTAAGGAATCTGTTGTTCACCTGACTGTTTGTATATTCATGTTGAACCATTTTCAGCTCAGATATCAAACAATAAAATCGCTTAAACTGTTGAGTCAGTGACTCACCCTCTATGAGAGAATGTCTCATATTGTTGGGAAAGGATCTCTCTATTGTTTGCTAAGACCTCATCAGTTCCTCCAAATTGTTCTTTCAGAGCAACCCAGAGATCATGAGCAGTTTCATGATGCATAAGTCCAGAATAGATTACATTAGGCAGTGCCATGGCCAGAATTCCATGGGCTTTAGCATCAATTTCAAACAGTTTCAGATCTTCATTTGAATATTGCTCTTTCTTCTTCGGAACCATCTTATTGGTTTCCGGATTACTCACCATAGGCTATATGGTCCATGAACCACAGACTTCCAACAACCTGAACTGTTAACTGACAGGTGATGGAGCCTTCGGCATTGCCATATGTTATACTCACTCCTAACAAGCATCGGAGGCTTTGTTGAGGAGCCAGTATTGTGTGGATCATTGATTGTTGTAGTCATTCACCAATTCAAACAGGTTCAATGAAATTTTAATAAATCTAGCTCAAAAACACAACAACACAGTTTGAAATAAAATGAATCTCAAATTAATTCACCGAAAGCAACAGAAAATCAAACTCTATAACCAATTATTGCAAATATGCTAATTCGATCAAACTTAGATATCAAAAGAGCAGTTTCATTGATCAATTGTTAAATCGATCAATGATTAACCAGCTCTTATACCATTTAAAAGGATCGGATCTAGTTTGATCAATTAGATTAAGATTTGCAGCGGAATATAACAAGAATTAGACGAAATTTAAGCAAGAATAGTATGAATATTCAATCAATCAGTGACGATTATAGAGAGAGAGTTTTCTGCAAATAGAATATTTTCATTCACGCAAAAGCTTCGGTTACAAAACAATTAGGTCAACATTCCTTTTATAAAGGAATGTGACGTCAGCTGATGTCACTTGATAGTGACATCTAACTGATTTATACAAACAACTGAAAGTAGACTAAACTACTGAAGATATCCACAACAACTGAGGATACCTTCATAAAAAGACTAAGTACAAGCTACAATTACAACTATTGAAGTTATAACATCTGAAGTGTAAGAACTTCAGATGTTTTATATAAAATAAAACTACTGAAAAGTAAACCATCACAACTACTGAAAAGAACTACTTCAGCTGTTGTGACCACTTCTGAGAACTTGGTCTTCAGACTTTGTCTTCAGCAGTTGTCTTCAGACTTTGTCTTCAGACATTGTCTTCAACTGTTGTCTTTAGACTTTATCTTCAGACTTTGTCTTCAGCTATTGTAGACCACTTAAGTTGTTCTGATGTCTGTGGGACTTAAAGGTTTTTCTGATCTGGCTCATTGGTTCTTTTGTCCAACAAACACAACCTGGACCTCCTGCTGATCCTCAACAAGCTTCATCTTCTGATCCACAGCAGGGTCAAACTCCTGTGAGGGAGGTAGACCAACTGAGAAAGGCAAGACTGAATAATAAGGTGCTGAAGGCCAGTCTTCTCATTTGAAGTTTTCAAAGAGGAGGAAAAGGATGGCCTCTAGACCCAAGTCAAAGAAGAAGAAGAAGTCAGAGTCATCAACCTCGAAACCTCAAGATGAATAAGATCTTCCTGAGAGAGTGCATGAAGAGGCAGCTCAATCAGCTCCAATTCAAGCTGCTCCTCTTGCATCAAGAAGACCCGTCTTATCCTGGACCTTTACTACTAATCCAGAAAGATAGTATTTCAATAGAGATCAAGGTGGTCAAGATGTCTACACATGGCAAGACATGTTTAATCTACCTTTACATGATATCTTTGAGTTGAGAAGATACTATGACTGTTAGAATGATCCTGGCCATCTAATGAAGAAGGGTATGGTCATTATCATAATGAGGACTGTCAATATCTAAGGCCTTAAAATGTTTTGGTAGCATCAGCCTAAAAGAGTTTGTAAAGTTTCATGAAAGGCTGATGCACCTAAAACATTCAAAGTCTCTCCTGCATGCATGCACTTAAGTGCAAAGTAGAAATGCTTTGAAAGTTTTACACCATGCATCAGAATTATTCTAAGTGTAAAATCTTCCGAAGCCAAGACCAACATCTTCCGAAGCCAAAAGTGAAGTCTACCGAAGCTTCAAAGACAAATTCTTCCGAAGCCAAGAAGTGAAGACTGATTTCTTATGAAGACTTTTGATACATGCTTTATCTGATGTACTTTTGTCACACCCCGGGCCCAGGTAGGGTGGGACGTCACAGACTAGCAACAACATATGGCAGCGGAAACAAACCATTATAAGAGCTCAAAGGAGAGAATATCACATGGCATTAATGTTTTTGAAAAGATAGCGGGGCTAGAAACACATCAAGCCCCTAATTGAGTTTTACAATCATCCATAAAAATAAGTTGTACTTGTTCAACACAAATATAAAATTGTTCAAATGTTTCATCAAGGAAAATATGCCAATGCCATGTCACGGGGATAAGTCTAGGTCTTCACAACAGCTAGTATCTCTTCATACATTACCTGAAACATGCTCAAAAGAAAATTGTCAACTAAAAAGTTGGTGAATTCAAGTGCTTAAAGTTTATAAACAAAAGGACTTAACAAATCCTTCTTTGATTAAAAGAAAATAATCATTATTTATCATCGTGGGAAAAATCATAATCAACCCTGCACTCAGTCCCGGTTGGCCTCTTCTAAAGTTGTGTTTAACCGGATATTCCCGAAGGAAGAAACTAAGCCCCAAACCAGGGAATCCTACCTGCCCGGATGGTTCACCATAGTATCTTAACAAAACTTGTTACATGCCACAACGACCCCTTAGGATCTCAGTGGGGCAACCTTCCTGGAACGGAAGCCACTGTGTGTGGGGGATTCCCCAAATAGATCTATCCATATAAATCAAGCGGTTCACGAAAGAATTAATGATCATGATATAAGAATCAGCAGGTAACCACAAATCCCACATAGAATCATCAAGTAAAGGACAATTATAGTTCAAAAATAACAGAGCATGCTTCACCCCAAAACAGTAGTAAAAAGGGGAATCACTAGAACTCACCTTAGGTTTCCAGTCAAAAGTCTCTTGGTGTACCGGGAAGTGTCTCAAGTCTAGCACCTTAACATGTACATATTAAGTAATAAGCTACTGCCCTAAACTCATTTATGGTGCAACAATGGTGTCAAGGGTTTAGCTATCGAGTAAGGCTTTGGTTTCGTGAAGGTTTGTATAAAAAGTTTCCTTTTATGGCAAGTCAAGGCGTCTTCATGAAAATTGGGATTTTCACTTCATTTGGTTAAGTATACTAAGAAATTTTGTTGTTCAAGTGTTTATTAGCTTCCTGGAAGTTGGTTATAAGGTTTGGAAAAATTTTACAGTTTGGTCCCTCAAGTTTCAAAATTGACAGTTTCTACCCTCAAGTTTAGTTTCTTGCCCTTTATGTCATTTAAGAACAAAAATCAGATTATTAGAGTCATATTATAATTATTATGGAGTAAGTGTTTCAAAACTTTAGTTTACGGGTTCGATTTAAAAACTGCGCGTTTAACGCTCCCGGTTACGGTAAAAGCCGGATAGTTTTAACAGTAATTTGGAGTTTTCATATATTTGAATCTTGGACCAGTAGGTATTTTCTAAAAGATATCTTTATAAATTTTAAGTCCTTAAATTGTGTAAATTGGCCTTTTATAGTTGAAAATCTTGTTTTTACGTTTGACCCGTTAAAACGCGGTTTTGACCGGGTTTGACCATTTAAAGCTTGTTTGACCAATTTTTAAAATCCTTTAAGTCTTTTATTACTTAACTTACTGAAATCATATGATTTTTATAAATCTTAGCTTTGAACTCTATTTTTATGGATTTTTCTCAAAAACGATGCTCGGTTTGTACCCGTTTTTAGTTAAAACGTCATTTATTTGTTTCTTTGACCATTTAAATTATCCATTGACTCCAGAATACTTTATTTATCATTTTTGAGCCTGGAATACTTTTCAAGAGTGTTAAATTCATATTCTTACTATTTTTAAAGTCATTTTACCATGTTTTCGGGCCCCGAAAGTGACTAAAAGAGGGTAAATTATAACATGTCCTTTATTCCAGAGATTAAACATTGCTAACACTTCTAATATTCATTAAAACCTACTGAAATTTCAGTCCCAACAAGTTGCCTAGTTGTTCTATACATCCATATGCTTCAAATATGTAGAAAATGTCATAACCGACAATAACACTTGTGTAAATCATCTTAACTTGAGTTTAAACGTTACCAACACTTCATTTAACTTCATAAACAGATTATTAAGGTGTCATTAAGTCGTTCATGAGTAGGTTATGAGTCTTGGTTGGAAGGATTTTTCAAACAAATGCTTAAAAGGGTGTTGTTACATGTAGAAAGGAGGGTTTCAAGGTTTAATCCATGTATCAACCGTGGATTCGAGTGTGTAACCTCTTGGAACTTTTAAAAAACAGGTTCTTAGGAGTCCATTAAGTCATAGAAATGCAGGTCACAAGTTTGGTTTACAAGAGTTGAAACTTTCACAAGTTAGATGATACCAAAACACCCAAAAAGAGGGTTTTCATGGTGGAAATCGGTTTCCACCTCAAGAATGACTAACATAAAATGAGGTTTACCTTCAAGAACGTTAAGAACTCCTTAAGAACAAGATTATGGTGAGATGTTTCTGCTACAACAAGAAAATACACGGTTTTTAGGTGATAAATGAAGAAAACAAGTGAAAATGTCACAAAATCGACAACATGAGCTTACACTTGATGTAACTCACGGTTTAGAAGGTGTTGATGGTCGTGGATGGCTTGAAACTCCTTGGACTTGAATGGAGAAGCTCGAACCAAGGCTGGAAAGGTGGAACAAGTGTGGTTGTGTGACCAAAACTCGCGAACTAGGCCACTTCCTTGCGGTTTGCTCTTGGCCGAATGGAACTTGGTGGTGTTCTTCGAAATTTTCTTGCACAAGACTTAGAGAGAATTGTTTTGGGAGAGTTGTGAGGTGTGTGTGTGTTTGATCAGCTGGTGAATTCGATTAAGAGGGAGAGAGGGAGAGAGGGAGAGAGGGAGAGATTTGCATGAAAGGTGAGTGGGTGTGTGGGGTGGTGGTGAAGAGAGGAGAGGAGTGGAGAGGGGGGGCGGCCTATTTGGAGTGTAGTGGGGGATTTTCCATTTAAATTTTAATTGTAATTTGATATTATGTAGTGTAATTTTGTAGTATTGGGTATAATGTATTATTTAGTGGATGGTGAATTGAGGTATCTAATGCATGCCCATGCATGCATGTCCGAAAATTATGTAGGTGTGAGTGTGTATGCTCACATTTTAAATTGCCTTCTCTTGAATTTAATTTTGTAAGGGTGACTAGTTGACATTCCCGGGACACTAATTTTTAAAAAGGTAGAAACCTAAATTAGCTAAAAGTCAATAATAAAAATCACATAAAATCATAATTTACATCAAGTAGTAAGAATTGTTTCCAACTTCATAGTAGGGTTGAATAGTTTCAATTATTAGCACTCATAACATGGATAATGATGCAAGTAATCTAGGGTTAGGGTAACAACCTAGAGGTCGGTTGTTACAACTTTTCCATAAAGCTGGACCGTTTTCCGCTGCAAGTCTGAAGACTCACCAACTTACACATGTTGGTGAAAAGGTTCATGCTTTTGGTAACTGTACATTGAAGTCTTGAGTCTGTTGCTTTCTACTTTATGTACTTTTATCCTTTGTGTAATATATGAGGATGTGAGCTATGGCATGTAATAGTCAATAGTCAAAGGCAATCTGCCTTTTGACTCTACATTTGATTTTGTTATTGTATAGATCATTTTTTTCCAACTAGCTTTCCAAGCATGGCCGGCTAGGATGTAGTATAAAGTATCTCAGATCCTTCTATATTTCTTTATGCTTTAACACTTGTAAAAGAACTTGAGAGCAATATATAGCATTCTTGAAAACCATTATCCTTGTGTTGTTTGTTCTTGTTTTGTCTCATATTTGCTTGTGTTCTAAGTATCCAACCATATTATTTCCAGTTACCTATTTGATCTGTTAAGTGTTCTTGACTATACTCTCATCATTGTGTGTTGTGTTGTAAGTGACCATCCCTTAAATGGTCCTGCACTAGTCAAAAGGCAATCTGCCTTGTGACTTTACATATTGATCTTATTGTCTAGATTAGTGTTTCTAGCTAGCCATTGGCTGTAGGATGTAGTATATAGTATCTCAGGTTCTTGTATTTCTTTTTATGCTTGGTAACACTTGTAAAAGAACTTGAGAGCAATATACAACAATCTTGAAAACCATACTTATCTGTTCTTGTTCTTAGTTCAGTCTTCTTGTTTTGATTGTGTTATTAGCATCAAAAACATTGTTCGGGTTCCCTATTTGATCTGTTAAGTGTTCTAACACTTTTCACATTGTGAGACTAATTGTATTGACCTCCTTTAACCGGTCTTGTATTCCTTTTGTGCCGCAAATCATAAGGAGTTTTACCATGAGTCTTGAGTACTAAAACTCTATTCTGTATATAGCAGTCAGTGTTAACTACCTCTGTCCAGAAGGTGATGGGCAACTTAGAGTTAGATAACACGGTTCTTGCAGCTTCAATAATTACCCTATTTCTCCTCTCAGCAACAACATATTGCTGAGGAATTATGGGATCACTATATTGTCTTGTAATACCTTTTTCATCATAAAATGCATCAAGGATTAGGTTCTTGAATTCAATTCCTTGATCACATCTTATGGTTTTGACCTTGTGATCACATTGATTCTCCATTTTCAGAATAAAGTTCTTGAAGATCTCAAGAGTCTCATCCTTAGTTTTATAGAAGAAGACCAAAGTGAATCTTGTAAAATCATTTGTGATCACCAAACAATAAGAGGTCCTTCCTAGACTCATTAAACTTGTGGGGCCAAAGGGATCCATATGTAATAAGTGTATGGGTGTAGTGATAGAATTCCTTTCCTTTGGCTTTTGAGACACTTTGTGTTGCTTTCCTTTCAGACATGCAACAAAATGGTCATTACTTGTAAACTCTTTCTTTGACATTCCAGTTACCAAATCATTCTTAAGTAATTTATTCATGTTTTTAAAGTTTACCTGGCATATTATTTTATGCCAGAGGAAAGACTTATCAATATTTGCTTAAGATAGAAAGCAAGAAACTTCTCCTGAAGGGAATGTTTCCTACAAATCCATCTAGTACATATTCCTTTTCATGGGGGCTCTAAGAAGAATGTGCTCTTGAGGAATGACCACCTCAGGCTTGAGAACAATGCACTCATGCTGAGTAAAGAGCATGTTGTGTCATGACTGGGTGTAAGAATGATATTCTCAGTTGATGTGAATCTAGGATCGAATATGATGATTGAGTTAGTGAGTATATGGTGGAATCATATAAACACAGAATTTTTAAGGCTTAAAATACTCATAAATGATTTTGTATTAATGGTGGTGAACGGTTACAATGAATGCTAGGGTTTAGCAATAAACAGTAACAAGACACCTCTGAACATAAGACTGTAGGACCGGTGAGGGGTATGCACTTACAACACAACAAAACAATGAGGAGAGTTACTTAGAACACTTAACAGATAAAATAGGGAACTGGTTAACTTTAGTAAAAGATGCTAAGAACACAAGTAAGAATGAGACGGAACAAGATGGCAAACAACACAAGTAATTGGTTTTCAAGAATGCTGTATATTGATTCTCAAGTTCTATTACAAATGTTACAAAGCATACTTAGAAAGTTACAAGTACTTGAGATACGTATACTACATCCTACAGCCAGCCATACTTTGAAGCCCAGCTGTATACATAAGACTAGACAACAAACAAAATCAAATGTAGAGTCAAAAGGCAGATTTGCCTTTTGACTAGTGACTATGACATGCCATAGCTCACATCCTAATATATTACAAAAAGGATAAAAGTACACAAAGTAGAAAGCATAGACTCAAGACTTCAATGTACAGTTACCAAAAGCATGGACCTTTTCACCAACTCATGTAAGTTGGTGACTTTACAGAGTTGCAGCGGAAAGGTGGTCCAGCTTTATGGTAAAGTACATCAGATAAAGGCATGTCTGAAGAAATTTATCTTCACTCTTTGGCTTTGGAAGACTTTGTCTTTGAAGCTTCGAAAGACTTCACTTTTGGCTTCGGAAGATGTTGGTCTTGGCTTTGGAAGATTTTACACATAGAATATTTTTAGTGCATGGTGTAAAACTTTGAAGCATTTATACTTATGCTTTTCATTGCATGCATGCAGAGAGACTTTGGATGTTTTGGCTGCATCAGACTTATAGGAATCCTTACAAACTCCCCATAGGCTGATGCTACCAAAACATTTGAAGATCTTCAGCTGTTGACAGTCCTCATAATGATGATGACCATGCCCTTCTTCATTAGATGGTCGGGATCACTCAAACTCTCATAGTATCTTCTCATCTCAAAGGGATCATGTAGAGGTAAGTTGAATAAGTCTAGCCATGTGTAGACATTTTCACCACCTTGATCTCTGATCACATGCCATCTCTCTGGATTAGTTGTGAAGGTCCAGGATAAGATGGGTCTCTCAGCTGTAAGAGGAGCCACTTGAATTAGAGTTGATTAGGCTGCCTCTTCATGCACTTCCTCAGGTTGATCTGACTCATCCTGAGGTGTAGAGGTTGATGATTCAGGCTTCTTCTTCTTCTTCTTTGACTTTAGTTTAGAAGCCATCCTCTTCCTTCTCTTTGAGACTTTAACTGAAAAGACTGGTCTGTAGCACCTTGTTGATCAGTCTTGTCTTTCTCAGTTGGGTGTTCCTCCCTCACAAGTTCAGAAGGAGAGGGAGTTCGACCCTGCTGGGGATCAGAAGATGAAGCTTGCTGAGGCTCAGCAGGAGGTCCAGGTTGTGTTGTCTCAAATTGTTCAACCTTAACCTCCACTTCAGATGGAGCTTAACTTGGAGGGGAGTGTAAGTCAATTAGCTCTCCACTCTTGATCTTCTGCTTAATTACCTTGATATGCTCATCCATTGTAGATAGAGACATAGGGCCAAGCCTCCTTCCAGAGAATCCATACAGCTTCAAGAAGCTCATCATCCTTTGTGTGTCAGCAGACTTCTTCATGCTCTTTTGGATGACGGCTCTTGACTTTGCAGCCTCTTCCCTCATCTTTCTCTTTATTGCCTTTTGTTCTTTGAGCACTTGAAGTTCAAGCTGTTTGAGATACTCAAACTCAATATACAAAAGACAAGGAAAGAAGTGCAGATTCCTGGTAGAGACCTGTGGCACTCAGGTAGTTGATCATGTTTTGCCTATCTATTTCTTTGTCTGCCTGAGGTTCTTGTGTAGCTGCCACAGTCTCCTGCACAGGGCTTTCTTGAACTGGGGAGAGAGTGGGAACATGCTTGTATAATCTTTTCTGTCTCTTTTCCTCTTTGAATTGGAGAAGTAGCCTTGCATTCTCTACTTCCTTCATCTCTCTTGACACTTCCATGTCAGCCAGTTCATTTAGTTTCTCTAAAGGGAGAGATATAATCTTATCTATGTCATAGTTCGTGGTCTGCAGGTAAGTAATCCTGACTGCCCTCAACTCATCATCTTGAGTGTTTGGTCTGGGGGCAGCCCTGATTGCAGCTTGCATAAAGCCTGACGACCAAGGGGAACTTTCTCCCTTTAGCTTCCTCTTCCTCTCTCTATCCTCCTCCTCAATCTCCTCAGGAGTTAGAATCCTTTTCCCTTTGTCACCCACAAACCTTTGTGACACAGGGTGAAGAGAGCTTTAGCCTTCATTGCATGGTGTAGCATCCAAGCTCTGGCCAAAGAGAGGTTGAGAGATTCCTTCACCAGCAGGTGTTTCACTGAGGGGATGAATTCCTAAAGTAGTTGCTGGTGTGACACGGCTCTCAGGCTCTATCACTCGCCCTTCAGGCAAGGCTTTCCCTTTGAAGCTAATCCCAGGGTCTGCCTCAACTTCCAGTTGACCAATGACATTAACTGATTGTCTTTGTCTCCTTCTTAGACTGAACTCTTCAGTAATGCTGTCTTGAATCCTTTGTGCCAGCCTATCAGCTTGTCTAGATTGGCTTGGGTTGACAAGTGGTATTTTGATCAGGTCAAGACCTTCATAGTAGTTCAAGGTCTGAAAATTGAACACCTCTTGCTGCCCTTGAACTCTTTGAAGAATGAGAGTTCTTTTATAGCATCATACCTCCACCCGATAATGTAGTTTGAAGTTCCTTGAGGTGGGGATGATATAGCCCTTGGAATACCTTCCTCAAAGAGACTCCTAATGAAAGAGTCTATAGTGTCCACATCAATGTGAACTTGAGGAAGTTGTTGAGTATGCACAATTGCAAGTGAGGATGGTGAGTCCTCAATATCCATACTCCCTGAAGAACTCCCAGGTTCTGTGATTGTAATGACTATCTCCCCCTTTTTGGTAGCATCACTCTCTTGCATAGTGAGCTAGGAGTTACGTCAATCATATTCACAGGTTCTTGTGTTTCTGGTTGAGTTCTCCTTAAAGGTCTCCCAGCTAGTTTTTCCCTGAGCTAAGATATCTCAAGTTGCTGATCATTGACCTAGTTATGCAGGGTAGACACGTGAAATTCAAGGTAAATAACCTTAGAGACTAAATAGGAGGATGTTACTAATAGTTTTTGCACCTTTAGTCTCAAATTCCCCTCATCTTGATTAGAAGAATCATTGGGGGATGAGATGATTGGACCAAACTCTTCTCTCTCACCACCAGCTTCAGGTTCTTGGCTGCTGGATTTCATTTGCACATTGACAGTCTCAGTTGAAGTGTCAATGGGCTGAGTTGCCATGGTTGAGGTCTTAATGATGTAATCACTTGCAGAACAGGTTCAGGGAGATCCTGAACAGGTTCAGGGAGATCCACCTTAGTGATAGGTGACTGATGTGGGCTAGACAAAGGAGACTCAGAAGTAATCATCTCTCTTTGAGTAGGGGAAGAGTAGAGAGACTCATGCTACTCACTGAAACCTAAGTCTTCATCAGTATAGAATGAGAGGTTGGGGATGGGTTGATATAAGTCTAAAGGCTGGGGATGGTAACTGTCCCCTGAAGGTTGTTCACTTGAGTGTTGAGACTCAGAGTGAAGGCTTAAAGCAGTTGGGCTTGTGAGCTCATCAGGGTGAGCATGAGAAACCTCACCACTGATTCTTGAAGAGATGGGAGTGGTTTGCTCCTCAGGAGAAGTGGGAGCTCTAGTATCCACTTCCTTTTATATGTGTGAGTGTATGGGGGCCTACACTAGCTGGTGTTGCTAGGTTGTCACCTTGAGCAATGAGCTCTAACATTTTTGGAACAAGGGCTGTTTCTACCCGTGAGAAGCCTACAGTTGGCGTTTTCATAATTTTAAAGATGACGGGCTTCATCTGTCCCAATTTAAGAATATTATCTGTTTCCCTCAACTGTGAGCCCTGTTCACAGTTGAAAATGTGTTGAACATATCTAGGAAACATATAATACTCTAAGGAGTCCAAGTTAGCCAGCAAATTTGTATAAACAAACTGAGAGACCTGAACTTGACCCCTTGAACCATTCCATGCACTATGAAGGAGAGATCCTCAGGAATCTGGTCTCACCCTCCATGCTTGTTTGACAAGCTGTGGATAACCACATGAAGCAGGTATTTCCACTGGGATGAGACCTTCCCTTTCCTGAAGGTCTTTACAGAGAAATCTCCCTCATAGCACATCTGCTCAAAGAAATGAGTTACAGATTCCTTTGGGAAGGACAACTCACCTTCTTCATCATCCAGCTGCAAGTGAGTGTTGATAATGGCCGGAGTGATGAAGATTGTCCTCCCCTGCATTGTGGCAGGCAATGCCTTCCCCCCATCCATAATGACCTCTTGGCAGGTCTTCCAGAATTCAAGCAGATGATCCTCATAGAGAGTAGGATCAATGGTTAGGGAGGTGAAGTAGTTGGATAGAGCCAAGAAACGGCAAACCTCTGAGAAACTTTCATCTTTCTCAAAGTTCAACAAAGCAACCTGGTTGTGTTGCCTGTGAAGTTGCATGGAGAAATCTTGGTTGTTTTTGCAGTTTAGGTTGGCCATTTTTAGATGCTTAAGGGTGAAAGAAGATGAAGAACAAAGGCGGTTTGGGAGAATTTAGGTTTAAGGAATAGTGTAATTGAAGAAGATAGTGAAAGAGGGGGGAACCGTTGGGTATTTATGTGAAAAGGATTTGAGACAAAGTTAATGAAAGAGGATAAGCTTTGAAATGCGGATGTTGGTCCCACCTCTGAAATGTAGTGTACTTTTGCCCAAAAAGTAGTTTTCTTGGAAGTCGAGAAATCTTCCGAAGGTTATTTGCTTCGGAAGTTCTGAAGAAAAAGCTTCCGAAGGCAAATTGGCTTCGGAAGATATTTCAAAGGTTTTTGAGAATTTTGCTTCGGAAGAGAATTAACACTCCGAGTTATTTATTCTTTGCTTTCGGAAGAAACTTGTTCTTTTAAAACATAAAAGTACTTAAGCTGATTTTGAAGCTTCTAAAGATATTTCAGAAATTTCTTCCGAAGGTAAAATTACTGAAAGTAGTTTTTTGTTTACTAAGACATAAATTTCATCCGAAGGTAATTTTAAATCTTCCGAAAAGAAAAAAAGATCAAAATTTTCAAAAAATCTTAGAAATGTCTTTTGAAAAGATTTTATTCCAAAGAAAACAAGGGCTTATGAAGGTGATGAAATAGGCAACTTAGGACACATAGGTTTTAGAAATAATATGATTAATTTTTAAGAAAAGCTATTCAAAGTTAATCATCCCAATAGCTGATACAAGATATTTAAATCTCTGCTCATCAAAAGCTTTGTTGAACAGATCAACATATTGTTCATTTGTGTTAACTTTGACTAGTTTGATTAATCCCTTTTCAAAGTTATCTCTAATCAAATGATACCTAATATTGATATGCTTTGTCCTTGAGTGTTGCATATGATTTTCTGTGATTATGATAGCACTGTTTTTGTCTATGTGGATGAGAGTCTCTTAGAAATTGAATCCGTAGTCCAAAATCTGATTTTAAATCCAAAGCACTTAAGCACAGCAGCTTGTAGCAGCAATGTATTCAGCCTCAGCAGTTGATGCAGATACACAGGATTGTTTCTTACATTGCCAAAAGACTACTCTTCCACCAAGAAATTGACATCCCCCTGATGTAAACTTTGTAGTCATGTTGCAACCACCATAGTCACTATCTGTATAAACATATAGATTAAAGTCAGAAGTCTTTGGATACCAAAGGCCAAGTGATGGAGCACCCTTGAGATATCTTAAAATTCTTTTGATAGTGAGCAGGTGTGACATCTTGGGGTTGGCTTGATATCTTGCACAAATGCATGTAGCAAACATGATATCTGGCCTACTAGTTGTGAGGTACATAAGAGACCCAATCATTGCCCTATAGAGATGTTCATCAACACACTCCCCCTCAAGATCAAGTCCAAATGAGTGATTTCTGGCTATGGGTGTCTTAGAAACCTTACAATCAGTCAAGTTGAATCTCTTAAGTATGTCTTGTACATACCTTGATTGACTTATGAAGATGCCATTGTCAACTTGCTTCACTTGAATTCCTAGAAAGAAATTGAGTTCCCCCATAGCACTCATTTCAAACATGTCCTTCATCAGCTTCCCAAATTCTTTGCAGAGCTTTGGATTAGTTGACCCAAAGATAATGTCATCTACATATACTTGAACTAGCATTATGTCATTTCCTATTCCTTTGATGAAGAGAGTTCCATCTACAGAAGCAAAACATCTGTAGTCAATTCCTTCTTCTTGAGTATACCCTTGAACAACTAGTCTTTCCTTATTCTTGATGACAAGTCCTCTATCATCCTTCTTATTCCTGAACACCCATTTGGTTCCTATGGTAGTCATCCCTGGAGAAATGCAGGACCGGTGAAGGGTATGCACTTACAACAAAACAACACAATAAGGAGAGTTACTTAGAACACTTAACAGATCAAATAGGGAACTGATTAACTTTAGTGAAAGATGCTAAGAACACAAGTAAGAATGAGATAGAACAAGATGGCAAACAACACAAGTAATTGGTATTCAAGAATGTTGTATATTGCTTCTCAAGTTCTACTACAAATGTTACAAAGCATACTTAAAAAGTTACAAGTACTTGAGATACATATACTACATCTTACAGCCCGCCATACTTTGAAGGCCAGCTGGATACATAAGACTAGACAACAAACAAAATCAAATGTAGAGTCAAAAGGCAGATTTGCCTTTTGACTAGTGACTATGACATGCAATAGCTCACATCCTAATATATTATAAAAAGGATAAAAATACATAAAGTAGAAAGCATAGACTCAAGACCACAATGTACAGTTAGAAAAGCATGGACCTTTTCACCAACTCATGTAAGTTGGTGACTTTACAGAGTTGTAGCGGAAAGGTGGTCCAACTTTATGGTAAAGTACATCAGATAAAGGCATGTCTCTAAAAGTCTTCGGAAGAAATCTGCCTTCACTCTTTGGCTTCGGAAGACTTTGTCTTTGAAGCTTCGGAAGACTTCACTTTTAGCTTCGGAAGATTTTACACTTAGAATATTTGTAGTGCATGGTGTAAAACTTCCGAAGTATTTCTACTTATGCTCTTAGTGCATGCATTCAGAGACAGTTTGGATATTTTGGCTGCATCAAACTTATAGGAATCCTTACAAAGACTATCGAAAATATCCTAATTGTCAAAAGTCTAGTCACACGATTAGTAACCCACAAAAGTGGAGTTTTCTGTTCTATTTATAGGCTGACAAGATGCCTTTACAAAATGACTAAACTACCCTTGTACTACACATCAGGAAACTAGTCTAAGTCTTCAACAACATTTTCTTCTGTTCATCCGCATTAACTAATGCGGATGTGTTGATATTCATTAGAATTTCTTGTTCTTCTTCACCATTAGTGTTTGGTCATCAACATTAACAAATGCGGATGAGCAAACACTTGGCGTATTTGTTGTTGAGCATCCGCATTAGTTGATGCCGATGTACAAAATCCTTGTCAACATTTCTTTGGTTGTCCATATTTGTTAATGCGGAAGAACAAACACTTGTTAGCATTTGTTCTATGGTCATCCGCATATACAAATGCAGATAGCCGACACTTGTCTTCTTTTCTTGATGCAGATTCTTCATCCGCATTGGTTCTTGGAGTTGTGGGATTTCTAACAGAAGAACCATCAACCACCACTTGAATTGGCATGTATGATCCTTTCAGGGTCCAACAATACTCCCCCTAAGGATTATATAGCCTATGTACTTCAAGGGTTGGATGGTGGATGAGGTTGTGAAAATTCTGCTGGTTCTTGTGCAGCAGGAGGAGGTAATATTGGTTCTGCAAGAGATGGATCCAAAATGGCCTTTATCATGTTGACAAAGTCATTGCCTTCAGACATCTTTTCTCTGTTAAGCACATGAATCTTCATTTGGCTCATAGAATAAATGACTTCAATGGGCAGCTTCTTTAATAAGATGGGTTCCCAGATTGACACAGTAGACAACCATCTCTATGAATCAATAAAGATCCTTCCACATCAACCTCGAGCTTCATAATATTGCCCAGCTGCAAAGGAGTCTTCTTCTTCCTCCTTTGCTCTCTCTTGGCTATAATTCTACCATAGGCCATCTTCAGTATTTTGATGCACTTAAGAAAGAAGTGCATATCAACTTCACCCAACTTGTTGTTTATTTCCTTGAAGTGCCTTGTGTAGATATAGTGGATGTGGGATGCATTAAGCAGTCTCACCTCATATCCACTAAATAGCCTGATTTCAGCGCCGTCCTTTCCTCCCCATCTCCTTTCAATTACCAACTCATAGGTTTTCTCATCATAGAAGACATCCGAGATTGGTTTGGAGAAGTGAGTGACTGCCAACATCTTTCTTTTTAGAGACTCAGTTGGCTTCACCTTCAACTCAGGGAATACCACTTCTTCTGCCTCTTTAGTCTTTTTCTTATTCTCAAGAGGGTTGATAAAGGATTTGTCCTTCCTCATACAGATAGCCTTTAGAGATTTGAAGTTGTCTGTCCTTTTGAACATCTTTAAGATATCTTCAAACTCATACCCTCTGAAAATAGCCTTTTGATTGATCAGCTCCAGGTTGGCTAGTTCTTTGAGATCATGAATCTGCAGGGAGTTCACCAGAGCAGTGTACTCTATGAAGAATTGAACTAACCCTAAGATTCTTTTAACCATAAACATATTCCAATCACTGTCATACTTCCAGGAAATGATTTTCTGATCAACTTGGCCCTGTGGAGTAGACACACCCTCGATCATATCTGCAGTGGTGATACCTTGTTCAAGTGTTAGTTGAGAAGGCTCTGCAAACCACTAAGGATTTCTATGCAAAACAGGTGCCAAAGAGTCATGATCTCTATGAGTGAGTTGGATATCTTTAGCTGATACTCTTGTTCTTGGTTTCCTGCTTGTGATTTCTTCTTCTAGCTTCTTCAATCTCTCCTTTTTCTCGTTAATCAAACGGAGGATTACAGCTCTTAATGAGTTTGTCTTCATGTTACTAAGGTTTCTCTTGGTGAAACCTTGATCAGAGAGATAATTCTTTATTTCCCTGTCAGTCATGGAATAGGGATCAGGATAGAATGATTGAGGAGCTTCAGTCTGCTTGGCTTGTGAGGAGAATTGAACCACTGGTGACTTGGATGCTTGAGTCTTTTCATACTTAGTTACATATGAAGGGTCCAGCAGTTTGTTTAATTTTTCTTCTTCTGCTATCATACGCTCATAGGTCATTCCAAACACCTCATCTGCATCATAACCATGATTGATGAGAAACATAGCCTTCACCATCGAATCATCTATTGGAGCTTTCTCTACCGTCTCTTGTACTGAAGACATAACTTTTACAAGGCTTTCTCTTGTTATTGGTTCATCAACCACATAGCCTCCCTCTATTTCTCCTTCTTCAAGGTCTATAAATTCAGCTCTCTTTTTCAGTTGTGCCTCAGCCTTGTCATGCTCATCAAGAAACTCAGCAATGGCTGCTAGGCTACGGGGATCATTCTTAACCGGTTCCTATTCTTCTATGGTCTTTTTCCCTTGACCTTTTCTGATAAGTATTTCCTCTTTCTGGTATAAGTCTGCATACTTGGAACAAAAGAGGTTTCTGGCATTTCAGTTTCTTGAGGCAGTTTTTCAGCCTCTGCTCTTTATTTTTCTTTGTGCTTTATTTCTGCATACTTGGAACAAAAGAGGTTTCTGCCATTTCAAGGTACAATTTGCAAACTCAACTCCTTTTCATTTGGCATAGGAGATTAAGGAATAACCTCAATTGGTTCAACAAATTGTCTTTCATCTCCAATAAAATCCCAGAATTCATCATCAATGATGAATTCCTCAGCTGTGAATATGTCAAGAGCCTTGATCATGTCACTGAACTCTGATTCTTTAGTCTGAGATTATTCATGATCTTTGCTTGTATAGACTACTATGGCTAAGCTTTGCTCTTTGGGCTTTGTTCCACTAGATTCAGCTTCCTTTTCAGGCTTAGAGAATCTCATCCTTTTAGCAGGAGGAGAGTTATCATCACTCTCCCCTGAGGAACTTTCATCACTTTCATCTTTTTCATCATCTTTCTTCTTTTTAACCTCATCCTTATCACCTTCATCATCCTTCTCCTTTTCTACTTCTTGTTTTATCATAACCAATAGCTCCAATTCAAAAATTCTCTTATTCAGAGATTCTATTTGTTTTTGCTATTCATAATGTCAGATTGTTCTTCAATCAATCCTTCCTTCTCTTCAATGGCAATGGTTCAGATAGCTAAAGTGTCCACATGACCACTTACTTCATCCCTAGAATGTTTAAGAGCATCCTTTAGTTCCTCTATCTCCCTTTCTTTCTCTACTTTTTTCAACATCATATTTTTCTTTCATTTCTTTCAACTCCTCCTTCTCATCCAATTCTAGAAGTCTGTCCTTTATGATACCAGACCTTCTATCCAGGAGTTTTTCCATTTTGGCCACCTTCTTTAAAAGCTCAGAGATTATTTCATCCTTTTCATCAGGTCTGTTCACCTCTGATTCACCAAAACTTTCAAAGGGAACTGCTTCTGAAGGGACTTGTCTCACATGCATTTGCATTTGATGATCCTCCTCATCAGAACATGATTTGGATTCCTCAAAAGAGATGGCAGAGTCACCAAACTCAACAGGCTCAGCACTAGTAGGTGATGATAGAATGGGAGTGTTAGCCCAGGTTGAACACACTTGAATCAAATCATGAAGATTAATGGATCAAAATATGATAAACACACTAAAACCCCTTTGATCTTCAATTAGATTGCAAAAATAATGTTTACAAGTAATCCCCCAATCTATTGGTCATATAACCATTGGCCTAATCCTAATTACAATTAGGCTATTTATAGTAAATATAATATTCACTAATTGCACTTAACTCCCTAGACTTAGGCTAATTAATGGAAATAACATATAAATCATAAAAATGACTAAAACAAGATAAAATATATGTTGTTGACACAAAATATATTTATTAGAATAAAACTCCTAGTCATCTAAATCTTCAACATCTCGTCTCGGTTCTTCGTCTCGTACTCGACGTTTGACTTTTGTTGACTTTGACCGTGATGTTGACTTTTGTTGACTTTCATTGTGTTGATAATATAGACTATCTTGTACAGCTCCAACAGGGAGATGTATGGTGAGGATGTATGGGTGAAACATGAGGTGAATGGATGGGTGATATATGTGGTGAGATAATGTGTTGTGTTTGTGGTGATGGGATTGGTGATCTTTGAGGTGATGGAATGGGAGTAGGCATGAATGGTAATGCTATCTCAGCTTCTTGAACTGAAGACCTAGTTTGAAGATCACCACCTAAATCCATCTGTGGCGACACTGCCTCAGTCCTTCTTCACCTAACACAACATGCTCATCAACATGTTGTTGATCATGAACAGCTTGTTGTTCTTCTTCATGAACAGGCTCATCAACAAGAGCCTCTTGTTCTCCTATTTGTTCTTCAGGATGGATCTACTGTAGCATCCATGGTAATAGAGGAAAGAATGTTCCACTATAGAAGTTCCTTGGATCTCTCTTCTTTATGTACTTATAGGACTTTGCATTATAGTGAAGAAAGAATGGTCCTTCAGGTACAATCTCTAGGAATACTTAACTGATAAAGCATTATATAAACCTTGGATACATCAGGAACAAATGCCTTCTTCCTTCCTGAATGTTTGAAACAAGACCATTAAACACATAAACAGAAATGTTAAATGGCTTATTGGTGCACAAAGCACATATGGCAGAAGAGGTTGTCGCTGGGATATCATTCCATCCAGTCTTCCTCTTTGACAGACAATGTTGGTACAAGTGAATGAGAAACCTCCATTGTAAGTCAACCAATCCTTTGATAATTTGCTTTCCTTCATAACCTCCTTCATAGCCAATGTTGGCATATAAAGTCATATTATCATCATCTTCTAATTCAAAGGGAGTGTTGGCATCATCACCAAACTGTAGACACTGTCTCATAGTCTGTTCAGTGATAGCCAAGGTATGATCTTAAGTGATTCTTCCAGACAGAGTCCTCACGCTATCAACTTCTATCACTTCAGCAGTACTCCAAAAAGTTCTTATGAAGTTCTCATAGATGATGGGTCTCTTTGTAATAGCATGAGCTACTCTGGTGGCATTGATGAATCTGATCATATCTCTGAGACCTTCTGCCTCGGGCACATCAGGGTCAAGATAACCACTGGCATTATGGAGCTTGCTCCATGTGACATTTGCCATTGTACCCTGCATTAGAGGCATATGAGTTAGAAACTTGAATAATAATTATCAGATTATAAGTCATATATTGTCACACCCCGGGCCCAGGTAGGGTGGGACGTCACAGACTAGCAACAATATATGGCAGCAGAAACAAACCATTACAAGAGCTCAAAGGAGAGAATATCACATGGCATTAATGTTTTAAAGAAAATACCGGGGCTAGAAACAAATCAAGCCCCCAAATAAGTTTTACAATCACCCATAAAAATAAATTGTACTTGTTCAACACAAACATGAAATTGTTCAAATGGTTCATTAAGTAAAATATGCCAATGCCATGGTCGCGTGCATAGGTCTAGGTCTTCACGACAGCTAGGATCTCTTCATACTTTACCTGAAACATGCTCAAAAGAAATTTGTGTCAACTAAAAAGTTGGTGAATTCAAGTGCTTAAAGTTTAAAAACAAAAGGACTTAACAAAATCCTTCTTTGATTAAAAAGAAATTAATCATTGTTTAAAGATCATGGGAAAAATCATAATCAACCCTGCACTCAGTCCCGGTTGGCCTCTTCTAAAATTGTGTTTAACCGGATATTCCCGAAGGAAGAACTGAGCCCCAAACCAGTGAACCCTACCTGCCCGGATGGTTCACCATAGTTTCTTAACAAAACCTGTTACATGCCACAAACGACCCCTTAGGATCTCAGTAGGGTATCCTTCCTGGAACGGAAGCCACTGTGTGTGGGGGATTCCCCAAATAGATCTATCCATATAAAACAAGCGGTTCACGAAAGAATTAATGATCATGACATAAGTATCAGCAGGTAATCCATAACCCCACATACAATCATCAAGTAAAGCACAAATATAGTTCATAAATAATAGAGCATGTTCCATCCCAAAACAGTAGTAAAAAGGGGGATCACTAGAACTCACCTTAGGTTTCAAGTCAAAAAGTCTCTTGGTGTGCCGGGAGTGTCTCAAGTCTAGCACCCTAACATGTACATATTAAGTAATAAGCTACTGCCCTAAACTCATTTAAGGTGCAACAATAGTGTCAAGAGTTTAGCTATTGGGTACGGCTTTGATTTCGTGAAGGTTTGTATGAAAAGTTTCCTTTTATGGCAGGTCAAGGTTTCTTCATGAAAATTAGGATTTTTACCTCATTAGGTTAAGTATATTAAGAAATTTTGTTGTTCAAGTGATTATTAGCTTCCCAGAAGTTGGTTATTAAGTTTGGTAAAATTTTACAGTTTAGTCCCTCAAGTTTCAAAATTGACAGTTTCTACCCTCAAGTTTGGTTTCTTGTCCTTTATGACACTCAAGACCAAAAATCAGATTCTTAGAGTAATATTATACTTATTATAGAGTAAGTGTTTCAAAATTTCAGTTTACAGGTCCGGTTTTAAAACTATGCGTTTAACGTTCCCGGTTGCGGTAAAAGCCGGAGAGTTTTAACCGTTAATTTAGGGTTTTCATAAATTTGAGTCTTGGACCAGTAGGTATCATCTAAAAGACATTTTTGTAAATTTTAAGTCCTTATATTGTGAAGTTTGGCCTTTAATAGTTGAAAATCTCGTTTTTACGTTTGACCCGTTAAAACGCGGTTTTGATCGTATTTGACCATTTAAAGCTTGTTTGACCAATTTTTCAAATCCTTTATTTCTTCTATTACTTAACTTACTGAAATCATATGATTTTTATAAATTTTAGCTTTGAAATCCTTTTTTATGGATTTTTCTCAAAAACGTTGCCCGGTTAGTACCCGTTTTTAGTTAAAACGTCATTTATTTGTTCTTTTGACCATTTAAATTACCCATTAACTCCAGAACACTTTATTTATCATTTTTAATCCTGGAATACTTTTCAAGAGTGTTAACTCCATGTTTTTACTATTTTTTAAGGTCGTTTTACCATGTTTCGGGTCCCGAAATCAACCAAAATAGGTCTAATCTTAACATGTCCATAATTTCCAGAGATTAACCACTTTTCACAACCTTAATATTCAACAAAAAATTCTGAAATTAAGTCCAAACCCACGATTAGGTTTCCCATCACAACAATGAGTCATTAACTTAGTGATTTAGCCATAACTAACCATAACACATGTGTAAATCATTGCAACTTGTAATTTAAACCTTACCAAAGCTCAATTTAACTTTAAATCCAGATTATTATGGTGTTACCAAGTCGTTTATGAGCAGATTATAAGCCTTGGTTTAGAGTGTTTTCAAACAAGTGCTTAGCTTGCAATATACATCTTGGAAAATGAAGGTTTTTGAGGTGTAACTTGTGTTAAAACCATACATCCACGGTGCATCTTCTTTTATAACTTTTTAAATCTGGTTCTTAGGAGTTCATTAATCCTTTAGAAAGCAGGTTATAAGTTTTGGTTTCAAGAGTTACAAGATCTACAAGTTAGATGGTGCAAAAGTCCCAAAAATAGGGTTTTCATTGTGGAAATCGGTTTCCACCTTAGATATGACAAGAATAACGAGTGAGATACCTCTTGTGAAGTTGAAAGCTCCTCAAGGACAAGGTATTGGTGTCGGGTTTCTGCTACAACAAAGAGGGGAGGTGTTCTTAAAAGAGAAATGAAATAACACATGAAAAAGACCATTTTCGGGTGTCATTAACTTACACTCGATGTTGTTCACGTTTTGGAGAGTGTAGATGGTCTTGAATGGCTCGAATCTCCTTGGAAAAGGCTGGAGAATCTTCTACAAATCTTGGAAAGGTCGAAAAAAATGGTAGAGATGTGTCAAAACTTGCGGTTATGGCCACCTTCTTGCGGTTCTTCGGTTGGCCGATATTTCTTGATGTTGTTCTTAAGATTTTGGGGCTGGATTTGAGAGAGTTTTTAGGAGTGTTTGCAAGGTGTAAAGGAAGGTTTCAGTTGGTGTTCGAATAAGAGGGAAGAGGAGAGAGTGTGGATGTGAGGTGTGTAAGAATGCATATGAGAGGAGTGGTGGGTGTGATGGTGGTGTAGAAAGGAGGAGAGTGGAGGGAGAGGGGGCGGCCGTATTTGGCTTGTAGTGAGGGTTTTGAATTTAATTTTTAATTATTAATAATTATTAAGTAGTGTAGTTTTGTAGTATTGGGTATAATATATTGTTTAGTGGATGGTGTTAGTTGAGGTATCTAGTGCATGTCCATGCATGCATGGGCCGAAAATATGTGAGTGTGAGTGTGTATGCTCACAATTAATTGTTTTCTCTTGAGATAAATTTTGCAAGGGTGATTAGTCAACATTCCCGGAACACTAATTTTAAAAGGTAAAAACCTGAATTAACTAAAAGTCAATAATAGAAATCATATGAAACCATAATTTGAATCCAGTAACAAGAAATGTTTCAAATTTCATGGTAGGGTTGAATTGTTTCAATTATTAGCACTCATATGATGGATAATGATGCAAGTAAATTAGGGTTATAATAACAACCTAGAGGCTGGTTGTCACATATATCAAGTGAAGTAATTTCAGTTTGACTTTTGAAGGTTAAAATTAAGTGTTCATTGGTACTGTTTCATAGGAATTTAGACCTAACTTGATTTTGTAATTAATGACCACTTTTATTTTGTTTTTTCAAGTTTGTAGAGATGGTCTTTTCTGATTTTAACATCTTTTAACACTTCGAATCAAGTTTAGACATCAACATATTCAGATTTTGTTACACCTTGTTCTTGTGATGAACTGGGCTTTGCAAATCACTCATTTGTTGTTATATTCTAGTTAATGAAGTTTATTGCACTTTGAAAATGTCTTTCATTTCTTAGTTTGATGTTAATTTTGGTGATTCTTTCTTGACCTAGTGATCTAAGTTCTTCATCGGTTTGAAGGTCCGACGTTTTTAGGTCATAAACTTCAAAGTTTTTCACCTTGTTTTTGATACTACGGTTGTAAAGAATCAAAACTAAGGAATATTGGGGGTGCATGAACTAAGAACAAATATTTTTGGTGATGGTGATGATGATGGTAGAAGAACAGTGATAAAACGCTCGTTGCACTTTGAAGTCTCTCAAATTTAAAAAGTATTAAATGGCCTTTTGAAGTGGGTTTAAATAGTCAATTTAATGTCTTTTACAAATGTTACAAGTTTTAGAAAAAATGTGGTCAAAATTTTAATTTCATTGTAGCAAATGCGGATGTATTTTGTTCTTCAACATTTGTTTACTGTTACAAATGCGGGAGTGTAAAAACTTAACAACATTTGTTCACTATAGCAATGCGGTTGTACAAACTAAGTCAACATTTGTTCCTTGAACAAAAGTGATAGAACGAAGATTGGCAGCATTTGTTCACTGTAACAAATACGGTAGAACAAAGTTGGTCAGCATTTGTTCACTGTAACAAATCATGCTGAACAAAGTTAGTCAGCATTTATTCACTGTAACAAATATGGTAGAGCAAATTACTTTGTCGACATTTTCTTCAACAAATGCGGAAGAACCATGAAGTCCATATTTCTTGACTTTCATACATCATCATGACAGGAGAGATTAAGCACATTTTTAATCATTTTTGATTCGTATGCAACACAAGTTTTAATATTGATATCTACATTTTGGAAATGCGGATGAGTATAGTTATTCGCAAAAGAAATGCGGCTGAACAAAAGTTAACCCCTTAAAGAAATGCGGTTGAACAAATTTGTCCACATAAGTTTTCAACACTTGAAAATTTGTATGTGCATTTGTTGTCGAAACAAATGCAGTAGAGTTACCTTGTCCGCATTAGTTTCACTTGGTTTTTCAATGACTTAAGCAAGTGACCCGCATTGCTTATATGCCTGGGTTACCTTCACCCGTATTTGTTTTTGTGATTTTCTAAAATTTTAAAATTGTTTTTGATGTTTTTGATTTTATTCAAGGTTAATCATGCCAATTGATTGAACTAGGAATTCAAACCTACTAGGTTCAAATGCCTTGATAAACAAACCAGTTAATTGATTATCAGTGTGAACTTGAATCAATTTGATTAACCCTTTTTCAACACAATCTCTCAAAAAGTGATATCTAATTTCAATATGTTTTGTTTTTGAGTGCTGAACTAGATTATTTGTGATAAAAACTGTTGTGTTGTCAATATGAATTAGAGTGTGCAACAAGTTTAAACCATAGTCAAGCATCTGGTTTCGAATCCAGAGAACTTGAAAGCAACAAGCTGATGCTGCTATATACTCAGCTTCTGCTGTTGAAACAGATACATTTGTCTGCTTCTTGCACTTCCAGGAGACCAGTCTGGGACCAAGAAATTTACAACCGCCAAAAGTGGACTTCTTATTGAAGTTGCATCCCCCATAATCACTGTCAGTGTAGGCATAAAGATTGAAATTTCCTTCCTTTGGATACCATAATCCAAGAGCAGGCTTGCCCTTAAGATATCTGAATATTCTCTTGACAACATTCACACGAGATTCCTTCGGATCTACTTGATATCTGGCACACACACAAACACCAAACATAATGTTAGGCCTACTGGCTATTAGATACATAAGTGAACCTATCATAGATCGATAGTGAGCCTGATCCACTGATTTGCCTTCTGGATCTGGACCAATCTTTGCTTTAGTATCAACAGGTGTTCTAATGGACTGACAAGTAGCAAAGTGGGATTTCTTCAACATTGTTTCCACATATTTTGATTGATTGATGAAGATTCCATCTGCTGTTTGTTAGACTTGCACTCCTGGAAAGATTGTGAGTTCCCCTATTGCACTCATTTGGAATTTTGAATGCATAAGGTCTTTAAAGTCTTTACAGAGCTGCTTGTTTGTCGAGCCAAAGATGATATCATCCACATAGATCTGAACCAGCAACATGTCTTTTCCTTTTATTTTTCAGAAGAGAGTCTGATCAATCTTTCCTCTCTCATACCCATGTTTAAGAAGAAAAGATGATAGAGTTTCGTACCACTTTCTTGGGGATTAATGAAGTCCATACAAGGCTTTGTCAAGATTGTACACCCTGTGTGGAATATCAGGGTCTTCAAGCCTGGTGATTGACTCACGTAGACTTCTTCAGATATATTTCCATACAGAAAAGCACATTTCACATCCATTTGATAAACAGTAAATTTCATGGATGATGAGTATGCAAGAAAGATTCTTATGGCTTCTAATCTAGCATCAGGAGCAAACACTTCATGATTATCAATTCCTTCTTATTTTGTATACCCTGGGCCACTAGTCTTGCTTTGTTTCTGATGACAATTCCCCACTCATCAGTTTTGTTCCTGTATAGCCACTTGATATCGATAGGGTATTGTCCTTCGAGAAGGTTTACTAGTTGCCATACTTCTTGTTTCTTTAATTGCAGCAACTCAACCTGCATTGCCTCAATCCAACTATTGTCTTGAAGAGCCTCTTTGATATTCTTGGGTACTGTTTGACACAGAAAGCAAGAGAACAAACAGATGTTTGCTATGCTTGACTTGCTTCTTGTCACCCGTTCATTAAGTTAACCAATGATGCTTCCATTGGATGATTCTTGTGTATTCTGGTGGTTGGAATTGAGTCACCAGCAGTGGATACATCAAGATTGGAGACATTCAGATCATCTTGGTGAGAGGAACCTTCATGTTGTGTAGTGGGAGAGTTGTGAAAGTGATCAATGTCTTTTCCAGTTCCCGCTTCAGCATCAGCAACACTTTGTAGACTTTCATCATTTGAAGTTCTTTCAGTTTCAACTGGTGGTGTAGCTTGATCTTGATTTCTAACATCAGTTGATGGTTCTTCTGAAGGAGAGGGTATTGTACTAGGACCAGCTTCAGTTGAAACACTCTCATTTTGTGATGATTGTATGACAGGATCAGCTTGCAGTGGGACATCTTCATTTTGCTGCTCAGTAGAAGTAGGGGAATCATTGGGAAGTCAACTCTTCTTTCTACTGATGGAGAAGATTCAGCGGAATGTAGGTTTGCTGCAACAGACAAATGGAATTGATCAAAAGATCAAGTTAATGAGTCAATATCAAACAACCAGTCAGGACCATTTGTTGATTTGGGAAAGGAATGTTCGTTGAATTGAACATTGGTCTATTCATCAATGATGTTTAATCGAGGATTAAACACTTTATAAGCCTTTGAGACAGAAGAATAACCTACAAAGAATTCTTCATCAGACTTTGAGGAAAACTTTCCCAAATGGTCTCGGGTGTTCAATATTGAAACAGGACTACCAAATGACTTAAAAAATCCAATAAATGATTTTCTGTGAAAGAGAAGTTCATAAGGAGTCTTGTTGCTTTCTTTTACAATCAAAGTTCTATTTTACACAAAGCACAATGTGTTAAGTGCTTCTACCCAAAAGGTTATTGGCAGTTTAGCATCGACTAGCATTGTTCTTGCTGCTTCAATTAGTGTTCTATTTCGCCTTTCAGCTACCCCATTTTGTTGAGGAGTTCTAGCTGCACTAAATTGATGAGCAATGCCTTGGGTTGCACAAAATGAACTCATATGTTCATTTTTAAATTCTGTCCCATTATCACTTCTAATTGTTTTAACTTTATGATCAAGTTGATTTTAAATTTCAGTGATAAAATCTTTTATTAGTTGGGACGATTTATTTTTATGAAGTAAGAAGAAGACCCATGTAAATCTTGAAAAGTCATCTATGATCACGAGACAATACTGTTTCTTTCCAATGATCATAACAGAAGTTGGTCCAAAAAGATCCATATGAAGTAACTTCAATGGAGAATTGGCTTGTGGGAAGACTTATGTTGTTTCCCTTTGAGACATGCTGAACAGTGATCAATAAAATAAAATTCTTTTTAGGGTAAACCAATCACATGATTTCCCTTAACCAATTTGTTCATGTTTTTAAAATTTGTGTCACAGACGTCTGTGCCAAAGTTGTGACTCATCAAAAGATGCTTTTGATAGAAGTCATGTTTCTTCTTCTGGTAAAGCAGAATTGAGGTTTAATAAGTATTATTCTTCCACGGGGTTTGAAAGACAACCCATTCTTCAAGAATTTGTAATCCTGGCTTCAGAATGTAATAATGAGTGTTAGTTAAGTGAGTGGAATACTTCTTGTCACAGATCTGAGACACGCTGAGCAGATTGAAGTTCAATTCTTCATAGTAGTTCACTCTATCAAAGCTCAACAACCCATTTGTCACAGATCCTTTACCAGTGATTCTGCCACCTTGTGAATCTCCACCAAATGCCACAGTAGTTCTTTGAATATGCTTGAAATCATGAAGGAGGGAACGATCTCCAGTCATGTCTCAGGAACACCCACTGTCCACATACCTTAGGCTATTGCACCTGTATGGACGACCCTGCAAGCATAAAAGAACTAATTAGAATGTGGAACCCAAGCCATGATGGTCTTGGGTTTCCCGTTCCTATCCATGACAGTAACTTATTGGTATTTTCCTCTAAATTATGGCTTAGAGGACGAAGCTTTGTTGGATTTTTGTTAATACCTTGCTGATTTCATATCATCAATTTCAACTGAAGAGTCAGAAGAGTATTCAAATCTTTTGTCCCTGTTTCCTTTAAGAAATTGGACACGCTTTTGATTGTTAAACTTCAAGTTTGATTTATGAAAATCATGAGTTTGGTTGAAGTTGTGATTTATGTTTCTTTGAACTTTCTTTAACTCTTTCAGATTACCCAAATCATCATTAGAACTGAAGTCTTAGAGTGCTTATTATAAAAATGACTTCTGATTTTGGGTTTCACAATGATATTGGTGAGATGGGCTTGTTTTGAGGAATTCTCAAGCCTTTTTGTTTGAAGAAACAATAAGATGTCTTGTGATTAGTCATATCACAGACAGAACAATTTTGTTAAAATAACAAATTTTTAGTGGAATGATTGTTCATGTCACAGATTTAGCAATATTTATTGAAATAGCAGTCATCTGTTTTATGATTTGACATTTCACAAATGTCACAATACATATGTTTGTTTCTTGAAGCTGATTTTGATGTTGATGACTCAGTAGATTTACCAGTTCTTAACTAAGCCACAAAACCGACCCATTGTTTTGATTTTGATGCTTGAGGATTAGATTTGATTTTTGTTTTAGAAATTAGAGAAGTTTTGCTTTTGTTTTTGTGTGAGATGTTGTTTAATTTGAATAAATTCTTTGGTGATTTGAACTCACACTCTGATCTTCTTTCATCAGATATTTTCACAGAAGAATTAATTTTATTCTTTTCTTTGGAAATTGCAGGAATGAATTTCATAAAGGGCACTATGTGTAACACCCCGAAAAGTCAAAACGAGTCATTAAGGATAATGGGCTTAATTATTGGGTATTTTAACAAGGTAAAGAAATGGTCATGGGCTAAACTAGGCTTATTGGGTAATGGCTTATGGGATTAAAGGCCCATAATCAGCCCTTAAGCACCCAAACCAGCCTTCATCTTCCTCATTGCAACCCTAGCCACCAAAATTCATAGAGAGAGAAAGTAGAGAGAGAAAGTAAATAAACTCAAGATTTGAAGCTTCAAAGGTTAAGAGATTGAAGATCTGGGTGTTGGAGCATCAAGACCTAAGAAAGAAGCAACAAATCCAGGTAAGAATCGACCTCTAAACCCTTCTGTAGATCAAACCCGAATTCTAGGGTTTTGGGTTTTGAAAAGTTGCACAGAATCGCATAAAGGTCACATTTTTACGTATGAAAACATGTATAAAGCTTAGATCTAGCCTCATGGATGATCAACTAAGAGATTGGACGTAAAAAGTTATGATTTTGGGTTAAAAACGGTCTTGTTCGTGATTATTATGCGATCTGCGAAACTGCATATGCATCCAGCGAAATTGCGTATTCAATCAGCGAAACTATGAGGACTTCCTGCGAAACTATAGTTTTGCAGGTAGTTTCGCAGACATGGTTTTCCAACGAAAGTTGGGCGAAACTGGCAGCGAAACTGGCAGCGAAGATGCCAGCGAAACTGCTAGCGAAGGTGCCAGCGTAACTAGCAGCGAAACTGCTGGTGAAACTAGCAGCGAAAGTGTTGGCGAATTTAGCTGCGAAATTGCTGATCTTGCAGCGAAAGTAGCAGCGAATTTAGGCAGAAATTAACCCCTTTAAGTGTCAGCTTCTCTGCAGGCTGTGTAGAGTGATCCTAGCCTTGTAAGCTTAGCCTAGAAGTTATTCGTGGTATCAAGGTGAGTTCTAGATCCCCTATTTATAAGTTTTCCATGTTTTGGGGCTATTATGCATACTAAATATATGTTTTTAAATGACCAAGATTTTAAGGGGTTTTAACAGGAAGAACGATTTTTAAATCAGCCCGGCCCCAGCCAGGGGCGTTGCCCCTTGGACCCCACTAGGGGCTGCTGCCCCTAGGACCCCGCTGTCAGGGGCTGCCGCCCCCGAACCCCCGCTGTCCTGCGGAGGGTCAATTAAGTTTTATGATGATTAGTACTTGGCATGTTGTGTACTTAATAAGTTAAGTATTATATATATTAAAGAGGAAGATGATGTTAATGAAAAGTGAAATTTAATGAATGTTACCCCCGGGCCCGTTTGATGATGTAAAGTCTTGCAAGCACTATGATAGACACTTATGTGAGTCTGATTTATGATGATGGATCCGTATTCATGAGCGGGCTATGTGCCTTGCAGTGTGGATCAACTGTCGGGGGTTAGCTATCGTATTCATGTGTACCGACAGGGATTGGCATTTGTTGTCGATCAACATGGAGCTCTTGCTTCGTGCAATCTCGTTGATGATGAAAGTGAAAGATATTGAAAGATAATGAAAGAATGAAAGATAATGAACATGCTTATTATGATGCAAGTTATGTTATGTACTATGATGTATGCATGGTCATTATATGAAGGATAAAGTTTATATTTTCTTATATTATTTTAAACTATAACTCACTCAGCGAAGCTGACTTTTATGCATAATAGTTGGCAGGTAAGTGCTGATTCTAAGGATGGCACACGGAGCTACTTGGGGAGCTATGGATGGCATTCCTATTTATGAAATCTTTATTGTAATTTAAGAACAAGTAATATGTTTTGTTTGAAATTAAAAGACAAATGTATGAGTAAGATATGCTTTCTAAGTTTTAAATGAATGTTTAATTATTTCCGCTACAATGTTTTGTTATTAAACTAATTTTATGCTATGATTAACCAACTGTGAGGCTTTCTGAGAACGTGGCCTTTCAAGTTGGTATCAGAGCCAAATTTTAAGAGAATTGGGTAAACTGTTTTCAAAACCTAAACTTGAAATTAAAATGGGACCGAATGAAGGATGCCAATCCAAGTAGCTACGTGCCATCAGGTAAAAGTTTCTAGTAAACTGGAATTATGTGCGTGTGCTATTTGTCTTATGTGCTTGTAGATTGAAATACTGATATGTGTAAGGATAGTGATTGCTTGGGACAGGAGGGTAAGGTAAGTGGTTAATCACACTTGGCCACTGTAATTAAGGACTTACCGTACTTATAATGATCTGAGCAGTTATCTTGAATAACCATTTTGGTGTTTGAATCTTATAGGAATTAGTTATGGCTGGTAGAAAATCTAGAAAGGCAACCCGAGGAGGTGCTCGTGGTGGGCATACTACTGAGCCACGTGTCACCCGGAGCAAAGCTAAAGCTCCCGAGACTGTTCATGAGGAGTCAGACCTCCATAGTCACCCGGAGGGGGAGGGATCAGCCACCCTCAAACCCACTGTGAAGGAGGCTATCGCTGACGAAGTCTACAATGTCATGCAAAATGTCTTACCCTCGGTGGTGACCGAGGTGATCAAAGCAGTCAAGGATGGAGAGAAAGCTGAGAAGAAGGGGAAGGAAAGTGAGAACAATTCAGGAAAGTCCACCGGGAGGACTGAGGAGTCTGATGAAGAGCCATCAAACCCTAAGGTGGTAGTCCATGATGACGATAGTGATGAGGAGCCGAAAGAGAGACTACTAGGGGGTGCAACTATGGGGCATTTCAAAGGTGCAAGCCCCCAATCTTTGACGGTAACGGCAATGCTACTGCCGCTCATCGTTGGGTTAGAATTAGTGAGTGCCGGGAAGATCAAAAAGTTAATTTCGCCACTCATTCCTTCGTTGACTCAGCATTGTGCTGGTGGGACAATATTGTCCAGACTGAAGGAAAGCGATCGATAGCCAAAATGAAGTGATCTGAGTTGAAGGAGTTAGTGCTGGAGGAGTATTGTCCCCATCGGGAATTAGACAAGATTGAAAAGGAGTTCCTGTATTTGAAGGCTGGGAACATGACTCATCAAGAGTATACCTCCAAGTTCAATGATCTTGCAAGACTTGTGCCAGATATGGTGACGCCTGCATCCAAGAAGATCAAAAGATACATACAGGGTTTCCCTGTGGATATCAGGAGGCACATGATTGCAGCCAGACCAGGCACGTTATGGTCTGTGGTGGACTTAGCTGGGAGGTTGTACGATGAAAGAGACCCAGTGCATGTACAGAAGAAGGTGGAGAAATGGAATGGGAACAGGAATGGAAATGGGAAGAGGTTCGGAGGTGATAACTTCCGGAGTGGAGAGAAGAGGATGAGGGTTGAAGATCAGCCTGGGAGACAAGGAAATACTGGTGAAGGAGGTGCTTGTAGAAAATGTGGAAAAGGTCATTCAGGGGAGTGTAGAGTTGGGACGGGAAAATGTTTCAAATGTGGAGTCGAGGGCAACTATGCTAGGGATTGCAGGGTGGGGAAGTGTTACCAGTGTGGCGAGATGGGTCATGTGGGAAGAGACTGTAAGAAAGGAAAACCAGAAGGATCAGGAACGGTTAAAGCTGGCGATAAAGGAAGGGGTGACGGTTCAAAGGCGAAGGCGAGGGCATTCAACATAACTCGCGAGGAGGCCAGGGCAAATCCAGAAGTAGTTTCAGGTATGTTTCTGGTAGACCATGAATATGCTTCTGTGCTCTTTGATTCTGGTGCTAGTAGGAGTTTTGTGTCTGCTGCCTTTTGTCGTTTGTTGCATGATAAGAGTAGAAAGTTAGATGAGCCTTTCTATGTAGAAACAGCCATTGGTAAGTCCAGTAAGGTAAGTGAGGTGGTTGAGGATTGCATGATTGAGTTAGAGGGTTGTAAGTTCCCTGCTAGGTTACATGTTATGGCCTTATGAGGTTGCGATGTGGTGTTAGGCATGGATTGGTTAGCTACCTATGAAGCCAATATAGTATGTAGTAAGAAGATAATTCGTCTAACAGCGCCCGACGGTAGTTCTGTTACGGTTCGTGGAGATAAGGTGTGCTGTGTACCGAAGGTCGTTTCGATGATCACAGCTAAAAAATACTTGAGGCGTGGGTGTAGCTCTTACTTGGCCTATGTAAAAGATGTGGATGCACCAGAGCCACAATTATCAGATGTGCCGGTAGTGCTCGAGTTTCCTGACGTCTTTCCTGAAGACCTGACCGGTGTGCCGCCTGACCGCGAAATCGAATTCTAGATTGATTTGCTACCGGGAGCACAACCTGTCGCTAAAGCACCGTATCGATTAGCTCCTTCGGAGATGGTAGAACTAAGGGACCAATTGCAAGATTTATTGGATAAAGGCTTCATCCGACCGAGTATCTCTCCATGGGGTGCTCTGGTTTTATTCGTCAAGAAGAAAGAAGGTAGCATGCGGATGTGCATTGACTATCACGGGTTCAATAAGCTGACCGTAAAGAATCGATATCTGTTACCAAGGACCAACGACCTGTTCGATCAACTTCAGGGTGACAGCTGGTTTTCAAGGATAGACCTGCGGTCTGGTTACCACCAACTGAAGGTTAAAGAACAAGACATTCCTAAGACAGCTTTCCGTACGCGTTATGGACACTACGAATTTCTCGTCATGTCCTTTGGTTTAACCAACGCGCCAGCTGCTTTCATGGACCTCATGAATAGGGTATGTCGACCAATGTTGGATAATTCGGTGATAGTATTCATCGACGACATCTTGATTTATTCAAAAAGTGAAGTGGAACATGCCGATCATATTCGAGAATATTGGAGACGCTTAGAAATGAGAAGTTATATGCTAAGTTCTCTAAATGCGCATTTTGGCTTCGAGAAGTTCAATTTCTGGGTCATGTGGTTAATCCCGAGGGGATCAGGGTGGACCCTGCGAAGGTTGAAGCGGTAATGCAATGAGAACCTCCAAAGACGCCATCCGAGATTCGCAGTTTCTTAGGCCTAGCAGGCTACTATAGGATGTTTATCCAGGGTTTCTCCAAGATAGCTTATCCTTTGACAAAGTTGACGCGAAAGGACGTGAAGTATGAATGGGGTACTGATCAGGAGAACGCCTTCCTAGAACTGAAGATGAGGTTAACTCAAGCCCCTGTCTTGACGTTACCTGAAGGGAACGAGGATCTAGTGGTCTACTTGGATGCGTCATATGCAGGATTGGGTTGCGTGTTGATGCAACGAGGGAAGGTGATAGCCTATGCTTCTAGACAATTAAAGGTTCACGAGTCCAATTATCCTACCCATGATTTGGAGTTGGCCGCGGTGGTGTTTGCATTGAAGATTTGGAGGCACTACCTGTATGGGGTGAAGTGCACAATCTTCACTGATCATAAAAGTTTGAAGTATTTCTTTGAGCAAAAGGAACTCAATATGAGGCAGAGGAGGTGGTTTGAACTGATCAAGGATTATGACTACGAAATTCACTATCATCCAGGCAAGGCCAATGTGGTTGCTGACGCCCTTAGCCGAAAAGGACGACCCGAACCAATTCGGGTTAGGGCTTACAAGATAATCATGACACCTGATGTTATAAAACAAGTGAGGGAGTTCTAGGATGAGGAATTAAGAGAGGATAGAGTCAACTCTGAAAGGATGAAAGGACAAGTTTCAGATTTGGGGGAAAACACCCTAGTGTTGGAACCCGATCTGGGAGAATGTGGATCCCTCTCTATGGGGATCTGAGGGAGAAAATCATGGATGAGGCTCACAAAACTCGATATTCCATACACCCCGGTGCCACGAAAATGTATCAAGATCTGAAGAAAGATTACTGGTGGCCGGGAATGAAGCTAGAGGTGGCTAAGTACGTGAGCAAGGGCCTTACTTGCCTGCAAATGAAGGCAGAGCACCAAAAGTCATATGGGAAGATCCAGCCTTTGGATATCCCTGAATGGAAATGGGAACACATCACAATGGACTTCATCACGAAGCTACCTCGCACGGTGAGGGGAAGCGACGCAATCTGGGTGATTGTTGACCGTCTAACAAAGAACGCCCATTTCCTACCAATTCGTGAGACGTATTCCTCTGAGAGGTTGGCAGAGCTATTTATCAAAGAGATCGTGGCTCATGACGGTGTGCCAGTGTCTATCGTTTCGGATAGGGACACGCGGTTTACGTCCAAGTTCTGGAAGAGGTTTCACGACTCAATGGGGACTAGACTGCATATTAGTACGGCTTACCATCCCCAGACGGATGGTCAGTCGGAAAGGACGATCCAGACTTTAGAAGACATGCTACTATCCTGTGTAATCGACTTTGGAGGAAGCTGGGATGAGCACTTACCGTTGGCGGAATTCTCATATAATAATAGTTACCATGCCAGCATTGGTATGCCACCTTACAAAATGCTGTACGGTAGGAAGTGCAGAACGCCCGTGTGTTGGGGTGACATCGGGGAAAAGGAATTGGGGAGTCTTGAAGTGATTGAAGTCACAACTAATAAGTTAGATAAGATTAAGGCGTTCATGAAAGCTGCAAAGGACCGCCAGAAGTCTTATGCTGATAAGAGGCGTAGGCTGATAGAACTTGAGGTTGGTGACAAGGTTATGCTCAAGGTATCGCCCTGGAAAGGGATCATCAGGTTTCGAAAAAGGGGAAAGTTATGCCCAGCATTCATAGGGCCATTCCGTATTATCGCAAGGGTAGGAGAAATGGCCTACATATTAGAACTACCCAAGGAGTTGAGTGGAATTCACCCTACATTCTATGTATCTCATCTTAGGAAATGTTTGGCAGATAATGATGCAATTGTACCATTAGAAGACATTGAAGTCGATGAACGGCTGAATTATGTAGAGCAGCCGGTGGCCATCCTTGATTGGAAAGAGAAGCACTTACGAAATAAATTGGTTCCACTAGTACGAGTACAGTGGAGACACAGAAAAGGATCAGAATCTACGTGGGAGACCGAGGAGGAGATGAGGAAATTTAACCCTCAATTGTTTGATGACTGACAGGTTTCGAGGACGAAACCTAAATGAGTGGGGGAGACTTGTAACACCCCGAAAAGTCAAAACGAGTCATTAAGGATAATGGGCTTAATTATTGGGTATTTTAATAAGGTAAAAAATGGTAATGGGCTAAATTAGGCTTATTGTGTAATGGCTTATGGGATTAAAGGCCCATAATCAGCCCTTAAGCACCCAAAACAGCCTTCATCTTCCTCATTACAACTAGGGGTGTTCAAAAATATCTGAATCCGAAACCGAATCCGAAATATCCGAAAATCCAAAATTCGGATATCCGAAATTTCGGATATCCAAAAATTCGGATATCCGAACTTCGGATATCCGAAATTTCGGATTCGGATTCGGATAGTGATTTTGAGAATTTTCGAATATTTCGGATATCCGAAATATCCGAAATATCCAAAATATTTTTCTAAAAAATTAAAAAAAATAAAAAAAATTAAATATTAATTAAATATTTCGGATATTTTTAGATATTTCGGATGTTTTAATAAAACTTCAGATATATGAAGTAAATATTAATAAAATCTATTATTTTTTATAAAATTTATTAAATAATACAACTTTTTTTTTGAAATATCGGATATCCGAAATTCGGATATCCGAAATTTCGGATTCGGATTCGGATAGTGAAATTCACTATCCGAAATTTTCGGATATCCGAAATTCGTAATCCGAATTTCGGATATCCAAAAATGAACACCCCTAATTACAATCCTAGCCACCAAAATTCGTAGAGAGAGAAAGCAGAGAGAGAAAGTGAAGAAAACTCAATATTTGAAGCTTCAAAGGTTAAAAGATTGAAGATCTGGGTGTTGGAGCATCAAGACCTAAGAAAGAAGCAACAAATCCAGGTAAGAATCGACCTCTAAACCCTTCTGTAGATCAAACCCGGATTCTAGGGTTTTGGGTTTTGAAAAGTTGCAAAGAATCACATAAAGGTCACATTTTTACGTATGAAAACATGTATAAAGCTTAGATTTAGCCTCATGGATGATAAACTAAGAGATTGGACGTTAAAAGTTATGATAGCGAAACTGCTGGTGAAACTAGCAGCGAAAGTGTTGGCGAATCTAGCTGCGAAATTGCTGATCTTGCAGCGAAATTAGCAGCGAATTTAGGCAGAAATTAACCCCTTTAAGTGTCAGCTTATCTGCAGGCTGTGTAGAGTGATCCTAGCCTTGTAAGCTTAGCCTAGAAGTTATTCGTGGTATCCACGTGAGTTCTAGATCTCCTATTTATAAGTTTTCCATGTTTTGGGGCTATTATGCATACTAAATATATGTTTTTAAATGACAAGATTTTAAGGTGTTTTAACAGGAAGAACGATTTTTCTATAAGTAAATTACCACCAGGCCCATTTGATGATGTAAAGTCTTGCAAGCACTATGATAGACGTCACTTATGTGAGTCTGATTTATGATGATGGATCCGTATTCATGAGCAGGCTATGTGCCTTGCAGTGTGGATCAACTGTCGGGGGTCAGCTACCGTATTCATGTGTACCGATAGGGATTGGCATTTGTTGTCGATCAACATGGAGCTCTTGCTTCGTGCAATCTCGTTGATGATGAATGTGAAAGATATTGAAAGATAATGAAAGAATGAAAGATAATGAATATGCTTATTATGATGCAAGTTATGTTATGTACTATGATGTATGCATGGTCATTAAATGAAGGATAAAGTTTATATTTTCTTATATTATTTAAAACTAGAACTCACTCAGTGAAGCTGACTTTTATGCATAATAGTTGGCAGGTAAGTGCTGATGCTGAGGATGGCACACGGAGCTACTTGGGGAGCTATGGATGGCATTCCTATTTATGAAATCTTTATTGTAATTTAAGAACAAGTAATATGTTTTGTTTGCAATTAAAGGACAAATGTATGAGTAAGATATGGTTTCTAAGTTTTAAATGAATGTCTAATTATTTCCGCTGCAATGTTTTGTTATTAAACTGATTTTATGCTATGATTAACCAACTGTGAGGCTTTCCGGAAACAGGGCCTTACACTATGGCTTGACTAGGGTTTTTGGTTTAATGACATTCACTATCTTGTCTGAGCATTCCTTGATTTTAATTGGATGACCTAATTTAATTTTCTACTCATTTGTTTCAATATAAACACCTGGTTTATTTTGAGGAGTTGTAATTTTTTTTACTACGGATTCAGGTTCAATAGTTTTAGGTTCAGTTTGCTCAATGAGTGTGACAGACTCAGGCGTGACAGTGCAATTGTCATTGTATGGTGGGGGACATAAATTATATCCAATCCCAGTCATATCCTTGGGATCCTTTTATGAATCTAGCATCTCTTGCAGCTTGACTGAAGACATTTGAAACTTTTCAAGTTTCACTTCAGTCACTGATTGCTCAGCTTTGGATTAAGCTAACTTTTTAATTAGCTATTCATTTTCAGCTGCAAGAGTATACTTTTCTTCATTGTCAGAGATGAGTGATTTGATTTTAATTTCAAAACATTTCAGTTCTCTTTTAAGCATCACTGACTTTACCGTTTCTTCTTTAATCTTAGCAGCCAATTTACTAAGTTAACTGAATACCAGGCTGGACTAAAAGAAAACCATTTCAACTCTTAAACATGAGCATACAAACTACAGGACTCAGATGAAGTACCTCATTACTAAGTTAACTGAATACCAGGCTGAACTTGTGATCAGCAAAGCTAAGGCAGAAAAATGTGTTCTTGAAGAAGAGACCTTCAAGAACATAATATCCTCATCCTTGCATGCAAAAGTTTGTTATCAAAATAAGCAGGGATTGGGATCTTGTGAGATAGTTCCTCTACACACAATCTTATATGTAAGATCTCCTAGGTGTGGAACTTGTGAAGATGAGCTTCCCCTCATAGATCCTGTGACTGAAGAGTATGAAGAGAAGATGGTGGAGAATGGGTCTGAGAAGAGTGAAGAAGAGCATTCTAAGAAGGGTCACCATCCCTTTAAGGAGAGCAAAACTGTTGGGATGACCAAGTAAAGGAGAAAGAACTTGATGAGGAAGGCCAAAAGAAAGTCCAAAAAGGATCAAGAGATCAAGGCCACCTTCTATTCTGCACAAAAATAAGTCTTCATCTCTTCATGATTTTAAGTGGTGAAAGCAAAAGACACCAAGTTGAACTCCATCAACAAGAGTTCTGGTTCATGTCCAAATCATCCTATCATCAAGAAGAAGGTTGATCAGTTGTGCACCACTGCTGTACAACCTGAACCATCCAGCTCCAAAGGTAGTTCTATCCCCACAAGAATTTCCATAGCATCTGCAAAGATGAAGATGGAGAAGGAAAGTGATGAAGTTCAGCCTTGTTCACAAAGGAAAACTCCTAGAGGGATGAAAATGGATTGTGTTATGTGTGGGAGTACTTCTCATCTTGCTAAGGATTGTGTTTACAATCAAAAGAGTACTCTCCACATGACCAAGAAAGAAACTTCTAAGAGTTTGGAAAAGAAGAAGCAAGCTTTGGAAGGAAAATCTGTTTCCTTCGGAAGCTCCAAATGAAGAAGAAGGCAAGTGGAAACTTGCGTTTGGAAGAAAATTTGGTCTTGAAATAAAGGAATACTTCTAAAGCACTGAAGCCTGCTGCAGTGAAAGCAAGATCTTCCGAAGGTCCAGTCGTCAAAACTTCCGAAGTCATCAAAACTTTCGAAGTATTGAAGGTCAATTCTAAGCTTCCAAAGGTGGTGTGGAAGTTAAAGAAAGACCAAGTGGCTGAAAGTTCTTCATTAACATCAGCAAATGATCCTTCTAGCATGACTATAGGATCAGTTACTGTTGCATTGTCTTCAACTTCTTTTGATGAGCCCAAGACCAATGAGGCTTGGGATTCCAAATATAACTAACCATCCCTTTTGTGCAGGAACAACTTAAGACAAACAAAAATGTATAGATCATTGACAGTGGCTGTTCTATGCACATGACAAGCAATAGGTCACTACTCCAAAAGTTTGAAAGAATTGATAGAGGACTAGTTGCTTTTGGAGGAGATGCAGGAGGTTACATTACAGGAAGGGGCAAGGTCACAAATGGTAAGCTCAGCACTGAGAAGGTAAACTTTGTCAAGGAGCTTGGGTATAATCTTCTGAGCGTATCCTAATTTTGTGATCAGAATCATAACATGCTCTTCACTGAGCATGAGTGCATTGTTCTCAGGCCTGGGTTGGTCATTCCTCATAAGCACATCTTGCTTAGAGCCCCCATGAAAGGGAACATGTACAAGATGGATTTGTAAGTAACATCTCCCTCAGGAAAAGTTTCATGTTTTCTGTCTAAAGCATATAATGATGAATCTTTCCTCTGGCATAAAAGAATGTGCCATGTAAACATTAAAAACATGAATAAACTAATTAAGAATGATTTGGTAACTGAAATACCAAAGAAAGAGTTTACAAGTGATGACCACTGTGTTGCATGCCTGAAAGGGAAGCAACACAAGTTATCTCACAAGCCAACGGAAAGAAATTCCATCACTAATCCCCTACACTTATTACATATGGATCTCTTTGGCCCCAGTAGTGTAATGAGTCTAGGAAGGACCTCTTATTATTTGGTGATCATAGATGACCTTATAAGATTCACTTGGGTCTTCTTTCTTAGAACTAAGGACGGGACCCTTGATGAAAATTCCATCTGCAGTCTGTTTGACTTGCACTCCTAAAAAGAATGTATGTTCCCCCATTGCACTCATTTGAAACTTTGAATGCATAAGGTCTTTAAATTCTTTGTAGAGTAGCTTGTTTGTTGAGCCAAAAATGATATCATCCACGTAGATCTGGACCAGCAACATGTCTCTTCCTTTTCTCTTTCTGAAGAGAGTCTGATCAATCTTTCCTCTTTCATATCCATGTTCAAAAAGGAAAGATGATAGAGTCTAATACCATTTTCTCGGAGCTTGGTGAAGACAATACAAGGCTTACTCAAGCTTGTAACTCTGTGAGGGAAATCAGGATCTTCAAAACTGGGTGGTTGACTCACATAGACTTCTTCAGCAATCTTTCCATAAAGAAAAGCACACTTCACATCCATTTGTTAAACAGTAAACTTCATGGATGCTGAATATGCAAGAAAGATTTTTATTGCTTCTAATCTGGCAACAGGTGCAAACACTTTGTCATAATCAATTCCCTCTTCTTGTCTATATCCCTGTGCCACTAGTCTTGCTTTATTTCTGATGACAACCCCTCTATCATCAGTTTTGTTTCTGTACAGCCATCTGGTACCTATAGGATATTGACTTTCGGAAAGATCTACCAGTTGCCATACTTCTTGCTTTTTGAACTGAAGCAATTCTTCCTGCATTGCTTCAATCCATTGGTTATCTTGGAGAGCCTCTTTGATATTCTTGGGTACCGTTTGACATAGAAAGCATGAAAACAAACATATGTTTGCGATATTTGACTTGCTTCTAGTCACCCGTTCATTAAGTTGACCAATAATGCTTTCCGCTGGATGATTCTTGTGTATTCTGGTGGTTGGAATTGAGTCACCAGCAATGGTTACATCAAGATTGGAGACATTCAGATCATCTTGTTGAGAGGCACCTTCATGTTGTACTGCTGGGGAGTTATGAAGATAATCTTAATCTGATTCAGTGACTGCTTCAGCATTAGCAGCACTTTGATTGCTTCCATCATTAGAGGTTCTTTATGTTTTAACTGGAGGTCTAGCTTGATCTTGATTTTTGACTTCAGTAGATGGGTCTTCTGAAGGTGATGGTAACAAGCTGGGACCAATTTCAGTTGAAACACTTTGATCTTGAGAAGATTGTCTGACAGGATCAGCTTGCAGTGGAACATCTTCATTCAGTTGCTCAGTAGAGATAGGAGGAATCATTGGAAAGTCATCTCTTCTTTCTACACCTGAGGAAGGTTTAGCTGAATGTATATTTCCTGTATCAGACAAGTGGAATTGATCAAAAGATTTTGTAAATGAGTCAATATCAAACAACCAGTCGGGACCATTTGAAGATTTAGGAAATGAATGTTCCTTGAATTGAACATTTGTTGATTCATCAATAATGTTTAATCTTGGATTAAACACTCTGTAAGCCTTTCAAACCGAAGAATAACCTACAAAGAATCCTTCATTAGACTTAGATGAAAAATTTCCCAAATAGTCTCGGGTGTTTAATATTGAGACAGGACTACCAAATGACTTGAAAAATCTAATAAATGGTTTTCTGTGAAAAAGTAGTTCATATGGAGTCTTGTTGCTTTCTTTTACAATTAGAGTTCTATTTTGCACAAAGCACGATGTGTTAACTGCTTCTGCCCAAAAGGTTATTGGCAGTTTAGCATCGGCTAGCATTGTCCTTGCAGCTTCAATTAGTGTTCTATTCCTTCTGTCATCTACCCCATTTTGTTGAGGAGTTCTAGCTGCACTAAATTGATGAGCAATTCCTTTGGTTGCACAAAATGAACTCATATCTTCATTCTTAAATTCTGTCCCATTATCACTTCTGATTGTTTTGACCTTATGATCTAGTTGATTTTCAATTTTTGTGATAAAATCTTTTATTATTTGGGACGCTTCGTTTTTAGGAAGTAAAAAGAAAACCCATGTTAATCTTGAAAAGTCATCAATGATCACCAAACAATACTATTTCTTTCTAATACTCATAACATGAGTTGGACGAAAAAGATCCATATGAAGTAGCTTCAATGGAGAATTGTTTGTGTTCACCAGCTTTGGCTTGTGGGAAGACTTATGTTGTTTCCCTTTGAGACACGCAGAACAGTGATAAATAAAATGAATTTCCTTTTGGGGTAAACCAATGACATGGTTTTCCTTGACCAGTCTGTTCATGTTTTTGAAAAATGTGTGTCCCAAACGTTTGTGCCAAAGCTGTGACTCATCAAAAGATGCTTTTGACAGAAGACATGTTTCTTCTTTTGGAATGGCAGAATTGAGGTTTTAGACATATGTATTATTCTTCCTCGGAGTCTTCAAGACAACCCATTCATCAGGAATTTGAAATCCTGGTTTCAGAATGTAGCAATGAGTGTTAGTGAAATGAGTTGAATATTTCTTGTCATAGATCTGAGACACGCTGAGTAGATTGAAATTTAGTTGTTCACAGTAGTTCACTCTGTCAAAGCTTAGCACCCCATTAGTCACAGATCCTTCACTAGTGATTCTGCCACCTTGTGAATCTCCTCCGAATGCTACAGTAGTTTCTTGTATTAGCTTGAATTCATGAAGGAGGGAACAATCTCCAGTCATGTGTCGGGAGCATCCACTATCCACATACCATAAGCTGTTGGACCTGTATGAATGACCCTGCAAGCACAAATGAACTAATTAGAATGTGAAACCCAAGCCATGATGGTCTTGGGTTTACTGTTCCTGTCCATAATGGTAACTTCTTGACACTTTCCTCTAAACTGAGACTTAGAGGAAGGAGTTTTGGGAGATTTCTGATGATATTATGCTTGTTTCATCTCATCAATTTCCTCGAAGAATCAGAAGAATAATGAAACCATTGGTCCCTATTCCTTTGAAGAAATCTGACCCGTTTTTGATTATTAAACATCATTTTTGATTGATTATTATGAAAAAGACTTCTGATCTTAGGTTTCACAGAGGATATTGGTGAGATGGGTTTGTTTTGTGGAATTCTCAATCCTTTTTGTTTGAAGTGACAATCAGATGTATTGTGGTTGGTCATATCACAGACTGAACAATATTGATTGCAATAGCAGTTTTTGGTGGAATGATTGTTCATGTCACACAAAGAGCAGTATTGATTGAAATAACACTTATCTGTACTTTGATTAGACATTTCACACACAACACAATACAAGTGATTGTCTCTTGAAGCTAACCTTGAAGTTGAGGACTCAGTAGGTTTACCTATTTTCAACTGAGTCTCAACCTTTCACTTTGGTGAGGAAGTAAGATCAACCTTTTTAGTAGTTTGTTTCACAACACTACTAGGTTTGTCTTTTCTGAATTGTTTTTGCTTCCTTACCCTTCTTCTTACGTCTGATTCTAATTGATTCACAAGGTCTTTGTTACAAATGTCAAAACCAACTCCCTGTTTAAATTTTGAGGATTGGGGATCTGAATTGATTTGTGTTTTTGACACCATAGAAGTCTTGTTTTGCTTGGTCAGTGAAACTGTGTCTGATTTGCTTGAATTTTTTGGAGATTTAATCTCATAATCAGAACTGCTTTCAGCAGAAGGTTTCACTAAAGCCACAGTTTTCTTTTTTTCTTTTGAAATTGCAGGTATAAACGTCACAAATAGGACAATGGCTTTGATTGGGCTTGGTGGTTTGATAACTTTCACTGTCTTGCCTGAACACTCCTTAATTTAAATTGGGTAACCTAGTTTAATTTTCTCCTCATTTGTTTCAATATACACATCTGGTTTATTTTGAGGATTAGTGACTTGTTTTACTCTTGATTTTGGTTCAATAGTGATAGGTTAATTTTCCTGTTTGAGTGTGACAGATTCAGGCATGACAGTGTAGTTATCATTGTAAGGTGAAGGACAAGAATTATATCCAATCCCAGCCATATCCTTGGGATCCTTCTGTGAGTCTAGCATCTCTTGCAGCTTGACTAAAGATGTTTGAAACTTTTCAAGTTTCATTCAATAAGTGATTGTTCAGCTTTTGATTGAGCTAACTTTTCTATCAGTTGCTCATTCTCAGCTGCAAGAGTGTACTTTTCACTATGCAATTTTTAAATGTCAGAGATGAGAGATTTGATTTTTATTTCAAATCCTTTAATTTCTCTTTTCAGCATCTCGGACTTTACCTTTTCTTCTATTATTTTAGCAGCCAGCTTATGATTATGCTTACGATAACCTTGAAGTTCAGAAATAGGAGTTGGACCATCATTGATGTGAGCCATGAGTGCGTGATTTTGAAATTGAGGTTTTACTTCCTCTGCATACAAACTCCAATCACACACTACATCTTGTTTGATGACAGAGCATTTGTAGACGCCTGACTACTTCCATGTGCTTGATTTGTTAGTAGTGGCTAACTATGATAATGTTGCTGATATTGTGATTGTTGGTGATGATAGTGATGTTGTTGATTGTTGGAGTGAAATCTTCTGCTTGCTTGTGAAGATGACTGACCCTTAGAGTTTCTTTGGAAAAAGTTGTTGTTTCTTCTAGGAGCATTACACTCTCTGGAGAAGTGACCAGTTACACCACAGTTGAAACAATTTACCTTGGATTTGTCATATCCAAGTTTGGTGTTTTCATTTAGACTAAGCTTTCTCCCTTTCCTGAAACACTTCTTGGCTCTCATTGCTATCATAGACATTTGCCATTGCAAATCCATTTCTTCCACATCATCTGGATCCATTTCTTCCAAATCCTCTTGAATCAAATGAACAGAAGTGAGTCTGCGTCCCAAGTAAGCTTCAAAACTAGCAACAAATGCATTGTAAGTTTCCTTTTGCTCTTCTGATCGTAGGTCTTCATGGGTAGTTGAGGGAGTGGCAGTAAACCTAGTTGGTTGAGATCATGTTGATTGCTTGCTTAGTGTTGATGCTGCAAAGAAACCGGTTGTGTTCACTTTATCTCTTGGGGAGAGAAACTCATCATCCTCAATGATGAATGCACTTTCCACAGAGTGAGTGTCTGATGGAAATTTGTAAGCTTCAATAACTCGAGATCCTTCAAGGTTCCTGCTCCTTTCATCCAATTCAAGAGCTTATACTTTGGCAATCATGATATCCAAGGTGGCACTCTCTAGATCAAGAGTGTTTTTCAGCGTTGTGACATTTTGTTTCCAACTTTCTGGAAGGCTGTGAAGCATGTTCTTGTTTAATTCTTTGACTTTGTATGTCACTCCTATGATCTCTAAATCATTCACCAGTTGCAAAAATATATACAGTTGTTTAGAGATGGATTCCCCCTTGGAGTAATGAAAAGTTTCATATTGATTAACAAGTTTGTCCTTGTTAATTTCAGCAACTTCACTGCTTCCTTCACACATTATCAGCAATGCATCCCATACAACTTTAGGAGTTCCATACTTTTCAAGCCCTTTTAGCACATCCATTTTCAGTGCTTGAGTGAGTATAGAGTAAGCTTTTAGATCAACCATTATCTTCTTGTAGTCATCATCATCAAGAGTGAGATCTTCAATGGGTATTCTTGTTGTTTTGTAAACTGAATTTTGATCAGCAGAAAGTGTCACAGGAATGTGTGGCCATTTGCATATTCAAATCCAGTAGTCAGGATCTACACCTGTAATATAGTTCATGAATTTGATTTTCCATTGCTTAAACTCAGATTTATATTTAAGCATAGGAGGTTTTGGAGTGTGACCAAGATCAGAGAAATTATGTGAATCCATTTTAATAAGTTGTTTGTAACTTGTTTGAATAATGATTAGAATGATTGTTAAGTCCAATTAGTCCATATAGTCCAGAACAAGCTTAAGAATTCAGATCTGTTGTTTTTGTAATTTTTTGTTGGTTTTAAGGTTTGAGTTACTGTTTACAGATTTGTTCTTGAAGATGTGTACGGATGAATGGTGACAATCTTAGAGTTTCTGCAGTTTTTCAACTTATATGCAGAGTAGAGGTAGTTGAGCAGTCTATCAGCAACTCAATCACTAGTTCAATCGAGTTCAGCTTAGATCTAGGCAGATCTTAAGAAGAACCGAGAGCCAAAGCTCTGATACCAATTGACTGGGTGTGAGATTGATATTCTCACTAGGACTGAATATGATGATTGAGTCAATGATTGTATGGCGGAATCGAACAATCAAGGAACATTGAATGCAAGAAATACTCATGAATGCTCTTTGTATTAATGATGGTGATCGGTTACAATGAATGCTAGGGTTTGAGCATTAAACAATAACAAAACATCTTTCGAACAGAATATTCTAATTGTCTAAGATTTCTGTCAAAAGTCACCTCACATACGAGGTTTTCTATTCTATTTATAGGTTGACAAGATGCCTTTTACAAAATGACTAAACTACCCTTGACCTATACATCAGAACTAGTCTAAGTCTTAATCAGCATTTCTTTGTTCCATCCGCATTGACTAATGCGGATGAGTTGATCTTGATCAGCATTTCTTCTTTTGTCTTCAGCATTAGTGTTTGGTCATCAGCATTGACAAATGCGGATGAGCAAACACATATGCGCATTTGTTGTTGGGCATCCGCATTAGTTAATGCGGATGTACAAGACTTGTTAGCATTTCTTCTAGGCTATCCGCATTTGTTAATGCGGAAGAACAAACACTTGTCAGCATTTGTTCTATGTCTTCCGCATATACAAATGCGGTTAACCAACACTTGTTCTTCTCAGCATATTCTTCATCCGCATTGGTTCTTGGACTTGTGGGATTTCTAGCAGAACAACCATCAACTCACCAGTTGAATTGGCATGTATGATCCTTTCAGGGTCCAACAATACTCCCCCTAAGGATTATACAGCCCATGTTCTTTAATGGTTTGGAGGTGGTTGAGGTTGTGAGGATTTTGCTAGGTCTTGTGCAGTAGGAGAGGAGACCAAGGGATCAGTGAGAGATGGATCTAGAATAGCCTTTATCATATTGAAAAAGTAGTGGCTTCAGACATCCTTTCTCTACTTAACTCATGAATCTTCATCTGGCTCATATTGTAGATGGCTTCAATGGGTAACTTTCTCAGTGAGATAGGCTCCCAGATGGCTACGGTTGACAGCCATCCCTGTGAATCAAGAGATAACCATCCACATCTATCTCTAACTTCACAATATTCCCCAGCTGCAGAGGAGTCTTCTTCTTCTTCATTTGTTCTCTCTTAGCTCTTATTGTGTCATAAGCCAATTTTAGAAGCTTAATGCACTTTACGAAGAAGTGCATGTCTTCTTCTTCCAGCTTATTGGATATCTCTCTAAAGTGTCTGGTGTATACGTAGTGGATATAGGATTCGTCTAACTGTCTCACCTCATATCCACTGAACAATCTAATCTCAACACCTTCCTTTCCTCCCCATCTTCTCTCAATTACTAGCTCATAAGTCTTTTCATCATAATAAACATTGGAAATTAGAGTGGAGGAATGAGTGCCTAACACCATCTTTCTCTTTAAAGACTCAGTTGGTTTCATTTTTAGCTTTGGAAACACAACTTCTTCTACTTGTTTTGTCTTTTTCTTTTCGAGTGGGTTAATGAAGGATCTATATTTTCTCATGCAGATAGCCTTCAGAGATTTGAAGTTGTCTGTTCTCTTAAACATTTTGAGAATCCCTTTAAACTCATACCCCTGAACATAGCCTTATGGTTTATCAGTTCCAAATTGGCTAGTTCCTTCAAGTCATGAATCTCCAGGGCATTTACAAGAGCAGTGTACTCTGTAAAGAATTGCACCAGCCCTAAGATCCTTTTAACCATAAACATGTTCCAGTCACTGTCGTACTTCTAGGCAATAATCTTCTTATCAGTCTTGCCTTTGGGAGTAGACACACCTTTAATCATCTCTGCAGTGGTCAGACCTTCTTGAAGTTTCAATTGTGAAGGCTCTGCAAACCACTCAGGATACTTGTGTAAAACATGTGCCAAAAAGTCATGATCTTTATGGGTGAGCTGCATGTCTTTAGCTGACATTCTGGTTCTAGGCTTCTTATTGAAAATTTCTTTTTCCAGTTTCTTAAGCTTTGACTAGAGAGATAATCCTTAGTGAATTTGTCTTCATGTTACCAAGTTTTCTCTTTGTGAACCCTTGACTAGAGAGATAATCCTTCATTTCCCTATTAGACATGTTGTAGGGATCAAGATATAATGAGTGAGGAGTGGATGTCTGCTTTTTCATGATGGATAATTTGGGCATTGAATCTTTGGGAGAATGAGTCTTTTCATACTCATTCTCATAGGTGGGGTCCAGCATCTTGTTCAGTTTTTCTTCTTCTGCCTTCATTCCCTCATAAGTCATACCAAACACTTCATCTGGGTCATATCCATGGTTGATTAGGAACATGGCTTTTACCATCAGATCATCAGTCTGTGCCTTTTCTACCATCTCTTCAACTGATTTTTCCTCATGCATAGGGGTATCAACTGCTATTGGTTCATCAACCACATAGCCACCCTCAATTTCACCCTCTTCAAGGTCTACAAATTCAGCTTTTTCTTTCAGTTGAGCTTCAACCTGCTCATGTTCTTCTAAAAATTCAGAAATAGCTACAAGGCTTTTGGGATCATCCTTTTACTTTTCATGCTTGGTTCTTCTTCTACTATTGGCCTTTTTCCCTTAGCCTTTTCTGATAAATACTTCCTCCTCCTGGTATATGTTTGCATTGATGGACCAGAGGAAGTTTCAGGCTGTTCAGCATCTTGAGGCGATTTTTCAGCCTTTGACTGTTCTGGTTCATGAAAGGCAACAACTGATTTTTCTTCTCCTGTTGTTCTTCACATAGTCTTTTAATTAGCTCCTTTTTTTCTTCAATAAGTGATACAGCAGGCACCAGTTGCATGCTCAACTCCTTCTCAAGATGAACTGGAGAATGAGGAATGACAACTATAGGTTCAGCACCAGTCCTCTGCTCAACTATGAAGTCCTAAAAGTCATCATCAATAATAAATTCATCAGCTATGAAGCCATCAAGATCTTTAATCATATCACTGAATTTTGTCTTTTAGTGCTCATATTAGCTGTTGTCTCTGAATATATGACCATTTCAAAACTAGTCTCATCATGCTTTATCTCACTTGTTTCTTCTCCCTTCCTTGTCTCAGAGAATCTCATCTTTTTAGCAAAAGGAGAGTCATTACTACTCTGTCCTGATGAGCTCTCAGAGGCAGCTTTTTTTCATTGATCCTCTTTCTTTTCTTATCATCTTTTCTCAACTCTCCCTCAGCTTCTCTTTTGATTTCAACAATCAGTTCCAGTTCAGATACTCTCTTGTTTAGGCTTTCAACCTGGTTCTGCAAGTCAATAATGATGTCAGCTTGTTCTTCAATCAATCCTTCTTGTTCTTCCAGAGAAATAGTCTGAATTGCTAAAGTGTCCACATGACCACTTAATCAACTCTGGATTGTTGAAGAACACCCTTTAACTTTTCAATCTCTTTATATTTTTCTTTCTTTTCAGACCCATGTTTCTGTTTCATCTTTTTTAGTTTATTCTCCTTTTCATCTAGTTCCAAAAGTCTGTCTTGAATGATACCATATCTTCTATTGAGTAGTTTTTCCATCTTGGCTACCTTTTGCATTAATTCAGAAATTAACTCATCCTTCTCATCAGGTTTGTTAACTCCAGATTCTGCATAACTTTCAGAAGGAGCAGCCTCTGAAACATCTTGCCTAACAGGGATCTGTCTATGATGATCATCATCATCAGATGATGATTTTGATTCCTCTGAAGAGCTTGCAGAGTCACCATACTCAACAAGTTCAATAGAATCAGAGGATGACTGTTTAGGAGATTCAGGTGAATGATAGGTTGGAGAAACATGTGGTGAGTGTATGGGTGATATATGTGGAGAGATGATGGCTTGTAATTGTGGTGATAGGATTTGTAGTCTTTGTGGTGATGGGATAGGTAGTCTTTATGGTGACGGGATAGGTGAGGGCATGAAAGGTGAGGCTATATCAGCTTTATGAACAGATGGCCCAGTGTGAAGATCACCCCCTACATCAACCTGGGGTGACACTGACCTCTGTCCTTCATCCCTTTCACCAACTTGCTCATCATGAGCAGCTTTCTTCTTCTTGAATTGGCTCATCAACAAGAGCCTCTTGTTCTTCACCATGTTCATCTAGATTAATCTGTTGAAGCATCCAGAGTAATAAAGGAACAAAGACTCCACTATAGAAATTCATTGGATCTCTTTTCTTGATATACTTGTATGACTTGGCATTATAATAAGGAATATCTAGAACTTGTCCTTCAGGTGCAATGTCAGGAAATGCTTCATTAATGAGACATTTTAAGAACCTTGGATACATCAGGAACATATGTCTTCTCCCTTCCTGAATGTTTGATATTAGACCATTAAACACATAGGCAGACATGTTGAATGGTCCGTTGGTGCATAAAGCACATATGGTAGATGAAGTGGTCACTGGAATGTCATTCCATCCTGTCTTCCTTTTTGACAGACAGTGTTGGTAGAGATGAATGAGGAACCTCCATTGCAAATCAACCAATCCTTTTACTATCTGCTTCCCTTCATATCCTCCCTCATATCCAATGTTGGCAAAGAATGTAGTAATTTCATCATCTTCAAGCTCTAGAGGAGTGTTGACATCATCACCAAACTACAGACACTATCTCATAGTTTGTTCGGTGATGGCTAATGTGTGATTATCAGATATTCTTCCAGACAAAGTCCTTACGCCCACTATCTCTATCACCTCACCAGTGCTCCAGAAAGACCTTATGAATCTCTCATAAATGACTGGTCTAACTGTGATTGCATGAGCAACTCTGGTAGTGGATATGAATCTGATCATGTCTCTGAGACCTTCTACCTCGGGTACATCAGGGTCAAGATAACCACTGACATTATGGAGCTTGCTCCAGGTGAGATTAGCCATGTCTCCTGCATTAGAGGCATATGAATTAGTTGATATGATAATACTTATAAAAATGTAAAGCATACATCAAGTAAACTTTTTCAGTTTGACTTTTGATAGTTAAAATTGACTGTTTATAGGTACTGTTTCATAGGAATCATTCCTAAGTTTGATATTATCATGAATAATTGCTATTATTTTGGTTTTCATGTTTGGGGAGATTATATTTGTTGCTTTTAACCTCTTTTCAGCTCTTATATTCAAGATTTGATTTCAACATTTTCATCTTTTGTTATGGTCTGTTCATACGATGAACATAACTTTGAAATTCACTGGATGATTGTTATTCTTCTTAGTTAACAAACTCATTGTAGTCGAAAATGATTATCATGACTAGATTCAAGTCTGATTTTGAGTTTTATTTCTTGACCTAGGGTTCTAAGTTCATCATCATTTCAAAAGTCTGATTTTAGGTTACACAATTTTAGGTCACGAAATTCAAAGATTTTCACCTTTCGTTCGATACTACTGTTGTTGTGAATCAAACGTGATGATTAATCAGAGGAGATGATAAGTAGAACACAAGTTTGTTGATGGTGATGATGATTGATGAAGAACAGTGAGTTTCGCTCGTCGCACATTAAAGTCTCTTAAATTTGAAAAGTATTAAATGACCTTTTGAAATGGCTTTAAATAGCCAACTAATGTCTTTTACAAATTGTTACAAGTTTCAGAACAAATGTGATCATTTTTTAAATTCACTATAGCAAATGCGGAATAATGTTGTTCATCAGCATTTGTGCACTGTTACAAATGTGGAAGTGGAAAACTTAAGAGTATTTGTTCACTGTAGCAAATGCGGTTGAACAAATCTACTCAGCATTTGTTCACTGTAACAAATGCGGTTGAATAATGTTTGTTCAGCATTTGTTCACTATAGCAAATGCGGCTGAACAAAGTTAGTTCATACTTGTTAACTGTAGCAAATGCTGTAGAGTAAAATTCCTTCATCCACATTTACTTCAACAAATGCGGCTGAACAAAAAGTTGTCCGCATTTCTTGACTTCATCCATGACAGATTGTTTATTTATTTTTTATTCCCATAATAAGTGTTGATGTCACACATTCATGAAATGCGGTTGAGTAAAAATAAATGCAGCAGTACAAAAGTTTACTACATAGACAAATGCAGTTGCACTTTTGTCCGCATAATTTTTAACATCAAGCTTTTTATGTGTTTGACACAAATGCAGTAGGGTGAAGTCCTTGTCCGCATTAGTTTCACTTTGTTTTAAATGACATAAACAGTTACCCGCATTGGTTATATGCATGGGTTACCTTCACCCGCATTAACCAATGCACTTACCCGCATTTAGTTTTGAACTTGAATCAAAACTTAATGTTTCTGAAGACATATTATTTCTGTTTTTTAGACTTTTCTTTCTTGTTATGAAGACTTGTCTCTCATTGACTTATGACTTATGAAGTTGTTGCCTGTTGATGGGGTTGTCAATTCTTGCTTGGATTGACTTGTATATCAGAATTAATAGAAGTTTCCCATTTTCTGACTGGTCTTGGTCTTCTTATGCTTCCATGAATCTGCATAAGCTGAGAAACTATAGTATAACTTCTGCACCAACACAGTCAGTTCCTTTTTAATTTGTTTTAAAGGTTTTGAAAATGGTAAATATTTATACAAACTGATCAAAATTTTAAATTAATCCCCTTAAAGTTTATATCCATAATTAGATAGAAACTTTAAAGATTTAAAACTTTTGAACATGAAATATTTTTGATGTTTTTGTTTTCTGATTTACACATGAAGAGGAAGTATACCTTTTATTGGGATCATATCAATCATTCATTACACATGTGCACTCTTTTTGTTAGTAACATAGACATGTTTATGAACATATTGATTAAAGGTATGTTTGTCCTCTTAACCTCATACCTGGTTAATATTTTAATGCATGTGATATTTATCATGTTTTCGTTGTTTTGATTATTCAACATGTACCTCACACACGAAAGCATGGAATGATCAACCATTCTCATGTAATGCATGGTAAAACTTTTTCACAACTTTCTTGAATAGGTCATTTAAGGTATGAAATCTCATTTTCACTGATCCTCATTGGGATTCTTTTACTTTGATCCTTTTCATGATTTGATCCTAATTAGGATTCTTTTTCACTTCACTTTGGAAGGTTGATCCATAATGGGATTCTTTTTGTACATTGACAAGGAATGTAATCTTTTGTTGATTCATCCAATTTGGATATGTTACTCATTAGAAATCTTTTGGATCATTACATCAACACTATGTGCTTGTTTCTTCAGGTGTTTGCTAAGCAAAACAAAGAAGAAACTGATGCTTGTGAAAGAGATTCATAGAATATCATTACCTGGTGTGTTTAGGTTACTACACACACATACAATTGAATAAGCCAATGCATACCAGTACTCTGAGATGAGTGTTTCACAATTGAATAAGTTTTTAATTCATCACAACATGTATATTCTTTTCCAAGTTGAACCTGCCCACACATCAGGTAAGTCATAACGACTGTATATATATCATTTCCCAAAAGTATTCATCATTTTCTTCATCAAAATTGATTTTTTTGTGATTTTATAAATTTTGAAATTGTTTTTGATATTTTTTTGTTTTATTCAAGGTTAATTATGCCAATTGCCTGAACTAGATATTCAAACCTACTAGGTTCAAATGCCTTGGTGAATAAATCAACTAATTGATTTTCCGTTGGAACTTGAATCAATTTGATTAACCCTTTTTCAGCAAAGTCTCTCAAAAAATGATATCTACTTTCAATATATTTTGTTTTTTAGTGCTGAACTGGGTTATTTGTAATAAAAACAGCTGTTGTGTTGTCAATGTGAATTTGAGTGTGCAAGAAGTTAAAACCATAATTAAGCATCTGGTTTTGAATCCAGAGAACTTGAGAGCAACAAGCTGATGTTGCAATGTACTCAGCTTCTGCTGTTGAAACATATACGTTTGTCTGCTTCTTACACTGCCAGGAGACTAGCCTGGGACCAAGAAATTGAGAACCGCCAGATGTGGACTTCCTATTGAAGTTGCATCCCCCATAATCACTATCACTGTAGGCATAGAGATTGAAGTCTCCTTCCATTGGATACCATAATCCAAGAGCAGGCTTGCCCTTAAGATATCTAAATATCCTCTCGACAACATTTACATGAGATTCTATAGGATCAGCATGATATCCGGCACACACACAAACACCAAACATAATGTCAGGCCTACTGGCTGTTAGATACATAAGTGAACCAATCATGGATTGATAGTGAGTCTGATCCATTGATTTGCCTTCTGGATCTAGACCTATCTTAACTTTAGTATCAATAGGCGTTCTGATAGACTGGTAGTCACCAAGGTGGAATTTCTTCAATATTGTTTCCACATATTTTGATTGATTTATGAAGATTCCATCTGCAGTCTATTTGACTTGCACTCGTAAAAAGAATGTAAGTTCCCCCATTGCACTCATTTGAAACTTTGAATGCATAAGATCTTCAAATTCTTTGCAGAGTAGCTTGTTTGTTGAGCCAAAAATGATATCATCCAAGTAGATCTGGACCAGCAACATGTCTCTTCCTTTTCTCTTTCTGAAGAGAGTCTGATCAATCTTTCCTCTTTCATATCCATGTTCAAGAAGGAAAGATGATATAGTCTAATACCACTTTCTTAGAGCTTGGTGAAGACAATACAAGGCTTTGTCAAGCTTGTACACTCTTTGAGGGAAATCAGGATCTTCAAAACCGGAAGGTTGACTAAGTAGATGGGTCTTCTGAAGGTGATGGTAACAAGCTGGGACCAGTTTCAGTTGAAACACTTTGATCTTGAGAATATTGTCTGACAGGATCAGCTTGTAGTAGAACATCTTCATTCAGTTGCTCAGTAGAGATAGGAGGAATCATTTGAAAGTCATCTCTTCTTTCTACACCTAAGGAAGGTTTAGCTGAATGTATATTTCCTGCATCAGACAAGCGGAATTGATCAAAAGATTTTGTAAATGAGTCAATATCAAACAACCAGTCGGGACCATTTGTAGATTTAGGAAATGAATGTTCCTTGAATTGAACATTTGTTGATTAATCAATAATGTTTAATCTAGGATTAAACACTCTGAAGCCTTTGAAACAGAAGAATAACCTACAAAGAATCCTTCATCAGATTTAGATGAAAATTTTCCCGAAAGTCTTGGGTGTTTAATATTGAGACATGACTACCAAATGACTTGAAAAATCGAATAAATGGTTTTCTGTGAAAAAGTAGTTCATATGGAGTCTGGTTGCTTTCTTTTACAATTAAAGTTCTATTTTGCACAAAGCACGATGTGTTAACTGCTTCTGTCCAAAAGGTTATTGGCAGTTTAGCATCGGCTAGCATTGTTCTTGTTGCTTCAAATAGTGTTTTATACCTCCTTTCAGCTACCTCATTTTGTTAAGGAGTTCTAGCTGCCCTAAATTGATGAGCAATGCCTTTGGTTGCACAAAATAAACTCATATATTCATTCTTAAATTCTGTCCCATTATCACTTCTGATTGTTTTGACCTTATGATCAAGTTGATTTTCAATATTTGTGATAAAATCATTTATTATTTGGGATGTTTCGTTTTTATGAAGTAAAAAGAAAACCCATGTAAATTTTGAAACATCATCAATGATCACCAAACAATACTATTTTTCTCCAATACTCATAACATGAGTTGGACCAAAAATATCCATATGAAGTAGCTTCAATGGAGAATTTTTTGTGTTCACCAGCTTTGCCTTGTGGGAAGACTTATGTTGTTTCCCTTTGAGACACGCAGAACAGTGATCAATAAAATGAAATTCCTTTCGGGGTAAACCAATGACATGATTTCCCTTGACCAGTCTTTTCATGTTTTTGAAATTTGTGTGTCCCAAACGTCTGTGCCAAAGCTGTGACTCATCAAAAGATGCTTTTGATAGAAGACATGTTTCTACTTTTGGAATGGCAGAATTGAGGTTTAAGACATATGTGTTATTCTTCCTTGGAGTCTTCAAGACAACCCATTCTTCAGGAATTTGAAATCCTGGTTTCAGAATGTAGCAATGAGTGTCAGTGAAGTGAGTTGAATATTTCTTGTCACAGATCTGAGACACGCTGAGTAGATTGAAATTTAGTTGTTCACAGTAGTTCACTCTGTCAAAGCTGAGCACCCCATTAGTCACAGATCCTTCACCAGTGATTCTGCCACCTTGTGGATCTCCTCTGAATGCTACAGTAGTTTCTTGTATATGCTTGAAATTATGAAGGAGGGAACGATCTCCAGTCATTTATCGGGAGCATCCACTGTCCAGACACCATAAGCTGTTGGACCTGTATGAATGACCTTGCAAGCACAAATGAAATAATTAGAATGTGAAACCCAAGCCATGATGGTCTTGGGTTTACCATTCCTGTCCATAATGGTAACTTCTTGATACTTTCCTGTAAACTGAGACTTAAAGGAAGGAGTTCTGGGAGATTTCTGATGATATTTTGCTTGTTATATCTCATCAATTTCCTCTGAAGAATCAGAAGAATAATGAAACCTTTGGTCCCTATTCTTTAAACAAATCTAACCCGTTTTTGATTATTAAACATCATTTTGATTGATTATTATGAAAAAGACTTCTGATCTTAGGTTTCACAGAGGATATTGGTGAGATGGGTTTGTTTTGTGGAATTCTCAATCCTTTTTGTTTGAAGTGACAATCAGATGTATTATGGTTGGTCATATCACAGAATAAACAATATTTATTGAAATAACAGTTTCTGGTGGAAAGATTGTTCATGTCACAGATCGAGCAGTATTGATTGAAATAACACTTATCTGTAATGTGATTAGACATTTCACACACATCACAATACAAGTGATTGTCTCTTGAAGCTGACCTTGAAGTTGAGGACTTAGTAGGTTTACCTATTTTCAACTGAGTCTCAACTTTCACTTTGGTGAGGAAGCAAGATCAACCCTTTTAGTAGTTTGCTTCATAACACTACTAGGTTTGTCTTTTCTGAATTGTTTTTGCTTCCTTACCCTTATTATTACATCTGATTCTAATTGATTCACATGGTCTTTGCTACAAATGTCAAAACCAACTCCATGTTTAAATTTTGAGGATTGGGGATTTGAATTGATTTTTGTGTTTGAGACTATAGAAGTCTTGTTTTGCTTGGTCAGTGAAACTTTGTCTGATTTGCTTGAATTTTTTAGAGATTCAATCTCATAACCATAATTGCTTTCAGCAGAAGGTTTCACTAAAGACACGGTTTTCTTCTTTTCTTTTGAAATTGCAGGTATAAACTTCACAAATGGGACAATGGTTTCGATTGGGCTTGGTGGTTTGATAACTTTCACTGTCTTGTCTGAACACTCAATTTTAATTGGGTAACCTAGTTTAATTTTCTCCTCATTTGTTTCAATATACACATCTGGTTTATTTTGAGGACTAGTGACTTGTTTTACTATTAATTTTGGTTCAATAGTGATAGGTTCATTTTCCTGTTTGAGTGTGGCAGATTCAGGCGTGACAGTGTAGTTATCATTGTAAGGTGGAGGACAAGAATTATATCTAATCCCAGTCATATCCTTGGGATCCTTCTATGAGTCTAGCATCTCTTGCAGCTTGACTGAAGATGTTTGAAACTTTTCAAGTTTCATTTCAGTAAGTGATTGTTCAGCTTTTGATTGAGCTAACTTTTCAATCAGTTGCTCATTCTCAGCTGCAAGAGTGTACTTTTCACCATGCAATATTTCAATGTTAGAGATGAGAGATTTGATTTTTATTTCAAATCCTTTAATTTCTCTTTTTAGCATCTCTGACTTGACCTTTTCTTCTTTTATTTTAGCAGCCAGCTTATGATTATGCTCACGATAACCTTGCAGTTCAGAAATACATTTACCAATACAAAGGTTGGATTTTACCTCAGTTGGCATAAGAGTTGGACCATCATTGATGTGAGCCATGAATGCATGATTCTGTAACTGAGGTTTTACTTCCTCTGCATACAAACTCCAATCACACACTCCATCTTGTCTGATGACAAGAGCATTTGTAGATGCCTGACTACTTCCATGTGCTTGATTATCAGTAGTGGCTGACTCTGATAAGGTTGATGATGTTGTGATTGTTGGTGATGATACTGCTGTTGTTGATTGTTGGAGTGAAATCTTGTGCTTGGTTGTGAAGATGACTGACCCTGAGAGTTTCTTTGGAAAGAGTTGTTGTTTCTTCTAGGAGCATTGCACTCTCTAGAGAAGTGACCAGTTACACCACAGTTGAAACACTTTACCTTGGATTTGTCATATCCAAGTTTGGTGTTTTCATTTACACTAAGCTTTCTCCCTATCCTGAAAAACTTCTTGGCTCTCATTGCTATCATAGCCATTTGCCATTGAACATCCATTTCTTCCACATCATCTGGATCAATTTCTTCCAAATCTTCTTAAATCAAATGAGCATAAGTGAGTCTGCCTCCCATGTAAGCTTCAAAACTAGCAACAAATGCATTGTAAGTTGCCTTTTGCTCTTCTGATCATAGGTCTTCATGGGTAGTTGAGGGAGTGGCAGTAAACCTAGTTGGTTGAGATGATGTTGATGGCTTGCTTGGTGTTGATGTTACAAAGAAACCGGTTGTGTTCACTTGATCTCTTGGGGAGAGAAAATCATCATCCTCAATTATGAATGCACTTTCCACAGAGTGAGTGTCTGATGGAAATTTGTAAGCTTCAATAACTCGAGGTCCACCAAGGTTCCTGCTCCTTTCATCCAATTCAAGAGCTTCTACTTTGGCAATCATGATATCCAAGGTGGTACTCTCTAGATCAAGAGTGTTTTTTAGCATTGTGACATTTTGTTTCCAACTTTCTGGAAGGCTGTGAAGCATCTTCTTGTTTAATTCTTTGACTTTGTATGTCACTCCCATGATCTCTAAATCATTCACCAGTTGCACAAATCTATACAGCTGTTTAGAGATGGATTCCCCCTTGGAGTGATGAAAAGTTTCATATTGATTAACAAGTTTTCCTTGTTAATTTCAGCCACTTCACTGCTTCCTTCACACATTATCAGGAATGCATCTCATACAGCTTTAGTAGTTCCATACTTTTCAAGCCATTTTAGCACATCCATTTTTAGTGCTTGAGTGAGTATAGAGTAAGCTTTTAGATCAACCTTTATCTTCTTGTAGTCATCATCATCAAGAGTGAGATCTTCAATGGGTATCCTTGTGGTTTTGTAAAGTGCAGTCTGATCAGCAGAAAGTGTCACAGGAATGTGTGGCCCATATTGAAATCCAATAGTCAGGATCTAGACCTGTAATATAGTTCATGAATCTGATTTTCCATTGCTTAAACTCAGATTTGTGTTTAAGCATAGGAGGTTTTGGAGTGTGACCAACTTCAGAGAAATTACATGAATCCATTTTTAATAAGCTGTTTTTAACTTGTTTGAATAATGATTAGAATGATTATTAAGTCCAAATAGTCCAAATAGTCCAAAACAAGCTTAAGAATTCAGATCTGCTGTTTTTGTAGTTTTCTATTGGGTTTAAGGTTTGAGTTACTGTTTACAGATTTGTTCTTGAAGATGTGTACGGATGAACAGTGACAGTCTTAGAGTTTCTGCAGTTTTTCAACTTGTATGCTAAGTAGAGGTACTCGAACACTCTATCAGCAACTCAATCACCAGATTAATCGAGTTCAGCTTAGATCGAGGCAGATCTTAAGAAGAACCGAGAGCCAAAGCTCTGATACCAATTGACTGGGTGTGAGATTGATATTCTCACTAGGACCGAATATGATGATTGAGTCAATGATTGTATGGCAAAATCAAACAATCAAGGAACATTGAATGCAAGAAATACTCATAAATGCTCTTTGTATTAATGATGGTGATCGGTTACAATGAATGCTAGGGTTTGAGCATCAAACAGTAACAAAACACCTTTCGAACAGAATATTCTGATTGTATAAGATTTCTATCAAAAGTCACCTCACATACGAGGTTTTCTATTCTGTTTATAGGCTGACAAGATGCCTTTTACAAAATGACTAAACTACCCCTGACCTATACATCCGAACTAGCCTAAGTCTTCATCAGCATTTCTTTGTTCCATACGCATTGGCTAATGCAGATGAGTTGATCTTGATCAGCATTTCTTCTTTAGTCTTCAGCATTAGTGTTTGGTCATCATCATTGAGAAATACAGATGAGCAAACACATATGCGCATTTGTTGTTGGGCATCGGCATTAGTTAATGCGGATGTACAAGACTTGTCAGCATTTCTTCTAGGCTATCCACATTAGTTAATGCGAAAGAAAAACACTTGTCAACATTTGTTCTATGTCCTCCGCATATACAAATGCGGTTAGCAAACACTTGTTCTTCTCAGCAGATTCTTCATCCACATTGGTTCTTGGACTTGTGGGATTTCCAGCAGAACAACCATCAACTCACCAATTGAATTTGCATGTATGATCCTTTCAGGGTCCAACACTACCTACAGGTGATCCTGACCCAAGATTTGAGCTAGGAAGTCCTTCAAGTTACCCATCTTCAGCTCCAGTGGTAACAAATCCTGCATATGAAGCTTCTACTAGCACATTAATGACAAATCCTGCTGATACTTCTGGGGTGCCTTCAAATTCCAGCTTAGAGGCACAAAACTCAGAGGAAGGAACTTCAAATGTTGGAAAAAATGGTGGTGCTGAAATTGATCAGGAATTTTGTTGGATCTAGAAAGGCTGGTGCAACCAAAACCAAATCACTTAGACTATTTTGGTACAACTAATAAAGGACTTCCGAAGCTAAGTGTGGAACTTTCGAAAGAAAAAGGAGCTCTTCCGAAGATAATGTGTAAAACTAACTTCCGAAGGAAAACTCCAACTTTCGAACACAAGGTATTTACTTCCGAAGATCAAGACATAAAGTGAAAGATCAGAAGTCAACTTCCAAAGTATGAAAAAAGTCCTCAAGCCTCGGAAGTATTGAAGCCTCTTCCGAAGTATAAGTGGCTTTGGAAGAACTTGTTCTTCCGAAGCCAACTTACCTTTGGAAGACACTACTATTATCTAGTGGACATAAGTATGGTCTCCCTAACACTCCGCTGCAGACCTCTGAGATGCTGCATGGCGTTTTCTCAAAAGCCATGTAGTTGACCATACTTTATTCCACTATTTACCTTTATAAGCTAGTACAGTTGCCAACTTTAGTTGGTGACAAAAGGTAAGTCATGGACATGTCATGACTACCATATCCTAGATAATACTTTATCTAAGATACCTTAACTTTAGCATTGTAGTATATGCTTTAGTCTTAGGTTTCCAGCTAGTATCAAAGTATATCCGGCTGTAGGATCTAGTATATATAGTTTCTCATTGTAACTCAAGTTTCATGCTTGTAAGAGTCTTGTAATACTTTTAGTTGAGAAGTAATATATACAAGTGCCTACAAAATTATTTTTGTGTGTTCTTTGCTACTTATTATATTATTATCAACTCTTATAAGAGATTCTACTTCATCGTATTTGAGTGTTATATAAGTGAGTTTGAGAGAAATACAAGTGTTTAAGTGACAAACCCGATCCTGCAATTGGTATTAGAGCATTTTAGGCTCTTGATTGTGAGATCTTACCATCCTAATCAACCTGTTTTTCACTATTCCTTACACCACACTCATAATGGCCCTCAACAAATCTGAAGTAGAGATGGGGACGATGACCAAAGCACCCATCATCACCCCTGAAAACTTCAGGTCATGGAGCAGATGAATGGAAGGCTTCATCAGGTATCAAGATAGCAAAATGTGGCAATCTATTGTCAATGGCCCGTATAAGCCAAAGGTAGCGGTGGAAACGGTGCCATGATTGAGAAAGCTGTTGAAGATTATTCTGATGAGGACCGGAAGAAGCTGGACATTGATAGCAATGCTATGACTGTTCTCATGATTGCAATTCCCAACTCCATCATGGTGGGGTTGGAAGATTGCAAGTCAGCCAAAAAACTGTTTGATGCACTTGCTCAAATGTATTCTAGCACAAATGACTCCAAGAAGGACTCATTTCTTCCCTTCAGTCTGAGGGGTTTGAACATTGCAAGTCACTCAAAGAACTCATGTTGCTGGAGAGACACTCAGCCAGCAATACTTCAGGTACATGGATCTCATTTCTTCCCTTTAGTCTGAGGGAATTGCTCATGAACTTAGAGATCTTACAAGAAAGTTTATGAGTGCATTACCCAATGAGTGGACATTCTACTATGTCTCTATCAAGAGAACAGAGAACCTGAATACACTCAACATGACCGAACTCTATGGCATCCTTGATATATACCGTCTGGAAATGGAGAATAAGAGAGGTCATCAGACAAGCAGACCCTTGAGTCTTCCTGCTAGCAACGCTTTAATGGTTGCTGAAGGCTCAGGACCCTCCCAGCCTCAACAATACCTGACTTACACCCAACAGCCATCCTGTTCTTCTGGGCCATACATCATATTTCCTGACACTCCAAGGTCTCAACAAGCTCAGCAAAGTTCCTTTCAAGACAGCTGTGCTTTTGTCTCAGGAAGTGGACACTCTAATGATTATCAATATTGCTTTGATGATGTAGAGTGCTTCAGCACAGATGACGTGGAATACGTGGACATAGTCCAACAAATTGCTCTATTAACCTACAGAGCAAAGAAGTTCTTCAAGAGAACTACAAGGCAATTTCCCCAGAACCCAATCAACAGCAAATTTGGGTTTGACAAAACCAAGGCAAAATGTTACAGCTGTAACCAACTTTTTGAAAGGGAATGCAAGGCTCCCAAGTCGAATCCGGGAACCCCACAGGCCTCCACACATCCCTCTACACCAAAGCCCACTGGAAAGTCAATAGAGACAGCTGCAATGGCTCAAGAAGTTGACTGGAGCTTTATGGTACAGGATATGACTACTGCTTAAGCACTCATGGCCGGAACAGATGAGAATAAGGTATATGAACATCTCTGTACTCCTGCCTGTATTGCTATGGTTAAATTGTATCAGGACTACAATATGGAGATTAAATCCGATATTGAGTCTTTAAATGTTTTAAAATCTGATTTTAAAAGGGCTGAATCTGACTATCAAAGAAAAATTAAGGAGTTAGATAAAATTGTGTCCCTATTAAAACATGAACACAAAAACTATAAGACTCAAATAAAGGATTTAATATCCAAATTGACTGAGGCACAAGCCCAGCTTGTCACAGCTGAGGCTCAAGACAGGAAGTATGCTATTTCTGAGCAAAACTTCCAAGCCATTCTTGCATCATCCTCTCACTCAAAACTTTGTTACCAAAACAAAGGTGGGTTGGGAACCAATGAAAGTGCTCCACCACACTCCTATGAGTCTATAAGACAACCAATGTGTGATACTGAAGAGCAAGAGGTTCCATCTTCTGACCCACCTTCTTATGAGTCAAAGAATGATGCAACCATGGAGACCATCACAGGGAAGAACCAGGTAATTATACCCTCTCCTACCGGTGATCATCAACCCCTGACCACCAAAGCCAGAAGACACAGAGCTAAGGCAGCCAGAAAACTGCCTAGAAAGTGGCTGAGTCTAAGCTGAAGATAAACCCAAAGCAAAAGGGTGTATTCATCTCAGCTAGATTCCATGTGGTAGGAAACTCTGATTTAGGAAAGGAGTGTAGTACCAACACTCCTGTCCTACCAAAGGATCAGAAGTTAAAGGGAAAGGTTGCTGATGAAGAGAAAAAGAACAAGAAACAACAATCCTCAAATTCCCAAAAGATTAACATTGCATGCATAATGTGTGGTCTGCAAAACCACATGGCCAAAGATTGTTAATACAATCCTGCTAGCACACACTATGCAAATAATGTTAAAAAGGATGGAGTCAGGGAAGGTTTCTCATTTGGACCATACCAAATGGTTTAAGTGATGAAAATGGGAAAGCTTGTTTCCGAAGCAAGGTTGCTTTCGGAAGAAGGTCCTTCTTCTGAAGGGAAAAAGGCTTCGGAAGCTAAAGCTATCAAGACTCAAAAGAATAAAAGAGTCCCCTCGAAACCATCCCAGAAGAAGACTGCTTCAGAAGAAAAGGTGGTGAAGGCTTCTTCCGAAAAGAAAGAAGCTTCGGAAGAATGCCAAGCTGCAAAAGCTTCAACAAGCTCATCCTCCATGATCAACCAAGGGATGGAATGGAAGATCAAGGAAGATGCTGCAGCCCAAACCTCTTCTTCAAAGACATCCATTGAACCCCATGCATAAATTTTGGTTCAGTTATGTCACTATCATTGGAAGAACCCAAGACCAACAAGGCTTGGGTTTCCAATCAAAACTAATCATCTCATCTTATGTGCAGGGACATCCATATGACAAGAATAACAATGTTTGGATTGTGGATAGTGGATGCTCCAGGCACATGACAGGGAATAGATCTCTCCTTCAACAATTTCAACATTATGATGGATGTCCTGTCCAGTTTGGAGGTGAGGCCGAGGATATATTTCTGGCAGAGGAAGTATATCAAAAGAAAAATTAAAGGTTGACAAAGTTAACTTTGTCAAATAGCTTGAACACAACCTGTTAAGAGTTTCTCAGTTTTGTGATCAAAAGCATCAAATGCTCTTCACAGAACATGAGTGCATAATCCTCAAACCCGGGATGACAATTCCTCAGGAATTGGTGCTTCTTAGATCTCCCAGGGAAGGGGATATGTACAAGCTAGATTTGAACAATGCTTCCCCAATGGGAGAAGTATCATGCTTTCTTTCCAAAGCTGATGGTGATGAGTCAACACTATGGCATAAACGAATGTGTCATGTAAATTTTAAGACAATGAATAAATTGGCTAAAAATAACTTGGTACATGGTTTGCATAAAAAGGAATTTTTCTACAAAGATAACTGTGTTGCATGCCTGAAAGGGAAGCAACACATGGCATCTCATAAATCCAAAGTTGTTAACTCCATCACCATTCCATTACACTTATTGCACATGGATCTATTTGGTCCCACAAGTATAATGAGCATTGGAAGGAAATCATATTGCCTTGTGATTGTTGATGATTTTACTAGATTTACATGGGTATTCATTTTAAGAACCAAAGATGAAACTGCTGAAACTTTAAAATCTTTTATTCTTAAAATAGAAAATCAAATTGATCACAAGGTTAAAATAATTAGAAGTGATCAAGAGATTGAGTTTAAGAACCACGTTCTTGACTCATTCTGTAACTCAAAAGGGATTGCCAGACAATATAGTGCCCCTAGAACTCCTCAACAAAATGGTGTTACTGAGAGGAGGAACATGACACTTATTGAAGCTGCTCAGACTATGTTAGCTGATTCAAAACTGCCTCTAACATTCTGGGCAGAGGCAGTCAGCACTGCATGCTATGTGCAAAACAGGGTCCTTGTAGTTAAGCCACATGAAAAAACCCCTTATGAGCTATAGAACAAGAGGCCACTTTTCATTGGCTTTCTAAGGTCCTTTGGCAGCAGGTGTACCATGCTTAACACAAAAGACAATTTGGCAAAATTTGCTGAAAAGTCGGATGATGCCATCTTTGTTGGATATTCCTCTAACTCTAAAGCTTATAGAATTTATAGCATTAAAAATCAACAATTTGAGGAATCTTTCAACATTGTAGTTAATGAGCACACTCCTTGTGTTAGGGGAAATGGCCCTGATCATATCTTTGATTTAGAATTATTTCCAAACTATTCTAAACCATCTTGTGAGAATGTTTCAGCTGAAACAGGTGCTCAAAGTGATTCTGATGATGATCAACTGTTTGAGTTTCCAAACCTATTCCAAGTTCTCCAAGAGCTGCAACAAATCAAGTTCCCATTATTGGCAGATCTGATAGTATAACCATCTCAAGAGATAGTGGAGCTTCAACAAGCGGTTCACCTGTTGACTCTCAAACCTCTTTAGGTGACACTACACAACACCAAGCTGATGGAAGCAACATCTTGAATGAACAGGCAACTGTTAATGCTGCTTCACAGCAAACAAATGATGATGTTTCTCTTTCATTCAATCAGTCCTCATTGAATGAGTTTGAAATAGCAGCTGGACCAAGTGTTCAAGCTCATGAGCAAAATATGTCCAATTTAGATTTATCTTTGCAACCGGAGGTAATTCCTAGACTTAGGATTCACAACACTCATCCAGCTGAGAACATCATAAAGGAAATCTCTGAAGGCGTGAGAACAAGAGGACAAACTCACAATGGGAATGTCTACTTGTACTTATGTTTTTTATCCCAAATGGAACCCAAGAAGGTGGAAGATGCCTTGAAAGATAGTAGTTGGGTTGAATCAATGCAAGAGGAGCTGCTATAATTCAAAAGACAAAAGGTTTGGAACCTATGTCCGTTACAATCTGGTCAAGTACCTATAGGCACTAAATGGGTTTTCAGAAACAAGAGAGATGATAGAGGCGTGATTATCAAGAATAAAGCAAGACTGGTTGTTTAAGGATACACTAAAGAGGAGGGAATCGATTATACTAATGTCTTTGCACCTGTTGCAAGATTTGAGTCAGTTAGGATCTTCCTTGCTTATGCTGCATCCAAGGATTTCACTGTCTACCAGCTTGATGTTAAGTGTGCCTTTCTATATGGGGATATAGATAGGGATGTCTATGTATGCCAACCTCTAGGATTTGAAGACCCACAACATCCTAACTATGTGTGCAAATTGGATAAAGCTCTATATGGGCTGCACCAAGCACCTAGGTTGTGGTATGAAACATTGTCTCAGTTTCTTCTTAAGAATGGATACACTAGAGGTACCTTGATAAGACTCTTTTCATAAGAAAGTCTGGGAAAGACATCTTGCTCGTTCAAGTCTATGTTGATGACATCATATTTGGTTCCTCAAATGACCAACTGTGTAAAGACATTGAGAGCATCATGAAGAAGAAGTTTGAGATGAGTTCCATGGGAAAAATGGACTTTTTCCTTGGAATTCAGGTGTAGCAAAAGAAGGAAGGGTTTTTCATCAATCAATCTAAGTATGTCAATGACATCTTAGAAAGATTTGATATGAAAGGTTGTAAGGTAGCAAAAACACCTATACCTAAAAACCACAATCTCTGCCCTGACTCTGAGGGGGAGGATACTGATCAACATCAATATAGAGCAATTATTGGTTCTCTGAAGTATCTCACAGCAAGTAGACCTGATATCATGTTTGCAACTTGTATTTGTGCAAGATATCAGGCTTCTCCAAAGGTGTCTCACCTAGTTGCTGCCAAGAGAATCCTCACATACCTTAAAGGAGCACCTAAACTAGGTCTCTGGTATCCAAGAAATAGTGATTGCAATCTCTATGGTTACTCTGACAGTGATTATGGTGGCTGCAATATCGACAAGAAATCAACATCTTGTGGATGTCAATTTCTTGGTGGAAGGATCATCTCATGGCAATGCAAGAAGCAATCTTGTGTGTCTACATCAACTGCTGAAGCTGAATACATTGCTGTTGCTAGTTGTTGTGCTCAGCTGCTGTGGATTCAGAACCAGATGATAGACTACGGATTCAACTTCATGAGCACTCCTATCCACATTGACAACAACAGTGCTATCTCCATTACTGAAAATCCAGTGAAGCACTCCAAAACTAAACACATCGATCTCAGGTATCATTTCATTAGAGATATTCATGCGAAAACCTTATTAAGCTAATCAAAGTTGATTCAAATGAACAATATGCTGACTTGTTCACCAAAGCCTTTAATGAACAAAGATTCAAATATCTCATTACACCTATTGGGATGATAAACCTTGATTAGTCTATCTCATTTGAAAACTTTTTAATGTGTAAAGTTTTATGTCAAAACAATCTAAGCCCTGTTACAAAAGGTCTTTCTCTAAATTTTTATCTAAGTATGAATTCTTCCGAAGAGGAATTAACCCTCGGAAGATATTTTCCATACCTTCCGAAGCAAATTCCTCCCGGGATAATTTTCTTCTCGGAAGAGTTGTTAAGTCTCAGAAGAAGCGATTGATTTCATATTAGATCTACTTCCGAAGCTTGTAACAATCTCCATTCGGAAAGCAACATATACTCTCGGAAGTAAAAACTTTACCTTCGGAAGTAAATTTGCCTTCGGAAGACCATTACCTTCGGAAATGCTTTATACTCGGAAGAAAGATTTTACTGTGTAACGGAAATCTTTTGGGCCCCACTCTGTAAAAAGTATTGATTTTGTTAATGATGTCGGATTATTTAAATTGACTAACCTTACTGCCCCTATCACATCATCCACTGAAACATCCCATCATCTTATCCAAACCCCCTTTAAACCGCCATTCCACCCGTTTAAATACCTCCGGCTAATCACTTTCATCCTTTTTACCAAAATTACTGCCCTAAAAGCTTTCTTCATCTTCAATTTAGCCAATTCCGAACTATTTTGCTGCAACTTTCTCAAATGGCACTAAACCCTCAGCACAACCAAGTCGCACTCCTTGATTCTTCAAGGGATGCCGACTTCTCAGATATCATCTCCTTTCTAACCCAGTCTTCTTACTACACTGCCCTGACTGTTAACCCCATGGTTTACTTATATCATATGTATGAATTTTGGGCAAACGATCAGATTGAAACCCTACATGGGGTTGTGTCATAAGATCGAGCATCTATGGCCAGGAGTTGGTCATTTCTTAACAAATCATCAGGGAGCATCTAGAGCTTCATGATGAGGGCGCTCCTACAGATTTCCCCAAAGCAGATTTGGACAACACTTATATCCAAATGGGATATGGTGGAGATGTTAGGAGGTCAACCGTTTACAAGTTCAACTTCTTTTACAACTGGAAGTTCTTGCTGCATGTAGTTCTTCACTGCTTGTCCAACAAATCTAGGGGATGGGATCAAATCCCATATAAACTTGGGTGCCTAGTTCATGGTTTGGTGAGAAGCCTCGCTTCAACTACTCAGGTTTTGTGCTGACCAATCTCATGGGAAACCTTCAACAGGACACATTGTTCATGTATCCTAGGTTTCTCCAGCACATAATCAATTGTGAGCTGGACCAGAGCAAGCTTGTTTGTGCAACTGCTCTGATTGTTCCTCAAATGAGGCCGACCATCTTCAAAACTTTGTAGAGAGTGTCCACCAACTTCACCGGAAGAGATACTGCACTTCTTCCAGGTATGATTGAGCCAATGACTCCTCGTGACATCCCTGTTAACCCCACAGGTGATGAACCCACACCAGCAACTACCCTCACATTTCCAAATCTACCTTCTCCCCCCATTACCATCACTTATCAAAGACGCCCGAAAAGAACCCTTGTTCAATCTTCTCTGATTGAACAACCTCCTCCTGTTCTACCCAAAAAGGCTAGAGTGGAACAATGGGCTCCCACTCAACCTGAGGTCCAACCATCCTTCACAATTGACCTTAATATGGGTCTTGAGTCTCCTTAGTCTCAGACCCATGAGCCCGGAACCCAAACTGAAAACCCTCAGGGAGAGTCTTTATACTCCACTGAGCAGTCAAAATTGAACAGCCCCATCACAGGCTCAATGCCTTTAGACATTGATCAAAGTCCCGGGTCACTAGGTTTTACTTCCATATCCTTTACTAACCTACAATCGGAGCTGATGAAGAGATTATGTCTCTTCAGTGCAATGAAGTTGATCCACAACCCCCTCTCAAGGATCAACAGAGCCCAGAGAGATCTCTTATCTCTAGCCCCCATCAGCAAGCCTTTAATGGGATGGGAGGGGACCCATGTAGATTCAGCTGCCACTACTGAAGGAGCTTCAATGGATCCTCAGGACAGTGGTAACATTACTGAGACTGAATCAACGACAACCATGCCCTTTGATGACTCTGAAAGAGACACCATTGAGCAAAGGAAACCAGGGCGCCAAGAAACCACATCTGGTGGTGAGGATGAACATACAAGGTATGTTACCTCATCTCCCTGTGATTCTTCAAAAGAAGATGAGGGAAGACTGCAACTCACCATTGACGACCTACTTTCTAAAGTCTCAAATCTTGAATCTAAGGTTAGGACTTTAGAGGATACGTCTGCCACTCAGTAACTTGAGATTGAAAATCTCAAGGCCAAACTAGCTGAGAAACAGATTGAGAGGTCTATTAGGCATTTACCAAATCAGGTCTGTTTGACCTCTTCCTCTAGCTCATCAAGCTCTCAAGATGATGCTACCAAAAAGGGGGGGAGTGTTCAAGGACGAGCCAAAGACAAGAGGAGCCACAAAGTCAAGCTCTCACTTCCCTAAGCTCAAAATATCCTATGCAACAAGCTTGAGTTTTTCCTGAGCCTCCTCCAGTTGTAATTCAAATGGATCAAAGGATGTTCCAAGATCTCAATAGGTTCTTCAACAGGTTCTTGTTGGAATCTCTTATTGAACAGCCAAGTCCTGATCTATCTGTGATCTACTTCGGAGCTCAAGAGCTACAGAGGTTAAATGCACCTTCTACCATTATTGAGGAAGTTGGTCAACCTAAGGTCCAAGTGGAACCTGAGATTCACTTCGAAGGGGAAACAAGGACTGATGGCCCAACAACTGAGATAGTTGGGAAAGATAGTGCATTCTCATAGACTTCCGAAGCACAAGTCAAAGCCTCGGAAGAAACAATTTCAATCTTTCGAAGTTGAGATTGCAGCTGCGGAAGGACTATTCTCCTTATCCGATGATCTAATAGTCACAGATGCAATCCTAGAACTTGCATCTGAGGTTAATAGGGAGGATTTTATCACCCAACCCCTAGCTCAAACATCAGCATTAACTCCAGCTTCCATTCCTACTACTCAACCTGAACCTTCCATCCAAGAACCCCCAAAGTCTAGCACTTCCGAAGACGTCAAAGGAAAGAGGAAGATGACTAAGAAAGAGCTTCAGGAGGAAGAAAGGTTAGAAAAACTCGAAAGAAAAGGTAGACTTCCAACTGGAAAACTGCTAGCTGCCAGTAACAAAGCAGTTGCAGCCAACCAGGAGGCAGTCAACAATAGAAGAAGAGTAGAAATCATTGAAAGACTTGTCAGTCTAGGAGCTGCGAGTGAAGATGTACTCCTGCTACCACTAGAGGAGTTAGTTGAGCTGGAAAAGACAACTTTGCTGCAAAAATAGCAAAGAGAAGAGGCAGCAAGGTTGGCCTTAGAGGAAAAAAGGGAGAGGAAAGAAAGAGAAGCTGATCAACAGCTCAGGAGGGAAAGGATAACTTTCCTAACCTCCAGAGGTTTTTCTCTAGAAGAATTATCTCCACACAACAATGATACGATCTTATGGCTCTTCAACAAAGAGCAAGATCAAATGGACAAAGAGAGAAAGAAAGCTACCATGGAAAAGCTGATGCTGAAGAGGAAAAAGGAAGAAGAAGCAGGACTAGTTGCTGCTAAAAAGATATGTGAGAAGGCCTGCATGAAGAACTATCTCCGGGCCCATGGCTTCTCTGGCAGGCAGGTGGGTCATATGTCTGAAAAGACCCTCCAGCAACATGTCAGTGATATAAAGGCTGACATTTGCTCGGGGAAGAGGAAGGAGATGTACAGAAGAAGACAGGGGATGATCTTCAAATCAACTACTCAACCCCAACCTCAAACCCAACCACAACTTGAACCAATTCCCTTTCCATTCCCCATCAAAACTGAACCAACCACTGAACCATTCACCCCTGAACCTACACCATCACCCTTACCAACCTATTCACCTCAACCACCTAAATTACCCATCCTCCAACCCAAAACACTAGCCAGAACCCAAACACCTCAACCTACCCAACAACCTCTCAAACCATCCCCTCAGCCTTCTAAACGTCTCTTCTTAGAGGAGTTCAAGGCAATCAAGACAAAGCTCATCAATTCCACAACCCTGAGCGATATCTCCTGTGAGGAGCATTCAGTCAGATTGACTTATGTTGATGGATCCTCATGTTCCCTCACTAGAGATCAATTTTCTTGATCTGCCTAGAGGAATATTGGACCAAGCTGCAAATCTCCTTGGCCTCAATTCAGATACTTTGAAAGAGGAAGAAAAGAAGCTAAGGAGAAGGCTGGTGACTCAGCTGGATACCAAGAAAGGTGACCGGGTGCCTTGACAACCTCTTGTGCCTAAGAAGAAGATCATCCAGTGGAGGTTCGAAGAATCTTCTCATAACTTTGTTGTTGAAAGAGAGAATGGAGAGCTCAACAGGCTAAGTGCCTCATCTCTGCTACACATAAGCAGATTTGAATTGCTGAGTTAGCACATAAGCCATTCTCCAACCCCTCAAACTCTGATGTAGCTGCTCATATCAGAAATCATCTAGGCAGTCTTCATATGGCCGAGCTAACTGCTAGGACCAAGGTTGAAGAAGAGTTGAAACTGAGAGAGGAGGAGAAAAGGAAGGGATCAACAACCAAAGGCAAAGCCTTTCTACAAATGGTTGAAGGTCCTGAACTTGAATCCATAGTTAGATGGGAGTATGACTATAACTCCCGACAACTAACTCTTTTCAGGGGGCGCAACAGAGGGTACATGTCATTTAGAGTGATAGACTGGATCTCCTATCCACTAATGACTTGTACAAGCTTCTCAGCACCACTTCAGGGAAGAACAAGGAAACAGACAAATATCTTCTGTCCCTGGTGTTGAAAGCTTTGAGAAGCAGAAACAAGTGAGGTTTTGGTAGCATCAGCCTAGGAGGTGTTTGTTGGATCTAGAAACGCTGGTGCAACCAAAACCAAATCACTTAGACTATTTTGGTACAACTAATAAAGGAATTCCGAAGCTAAGTGTGGAACTTCCGAAGGAAAGAGGAGCTCTTCCGAAGACAAAGTGTAAACCTAACTTCCGAAGGAAAACTCCAACTTCCGAAGATCAAGACTTAAAGTGAAAGATCAGAAGTCAACTTCTGAAGTATGAAAGAAGTCCTCAAGCCTTGGAAGTACATAAGCCTCTTCCGAAGTATAAATGGCTTTGGAAGAACTTGTTCTTCCGAAGCCAACTTACCTTCTGAATACACTACTATTATCCAGTGGACATAAGTATGGTCTCCCTGACACTCCGCTGCAGACCTCTGAGATACTGCATGGCGTTTTCTCAAAAGCCATGTAGTTGACCATACTTTATTCCACTGTTTACCTTTATAAGCTAGTACAGTTGCCAACTTTAGTTGGTGACAAAAGGTAAGTCATGGAAATGTCATGACTACCATATCTTAGATAATACTTTATCTAATATACCTTAACTTTAGCATTGTAGTATATGCTTTAGTCTTAGGTTTCCGGCTGGTATCAAAGTATATCCGGCTGTAGGATCTAGTATATATAGTTTCTCATTGTAACTCATGTTTCATGCTTGTAAAGTCTTGTAATACTTTGAGTTGAGAAGTAATATATACAAGTTCCTTCAAAATTATTTTTGTGTGTTCTTTGCTACTTATTATATTATTATCAACTCTTATAAGAGATTCTACTTCATCTGATTTAAGTGACAAACCCAATCCTGCAAATTTCTTGATGCTGATAACCACTCCATTGAAGACAACATCAATGATGTCACATACTCATTGGATCAAGTCAATCTTGATAGTGTGTTGATGTGGAGGGTGAATCTTCCTTCCCAGATCAGAATTTCTCAAATTTAGAACTGTCTAAGCAACTTGTTGTGATCCCTCAACTACGGATCCACAAGTCTCATCCTACCATAAATATCATTGGAGATGTTGATTCAGGGGTGAGAACAAGAGGACAAACCCATGAAGCAAATGTTTGTCTTCACTCTTGTTTCTTGTCCCACATAGAGCCAAAGAAAATTGATGAGGCTCTAAAGGATGGAAGTTGGGTTGAAGCTATGCAAGAGGAGCTGCTTCAATTCAAAAGGCAAAAGGTTTGGAACCTATGTCCTCTTCCTCAAGGGAAGACTACCATAGGAACCAAATAGGTTTTCAGGAACAAGAAGGATGATAGAGGACTTGTCATCAAGAAAAAAGCCAGACTAGTTGTTCAAGGGTATCCTCAAGAAGAAGGAATTCACTATACAGATGTTTTTGCTCCTATAGAAAGAATTGAAGCTGTTAGGATATTCCTAGCCTTTGTTGCATCTAAGAACTTCAAGGTCTACCAACTTGATGTCAAGTGTGCTTTTCTTTATGGTGTTATTGACGAAAAGGTGTATGTCAGACAACCACCCAGGTTTGCAGATCCTGGTCTTCCTGATTATATCTGCAGGCTTGATAAAGCTCTTTATGGGCTGCACCAAGCACCAAGGAAGTGGTATGAGACTCTATCTCAGTATCTCTATCAACATGGATACAAAAGGGGTATTATAGATGGAACTCTCTTCATCAAAGGAACAGGAAATGACATAATGCAAGTTCAAGTATATGTAGATGACATTATCTTTGGGTCAACTAATCCAAAGCTCTGCAAAGAATTTGAGAAGCTGATGAAGGACAGGTTTGAAATGAGTGCCATGGGGGAACTCAATTTCTTTCTAGGAATTCAAGTGAAGCAAGTTGACAATAGCATCTTCATAAGTCAGTCAAAGTATGTACAAGACATACTTAAGAGATTCAACATGACTGATTGTAAGGTTGCTAAGACACCCATAGCCAGAAATCACTCCCTTCAACCTGATCTTGATGGGGAGTGTGTTGATGAACATCTCTACAGGGAAATGATTGGGTCTCTTATGTACCTCACAGATAGCAGGCCAGATATCATGTTTGCTACATGCATTTGTGCAAGGTATCAAGCCAACCCCAAGATGTCACATCTGGTCACTGTCAAAATAATTTTATGATATCTTAAAAGTGCTCCATAACTTGGCCGTTGGTATCCAAAGAATTCTGACTTTAATCTGTATGCTTATACAGATAGTGACTATGGTGGTTGCAACATGACTACAAAGTCTGCATCAGGGGGATGTCAATTTCTTGGTCGAAGAGTAGTCTCTTGGCAATGTAAGAAACAATCTTGTGTGTCTGCATCAACTGCTGAGGCTGAATACATTGCTGCTGCAAGCTGCTATGCTCATGTGCTTTGGATTAAAAGCAGATGCTGGACTATGGATTCAACTTTAAAGAGACTCCCATCGACATAGACAACAACAGCGTTATCTCAATAACAAAAAATCCTATGCAGCACTCAAGGACAAAGCATATCAATATCAGGTATCATTTGATTAGAGATAACTTTGAAAAGGGATTAATCAAACCAGTCAAAGTTAACACAAATGAACAATATGTTGATCTGTTCATCAAAGCTTTTGATGAAAAGAGATTTAAATATCGTGTAAAACTTGGGATGATTAACTTTGAATAGCTTTTCTTAAAAACTTAATCATATTTATTTCTAAAACCTGTGTGTCCTAAATTGTCTATTTTATCATCTTCATAAGCCCTTGTTTTTCTTTGGAAGAAAATCTTTTCAAAAGACTTTTCTTAGATATTTGAAAATTTTGATCTCTTTTTTTTCAGAAGATTTTAAATTATCTTCGGAAGAAATTTATGTCTTAGTAAACAAATAACTACTTCAGTATTTTACCTTGGGAAGAAATTTCTGAAATATCTTCCGAAGCTTAAAATAAACTTAAGTACTCTTTATGTTTTCAAAGAACAAGTCGCTTTCGAAAGCAATTTACCTTCGAAAGTTTTTACACTATTCCTTTTCACATAAATACCCAACGGTTCCCCCCTCTTTCACTATCTTCTTCAATTACACTATTCCTTAAACCTAAATTCTCCCAAACCACCTTTGTTCTTCATCTTCCTTTACCCTTAAGCTTCTCTAAATGGCCAATCTAAACCGCAGAAACAACCCAGATTTCTCCATGCAACTTCACAGGCAACACAACCACGTTACTCTGTTAAGCTCTGAGAAAGATGAAAGTTTCTCAGAGATTTGCCGTTTCTTAGCTCTATCCAACTACTTCACCTCCCTAACCATTGATCCTACTCTATATGAGGATCATCTGCTTGAATTCTGGAAGACCTGCCAAGAGGTCATTATGGATGGGGAGAAGGCACTGTCTGCCATAGTGCAGGGGAGGACAATCTTCATCACTCCGGCCATCATCAACACTCACTTGCAGCTGGATGATGAAGAAGGTGTGGTGTCATTCCTAAAGGAAGCTGTAAATCATTCCTTTGAGCAGTTGGGCTATGAGGGAGATTTCTTTGTAAAGACCTTCAGGAAAGAGAATGTCTCATCCCAATGAAAATACCTGCTTTATGTGGTTATCCACAGCTTGTCAAACAAGCATGGAGGGTGGGACCAGATTCCTGAGGATCTCTCCTTCATAGTGCATGAAATGGTTCAAGGAGTCAAGTTTAGGTACTCTATTTGTTCATACAAATCTGCTTGCTAACTTGGACTCCTTAGAGTATTATATGTTTCGTAGATATGTTCAACACATTCTCGACTGTGAACTGGCTCACAGTTGAGGGAAACAGATAATATTCTTAAATTGGGACAGATGAAGCCCAACATCTTTAAATTTATGAAGAAGCCAACTGTAGGATTCTCAGGGGTAGAAACAGCCCTAGTCCCAAAAATGTTAGAGCTCATTGCTCAAGGTGACAACCTAGCAACACAAGATAGTGTTGAACCCACACCTTTTACCTCTCAACCACCAAAAAGGCTCCAAGTTACCCTCACCTACCAAAGAAAATCCAAACAAACCCCTGCTCAAGCTATTTAGTCTGTGCAGGCCCCCATATACTCACCCATACAGGAGGAAGTGGACACTAGAGCTCCCACTTCCCCTGAGGAGCAAACCACTCCCGTCTCTTTGAGAATTAGTGGTGAGGTTCCGCATGCTCACCCTGATGAGCTCACAAGCCAAACTGCCTTAAGCCTTCACTCTGAGTCTCAACAGTCAAGTGAACATCCTTGAGGGGACAGTTACCATCCCGAGCCTTTAGACTTAAATCAACCCATTCCCAACCTCTCATTCTATACCGATGAAGATTTAGGTTTTAGTGAGTACCATGACTCTCTTTACTCTTCCCCTACTAAAAGATAGATGAGTACTTCTGAGTCTCCTTTGTCTAGCCCACATCAGTCACCTATCACTGAGGTGGATCTTTCTGAACCTGTTAAGGAGGTCCATATGGAAGAGGCTCTCACTTCTCCAAGTGATTACATCATTAAGACCTCAACCATGGCAACTCAGCCTATTGACACCTCAACTAAGGCTGATAGTGAGCAGAGGAAATCCAGCAGCCAAGAACCAGAAGCTGGTGGTGAGAGAAAGGACTTTGGTCCAATCATCTCATCCCTTAATGATTCTTGTGATGAAGATGAGGGGAATTTGAGACTAAAGATGCAAAAACTGTCAAAAACATGCTCCTATTGAGTCTCTAAGGTTAGTCACCTTGAATCTCAGGTGACTACCCTGCCAAATAGGGACAATGATCAGCAACTTGAGATATCTTATCTCAGGGATAACTAGCTGGGAGACGTTTAAGGGAAGCTTAACCAGGAACACAAGAACCTGTGAATGCGATTGAACTAACTCCTAGCTCACCTATGCAAGAGGGTGATGCTACCAAAAAGGGGGAGAAAGTGATTACAGTCACAAAACCTGGGAGTTCTTCAAGGAGTATGGACATTGAGGACTCACCATCCTCACTTGTAATTGTGCATACTCAGCAACTTCCTGAAGTTCACATTGATGTGGACACTATATACTATGTCATTAGAAGTCTCTTTGAGGAAGGCATTCCAAGGGCTATGTCATCCCCATCTCAAGGAACTTCAAACTACATTATTGGGTGAAGGTATGATGCTAATAGAAGAGCCCTCATTCTTCAAAGAGTTCAAGGGCAGCAAGAAGTGTTCAATTTTCAGACCTTGAACTACTATGAATGTCTTGACCTGATCAACATGCCACTTGTCAACCCAAGTCAATCAAGACAAGCTGATAGGTTAGCACTCAGGATTCAAGACAGAATTACTGAAGAGTTCAGTCTTAGAAGGAGACAAAGGCAATCAGGTAATGTCATTGGTCAACTGGATGTTGAGGCAGACCGTGAGATTAGCTTCAAACGGAAAACCTTGGCTGAAGGCCCAGTGATAGAGCCTGAGAGCCCTGTCATTCCAACAACTGCTTCAGAAATTCATTCCCTCATTGAAACACCTGCTGGTGAAGGTGTCTCACAACCTCTCTCTGGCTGGAGCTTGGATGCTACACCAAGCAATGAAGGCCAAAGCTCCATCCACCTTGTGTCACAAAGGTCTGTGGGTGACAAAGGGAAAAGGATTCTAAAACCTGAGGAGGAGGAGAGAGAGAGGAAGAGGAAGCTAAAGGGAGAAAGTTCCTCTGGGTCTTCAGGCTTTATGCAAGCTACAATCAGGGCTGCCCCTAGACCAAACACTCAAGATGATGAGTTGAGGGCAGTCAGGATTACTTACCTGTAGACCAGGAACTATGACATAGATAAGATTATATCTTTCCCCTTAGAGGAATTAAATGAATTGGCTGACATGGAAGTGTCAAGAGAGATGAAGGAAACAGAGGATGCAAGGCTATTTATCCAATTCAAAGAGGAGAAGAGATAGAAAAGTTTATACAAGCATGTTCCTACTCTGTCCTCAATTCAACAAAGCCCTGTGCAAGAGGCTGTGGCAGCAACACAAGAACCTCAGGTCGACAAGAGAACAGATAGGCAAAAGATGATCAACTAACTGAGTGCCACAGGTCTCTACCAGGCATCTGCACTTCTTCCCTTGTCCTTTGAGTACATTGAGTTTGAGTATCTCAAATAGCTTGAACTTCAAGTGCCCAAAGAACAAAAGGCAAAAAAAAGAAAGATGAGGGAAGATGCTACAAAGTCAAGAGCCATCATCCAATAGTCTGGATCTACACCTGTAATGTAATTCATAAACTTGATTTTCCATTGCTTAAACTCAGATTTGTGTTTTAGCATTGGAGGTTTAGGAGTATGACCAAGTTCAGAAAAGTTATGAGAATCCATTATAATAAACTTGTTTTAGATTGTTGGAATAATAATTAGATTAATTTTTAAGTCCAAGTGGTCCAAAACAGTCTATATTTTCAGATCTGATGAAAAGTAACAATGATCTTGTCAATAATCCGTCTGTAACTATTCTATTGATTTTAATGTTTGAAGATTATGATATTGTTCTTCTGTTTTTTCGAGTGGAATATGTTGTTCAAAAATATATTCTTTTGTTCGGTATGGGTGAACAGTAACTAGATCCATGTTTCCAAAGGATTTAAGCAATAATATTGTTTAGAGGTAGACGAACACTCTAACAACAACTCAATCACCAGATCAACCGAGTTTCAGTTCAGATCTGAGCAGATCTAAAGATGAACCTAGAGACAAAGCTCTGATAGCAATTGACTGCGTGTGAGAATGATATTCTCAGTTGAGGTGAATCAACTAGGATTGAATATGATGATTGACTCAGTGAGTATACGGCGGAATCATATAAACACAGAACATTTAATGCTTGAAATACTCATAAATGCTTTTGTATTAATGGTGGTAAACGGTTATAATGAATGATAGGGTTTAGCAATAAACAATAACAAGACACCTCTAAACATAAGACTCTCGTAAACATTCTAATTGTCAAAAGTCTAGTCACAAGATCAGTAACCCACAAAAGTGGGGTTTTCTATTCTATTTATAGGCTGACAAGATGCCTTTACAAAACGACTAAACTACCCCTATCCTATACATCAAGAAACTAGTCTAAGTCTTCATTAGCATTTTCCTCTGTTCATCCGCATTAACTAATATGGATGTGTTGATCTTCATCAGTATTTCTTGTTCTTCTTCAGTATTAGTGTTTGGTCATCAGCATTGACAAATACGGATGAGCAAACACTTGGCGCATTTGTTGCTGAGCATCCACATTAGTTTATGCGGATGTACAAAATCCTTGTCAGCATTTGTTCGGCTATCTGCATTTGTTATTGCGGAAGAACAAACACTTGTCGGCATTTGTTCTATGGTCATTCGCATATACAAATGCGGATACCTAACACTTGTCTTCTTTTCTTGATGCAGATTCTTCAACCGCATTGGTTCTTGGACTTGTGGGATTTCCAGCATAACAACCATCAACCACCACTTGAATTGGCATGTATGATCCTTTCAGGGTCCAACATTTCACTGATCAGAAAACTAGAATGCACTTAGTAGATTGTACCCGAGCTACTTGACAAAGTTTACCTTCTCAATGTTGACCTTACCAAATGTGACCTTGCTCCTTCTAGTAATGTAATCACCTGAATCTACACCAAGAGCAACGACCTTCCATCAATTTTCTCAAACTTTTGAAGCAAAGAGCCATTGCATGCCATTGCCTAGAACAACCACTATTAGTGGTCCATACATTTTCTTTGGTCTTTCGGTGTTCCTACATAAACAAAGATGGTTAGTTACTTTTGCAAAACCAAGCCCTGTTGGTCTTGGGCTTTTCAAAGTGAACTAAAGACAATGTAATAGTAGTTGATCCTATATGCAAGATCATTTGTTTTTTTTGATGAATAACTTCAGTCACATGGTCTCCCGTTATCTTCCACATCATCTTTGGAAGACTAGACTTGACCTTCAATACTTTGGAAGTTTTGATGACTTTGGAAGTTTTGGAGACTGGACCTTCAGAAGATCTTGCATCTACAACAATAGTCTTCAGTACTTTGGAAGCATTCCTTTCTTCCGAGACCAATTTATCTTCCGAAGGCAAGTGTTCACTTGTCTTCTTCTTCACATTAGAGCTTCTAGAAGCAAGAGATTTTCCTTCTAAATCTGTCTTCTTTTCTTCTTCTCAGATGATTTCTTCTTAGTCATGTGGATGGTGCTTTTGGAATTTTAGATGCAATTCTTAGCAAAATTATAAGTACTACCACACATGATGCATCCAATTCTCTTCCATCTGAGAGTCTTCTTTTGAGTAGAAGACTAAGCTTGATGACTTTCCACTTCCATCTTTTGTTGCATCCTTGTTTCCCTGTTAATATCTGTACACTAATAAAATATCGTAAATTAATTTAATGTGTTATAAGACTTAAAGTTTTTCATAATTAAGATTATCTAAGGTCCAGCAAATCCCCTTTGTGCATAAACTTAATAATTGGTAATTCTGACAATTACCGGGTCGCGTTGCGATAAAACTTTTAATCAGATTTGCTGACAATCTGTTAAATTAAATCTGGTCAATATATTTTGATTTTTATAAATTAAGGTATCTTAAGCGAAAATATTATTAGTCATGAAAAATAATAATAATTATTATTAAGCTTGTTTGCGTAAAATTAAGACTTTTATCATTAATGTTGTGAATATACGGTCTGTTCCATGCTGAGTTAAACCGTGTAAAAGTTATTATTTTGACTATTTATCATGATCATTAATGTTATAAACACTTGGAAAGCCTCAAATTAATACTTTAATTTTATAGAAAGTTTTCGCGTAAAAACCTGAACGTTTAAAATTTTTATAAAAAATTAACGAGACTAACCACCAGCCCTACACCGGGTGGCATCCCACTTAGAGATCCATCAACAATTTTATTGACTTAATTGTATGATTAGATTAATCTAATCAAACTTAATCATTTCTATATTAACCAACACTAATCTCCACCCATTTTCACACTCAACCATTTCTCCATCATTCACCTACACATACTTTCTCTCTCATTTCTCTCTCATCTCTTTCTCTAAAACTCATGGCTGAATTCAGCCATAAACACCTCCATTTCCTTTTATTTTGATCATCCAAAGCTTGTTTTAAGCATTTAATGAAATTCAAATATTTGGGTTTCAACTTTAGAACCAGATCAAACTTAAATGAATCTCCCCAAGGATCTTTTCAATCACTCACAATATAACAACAACTTGTTATTTATTTAACACTCAATAATCAGGGTGCGGAAACCCATGATTAATGATATGAATATCCGTGTGTGTATGATTGTATGTGTGTGTTTAAATGCTTGAATGATAATATTAAATGCTTGATTATATTAAGTGTTCAAAAAACTTACAAAGGATTAGGGTATACTCCTATTTATAGCATATACAAGAAGCTATTTACAGTTACAAAAAATACCCTTATGTAAAACAAAATTAAAAAGAAAATCATAAGTCTAAGTCATTGGCTGTGAATGAATGACTGTCTGTTGTGCATGATCAGCCGTTTACTGTAAATGTTGAATAAGCTGTCGTTTGTGTCTTGGATGTTTTCCATTGTGATTACTTGAAGTGTGCTTGACTTGATACTTGTCTGTTGTGGAGTGTTCATCCGTAATGGATGAACATCCACTATGGACTGGTCATCCATTATATATGCTTTGGTCATCCACTTTAAACACTTAGACGCTTTTCTTCATCCGCTACAGACTGTTGTTTATCTACTGCAGACACTTGTACAAAAATCTTTTTTTATCGATAATCCTGAAAAAGAAATTTACACAATGATTAGTGTATGTTATGAATATTAATGATATAAGTGTGTTAGTTAGTGATTGTTTGGATGTAAGAGCACATTATGTTTGATTATGGCAAGCCTTATCCTTTTAATACACTTGTTGAGTCCCACAATACTCCCCCTAAGGATGATGTTTCCATCTTTAATGTTTGCTTGTTTCTATTATGTTTGTTAGTAATTATTTGTGCATTTGTGTTTGATATGTATGATTGCAATGGTTATGTGATGGACGTATATTGTTTGATTCTGTGTTTGAATGTTTATTGATGCTCTCAAAGTGATCTAATCAAAACAACCTAAATTAGACACAATCTAGAAACTAAAATTTAACCCAAGAAAACCTAGACCTAGACCACTAGATAGGCAAGTGAACTTAATCGAATGTAGGCAAGACTAAGGAAGACCGGAATCGAACCTGGAGACACTATTATAGTATAAACTAGACTCGAAAAGGACAAAACAAAGAATTATTTAATAATGGGGGTAAATATTTTCTTTTTATAAAGAACCTAGAGAACTAAAAACTACTTAAATTTATTAAAAAGACAATCGACTTACCAACCATAATACGAGAAAATTAGAACACTAAAACAATTAAGAATAAGAAAGATACTACCTAGGTGAATCCTAGTTGTGACCCTCAAACTTCAAATGGCTATTTGACCATCATAGAATCAAATTCTAATGAAACAAACTTCTAAGACACCTAATGGATCCTGGATCGTTCTCCGGATATGACCGAAAGGAGAACTAAGAAGATGAATGAAACTACTGATTACTCAAATTACCGCTAAGTCTTTTTGACAATACTTATGTGCCCGGTTGATAGCTAATATCTTGATCTAACTAATAAAATTCATTGATAATAAAAAGGGCAACCTTCAATCAATCTATTAGACATGAAAAGCAAAGCAATTAACTAGCTTAGTGAAACCTTCTTTCGAACCGCTTACTTCTAAGAAACTAATCACAAAGACAAATCGATTAATCGTCACCTCTTAGAATCAAATTAAGAAGAACATTAAGGCTTAATAATCAATTCAACCCAATTCATATGGTTACTACGTCTAGCAAACCATCAACTAATTAAAAACACGAAGTAATCGATCTAGATATGCAAGTTTCTATGAAAGACATTCAACAACTAACATATGGAATAAAGGAATCGTCAACAATGATGCCAAAGACACAAAAACACATCCAATAGATAGAATAAACGTCATTACATAGGATTAACCACAAAAACCGTTCAATAGCCAAAATCCCTTCAAGTTAACACAAGCTATTCATCAACCAAGGTAGTAGTAAGATCTTAGCTATTCATATTCAATAGAAACGTCATCTCAAATAATGAAAACATGATCAACATGTTCAAAACAAAGTCTAAATCAACAAATTTACAAAGATGAAAACCCGTGATCAAACGTATGCGATTGTTCCTCCGATCCTAGCTTTAATCCTTGGCTTCAAATCCTTGCAAATGCTTCAAATCGTCCTTGATAATGCTCTTAAAGCGGATGCTGGTCGACCCCTTTGTTTTGGTTAGGAAAAGTTGTTTAAATACAACTTTGTAAAATTTTCCCAAAAACACCATCTATGCGATACACGCAGGAGAGGCCCTCCTGCTGTGCGTATCGCATAGATTAAAAATACCAAAACCCTAAAACATGATCTATGAGTTACGCGCAGGAGGAGCCCTCTTGCTGTGAGTATCGCATATATGAGATTTTTAAGAAACTTTTAGTTTTTCACTCAGAAAATATTCTAAGTGTTGGTCTTTCCTATTGCTTTGCTCTTTTCTTTGTTTCCCAGTGTTTTCTTCACTTTTAAGCACCCAAACACCTATTGAAACACAAAATAATGAACGATAAGTAAAAACTAATGAATCTAACTAAACTTTAAACGAAAGTGACCCCAAAACATGAAATAAAACGGATGTGTTTTGTAACACATCAAAAATACCCACACTTAATCTTTTTTCGTCATCGAAAAAGTATGCAATGGAATCATAACTAGGAATCAAGTTTTCACACACACTAAAACATTCAAATTATTCCCACAAAGAAGCAACATGTCATAGTAATCATCGGTAATGTTTCCACTTTATCCCAACACTAACTAATCGGGTCTCGCGTCTGTTTATGTTCAAGTGATATCAATTTATCTACAAGGTCTCACACTTAGGAAACTACAATTCAGCTTGTTTAATTGATTACTTGGCGAAGAGATCTTCAACTTTCTAACCTTAAACTACTATGAAGGTCTTGATCTAGTCAACATGCCACTTGCCAACCCAAGTCAATTCAGGCAAGCTGGCAGAATGGCTCAAAGAATTCAAGACTGGATTGCTGAGTGTTCAAAGCAAGGAGACAAATGCGAGCAGGCAATGTCATTGGTCAAATGGATGTTGACGTGGACCCTAAGATTTGCTTCAAAGGGAAAACCTTTACTAAAGGCCTAGTAATAGAACCTGTGAGCACTGTCACATAACTAGCCACTTCAGCATCCCAATCCCTCAGTGAAACACCGGCTGGTGAAGGTGTATCACAACCTCTCTCTTGCCAAAGCCAAGACGCTACTCCAAGCAATGAATGCCAAAGCTCTCTCCACTCTGAGTCTTAAAGGTCTATGGGTGACAAAGGGAAAAGGATAATGATTCCTGAGGAGATTGAGGAGGTGGAGAGAGAGGAAGAGGAAGGTAAGGGGAGAAAGTTTCACTGGGTCCTCAGGCTTCATGGAAGTTGCAATCAGGGCTGCTCCCAGACCAAACACTCAAAATGATGAGTTAAGAGCCGTTAGGATTAACTACTTGCAGACCAAGAACTATGATAGATGAGATCATCTCTCTCCCCTTAGTTGAATTGAATGAACTAGCAGACATGGAAGTGTCTATGGAGAGTAAGGAGGTAGAGGATGCATATTTGCTCCTCAAGACCAAGGAGGAAAGAAGGTAGAAAAGGCTATACAAACTTGCTCCTACCCTCTCCCTAGTTCAAGAAAGTTCTGAAGAAGAGGCTCTGGAAACTGAACAACCTAAGGTATATAAGGAAGCTAACAGACAAAACATGATCAACTATGTGAGTGCCATAGGTCTTTATAGGCAGTTGTACTTCTTCTCTTGTCATATGAGTACATTGAGATTGAATACCTCAAGCAGCTTGAGCTAAAAGTTCAAAAGGAACAAAAAGCTGCTAAGAGGAAGATGAGGGAAGAAGCAACAAAGTCAAGAGCCATCATCCAAGATAGTCAAAAGAAGTCTGCTGATAGGCAGAGGATGATGAGCTTCTTGAAGCTGTATGGATTTTCCGGAAGGAGACTTGGCCCAATGTCTGTATCCATTATGGATGAGCACATTAGGGTGATCAAGCAGAAGATAAAGAGAGGAGAGCTTGTTGAGTTACACTACCCACCAAGTCAAGACCCTTCGGAAGTGGAGGTTAAGGTTGAACACTTTGAGACAACACAACTGGACCTCCTTCTGAACCTTAGAAAGCTTCATCTTCTGATCTACAGCATGGTTCAACTCCCTCTCCATTTGAACTTGTAAGGGAGGTGAACCCAACTGAGAAGGACAAAATATAACAACCTGGTGCTGAAGGCCAGTACTCTCAGGTGAAAAGGAAGAAAAGGATGGTCATAAAATCTGTATCAAAGAAGAAATCAAAGGCATCCACTTCCAAACCTCAGGATGAGTCAGAATATTCTGAGGATGTGCAAGAAGAGGCTGCTCAACCAACTCCTACTCAAGTACAGCCTCTTGCATCAGGAAGACCCATCTTGTTCTGGACCTTTGCTGCTAATCCAGATAGATGGTATGTCACAAGAAAACAAGGTGGTCAAGATGTCTACATCTGGCAAGACATGCTTAATCTACCTTTGCATGATCTTTTTGAGATGATAAGGTATTTTGAAAGTATGAGTGATCCTGACCAGTTAATGAAGAAAGGAATGGTCATGATCATGATGAGGACTTTCAATATCAGAAGACACTTCTTTGTTTTGGTAGCATCAGCCTAGGGGGAGTTTGTAAGGAATAATGAAAGGCTGATGCACCCAAAATAGACCAAGTCTTTCATGCATGCATGCACTCAGTGCAAAGTAGAAGTTGCTTCAGAAGTTTTACACCCTGCATCAAAAATATTCTAAGTGTAAAATCTTCCGAAGCCAAGACCAATATCTTCCGAAGCCAAAAGTGAAGTCCTTTGAAGCTTCAAAGACAAAGTCTTCCGAAGCCAATGAAGTGAAGACAGATTTCTTCCGAAGACTTTGAAGAACATGCTTTATATGATGTACTTTTCATAAAGCTGACCAACTTTCCGCTACAACTCTGAAGACTCACCAACTTATACAAGTTGGTGAATGGTCCATGCTTTTTGTAACTGTACATTGAGGTCTTGAGCCTGTAACTTTCTACTTTATGTACTTTTATCCTTTTGGTAACATATTAGGATGTGAGCTATGGCAGGTCATAGTCACTAGTCAAAAAGGCATATCTGCCTTTTTTACACTACATTGATTTTGTTGTCTAGATCAAATGTATCCAGCTGGCCTTTTAAGTATGGCCAGCTGTAGGATGTAGTATAAAGTATCTCAAGTCCTTGTAACTTATTTCTTATGCTTTGTAACAATTGTAATAGAACTTGAGAAGCAATATACTCCAATCTTGAAAACCAAATATCCTTGTTGTTGTTCTTAAGTTTCTGTCTCTTGCTTACTTGTGTTCTTAGTATCATGTACAAAGTTCCGGTTCCCTATTTGATCTGTTAAGTGTTCTAAACACTCTCCTCATTGTGAGACTAAGTGTAATAACCATCCATCAAACGGTATTGCAATCATGTAGCACCATTAGTGGCCAAGGCTTTTCACCAGATGAAGTTAAATTGGTCCTATTCTAATTCACCCTTAAAGACAAAGCCAAACAATGGTTCCTATCTCTCCCATCGGCAAGTATTTACACATGGGTACAAATGCAACAACAATTCTTGGATGAATACTATACTTCCCAACGGACAAGTGATGCAAGGCGAGCCATTCGAGGATTTACACAACAATCAGGTGAACAATTCCATGAAGCTTTTCACCGGTTTAAGGATAGGCTAAGAACTTGCCCACTTCATGGTATAGCTAAGTAGGAGTTTATTTCAGCTTTCTATGATAGATTATCAATGGAGGATGCAAGAGATGTAAATTCCACAAGTGCAGGAACACTCACCTTGAACCATGAAGATGATAATTGGGATATTCTCGAAAGGATGAGTGTGATCACCAAGAAGCATGCACAATCGAGTCGAAGGTCAAGGGGATCAATTGTAAAGATGGTGAATGATCATGTTGCCATGGATATAATTGATGTTTGAATTTGGGGAAGAGTGAAAATGTACACCAAATACAAGGCCAAGGAGAACGGAAGACATATGATATGAATTCAAATACGTACCATCTCGGCCTTAGAAATCACCCAAACCTTAGATATGGTAATAATACTAACCAATTGAATCCTCCTTTTCAGGTACAAAATCAAGGAAGCAACCAATATCAAGGCTGACATCAAAGCTACAATCAAGGCGGCTACCAAAGGAATAAATACAATCAAGGGAATTACCAACAAGGAGGTCAATACCAACAAAGTAATCAACAACATCAACGAGAGACTTATACAAGTAACGGTCATGACAATGCAATCCTTTCTGCGATTCAAGACCTTGCAAAGGAGATGAAAGAGTTTAAGCAATTCAAAGAAGTGCAAGAAAAGACCAATGAGGCTATTGCCAAGAAACTAGGACAATTAACTGAACAATTGTCCGGATGGGAACTGGGGAAGCTTCCAAGTGACATAACCAAAACCCTCAACATCAAGCTTCAAGTTCATAGAATGTGCACATAAACTCGGTTAGTATCATTCCTAAATCTGACTAAATATGATTTAACCCCTTCCCCTCAAGTAGTTGCAGTTATTGATAAGAAAAGTGACGATGAAGAAGAAAGTGACCCGAGAGCACCCATTATTTCCATTCAAGTTGGGAAGTTTAAAATCAAGCGGGCACTTTTGGATTATGGAGCTGGTGTGAGCATCCTTCCTGGGAGCTTGTATAACCAATATGACTTTGGCCCATTACACGAAACCGACAAGACAGTGGTGCTTGCTGATTCAACATGGAAACATCCACGAGGAATGGTCAAGGATGTCATCATCAAGCTAGGCGAGTTCTAATACCCAGTGGATTTTATGGTGATTGATTATGCACCTGCAAGGACGAATGAGCAACCAAAGGTAATGTTAGGTCGACCATTCTTGGCAACAACTAAAGCACAAATAAATTGCTGAGATGGAATCATCGCTATGGCGTTTTAAAACTATAAGTTATTCTTTATTGTGGTTTCAAAATCAATTACATATATGGTTAATAATGATTGTTCTATAATAAATGCTACTAACGGGGTGTGCTCCACCTTGCATCTCACATGTAAACAAGGATATCAACAAGGAGAATGTCTTAGATCATTATAGGTTTGAGCTTTAAAATATGGAAAATGAGGAGTATGTGAAGGGTGAGCCACTAAGGAAGGGAAATCCAAGACGGAAGGTTAAGATGAGCAAACCACCGGATCAAGTGAATTCAAGAGTCAAAGAAGAGATGTTTGACAAATACGGGAGTGTAAGGCCCCGTTCCTGGGACGCTCACAGTTGGACAATCATCGCACATAAAAAATTAAAACATACATTTAAATTTACCAAAAACATCACAGCGGAATACAAAATAAACCATTCCATATATCAATGACCATTTTTGCAAGACAATACAATCATAGTTAACTGTTATAAAAATCTCATTGTTTGCATTACATCACAAAAATTTCATTTATCATAAAATGAATGCCATCCAAAAACTTGCTAAGTAGCTACGCCCGTGCCATCCTCAGCAATCATTACCTGTCAACTGGAAAATACATAAAAAGTCAGCGTTGCTGAGTGAGTTGTAGTTTTATAAATAAAAATACTTTTTATCCGTTTAAAACCGTTCATCTCTTTCGTTCGTGATCATTCATCATACGTACACATAGATAATCTTAATATTATCTTTCATTATCATACTTCATCGCACGTTACTCGTTATCATTCGTTCATCCATTAACCGTTACTTCTCATCCGGACCAATGTCATAAGTTACACCCCAAACGTAGGCACGAAGCGGGTACTGGGCCGAAGTCTATAAATAGACCCCTAACATTACGCACATGGCATGGCACCAGTACCGGTTCAAGCGACGAGGATCCCATACATTTGGTCAGTCACAAAGACTAGACCCTTGTCTGTATCCTTACGGATTAGCTAAACCACACACAATTGAGCTAACAACATTTTAGAGTTCTGCACCTCCTTTCATTTGCTTGCAAGTCTTTACATTCATCCTTTCATTTATGCATGCACTCATTAATTCTTTACGTTCATCTTTCATTATCATTAGCTTAGGCTTTTATTAGATAATACTTTACATTCATTTCATAAACATCCCACGCAAAGCCACAGAATAATACGTAACAAGGAACATAAAGAAAAAATATCATACACATACATAAAAAGTACAAGTCATCATCATAGAACATAATCGACCCTCCGCGGGACAGCGGGGGTTCGAGGGCGGCAGCCCCTGACAGCTGGGTTGTAGGGGCAGCAGCCTCTAGTGGCAAAATTTTTTTATTTTAAAACATCTATATAGCACATTTTGTTATAGAAAAATCGATCTTCCTATTAAAACCTCTTGAAATCTTGGTCATTTAAAACGTATATTTGGTATGCATTTCTAGCCCCAAACGAGTTTAAAACCTTTAGAATAGGGCATCTAGAACTCACCTGGACCAATAAGTAGCATCTCAATCAAGCTTTCTAAGCAAGGGTCACACTACGCAACCTGCAACTAAGTTAACACTCAAAGTGGTTAATTTCTGTCTCATTTTGTTGCTAATTTCGCTGCAAGATCAGCACCTTCGCTGCTAGTTTCGCCAGCAGTTTTGCTGCCAGTTTCGCTGGCATCTTCGCTGCCAGTTTCGCCCAACATTCGTTGGAAATTCAGGTCTGCGAATCTACCGGCGAAACTATAGTTTCGCTGGAAGATCCATAGTTTCGCTGGACGACTGCATAATTTCGCTGGATGAACATGCAATTTTGTAGAACGGGCTGAAATTACGAATCAGCCTATTTTCACCCAAAACTTCAATCTTTTACACCCAAATCCTTGGTTTATCACCCAAGAAGCTATATCTAAGCTTCTTACATGTTTTTTTACACAAAAATATGAGTTTTGGGTGATTCTTTGCCACTTTCAAAAACCCCAAACCCTAGAATCCGAATTTACTCTTAAAGAAACGATTAAACGATGTTTCTTACCTGGATTCTTGGTCTTTTCTTGTTGTTTGGATGCCCACAAACACCAATTTTCAATCTCTTGATCAACCGAGCATTGGATCACCACTTTCTCTCCACTTTCTCTCTCTACACACTCTCTCTCTCTAATTGTTTGGTGTTGAGTTGCAAATGAGAGTGGCTCTTGTTGATCCGTTTATATATATCGGGCGTTCCCGGGACCTTAAACTCGTCGAACACATAACCCGAAAGGTTAACTTTGTCTATAACCCATTTCCATCTTATTTATATTAAATAATCCCGTCTAAGCCCATTATTATTAATTGGCTCGTTTTGGCTTTATTTCGGGCGTTACAGGGAGCGAACAAGAGACTCCACCAAGCCGAGAAAAGTAGTTTGTTGAAAAGAAATTTGCAGAAAAGCACTCAATACGACCAGCATAAGTGGTCGCAGGTAAGGTCTCGCTGAAGACCTAAAACTTAGCGCTTGCGGGAGGCAACCCAAGAACTTTGTTGGTGTTGTCACTATAAACCCTCACGAGACTATAACTCATCCATTCGGGTCTACCGTAGGGTTTAAAGGCTTGTTGCATATGCTAAATGCAACTGTGATTTCTATGAAAGTGAGATTTACTTCTTTTATTAGTTTGTGTGTTCTTTATTTTGTTTTGTAGTTCAATCATGCAACATACACAATCACTCAAGTATGGGGAGGTGCAAGTCAATTAATGAAAACTCTCACTAATGATCAGGTCTAGGTACTCCTTTTCTATATTGTGTAATCAATATTACCATGGTTATTAATGTTTTAAAACCATATACATTTGGGACAATGTATCCAAGTGTGGGGAAGGTGGAAACAAATGAGAAGAATGCCAAAATTTGAAAAAAGTAAATTTTTTGAATAGTGTCCTAAGTAAGCTTGAAAAGATGTAAGGATTGAATCTTTAAGTACAAATCATTAACTAATTACCTACTTAGCATGGTTTATGCTATATGGTCATGGTTAGATTTGTTTTGATGCTCAAAAGAGGAAAAAGACTTTAGGTTTATCTAACCAAGGGTAATAAGCTAGAAGGTGGACCTTGCATGCATAAGTTACATTAAATTCCCTAAGTTAAAAGAATAAATCAATGGGCGTATTTGGAAGAAAAAGAAGAATGTTGGGCGTATGAAGACTGTGTTGGGCATATTATACGCCCATGTGGGTGTATGTTACGCCCATGTGCTGAACAACTTGCCGAATTTGTGGTTTTCAAGTTTATTTAAGCCAAATCAACCCTAATTCAATGAAGAACTTCTTGAAGATGAAAAGTGACAAACTTTAGGTGATTTTTTGTGTTCTAAGGCTCCCCAAATCATCCAAAAACATTCTCCAAGTCAAGATTAAAGATTGATTGAAGATGATGCGTGGCTAGGTTCTTTTGATTGCTTTCAAGAGTACAGTTCTTGTAAAGTGAGACAATTGGTATGTTTGATTAGGTTTTTGTAATGAACAAGGATTGATTGAATGAAATTTTAGGCTTTGATTAATTAAAACAAGTACATATAAATAAAGTTGGTTGCTTGATTATTAGTTTTCGGTTTCCTTGCATCGTGAGCTCATTAAGAAAAGTAGGCATGTAAGGCCTCGTTCCTGGAAAACCTCACAGTTGGTTAATCATAGCATAAAATCATTTTTAATAATCAAAACACTGCAGCGGAATTAAATAGACATTCATTAGAAACTTGAAAATCATATTGTACTCATACATTTGTCTTAAATAGAATTAAAACATAATGCATTTTTGAAAATACAATAACGATCTCATAAACAGGAATGCCATCCATTGCTCTCCAAGTAGCTCCATGGTGCCATCCCCCAGCATCAGCGTTTACCTGCCAACTATTATGCATAAAAGTCAGCTTCGCTGAGTGAGTTCTAGTTTTAAATAATATAAGAAAATATAAACTTTATCCTTCATATAATGACCATGCATACATCATAGTACATAACATTACTTGCATCATAATAAGCATGTTCATTATCTTTCATTCTTTCATTATCTTTCACTTTCATCATAAACGAGATTGCACAAAGCAAGAGCTCCATGTTGATCGACAACAAATGGCAATCCCTGTCGGTACACATTTTTCATGGTAGCTAACCCCCGACAGTTGATCCACACTGCAAGGCACATAGCCCGCTCATGAATACGGATCCATCATCATACATCAGACTCACCTAAGTGAAGTCTATCATAGTGCTTGCAAGACTTTACATCATCAAACGGGCCCGGGGGTAACATTCATTAAGTTACACTTTTCATTAATATCATCTTCCTCTTTAATATATATAATACTTAACTTATTAAGTACATAACATGCCAAGTACTAATCATCATAAAACATAACCGACCCTCCGCGGGACAGCGGGGGTTCGGGGGCGGCAGCCCCTGACATTGGGGTCCTAGGGGCAGCACCCTAGTGGGGTCCAAGGGGCAACGCCCCTGGCTGGGGCCGGGCTGACATGGAAAAACTTAAAAAAATCGTTCTTCCTGTTAAAACCCCTTAAAATCTTGGTCATTTAAAAACGTAAATTTAGTATGCATAATAGCCCCAAAACATAGAAAACCTTATAAATAGGGGATCTAGAACTCACATGGATACCGAGACCAACTTCAAAACTAAGCTTACAAGGCTAGGATCACTCTACACAGCCTACAGATAAGCTGACACTTAAAGGGTTAATTTCTACCTAAATTCGCTGCTAATTTCGCTACAAGATCAGCAATTTTGCAGCTAGATTCACCAACAGTTTCGCTGCCACCTTCGCTGGCAGTTTCGCTGGCAGTATCGCTGCCAGTTTCGCTCGACTTTCATTGGATAACCATGTCTGCGAAACTACCTGCGAAACTATAGAACTCCTCATAGTTTTGCTGATTGAATATGCAAATTCGCTGGATGCATATACAGTTTCGCAGATCGCATAAAAATTACGAACCAACCCGTTTTTAACCCAAAATCATAACTTTTTACGTCCAATCTCTTAGTTTATCATCCATGAGGCTAAATCTAAGCTTTATACATGTTTTCATACGTAAAAATGTGACCTTTATACGATTCTTTGCAACTTTTCAAAACCCAAAACCCTAGAATTCGGGTTTGATCTACAAAAGGGTTTAAAGGTCGATTCTTACCTGGATTTGTTTCTTCTTTCTTAGGTCTTGATGCTCCAACACCTAGATCTTCAATCTCTTAACCTTTGAAGCTTCAAATCTTGAGTTTTCTTCACTTTCTCTCTCTACTTTCTCTCTCTACGAATTTTGGGAGCTAGGGTTCAAAGTGAGGATGGTGGTGGCTGGTTAGATTGCTTAAGGGCTGATTATGGGCCTTTAATCCCATAGGCCACTACTCAATAAGCCTAATTTAGCCCGTGACCATTTATTTACCTTATTAAAATACCCAATAATTAAGCCAATTATCCTTAATGACTCGTTTTGACTTTTCGGGGTGTTACAAGTCTCCCCAACTTATTTAGGTTTCATCCTCAAAACCTGTCAGTCATCAAACAATTGAGGGTAAAATTTCCTCATCTCCTCCTCGGTCTCCCATGTAGATTCTGATCCTTTTCTGTGTCTCCAATGTACTTGTACTAGTGGAACCACTTTATTTCGTAAGTGCTTCTCTTTCCAATCAAGGATGGCCACCGGCTGCTCTACATAATTCAGTCGTTCATCGACTTCAATTTCTTCTAATGGTACAACTGCATCATTATCTGCCAGACATTTCCTGAGATGAGATACATGGAACGTAGGGTGAATTCCACTAAACTTATCAGGTAGTTCTAATCTGTAGGCCACTTCCCCTACCCTCGCGATAATACGGAATGGCCCTTTGAACCTTGGGCTTAACTTTCCCTATTTTCGAAACCTGATGATCCCTTTACAGGGAGATACCTTGAGCACAACCTTGTCACCAACTTCAAACTCTATTGGTCTACGCCTCTTATCAGCATAAGACTTCTGGCGATCCTTTGCGGCTTTCATGAACGCCTTAATCTTATCTAACTTCTCAGTTGTGACCTCAATCACTTCAAGACTCCCTAATTCCTTTTGCCCGATGTCACCCCAACACACGGGCGTTCTGCACTTCCTACCGTAAAACATTTCGTAAGGTGGCATACCAATGCTGGCATGGTAACTATTATTATATGAGAATTCCGCCAACGGTAAGTGCTCATCCCAGCTTCCTCCAAAGTCGATTACACAGGCTCGTAGCATGTCTTCTAAAGTCTGGATCATCCTTTCCAATTGACCATCCGTCTGGGGATGGTAAGCCGTACTAATATGCAGTCTAGTCCCCATTGAGTCGTGAAACCTCTTCCAGAACTTGGACGTAAACCGGGTGTCCCTATCTAAAACGATAGACACGGGCACGCCGTGACAAGCCACAATCTCCTTGATAAATAGCTCAGCCAACCTCTCAGAGGAATACGTCTCACGAATTGGTAGGAAATGGGCGCTCTTTGTTAGACGTTCAACAATCACCCAGATTGCGTCGCTTCCCTTCGTCGTGCGAGGCAGCTTCGTGATGAAGTCCATTGTGATGTGTTCCCATTTTCATTCAGGGATATCCAAAGGCTGGATCTTCCCATATGGCTTTTGGTGCTCTGCCTTCACTTGTAGGCAAGTCAGACACTTGCTCACGTACTTAGCCACGTCTCGCTTCATTCCCGGCCACCGTTAATCTTTCTTTAGAACCTGATACATTTTCGTGTCACCGGGGTGTATGGAAAATCGACTTTTGTGAGCCTCATCCATGATTTTCTCCCTCAGATCCCCATAGAGAGGGATCCACATTCTCCCAGATCAGGTTCTAACACCCAGGGTGTTTTCCCCCAAATCTGAAACTTGTCCTTTCATCCCTTCAGAGTTGACTATGTCCTCCCTTAATGCCTCATCCTGGACCTCCCTCACTTGTTTCATAACATCAGGCGTCATGATTATCTGGTAAGCCCTCACCCGAATTAGTTCGGGTCGTCCTTTTCGACTAAGGGCGTCAGCAACCACATTGGCTTTGCCTGGATGATAATGAATTTCGCAGTCATAATCCTTGATCAGTTCCAACCACCTCCTCTTCCTCATATTAAGTTCCTTTTGTTCAAAGAAATAGTTCAGACTTTTATGATCAGTGAAGATGGTGCACTTCACCCCATACAGGTAGTGCCTCCAAATCTTCAATGCAAACACCACCGCGGCCAACTCCAAATCATGGGTAGGATAATTGGCCTCGTGAACCTTTAATTGTCTAGAAGCATAGGCTATCACCTTCCCTCGTTGCATCAACACGCAACCCAATCCTGCATACGAGCATTCGAGTAGACCACCAGATCCTCGTTCCCTTCAGGTAACGTCAAGACTGGGGCTTGAGTTAACCTCATCTTTAGTTCTATGAAGGCATTCTCCTGATCAGTACCCCATTCATACTTCACGTCCTTCCGGGTCAGCTTAGTCAAAGGAGAAGCTATCTTGGAGAAATACTGGATAAACCTCCTATAGTAACCTGTCAGGCCTAAGAAACTGCGAATCTCAGATGGCATCTTTGGAGGTTCCCATTGCATCACCGCTTCAACCTTTGCAGGGTCCACCCTGATCCCCTCAGGATTAACCAAATGACCCGAACATTGAACTTCTCGAAGCCAAAATGCGCATTTAGAGAACTTAGCATATAACTTCTCATTTCTGAGCGTCTCCAACACTTCTCGAATATGATCGGCATGTTCCTCTTAACCTTTTGAATAAATGAAGATGTCGTCGATGAATACTATCACCGATTTATCCAACATCGGTCGACATACCCGATTCATGAGATCCATGAAAGCAGCTGGCGCGTTTGTTAAACCAAAAGACATGACTAGAAAGTCGTAGTGTCCATAACGCATACGGAACAATGTCTTAGGAATGTCTTGTTCTTTCACCTTCAGTTGGTGGTAACCAGACCACAGGTCTATCCTTGAAAACCAGCTGGCACCATGAAGTTGATCGAACAGGTCGTCGATCCTTGGTAACGGATATCGATTCTTTATGGTCAGCTTATTGAGCTTGCGATAGTCAATGCACATCCGTATGCTACCATCTTTCTTCTTGACGAATAAAACCGGAGCACCCCATGGAGAGATACTCGGTCGGATGAAGCCTTTGTCCAATAAATCTTGCAACTGGTCCCTTAGTTCTACCATCTCCGAAGGAGCTAATCGATACGATGCTTTAGCGACGGGTTGTGCTCCCAGTAGCAAATCGATCTGGAATTTGATTTCGCGCTCAGGCGGTACACCGGTCAGGTCTTCAGGAAAGACGTCAGGAAACTCCCGCACTACCGGCACGTCTGATAATTGTGGCTTTGGTGCAACCACATCTTTTACATAGGCCAAGTAAGCGATACACCCATGCCTCAAGTACTTTTCGTCTGTGATCATCGACACGACCTTCGGTACACAGCACACCTTATCTCCACGAACCGTAACAGAACTACCGTCGGGTGCTATTAGACGAATTATCTTCTTACTACATACTATATTGGCTTCATAGGTAGCTAACCAATCCATGCCTAACACCATATCGAAACCTCCTAAGGCCATAACATAACCTAGCAGGGAACTTACAATCCTCTAACTCAATCAGGCAATCCTCAACCACCTCAATTACCTTAGTGGACTTACCAATGGTTGTTTCTACATAGAAAGGCTCATCTAACTTTCTACTCTTATCATGCAAAAAACGACAAAAGGCAGCAGACACAAAACTCCTACTAGCACCAGAATCAAAGAGCACAGAAGCATATTCATGGTCTACTAGAAACATGCCTGAAACTACCTCTGGGTCTGCCTTGGCCTCCTCGCGAGTTATGTTGAATGCCCTCGCCTTTGCCTTCAAACCATCGCTCTTTCCCTTATCTCCAGCTTTATCCATTCCTGATCCTCCTGATTTCCCTTTCTTGTAGTCCTTCCCCACATGTCCCATCTCACCACACTGGTAACACTTCACCGCCTTGCAATCCTTGGCATAGTGGCCCTCTTCCCCACATTTAAAACACTTTCCAGTCCCAACTCTACACTCCCTCGAATGACCTTTTCCACATTTTCTACAAGCACCTCCTTCACCAGTATTTCCCTGTCTCCCAGACTGATCCTCAACCCTCATCCTCTACTCTCCACTCCTGAAGTTATCACCTCCGAACCTTTTCCCATTTCCATTCTTGTGACCGTTCCATTTCTCCACCTTCTTTTGTACAAGCATTGGGTCTCTCTCATTGTACAACCTCCAGCTAAGTCCACCACAGACCTAAACGTGCCTGGTCTGGCTGCAATCATGTGCCTCCTGATATCCACAGGCAAACCCTGTATGTATCTTTTGATCTTCTTGGATGCAGGCGTCAGCATGTCTGGCACAAGTCTTGCAAGTTCATTAAACTTGGAGGTTTACTCTTGATGAGTCATGTTCCCAGCCTTCAAATACAAGAACTCTTTTTCAATTTTGTCTAATTCCCGATGGGGACAATACTCCTCCAGCACTAACTCCTTCAACTCCGACCACTTCATTTTGGCTATCGATCGCTTTCCATCAGCCTGGACAATATTGTCCCACCAGCACAATGCTGAGTCAACGAAGGAATGAGTGGCAAACTTAACTTTTTGATCTTTCCGGCACTCACTAATCTCCAGTACTGCTTCCATCTCTCCGACCCAACGACGAGCGGCAGTAGCATTGTCGTTACCGTCAAAGGTTGGGGGCTTGCACCTTTGGAATGCCCCATAGTTGCACCCTCTAGTAGTCTCTCTCTCGGACTCCTCATCACTGTCGTCATCATGGACTACCACCTTAGGGTTTGATGGCTCCTCTTCAGATTCCTCAGTTCTCCCAGTGGACTTTCCTAAATTTTTCTCACTTTCCTTCCCCTTCTTCTCAGCTTTCTCTCCATCCTTGACTGCTTTGATCACCTCGATCACCACCGAGGGTAAGACATTTTGCATGACATTGTAGACCTCATCGGGGATAGCCTCCTTCACAGTGGGTTTGAGGGTGGCTGATCCCTCCCCCTCCGGGTGACTATGGAGGTCTGACTCCTCATGAACAGTCTCGAGAGCCATAGCTTTGCTCCGGGTGACACGTGGCTCAGTAGTATGCCCGCCACGAGCACCTCCTCGGGTTGCCTTCCCTGATTTTCTATCAGCCATAACTAATTCCTATAAGATTCAAACACCAAAATGGTTATTCAAGATAATTGCTCAGAGCATTATAAGTATGGTAAGTCCTTAATTACAGTGGCAAAGTGTGATTAACCACTTACCTTACCCTCCTGTCCCAAGCAATCACTATCCTAACACATATTAGTATTCAAATCTACAAGCACATAAACAAATAGCACACGCACATAATTCCGGTTCTACTTGAAACTTTTACCTGATGGCACGTAGCTACTTGGATTGGCATCCTTCATTCGGTCCCATTTTCAGTTTAAGTTTAGGTTTTGAAAATAGTTTACCCAATTCTCTTAAACTTCAGCTCTGATACCAACTTGTAAGGCCCCGTTCCCGGAAAAACCTCACAGTTGGTTAATCATAGCATAAAATCATTTTTAATAATCAAAACATTGCAGCGGAATTAAATAGACATTCATTAGAAACTTGGAAATCATATTGTACTCATACATTTGTCTTAAATAGAATAAAAACATAGTGCATTGTTTGAAAATACAATAACGATCTCATAAACAGGAATGCCATCCATTGCTCTCCAAGTAGCTCCATGGTGCCATCTCCCAGCATCAGCGTTTACCTGCCAACTATTATGCATAAAAGTCAGCTTCGCTGAGTGAGTTCTAGTTTTAATAATATAAGAAAATAAAAATTTATCCTTCATATAATGACCATGCATACATCATAGTACATAACATTACTTGCATCATAATAAGCATGTTCATTATCTTTCATTCTTTCATTATCTTTCACTTTCATCATAAACGAGATTGCACAAAGCAAGAGCTCCATGTTGATCGAAAACAAATGTCAGTCCCTGTCAGTACACATTTTTCATGGTAGCTAACCCCCGACAGTTGATCCACACTGCAAGGCACATAGCCCGCTCATGAATACAGATCCATCATCATACATCAGACTCACCTAAGTGAAGTCTATCATAGTGCTTGCAAGACTTTACATCATCAAATGGGTTCGGGGGTAACATTCATTAAGTTTCACTTTCATTAATATCATATTCCTCTTTAATATATATAATACTTAACTTATTAAGTACACAACATGCCAAGTACTAATCATCATAAAACATAACCGACCCTCCGCGGGACAGCGGGGATTTGGGGGCGATAGCCCCTGACAGTGGGGTCCTGGGGGCAGCAGCCCCTAGTGGGGTCCAAGGGGCAACGCCCCTGGCTGGGGCGGGGCTGACATGGAAAAACTTATAAAAAAAATCGTTCTTCCTGATAAAACCCCTTAAAATCTTAGTCATTTAAAAACGTAAATTTAGTATGCATAATAGCCCCAAAACATGGAAAAACTTATAAATAGGGGATCTAGAACTCACCTGGATACCGAGACCAACTTCAAAACTAAGCTTACAAGGCTAGGATCACTCTACACACCCTACAGATAAGCTGACACTTAAAAGGGTTAATTTCAGCCTAAATTCGCTGGTAATTTCGCTACAAGATCAGCAATTCGCAGCTATCCAAACAGTTTCGCTGCCACCTTTGCTGGCAGTTTCGCTGGCAGCATCGCTGCCAGTTTTACCCAACTTTCGTTGGATAACCATGTCTGCGAAACTACCTGCGAAACTCTAGTTTCGCAGGAAGTCCTCATAGTTTCGCTGATTGAATATGCATATTCGCTGGATGCATATACAGTTTCGCAGATCGCATAAAAATTACGAACCAACCCGTTTTTAACCCAAAATCATAACTTTTTACGTCCAATCTCTTAGTTTATCATCCATGAGGCTAAATCTAAGCTTTATACATGTTTTCATACGTAAAAATGTGACCTTTATGCGATTCTTTGCAACTTTTCAAAACCCAAAACCCTAGAATTCGGGTTTGATCTACAGAAGGGTTTAAAGGTTGATTCTTACCTTGATTTGTTGCTTCTTTCTTAGGTCTTGATGCTCCAACACCCAGATCTTCAATCTCTTAACCTTTGAAGCTTCAAATCTTGAGTTTTCTTCACTTTTTCTCTCTACTTTCTCTCTCTATGAATTTTGGGAGCTAGGGTTCAAAGTGAGGATGGTGGTGGCTTGTTAGGTTGCTTAAGGGCTGATTATGGGCCTTTAATCCCATAGGCCACTACTCAATAAGCCTAATTTAGCCCATGACCATTTATTTACCTTATTAAAATACCCAATAATTAAGCCCATTATCCTTAATGACTCGTTTTGACTTTTCGGGGTGTTAGAAGGCAACATGATATAAGTGAATTGGTAACATTGTGAATGAACGAGTCTTAAAATATTATACATTAGTTGTCACTTTAATCAAAAGCTGAGATCTTGAAGTATTTGTTTCTTACAAACCCTAATTTAAAAGTACCAATTGTGATCTTGCAAAATTAGAAACCTAGAAGTGATTGTTTCTTAATATTCAAACAAATTCCTTTTAAAGTTTCTTGCTTTATACAATTGTGAGCATTAATTCATTCCAAGTAAAGTTTAATTGACTACTTAGCGAGGCATAGGCTAACACAGTTAGAGTTCTCCTACCAATGCAAATGAGGGAACTTATTCCACTTAAGAATCATTGCCATATCAGGGTGACAGAATATTGGGTGAATTAGCAAGCATAGACCGATGCATTCTTCTTTCTTTTCTTTTTCTTTTATTCTTTTTCTTTTCACAGTTCACCTCACCCATAGGTGTATCCTCCAAGTCGCCATCCCAGATGGTAACACGTAACTTGTTGGCTTACTTCATTTATTAATATATTTTTTTTTCTTTTTTCAGTCTAATGCTTGATGGGATATATTTGGTGGAGCACCATCTCTTTCGGATTCATTTTCATGAAAAGAAAGAGGCGTGCTATGAGTTCGTTCTATGACAATCACTCTTAACTAGTGTAAGTTCTAAAGTTTACACCGGTGCCTACTTATTTAGTTAAGGTATTCATGTTTCCCCCTAAGATGATCACCCACGAGATTCCTTGATTTAAATAGGTCATTTCTTAAACACTTAAAGAAAACCCTCAAAGCTAGCTGGGTCACTGACTGATTACCAAGTGACAAATCACTGTTTGTTTGAAAAAAATCATCAATTTTTTTTAGTTTATTTTTTTGAAAAGCAATTCCCAATTTTTCTATCATTTTCCATATGATTTGACAACTCTTTCAAAAACATTTCGTCAGTTTTTTTTAGTATTACCTAAACAAACACGTAAATCCCGCATACCCACACTTAAAACACACATTGTCCTTGCTGTGGCTTAAAAGATTATGCAAAAGAGACACTTAAACAAACGAACATTTAGAAACAAAACAAACAAAAGCAAATAAAAATAAAGCCTGATAAAGTGGAACAGACTCCTCTGGTGTATGCAATAAGAATCCACGTGAGTCTTATTCCATTCAGGCCTTCTAGTCTTACTGATCATCGGCGCCTCCTGCACCTCCAGCATCACCTGCACCACCAACATCACCAGCACCACCATAATCTCTGTAGTAAGGAGGGTACCCCTGGTACGGGTAAGTAAACCATGGGGGCATTGACATGTGTTGCTGCTCCATCATGTATCTGATCGCCCCGTCTTGGCGATCCAATCAACCCTGAACCATCTTATCATGTGCTTGAAATTGGTTGCGGTACATCTCGTCCTGCTCATCCATTCAGGTAAACAACTGTTCTCGCAGATCCCGCAAGTCAAATGGTACGGGTTGAAACTCTCTCAAGGGGTACTGTTGCTGAGGGATTTCATGGCGTGGCCGACGGATATTTCTCTGTCTGTGTGTTGTTGCACCCAACTGGATAGTTGTTGGATCTAGAAAGGCTGGTACAACCAAAACCAAGTCACTTATAAGATTTTGGTACAACAAACAAAGGACTTCCGAAGCTAAGTATGGAACTTCCGAAAGAAGAAGGAGCTCTTCCGAAGACAAAGTGTAAAGCTTACCTCCGAAGGAAAACTCCAACTTCCGAAGACAAAGAACCTACTTCCAAAGATCAAGACTCAGAAAGAAAGATCTAAAGTCAACTTCCGAAGTACAGAAGTCCTCAAAGCCTCGGAAGTATAGAAGCCTCTTCTGAAGTATAAGTGGTTTCGGAAGAACTTGTTCTTCCGAAACCAACTTACCTTCGAAAGACACTCCTATTATCCAGTGAACATAAGTATGGTCTCTCTGATACTCCACTGCAAATCTCTGAAATACTGCATGGCGTTTTCTCAAAAGCCATGTAGTTGACCATACTTTAATCCACTGTTTACCTTTTTATGGTAGTATAATTGCCATCTTTAGTTGGTGACAAAAGGTAAGTCATGAACATGTCATGACTACCATATCTTAGATAATACTTTATCTAAGATACCTTAACTTTAGCATTGTAGTATATGCTTTAGTCTTAGGTTTCCAGCTGGTATTAAAGTATACCCAGCTGTAGGATCTAGTATATATAGTTTCTCATTGTAACTCTTGTTTTATGCTTGTAAGAGTATTGTAATATCTTGAGTTGAGAAGTAATATATACAAGTGCGTTGAAAATTTATTTCTACGTGTTTCTTTGCTACTTATTATATTATTATCAACTCTTGTAAAAGATATTAATTCATCTGATTTGAGTGTTACCATAAGTGAGTTTGAGAGAAATACAAGTGTTTAAGTGACAAACCTGTACCTGCAATTAGTATCAGAGCTTTTTAGGCTCTTGATTGTGAGATCTTACAATCCTAATCAACCTGTTTTTCACTCCTCCTTATACCTCACTCAAAATGGCCCTCAACAAATCTGAAGTAGAGATGGGGACGATGACCAAAGCACCCATCATCACCCCTGAAAACTTCAGGCATTGGAGCAGAAGAATTGAAGGCTTCATCAGGTATCAAGACAGCAAGATGTGGCAATCCATTATCAATGGCCCGTATAAGCCAAAAGTAGCTGGTGGAAACGGTGCCATGATTGAGAAAGCCGTTGAAGATTATTCTGATAAAGAAAGGAAGAAGCTTTACATCAACAGCAATGCTATGACTGTTCTTATGACTGCAATTCCAAACTCTATCATGGTGGGGTTTGAGCATTGCAAGTCTGCCAAAGAACTCTTTGATGCGCTTGCTCAAATGTACTCAAGCTCAAATGACTCCAAGAAGGACTTACTGAAGCAGCAGTTCGAGAACATCACCTATGTTGCTGGAGAGACTCTTAGCCAACAATATTTCAGGTACATGGATCTCATTTCTTCCCTTCAATCTGTGGGAATTGCTCATGAACTAAGAGACCTTACAAGAAAGTTCATGAGTGCACTACCCAATGAGTGGACATTCTACTGTGTCTCTATCAAGAGAACAGAGAATCTGAATACACTCACCATGACCGAACTTTATAGGATCCTTGATGGATACCATTTGGAAATGGAAAGTAAGAGGGGTCATCAGACAAGCAGACCCTTGAGTCTTCCTGCTAGCAATGCTTTAATGGTTGCTGAAGGCTCAGGAATCTTCCAGCCTCAACAACACCTGACTTACATCCAGCAGCCATCCTGTTCTTCTGGGCCATACATCACATTTCCTGAGACTCCAAGGTCTCAACAAGCTTAGCAAAGCTCCTTTCAGGACAGCTGTGCTTTTGTCTCAGGAAGTGGACACTCAAATGATTATCAATACTGCTTTGATGATCTAGAGTGTTTTAGCCCGGATGACGTAGAATACATGGACATAGTCCAACAAATGGCTCTTCTAACCTACAGAGCAAAGAAGTTTTTTAAGAGAACTGGAAGGCAATTTCCTCAGAACCCAATCAACAGCAAATTTGGGTTTGACAAAACCAAGGCCAAATGTTACAACTGTAACCAACTTGGTCATTTTTCAAGGGAATGCAAGGCTCCCAAGTCCAACCCGGGAACCCCACAGGCCTCCACACATCCTTCTACACCAAAGCCCACCGGAAAGTCAACAGAAACAGCTGCAATGGCTCATGAAGTTGACTGGAGCTTCATGGTACAGGATGTGACTCCTGCTCAAGCACTCATGGCCGGAACAGATGAAAACAAGGTATATGAACATCTCTGTACTCCTGCCTGTATTGCTAAGGTTAAACTGTATCAGGACTACAATATGGAGATTAAATCTTATATTGAGTCTATAAATGTTTTAAAATCTGACTTTAAAAGGGCTGAATCTGACTACCAAAAGAAATTGAGGAGTTAGAGAAAACTGGGTCCCAATTAAAACATGAACATACAAACTATAAGACTCAGATAAAGGATTTAATATCCAAATTGACTGAGGCTCAAGCCCAGCTTGTCACTGCTGAGGCTCAAGCCAGGAAGTATGTTATTTCCGAGCAAAACTTCCAAGGCATTCTTGCATCATCCTCTCACTCAAAACGTTGTTACCAAAACAAAGGTGGGTTGGGAACCAATGAAATCGCTCCACCACACACTTATGAGTCCATAAGACAACCAAGGTGTGGTACTGAAGAGCAAGAGGTTCCATCTGCTGACCCACCTTCTCATGAGTCAAAGAATGATGCAAATATGGAGACCATCACAGGGAAGAACCAGGTAATTATGCCCTCCCCTGCCAATGATGATCAAACCCTGACCACCAAAGCCAGAAGAAGCAGAGCTAAGGCAGCCAGAAAAAATGCAAAGAAAGTGGCTGAGTCCAAGCTAAAGATAGGCCCAAAGCAAAAGGGTGTATTCATCTCAGCTGGATTCCAGGTGGTGGAAATTCTGATTCAGGAAAGGGGTGCAGTACCAGTACTCCTATCCTACCAAAGGATCAGAAATTAAAGGGAAAGGTTGCTGATGAAGAGAAAAAGAACAAGAAACAGCAATCCTCACATTCCCAAAAGATTAACATTACATGCATAATGTGTGGTCTGCAAAACCACATGGCCAAAGATTGTTACTACAATCCTGCTAGCACACATTATGCAAATAATGTTAAAAAGGAAGGAGTCAGGGAAGGTTTCACATTTGGACCATATCAAATGGTTCATGTGGTGAAAAAGGGAAAGCTTGTTTCCGAAGCCAGGCTTCTTTCGGAAGAAGATTCTTCTTCCGAAAGGAAAAAGGCTTCGGAAGCTAAAGCTGTAAACACTCAGAAAAGCAAAAGAGTCCCCTTGAAACCATCCCAGAAGAAGATTGCTTCGAAAGAAAAGGTGGTGAAGGCTTCTTCCGAAAAGAAAGAAGATTCGGAAGAATGCCAAGCTACAAAAGCTTCAATAAGCTCATCCTCTATGATCAACCAAGAGATGGAATGGAAGATCAAGGAAGAAGCTATAGCCCAAACCTCTTCTTCAAAGACATCCATTGAACCCCCATGCATAAATTTTGGTTCAATTATGTCATTATCATAGGAAGAACCCAAGACCAATAAGGCTTGGGTTTCCAATCAAAACTAATTATCTCACCTTATGTGCAGGGACATCCATATGACAAGAATAACAACATTTGGATTGTAGATAGTGGATGCTCCAGGCACATGACAGGGAACAGATCTCTCCTTCAACAATTTCAACATTATGATGGAGGTCCTGTCCAGTTTGGAGGTTAGGCCGGAGGATATATTTATGGCAGAGGAAGTATATCCAATGGAAAGTTAAAGGTTGACAAAGTTAATTTTGTCAAACAACTTGAACACAACCTGTTAAGTGTTTCTCAAATTTGTGATCAAAAGCATCAAATGCTCTTCACAGAACATGAGTGCATTATCCTCAAACCCGGGATGACAATTCCTCAGGAATTGGTGCTTCTTAGATCTCCCAGGAAAAGGGATATGTACAAGCTGGATATGAACAATGCTTCCCCAATGGGAGAAGTATCATGCTTTCTTTCCAAAGCTGATGGTGATGAGTCAACACTATGGCATAAACGAATGTGTCATGTAAATTTTAAGACAATGAATAAATTGGCTAAAAATAACTTGGTACATGGTTTGCCTAAAAAGGAATTTTCCTGCAAAGATAACTCTGCAGAGGCAGTCAGCACTGCATGCTATGTGTAGAACAGAGTTCTTCTAGTAAAGCCACATGGATAAACCCCTTATGAGTTATGGAACAAGAGACCACCGTTCATTGACTTTCTAAGGTCCTTTAGCAGCAGGTGTACCATACTTAACACAAAAGACAATTTGGCAAAATTTGCTGAAAAGTCGGATGATGCTATCTTTGTTGGATATTCCTCTTACTCTAAAGCTTATAGGTTAATAATTATAAAAATCAACAATTTGAGGAATCTTCCAACATTGTAGTTAATGAGCACACTCCTTGTGTTAGGGAGAATGGCCCTGATCATATCTTTGATTTAGAATTGTTTCCAAACTATTCTAAACCATCTTGTGAGAATGTTTCAGCTGGAACAGGTGCTCAAAGTGACTCTGATGAAGATCAACTGTTTGAGCTTCCCAGACCTATTCCAAATTCTCCAAGAGTTGCAGCAAATCAAGTTCCCACTATTGAAAGATCTGACAGTATAACCATCTCAAGAGATAGTGGTACTTCAACAAGGGATTCACCTGCTGACTTTCAAATCTCTTCAGGTGATCCTGCACAACACCAGGCTGATGAAAGCACCATCTTGAAGGAACGGGCAACTGTTAATGATGCTTCACAGCAAACAAATGATGATGTTTCTCTTTCATTCAATCAGTCCTCATTGAATGAGTTTGACACAACAGCTGGACCAAGTATTCACGCTCTTGAGCAAAATATGTCCAATTTGGATTTATCTTTGCAACTGGAGGTGGTTCCTAGACTCAGGATTCATAACACTCATCCAGCTGAAAACATCATAGGGGAAGTCTCTGAAGGCGTGAGAACAAGAGGACAAACTCACAATGGGAATGTCTGCTTGTACTCATGCTTTTTATCCCAAATGGAACCCAAGAAGGTGGAAGATGCCTTGAAAGATAGTAGTTGGGTTGAATCAATGCAAGAGGAACTGCTTCAATTCAAAAGACAAAAGGTTTGGAACCTATGTCTGCTACCATTTGGTCAAGTAACTATAGGCACTAAATGGGTATTCAGAAACAAGAGAGATGATAGAGGCTTCATTATCAAGAACAAGGCAAGAGTGGTGGTTCAAGGATACACTCAAGAGGAGGGAATCGATTATACTGATGTCTTGGCACCTGTTGCAAGACTTGAGGCAGTTAGGATCTTCCTTGCTTATGCTGCATCCAAGAATTTCACTGTCTACCAGCTTGATGTCAAGTGTGCCTTTATATATGGGGATATAGATAGGGAAGTCTACGTATGCCAACCTACAGGATTTGAAGATCCACAACATCCCAACTATGTGTGCAAATTGGATAAAGCTCTATATGGGCTGCACCAAGCACCTAGGTTGTGGTATGAGACATTGTCTCAGTTTCTCCTGAAGAATGGTTACACTAGAGGTACCATTGATAAGACTCTTTTCATAAGAAAGTCTGGGAAAGACATCTTGCTCGTTCAAGTCTATGTTGATGATATCATATTTGCTTCCTCAAATTACCAAATGTGTAAAGACTTTGAGAGCATTATGAAGAAGAAGTTCGAGATGAGTTCCATGGGAAAAATGGACTTTTTCCTTGGAATTCAAGTAAAGCAATTGAAGGAAGGGTTCTTTATCAATCAATCTAAGTATGTCAATGATATCTTTGAACGATTTGATATGAAGGATTGTAAAGCAGCAAAAACACCTATACCCAGAAACCACAATCTCTGCCCTGATTCGAGGGGGGGGGGTACTGATCAACATCAGTACAGAGCGATTATTGGTTCTCTGATGTATCTCACAGCAAGTAGACCTGATATCATGTTTGCAACTTGCATTTGTGCAAGATATCAGGCTGCTTCCAAGGTGTCTCACCTAATAGCTTCCAAAAGAATTCTTAGATACCTCAAAGGAGCACCTAAGCTAGGTCTCTGGTATTCAAGAAATAGTGATTTCAATCTCTATGGTTACTCTGACAGTGATTATGGTGGCTGCAACATCAACAAGAAATCAACATCTGGTGGATGTAAATTTCTTGGTGGAAGGATCATCTCATGGCAATGCAAGAAGCAATCCTGTGTCTCTACATCAACTGCTGAAGCTAAATACATTGCTGCTGCTAGTTGCTGTGCTCAGCTGCTGTGGATTGAAAACCAGATGATAGACTACGGATTCAACTTCATGAGCACTCCTATCCATATTGACAACAACAGTGCTATATCCATTGCTGAAAATCTAGTGAAGCAATCCAAGACTAAGCACATTGATATCAGGTATCATTTCACTAGAGATATTCATAAGAAAAATCTTATAAAATAATCAAAGTTGACTCAAATGAACAATATGCTGACTTGTTCACAAAAGCCTTTGATGAACAAAGATTTAAATATCTCATTAAAGCTATTGGGATGATAAACATTGATTAGTTGATCTCATTTGAAAACCTTTTAATGTTTAAAGTCTCATGTAAAAACAATCTAAGCCCTATTACAAAAGATCTTTTTCTAAATTTTATCTAAGTATGAATTTTTCCGAAGAGAAATTAACCCTCGGAAGAGATTTTGCATATCTTACGAAGCAAATTTCTCCCAGGATAATTTTCTTCTCGGAAGAGTGTTAAGTCTCGGAAGAAGCGATTGATTTCATATCAGATCTACATCCGAAGCTTATAACACACTCCACTTGAAAAGCAACATATACTCTCGGAAGTAATCAGTTTACCTTCGGAAGTAAATTTGCCTTCGGGAGAATATTACCTTCGGAAATGCTTTATACTGGGAAGAAAGATTTTACTGTGTAACGGAAATATTTTGGGCCCCACTCTGTAAAAAGTAAAGATTTTGTTAATGATGTCGGATTATTTAAATGGACTAACCTTACCGCCCTTGTCACAACATCCACTGAAACCTCACATCGTCTTATCCAAAACCCCCTTTAAACCGCCATTCCACCCATTTAAATACTTCCGGTTAATCATTTACATCCTTTTTACTCAAATTACTTCCCTAAAAGCTTTCTTCATCTTCAATTTACCCTACTCCGAACTATCTTTCTACAATTTTCTTCAATGGCACTAAACCCTCAGCACAACCAAGTCGCACTCCTTGATTCTTCAAGGGATGTTGACTTCTCAGACATCATCTTCTTTCTGACCCAATCTTCGTACTACACCGCTCTGACTGTAAACCCCACGATTTACTCAAACCATATGTCTGAATTTTGGGCAAATGGTCAGATTGAAACCCTAAATGGGATTCGCGTTATTCGATCGAGCATCTGTGGCCAGGAGTTGGTCATATCTGAAAAGATCATCAGGGAGCATCTAGAGCTTCATGATGAGGGCGCTACAACGAAATTCCCCAAAGCAGATTTGTAGAATTCTTATCTCCTAATGGGATATGGTGGAGATGTCAGCAGGTCAACTATCTACAAATTCAACTTCTCGTACAAATGGAAGTTCCTGCTGCATGTGGTTCTTCACAGCCTGTCTAATAAATCTGGGGGATGGGATCAAATCCCATATAAACTTGGGTGCCTAGTTCATGGGATGGTAAAAAGCCTCCGCTTCAACTATTCAAGGTTTGTGCTGACTAACCTAATGGGAAATCTTCAAAGGGACATATTCTTCATGTATCCCAGGTTTCTCCAGCACATAATCAACTGTGAGCTAGACCAGGACAAGCTTGTCTGTGCAGCTGCTCTGACTGCTCCTCAATTGTGGCCGACCATCTTCAAGACTTTGAAGAGAGTGTCCACCAACTTCACCGGATGAGATACTGCACTTCTTCCAGGTATGATTGAGCCAATGGCTCCTGGTGACATCCCTGTTAACCCCACAGGTGATGAACCCACACCAGCAACTACCCTCACTCTGCCAAATCTACCTTCTCCACCCATTACCTTTACTTATCAGAGACGTCACAAACGAACCCTTGTTCAATCTACTCTGATTGATCAAGCTCCTCATGTTCTACCCAAAAAGGCTAGAGTGGAACAAAGGGCTCCCACTCAGCCTGAGGTCCAACCATCCTTCACAATTGACCTCAATATAGGTCTTGAGTCTCCTCAGTCTCAGACCCATGAGCCCAAAACCCAAGCTGATAGCCCTCAGGAAGAGTCTCTATAATCCCCTGAGCAGCCAAAAAGGGAAAGCCCTATCACAGGCTCAATGCCTTTAGACATTGATCAAAGTCCCGTGTCATTAGGTTTCACTTCTATATGCTTTACTGACCTTTTGATTGGAGCTGGTGAAGAGATTATGTCTCTTAAGGGCAATGAAGTTGATCCACAACACCCTCTCAAGGATCAACAGAGCCTAGAGAGACCTCTTATCTCTAGCCCCCATCAGCAAACCTTTACTGAGGTGAGTCCCACTGATGTGGAGGGGACTCATGTAGATTCAGCTTCCACTACTGAAGGAGCCTCAATGGATCCTCAGGACAGTGGTAACATAACTGAGACTGAATCTACGACAAACATGCCCTTTTATGACTTTGAAAGAGACATCATTGTGCAAGGGAAAGCAGGGCGCCAAGAAACCACATCTGGTGGTGAGGATGAACATAGAAGGTATGTTACCTCATCTCCCCGTGATTCTTCAAAAGAAGATGAGGAAAGAATGCAACTCACTATTCAAGACCTACTTTCTAAAGTCTCAAATATTGAATCTAAGGTTAGGACTTTAGAGGATAGGTCTGCCACTCAACAACTTGAGATTGAAACTCTCAAGGCCAAACTAGTTGAGAAACAGATTGAGAGGTCTGTTAGGCATGTACCAACTCAGGTCTCCTTGACCTCTTCCTCTAGCTCATCAAGCTCTCAGGATGATACTACCAAAAAGGGGGAGAGTGTTCAGAGACAAAGTCAAAGACAAGAGGAAACCCAAAGTGAAGCTCTCACTTCCTTGAGCTCAAAGTATCCTATGCAACAAGCTGCAATTTTCCCTGAGCCTCCTCCAGTTGTTTTTCAAGTGGATCAAAGGATGCTCCAAGATCTCAATAGGTTCTTTAACAAGTTCCTATTGGAATCTCTTATAGAACAGCCAAGCCCTGATATGTCTATGATCTACTTCAGAGCTCAAGAGCTTCAGAGGTTAAATGCACCTTCTACCACTATTAAGGAAGTTGGCACCTAAGGTCCAAGTGGAACCTGAGATTAACTTCGAAGGGGAAACAAGGACTGATGGCCCAGCAACTGAAACAGTTGGGACAGATAGTGCATTTTCACAGACTTCCAAAGCACAATTCAAAGACTCGGAAGAACAATCTCAAACTTCCGAAGCTGAGATTGCTGCTGCAGAAGGACTATTCTCATTATCTGATGATCTAATAGTATCATATGCAATCCTGGAACTTGCATCTCAGGTTATAAGGGAGGATTTTCTCACCCAACCTTTAGCTTTGACATCAACATTAACTCTAGCTCCCATCTCTACTACTTATGGTCTTACCATCTATCACTTAAGTTACCAGTTCCCTATTTGATCTGTTAAGTGTTCTAAGGAACTCTCATCATTGTGTTGTTATGTTGTAATTTCATACCCTTTACTAGTCCTGCAATTGGTATCAGATCATTCAGACTCTTGATATAAGATCTCATCATCTTAAGATCCCTCACACACACAAAATACTTAACAACTCAAATGGCAACTATTACAAAAGCTTATATGGAAACTAGAACTATGACAAAGTCTCCACTAATCACTCCTGAAGACTTTGATACTTGGTGTCAAAGAATTGAAGTCTTCATCAAGTCTCAAGACTCCAGGATGTCGGACTCTATTGTTTAAGGACCCTACATACCAAGCACCACTTCTACTACTAGTGGTGGTATGATTCCAAAGGCTGTGGCTGATTACTCTGAAGAAGACATGAAAAGAATAGAGATTGTAAAGAAAGCCATGACAACCCTTCAAACTGCTCTTCCAAACTCCATCTACAGAGGCTTCAAGAAGTGCAAAACTGCCAAGCAACTATGGGAAGCACTGAAGCAAATGTATGAGGTGTCCAATTAAGCAAAGAAAAACAAGAAGGATCTCCTGAAGCAGCAGTTTCACCTTCAAAGTAGGTGAAACCATGACTCAACAATACGTCAGGTATGTTGAGATTATGGATACTCTATTGGATGTTGGAGTAACTCTTGAGAATAGGATATTGTAAGGAAGTTTATGTCCTCTCTTCCTAGACAATGGACACATTATTATGTTGTTATCAAGAGGACTGAGATCCTTAAGACTCTTACTCTCACAGAGTTTTTTGGTATTCTTAGTGGCTACCAGATGGAGATGAATATGCAAAACTCATCTGGTAACTCCAACAATCAACTGAGTTCAGCCCTCCATTTGGTTCAAAGGGAAGGCATTGAACCATAAAATCATCTTATATGCTACCCTGACAACTCACAAAAGGGCCTTGCATCACCTTCCTAGAGACTCCAAGAGAAAGCTACACTCAAGGAAGTCCTTTCCAAGAGACAAGTTCTTCTAATGCCTTTGTCTCTGCTGATGAAACCACATGCAACTTTCTCTTCACCCTTGAAGATTTGGGTTGTATCCATCCAGCTGATCTGGAGTACATGGAGATAGTCCAGCAGATGGCTCTTCTAACTCACAGAGCTAAGAAGTTCTACAAGAGGACATGGAGGAAGTTTCCAAGCAATGCAGCCAGTGGAAAGTTTAGGCTGGATAAAAGCAAAGTAAAGTGTTACAACGGTAACCAGATTGGATACTTTGCAAGGGAGTGTAAGGCACCAAGGACAAATGGTGGCCAAACACAAGACAAACCAAACTACACTGAGAAAGCTCCCCAGAATGAGAAGCCAAAGCAGCAAGCTGCAGTTGCCATTGAAGAAGGAGGCTTTGACTGAAGCTTTCAAGTAGAAGATGCATCTCCAAATCAAGTACTCATGGCAGACCACGATGAAGCCAAGGTATTGGAACATATTTGTACTATTGAAAGTATTGCTAAAGTTAATAGATACAGGTCCTATAACTTAGAAATGAGATCGGATCTTGAGTCCTTAAATATCTTAAAAGCTGATTTTAACAAAGCTGAAAATTATTATAAACTACAGATAGAGGACTTATAGAAAACCATTTCAACTCTTAAACATGAGCACACAAACTACAGGCGTCAGATCAAAGATCTCATTACTAAGTTAACTAAATGCCAGGCTGAGCTTGTGATCAGCAAAGCCAAGGCAGAAAAATGTGTTTTTGAAGAATAGACCTTCAAGAACATAATATCATCATCCTTCCATGCAAAAGTTTGTTATCAAAATAAGCAGGGACTGGTATCTAATGAGATAGCTCCTCCACACACAATCTTGTCTGTAAGATCTCCTAGGTGTGGAACTTGTGAAGATGAGCTTCCCCTCATAGACCCTTTGACTTAAGAGGATGAACAGAAGATAGTGAAGAATGGCTCTGAGAAAAGTGAAGAAGAGCATTCTAAGAAGAGTCACCATTCCTATGAGGAGAGTAAAGCTATTGGGATGACCAAGTCCAAGAGAAAGAACTTGATCAGGAAGTCCAAAAGAAAGTCCAAGAAGTCTCAAGAGGTCAAGGCCACCTTCAACTCTGTACAGAAACAAGGCTTCATTTCTGCAGAATTTGAAGTGGTGAAGGCTGAAGACACCAACTTGAACTCCATCAACAAGAGTTCTGGTTCATGTTCAAATCATCCCATCATCAAGAAGAATGCTGATCATTTGTGCACCACTGTTGTACAACCTGAACCAACAGCTCCAAAGGTAGTTCTATCCCCACAAGAATTTCCACAGCATCTGCAAAGATGAAGATGGAGAAGGAAAGTGATCAAGTTTAGCCTTGTTTACAAAAGAAAACTCCTAGAACGAAGAAAATAGATTGTGTTATGTGTGGGAGTACTTCTCATCTTGCTAAGGATTGTGTCTACAATCCAAAGAGTACCCTCCATATGACCAAGAAAGAAACTTCTAAGAGTTTGGAGAAGAAGAAGCAAGCTTCGAAAGGAAAATCTCTTTCCTTCGGAAGCTCCAAAATGAAGAAGAAGACAAGTTGAAAATTGCCTTCGGAAGAAAATTTGGTATTGGAAGAAAGGAATACTTCCGAATCAATAAAGCCTGCTACAGTGAAAGCAAGATCTTCCGAAGGTCCAGTCATCAAAACTTTCAAAGTCAACAAAACTTCCGAAGTATTGATGGTCAAGTCTAAGCTTCCAAAGGTGGTGTGGAAGACAAAGAAACACCAAGTGGCTGAAAGTTCTTCATCAACTTCAACAAATGATCCTTCTAGCATGACTATAGGATAAATTACTATTGCATTGTCTTCAACTTCTTTTGATGAGCCCAAGACCAATGAGGCTTGGGTTTCCAAATGTAACTAACCATCTCTTTTGTGCACGGATAGCTCAAGACAAACAAAAATGTATGGATCATTGATAGTGGTTGTTCCATGCACATGACAAGCAATAGGTCACTACTCCAAAAGTTTGAAAGAACTGATAGAGGACCAGTTGCTTTTGGAGGAGATGCAGGAGGTTACATTACATGAAGGGGAAAGGTCATAAATGGTAAGCTCAGCTTTGAGAAGGTAAACATTGTTAAGGAGCTTGGGTATAATCTTCTGAGTGTATCCCAATTTTGTGGTCAGAGTCATAACATGCTCTTTACTGAGCATGAGTGAATTGTTCTCAGGCCCGGGGTGGTCATTCCTCATTAGCACATCCTGCTCAAAGTTCCAGAAATAGGAACATGTACAAGATTGATTTGCAAGAAACATCTCCCTCAGGAGAAGTTTCATGCTTTCTATCTAAAGCAAATAGTGATGAGTCTTTCCTCTAGCATAAAAGAATGTGCCATGTAAACTTTAAAAATATGAATAAATTAATTAAGAATGATTTGGTAACTGGAATACCAAAGAAAGAGTTTACAAGTGATGACCACTGTGTTACATGCATGAAGGGAAAGCAACACAAGGTATTTCACAAGCCAAAGGAAAGAAATTCCATCATTAATCCCCTACACTTATTACATATGGACCTTTTTGACCCCACCAGTGTAATGAGTCTAGGAAGGACCCCTTATTGTTTGGTGATCACAGATGACTTTACAAGATTCATCTGGGTCTTCTTTCTTAGAACTAAGGATGAGACCCATGAGATTCTAAATAATTACATGTTAAAGATTGAGAATCAATGTGATCACAAGGTCAAAACCATAAGATGTCATCAAGGAACTGAATTCAAGAATCAAATCCTTGATACATTTTGTGATGAAAAAGGTATTACAAGACAATATAGTGCTCCCAAGACTCCTCAGCAAAATGGTGTTGCTGAGAGGAGAAACATGACACTATTTGAAGCTGCAAGAACTATGTTGTCTGACTCTAAACTGGCCATCACCTGCTGGGCAAAGGTAGTGAATACTGGTTGCTATGTGCAAAATAGAGTTTTAGTAGTTAAGACACATGGTAAGACTCCTTATGAACTTTGGCACAATAGAAAACCTTTCATTTGTCTTCTCAGGTCATTTGGATGTCCTTGCACCATCTTGAATACCAAAGATCAAATTGCCAAGTTTGCTGAGAAATCAGATGATGGACATTTTATTGGATACTCTTCCCAAGCTAAAGCTTATCGAGCATACAATCTCAGAACTAGAGTAGTTGAGGAGTCAGCCAATGTGACTTTCAATGAGCACACTCCCAGTGTGAAAGGTTTTGGTCCGGATTGGCTTTTTGATCTTGATTTAGTTACCAACTATTTTAAAAAATCTTGTGAGCATGTTTCAGTGTCCACAGATATACTACCTACAGGTGATCCTGACCCAAGAATTGAGCTAAGAAGACCTTCAAGCTACACATCTTCAGCTACAGTGGTAACGAATCCTGCAAATGAAGCTTCTACCAGCATATCAATGACAAATCCTGCTGATACTTCTAGGGTGCCTTCAAATTCCAGCTTAGAGGCACAAAACTCAGAAAAAGGAGCTTCAAATGTTGGAGAAAATGGTGGTGGTGAAGTGATCAGGAATTTCTTGATATTGATAACCACTCCATTGAAGACAACATCAATGATGTCACACACTCATTGGATCAAGTCAATCTTGATAAGTGTGCTGATGTGGAGGGTGAATCCCCCGTGCCAGATCAGAATTTCTCAAATTTAGAGCTGTCTAAGCAACTTGCTATGATTCCTCAGCTAAGGATCCACAAGTCTCATCCTACCAAAACATCATTCGAGATGTTGATTCAGGGATGAGAACAAGAGGACAAACCCATGATGCAAATGTTTGTCTTCACTCTTGTTTCTTGTCCCAGATAGAGCCAAAGAAGATTGATGAGGCTCTAAAAGATGGAAGTTGGGTTGAAGCTATGCAAGAGGAACTACTTCAATTCAAAAGGCAAAAGGTTTGGAACCTATGTCCTCTTCCTCAAGGGAAGACTACCATATGAACCAAATGAGTGTTCAGGAATAAGAAGGAAGATAGAGGACTTGTCATCAAGAACAAGGCAAGAATAGTTGTTCAAGGGTATACTCAAGAAGAAGAAATTGACTACACAGGTGTTTTTGTTCCTGTAGCAAGACTTGAAGCTGTCAGAATATTCCTAGCTTTTGCTACATCCAAGCTTCAAGGTCTACCAACTTGATGTCAAGTGTGCTTTTCTCTATGGGGTAATTGATGAAGAGGTGTATGTCAGACAACCACCTAGGTTTGTAGATCCTGATCATCCTGATTATCTCTGCAGGCTTGATAAAGCTCTTTATGGGCTGCACCAAGCACCAAGCAAGTGGTATGAGACTCTATCCAACTACTTCAACTCCCTAACCATTAATCCTACTCTATATGAGGATCATCTGCTTGAATTTTGCAAGACCTACCAATAGGTCATATGGATGGGGAGAAGGCACTGTGTGCCACAGTGCAGGGGAGGACAATCTTCATCACTCCGGCCGTCATCACCACTCATTTATAGCTAGATAATGAAGAAGGTGAGTTGTCCTTCCCAAATGAAGCTGTTAATCATTCTTTTGTGCAGATGGGCTATGAGGGAGATTTCTCTATAAAGACCTTCAGAAAAGGGAAGGTATCATCACAGTGGAAATACCTGCTCCATGTGGTTATCCACAACTTGTCAAACAAGCATAGAGGGTGGGACTAGATTCCTGAGGATCTCTCCTTCATAGTGCATGGAATGGTTCAAGGGGTCAAGTTCAGGTACTCTCAGTTTGTTTACATAAATTTGTTTGCTAACTTGGACTCTTTAGAGTATTACATGTTTCCAAGATATTTTCAATACATTCTCAACTGTGAACTGGGCTCACAGTTGAGGGAAATAGGTAATATTCTTAAATTGGGACAGATGAAGCCCGGCATCTTTAAAATCATGAAGAAGCCAACTGTAGGCTTCTCGCGGGTAGAAATAACCCTTGTCCCAAAAATGTTAGAGCTCATTGCTGAAGGTGACAACCTAGCAACACAAGCTAGTGTTGAACCCACACCTTCTACCTTACAACAACCATAAAGACCACAAATCACCCTCACCTACCAAAGAAAATCCAAACGAACCCTTGCTCAAGCTGTTGAGCTTGTGTAGGCCCCCATACACTCACCCATACAGGAGGAAGTGGATACTAGAGCTCCCACTTCCCCTGAGGAGCAAACCACTCCCATCTCTTCAAGAATCAGTGCTAAGGTTCCTCATGCTGAGCCTGATGAGCTCACTAGCCCAACTCCCTTAAGCCTTCACTCTGAGTGTCAACACTCAAGTGAACAACCTTCAGAGGACAGTTACCATCCCCAGCCTTTAGACTTAAATCAACCAATTCCTAACCTTGAATTCTATACTGATGAAGACTCGGGGTAGTGAATACCATGAGTCTCTTTACTCTCCCCCTACTCAAAAAAAGATGAGTGCTCCTGAATCCCCTATGTCTAGCCCACATCATTCACCCATTACTGAGGTGGATCAACCTAAACCTGTTCAGGAGATCCATATGGAAGAGACTCTCAATTCTGCAAGTGATTACATCATTAAGACCTCAACCATGGCAACTCATCCTATTGACATCTCAACTGAGGCTGTCAATGAGTAGAGGAAATCCAGTAGCCAAGAAGCTAAAGCTGGTGGTGAGAGAGAGGACTTTGGTCCAATTATCTCATCCCCTAATGATTCTTCTAATGAAGATGAGCGGAACTTGAGACTAAAGGTGCAAAAACTGTCAAAAACATGCACCTATTTAGTCTCTAAGGTTAGTCACCTTGAATCTCAGGTGACTGCCCTGCATAACAAGGTCAATGATCAGCAACTTGAGATATCTTATCTCAGGGAAAAACTAGATGGGAGACCTTTAAGGAGAGCTCAACTAGGAACACAAGAACCAGTGAATGTGATTGACCTAACTCCTAGCTCACCTATACAAGAGGGTGATGCTACCAAAAAGAAGGAGAAAGTCATTATAGTCACAGAACCTGGGAGTTCTTTAGGGAGTATGGACATTGAGGACTCACCATCCTCACTTGCAATTGTACATACTCAACAACTTCCTCAAGTTCATATTGATTTGGACTCTATAGACTCTTTCATTCATAGTCTCTTTGAGGAAGGCATTCCTAGGGCTATATCATCCCCACCTCAAGGAACTTCAAATTACATTATTGGGTGGAGGTATGATGCTGATAGAAGAGCCCTTATTCTTCAAAGAGTTCAAAGGCAGCAAGAGGTGTTCAACTTTCAAACCTTGAACTACTATGAAGGTCTTGACTTGATCAACATGCCACTTGTCAACCCAAGTCAATCTATACAAGCTGGCAGGCTAGCACAAAGGATTCAAGACAGAATTACCGAAGAGTTAAGTCTAAGAAAGAGACAAAGGCAACCAGGTAATGTTATTGGTCAACTGGATGTTGAGGCAGACCCCGAGATTAGCTTCAAAGGCAAAACCTTGACTGAAAGCCCAGTGATAGAGCATGAGAGCCCTGTCACACCAACAACTATTTCAGAAATTCATTCCCTCGGTGAAACACCTGCTAGTGAAGGTGTATCACAACCTCTCTCTGGTCAGAGCTTGGAAGCTACACCAAGCAATAAAGGCCAAAGCTCTCTCCAACCTGAGTCACAAAAGTCTGTGGGTGACAAAGGGAAAAGGATTTTAACTCATGAGGAGATTGATGAGGAGGAGAGAGAGATGAAGAGGAAGCTAAGCGGAGAAAGTTCCTCTAGGTCTTCAGGCTTCATGCAAGCTGCAATAAAGGCTTCCCCCAGACCAAACACTCAAGATGATGAGTTGAGGGCAGTCAGGATTACTTTCCTACACACCAGGAACTATGACATTGATGAGATTATATCTCTCCCCTTAGAGGAACATAAGGAACTGGTTGACATAGAAGTGACAAGACAGATGAAGGAAACAGAGGATGCAAGGCTACTTCTCCAAATCAAAGAGGAGATGAGACAGAAAAGATTATACAAGCATGTCACTACTCTCTATCCAGTTCAAGAAAGCCCTGTACAAGAGACTATGGCAGCTACACAAGAACCTCAAGTAGATAAAGAAATAAATAGGTAAAATATGATCTACTACCTGAGTGCCACAGGTCTTTACCAGGCATCTGCACTTCTTCCCTTGTCCTTTGAGTACATTTAGTTTGAGTATCTCAAATAGCTTGAACTTCAAGTACTCAAAGAACAAAAGGCAACAAAAAGAAAGATGAGGGAAGAGGCTACAAAGTTAAGAGCCATTATCCAAAAGAGCATGAAGAAGTCTGTTGACATACAAAGGATGATGAGCTTCTTGAAGCTGTATGGATTCTCCGAAAGGAGACTTGGCCCTATGTCTCTATCCACAATGGATGTGCACATCAGGGTAATGAAGCAGAAAAACAAAAGTGGAGATCTAATTGATTTAGACTCCCCTCCAAGTCAAGCTCCTCCTGAAGTGGAGGTAAGGTTGAACAACCTGAGACAACACAACCTGGACCTCCTGCTGAACCTCAACAAGCTTCATCTTCTAATCTACAGTAGGGTCAAACTTCCTCTCCTTCTGAACCTGTAAGAAAGGACCAACCAACTGAGCAAGACAAGACTGATCAACAAGGTGCTGCAGACCAGTCTTCTCAGTTAAAGTCCTCAAAGAGGAGGAAGAGGATGGCTTTTAAACCAAAGTCAAAGAAGAAGAAGAAGTCTGAATCATCCACCTTTATATCTCTGGCTGAGTCAGATCAACCTGAGAAAGTGAATGAAGAGGCAACCCAATCAACTCCAATCCAAGTGGCTCCTCTTGCATCTGAGAGACCCGTCTTATCCTGGACCGTCACAACTAATCCAGTGAGATGGCATGTGATTAAAGATCAATGTGGTGAAGATGTCTACACATGGAAAGACCTATTCAACCTACCTCTGCATTGATCTCTTTGAGATGAGAAGATACTATGAGACTCTGAGTTATCCTGACCATCTAATGAAGAAGAGCATGGTCATCATCATAATGAGGACTGTCAAAAGCTGAAGATCTTTAAATGTTTTGGTAGCATCAGTCTAGGGGGAGTTTGCTAGGATTTATATAAGTCTGATGAAGTTAAAACATCCAAAGTCTTTCTGCATGCATGCACTGAAGAACAGAAGTAGAAATGCTTCGGAAGTTTTACACCTTGCACTAAGAAATATTCTAAGTGTAAAATCTTCCGAAGCCAAGACCAACATCCTCCAAAGCCAAAAGTGAGGTCTTCCGAAGCTTCAAAGACAAAGTCTTCTGAAGCCAAAGAGTGAAGACAGGTTTTTTGCTGAAGACTTTTAGATACATGCTTTTATCTGATGTACTTTGCCATAAAGTTGTACCACCTTTTCGTTGCAACTCTGTTCAGTCACCAACTTACATGAGTTGGTGAAAACGTCCATGCTTTTGGTAATTGTACATTGAGGTCTTGAGTCTGAGCTTTCTACTTTATGTACTTTTATCCTTTTTGTAATATATTAGGATGTGAGCTATGGCATGTCATACTCACTAGTCAAATGGCAATCTGCCTTTTGACCCTACATTTTATTTTGTTGTCTAGTCTTATGTATCCAGCTGGCCTTCGAAGTATAGTCGGCTGTAGGATATAGTATAAAGTATCTCAAGTACTTGTAGCATTCAATCTATGCTTTGTAACATTTGTAAAAGAACTTGAGAAGCAATATACAACATTCTTGAAAACCAACTACTTGTGTTGTTAGCTATCTTGTTCATTCTCTTATTTTACTTGTTGTCTTAGCATCTTTCACCTAAGTTACCAGGTCCCTATTTGATCTGTTAAGTGTTCTAAGGGACTCTCCTCATTGTGTTGTTGTGTTGTAATTGCATACCCTTCACTGGTCCTGCATCTATGGTAGTTAAGAACCGGTACCTATAGTTAAGTGAGTTAGAGGAACTTAGAAATGAAGCATATGACAGATCTTGCAGTTATAACGAGAGAACAAAGTCATTGCACGAAAGGAAGTTGAAACAGGTGGAAGATTTTAAGTGTTGGGATAGAGTTTTGTTGTATAATTCAAGATTGAAACTATTCCTAGAAAGCTTAAATCTAGGTGGAGAGGACCATTTACAGTGAAAGAAGTGTTTCCATATGGTGTGATTAAAATTCAAGATGATTTGGGTAGTTCATGGAAAGTGAATGGACACCGCTTCAAATATTACATAGGAGAATCCATGGAGAACTAGACCGAGGAGAATGTAGCCCTCCTTGACGTACCTAATGTTTGAGAAGTGAGAGGTCGTTTTTAGGGTTGTTTCCCAAATGTAGAGTTTGTAAAAGTTTTGTCTTAATTCGTCTTTAGTTTGATTGTGTGTTCATTTTCGTCTCTCTTTTGTTTTCGGGTACTATGCTTGGGTTTTGCTTGTGTTTTGTAGGAATTCATGCCTGGATCGAACAGGGATTCAACAAGGTTTGAAGTTTCAGGTTTGTCTTTAATCAAAAGAAGAAAGAAAAACATTATTTTGAAGGTGATTAGTGGTGAAAAGTTAAGACTTAAAAATTTTTCTAAGTAAAATAAAAAAAAAGTTTCTGAAAAAGTTGATCTATGCGATACGCACAGATGGGGATCTCTATCTGCGCGTACCGCATAACTTAAAGTCAAACGGTCAACATACATCTATGCGATACGCACAGATGAAACTTTCCTTCTGCGCTTATCGCATAGGACATCTTATCGGGGAAAGTTAAGAAAACCCCCATTATGCCCCACAACCACATATCCTAATCCTCCATTCTCACCCTTCTTTCCACAACCGACCCCCACACGACAATTCTTCCTTTCCCCATCACCAAACCATCACCATCACCTTTCACTCTCACAAAATCCATCCACCATCAACATTTGAACCCCACCACTAGACCACCACCTTTCACCACCATAAAATCGCCGCCAACCACCATTATCACCATCTTTTTCAGCCTCTCTCAACCCCTTTTCATCAATTTTCACTCAATCTTCCCAAAATCACTCACAAAGTCGAAGATTTAAAACTATGTTTTCAATTTCATGTTGTTGTTTCATTTTTCTTCAAAGAAAGGTATGTCTTCTTCTTCTCATCTTAGTTTATGTTTTTGTTTGGTTGATTTTGTTTAATTTTTAGTTTAATTGGGTTATTATTTGATTTCTCACTATTTGAACCCGGTTAGTGCTTGACATTGCTTGAAATTGAAGTGGAATTTAGGAATGTTTGTTGGATGAAATTGGGGATTTAATGTCAAATTAAGTGTAGGTATGGTTGGTATAAGATTATTATGTTCGGTTTGAACTTAATTTTAAATATTCTTCATGTAAAGTTAGAAATGGACATTGTGGATGATATTGGTTTTTGATAGTAATTTAGGTAATGTTTTGGGTTGATATATGTTGATTTGTGCTAAATGGTTTAAATTCTATCACTTTGGAAGTGACTTGGGTAGTGATTTGTGGCTCATTATGCTAAAATTTTCCAATATATACCATACAAATGGTGTGGATACGTACGTGTGGGTATTGTCAAAATGTTCCTATCGGGTTTAAATTTGTTGAGATTTTGTTTAGGGTTTTTAGGTATTTGCCTGAATCAGTTTTTTCTTGCTTGTACACAATCTCCGTTCAAGCGAGAGAAACTTGATTCCCTTTGGTTTTTGTTTTTGTTTGACTTTTCTTTGTTTAACTTATCTATTTCATTTAATTTTGTTTTGTTCCAACGATTGCGAAAGGAATGCTATATAGTCGTTGGATTTTGCACAACACCTCTGTTGACTAATAAATGTTTTTAAATTCTCAAATATGGATAAAGGTGCAAGTTCATCAAGATCAGGGAAACGCACATGTAGGGGAGCTCCTGAGGACCGACCACGTACTTATGTTATTTCAATGACCATCAGATATGATGAATATTATATGGTGCCGAACCTAGATGATGAGCCAATGAAGACAAGAGGGATTTGATGAGTCACACTTTCCACATATTTGCCCTAGGAACTGAGGAATATGAGATATGTCGGAAGTTTGTAGAAATGGAATTATTGAGACATAGGACAATTGACAGGAAATTGATGAACCAGTTAGATGCTACTCAAATAATCAATCAGTTTTTGGGACTCAAATTGCTTAATTCTATTCACTGTATTGAGCCATAGTATTTGGAGCTTACAGTGGAGTTTCATTCCACTTTGAAATATAAGGCGAGTAAGTACAACTAGGCCAATGCAGTATCATTTTCCTTGGGGAGACAAGTATATGAATTGACTGTTGAACAATTTGGTGTGGATATCGGGTTGTATACTGAGGATGAGACTTGGATGCCAAGTTTTGAGTTGGCTTTGTGGGGTGAAGATTAGAAGGATGTGGAACATACGGTTTCTCAAGCCGTATTGGGTGAGTTTTGGAGGTTGATTATTGATGGTTCGTTTTCGTCTAATATGGTTGCATTAGCCATCACCGACACATTTCTTAAGTACATTCATCGTCTACTTGCAGGTACTATTGTTGGTAGAAAAGGAAATGACAAGGTCACGAATGTTGACTTATTCGGTTTATATTATATTGTGAATATAAGTGACATCAATATAACATGCTATCTTTTGACTTCATTCACAAAGGGTAGGAACGGTGGCCTCGCTGCTAGATTGGATCTTAGCCCTTATGTCACACGCACTGCAAATCATTTGCGTGTTTTCGATCGTTATCCGGATAATCATTTGACTAGAGGGCCAGATACAGGTGTTTTTGGATTGCTGGAACTTAGGCAGTCCAACATTATTGAAGGGGATTAGCTGATCAGATGGGTTGGTGTACGAATAGGCCCGCAGGTTCCACCACCAGCGGGTTTCTGCAGCTGCCGACACTATTGCAGGATCGGGTTTGTCACTTAAACACTTGTATTTCTCTCAAACTCACTTATGGTAACACTCAAATCAGATGAAGTAATGTCTTTTAAAAGAGTTGATAATAATATAATAAGTAGCAAAGAAACACGCAGAAATAAATTTTCAAGGCACTTGTATATATTACTTCTCAACTCAAGATATTACAAGACTCTTACAAGCATAAAACAAGAGTTACAATGAGAAACTATATATACTAGATCCTACAGCCGGATATACTTTGATACCAGCTGGAAACCTAAGACTAAAGCATATACTACAGTGCTAAAGTTAAGGTATCTTAGATAAAGTATTATCTAAGATATGGTAGTCATGACATGTCCATGACTTACCTTTTGTCACCAACTAAAGATGGCAACTGTACTAACATAAAAAGGTAAACAATGGATTAAAATATGGTCACCTACATGGCTTTTGAGAAAACGCCATGCAGTATCTCAGAGATTTACAGCGGAGTGTCAGAGAGACTATACTTATGTCCACTGGATAATAGGAGTGTCTTCCGAAGGTAAGTTGGCTTCGGAAGAACAAGTTCTTCCGAAGCCAGTTATACTTCGGAAGAGGCTTCTATACTTCTGAGGCTTTGAGGACTTCTGTACTTCGGAAGTTGACTTTAGATCTTTCTTTCTGAGTCTTGATCTTCGGAAGTAGGTTCTTGGTCTTCGGAAGTTGGAGTTTTCCTTCGGAAGTAAGCTTTACACTTTGTCTTCGGAAGAGCTCCTTCTTCCTTCGGAAGTTCCATACTTAGCTTCGGAAGTCCTTTGTTTGTTGTACCAAAATCTTCTAAGTGACTTGGTTTTGGTTGCACCAGCCTTTCTAAATCCAACAAACTCCACCTAGGCTGATGCTACCAAAACCTCACTTATTTCTGCTTCTCAAAGCCTTCAGCACCAGGGACAAAAGATATTTGTCTGTCTCTTTGTTCTTCCCTGAAGTGGTGCTGAGAAGCTTGTACAAGTCATTGGTGGATAGGAGATCCAGTCTATCACTCTGAATGACATGTACCCTCTGTTTTGTCCCCTTGAAGAGAGTTAGTTGACGGGAGTTATAGTCATACTCCAATCTAACTATGGATTCAAGTTCAGGACCTTCAACATTTGTAGAAAGGCTTTGCCTTTGGTTGATGATCCCTTCCTTTCCTCCTCCTCTCTCAGTTTCAACTCTTCTTCAACCTTGCTTCTAGCAGTTAGCTCGGCCATATGAAGGCTGCCTAGATGATTTCTGATATGGGCAGCTATATCAAAGTTTGAAGGGTTGGAGAATGGCTTCTCTGCTAACTCAGCAATGTCAAACCTGCTCAAGTGTAGCAGAGATGAGGCACTTAGCCTGTTGAGCTCTCCATTCTCTCTTTCAACAACAAAGTTGTGAGAAGAGTCTTCCAACCTTCACTAGATGATCTTCTTTCTAGGTGCAAGAGGTTGTCTTAGCACCTGGTCTCCTTTCTTAGTATCAAGTAGAGTCACCAGCCTTCTCCTTAGCTTCTTTTCTTCCTCATTCAAAGTGTCTGAATTAAGGACAAGGAGATTTGTAGCTTGGTCCAAAGTTCCTCTGGGCAGATCAAGAAATTGATCTCTAGTGATGGAACTTGAGGATTCGTCAACATAGGTCAAATTGACTGAATCCTCCTCACAGGAGATATCGCTCAGTGTTGTGCAGTTTATGAGCTTTGTCTTGACTGCCTTGAATTCTTCCAAGGAGAGATGTTTAGAAGGCTGAGGGGATGGTTTGATGGGTTGATGGGTAGGTTGAGTTGTTTGGGTTTTGGCTAGAGTTTTGGGTTGGAGGATGGGTAGTTTCGGTGGTTGAGGTGAAGAGATTGGTAGGGGTGATGCTGTAGGTTCAGGGGTGTATGGTTTAGAGGTTGGTTCGGTTTTGATTGGGAATGAAAAGGTTATAGGTTCAGGTTGAGGTTGGGTTTGGAGTTTGGGTTGAGTGGTTGCTTTAAAGGTCATCCCCTGTCCCCTTCTATACATCTCCTTCCTCTTCCCCGCGCGAATGTCAGCCTTAATGTCACTGACATGTCGCTAGAGAGTCTTTTCTGACATAGGACTCACCTGCCTGCCAGAGAAGCCATGAGCCTTGAGATAGCTCTTCATCCAGGTCTTCTCACCCATCTTCTTGGCAACAGTTAGTCCTGCTTTCTCTTCCTTCTTCTTCTGCAACAGCTTTTCCCTTGTAGCTCTCTTTCTCTCTTTCTCCATTTGATCTTGCTCTTTGTTGAAGACCATAAGATCGTATCATTGTTATGTGGAGACAATTCTTCTTGAGAGAAACCTCTGGAGGTTAGGAAGGTTATCCTTTCCCTCCTGAGCTGCAGATCAGCTTCTCTTTCTTTCCTCTCCCTTTCTTCTTCTAAGGCCAACCTTGCATCTTCTTCTTTTTGCTGTTTTAGCAGCAAGGTTGCCTTTTCCAGCTCTATTAAACTCCTCTAGTGGTAGCAGGAGTACATCTTCAGTTGCAGCTCCTAGACCAACAAGTCTATCGATGATCTCTACTCTTTTTCGGTTGTTGACTGCCTCCTGGTTGGCTGCAGCTGCTTGGGTACTTGTAGCTAGCAGTTTTTTAGTTGGAAGCCTACCTTTTATTTTGAGTTTCTCCAACCTTTCTTCCTCCTGAAGCTCTTCCGAAGTGTTGGTCCATGTGATCGATTAATAGTACAATTGATATGATGAATTGATCAATATCAAACACTCAAGCCAAACAACAACAATTGAGAATGTATAAGATGAATCTAACACATATTTGATACTCAAAGAAACAATATCACTCAATAACAACAAGCACAATAGTATTTCAATGAAGAAACTGCTTAGAATTGGTAGCTTGCAATAGAAATCCACGATTAGGGTTTTGCAAGCTTACCTTACAAAGTGAAATGACAAATGTATATATAGCAGTCATAGTTTCGCTGACAGTTTCACTACAGGCGAAACTGTCATGCCGAAACTATAGTTTCGCCCGGCAGAACACAAGTTCGCCGGGTAAACCAAAACAGCAAACTGTGAGCGAATGTATAGATTCGCTCACAGTTTCGCTGGACTGCCAAAACTGCTAATTACTAAGAACATACAAAATGAAACTAACAAAAGTCCTATTAAAATGTAAAGTAAACAACTATACTAAAGTGAGTCCAACCTAACATGATCTTCAATACTCCCCCTAGGTTGGACCTCACTATCTTCACTTTTCTTGATTTGACTCGTCGGCTCCGGTTTCCTATGCTGCTGTTGATCTATCTTCATCACCTCCCGCAGCAACATCTTCAGAAGCATCAACCACTGATCCTCCAAGGTTCTTTCCTGCATCACTAGCTTCCTCAGAATGACCACTAGCCTTTGCAAACTGCCTGGTCATATCTTGAACATCCATGGCAAAATCATCTTGTGCTCTCACCTTTTCAGCTAAACTCTTAACCTCCGCCCTTACTCCTCTTATCTTGTTTGCCACATTCATAAACAGACTGGCCTCTTTTCTTGTTTCCTCTCCAGCCCCAGCCTTAATGTGATTTTCACAAAGAATCAAAAGATCTTCATCACTGAAGCTAAATAACTCCATCGGGTCAAACACCCTAAACTCTTTTCCGTGTTAGCTCTAATCACCGCCTCTCCCGTATTATTATCATAAAACCACTTTTCAATGTCCTGTAACTGTTGGGGAAGAGGATCAGCCAATCTTACCCTATTTACAGTCTTTGGTGGTTTGACTCTCAGTACAATCTTTTCTTTGCCTGTCTCCCAATCTTTATCTTTCTTTGACCTTTTTCTTTCAGCCTTCATGTATCCAAATGACTCGAAATTATCATTAAGTCCATTTTTGATTTCCTTCTCAAGAAATAATGCCCTTTCACTTAAATGAGCATTGATTAAAGGCAAAGTTGCCAAACGTCTCAAATCCCATTTGGGCAAGGTCTTAAAAGCCTTCCTCTTAAGCATATAGCTGATATTTCCTCCTCTTCTTTTGATCATGAACATCTTTAAGCTAGGATTGTAGCACCAACTTATGATCTTCTTATCTGCCTCCTTCCTGCTTAAACCTTCTAGATTTTGAAATAAAGGAGTAAGTTCTTCAGCCTCCTTTTCCTTGACCAACCAATCATTCTTGTCCATCTCAAACACATCAGCTTCATCTTCTCCCTTCTTAGCAACATAAATCAGTGGTCGCTCATCAACTTCATAAAATTCTGGTTCAGAATCATAGTCTACCAATTGTTCATCCTCCTCCTCTTCATCAACCAAACCTTTCCCTTTATCAGACACTCCCTCAGTGGTAGCTGTAACAACCACTTCTTCACCAACAATATCCTTATCAAAATCAAAATGCAAGTTAACAAACCCAGCCTCAATAATATCATCATCCTCATTCCTTCCAGCATCCTCTCTTGGGATCTCCTGTTCTCCTTCTTCAGTATTAGCTGCTCCAGAAGTACCCTCTTCTACCTTAGATGAAGTACCCACATTCAAGAATGAGTACTTAGAGGTATCAGTCAAATCATCTAACTCAGATTGAGTCAGTTGACTAGGTAGGCTGGCTGCAACTTTTATCTGATTAATCTCCTCAAACAACCTCTTAATCAGTTTATTCTGGTCAACCAACATCCTTTGCATTCCTTCAATCACCTCATCCTTCTGTCTTTCTCTGATCTCTTGATTCGTCAGTTTAGTCTTGATCATACTCAACTCATTTGCCAATGAAGTATTTAGATTACGTATCACATCCTCATCAAGACTCGCACTAGCCTCTCTCCTGGCTGTAAATCCCTCATGTCGATGTTTTGTTCTCCGCTCAGGCTCAACAAAGTCAGTTTTCTTTTTAGATCTCCGTTCTTTCTCTACCCTGATCTCCTCTGCTTGTGCATCAATATCCTCTTCAAAATCATAATCCTTTTCTTTCACGTATCTCTTTCTTTTCTTAGTTGCATCAGCTTGCTGCACTCTTGTTTCTTCAGACCTTTTGCTTTCAGATTCATCAACCCGTCTGATATAATTCCAGCGTTCTGGAGGATACATATTCTCCTAGAGATGGATGATTTTACCACTGAAATCATGACGGATAGCACAACAATCAGCAAATATCCGAGGGTTCATCTGCACCAGTCTCTTGACTTCACCATGTTTAGGAACATCAGGAATAAGATCATCAAAAATCATCTAAAGAAAGCGAGGGTATAACAACCATTTGTCTTTCTTCACAGCCATCACGTTCTCTGCCATACATGCAAAGATCAGTCTAGCAATGTTTGCCTTCTCCCCTTTACAACATAGCACCATAGCTTTAGCCCAATCGAGATTAAGTCCGTCGGATCCACCCTTACGGTGATCTAAGCACATAATAAAAACATGAGCGATATATCTCCACTCCTTAGATAAGAAAGACTTTTTAATCTCTTTCCTTGAACCAAAAGCTGGTCCCTCATACCCCATTCGTCTGAAAGCTTGAAACACTTCAGACTCTGTCATATCCACTTCATCTCCAGAATCATCATCTAGTCTAAGAATCCTAGACACACTCTCAGCAGTAATAGTCACATCATGATCAATCACTTTGGCTGTGATTCTCTATACATCTCCTCTAGTATTGTATTCTGCTGATCTCCAAAAATCTCTAATATGAAGATCATAAATAGTAGGTGAGTGAGAAATAGCATATGCAATAGGTGATCTCTGAAGCCATCTAATACAATCACGAAATCCGGCTGCCTTGGGAAGAGTATCGTCTAAAATGGCAGTGATGTTATTCCTCTCATCAAATTTGAGATTTGCCATGATAACATGAAAAGAAAAACAATTAAATTTGAATGAGAAATAATGAAAATAAGAAAATAAGACAAAAACATAAGAAACAAGCAGTTTCGGCAAGCGAAACAATAGTTTCGCTCACTAAGACATGATAGTTTCGCTGAATCAAAGACAGTTTCGACAAAGAAAAACAAACAGTTTCGACAAGCGAAACTATAATTTCGCTCATTGAACCTTGTTATTTTCGCAAAGCAAAAGACAATTTCGGCAAGATTGATATAGATTAAAGAAGTTTCGCAAGTAGTTTCTCCAAGCATTAACTTAGTTTCGCTATTACACATTAGTTTCGCTGTTCTAAAAATAGTTTCGCTGTCCAGAAGAAAACAAGATTAAGCGAAACTGTGCAAGTTAAAGACCAGTCATTGCGAAATTAAAGAAAATATGGGAAAACTGTTAAGTTCGCCCGGACAGCATAACTTTACAGTTTCGCTGAAAAGAAGTGAACTTTCGTTCAATTTCGCAGAGGAATCTGTAGTTTCGCTGAACGAACAGCGAACCCACCGAAGAGTCACAATCCAGATTACTTAAATGTATATGATTTTAACCAGATTAAAGGATGAATCAAGGTTCAAAACTCACATACGAAGCAAATAGCACTAAAAAACAGTCCAAAACACTAACACAAATCAAAATCGCCAAATAAGTCACGGAGAAACCCTAAGAGTGATACTGAACGATTTTGCGAAATTATGAGAGAAATTTCGCAAACATGACTTATATAGCAAATAGTTTCGCAGACAGCGAAACTATAAATTCGTCAGGCGAATTTACAGTTTCGTCCAGTAAAACTGTAATTTCGCTAGGAGATAATTGGTTAACAACTTATTAGCAAACCTAGCGAAATTGCAGTTTCGCTTTGCGAAACTATTAGCGAAAGAATAATTTCGCACCAATATTTAATTAAAAAAATTATTATTATTTTTTTATTTTTTTATTTTTATATTTTTTTTATTAATTTTTTTTTACTCAAAGGAAGCACATCACATAATGAGATCTAAAATAATCAGAGATCACATTCTCTAAATATTTATGAACATAAAGATGATCAAAAATCATCTACCAGTCATGAGATCATACTGAATACAAGATCTGATCACAATCTGCACAGAAACAACTGAAATTAGAACAAATCAATAACGATTGCTGATATAATTGTCCACTTAAACTCATGCCTTATCCTTTTTCAACAAACAGCTTATGATTCGTTTAAGGTTCGATTAGATGCTTTAGAATGTTAAGACCCCACAATCATTTGGTAAAAACCCTCACCCAACCTCATGATTTCTTGAATTATGAATCAATCTTCATAGAACAAGGCTTGTGCGTTAGTGTGCAAATGATTAAAAACAGAATATTTCATTCTGAAGGAAATTCATCAATAAGATGATTTGACATAATTATATTAAAATGGTGAGAGCTCCAGATCTATACTCACGTATAACAGAGGAGATAACCATTTGAACATGTGCTGATGAGAGCTCCAGGTCAGTACTATCGTACAGCAGAGGAGATCATCACTCCAGGTCAGTACTCACGTACAGCAGAGGAGATAAGCACAGACACAAGACATCTTAACACCAAACATACCAGCAGTGTTTCTGGGTGATGACATATGTAACACCCGGAAATTTATTATTTTGAAGCCGACGAAGAAAGAAAAGAAATAAAGTTCAAAGTCGAGGGACCAAACTCGCCAACGAAGAAAAGTTGGGTAATGTGGTGATATGTGTAGGGAGAGGGCAGCCCACTCTCCCCACACTTCACATATTTTCAGATTCGAAAGGAAGAGAAGAGAGAAAGAGGAGAAAAAGGAGAAAAGTGGTGTTTCGGGTGATTCGGGTGTCCAAATTTGTCGTGTAGCAAGCCAAATCGAAGCTCTTGTCATTGTGCTCGATTGTGTGAGTTCTAGGACCCCACTTTTACTTGTTTTCAACTGATATTGGGGCTGGAAAATGTTCAAAACCCGTTTTTGTGTGTGTATGTGTTTGACCCATTTGGGTGTGATGTGTATGATGTGTTTAGAGTATGATTTCGGACTTGTGTGTGCTTCTATGGTGTTATGGTATGCATTCCTAAGGTCCAGGAGGGCTAATTTAGGCTTAGAATGGGTTTGGATGAGCTTGGAGGCCGAAAATGGCAGATTGGGTTCGGGATGAACTCCATTCTGCATCAGCTAGGGCTAGGCGACAGAATGAAGGCCATACGGCCGAATGAGGGCGATTGAAGGTCATTCGCACGATTGGGATTCATTCGCACGATTGAGGGTTCAATCGCACGACTGGGAGTCCAGTCGCATGAGGATTGCACGACTGAGGGTTCAGTCGCATAGATGCTTAGTCACATGAGTCCATTCACATGAGATCAGTCGCATAGGGCCCATTCGCAGTAATCCCATTCGCACAAGGTCCATACGCACGGTTGGATGTTCATTCGCATAGATGTTCATCCGCATGAGTCCAGTCGCATGATGTTCAGTCGCATGGAGGCCAAGCGACTGAAGGGTGTCCATACGCCCGAATAGGGCTGTTGCACTCGAAGGAATGTGTAGTTTGACTTCTAGCCTTCGAGGAAAGGTTCAGATGTAAGCTTTGACGTAAAGTTTCCCATAAGAGCATGTAAGAGAACGGTTATGCCCTTAGAGAGCGTGTAGGGCATGATGATGACGATGTTGCATGTTAATGCATGTTATGTATGTATGATGTTGCCCTGTATAGTGATGATGAATGTGTTTGATATGTTCCTTATTATGATGTATGATTATCTTTCCTATGGCTTTACGTATTATGATGAATGAAATGAAGTATTATGTAACGTAAAGTGGAAAGAAATGACACGTCTTGCATGCATCGGATAACGGGTCCTTCTTTTTGATTGACCATTATGTGGAACCTCTACCGCTTACCCTTAGTACTGTGGCATACGTTTAGCTGTTCATTTATTGACTTCGGCCCAGTGGCTATGACTGATCAGTTATCATTAGTACTGTGGCATACGTTTAGCTGTTCATTTATTGACTTCGGCCCAGTAGCTAAGACTGATCGGTTACCTCTAGTACCTTGGCATACGTTTGGCTATTCATTTATTGACTTCGGCCCGGTAGCTGAGACTAATTGGGGTGTAGCATAAGGTATTGGTATGGTTGATATCCAATGCGCAAGTAAGTTAAAAGGAACGCATGAACGAATGAAGGAAGAAGATAATAATGATATTATCTATGCGTACGTATGATGTGTGATCACGTTAAAGCAACGAATGGTTTTATATGAAAGTAAAGTATGTTTTATAATAAAACTAGAACTCACTCAGCAACGCTGACTTTTATTACATTTTCCAGTTGGCAGGTAAATGATTGCTGAGGATGGCACGGCGAGGCTACTCGGCTCTTTTGGGATGGCATCCAATTATATAGCTTTTGTGATGTAATGCAAATATGAATTTTGTAACCGGATAATGATGTATTATTTGGCAAAAGTAATTATAATGAAACGTGATGTCATTTTTGAATGTTTCCGCTGCAATGATTTCTTAATGTAATGTAATTATACGTTTTATGTGCGATGAACGACCCACTGTAGGCGTCCCGGGAACGGGGCCTTACAAGTTGGTATCAGAGCCAAAGTTTAAGTGAAATGGGTAAACTTTCAAAATAAACCTTAACTTAAACAGAGAATGGGACGGAAAGGGAATGGGATGCCAAACTAAGTAGCTGCGTGCCATCAGGTATTTTCTTAAGGTTAACCGGTTTATGTGCGCATGGTATATGTTATGTGTTGTATGTAGATTTGAATACTGATGTAGTCAGGACAGGTAATACTTGGGGTATGAAGAGTACAGTAAGTGGCTAATCACAACTGGCCACTGTAATTAGGGACTTACTATACTTGACATAAACTGAGTTGTTCCCTTGAATGACCGTGTTGGTGTTTGAATCTTTCAGTGTGTTAGAGAATGGCTGGTGGCAGATCTTCTAGGGCTTCTAGGGGTGGAGGCCGTGATGGCCCTATTGCTGAACCACGCCCTAAAAGAGGAAGGCCTAGAGCTGAGAAAGAGGTTCGTGCAGAACCTGAGACTCCTCATCCAGAAGCTGGGGATGAGAGTGTGAACTTAAGGGCCTCGGTAAAGGAGGCTGTCGTCGAGGAGGTACATCAGATCATGCAGACAATCTTACCGTCTGTGGTGACCGAAGTCATCAAAGCTGTGAAGGAGGGAGAAAGAAAGGAGAGAAACCGGGCCTCGGGGGAGCAACCGGAGCCTGAAACTATTTTCTCCGGTAATGAGGAGGAATAGGAAGAGGAGCCTGTGCGGGAGGTGGCACGAGGCTGCAACTACGGGGTGTTTATGAGATGCAAGCCCCTTACTTTCGACGGTAATGGTAATGCTGCCGCTGCTCACCGATGGGTGAGAGAAATGGAGGCTGTTCTCGACATCAGCGAGTGCCGAGAAGATCAGAAAGTCAAGTTTGCCACCCACTCCTTCGTGGACTCGGCACTATGCTGGTGGGACAACATTGTCCAAGTAGAGGGTAATCGGGCGATCGGGAGGATGAGGTGGCCCTAACTGAAGAAGATGGTGATCGAGGAGTTTTGTCCTCATCGGGAAATGGATAAGATCGAGAGGGAGTTCCTGCAGCTGGAGGCGGGATCCATGACACACCAGCAATACACTACCAAGTTCAACGAGATGGCACGGTTAGTGCCGGATCAGGTAACGCCTCTTTCTCGGAAGATCAAGAGGTACATTCAGGGTTTACCGGTGGATGTTCGCCGACATATGATCGCCGCCCGGCCAAGTACGTTTAGGTCGGCGGTCGATTTGGCCGGAAGACTTTATGATGAGAGGGGAGTGGTGGTGGTTGAAGCGAATAGGAAGGGTGGTGGTGATCGAAGCTGGAATGAGAAGAGGTTTGGTCGGGGTGAGGCCTCGGTGGGTAACAAAAAGGCACGGGTGGATGACCGTCGCGTGGCCACATCGGGAGCAGGGTCGAGGAGATGTGGTAAGTGCGGAAGGGAGCATGCGGGGGAATGCAGGCTGGGTTTGATTGTGTGCTTCAAGTGTGGGAAGACAGGGCATATGGCGAAGGATTGCCTGTCGGGCAAATGTTTTAACTTTGGGGAAACTGGTCATATGAGCAGGGATTGTAAGAAGCCGAGGGCTGAGAGTTCAGGGGCGAAGAGGACGGGAGGTGATGGACCGAGGGCGAGCGCCAGGGCATTCACCATGACACAAGAGGAGGCTAGGACGGACCCTGACGTTGTGTCCGGTACGTTTCTGGTGAACCAAACTTTAGCTTCTGTGTTATTTGATTCTGGTGCTAGTAGGAGTTTTATTTCTGCTGCTTTCTGTGCTAAGCTGCCTGTTAGTAGTAGACGTGTTGATGCGCCATTTGATGTAGAAACTGCCATAGGTAAGTCTCCCAGGATTTTTGAGATGATAGAGAACTGTGATGTGGAGCTCGAGGGTCATAAGTTTCCGGTTAGACCGTTCGTGATGGCCTTAGGTGGTTTTGATTTGGTTCTTGGGATGGATTGGTTAGCGGACTTCGAGGCGAACATTGTGTGTCGCAAGAAGATGATTCGGTTGTTGGCGCCTGACGGTAGTTCAGTGACGGTATATGGTGATCGGGTTACTACGATTCCGAAGGTGATCTCGATGGCAGTGGCGGAAAAGTGTATGAGGCGTGGATGTAGTGCCTTCTTGGCCTATGTAAAGGATGTGGATACGCCAACACCACAACTAGCTGATGTACCGGTTGTGTGTGACTTCCCAGATGTGTTCCCAGAAGACTTATCAGGAGTGCCACCTGACAGAGAGATTGAGTTTCAGATTGATCTGATACCGGGTGCCCAACCTGTCGGCAAGGCACCGTATCGGTTGGCTCCGACCGAGATGAAAGAGTTGATGGAGCTGTTACAAGAGTTACTTGATAAGGGGTTCATTAGACCGAGTATCTCTCCTTGGGGTGCTCCGGTCCTGTTTGTAAAGAAGATGGACGGTAGTATGAGGATGTGCATCGACTACCGCGAGCTGAATAAGTTGACAGTGAAGAACCGATACCCCTTACCGAGGATAGATGATTTGTTCGATCAGCTTCAGGGTGCCAGTTGGTTTTCAAGGATAGACCTTTGATCTGGTTATCATTAGTTGAAGGTGAAGGAGCAGGATATTCCTAAAACAGCTTTCCGTACGCGCTATGGTCACTACGAGTTTCTTGTCATGTCCTTTGGCTTGACCAACGCGCCAGCTGCTTTTATGGATTTGATGAACCGTGTGTGTCGGTCTATGTTGGCTAAATCAGTGATTGTGTTCATTGATGATATCCTGATTTATTCGAGGAGCGAAGCAGAGCACGCCGGTCACATTCGGGAAGTTCTAGAGACGTTGAGGAGTGAGAAGTTGTATGCTAAATTCTCCAAGTGCGCGTTCTGGTTGCGTGAAGTTCAGTTCTTGGGTCATGTGGTGAATCCTGAAGGGATTATGGTGGACCCGGCGAAAGTGGAGGCGGTTATGCAATGGAAGTCACCAAAGACGCCATTCGAGATTCGCAGTTTCTTGGGTTTGGCGGGCTACTACAGAAGATTTATCCAAGACTTCTCTAAAATTGCTTCTCCACTGACTAAGTTGACCCGAAAAGAGGTGAAGTTCGTATGGGGTCAAGCTCAAGAGAAGGCGTTTGAAGAATTGAAGGCGAGATTGACTCAAGCTCCTGTTCTGTCGTTACCCGATAGAAGTGAAGATCTGGTGGTTTATTCCGATGCTTCTTACTCGGGGTTGGGGTGTGTGTTAATGCAGAGAGGAAAGGTTATAGCCTATGCATCCCGACAGTTGAAGGTTCATGAGGTCAATTATCCTACTCATGACTTGGAGCTAGCAGCTGTGGTCTTTGCATTAAAGATTTGGAGGCACTATCTGTACAGGACGAAGTGCACCATATTCAATGACCACAAGAGTCTGAAGTACTTCTTTGAGCAGAAGGATTTGAACATGAGGCAGAGGCGGTGGTTGGAACTTATAAAGGATTATGATTGTGAGATCCACTACCATCCGGGCAAGGCCAACGTGGTGGCTGATGCCCTTAGCCGGAAAGAGAGGCCCGAGCCGATTCGGGTGAAAGCGTATCAGCTGATCATGACCTCCGATGTGATGAAGCAGGTTAAAGAGATTCAAGATGAGGCATTGAAAGAAGATCATCTTAACTCTGAAAGAATGAGAGGTCTGGTTGGAGAATTGGGTGAAAACACGCTCGGTGTTAGAACCCGATTTGATCGTGTGTGGATTCCTCGTTTTGGGGATCTACGGGTGAAGATTATGGATGAAGCTCACAAGACTCGGTACTCCATTCATCCTGGTGCCACGAAGATGTACCATGATATGAAGAAAGATTATTGGTGGCCGGGTATGAAGCGCGACGTGGTGGAGTACGTGAGTAAATGCCTTACTTGCTTACAGGTGAAGGTCGAGCATTAAAAGCCGTATGGGAAGATACAACCTTTGGATATACCGGAATGGAAGTGGGAGCACATCACCATGGATTTCATTACAAAGCTACCACGTACCCCGAAAGGGTATGATGCCATATGGGTGATAGTTGACCGTTTGACGAAGAGTGCTCACTTCCTACCGATCCGCGAGACATATTCATCTGAGAGGTTGGCTGATCTGTTCATCAAGGAAATTGTGACTCGTCATGGTGTGCTGGTGTCTATTGTGTCGGATCGCGACACCCGGTTTACATCTAAATTTTGGAAGAAATTCCACGACGCTATGGGGACGAGGTTACATATTAGCACGGCTTATCATCCCCAGACTGATGGTCAGTCCGAAAGGAAGACATGCTTCGGGCATGTGTGATTGATTTTGGTGGAATTTGGGATGACCACCTACTGTTAGCCGAATTCTCATACAACAACAGTTATCATACCAGCATTGGCATGCCCCCATATGAGATGCTATACGGTAGGAGATGCAGAACGCCCGTTTGTTGGGGTGATATTGGTCAGAAGGTATTGGGAAGCGTCGAGGTAATCGAGGCTACGACTGAGAAACTTGAGAAGATTAAAGCCTTCATGAAGGCAGCCAAATACAGACAGAAGTCGTATGCTGATAAACGACGCAGGCCGATTGAGTTCCAGGTGGGTGACCGGGTTATGTTGAAGGTCTCACCTTGGAAGGGTATCATTCGCTTCCGAAAGCGGGGCAAGTTGAGCCCAAGGTATATAGGCCCTTTCCGAATCATTGCTCGAGTAGGAGAGGTGGCCTATAGACTGGAGTTGCCAGATGAGTTAAGTGGAATTCACCCGACATTCCATGTATCTCATCTAAGGAAGTGCTTAGCAGATGAAGATATGATTGTCCCATTGGAACATATCGAAGTAGATGAACGACTCAATTATGTGGAGCAACCAGTGGCAATCATTGACTGAAAGGAGAAAAAGCTGAGGAATAAAGTGGTTCCTCTTGTGCGTGTACAGTGGAAGCACAGGAAGGGATCCGAATCAACGTGGGAGACTGAGGAAGAAATGAGACAGCATTATCCACGTTTGTTCGAGGAATAACAGGTTTCGGGGACGAAACCTATTTAAGGGGGGTGGACTTGTAACACCTGGAAATTTATTATTTTGAAGCCGACGAAGAAAGAAAAGAAATAAAGTTCAAAGTCGAGGGACCAAACTCGCCAACGAAGAAAAGTTGGGTAATGTGGTGATATGTGTAGGGAGAAGGCAGCCCACTCTCCCCACACTTCACATATTTTCAGATTTGAAAGGAAGAGAAGAGAGAAAGAGGAGAAAAAGGAGAAAAGTGGTGTTTCGGGTGATTCGGGTGTCCAAATTTGTCGTGTAGCAAGCCAAATCGAAGCTCTTGTCTTTGTGCTCGATTGTGTGAGTTCTAGGACCCCCCTTTTACTTGTTTTCAACTGATTTTGGGGCTAGAAAATGTTCAAAACCTGTTTTTGTGTGTGTATGTGTTTGACCCATTTGGGTGTGATGTGTATGATGTGTTTAGAGTATGATTTCGGGCTTGTGTGTGCTTGTATGGTGTTATGGTATGCATTCCTAAGGTCCAGGAGGGTTAATTTAGGCTTAGAATGGGTTTAGATGAGCTTGGAGGCCGAAAATGGCAGATTGGGTTCGGGATGAACTCCATTCTGCATCAGCTAGGGCTAGGCGACTGAATGAAGGCCATACGGCCGAATGAGGGCGATTGAAGGTCATTCGCATTGGGATTCATTCGCACGATTGAGGGTTCAATCGCACGACTGGAAGTCCAGTCGCATGAGGATTGCACGACTGAGGGTTCAGTCGCATAGATGCTTAGTCGCATGAGTCCATTCGCATGAGATCAGTCGCATAGGGCCCATTCACAGTAATCCCATTCGCACAAGGTCCATACGCACGGTTGGATGTTCATTCGCATAGATGTTCATCCGCATGAGTCCAGTCGCATGATGTTCAGTCGCATGGAGGCCATGCGACTGAAGGGTGTCCATACGCCCGAATAGGGCTGTTGCACTCGAAGGAATGTGTAGTTTGACTTCTGGCCTTCGGGGAAAGGTGCAGATGTAAGCTTTGACGTAAAGTTTCCCGTAAGAGCATGTAAGAGAACGGTTATGCCCTTAGAGAGCGTGTAGGGCATGATGATGACGATGTTGCATGTTAATGCATGTTATGTATGTATGATGTTGCCCTGTATGGTGATAATAAATGTGTTTGATATGTTCCTTATTATGATGTATGATTATCTTTCCTATGGCTTTATGTATTATGATGAATGAAATGAAGTATTATGTAACGTAAAGTGGAAAGAAATGACACGTCTTGCATGCATCGGATAACGGGTCCTTCTTTGTGATTGACCATTATGTGGAACCTCTACCGCTTACCCTTAGTACTGTGGCATACGTTTAGCTGTTCATTTATTGACTTCGGCCCAGTGGCTATGATTGATCAGTTATCATTAGTACTGTGGCATACGTTTAGCTGTTCATTTATTGACTTCGGCCCAGTAGCTAAGACTGATCGGTTACCCCTAGTACCGTGGCATACGTTTGGCTATTCTTTTATTGACTTCGGCCTGGTAGCTGAGACTAATTGGGGTGTAGCATAAGGTATTGGTATGGATGATATCCGATGCGCAAGTAAGTTAAAAGGAACGCATGAACGAATGAAGGAAGAAGATAATAATGATATTATCTATGCGTACGTATGATGTGTGATCACGTTAAAGCAACGAATGGTTTTATATGAAAGTAAAGTATGTTTTATAATAAAACTAGAACTCACTCAGCAACGCTGACTTTTATTACATTTTCCAGTTGGCAGGTAAATGATTGCTGAGGATGGCACGGCGAGGCTACTCGGCTCTTTTGGGATGGCATCCAATTATATAGCTTTTGTGATGTAATGCAAATATGATTTTGTAACCGGATAATGATGTATTATTTGGCAAAAGTAATTATAATGAAACGTGATGTCATTTTTGAATGTTTCCGCTGCAATGATTTCTTAATGTAATGTAATTATACGTTTTATGTGCGATGAACGACCAACTGTAGGCGTCCCGGGAACGGGGCCTTACAACATAACAAAGCAAAATGGACGAAAGATTCATTCTCAATCCAATTTTTATCAGGACTCAGTTTTTGTGCAATCCAAAACGATTGAGTAAATCCAGACATTCTTAAGCATGATGTTTAATTTAATCATAAAGCTACTGTCTACTTTATTCATCAGGCTGAGTCTATGAAGCATATCGTTAAAGAATCTGATCCATTTTCCTCCTTTTTTTAAATATGAAACAGAATCCAGTAACAGTTACTATCATTTCTCATAGAAGTACCGGTCATGTAAATAAAAATACTTAGAGAATATACAATCATTTCTCATCATGTTAAATTCCGATCTCAGAATTATGAAATTACTCCCCCAAATTTTTATTTTCATATTTCTATTATTATAAGTTAATCAAAAATTTTTATGTTGTGGTGTTTTATTTATTTTTTTTTAAATATCAAAGAAATATAAAATGAAAATTTAAAAAGATATTAACCCAAGCATAGAAATCAATTCATAAAAACGAGGTTTATCAAATGTTTTTGTGAAAAGATCAGCTTTTTGATTTTTTGTATCGATGGGTATAATATTAATGAAACCCTTCTCTTGAGCATCACGAATCGCATGAATTCGAGTTTCAATATGCTTGGTGCGGGAATGATGAATGGGATTTTTAGCAATTCCAATGGCAGCCTCATTGTCACAGAATAAAGGTGTATGAAGAAAATGAATCCCATAATCAATCATCTGGTGTTGGATCCAGAGAACTTGAGAACAGCAGCTGGATGCAGCAATGTATTCAGCTTCCCCTGTAGAAAGAGAAACAGTAGTTTGTTTCTTGCTCTGCCAGGATACCAAACAATTTCCCAAATATTGACAACCGCCAGACACAGATTTTCTGTTTAACCTGCAACCATTGGAATCACTATCAGAGTAAGCATGTAAATCAAAATTCCCACCATATGGATACCACAATCCTAGACGAGACGATCCTTTGAGATAACGAAATATTCTTTTGATAGCTTTCTAATGAGATTCCTTTGGAGCTGACTGATATCTAGCACAGTAACCAACAGCAAAAGTGATATCAGGACGACTTGCAGTAAGATACAAGAGAGAGCCAATCATAGACCTAAAAAGATGAGGATCAACTGCTTTTCCATTTTCATCCGGAGGAGAGGCAGGTCTGAGCCGTAAAGGGAGTCATCTCAATAGAAGCATCATCCATCTTAAATTTCTTCAAAATATCTTTAATATACTTCTCCTGATGAATAAGAATTCCTTCTTGCTGTTGTTCAACTTGCAATCTAAGAAAGAAACACATTTCACCCATCATACTCATTTCAAACCTTTGGCTCATAACTTCTTCGAACTCTCTACACAATTGAGAATTTGTAGATCCAAAAATAATATCATCAACGTACACTTGAACAAAGATCATTTCACCATTCACCTCTCTTTTGAATAAAGTCATATCAATGGTACCACGAGAGTAACCATTGCTTAGAAGATATTGCGTAAGAGTCTCATACCAGATTCCGGGTGCTTGATGAAGACCATACAAAGATTTATCAAGCTTATACACTTTATCAGGAAAATCAGGATCTTCAAAGCCTGGTGGTTGACACACATATATCTCTTCATCAATGTCTCCGTAGAGAAAAACACACTTCACGTCCATCTGGTAAACTTTGAATTGTTTATGAGCAGCATGAGCAAGAAATATTCTGATTGCTTCAAGACGAGCAACTGGAGCAAAGACTTCTGTATAATCAATTCCTTCTTCTTGAGCAAAGCCTTGCACTACAAGTCTAGATTTGTTACAAACCACCACTCCCCGATCATCTGGTTTGTTCTTAAACACCCATTTTGTACCAATTGGATATTTGTTGGGAGGTAAATCAACTAAGGTCCAAACCTTAAGCTTTCTGAACTGTTGAAGTTCCAACTGCATAGACTCTACCCAACAAGGATCTTGTAGAGCAGCATGAACATTTTTCGGAACAATTTGAGAGATGAAGCATGAGAAAAGACAAACATTAATTAGACCAGATTGACTTCGCATGCGAACACCATCAGAAACAGATCCAATCACATTATCAAGGGGATGATCTTTCAGAGTTTTGTAATCACTTGAAGAAGGAAAGATGGTTGAAGAAGTATCACCCATAGCTGGAGAAAGATTAGATGAGGGTGAATCAATGATAGGTGTTGGATCAGGTAAATTAGAAGATGTAGGAGGTAAAGAATCAGATGATGGAGTTGGATCAGGCATTGGAGACGAAGAGCTGACATCAGTTGAAACAACATCATTTACTAACGAGGTGGATGGAACAGACGATGGAGATGATGAAATAATATTTGTTTGAGTACTTGGAATTGATGTATGATCATCAAAAACTGGCAAATTAAATGAATTGAACACCGTATCGGAGTCAAAGAACCATGCAGGTTCGATTTAACTTCAGAAGGATTGGATTCCTGCCAATCAACATAGAATGACTCTTGAACAATACGTGTTCTCTTGTTATAAACCCTGTACGCCTTTTGTGAAGAAGAATATCCAACAAAATAACACTCGTCAGAAACAGCACCAAATTTTGTCTTTTGAGATTGAGTATTCAAAAGTGTACAAGAACAGCCATATGGTCGAAAGAAATCAATTAGTGGCTTCCTCTTATGAAAAAGTTCATAAGGAGTCTTCACTTTATCTTTCACAATTAGCACCCTGTTTAGAACAAAAGATGCACAATTGACAGCTTCAGCCCAGAAAATAATTGGTAATGAGGATTCTATCAGCATTGTACGAGCAGCTTCCACGAGAGTGCGATTCTTTCTTTCTGCAATACCATTCTGCTGAGGTGTTCTTGCAGCACTAAATTGTCTTACAATCCCTTTTTGAGCACAAAAAGAATCAAGAATCTGATTTTTGAATTCAGTGCCATTGTCACTTCTTAGTCCCATAACTCTTCTCTTACTGATTGATTCGATAGAAAGAATTAATTTCTGCAATTCCTCTGCAACTTCACCTTTGTGAGCAAGAAACCTCACCCATGAATATCTTGAGAAATAATCTGTAACAACAAGACAAAAAGATTTTTTAGCAATTGATTTAACACTAATTGGCCCAAATAAATCAGTATGTAACAACTCAAGAGGACTTGATATGCTATTTAAAAGTTTGGGCTTATGAGGTTTCTTATGTTGTTTTCCTTTGGCACATGCCATGCATTTTTCATTAACAGAAAAATCTTTTAAAGGAAGTCCTCTAACAAGATTGTTCTTTACTAATTTATTAATTATCTTAAAATTGACATGGCCTAAGCGACGATGCCACAAGAGTGACTCTGAGGTTGATGCTTTTGAGAGAAGACAAGTTGCAGTAGCTTTTGACTCATTTGAATTCATATCAAGAAGATATGTATCATGTTTCCTTGGAGCACGCATGAGAATTAAATCATCTGGAATGGCAATCTCTGATTTTAAAAATAAACATTCGTCAGATTTAAATAGAACAGGAATGTCTTTATCGCAAATTTGAGAAACACTCAGAAGATTAAAAGCCTATTCAGGAACATGGTTGACTTTTTCTAGAGTAAGAGAACCATTGGTAACTTCTCCTTGTCCAATCATTTTTCCACCCTTCTTATTTCCAGCAAATGCCACATATCCTCCATCTATAATCCGATAATTGGTCAACAAATCCTTTAATCCCGTCATATGCTTGGAACATCCGCTATCAACATGCCACAAACTGTGTACAATCTTTGAAGAGGATTCCAGAAATGAATTAACAAATCACTTAGCCAGGATTAATAGGGACCCAAGATTGAACAACTTTACTTTTCAAAGAAGCTGATTTTTTACAGAAGAAATTATTAACCAATTTTGTCAATTTATTCCCAAAACAATTCATATTAGAGGATCCTTAAATCAAAGGACAATTTTTGACAAGATGATCCTCTTGACCACACCTGAAACAATGAGGTTTGAATCTAGGTCTATGATGTGATGATGTAAAAATAGGATCAATAATAATCTGCTCATCACATTCAGACAAACTAGAATCAACATCACTGAATGTCTCATACAACTCATGATGTTGTTGTTCATTTGAATCAGAATTTTTCTTTACAAAATCAGAACATGATTCTTCTGACAAATCAGTAAAACTTGTACCATTGGTATTGGTGTCAGATGAAGACGAACTGCATTTTTCTGATGATGTCATATTTAATGGTATGAAAGAAGGAATAGGTTGAGAAAAGAACTTTTCGAAAGAATTAATTTTAAGTTGCTCAGTTGTTTTTGGAGAAACATCAGATTCATTACACTCATTAAGAGAACAAAAATCATCACTATTATGATTTGAAGTACAAGATGGAATAAAACTATAAAGAGAACATGAGACATTCAAGTCTGTTACCTTTGAACTAGAAACAAAAACTGAATTTAAGCTAGACTTATTATCTAAACAGACTGCTGATTTTCAGGTGTACTAGAACTAGTGCATCCAAGCCCACTAGTTGGTCCATAGTCGTAGTCTTCACGAATGTACTTAGAGTTATTCCCGACTAAACCTGCAGACATACTGTCAGTATCTGATTTGATTAAATCATTAGAAGGATGAGGAACAGGCATAGGAGAATAACAGTATGTACTAGGAGGAGGATAAACCTGTACATTTTCATAACCCAAACCTGTTTAAATTCTTGCTCCCCGTTGAGATTTACAAAGATCATCATGTTTCATTCCAGAAATAGTCCATTTATCTAACTTTGACTGAAGTTTGCTTGCTTCAAATTCAGCAAGAGCAACCCTTTCAGTCAAAGTATTAATCTCTACATTTCTTTCCAAAACAATTCTTTTTAAATGATCAGTTTCTTTTAAAGCCTCATTTAATTTCACAAAATATTTTGATTCATTCATTTTAAGTTCATCATTAATTCGTTTTAAATCCTTTTCATTATCAATTAACAAACGATTAGCCTTATAAATCCCAAAAAGTCTAATTTTGCAAGCAGATGAGCACATATCCTGTATTACCTCATAAGGAAGTCCCATTACCATCCTTTCAGCAGCTAAAGCTTTATCGCACATGCATACTGGAGTACTTGATTTCCTTTCCTCAACAATAGCAGCAACATCATCCATCTCCTTTCCTATCTCATCTTTTGAATTTCTTTCTTCATTTGAACCTGCAGTTTCCTCTTTCCCCTCTCCATCTGCCTTTTCTTCTTTCTCCTTTACTGAAGACTCGTTTTCTCTTTTGAATTCCTTGAACAGCACAAATCCATCTTCACCAACTTCCATTTCATCACCTTCCACAACCTCAGCAACTAACGCGTGATTTATCTCAGATCTTGTTTCTTCCACCTCTGCACTCCAATCAAAGTTTGAGATCAAGGCCGAATCCTTTTTTGAATTTACTTCTTCCTTTTCTTTCTCTGCTGTCAATCTTGGTACTCCAGTGTTACTAGGATCTGTGACAATTGGTAATGGACATTCACGTTTAAAATGTCCCAATTGTTTACAATTAAAGCACCTCAATTTTGACTTATCAAATCCCAGTTTTGAGGTAGATGATTGACCACCAAAATTCTTACTTCCTGTTCTTTCCATGAATCTCCTGGCTCTTAAAGTTAACATCGTCATTTGCCATTAAATGTCAGTTTCTTCTAAATCATCAGGATCAACCTGATACATATCCTCCATAGTCATTCCTTTACCTTTCAATTCTCCAGCAACAAGAGCTTCATAGCTCTGAACAAACATTCCAAAAAGAGCCATTGTTTCAGATGGAATTGAAGTTTCAGCATTGAACTTAGAATTTCCCAATTCTTTTCCAACATGACTATTACCACTCGAGAAATTACTTGTATTGCTCCCTCCTTGAATTGGATTTTGAATGTGAGAGTTTGCAGCGGATGACAACAAAGCAGCATTTTGAGAAAAACCAGATGTGGGCATCATAGTCTGGTTAAATTCTCTTCTTTTCATATCCAACTCAAAAGATTTCAACTTGTTAATGATATCCATCAGCTTATAATCTGTAAAACCTCTTTCTTGTTTAAGCATTCTCACTTGAAGACTCCACTGTGGTGGAAGAGAATCGAGAAGCCTGTTAACTTGTTCACTGTTGGAGAGCCTTTCATCATACTTCTTCAGAGTGCTTGAGACGGTTAAGAAACGATTTGTAAGATCTGTCAAACTTTCATTCTTGTATCCTACAAACGAATTGAACTCTTTTTCAGCCTGAATACTTTTGTCTTTTACCAAATCTGCATTCCCATCATAGAATTCACAGAGAGCATCATTAAGAGATTTAGCATTTTTATGCTCTGCAAAACGGTTGTAGATGTCTGGAGCCAAGCAGAGAGTTAGAGCACCAAAAGCCTTTTGATCTTGATCAATCAACTTCAGATCTCTTTCAGTATAAGAAGATGGGTCTTTGTTCTGAGAAACGACATCACCAACAGTAACCGTAGGTATGTGAGGACCTGAAATAATCGATTCCCATTGATTATGATCTGCGTAGAAAAAGAAAGCTTTGAGACATCTCTTCCAATCTTCAAAATTATCTCCATTAATGAGTCTTGGAGGTCTATTAGGAGCAACACTTTCAAGATCAGCAAGTGTAAGAGTAGTTAATTTCGACGTGATAGTTTCGGCAGAAATGTTGATAATTTCGCTAGCAAATTCGCAGAAAAAGGTGACTTGGATAACAATTTCGCTGAAACAGTACTTTCGCTGACAATTTCGCAGAAGCTAACACTTTCGCTAGTTCTCAACCTGAACCTTCCATTCAAGAACCCCCAAAGTCTAGTACTTCCGAAGACATCAAAGGAAAGAGGAAGATGACTTCGTGAAGATCATGTTAGGTTGGACTCACTTTAGTATAGTTGTTTACTTTACATTGTAATAGGACTTTTGTTAGTTTCATTTTGTATGTTCTTAGTAATTAGCAGTTTTGGCAGTCCAGCGAAACTATGAGCGAATCTATACATTCGCTCAAAGTTTGCTGTTTTGGTTTACCCGGCGAACTTGTGTTCTGCCGGGCGAAACTATAGTTTCGGCATGACAGTTTCGCCTGTAGCGAAACTGTCAGCGAAACTATGACTGCTATATATACATTTGTCATTTCACTTTGTAAGGTAAGCTTGCAAAACCCTAATCGTGGATTTCTGTTCCAAGCTACCAATTCTAAGCAGTTTCTTCATTGAAATACTATTGTGCTTGTTGTTATTGAGTGATATTGTTTCTTTGAGTATCAAATATGTGTTAGATTCATCTTATACATTCTCAATTGTTGTTGTTTGGCTTGAGTGTTTGATATTGATCAATTCATCATATCAATTGTACTGTTAATCGATCACATGGACCAACAATATGGTATCAGAGCCTTAGTGCTCTTGATTTGTTGAGTTTTTGTGGTTTTGGTCAATATCTAGTTTCAATCAATTTTCATTGGATTATCAGCTGTTGTTGGCATGGAAATTGATTGAATTATGCTTGTTTTTGATTAAGGAAGATTCTACAATCATCAGATCTCAAATTCATTGAGTTTTGAATGATTTCAGATTCATTTTGAGGTGAAAAAGGGTTTTGAGATCGATCAGCGAAACTACTGTTCTTACAGCGAAACTGTAAAGAGAGACAGAACAAGATAGCTAACAACACAAGTAGTTGGTTTTCAAGAATGTCGTATATTACTTCTCAAGTTCTTTTACAAATGTAACAAAGCATAGATTGAAAGTTACAAGTACTTGAGATACTTTATACTATATCCTACAGCCAGCCATACTTTGAAGGCCAGCTGGATACATAAGACTAGACAACAAAATAAAATATAGAGTCAAAAGGCAGATTGCCTTTTGACTAGTGACTATGACATGCCATAGCTCACATCCTAATATATTACAAAAAGGACCATAGTACATAAAGTAGAAAGCTCAGACTCAAGACCTCAATGTACAGTTAACAAAAGCATGGACCTTTTCACCAACTCATGTGAGTTGGTAACTGAACAGAGTTGCAACAGAAAGGTGGTCCAGCTTTATGGTAAAGTACATCAGATAAAAGCATGTATCTAAAAGTCTTTGGAAGATATCTGTCTTCACTCTATGGCTTCGGAAGACTTTGTCTTTGAAGCTTCAGAAGACTTCACTTTTGGCTTCGGAAGATGTTGGTCTTGGCTTTGGAAGATTTTACACTTAGAATATTTCTTAGTGCAAGGTGGAAAAACTTCTGAAGCATTTCTACTTCTGTTCTTCAGTGCATGCATGCAGAAAGACTTTGGATGTTTTGGCTACATTAGACTTATAGGAATCCTTACATTCGACAAATCAAGGTTAACTACCTTAAGTGCCCAAAATGCTATATGCTCTAACTCTACGTGTAAATGACACGTCTTACCATAAATTATCCTAAAAGGTGTAGTCCTTATAGGCTCTTTGAATGTTGTTCTAAAGGCCCATAGTGCATCATCTAGCAAATCCGTCCAATCCATACGATTTTTTCCAATCGTTTTCTCTAATATCCTCTTAATCCCTCCATTTGCATTTTCTACTTGACCACTTGTTTGGGATGATAGGCGGTGTATAATCTATGTGTACCTCCATAACGTGTTAACACCTTTTCTATTTGGGAATTACAAAAATGTGCTCCTCTGTTGCTAATCAACACCCTAGGAGTACCAAACCGACTAAACAACATCGTCGACAACAACAGGACCACTCTCTCATTGTTAGTAGGCAAGGCTTAAGCCTCAACCCACTTGGACACATCGTCTATAGCCACAAGAATGTACCTATTTCCTCTAGACGCGGGAAATGGACCAATAAAATCTATACCCCAAACATTAAAGACCTCTACTATCTGATTTGGGTTTTGGGGCATCTCATTACACTTAGAAATGTTACCGGATCGCTGACACGCATCACAATTCTTTACTAATACACTCGCATCCTTAAACATTGTCGGCCAATAAAACCCACAATCTAATATCTTCTTTGTTGTGTATGATGGCCCATGATGACCTCCTATCAAACCCTTATGGCAATGCTTAAGGATCTCCAATCCTTCCTCTCTACTCACACACCTCCATAATAACTTATCAGCACTCATAGGAAATATGTAAGGCGCATCCCATATGTCGTTCTTAGCATCTAAAAAGAACTTCTTTCGCTGCTGAGATGTCATCCCTCCGTTCACTACACTATCGGCTAAGTAATTCACCAAATCAGAGAACCATGGCATAGCTTCCTCCTCTGCCCACACGTACTTCAAGCCTCATGGGGGAATTTGTCCCCAATGGCTTCCTCTCGTATCTCTTCTCTATTCAGATCCTGTAGTCATGAGAGATGATCTGCTGCTACATTCTCAGCTCCCTTCTTGTCCTTAATCTTGATATCAAACTTAGAAAGAAGTAAGATCCATCATGTAAGTCACTGTTTGGCATCTTTCTTTGCAAAAAGATAGCGCAAAGCTGCATGCTCGGTGTACACAATGGTCTTAGAAAGCACGAGATAGGATCGGAACTTGTCAAATGAGAAGACGACCACTAGAAGCTCTTTCTCAGTAGTCGTATAATTCTCTTGACCTTCGTTTAGTGTCTTACTCACATAATAGATAGGATGGAAATGTTTATCCTTCCTTTGTCATAGGACGACCCCGACTGTATAGTCACTAGCATCACATATCACCTCCAAGGGTAAACTCCAGTCAGGGGCCACAAGAATAAGGGCGCTCGTAATATGCTCCTTCAGAAACTCAAACAGCTTAAAACACTCCTCGTCAAAGACAAATGGAACATCCTTCTCAAGATGGTGGGTCATAGGTCATGTTATTTTGGAGAAATCATGAATGAACATACGATAAAACCCTACATGACCTAGAAAACTACGAATGGATTTCACATGAGTTGATGGAGGTAGTCTGCTGATGGTCTCTATCTTAGCCCTATCCAACTCAATGCCCTCACATTAAATCTTGTGCCCAACAACAAACCCCTCAGTCACCATAAAGTGACTCTTCTCCCAATTCAACATTAAGTTTGTCTCTACATATTTCCTTAACATCCTCTCTAGATTCTCCAAATAATGATCGAATGAGCTCCTGAACACGTAGAAATCATCCATAAACACCTCAATGGATTTCTCTATCATGTCTTGGAAGATAGCCACCATACTAAAATGTGGCCGAAGCATTGCACAACCCGAACGGCATACGGCGGTATGCAAAAGTCCCGTAGGGGCATGTAAAAGTGGTTTTCTCCTAATCCTCAGGTGCAACGGGAATCTAGAAATAACCAGAGAAACTATCTAGGAAATAGTAAAACTGCTGCCCAGATAGATGCTCCAACATCTGATCAATGAGTGGGAGGGGGAAATGGTCTTTTCTGGTAGCTTCATTTAGCTTTCTGTAATTGATACAAACTCTCCATCTTTTGACTGTTCTTGAGGGGATCAACTCGTTCTTATCAGTCATGATTACTATCATCCCACCATTCTTCGGGACAACCTGAACCAGGCTCACCTAAGTGGAGTCAGAAATGGGATATATCAATCCTGCATCAAGAAGCCTGAACCTCCTTTTTCACCACTTCTGTCATGTTAGAGTTGAACCTCCTCTATCTTTGAACAACTGGCTTATACTCATCCTCCATGAGTATTTTATGCATGCAAAAGGAAGAGCTGATGCCCTTAATATCAGTCAGTTTCCATGCAATCGCCTGTTTGTGCTCCTTGAGCACTTCAATCAACCTTCTTTTTTCCTCCTCCTTCAACTGTGAAGATATGATGACGGGTAAACCTGCCTCACCATCTAGAAATGTGTATTCTGGATGTGATGGTAACTCTTTCAACTTCATAGATGGGAATGTTTCTACTAAAGGCTTCCTCCCTTCCTTAGTAACATCTCCAACAGAAAACACCTCTGGATAGTGAGGAAACTCAATGACCAGGTAGTTAAGACTAGGATCGGGATCACCCTCTATCTCAACTTCCTAGTTCTCCTCATCGATGTCAGATGTGGGCATCAAATCTGCTCCACTGATGTACTCCAAGCAACGATCCATTTGAGAAAAGAATGCATCAAGAAAATAGACTGAATCGTCTTGACTACCAATATGATTCATCACCTTAGAGACATCAAAAGTGACGGTTTCCAACCCCACATGAAGTAGGATCTTACCTTCATGGACATCAATCAATGCCTTAGTTGTGCGTAAGAAGGGGCGTCCCAAAATGAGAGGGACTCTATCGTCAGCTTCCATGTCAAGGATGACGAAATCCACGGGGAACACAAATTTGTCCACCTTCACCAACAATTTCTCCATAATGCCCCGTGGATATTTGGCCAATCGATTGGCTAAAGATATGCTCATGCGTGTTGGAGCCGGATCTCTAAGGTCTAGCTTCTTATAAATCAAATAAGGCATCAATTTATGCTAGCACCAAGATCAGCCAACGCGTGGTTCACAGTAGAACTACCGCAGAACAAACACGGGATAGTGAAAATACCCGTATCAGCTAATTTCCCAAGTAGTTTACTCTGCACCACCGCAGAAGAATGTTCACTCGGAGTAACGATTGAGAGGTCCTCTAGCTTCTTCTTGTTGGAAAGAATATCGTTAAGAAATTTGGCATTCTTAGGCATATGCTGGAGTGCCTCTACGAATGGAAGGTTGATTTTTAGTTGTTTAAACAACTACAGAAAGTGTCCATAATCCTAAGCAAATTTCTGCTTCTTTAGACTAGCAGGATATGGAGCTCGGCTCAAATCTCTCGGGATTGGTCTTCTTCACTTCAACCTTCTTCTTCTCTGCTACCTCCTCCTGTGGAGATTCATAACTTGGCGCGGTAATTGCTGGGTCTAGACTCTGTTGTGCCCCTCCCGAAGTCTCCATTTCAATCTCCTCATCCACTTCCTCTTCTTCTCGTTTCACAAGCTTCTCCTTTTCGCCTCCTCTGCCACTTCATGTTGTCACTGCTTTTGCCGTCGCATTGGGATTCGGGAGAGTGCTTCCTAAGAATAAACCTACAGGTCGGTGTTCTAATTTCTAAGCTATGTCACCTACGGAATGCTGTAAGTCTAGGAAAGTGGATTGCTGACTCTTCAGCAGAACGTCATGCTCAAGCAACCTTTTCTGAGTTTCTTGATCTTTATTGATTAATTGAGTGAGTAGTTGAGTCTGGGTAGCGAGTATGTCCTTCAACTCCTTGTCCATACCCCCACTAGCACCTGCAATAATGCTAGTATCTCCTCCACCCAGCTGATTTTGCCTCTGCCGGAAGCCAGGTGGGTTCCCCCCAGATCTCCAACCAAAGTTAAGGTGTTATCTCCAACCCTAATTATACGAACCGGAAAACGCACCACTCAAACCCCTACCCTAACCACTCACGAAATCAACCTGCTCCTGACTCATAACCGGACACTCTCTCATATCATGGCATCCTCTACAAACCTCACACTTATTAACACTCATTTTCAGGTCACAAATTTCATGTTGTATAGCTTTTAAAGCAGCAGCCACACTAGTATCAGTTGTGACGTGATGAACACCCCTCGAGGAGGAAACGGGGCTCTAGTACTAGGGATTGAATTCCTAACTTGCAGATGCTACTGTTCAGCCAATGCAAAACTCTCAAACATCTCCTCACATTCTTCTGCAGTCTCTTCTCCATAATGTGTCCTCTTGCAGCAGTGTTGAACATGACCCGAGTTGGATAGGTGAGACCATTGTAGAACTTCTCGAAAAGTGCCCACTCAATCAACCCATGTTATGGGCATCTACTACGAAGTGTGTTGAAACGTTCCCATGCCATGTAGTAAGGTTCACCAGGATCCATGCAAAAAGGGTGAATCTGCTCCCTAAGTCGGGCGCCCTAGACGTTGGGTAATACTTCTTAAGGAATTATGTCTGCAAATCAGCCCAAGTAATGATGGAATCCTAGTTAATGTGTCAAGCCACGAAGCAGCTCGACTTTGCAGAGTGAACGGAAAGAGATGAAGATAGATGGCATTTTCTATCACGCCATAAATGTCAAAGGTGTCACAAATACGAACGAAATGTGAAACGTGACCGGGGGCATCCTCATCATCCAGTTCGTGGAACTAGGTAGCGTTGGTGATTGTAGACATGAAATACGAGGGAATCTCCCAGTTGTTCACGTTATTAATCGTGGGACGGTTGATCGACGATCTGCCTCTAGTGAAACCATATGATGCCCTCTCGTGAACGGTACGCCAAGGGGAGTTAGCATCACCCATTGGAATCAACTCAGGAAAAGGAACAGAACATACCTTAGAATCTAAGATTGCACGTAAACACGCACAAGGTGGAGCTTGCCTCTCTCGATACTCTCGCTCAGGGTCAGAAAAAGAAGAAAACTCAGGTGAACCTTTCGAACGGTGTATGGCATGCAACTGAAAAGAAAAAAAATAAATATATAAAAAGATCTAAGAAGAAAAAGGAGAAAAACTAAAAAAAATGACAACTGACTCAAGGTTAAAAAGAAATAAACTTTAAAAACAAAGGAAAACTTTTAACCAAAACTTACCCTAACCAAATCTAGAAAACTCTAAACTTAAGTGTCCCCAGTAATAGCGCCAAAAACATGATGCTCTCAAAGTGATCTAATCAAAACAACCTAAACTAGACACAATCTAGAAACTCAAATTTAACCCAAGAAAACCTAGACCTAGACCACTAAATAGGCAAGTGAACCTAATCGAAAAGGAAGACCGGAATCGAACCATAGAGACACTATTATAGAATAAACTAGATGTGACATCCGTCACCTTAAAGTCCGTCAATTAACGTGATTGTCTGTTAAACACTCTTTGATCGATCATTCCTCATCCTTATTTGATTCTATATGTGGATATCATTTGTGCATTATTATCGCTGTGTGTGCATTCGTTACAATCCTATGTGAACCTTAAAAGACTTTTAAAACTTCCGTCAAATATATCATTTTATATATATACTAAATGTTTTTTTTACATAACCATTTCTTAAGTCATGACAACATTAAATGTACTTTTACAATTAAAATAAAACATCTAATAAAGTCGTTTTTCAACCGAATCAAATTTGGGAAAACTCGGGGGTTAAGTGCAGGGACTAAACTTGTAATTTTGCAAACTTGGGCTGGGTATAAATACCCTCTTACCAGCCCTAAGCCTTCACATTCACCATCTTCTTCATCTTCATCCTCTACACACACAAAATCACCATTCTAGCACCAAATCCAACCCGAGAGGTCTTGTTTTCTTCGTCTTGACACCGTCTACAGCTTAGACTACCCTTTCTAGCAAGTAGTTGTCTTTGGTTGTCCGTTTTCTAGCCATTTCACGGCTGTCCAAAACTAGGGTTTCGGGTGTTCGGGTTCAACCCGAACATACAAGGTCGTATGGGTGCGTGTGAGGTCTTCTTGCTTGTGTTTCATGTTTGTGTATGTTTGTTGAGTGTTTCTGGAGGTCCTTGTGGTGTAAAACCCGTGTTTAGAGCAGCTCGGGGGCTGCTCATCACGACCACAGTCGCGATTCTGCAGATCAGGCGACTGGGTCATCCATGCGATTGAGTCGTGCGACTGAGTGGGTCGTGCGACTGAATCATGCGTTTGAGTCAATCGCGCGACTGAGTTGTGCGACTAGGCATGTTGTGCGACTGAGTTGTGCGACTGAGTGTCTGTATGCGATTGAGTCATGCGTGCGAATGAGTGTATGCGATTGAGTCATGCGATTGAGTGATTGTATGCGATTGAGTCAGGTGACCGACTAAATGTGTGCGAATGTGCGTGATTCGCACGACTGCAGTCCAATCGCACGAATGAAGGTTCAATCGTACGAAAGTAGCTAATTCGCACGATTGAAGGCTGATTCGTGCGTATGGAGGTTGAGTCGTGCGATTGGGTGTTGTGTGGTACGACTGAAGACCAGTCATACGAATGAAGGCTCAATCGTACGAATGAAGCTGATTCGCACGATTGAGGGTTGATTCGTACGAATGGAGGTTGAGTCGTGCGTCTGGCCTTGTTATGCGACTGAAGTTGTTGAGTTTGATTCCCTTGTGCGTGGTGTGAGTATGACGTGTGATGTTGAGGTAACATTAACATAATAAGCCATTGTTCGGCCACAAAGATTAAAGTCAACGCGAAAAGGGCACACATACTATTTTAAACAAATTTAAACCAACGCTTTACAACGATCAATTGACTTATAACTATTGACACTTATTCAATGCTTCTTCAATAACAAAGAGACTTTTACTTAAACATCATCATTTATGGCGACAATGTCTTGTACTTGGATCTACATAAGACCTAGTACGTGTGTCAGTCTGTGTGTGTTATACGCGACCCAGCCGATACGACCTGAACCGACCCATCATTATTACGCGCTTATCATATCATATCATTAATGCTTTACGATAACTGTCAATAGGTGTTTGACTGTTTATTTGCATTCAACATTTGGGATACATTGCTCATACATACTTACCACCTAACAAGTGAGTTTCGTGGCCCCTTTTTACACTTATACAATATTTCAATCATTTACAACTTGGGGGAAAAGTATGCTTACTCATTTTCAATGTTGTACAACTTACATACATTTTACATACAAGGAATCAACGTGATACTGTGTTGCAAGTACTATTAGATACATGCTTGGGTCTGCTGTGTGGTTCTATCTTTGCAACTATTTAATTCCAGTGTGGGAACCGACGGTTAGGTATTGGTAGTACTACTGGGTTGACACCCCCACCCTCGTTCGATGGTATACTAGTTGGTACCATCGGTGGCTAGGAACGGGCCCTTGGGTGAATATATGCCGACAATTTCTTTGTGTACGTCGCTAGGTTTGGTTGCAAAGCTCATGTCATGTGATATTTACTTGTGTATATAACTGTATTCACGGTATTCCATTATGCTTACATTATACAGCATCACTTACATCTTTATTACATAAACCTGCGAGCTCACCAACAATTATGTTGACGTTTTAAGCATATCTTTTCAGGTGATCATACAAGTCCAGGAATCTAGGTGTGCTGCCTTAGTGGAGACCCTAGGATGCATTTTTGGGACTTAACATGTTTGATAAACAATCTTTTGAACAATGTTAACGCTTGTTAACAATTATCAACTTTTGAAACTTGTTCCCGGTTTGTGGGAATTAACATTTACAATTTCATCTTATGTGAATATGTGCATCTTTATCATGTTATGCTTATGGCTATGTTGTCGTGAACATTGACTAAACACGACACAAGTCCCCTTGTCGTCGGGTGTCGTCATGACACGCTTGTCATCATTTATTTATATTGCATCTCTATCGCTTACCATGTGTTATGACGATCACGGTCTCGTTACATCCCCGTGTTTCCGCTTTTAGCGGGGGTGTGACAGATTGGTATCAGAGCCATTGGTTATAGAGAATTAGGCAATACGCTTGACCTAGACTATAACCTAGGAACCTTCATGTAGATTTGCATGCTAGGACCCTGTATGCATATTATATCTTGTGTATGTGTTCCTCGCTGCTTGATTTGTTCATCTATTTGTTATGTGATCTTTCCACCCTATGAGAGAGCCCTTGTGCTCACTCTTTTATGGGGATGCTTCTATTGAATCTTCCGTTCCCTCTGCGCGCCGAGTTAGTTTATCAGATCCGAGTATTAAACCCGAAGAGATCTTCACGGATCATGCTATTGTGCTTGACCTTGGACATTGAGATTAACCCTGAGGAGATTATGTCTGAAACCTCGAAAGAGGAGGAAATAGACAACCTCCGCTAGACTAAACGTGATTGTATACATGGACTTACAACTGTTGTGATGGATTATGTTGGACCAAAAGAACCAATGAGCCGGATCAGAAAAACCTTTAAGTCCCACAGACGTCACAACAACCGCTGAAGTCCACAACAGCTGAAGACAACAACTGATTACAAAGTCTGAAGAAAAGTGCTGAAGACAAGTGCTGAAGACAAAGTCTGAAGAAAAGTGCTGAAGACAAAGTCTGAAGACAAGTGCTGAAGACAAAGTCTGAAGACACAAGTGCTGAAGACAAAGTCTGAAGACACAAGTGCTGAAGACCAAGTATCAGACATTGTAATAACAGCTGAAGAGGACTTCTTCAGTAGTTGTGACGGTTTACTTTCAGTAGTTTTATGTTTTCAGTAGTTTTGTAAAACGACTGAAGAGTTTGTTCTTCAGTCGTTGTAGTTTCAGTAGTTTCTTATCAGTAGTTTTATATTTTGTACTTAGCACTCTGATATGTTCTCAGTAGTTGTGAACATTTCAGTAGTTTGTTAAGTGTTAGTTATTTTTGTAACAGATCTGCCAGTTGTCACTATCCCGTGATAACAGCAGTGATTGCACTCTATATAAGGAGTGTCAACCTTATTGTAATTGGTGAATGATTGAGCAGAAATATTTGTTATAATTGAAACATTCCTTATCACAGAAATATATTCTCTTGTATTTGTTTTTAATGTATACGAATATCAAATTCTTGCTACAATTTGTCTAATTCTTGATCTTATTCCGCTGCGTTACACTCTAATCCATCGAACTTGTGATCACTGATCCCGTCAAATGGTATCAGAGCATGTTAATCATTGATCGATCTAATAATTGATCATTGAAACTGCTATTCAAGATCCAAGTTTGATTGAATTAGCATTTTTGCAAGAAACGGTTATAGAGATTGAATTTTCTGTGTTTTTGGTCATTCATCCTGAGATTTATTCTTGGTTTTCATTGAGTCTGTTGTGGTTTGTGTAAAATCTTTTAAAAGCTTGAATTAAATTGTTTTTGGACCTAAAATGACTACTCCTTCCAATGATCCTCACAATACTGGTTCCTCAACCAATCCTCCAATGCTGGTTAGGAATGAGTATAACATATGGCAACGACGTATGCACCATCACCTGTCTGTTAACAGCTCAGGTTGTTGGACAACAGTGGTACATGGTCCACACAAGCCTATGGTGAATAACCTGGAAACCAATCAAATGGTTCCGAAGAGGAGGGATCAATACTCAGATGAGGATAAGAAATTGTTTGAGATTGATGCAAAAGCCCATGGAATTCTGGCCATGGCACTGCCCAATGAAATCTATTCTGGGCTAATGCATTATGAATCTGCCCATGACCTTTGGAATGCCTTGAAAGAACAATTTGGAGGAACAGATGAGGTCTTGGCAAATAATAAAGAGATCCTTGCCCACCAATATGAGACATTCTCTCATAGGAAGGGTGAAACACTTACTCAACAGTTTGAGTGGTTCTCTTGTTTGATCTCTGAATTAAAAATGGTTAAACATGAGTACACCAATATCCAGATGAATAACAGATTTCTCAGATCACTGCTTGAGAGATGGGACACATATACTATTGTCCTACGCTCCAGTGCAAATTTGGACAAACTATCTCTCACCCAACTCCATGGGAAATTGCTCACATTTGAGAGAGATAGAGCAGAAACGAAAACTGTCTTCATCTGGTAAGCTCACTGAAGACTTTGTACCAGGCAACACTGCCTTGATTAGTCATGAGTCAGAATATGCTTCATCTGAAAGCCAGTATGATGAGCATATTGATTTCTCTTCAAACATTTCTGATTCTGCATTTGTGAGTGTTGATAGTCAGTTTACTGGGTGTAATAATGACAATCTATGCTTCATCATGGATGATCTCAAGGGGATTGCTAATGATGACTTAGAAGAGATGGATATTTTGAGCCAAATGGCCTTGATAAATATCAGATCTCAGAAGTTCTACAAAAGAACTGGAAGAAAGTTCCCAGGGCTCTCTGGCAAAACCAAAGTTGGTTTTGACAAGAGTAAGTTGAGGTGTCACAAATGCCACAGGCTTGGACACTTTGCTAGAGAATATAGATCATCTAGATCTAATTTCTCTGCACCTTTTGTGACTTTCCCTGGCAATAGTCAACAAAACAGAGGGCAACATCCTGTCAATTCTAGTCATCATTCTCAACCACAATCTCCTGCATATTTTGTTCCTCAGGGTCAAACGCCATATCCTTACTCTTGTTATTACATGCCACAAACCAGTCAAGTTCAAGCTCCTATGGTACCACAACCTCATGCACTACCAGAACCTCAACCATCTCATCAACCTCCTCAACCTCAACAACATAGCTTCTTCACCCCTGGAGTTGTTGACTGGAGCAGTTTGCCAGATGACATGTCTGGTCATGAACAACTGTTCATAGGTGCTGATCAACATGGTGGTGACAGTCCTTTTGGGAATCTGACACTTATGGCTCTGGAGTCTACTGAGGGTTCCTGCTCAAATGCATCATCTTCACAGGTAACTCAGGTATCTTCAGAGGCTAAAGCCAAGTTATGTTCTGAATCATGCATAGCTGCCTTTGACTCTATTAGAGAGGCAAATGTAGCTTTAATAAATCAAAAACTTGAGTTTGAGAAAACCATTTCCAAAAGAAAAGCTGAGTATGAGTCTGCTCTTAATAGTAAAAGTGATGAGATTTATAAGCTTAAATGCCAATTAAATGATGAAAAGGCCAAGCTAGAGGTTATTCTGGAAGACCAGAGAAGTCTCAAAGAAACCCTTGCAGTCACCCAAGTAGAGTGTGATCGATGGGTACAATCATGCAAATGTTTTGAAATGCTTCTTAGTAAGCAATCAGCTTCCAATGTGAAGTTTGGCATTGGTTATAATCACACTGCTCCTCCTACAGATTTTGCTTCAAGAGCAGAAGTGAAATCTGATGGAGAAAGTAATAACCAATCCACCTCATCATGTGATTTACTTTTTGATAGAGCATCATCAAAAGTAGAAGTCAGCACTAAGCCCTCTCAGAACCAATCAGCTGATGTTGATGGTTCCATTGCTGACACTCACATGATCAAAGAGTTGATCAACTCAGGAGTTATTTCTGAAAGTCCTGAAAGGACTGGAGAGCAAGATTAACACCTGAAGTTCAAACTCCAACTACTGTCAGCACTGAAGAGAAGAAAACTGTCAGTAGAAAGAGTTTGAAGACTACTAAAGAGGAAGTCAAGAAAGCAAATAATGCTTCCAAAGTATTGAAGAGCAAGTCTTCAGTAGTTTCATTCTCTTTAGTTGATGATCAACATAAGATGAAGAAGAAACCATGTGAAGTATGTGGTTTGATTAATCATCTTACAGATGATTATTGGTACAAAAGAGGATCCAAACTCAAACATAAAGAGGAAATTAAAGAGAAAATTGTTAAAATGAAAACTGAGTTTGAAGCCACATTTGCACCAGCAACATCAAATCCTGTAACCCTTAAGTCCAAAAAGAAATCCAAAAAGGAAGGGGTTAAACAGGTAACAGCTGAGATTGCTCAAAAGAAGAAGGTGCAACATAGGAACTTATCAAACTCCAATGCCAATGTGTCTGAAGAGCTGAAAGCTTTATCACAAAATCAGACACAGCTGGTTATGATGGTTCAACATCTATTGAGAAGAGTTAACCAATTAGATGTTCCTATGTTGTAACCACAGAAAAGGAGGTCCAAGCCAAAGGATTCCTCTTCTTCACCATCTTCTTCCTCTCAGGCTGTTGTTTCCAACAAACCTGTTAGTCTACCATCTGTTGATGTGAACAGGCCCAAAACCAAAAAGGTTTGGGTCTCAAAATCTAACTAATTTGTTTTGCTTTGCAGGGTTCTTCAACATGCCACAGAGGCATCTGGTATGTAGACAGTGGAGGATCCATGCATATGACAGGAAACACATCACTTCTTAATAACTACTCTCAAGGAAGGAAAGGGTTTGTGTCATTTGGCAATGATGCAAAGGGTTACATCATTGGCAAAGGCTTTGTTTCCAATGGGGAAATAAAGTTTGATGATGTTAACCATGTGGAAAATCTCAAGTACAACCTCTTGAGTGTCAGTCAAATGTGTGACAAAGGCCATGTTGCTCTTTTCACCAGTCAGAACTGTCGGATTCTGTCATCCAAAGTTCTAAGTTTGATTGATAAGGTGTTGGATGAATACACTCTCTTAAAGGCCAACAGGACAGGAAGAGTGTATGCCTTAGATCTTTCCAAGAAAATAGATCTCAAAGGCCATCCTTGCCTATTTTCCAAGGCTTCCCCTCAAGAATCTACTCTATGGCATAGAAGGCTGGGTCATGTTAATCTCAAAAACATAAATCAGCTGATAAACCATGGTTTAGTAAGGGGATTGCCTATGAAGGAGTTCAAATGTGAAGATAACTGCACTGCTTGTTTAAAAGGAAAACAGCACAAAGCTTCATTTCCCTCCATAGAAGAACCTAAGTCCAATGCCTGCTTACAGCTTCTTCACATGGATCTCTTTGGTCCTGTGAGAGTGATGAGTATGGCTAAGAAGAAATACTGTCTGGTAAATGTGGATGATTACTCCAGATTTGTATGGACTTTCTGTAAGGCCCCGTTCCCGGGAAGCCTCACAGTTGGATAATCATAGCATAAAACCAGTTTAATAATAAAACATTGCAGCGGAAATAATTAGACATTCATTTAAACATTTGAAAACACATCGTACTCATACATTTTTAATTGTAAACAAAACATATTACTTGTCCTTAAATTACAATAAAGATTTTCATAAACTTGAATGCCATCCATAGCTCCCCAAGTAGCTCCGTGTGCCATCCTCAGCATCAGCACTTACCTGCCAACTATTATGCATAAAAGTCAGCTTCGCTGAGCGAGTTCTAGTTTTAAATAGTATAAGAAAATATAAACTTTATCCTTCATATAATGACCATGCATACATCATAGTACATAACATTACTTGCATCATAATAAGCATGTTCATTATCTTTCATTCTTTCATTATCTTTCACTTTCATCATAAATGAGATTGCACAAAGCAAGAGCTCCATGTTGATTGACAACAAATGCCAATCCCTGTCGGTACACATGAAACGGTAGCTAACCCCCGACAGTTGATCCACACTGCAAGGCACATAGCCCGCTCATGAATACAGATCCATCATCATACATTAGACTCACATAAGTGAAGTCTATCATAGTGCTTGCAAGACTTTCCATCATCAAACGGGCCCGGGGGTAACATTCATTAAGTTTCACTTTTCATTAATATCATATTCCACTTTAATATATATAATACTTATCTTATTAAGTACACATCATGCCAAGCAAAATCATCATAAAACATAACCGAACCGCCGCGGGACAGCGGGGGTTCGGGGGCGGCAGCCCCTGACAGCGGGGTCCTAGGGGCAGCAGCCCTTAGTGGGGTCCAAGGGGCAACGCCCCTGGCTGGGGCCGGGCTGCCAGGTCAGCGCGAAAAATTTTTATAATTAAGGATTTATATAGCAGGTTTACTTATGGAAAAATCATTCTTTCTGTTAAAACACCTTAAAATCTTGGTCACTTAAAAATGTAAATTTAGTATGCATAATAGCCCCAAAAATGGAAAAACTTATAAATAGGGGATCTAGAACTCACCTGGATATCACGAATAACTTCTAAGCTAAGCTTACAGGGCTAGGATCTCTCTACACAGCCTGCAGAATAGCTAACACTTAAAGGGGTTAATTTCTACCTAAATTCGCTGCTAATTTCGCTGCAAGATCAGCAATTTCGCAGCTAGGTTCGCCAGCAGTTTCGCTGCTAGTTTCACCAGCAGTTTCGCTGCTAGTTTCGCTAGCACCTTCGCTGGCAGTTTCGCTTGCATCTTCGCTGCCAGTTTCACTGCCAGTTTCGCCCAACTTTCGTTGGAAAACCATGTCTGCGAAACTACCTGCGAAACTATAATTTCGCAGGAAGATCCACAGTTTCGCTGTTTGAATATGCAAATTCGCTGGATGAACATACAGTTTCGCAGATCGCATAAAAATTACGGTCCAGACCATTTTTAACCCAAAATCATAACTTTTTACGTCCAATCTCTTAGTTTATCATCCATGAGGCTAAATCTAAGCTTTATACATGTTTTCATACGTAAAAATGTGACCTTTATGCGATTCTTTGCAACTTTTCAAAACCCAAAACCCTAGAATCCGGGTTTGATCTACAGAAGGGTTTAGAGGTCGATTCTTACCTGGATTTGTTGCTTCTTTCTTAGATCTTGATGCTCCAACACCCAGATCTTCAACCTCTTCACCTTGGAAGCTTCAAATCTTGAGTTTTCTCCACTTTCTCTCTCTACTTTCTCTCTCTACGAATTTTGGTGGCTAGGGTTGTAATGAGGAAGATGAAGCTGATTTGGGTTGGTTAAGGGCTGATTATGGGCCTTAATCACTTAGGCTCTTGCCCATAAACCCAATTTTGGCCCATAACCCATTTCCTTCTTTTATTAAATACTCATTATTTAAGCCCATTATCTTTAATGACTCGTTTCGACTTTTCGGGGTGTTACAAGTCTCCCCCGCTTATTTAGGTTTCGTCCTCGAAATCTGTTAGTCATCAAACAACTGAGGATAAAATTTCCTCATCTCCTCCTCGGTCTCCCACGTAGATTCTGACCCTTTTCTGTGTCTCCACTGTACCCGTACTAGTGGAACCACTTTATTCCGTAAGTGCTTCTCTTTCCAATCAAGGATGGCCACCGGCTGCTCTACATAATTTAGTCGTTCATCGACTTCAATGTCTTCTAATGGTACAAATGCATCATTATCTGCCAGACATTTCCTGAGATGAGATACGTGGAACGTAGGGTGAATTCCACTCAACTCATCAGGTAGTTCTAATCTGTAGGCCACTTCTCCTACCCTTGCGATAATACGGAATGGCCCTATGAATCTTGGGCTTAGCTTTCCCCTTTTTCGAAACCTGATGATCCCTTTCCAGGGCGATACCTTGAGCATAACCTTGTCACCAACTTCAAATTCTATCGGTCTACGCCTCTTATCAGCATAAGACTTCTGGCGGTCCTTTGCAGCTTTCATGAACGCCTTAATCTTATCTAACTTCTCAGTTGTGACCTCAATCACATCAAGACTCCCCAATTCCTTCTGCCCGATGTCGCCCCAACACACGGGCGTTCTGCACTTCCTACCGTACAACATCTCGTAAGGTGGCATACCAATGCTGGCATGGTAACTATTATTATATGAGAATTCTGCCAATGGTAAGTGCTCATCCCAACTTCCTCCAAAGTCGATTACACAGGCTCGTAGCATGTCTTCTAAAGTTTGGATCGTCCTTTCCGACTGACCATCTGTCTGGGGATGGTAAGCCGTACTAATATGCAGTCTAGTCCCCATTGAGTCATGAAACCTCTTCCAGAACTTGGACGTAAACCGCGTGTCCCTATCCGAAACGATAGACACTGGCACACCGTGACGAGCCACGATCTCCTTGATAAATAGCTCTGCCAACCTCTCAGAGGAATACGTCTCACGAATTGGTAGGAAATGGGCGCTCTTTGTTAGACGGTCAACAATCACCCAGATTGCGTCGCTTCCCCTCGCCGTGCGAGGTAGCTTCGTGATGAAGTCCATTGTGATGTGTTCCCATTTCCATTCAGGGATATCCAAAGGCTGGATCTTCCCATATGGCTTTTGGTGTTCTGCCTTCACTTGCAAGCAAGTCAGACACTTGCTCACGTACTTAGCCACGTCTCGCTTCATTCCCGGCCACCAGTAATCTTTCTTCAGATCTTGATACATTTTCGTGGCACCGGGGTGTATGGAATATCGAGTTTTGTGAGCCTCATCCATGATTTTCTCCCTTAGATCCCCATAGAGAGGGATCCACATTCTTCCAGATCGGGTTCTGACACCCAAGGTGTTTTCCCCCAAGTCTGAAACTTGTCCTTTCATCCTTTCAGAGTTGACTCTATCCTCTCTTAGTGCCTCATCCTGGAACTCCCTCACTTGTTTCATAACATCGGGCGTCATGATTATCTGGCAAGCCCTCACCCGAATTGGTTCGGGTCGTTCTTTTCGACTAAGGGCGTCAGCAACCACATTGGCTTTGCCTGGATGATAATGAATTTCGCAGTCATAATCCTTGATCAGTTCCAACCACCTCCTCTGCCTCATATTGAGTTCCTTTTGTTCAAAGAAATACTTTAGGCTTTTATGATCAGTGAAGATGGTGCACTTCACCCCATACAGGTAATGCCTCCAAATCTTCAATGCAAACACCACCGCGGCCAACTCCAAATCATGGGTGGGATAATTTGCCTCGTGAACCTTTAATTGTCTAGAAGCATAGGCTATCACCTTCCCTCGTTGCATTAACACGCAACCCAATCCTGCATACGAGGCATCCGAGTAGACCACCAGATCCTCGTTCCCTTCAGGTAACGTCAATACAGGGGCTTGAGTTAACCTCATCTTCAGTTCTAGGAAGGCGTTCTCCTGATCAGTACCCCATTCATACTTCACGTCCTTTCGGGTCAACTTAGTCAAAGGAGAAGCTATCTTGGAGAAATCTTGGATAAACCTCCTATAGTAGCCTGCCAAGCCTAAGAAACTACGAATCTCAGATGGCGTCTTTGGAGGTTCCCATTGCATCACCGCTTCGACCTTTGCAGGGTCCACCCTGATCCCTTCAGGATTAACCACATGACCCAGAAATTGAACTTCTCGAAGCCAAAACGCGCATTTAGAGAACTTAGCATATAACTTCTCATTTCTTAGTGTCTCCAATACTTCTCGGATATGATCGGCATGTTCCTCTTTGCTTTTTGAATAAATCAAGATGTCATCAATGAACACTATCACCGATTTATCCAACATCGGCCGACATACCCTATTCATGAGGTCCATGAAAGCAGCTGGCGCGTTGGTTAAACCAAAGGACATGACGAGAAATTCATAGTGTCCATAACGCGTACGGAATGCTGTCTTAGGAATGTCTTGTTCTTTCACCTTCAGTTGGTGGTAACCAGACCGCAGGTCTATCCTTGAAAACCAGCTGGCACCCTGAAGTTGATCGAACAGGTCGTCGATCCGTGGTAACGGATACCGATTCTTTACGGTCAGCTTATTGAGCTCGCGATAGTCAATGCACATCCGCATGCTACCATCTTTCTTCTTGACGAATAAAACCGGAGCACCCCATGGAGAGATACTCGGTCGGATGAAGCCTTTATCCAATAAATCTTGCAACTGGTCCCTCAGTTCAACCATCTCCGAAGGAGCTAATCGATATGGTGCTTTAGCGACAGGTTGTGCTCCCGGTAGCAAATCAATTTGGAATTCGATTTCGCGGTCAGGCGGCACACCGGTCAAGTCTTCAGGAAAGACGTCAGGAAACTCGCGCACTACTGGCACGTCTGATAATTGTGGCTCTGGCGCATCCACATCTTTTACATAGGCCAAGTAAGCGCTGCACCCACGCCTCAAGTACTTCTCAGCTGTGATCATCGACACGACCTTCGGTACACAGCACACCTTATCTCCACGAACCGTAACAGAACTACCATCGGGCGCTGTTAGACGAATTATCTTCGTACTACATACTATATTGGCTTCATATGTAGCTAACCAATCCATGCCTAACACCACATCGAAACCTCCTAAGGCCATAACATGCAACCTAGCAGGGAACTTACAATCTTCTAACTCAATCAGGCAATCCTCAACCACCTCAGTTACCTTAGTGGACTTACCAATGGCTGTTTCTACATAGAAAGGCTCATCTAACTTTCTACTCTTATCATGCAACAAACGACAAAAGGCAGCAGACACGAAACTCCTACTAGCACCAGAATCAAAGAGCACAGAAGCATATTCATGGTCTACAAGAAACATACCTGAAACTACTTCTGGGTCTGCCCTGGCCTCCTCGCGAGTTATGTTGAATGCCCTCGCCTTCGCCTTTGAACCGTCACCCCTTCCCTTATCTCCAGCTTTAACCGTTCCTGATCCTTCTGGTTTTCCTTTCTTACAGTCTCTTCCCGCATGACCCATCTCGCCACACTGGTAACACCTCCCCACCTTACAATCCCTAGCATAGTGGCCCTCGCCTCCACATCTGAAACATTTTCCCGTCCCAATTCTGCACTCCCCTGAATGACCTTTTCCACATTTCCTACAGGCACCTCCTTCACCAGTATTTCCCTGTCTCCCAGACTGATCCTCGACTCTCATCCTCTTCTCTCCACCTCGGAAGTTATCACCTCCAAACCTCTTCCCATTTCCATTCTTGTTCCCATTCCATTTCTCCACTTTCTTCTGTACAGGCACTGGGTCCCTCTCATCGTACAACCTCCCAGCTAAATCCACCACAGACCTAAACGTACCCGGTCTGGCTGCAATCATGTGCCTCCTGATGTCCACAGGCAAACCCTGTATGTATCTTTTGATCTTCCTGGACGCAGGTGTCACCATGTCTGGCACAAGTCTTGCAAGTTCATTGAACTTAGAGGTATACTCTTGATGAGTCATGTTCCCAGCCTTTAAATACAAGAACTCCTTTTCAATCTTGTCTAATTCCCGATGGGGACAATACTCCTCTAGCACTAACTCCTTCAACTCCGACCACTTCATCTTGGCTATCGATCGCTTCCCCTCAGCCTGGACAATATTGTCCCACCAGCATAACGCTGAGTCAACGAAGGAATGAGTGGCAAACTTAACTTTTTGATCCTCGCGGCACTCACTAATTTCCAGTACCGCTTCCATCTCTCTGACCCAACGATGAGCGGCAGTAGCAGTGCCGTTACCGTCAAAGATTGGGGGCTTGCACCTTTGAAATGCCCCATAGTTGCACCCTCTAGTAGTCTCTCTCTCGGACTCTTCATCACTATCGTCATCATGGACTACCACCTTAGGGTTTGATGGCTCCTCTTCAGACTCCTCAGTCCTCCCAGTGGACTTTCCTGAATTCTTCTCACTTTCCTTCCCCTTCTTCTCAGCTTTCTCCCCATCCTTGACTGCTTTGATCACCTCGGTCACCACCGAGGGTAAGACATTTTGCATGACATTGTAGACTTCGTCAGCGATAGCCTCCTTCACAGTGGGTTTGAGGGTGGCTGATCCCTCCCCCTCCGGGTGACTATGGAGGTCCGACTCCTCATGAACAGTCTCGGGAGCTTTAGCTTTGCTCCGGGTGACACGTGGCACAGTAGTACGCCCGCCACGAGCACCTCCTCGGGTTGCCTTTCCAGATTTTCTACCAGCCATAACTAATTCCTATAAGATTCAAACACCAAAGTGGTTATTCAAGATAATTGCTCAGATCATTATAAGTATGGTAAGTCCTTAATTACAGTGGCCAAGTGTGATTAACCACTTACCTTACCCTCCTGTCCCAAGCAATCACTATCCTAACACATATCAGTATTCAAATCTACAAGCACATAAAACAAATAGCACACGCATATAATTCCGATTTACTTGAAACTTTTACCTGATGGCACGTAGCTACTTGGATTGGCATCCTTCATTCGGTCCCAATTTCAGTTTAAGTTTAGGTTTTGCAAATAGTTTACCCAATTCTCTTAAACTTTGGCTCTGATACCAACTTGTAAGGCCCCGTTCCCGGGAAGCCTCACAGTTGGATAATCATAGCATAAAACCAGTTTAATAATAAAACATTGCAGCGGAAATAATTAGACATTCATTTAAACATTTGAAAACACATCGTACTCATACATTTTTAATTGTAAACAAAACATATTACTTGTCCTTAAATTACAATAAAGATTTTCATAAACTTGAATGCCATCCATAGCTCCCCAAGTAGCTCCGTGTGCCATCCTCAGCATCAGCACTTACCTGCCAACTATTATGCATAAAAGTCAGCTTCGCTGAGCGAGTTCTAGTTTTAAATAGTATAAGAAAATATAAACTTTATCCTTCATATAATGACCATGCATACATCATAGTACATAACATTACTTGCATCATAATAAGCATGTTCATTATCTTTCATTCTTTCATTATCTTTCACTTTCATCATAAATGAGATTGCACAAAGCAAGAGCTCCATGTTGATTGACAACAAATGCCAATCCCTGTCGGTACACATGAAACGGTAGCTAACCCCCGACAGTTGATCCACACTGCAAGGCACATAGCCCGCTCATGAATACAGATCCATCATCATACATTAGACTCACATAAGTGAAGTCTATCATAGTGCTTGCAAGACTTTCCATCATCAAACGGGCCCGGGGGTAACATTCATTAAGTTTCACTTTTCATTAATATCATATTCCACTTTAATATATATAATACTTATCTTATTAAGTACACATCATGCCAAGCAAAATCATCATGCTAAGCTTACAGGGCTAGGATCTCTCTACACAGCCTGCAGAATAGCTAACACTTAAAGGGGTTAATTTCTACCTAAATTCGCTGCTAATTTCGCTGCAAGATCAGCAATTTCGCAGCTAGGTTCGCCAGCAGTTTCGCTGCTAGTTTCACCAGCAGTTTCGCTGCTAGTTTCGCTAGCACCTTCGCTGGCAGTTTCGCTGGCATCTTCGCTGCCAGTTTCACTGCCAGTTTCGCCCAACTTTCGTTGGAAAACCATGTCTGCGAAACTACCTGCGAAACTATAATTTCGCAGGAAGATCCACAGTTTCGCTGTTTGAATATGCAAATTCGCTGGATGAACATACAGTTTCGCAGATCGCATAAAAATTACGGTCCAGACCATTTTTAACCCAAAATCATAACTTTTTACGTCCAATCTCTTAGTTTATCATCCATGAGGCTAAATCTAAGCTTTATACATGTTTTCATACGTAAAAATGTGACCTTTATGCGATTCTTTGCAACTTTTCAAAACCCAAAACCCTAGAATCCGGGTTTGATCTACAGAAGGGTTTAGAGGTCGATTCTTACCTAGATTTGTTGCTTCTTTCTTAGATCTTGATGCTCCAACACCCAGATCTTCAACCTCTTCACCTTGGAAGCTTCAAATCTTGAGTTTTCTCCACTTTCTCTCTCTACTTTCTCTCTCTACGAATTTTGGTGGCTAGGGTTGTAATGAGGAAGATGAAGCTGATTTGGGTTGGTTAAGGGCTGATTATGGGCCTTAATCACTTAGGCTCTTGCCCATAAACCCAATTTTGGCCCATAACCCATTTCCTTCTTTTATTAAATACTCATTATTTAAGCCCATTATCTTTAATGACTCGTTTCGACTTTTCGGGGTGTTACACTTTCTTCTTGCATTCAAAGGATGAGGCAGCTCAGAAGATTATCAACTTTGTGTTGTATGTTGAGAATCAGTATTCCCTCTCAGTCAAGTGTATTAGAAGTGATAATGGAACAGAATTTAGAAACAATACACTTGATGAGTTCTACCTCTCAGAGGGAATCAAGAGGCAATTTAGCATTCCAAGAACTCCTGAACAAAATAGAGTAGTGGAGAGAAAGAACAGGACCCTTATTGAAGCTGCAAGGTCCATGTTGGCTGATTCTGGACTGCCAATGACTTTTTGGGCTGAAGCTGTCAATACAGCTTGCTATGTACAGAATAGAGCTCTAGTAAATCAGAGGTTGATGAAGACTCCATATGAAGTTCTTCATCATTTGGCCCCTCTAATTTCATTCTTCAGAGCTTTTGGGTGTCCTTGTTTCATTCTCAACACACGGGATCAACTCCAAAAATTTGATTCTAAGGTGGATGCTGGATACTTTGTTGGTTATTCATCAACTTGCAAAGCATACAGAGTCTTCAACTGTAGAACAAAGATGGTTGAAGAGACTCTACATGTTAAGTTTAATGAATCTCCAAAGGACAAGATTCCACAAAGCCCTGTGGAGATATTTGATTTGGACATACTGCAATATGTTCCTTATCAAACTCTTGTTGTTGCTCCTGTCAACAGTTCACCACCTGGTGGTACTGCTGGTGCTGATGATGATGATGATAGCAGTACTCACCCCTTCAAGTTTAGTGATCAACTGCCTGATTCAGCTAGGCCTGATATTCCTGTAGCTCCACTAGCACAATCCACAACAAATGCTGATGAGATTTCTACAACTTCAACTTCCTTTGAATTACCATCTACTGATTGGTTTCAAGGAAATGCTTCACCATCACCATCTGTTGCTGCTGAGCCTGCTACAAACACTTGCACTGATCTCATTGTGTACCAAGATCTGAAGAATCACCCTATGTCTCAAATCATTGGTGATATCACTGCTGGCGTATCAACAAGAAGTCAATTGTCAAATTTCTGCTTCTATGCTCTCTTCATCAGTCAGCAAGAGCCAAAGAATTATCACATTGCTTTAAAGGACAATGGATGGGTTGATGCCATGCAGCTTGAGCTTCTTCAGTTCAAGAAACAGCAAGTGTGGGAACTAGTTCCTCTACCTCCAGGTAAGTGTGCAATAGGCACTAAATGGGTGTTTAGGAACAAAACTGATGAAAATGGGCTTATTGTTAAGAACAAGGCCAGACTGGTTGTACAGGGGTTTGCACAAGAAGAAGGTATTGATTATGATGAAACCTTTGCCCCTGTAGCCAGACTGGAAGCAATTCGATTGTTTTTAGCTTATGCTGCTTATCAAAATCTTAAAGTTTTTCAAATGGATGTCAAAAGTGCATTTTTGTATGGGAAAATTAAAGAAGAGGTTTATGTATGTCAACCACCAGGTTTTGAGGACAATAAACATCCTAATTGGGTGTATAAGCTTGATAAGGCTCTTTATGGGTTGAAACAAGCTCCTAGAGCCTGGTATGAGACATTATCAAACTTTTTTCTGGAAAATAATTTCACTAGAGGCTCCATAGATAAGACTTTATTCATTAAGAAAGCTGGGTAGCATAATCCACTTGTTCAAATTTATGTAGATGATATTATTTTTGCATCCTCTGATCCACAGTTGTGTGATGCCTTTACAAAGTTGATGCAACAGAAGTTTGAAATGAGTGCCATGGGAGAATTACAGTTCTTTCTGGGTTTGCAAATCAAACAAAAGGCTGATGGAATTTTCATTCATCACTCCAAATACACAAAAGATCTCTTGGAAAAGTTTGATTTACAAAACTGTAAGCCCTGTTCTACTCCCATGTGCAACACCACACAACTGGATACAAATCAGAAAGGTAAAGTGGTTGATGAAACACTTTACAGATGTATGATTGGGTCCTTGATGTATTTAACAGCTTCTAGACCAGATATTATGTTTGCTACATGTGTTTGTGCTAGATTTCAGGCTGCACCTAAGGAGTCTCATTTGATTGCAGTCAAGAGGATCTTTAGATATCTGCAAGGCACTCCATCCCTAGGATTATGGTATTCTACTAGACATTCTGGTAAATTAGTTGCCTTTTCTGACAGTGACTATGCAGGGTGTAAGTTGACCAAGAAATCAACTTCTAGTGGATGTCAATTCCTGGGCAACTGTTTGATTTCTTGGCAGAGTAAGAAACAAACCTCAGTTGCTACATCAACTGCTGAAGCCGAGTACATTGCTGCTGCAAGCTGTACATCTCAGGTACTCTGGCTTCAAAACCAATTATTGGATTATGGCATAACAGAGACTAAGACCCCATTGTTAATGGACAGCTCTTCAGCTCTTTGTATTGTCAAGAATCCTGTCCAGCACTCTAGGACTAAACATATTGAAATTAGACACCATTTTATTAGAGATTGTTTTGAAAAAGGTCTGATTGATCCAAAATTTGTTCCTAGTGCTGAAGAGCTTGCAGACATTTTTACTAAGCCTTTGGATAGTTCAACTTTCCACAACCTGGTGTTAAGGCTTGGTATGCTGCAGCTAGAATAAGTGACAACTACTGATGATCTCAGTAATAAGTACTGATGATCATTGGTAACCATGTCACATATAAGTACTGATGAGTTCTTTTACCCTCAGTAGTTTTTATAACTACTGAAGGCTACATGCCTCACAAGTACTAAAGTACTTTATTTGTTAAAACAGCTGATGTAGTTACAACAGCTGATGAAATCACAACAGCTGATGTAGCTACAACTACTAATGTCAGAAATGCAGATAAGTACTGATGACCAATGAAACCTCTGAAACTCAGATTTAAGTCTGATGAGTAAGTGTAGAGGTCAGACTGAAACAGCTGAAAAGCTATGAATTGACGAAAACAGCTGATGAGTAATTTCTCTTCAGTTGTTTCTACAACTGCTGTTTCTAAACAACTGAAGCCAAAACTATGTCTTTAGTAGTTTACAACTACTGAAGATTAACACCAAGTCTTCAGCTATTTACAACAACTGATGACAAAACCACTGTCTTCAGTAGTTTCACAACTACTGATGACAAACACCAAGTCCTCAGTTGTTTCACCACCTGAAGTCAAAACTGTCTTCAGTAGTTTTATAACTACTGATGACTAAATCAGAGACTTCAGTTGTTTCAACGTCTGACAAATAAAACCAAGTCTTCAGTTGTTTTATAACAACTGCTGATCACACCAAAACCTTCAGTCGTTTTCTAACCCTACCCTTTAAATACCTTATCCCACCTTCAGAGTTTTTCTCTCCTCTCTTCTCAAACCTAACGTTCAAAAACTCTGTAACCTCTCTTCATCAATGGCGACCATGCAACTAAAACCACGACACAACTGTGTCGCACATCTCACAAAATTGCCATACTGGACCAAGTTTCACAACGCCATTGATTTAATGGTTCAGTCACCTTACCAAACGGCTTTTCTGTTAAATCTCACCATATATGCCGAATCTCTTAACCAATTCTGGACAAACGTCACTCTTGAATCTGAGGAGAATGACACAGAGTCTCTTCAATCGTTTGTCCATCGTCAAAAAGTGGTCATTACTCCAGACACTCTTCGCCAAACCCTCAATCTGGATGATGCCACTTTCCCAACTGGTTATCCAAAGGGCACAACAGATCTATCATTTGCCCACCATGGATACCAAGGTAACCTGAGTGCATCTACCATATTGAAGAAACATTTCCAGGATGCCGAACGTCTCATCTTTCATATGGTAAATGTCTGCCTTGCCCCCAAGACTTCATCATGGGATCAAATGTCCACAAGGTGGCAACAGGTAATGTACTCCATCCTTGAGCAACAACCTTTACATTTTTCTGAAATACTATTTTTAGAGCTCAAGGATATGGCCCAAAAACAACTTGCTAACCGTTGGATATTATATCCTCGGTTCATAATGGCCATAATTGAAAACTAGCTTCAAGCTGAGGGACTTGTTGGCCTGGGAGTCCCTGCTATGGCTGTATTGCCTGAAGTATACTCCCGGCACAACTCTGACCAATCACTAAAAATGGCTGCCAAGCTGCGCAAACCCACGCAGCTGGAACCCACAGCCACCACCACCAGATCCAGAGTCCCCACCAAACCAAAAACCAAACGCCCCAAAACAGCTATTCAGGGAGATGAGTCCCCTGAAGATGCTCCTGTACCACCAAGGCAGGATATACTTGCTGGTGTAAACCCCCCAGCAGTATCACAGACTCTACCAGCCACAGCCGCTCAGGATTCCTCTTAAAAGGAGCCTGCAACAACCAAAGAAGGGGTACCCATTAATCTGGAATCTTCCTCATTTGAGGAGATTGCCATTGAAGAGCACCATTCTCCCCAGGTGCATAATGCTTTTACCCCATCTTCCCATGCAAATGCCCCCCAAAGTCCAACCATTATAATTGCAAACGTGCTGACTCAGCTGCATGCCTCTCCTCCTCCCCAACAAACACCAACAAAAGGGAAAACCACAGCCATTGAGGAAGAGGATCTACATGCTTCTGACAACCCACAGCACCGGGGTTTAAATGTTCTGTCTCCTGGTGTGGATATGGAGATCAGAATATCTGGTGAGGCTGCCACCTCTTCTAAATCAGCACATGATCAGACTGAGGCTGGTAACATTGCTAAGACCTCACCAGAGGCAACAGCTGATGAAGGACATCGTCCTGAGGCTGGAAGTCCCCAGTTCCAAGATAAAGGGGCACATGCTAAAACTGGTCTACACCCAGTGCATGTACATCCTGCTACAAGCAGGAGGTCAGGTGATTCAGCATCTGCTGATGATGACCTGGGCTTCTTTTATGATGTTCTGGCCCAGAACACAATTCTTGAGGAAGAAGTCCGTAGACTACAAAGACTACTTGACCAATTCTCTCAAGAAGCAAGTCCATCTGCCACCAACATAAACCCACAGATGGCACCTTCACCTGAAGGTCTCCCACACACTCAGCCACTCAAAACTTCCAACCCACTAGCCTCTATTTCTGGCACTGCTTCTCAGGGACAGAACCCCTCTGAGCAAACAGCTACTATCCTTCAGCAATCCCTACCTCTCATCACCCCAATGATCACAGACATTGTGATCAAAACCATGGATGAGAGGCTTCCCTCAATCATACAACCTCTGGTGGAGGAGACTGTGAGCACAAGGCTTTCTGTTACTCAAACCCTTGCAACCAATGCAACCAAAAAGGGGGAGAGTCAGTCAGTGAAAGCAAATAGGAAGAGCATACTGAAAGAAAAGGAGACTGAGAAGGAAGAGGAGTTTGTGAAGGAGACTGAGAAGGAAGAGGAGTTTGTGAAGGGAGCCGACATTGATCAAGTGGGTGAAAGTCACAAAGACTTTCATATCACATATAAGAAGAGGAAGGTTGAAGGAAAAGAAAAAGAACTCCAACTCGATAAGATGTTCAAAATGGCGGATGCTACACATAGTAAATCAATGGACTCCATTATTGATCAACTGTATAGACAAGGGTTCGATACTGCACAGCTTGACTCAGAGATTAGGAGACTTGAAGTTGAAGAAATTAACTCAAGATGGGCAAGTTATGATGCATTAGAAAGAGAAAGACTAGAGATCATGATCAGATTCATTGCAAAGTACCTTGGGAGATCATTGATCGAGATTAAGTCATGGACCAGGGACAGTATCTTGGCAATAACCACCAAGATCTGTACGTCTGAAGCATACACTAAGGGATTGGTGATTGAAGCACTAAATGAGGTAGGTGCTGGGAACAGAAAGGAACTAGCAAAACACTCAAAAGCCTCACTCACTACAAGAATGCTAGAACAACCTGCAAAACTTCCCACTTCAAAATCACCACTACCACAACCCATTAAACCAACTCCTTTACCCTCAAAACCAACAGCCAATGATGCACCCAAGAAGAAGAAGAGAAGGATGTTGAGGCTAGAAGAAGAAGAAGAAGAGGATGATGAGGAAGAAGATAGGCTGCCTCTTTCCGCAGTCCTAACTTTGCCTAAAGCCAAAGCTATGCCCATCACTCCCACCTCACAGATGGAAACTGTGAGAGTAAAGATAGAAGAAGAACAGCAGCAAAGGCTTCATGATGATGAGATGCTGAAAAGCATAGACAAAACTTATGCTGCTTCTTCATCAATAATCAGTATGAAGAAAGAAGCTCTGAGATTGTACACCCTTGCTAACACATTTCAATATCAAAAGGAAAAGGTGAGAATATGGCCTGATCCTAGGGTGGCTCACAGAATTGTGAAGAAAGACATTCCTGCGAGATACAAGGGCCAAGTAAAAAGGATCGTAGATGAAGAGATCACAGTGGTCCTGGTAGTATCACCCTGGGAAATTGTAGAAGATTTCAAGAAGGCCTATGAGGCTAAACAGCCACCCCAAAAGATGTTAGATAACAGAGTAATTAAAAAGGGGTTAGTCTACAAGAAGCTTGAGAACTTCAAACAAAATGAGCTCTGTCTGTTACTTGAAGGTACTCACCCAGATGAGTTTGCATACAGACAGATTACAACAGTTGAGCTCAAAAATGGCAAACAGGCTAAGTACATTTCAGAGCTGTATGGGCGTGAAGGATTGTTTGATGGTGAAGCTTAAAATCTTACTATGGAAGAACAAATTATGTTTCTCAGAGCTTACACCAGAGAATCCTACAGGCTTATACATGGGAAGTGAGTCTCATGGATGGGGGAACAGCTCAGTGTCCAATTCCCCAATACAGAGCTCCCATCCATACATTGCCAACCAAATCATCAGAGACTCATTCCCAGGCCAGTGCTTATAATGGGTCATCTTCTCAACTGATCAAGAAGGAAAAAGACCAACCATTCTTCCAACAATAAGTGGGACCTCAATAAAGTTAAAGGTTTTAGCTGCATTGGTTCAGGGGGAGTTTGTTGGACCAAAAGAACCAATGAGCCGGATCAGAAAAACCTTTAAGTCCCACAGACGTCACAACAACCGCTGAAGTCGACAACAGCCGAAGACAACAACTGATTACAAAGTCTGAAGACAAGTGCTGAAGACAAAGTCTGAAGACAAGTGCTGAAGACAAAGTCTTAAGACAAGTGCTGAAGACAAAGTCTGAAGACAAGTGCTGAAGACAAAGTCTGAAGACACAAGTGCTGAAGACAAAGTCTGAAGACACAAGTGCTGCAGACCAAGTATCAGACGTTGTAATAACAGCTGAAGAGGACTTCTTCAGTAGTTGTGACAGTTTACTTTCAGTAGTTTTATGTTTTCAGTAGTTTTGTAAAACGACTGAAGAGTTTGTTCTTCAGTCGTTGTAGTTTCAGTAGTTTCTTATCAGTAGTTTTATATTTTGTACTTAGCACTCTGATATGTTCTCAGTAGTTGTGAACATTTCAGTAGTTTGTTAAGTGTTAGTTATTTTTGTAATAGATCTGCCAGTTGTCACTATCCCGTGATAACAGCAGTGATTGCACTCTATATAAGGAGTGTCAACCTTATTGTAATTGGTGAATGATTGAGCAGAAATATTTGTTATAATTGAAACATTCCTTATCACAGAAATATATTCTCTTGTATTTGTTTTTAATGTATACAAATATCAAATTCTTGCTACAATTTGTCTAATTCTTGATCTTATTCCGCTGCGTTACACTCTAATCCATCGAACTTGTGATCACTGATCCTGTCAGATTATCATTGAAACATTATCAATTCATGGTGTGAGAACCTGCACGAATTGCATGCGATATGTGATAACAATAAGTGTGCTATTAATTTGGGAATACTAGACTTGATGAGTGTTATGGATATACACTGTCAATTGATTTAAACTTATGTGTTTACTTTTCTATGATTAGAACATGCCGCCTCGAAGAGTTACCCGTAGTAATAGTGGCGGGAGTGAAGCCCCAAGGGGCAGAGGCCGAGGCAGAGGCAGAGCACCAAGAACAAATGATGCTCCTACCAGTAACAGTCAAGGAACAGGGAACGCCGACATGGCAGCCCTGATCGCTCGGCAATTGGCCGCGTTGATTCCTACTATTGTGGCCCAAGTGAGCGACGCACTCCAACAACACCACCCTCACGGGGATGGTGGCAACGATGATGGAGCCCAAGGTGGGATTGAAACTAAGACGGGAAACGAAAACCCGACCGGAAACGAGAGCAACCAGGAAACCGGGAATGGTGGTACTGCCGGTATTGAGACTGGGGTGGTTAGTGCTCGTCGAGGATGTTCGTACAAGGAGTTTGTGGCTTGTAAGCCGAGAGAATTTGATGGGAAAGGTGGGGCGATAGCCCTAACCAGGTGGCTAGAGAAGATGGAGGCAGTGATTGATATTAGTGAGTGCCTCGACAGCCAGAGGATCAAGTATGCCACTTGTTTTCTACAGGGTAAGGCCCTAACCTGGTGGAACACCCAGGTTCAAGCTCGAGGACGAGAATCTGCGATGCAGATGTCATGGGACGAATTCAAGGCCTTGATCACTGAGGAATACTGCCCTCTCAACGAGATGCAGAAACTAGAGTATGAATTCTGGAATCATGCTATGGTGGGAATTAACATTTACAATTTCATCTTATGTGAATATGTGCATCTTTATCATGTTATGCTTATGGCTATGTTGTCGTGAACATTGACTAAACACGACACAAGTCCCCTTGTCGTCGGGTGTCGTCATGACACGCTTGTCATCATTTATTTATATTGCATCTCTATCGCTTACCATGTGTTATGATGATCCCGGTCTCGTTACATCCCCGTGTTTCCGCTTTTAGCGGGGGTGTGACACTAGACTCAGACAGGACAAAACAAAGAGTTATTTAATAATGGGGGGTAAATATTTTAATTTTATAAAGAACCTAGAGAACTAAAAACTACTTAAATTAATTAAAAAGACAATCGATTTACCAACCTGAATACGAGAAAATTAGAACACTAAAACAATCAAGATTAAGAAAGATATTACCTAGGTGAATCCTAATTGTGACCCTCAAACTTCAAATGGCTACTTAAGTATTGTGAAATCGGGATCTAATGAAACAAACTTCTAAGACACCTAATGGATCTCGGATCGTTCTCCGGATGTGAACAAAAGGAGAACTAAGAAGATGAATGAAACTACCGATTACTCAAATTATCGCTAAGTCTCTTTGACAATACTTATGTGCTTGGTTGATAGCTAATCTCTCGATCTAACTAATACAATTCATTGATAATGAAAGGGGCAACCTTTAAACAATCTATTAGACACGAAAAGCAAAGAAATTAACTAGCTTAGATAAACCTTCTTTCGAACCGCTTACTTCTAAGCAACTAATCACAAAGACAAATCGATTAATCCTCACCTCTCGGAATCAAATTAAGAAGAGCATTAAGACTTAAAAATCAGTTCAACCCAATTCCTATGGTTACTACGTCTAGCAAACCATGAACTAATTAAAAACACAAAGTAATCGATCTAGATATGCAAGTTTCTATGAAAGACATTCAACAACTAACATATGGAATAAAGTAATCATCAACAATGATGACAAAAACACTCAAACACATCCAATAGGTTGAATAAATGTCATTAAATAAGCATTAACCACAAAAAACGTTCAATAGCTATAACCCTTTGAAGTTAACACAAACTATTTATCAACCTAGGTAGTAGTAAGATCTTAGCTATTCATATCCAATAGAAACATAATCTCAAATAATGAAAACAAGATCACCATGTTCAAAACAAAGTCTAAATCAACAAAGTTACAAAGATGAAAACCCGTGAGCAAACATTTATGATTGTTCCTCCGATCCTAGCTTCAATCCTTGCCTTCAAATCCTTGCAAAAGCTTCAAATCGTCCTTGAGAATGCTTTTGAAACGGTTGTTGGTCGACCCCTTTGTTTTGGTTGGGAAAAGTTGTTTAAATACAACTTTGTAAAATTTTCCCGAAAACACCATCTATGCGATACGCGCAGGAGAGGCCGGCGTATTGCATAGATTAAAAATACCAAAACCCTAAATCATGATCTATGAGATATGCGTAGGAGGAGCCCTCTTGCTTTGGGTATCGCATAGATGAGATTTTTCAGAAACTTTTAGTTTTTCACTCAGAAAATATTATAAATGTTGGTCTTTTCCCCTTGCTTTGCTATTTTCTTCGTTTCCCAGTGTTTTCTTCACTATTAAGCACCCAAGCACCTATTGAAACACAAAATAACAAACGATAAATAAAAACTAATGAATCTAACTAAAATTTAAACGAAAGTGACCCGAAAACATGAAAAATAAAATGGATGTGTTTTGCAACACATCATTAAGCATGATTGAGTGATTGACTGTTAATCTAATTAAATATGTGTAATGAGATTGCAATGAATGTTAAGATTTTAATGTATTTGCTTGTATGAAGTGTTACTTGCATGAATGTTGTTGTGTATGTTTATATGCATGATATTAATGTATGATTAATGTTCTGATGTGATTGATATGACTGTTATGTTTAGTTAGATGTACATGATTGTTATTTTGTTGTTTGATTGTTAGTAAACCTTTAAGTGTGTGATGGACCAGCTTCATCAATACTCTTCTGAACTTCAGAGGTGGCCTTCAGAGTATCTTCCACATCCTTCTCTGTGATCTGATCTTTAGCATCTTCTTTGACTTGATTAGTCAAAGGTGTGATACTCATAACATTTCCAAAACTTACTATATGCTCAGCAAAATACTATACAACACTGATTTGATCATCATATTTGCTTTGGAAGGAAAGGTGAACCATCTGTTCTAGGGTTGATTGATTCAAGCTTTGCATGTCAATGTTTCTAACTAAGGTGGTTACGACATGATCACCCGGAAGAATTTCAAGATTATTATTCTCTGATATTTTTAGGCCAGTGATTCCCTCAATGTGTGTTAAAGATTGCTGATTGCTTTTAAGTCTTTGTTTAAGAGAAGCATTCACATATATTGTTCCAAGTATTCTTAACATGTGAATGAAGTAGCAGCAATCAACTTTGCATAAAACATCTTCTATTACAGGGAATGTCTTTGTTTCAATAAATGAAATATAGGAAGGATGAAGTAGCTTTATCTCCACTGGATCAAATAGTCTTATGTCAGCTACTTCATTTCCTTCTAATTTTCTTTCCAGCACCACTTTAATATGAGCCACGTCATAGTACCATATGGTGATAGGATGGTTTTATTTATTACCATCAATCTTTTTCCAAAATCTCAGGGTCACTATGATGATAGGATGGTGTCATAGGGTAGCCAACCCTTTCCAAAATCTTATTGTCAATCTGCGTTGGTTGTTCTTCACTTGGTTTTTTCTGCTTGCTGGCTAATTGTTGCTCTCTCCTCAACTTAGCTAAATGAAATTTGTCTTCTTTATATGCCTTCTACCTCAGTTCATGATGTTGTATGTTCATATATTCTCTCATGATTTGATAAAAATCTGCTCCTTTGGGATTGTTGGTATGATTGACCATCCTCAATTGCATCAGGTCTAATATGTCTTCATAGCTCAATGATCCTGGTTGAAGTATGTATGATAAGTACTGGACATGTTTAGATACTCTCTTGATGCATATAGCATCCCATATTTCATCATATTTCCAGGCAACAATCTTACTTCATCTGCAGAAGCTGTGAGAGTGATCTTGTCATACACCTTCACATAGTTTGTTTTCTCATTGATTATCTCAGGAACGTCATTTCCATCAGGCCATAGCCTATAAGGCATAAACTATCTTGGTTCTTTAAACTATATGAAGCTTAGATGGTGGTTGATGATAGATGGATAAAGAAGAAGGATGAGGTCTGGAAATTTGTGGCATCAAAGCATTTGCAAGCATGCTCTTGTGGATCTCTCTAGCTATTTCTTTATCTAGGATAGAGATCTGCCTGCATATGACCTATATGGCATCCTTGTATGACTCAATGAGCTATTCACCTAGGAGTAGGTCATCTTCTCAATCTGACGATCTTTTGATAGATTCTTTTGAAATTCTTGTTGATCTTTTATTTCTTTATATCTTCTGTATATTAGATCTGTTTCATTCTTCATAACTTCATGAAAGTCTTTGAGCAAGTCTTGAACCTCAGAAAGGTTAAGTTTCACAAATGTATCATAAGGAAATCCTCTAGATGCCAAATCTATTCCCATTAGAGTTTCAGGATCATCTGGGAAGAGTTCTTGTATGTGTTACATATCCTCATTATCATCCCTTTTTTCATATTCATCATCAGTATCACTTAGGATGAGTATTGGCTCTGTTTGTTAATCATGAGTTTGATCAAGTTCACCTTGTTTTAAAGTTGCAACCTTAGATGTTATCTCTTTTGGTTCATTTTCATCCACTGGTTCAGCTTTAACTTTCAACAGTTTGAGTGGTGGTGATTCAGGTTTATCTACTTCTTGAACCTTTTGCTTTCCTTTCATTAGAGATGCTAAGTACATTCTTTTTCTTTTCCATGTATATGTTTTTAGAAGAGGTTCTGAAGATTATTCTTGGTCTTTAGATGATTAAGTTTGCTCCATTAGTGACTCTGCAAACTGTCTAATTAGCTCCTTTTGTTTGTCAAACAATGGATTGACAGGGAAAATGCTTGTTTCAGCTGTTTGTGTGTCTAGTGTATGGAAATACTATCTAAAAATTGGTGGATAATGATAGTTCTCAAATGGATTTGCTTCTCCAAACAGTTGATCCATAGAGTAAGTCTCCTCGGAGATAATGATTACTTGTTCTGTTTCCCCTGTGCTGATTTCTCTAGCTTGAGACATAATTTGTTCTTCAAAATCATCACTCAGGTCTTGTTCTTGACCTTCTAAATGTTGTTCCTCATTCACCTAGGTCTTGTTCTTGACCTTCTGAATGTTCTTCCTCATTCGGTTGAGTGTCTGTATGTTCCATTTCTCTATGTTAGCCTTTTGATTTCTTCAATTTGAGCATAACTCATCTCTTTCAACTCATCAATTTCAGCATCTTTTGCATCTGTTTGCTCAGTTAAGTATGCAATATCAAGTCTTACGCTACTTAAATCATGATCTTTCACCTTGATTTCTTCTTTTGATTGATCTAGTTGTTGTTCCAGAAATTGAACAATCAACTTTTAAGCCTCTTGATCACTCTTGAGTTTCTCAATCTCTTCATCTCTACTCTTGTTCTCTTTTGACTTTCTAGCTCTATTGTTGGGCTTCTCAATCAGCTTATTATACTCGGCGAATAGATAAACCTTTGAGTATTCTATCTCTTCCTTAGTGGGAATCTCACTGCCTTGTTCTTCACCTTCAACAGGTTCAACAGTATTGCTCAGTTCTTCTTGTTCTTGTTCATGAGCTGATGAAGTATGAACTTCTTCTTGATGACTTGTGTGTTCTGCCAGTGATGCATCAATGTTTGGCAAAAGAGATGACAAAGTTCGTTGTTCAAACAGATTTGGGCTTTAAGGTGGATAAGGTAACTGATGTTCAAAGTTCATCGGTTCTTGTTCTAGAACATCTTCCTAAACATGATCTTGCTCTTATATGACTTGTTCTTGAATGGGAGCAACTTGTTCTTCTTGAACAATTTGTTCTTGCATGTTTTCAACTTCTTCTTCTCGTATAATTGGGGCTGGTTGAATGATTGGTTGTTGGTGAATCACATTTTAGAAGAGCATATCAGGTTCACCTTAACCTGGAATCCTCATAAATATTTATGGTACATGGAGATCATGATCAATCATGTGAGGAGGTACTAGCACTTCATGTCACACCCCGAGAATCGCAGCGGAAGGTCACGAAACATGGTGTTAACGGAAGATAGAGTTGATCCAATGATTATAGTCAAACACGAATAATTAAACAGCCGGTTACGTAGAACCATTCATTAAACATTCTAAAAATGTAACATAGTAACAACAGTTTTCAATTTTTACAATTCCATAGTTAGTTGAAGTACATTGTCCCTTTTTCATTAAATTAATACTACTTAAAAACATTTGACACGTTTGACCCTCCAAAGACTTAGTCCAGAAATTCCACACAGAGCTTACCTATGACCATGAAAAGTATGAAAGATAATAAAGCCAACATAAAGTTGGTGAGCAATCGGGGTTTTGAGTCCTACAAACATTCGATTTCCAAAGACGATATGATGTAACAAGATATAATATAGTCAACATAGACTAGCTAGGTACTATGATTAATTTAGGTCATAAGTCCATAATCAAGCCAAGAAACACATCGTTGCCCCACAACAATCCAAACATATAAATTCTCTCGCTATGACCTGACCAGTGCGACTGATCGCGAGAGCGGGCCATTCTAACCCGATAGATCTACCAATATAGTCTGTGGCCGTCAAGAGGTTAATGGTTATTGGGGGATTTAGGGGCTCAACAGTATACACTTATACTATTGACCCAACTTATACCTTCATAACATATATTATGTAACATCCGCCCATTTTCAAAACTTAAACCCAAACCGAACCCATTTTGAGCATCCGTTATTAAATTTTTTTTAATAATTCTAATGGGTCGAAGGCATCAAATGTACAACTTAACCAATGTTGATAATAGTTTTATTTAATTTCCATTTACCAAAATCATTTAAGCAAATTAATTTAATTTTATAAGTTATAAAATAAATTTTATTAAATGTATGAAGTTTTAATTGTCATTTATGATTTTTAACTACTAAATTAAAAATAAAGAATTTGTTGATACATATGTACCTAGATGTGGATCTTAATGTAATATGTCATGAATGCCTTACACTTATGTAATGCTTGGGTGATTAATGAATTGAAATGTTTGGTTGTAATTTAAAATGTTTAATATTTCATTAATGAGTTGTGTATATTGACTTGATTATATAGGTTTGTGATTGTTTGAATTGATACACATAATGTTATAATAATGAATTCATTCAAACTTGGTTAGGTAAAGTTCACATGCGTCCGACTGGACCATGCGCCCCAACAGTGGTCATGCGTCCGAATGGCCATGCGAGTGAGTGTCTATGCGCCTAAACAGTCCATACGTCTGAACAACTTCATGCGACTGACTCAGTTGCACGACAGAACACTCAGTCGTGCGAATGGATCAACCGCATGGCTCAATCGCACGAATGAACCATGCTAATGGTTAAGTCGCACGAATGAGCAACCCTAACCTATATATACCACCTATTTCATGGAAAAAACGTAACACTTCAATTTACTTCGACTCCAGACGTACCCTAGCCTTCTAGAAACCTCCAAGAACCTGTTCCAAGTTCACAGATCGCACTAGATCGATTCTATATCGTTCTGAACGTTTAGATTCAATTGATAATTGATTCGACGTGCGTTCTCACTGATTGGATCGCCAATCAAATAGGATTCCGCACTATTTGAGTTGGTATACACGTTAATCAGTTAGTATTTCATGCAATACACGATCTTAACAAGTGGTATCAGAGCTTTGGCTCTTGATTACGTGTGATTCAATCGTTTTTGATACAAAAGTTGTGTTTTTCACTAAAAACGCAATCTTTTCATGTCAAACGGTATCTTGGACGTCTCCTGCTCATAAAGTTTTGGTTTTTCCGTCATACTGCGATTAGGGTTGGTGAAAATTCAGGTTTTTACGACCAAAACACCTTAAACCTAGAAATTTTCGAAATCCAGCAGCTTCAGTCACACGATTGACTCAATCGGACGACTGGACACATTCGCATCCCTCAGACGTACGATTGGACTCGTTCGTTCCTTCATTCGTACGACTAACCAGACAGTTCGCATTGTGCAACCGCATCAGTTCATTCGCTCGACTGGACCAATCGCATTAGTTCAGCCGTACGATTGAACCATTCGCATTGTTCAATCGCACGATTAGCCCAATCGCACAGCTCCTTAAGCACTAGTAGAACAGTTTCTTTAAAAAACTAAAGTTAATCGCAATGGAGGACCAGTATTCAGCGTTTACAGCAGGGAAGGACTCACGCATTCAGAACTTACTGCTACTGGAGAGTGAAGTGGGGAATCACAATAAACCCCCTAAGCTTATAACATTAGATGAATTCCCACACTGGAAGCAACATTTTGAGATCTACTTAAATGGAGTAGATCCTAATATGTGGGAAGCAATTAAGACGGGGTACAGTATGCCAGTAGGTGCTGATGGGGTTAAACTTACATTAGGTGGCATGACTGATGCACAGAAAGTCAAATATAATGCTGAAAAGAGAGTGTATGCGTTGCTAACTCAGTCTATTCCTAAGGATATTTTCCATCAATTCTCTGAGAACAAGCAAGCCAAGAAGTTATGGGATGAGCTGGAGAAAAGGTATGACGGGTATGCGTCATTGAAGGCTATTAAAGCTAAAGAGTTGAAGAAAGAGTTTGATAACTTCTCATCGATGGGTAATGAGAGTTTGGATGATGTCATTGATAGATTATACCATTTGATGAGCGAGCTGCACACGCATGGTGTCACAACGACCATGGAAGACAAATTGTCGAATTTTGCAGACGGATTGCCAGAAAATTGGGCTTCTTTTGTTTCAAATCTGAGACAGAATGGATTGCTAGCGAGGTTGGACATCAATGATTTCATTCTAAAGCTGCGAGAAGAAGCACTAACGATGAAGTACCGAGCTCAAAAGTCTTCGTATACTCAGAATCCAGCTCTGTACAATGCAACTCCACAAGTCAAGACGTCTGGAGCACAACTTCAGACCGCCTTTGTGTCAAGTTCATCTGGTCCTTCACAAGTCTCTACTTCAGGGTCAGAAACATCAGGGTCTTCTAGTACCTAATACATTGCATCAGAAGCAAATGCTACATGTCACACCCCGGGCCCAGAGAGGCGGGACGTAACGGTTGGTAAACAACAACCAAAATGCAGCGGAAACTAAATGGTTTATTACAATGCATCTCATAATATTTACATTAGGATATGGGTTTAGTTTCAGTTTACAAGGTGCCTCAATCTACAATCCATGGGTATCATGACCTATCTCTTTGTCAATATTTCTTGAGGCTTCAGTAACTAAGGCTTCTAGGCTCGACCTTTTTCCTTCAACACCTACCCTCACTTCTTGCTTCGGATTTAGATATCTTCTATAGCTCAGCTAATTTACCTAGATGTACCTGAAAGACATGCTCAAAAGATTTTGTGTCAACATAAAGTTGGTGAGTTCAAGTGCTTAAAGTTTAAAAACAAAAAGGACTTAACACATCCTCATTTGATAAAAATGAATGAATCATAGTTTCAACATTGTGGGAGAAAAATCATAATCAACCCTGCACTCAGTCCCGGTTGGCCTCTTCTAAAGTTGTGTTTTACCTGATATTCCCGAAGGAAGAAACTGAGCCCCAAACCAGTGAACCCTACCTGCCCGGATGGTTCAACATAGAATCTTAGCAAAACTTGTTACATGCCACAACGATCCCTCAGGATCTCAGTGGGGTAACCTTCCTGGAACGGAAGCCACTGTGTGTGGGGGATTCCCCAAATAGATCTATCCATATAAATCAAGCGGTTCACGAAAGAATTAATGATCATGATATAAGAATCAGCAGGTAACCACAATCCCACATAGAATCATCAAGTAAAGAACAATTATAGTTCAAAAATAACAGAGCATGCTTCACCCCAAAACAGTTGTAAAAAGGGGAATCACTAGAACTCACCTGGTATCCTTATATAAATTCTGAGCTCGGTAAAGAAATGCGAAGGTCACCAACAAAGCAATCCTAATTAGAATATATGAGATTCATGTTTAGAATTAGCACGATGTCATTACATGCGTGCGGTTGAGCTCTTTAGATAACTTAAGGTTAACAATTAGTATCATTGATGTAGATTAGCTTCTTATAAAATTATCAATTGTTATGCACTCACTCGTGCATATTAGGTTAATTAATGCCATTATCCGATAAATGATTCTTTGCATAAAGAGTGTAGCCATAAACGGTTGATATCAAGGATTTCCAATCTTTATAGATAGTTTTTAATGATAAAGTAAGTAATCTATAATGTTCCAAATGATGTTTATAATGCTTACACTTATATCATAATGTTAAATTGATTGATGCTAGGGTAATCCAAATATTGATAATAGTTGTCGATATATTTAATAAAAGGGGTGACACAAATAATATTTATTCCAATAATAATTAGATGATCAACTATGAATAGTAATAAGATGATGGATTATATAGTATATTCAAGTCTTTTACCTTAAATAAAACGTGTAGATGTCGGTTAACCCATGTATTTATTGTATATGTATAAGCACAATCATATTTGTATGTATTTTACATCTCGAAGCCTTGTATGGATTTAGTGTGACATGGGATCAAATTGAGTTGTATCGTCATTAACATGTTATAATCCTTCTTATATTGTAATGATACATATATTTTTATCTAGGTTGATTTCTGATAAATATCGTTGCTACTTAAGTCTCATGTTAGAACTATCCATTTAAATCAGATAATTATCTCAAGTGGCGTTCGCTTTCGTTTTACAACTTATGTATTTTATATAATTAGAGCTCAAGTAACACGCATATAAATTATAATTAAATTTCAAATGTGTTGCGCGCGCGATTATACCTTTCACTCGGTTCACGTTCGCTAACCCACTCATATTGCTCTTGATCTAGTCGCGTTCACGTTCCGTTGACTGCTCGTTGACCAAGTTTGACCAGTGGCTATCCAAAGCTTCACCTTGACTTTCTAACACAACCCCAACCATAATCGACAACAACAATCACGGTCAACACCACTACAACACCACTAAAGTACCATTTCAACCACGATTTTCACAATCATCCTAACCGAACCTTAGTCCATCCTCATAGCAGCCCAAAACAACAACCAAACTTGAAACCCACAACCGAGAACCACAATCACAACCATCTCCACTATCACCGTGCACCGCCATTACAACCACCATCATCATCACCTAAACCTGACAACCATTACCACAATCACCATCACCATCGGCCCGTCACCTGCTGTGGCAGCCCTCCTTCGGCAGCCACTAAACGACACCACCAACGCGACCGGTAACATCCACCGCCAAAAATCACAGCCACAATGACAACCGCCAACCTCAACCGGCTACCGCCAGTAGCCCGACAACCATAGCTCACAGCCACAGCCAACCTCAACCGACAACCATAGCCCGACAACCACCAATCGACCACCGCAACCCCAAACATCAGCCACAGCCGCGACAGCACCTTCATTGCCAAAACCCTTCTGCCGTCACCTTCCAATGCCCATAACTTTCAAACCGTTAAGTGTTAGACATCGCCGCTACCGCCGTTGGAAAGGTCTCGTCGAGACGAAGAAGAGCATAGGTGGCACTTGCCGCCACTCGCCGCCAGTCGCCGGCGCCGGCGGCCTGAAAACTCGCCGGAACCCTAGCCGCCGCCGCCGCCTTCTTTCTTCCATATCTTCCAAACCGTTGCGAATTAGAAGAAACCGCCACCACCATCGTGATCAGGAGGTCGAGATTAGGGGGGGTAGGCCAGGAACTCGCCTGAAACCGCTGCGCTGCCGCCGCGCTGCCGCGTGCCGCCGTGTGCCGTCGTGCCGCCGCCGTGCTCCGGCGAAGTCGGCCATGCAGCAGTTCTTGAGAGGATTTCAGCTGAGTTTTAGGGTTTCAAATGAAGAAAATGAGGAAAAGTTGCTTTTATACCTATGGTTTTTGAGTGGGCTTTATTTAAAAATCGCGTATACGTCCCGAAAACTTCGTTATCGCGTATCGAATGGTCTTTTGGATAAAGTCTCGTTAGAAAACTTATAATAGATTTATCTAATTACTTTAGCTTGAAATAAAACAATTCGGTAATTTTATGGTCAAAGTCTCGGGTTTGACCTATTCGCAGGCCGATCCACGCTTCTGTCGCGACTCGAACCACATTGCTCCTGGATAACCGTCTCACTCTCTAATTTAGAATATGATAATAAATATATAATAATTAGATAAATATTTATGACGTTATAGGGCTCGGTTGTCGTATCAGATGTCCGTTAAATGCCGGAGTATCCGGTATTCGCGCTTTTCCGACGTATTATAGCTGATTATACACGTTTGGTTAGGATCTTTTAGCAAGTACTGTTTACAGTATGCATCATGATTAACCATGATTTTAAAAGAATATAACCCATTATAAGTACGTTCCGATATAAATTAGACGTTAGTACGCGTTAGATTACCGGACTTTACACGGTATAGCTTTTGAATCTGTTTTTGGTTTGGATTCTTATCGTAGTTGCTTCGAATCACAATTTAATTTATTATCTTATGATCACTTATTTAATCATACGGTAAATGGGTATTGGGCCTTAAATGGGCCTTGTTTATAAGTTTGGGCCCTTATTGGGCCTATTGGGCCTAAAAGGCTAGTTTCTTTTCCAAGCTTTCTTTGGTAAGCCCAATTCAATCCGGACCTTTATTGGGTCCTATAATACATTAAGTTTTCTAATTGGGCTAGATTTCAGAGGTGTTACACTACAAGACTGAAGACAGAGAATCTTGGAAATGTGACAGTAGAAGTAGCAAGAGAGCACATGGATCTCTTAGCAGCAGTAGTCCACTCCTATGAAGGACTTGTTGCTGGGAAAATTGGAAACTGCCATCTGGCAGACGAGGACTACGAGCAGGTAGATGAGACAGAGCTGGAGAGGATGGATATAATGTGGGCCTTAGCAAGTGCTGTCCGGAGAGCTAAGAAGTTTGTGAAGAAGACCGGACAAAACTTGGTTGCTACTAAGGACACTACTTTTGATTTTGACAAGAGCAAGGTGACCTGTTTCAACTGTGGAGGAAAGGGGCACTTCAAACGAGAGTGTGTGAAGCCCAAGAAAACTGGAAACGTGAATCCATTATCGTTCTTCAATCGTCAAGATAAGCCAACTAGCAGTCCTACTTCATCAAGCAAGGATCCAAAAGCCTTGACTGCTCATGATGATGAGGGACAGGACTGGAGTTTTCGGTTTGTCTCTCCGGGAGAATCCAATATTGCTAGTGTGGAAGACTTAGATGATGATTCCGCGAGTGAAGGAGATATTGCAGTGGAACTCGCGATGTCAAACATTGAAGAGACTGCTACTGAGGTCAACTACAAGCCTGAAGAAGGGACAACTACAACAAAGATAGAATCAGCAGAACTAGAAACATCAGATGCTGCTTTAATGGCTGATTCATCAGAACCTCCTTAGGTAAGTACTACTGACCAACTTTTCAAAAATCATGCTTGTTCTGATTGTAATAAATTTAAGGAAAGCACAGATCTGAAATTTGCTAGGTTATTAGATCATAATGATAGCTTAGTAAAGGATTTGCAACTTTGCACTGAGGCAAACAGAGTTTTAAAAGAAAATGAGCATAGTTACAACGAAAAGATAGACCTTTTGAATAAACAGCTTAGGGAAACAGAAGTAGTAGCCTTTAACCAAGAAAACGAAATTAGGTACTATCTTAACTCCTTAGAATACACTAAGAAACAAAAAGCAGTTTTAGAAGTAGAAGTCAATTCATTAAAGCAAAAACTACACAGTTGGACAAGTTCATCTCATATTGTCCAACACTTAGTGAGAGAACGTAACAATGGGGAGGGTTTGGGATATAAAGTGGTTCCACCACCACCTGAGACCTTGATGAATAAATAATCCAATCAAGGATCATGTGGTGTCTACTCCTCTTGTAAGTGATCCAGATTCCTCATGTACTTCAAATGAATCTGGAACAAAACAAAAGGAGGCCACTTCAAAGGCAAAAGGTAAAATGCCTTGTGTTAATCTGGAAAAAGAGTTTGAAAAGGTTAATATAAAGTCAGGGTCAAACAAAGTCAAATCTGAACCTAAAAAGACTATTAATGTTAACCAATCACGAGTTTCATGTCAAAGTCCAGTTAACCAAAATGGAAAGATGTTAAGAATGTTAAAACAATTAAGTTTGTTAAACAAGATAAAACATCAAAAGAAGTAGAGTCAAAGCCCAAACATAATGATGTCACTAGGGTGTCTCACACGTCTCCACATAGACAGTTCAATCATAAAGTTGATAGCAGGTCATGCTACAACTGTGGAGAGTGTGGACACATTGCTTCTTACTGTCCTTACTATCAGACACCTAGGAAGAAAGTTGAACTTCAGGAATCAAAACCTAGTTCTTCTAAGAGGAGCTCAATGACTCCACCTAGAAGAACTAGTGAACCCAAAGTTCAACCCATTAGCCAGTCGTCTGTTTATCACAAACAGGCCTTACACAAATCGGGCTTATGGAAAGAAAAGTCAGCCTCTGTGTCTGATAATGAGGACAAGAAGTCACCTGAGCTACCCTCACCTTCTAAGGGTCAATGGGTTGAATTCATGATGTGTGATGCCTCTGGGAAACCCAAGCCAGTAAAGGCATGGGTTCCTAACCTGAACTAACGTTTTAAATTGAATGTGCAGGGTGTTCGCTACAGTGCTGAAACCAACACGTGGATTGTAGATAGCGGAGCATCAGGCACATGACAGGGAACAGGGCACTCTTATCAAACGTCAAACAAATAAAAGGAGGGCATGTTTCCTTTGCTGGTAACAAAGGAGGTTATATCACAGCTCAAGGGGAAGTGGGAAATCAGAAAGTTAAGTTTGATAAAGTGAACTATGTTCAACAACTTCAAAACAACTTACTTTATGTTTCACAAATATGTGACAAAGGATTTAAGGTTATATTCAACAACAAGAAGTGTTATGTCCTGAAGAAGGACTATGTGATTCCGGAGGACCAAGTTTTCATGGGAGCTTCAAGATATAAAGATCTTTATGTTGTGGATCTCTTAACGGCTTCCACAACGGATCATGAAGTTCAGTGCTTCTTATCAAAAGCTACTGAGAAGGACTCCATTTCCTGGCATAGGAAAATAGGACACATAAATCTACGGAAGATGAATCACTTGATCCAGAATGATCTAGTGAGAGGAGTTAAGGTCAAAAATTTCCAACTTCCGGATTTCTGTGTAGCATGCAAGAAAGGCAAACAGACGAAGAAGTCCCATAAGGAAAAGAAAGTTCATTCCATCGAGCTTCCTCTTGAACTTCTTCACGTGGATCTGTTTGGTCCAGTCAGTACAAAAAGCATTGTAGGTGACTTGTACTGCTATGTGGTTACTGATGACTACTCAAGATTCTCTTGGGTAATGTTTGTGAAGTTCAAATCAGAAACATTTGAGTCTTTCAAGGAATTAGTAACTACACTTGAATCTCTCTACAAGCTGAAGGTAAGACAGGTACGCTCAGACAACGGGACCGAGTTCAAGAATCAGTGGATGGAGGCTTACTGCAAGGAAAAGGGAATTGTGCACCAGTTCACTTCTGCCTACACACCTCCGATGAATGGCGTTGCTGAGAGAAAGAATTGCAGCTTGATTGAGACAGCACGGACAATGCTAGCAGACTCGAAACTGCCTATCCCATTCTGGAATGAGGCAATGGCAAATGCGTGTTACACATTAAATCAAGTTCTGGTAGTCAAACGCCATGGCAAGACATGTTACGAGTTACTACAACGACGTAAACCTAATCTAGAGTATCTCGAACCATTTGGCGTACCGTGCACCCTACTGAAGAAGACTGAAGAAGGAAAATTCAGCGAGAAGGCTGAAGAAGGTATCTTCCTAGGATACAACATACCGAACAAGAGAGTTTACAACAACTCAACGGGTTTAGTAGAAGTGTGGTGTAATGTTGATGTTCAGAGATACACCACACCACCTACTGGAAAAGGACCCGCCTTCTTTTTCGACTATGATGGATTCTTCAAGTCCTTCAACATACCTATCTCCAACAAGGATGATGTATGATGTCTTGAACTCACCGTCACTAGATTCAGCATCATCGGGATCACAAGGTGACTCATCTCACCACTCAGGGGGAGAACTCGAAGCAAGTGACTCCTCCTTAGAAGATGAAGTTGAGGAAAATGACCAGAACAATCAGGAGGGACAGGTTCAAATTCCTGCAAGTCCACAAGCATCTAACAATGATGCCTCTTCGACTTCAGAACCTCAAACTCCTACTACCTCTGATACAGAACCAAATGTTCATAATCTTGACTCTGAGGTAGTTGTTCCCACCACTCCAGGATCACATCTAAATGTCTATCATCCCCTAGACAATGTCATTGGGGATGTCAGATCAGGGGTGCAGACCAGAAATCAGCTGTACTCAGCCGATTATGCCTCGGTAATGGAAAAAGGATACATTCACGACGGTGCTTATCGTTGTTTTGTCTCGCAGGTTGAGCCAAAATATGTCAGTGAAGCATTGAATGATGAGGCATGGGTGAGTGCTATGCAAGAAGAACTTCTTCAGTTCAAGAAGTTAGGAGTGTGGACTCTGGTGGATACACCTAAAGGTGCTAAGGTCATTGGCACCAAATGGGTTTTGAAATGCAAGAAGGATGACCAAGGAGTCATTATCAGCAATAAGGCTAGACTGGTAGTTCAAGGATTTCGCCAAGTCGAGGGCATAGATTACAATGAAGTGTTTGCACCCGTGGCAAGAATAGTAGCCATCCGCGTCTTCCTTGCCTATGCATCGTATATGAAGATTAAAGTTTATCAATTGGATGTGAAGAGTGCATTCCTTCATGGTGAAATCCGAGAGACAGTGTACGTTAGTCAACCCGAGGGATTTGAAGATCCTTATCATCGGGACAGAGTTTACAAACTCGACAAGGCTTTATACGGGCTTCATCAATCTCCAAGGGCCTGGTATGAGAAACTCTTAACTCACATTGTGAAACATGGCTTTCGCAGAGGTGTTATTGATTGCACACTGTTTATCAAGGAGAAAGATGGTGATTTGCTGCTGGTTCAAATCTATGTTGATGATATCATCTTCGGATCAAAGAACGAAGAGCTATGTAAAGCGTTTGAAGCAGTAATGAAGGCTGAATTTGAGATGAGTGCCATGGGAGAGATGAAATTCTTTCTCGGGTTACAGGTGGACCAGACACCAAAAGGAATTTTCCTACATCAGACCAAGTATGTAGGAGACATTCTCAGTCGGTTTGACATGGAAAATGCTTCTGCATCTGGGACTCCACTTGCTACAAACCATGATATAGCACCCGATGAAAATGGAGATCTGGTCGATGCAACCATGTACCAAGGAATGATTAGATCTTTCATGTACCTCACTGCCTCAAGACCTGACATCATGTATGCTACATGTCTATGTTCTAGATATCAGGCTAAGCCAAAGGTTAACCATCTGATTGGGGTCAAAAGGATATTTCGGTATTTGAAGGGTACTCCAACACTTGGGTTGTGGTATCCTCATGATGATGATTTTGTGCTCACGGCGTATAGTGACTCGGATTATTGTGGCTGCAAGATGAATTACAAGTCTACATCAGCAGGGTGTCAATTCTTTGGGAGGAGATTAGTGACATGGCAGTGTAAGAAGCAGACCTCGGTTGCATTGTCAACCTGTGAAGTCGAATACGTTGCTGCTGCAAGTTGCTGTTCACAAATCATTTGGATTCAACAGCAAATGCGGGACTACGGTTTAAATTTCTCTTCTACTCCTATTTTTGTTGATAACTCTGCTGCAATTGCAGTAACTAAATCAGGTACAACATCCTAAGACCAAACACATCGGCATAAAATATCATTTTATATGTGACTGTATTGAAAAGAATTTAATCGATGTGGTAAAAATAAACAATGATTTTCAACGCGCTGACCTCTATACAAAGGCTTTTGACAAACCACGTTTTATATATTTGTTAGAGGTCAAAGACGTTAAAAAGAAAAGTGATGTCATTCCAGATGATGACCATGTGTAGTCTGATGCATTTAGTCTAATTTTTTATTCTTTCTCTTTTTATTTCCTTTAGGTATTCTATTTTCTGTTTAAATTAAATATATGTTATTTAGCTATCTATTAAAATCCTAAAAAACGTAAATCGGTTACGGTTTTAGAATTTTAGGGGGAGAATAGGTCAGCCAGTAACATTAAAAAAAAAAGAGGGAGAAGGAGAGGCTAGCTGATAGAAAGTAGATCGTATCTGTGATACCGATTCAAATACTTTGGAAAATGATAGTACACAGGAAGAAATCAAGTGGGACTTTAAAGTTTAAATTAGACAAGATGCCAAATTCAAAGTATAAGTTTGTGTAGTCTGAGCAATATAAAAGGAAAAATGATAGAAAAACTGGTAACTACTAAGGTAACACAACGAAAGTAGACCTAGAGGTTGCTAGACCACATATGATATATCGGTAGATTCAACACAATAGATGATTAGACCTGATTGGTGATCTCAAGATCAAACTAAGTTGTTCAACTGACTGTGGGTTCACATCTTATCACTGGTTAACACAATCAATAATATTCCAATAAGGGATGACGAGCAAATAAACGCCACAAATGTGAGCGGATGACCATAAATAGAGCAAAGCATGAAAAAAAAATTGAAAAGCAAATGCTATCAAGCTAATAACTTATGTTTTTGGTGCGTTATGTGCAAAAGAAAAATGAAGATGCTCTAACAAGAAGATAGGTTGTGTGCCTCTCTGCTGTGCGATGGCACTGACCTGAGGATAAGCATAACCTAGATATTCTAGAATTCAATGTTGTTTGCCGCCTCTCTGCTGTGCGATGGCACTGACCTGAGGCTTAGCTTCTATTTGAAAGCTCTAAGAATAGTCTTTTCTTGTCAAAATACCCGTAGACCGCTCAAAATCTCCTGAGGAATGTTGATTACCACAAAAGCGTGGGATCCACAAATGTTGGTTGAAATAATTAAACCTTAAACTATCACCAATCTGAGTCAAAACGTCTGTGTATGGATTTAAGAGGACCAGCATACTGACAATTATCGTGGCTACAATTCTTGAAAGTCCAAATCAATGTGGGGATCTAATAGTACCAGTATGATTTCCTAAATTTGCTAACGACTCTGGATGAAAAACAAGAGGTGAGCATCAAAAAGTTTTTAATAACATGTCCCAAATGATTTGACTTGCCTGTAAGATTCTAAATTGAATTGGTCTAGTTATGGTCAAAATGAATTGAAGCTGCCTATTCCGGAACCGAATCCAGTAGATTTTTATCTTAGGATTTACACCTCATAAAAAGTCAAAAAAACAAGTTTATTTTTGTACTTCAGTTTAAGTCTTTTATTTTATTTAAAATTTAATCAATTCAGTTTGTTTAATATCAGACTACATCATGGAATTCAGTAAGGGAGTCAATCACCTAAAAGGGTCATGTCTGAGGTGACCACATGTGTTTTTCAAAAGGTAAATGGGTCACGTCTGAGGTGACAAAGTGTTTAAAAGGATCACGTCTAAGGTGATCAAAAGTTTTTCAAGTTAAAATGATCATGCCTGAGATGATCAAATGTTCATAATGTTAATTCAACAGTTTAAAAAGGTTTAAATGTCAAATGGTCATAAAGGCAGAAAATTTCATGAGTATGACCCATTCGCACGACTGGACCATGAGTATGGACCAATCGTACGAATGGACCATACTCATGCCTTTTATAGCCGAATGGACATGAGTATGGACCATTCAATCGAATGGCTTATACGAATGACCCATTCGGCCGATTGAGAGTGAGCGCATGAACAAGTCGCACGACTGAACTCTAGTCGGACGACTGAAGGGGAGCGACTGAACCAATCGCACGACTGAGGCCCATTCGCCCGAATGAAATAAGCGTATGAGTCCAGTTGTACGATTGAATTCAGGTTTAGTATAAATAGAGGGGGAGTCGGTCGCAGAGACTCATCACTCCTAAATTTGCCCTAATTCGCACGACTAAGTGTTACTCTGCCAAATTTTGTTTGATCACTATAAATAATGGATTGTTGTGTACTGACTATCTGCACTGATTATACAGGTATATTGCGGTGCAAATCCTTCGGTATTTCACTCAATTTGAGTCCAAATCTGGAAAATCGGACCTATTCGAAAACCGAAAAATGTTTGGACTAATAACCTAACGAAACTAAGTAAAATAATGAAATCAAAGTCGTTAGGTGATAAATTAAATGATTACGAGTCTAATGAACCAGAACACGATGTCTAATCTTAAAAATTGGTCAAAAATTGAATTTGAATTGAACAGCCAGAAGGTCATGCGAATGGACAGGTTGATGAACTTCAGTCGCACGACTGAGGTGTGCGAATAGCTAAACCGCACCACTGAACCATGCGTATGAGTTCAGTCGCACGACTGGTGTAAACGCATGAGTTTATATACGTATGAGCCTAGTCCCACACTCGGTCGTACGTATGAGGTCATTCACACGACTGGATCTCAGTCGCACTGCTCATTCGCACGACTTGATCTCAGTCACATAGTCTCATTCGCATGACAGAAAAGAATATTTTCATGTCCAAGTGATTCAAGATATTTTTAGCCAACGGATACTAATGTTTATATTTATTGTGTAACAGATGGCGAGTCGCTGGACTATGAGTACTAAGCACAACATTTGTGCTCATCTGGATCTGACATCCAGAAATGCTTCAAACTTTTCTGGCATTATCACATTTCTGATCGAGGATCGCTCATGCTATATTTGCTCCATGTACACCGTATCGCTCCATTCAGCAGGCCTTATGGGAAGGCGCAGTTGCTCATAGATCTTCTGAGCCTCATCGTATCAGGAGTACCATTTTTGGAGAGGCCATTGAGATCACGGAGGATGATCTCAGGACTGTACTGTAGTTCGGGGACGATGCTGACTGTCCCACCAGACTACACCCCCTTACTGTCCGAGGATGTTTCTTGCGAGCTAAGTACTCTGGGGACATCAATGCAGGGGTGCTCAACAAGAGCAACCTATGCCCCTAGTTCAAGTACCTCGCACATGTGCTGCTGAAGTGCATAGCGTCTAGGAAGGGAGGATTTGATGAGCTGTTAGATCAGATCCAGAATGCATATGCAGCGTTGGTGTTGAACCATCCGTTCAGCTTCTCCAGGATGATCTTCACCTACTTGGTGGAGAACATTGAGGGGAAAGGGAAGGAGGGCTTCTACATGTACCCTCGATTTATGCAGATGATTATTGACCAGAAGCTCCCTTCCTTGCCAAAGGAGAAGGAAGATGCCGTGGTGCTTGAGGTGATGGATGATACCACCTTAGGCAGGATGAAGGTGTACAGGGGGAAGCAGGTGAAACCCCCTATCAGGCGACTGTTTGGGCATCTGGCCTGTGAGGATTATGTGGCGCCAGCTCGATGGAAGTGGCGCCACGATGATAGTGACTCGGACGTTGAGCATATTGCTCTACCCTCCGATGACTCCGACGGTGATGATCATGATGCTGATCAGGGAGGGGATGTTCAGGGTGGACCCAAACCAGCTTCTATTCACCCTGACTTCCAGATGGAGGAGGAGGAGGAGTCAGATGAAGAACCTCTGCTACGAACAGTGGGGAGTCGGGTCGTAGCCACGGAGAGAGGTATTAGGGCGGTTGGTGGACGTCATGGGGAGTCCGGGGATGCTGCAGTTGTTGATACAGATCCATTATATACCCCGGACCCACCCAGCAGCCAAGGGGGAGCATCCTCCTCGAAGGGAACGAGGAAAAAGAGGATGGCTCAGCTTCATGGAATGAAGAGTAAGAGAAGAAGATTTACCTTGATCACTACCACAGCCACCACCACATCTACCACCACCACTACCACACCCTCTACCACTGTCACCACACCACCCACCACTACATACATCCCATCTACCACCATATCTACCACACCCACTCCACCACCACTTTCATCAAGACCAACCCCAATCTGCACCACTGCCACCACCACACCCACTACTAGCCACCAAGCCGGCCCATCATCACATCCCACCCATCCATCTGGATCACCTTTACCTCTTAGTGGGATAGAGGAACAGCTCTTAGCACTGAACCGTATGGTGTTGAGGCTGCTGGCAGCCGATGACGAGAAGACATCTCAGATTTGTCAGTTGGTATATCTTACAGCTGCACAATCTCAGCAGATTTCTCAGCAGGCTCAGCTGATTGAGCAGCATGCACAACAGATGGCTGCTCAGAGCCAAGAGATTGCACAACTCCAGGAGCATAAAGTCCTATCAGCAAAGAAGATAAAGGAGTTGGAGGATGCCAAAAAGACTATCTTGCTCAAGCTTAAAGGAACTAAGGAGGAGCCTCTGAAGATAAAGGAAAGAGATGGTGATGACGATGGTGATGACGATGATGAGGATGAGGATGAGGATGAAGATGAAGATAGTGATGATGATGAGGCAAATGAGGAAGAAAATACAGAGGAAAGGCAGAATGATGATGATGATGAAGGAGGAGATGCAGCTGCATCTGCCTCAGCTCAGGGTCAAGAAAGACGTTCGAAGAGAAATCAAGACCAACGAGCCTCGTCGTCTGCCTCACCTACGGATGAGCCAGCGATTCAGGACAAACGTAATGATTAGACGTTTATGTATTTGATATCTTTTGTACTTGAATCATGTATTAAACTTATGTATTTAATGTTTATATAATGTTAATGTGTTTCTTTTCTGATTATTAACTAATGATTGATGTGTTACATGTCTAAATCAAGCAGATCCAAACTTTCAAAGGGACGAATATGATGTTGCTCCCCTTCAGCAGGTCAAGACTCAACTAACCATGATTCTTGATCTGCAAGGGATCGTCAGGAGATCAGTGAGTTACACCCCTGAAGAGGGAGAAATAATTCATGATCTTACAAATGAGCAACTGGCCGAAATGTTCAAGCTAAATCCTGATGAGATTATCAAGGATGCTCCAACCTTTGAGCCAACCAGTGACGACGAGCTGAACAACATTGATGAGATAGAGTTCGAGGATGTCACTGCAAAGCATTATCCAGAGTATGCTGACCACGAAGGAAATATGGTGCCCAACCTGGGTGATTCGCTGGTCGGCGAAACATTTGAGATACTGGATAAGATGGAGCAAGAGTCCGAGAAGAGTGAGGAACAAGCCCAAGCCTCAGACACCGATGTTAACATCAGAAAGGCAGAATGGGCTGCATGCTTTGAGGAGATCCGAGCCCAACGCGCTGTTCCTAAACCTAATGTCTACACCAAGCTCTATAAAGTGAAGAAACATCACAAGGTGTCAGGCAAGATTATCGCGTGGGCCCATTTTGAGGATCTTAACGTGTACGTGATAAAGAGAGAGAAGGGTATTGAGTATTTTAGATTCCCACATGATCTAAAGACTCTACCTGGTTTTGAGCTCAACCAGCTGCCCAGACTAAAGCTGTTATATGCTGACCCGAGAAAGATGTCAGGCTGGTTTGAGGCTGCGTTAAAGAAAGAGTACCACACCAGATGGGTCAACTCCAAACCTCAACAACCTATGAGGTATATCCGAAAGTCTGAGGTTGATTCCATAACTGGAAAGCCGAGAATAGTGTTGAAGTGGAGTCCTCCGCGCACCATGTCCAAGATCCCACTACGAGAAACACCACAGGATTTCACTCCACACTTCAAATGGTGGTACTATGATTGGAGGACAGGAGAGGCAGTCATAGTCTTAGACAAAGAAGGAAAAATGGATACGATCAGGGTACAGTTTCAGAACGTTATCAGACTCTACTTTGCATTTGAGATACACGCAGGAGTCACAAAAGAAGAGAAGTACAAAAACTATGAGGAGGTAATGAAGAAGAAAGACATTAGATGGATCTAGGTCCAAGGGGGAGTTTGTTGATACATATGTACCAAGATGTGGATCTTAATGTAATATGTCATGAATGCCTTACACTTATGTAATGCTTGGGTGATTAATGAAATGAAATGTTTGGTTGTAATTTATAATGATTAATATTTCATTAATGAGTTGTTTATATTGACTTGATTATATAGGTTTGTGATTATTTGAATTGATAAACATAATGTTTTAATAATACATTTCATTCAAACTTGGTTAAGTAAAGTTCACATGCGTCCGACTGGACCATGCGTCCGACTGGACCATGCGTCCGACTGGACCATGCGCCTCAACAGTGGTCATGCGTCCGAATGGCCATGCGACTGAGTGTCTATGCGCCTAAACAGTCCATACGCCTGAACAACTTCATGCGACTGACTCAGTCGCACGACTGAACACTCAGTCGTGCGAATGGATCAACCGCATGGCTCAATCGCACGAATGAACCATGCTAATGGTTCAGTCGCACGAATGAGCAACCCTAACCTATAAATACCACCTAATTCGTGGAAAAACGTAACACTTCAATTTACTTCGACTCCAGACGTACCCTAGCCGTCCAGAAACCTCCAAGAACCTGTTCCAAGTTCACAGATCGCACTAGATCGATTCTATATCGTTCTTAACGTTTAGATTCAATTTATAATTGATTCGACGTGCGTTCTCACTGATTGGATCGCCAATCAAATAGGATTCCGCACTATTTGAGTTGGTATACACGTTAATCAGTTAGTATTTCGTGCAATACACGATCCTAACATAATTAAATTTCAAAGTTAAACAAACTTATAAAGTTATAAAAGTTTTATAAGTAACTTGGATTAATTTTAAAACTAGGCTTTTTAAATGATTAAGGTTTAAATAGTAAATTCAAAAACTTAATTCACAAACTATTTACATTAAATGTAAGTTTTCTAAACCATATGAACCAAAATTGCAAAATTTTAAAATCCAAACCAACTCCCCTACCCCCGCAAATCCGGCGGACTCTCCGGCCATCTCCGGCCAGACTCCGGCGAAGCCCAAACGTTGGCATAACGTGTGAAATCGAACCCCAAACGTTTACAACTGATCTGCGAACTTAACTCGATCGCATTGAAGGACTTAAATTGGGTTTTAACATCGTGTATGAAAGGATCAAACTCGGTAACCGGTCACCATTAAACCTCCAAGCCGTTCATGCATTTATACTCAATAATAATCAAATTAATTGCACATACACGATAGTTTAATCGTAACTAAACTCCTACGCAACGTAGTTTCATTTGAAACACGTACACACATCACATACGACCATCATCATCATCTGCGACTTGTAACTCATTCGAGAGACGTTTCTAAGTAATCTTTATTGCAATTGGTTGATGTCTATCGACCGTTATCATTATCAGAAGCTTTTCAACTTACGATTTTGGAGTATCAACATCTAAATCTCCCAAATAGATTTCTCAATCAACCGCGACCTTATTTCAACTTTTATCAACACTTCGATCATCATTCTGGTAATTACACACACCCAAACACTCGATTTCATCTAGGGATCAAAAGCCCTATGGTTGATTTCATTAACAACATCAAATCCATGTTCAATTTGGAACAATTGCAGCTTAGGGTTCTTGAGTAATTTGGTGGATTTGGTAATTAATGTTTTTAAATATATAAGTTGAGCTTTTAACAAGATCGGGCTGTAGCCCAACTGAAACTAGCAATGTTTATGACCAAGAGGTCCCCGGTTCAAACCGGGCCTCCGCCATCTTTTGTTTTTAATTAGTTTTTTTAATATTTTTTAATTTGGAAATTATTATTATATTGATAAATCAAAATAAAAATTATGTTGGTTAACTAAAACATTTTAGAAATTATTAAATTAATTTTAAAAGTATTAAAACTTATGATTATAAATATAATTATTTTTTTAGAATAACAAAGGTTATAAAACATTATTAATTCTTTTATTTAATCTAAATGCTAAAATCTTATATGATTCAAATTTAGATTATTTCAAACATTATAAATTTACATGTTAAATAACTAATTATTCAAATAGTTATTTAATAATTATTCCAATATTAGTTATTCATCTATTTATTTAACTATGTTATATATAATTATTTAATAACTTATTCCTTAAAATTTAATTTAAGTTCTTGAAACCTATAAAACAATATAACTTTCTATTATACTTTATTCTACGGCTTAATATTATAAGACTATTATATCTAATCATATAAAAGCTCAAAACTTTATAAAATGATTTTAGATAATTTTAAGGTCATTTAAAATAAATATTTAATTAACTACCTTTATCAAATTTTAAATAATTAATTATTAAATTAATTATTTCTTTTCGCACTTCATATCTAATCTTTAATAATTCAATAAATTAAATTATTGCATTCTTATTTTTAATTGATTAATTCCAACTTTATTTAACCAAAACATTATCGATTGCTTTATTTTATTTTATTAGATATGGTTATTAAAAACCCTCCAAATTCCAATGGAAGCCCTAGTTCACGTCTAACTATTAATCTTATTATTAAACTAAATCTTGGAATCAATACATTTAGGTAACTTGTAAAAGAAATCTTTGGAGCCTCGTTTAATTTCTTATCATCACCTTATTTATATCATGTGAGTTTTCCATGTGTGTTTCCTTGCCCCTTTTTATATTATTTCACACTATTTTGGGGTGAAACATGTTACCTTATCAACATACACTTGTAAACGTTTAAACTTGTAAAGCACTTGCAATTCGTACTTTTATTTGTCATGTTTATTTGTGTTATTGTAAGTCTTATATGAGATACATATTTTGTTTACAATCACTAACTATTGCTAGCCTGGCGACGTCTTAAATCTTTGGGCCTGACGAGCCTATTTGGTGCTAAAGCCGATGTATTGCCGGCTCCTGATGACGTATGACTTGTTCATCATGGGAACCAAGTACACTTAGCCAATCTTATAAACTTGTAATCAAGTCGAGGTTTGGTTGTAGCTATATGTGTTCTCTAACTTGCTAACTCATAACCATTGACATGAATTGCTACTTGTAAATCTTTTTATATATATGTACGCTTAACCCATGGGAACTCACCAACTTTTAAAGTTGACCCTTTATTTTTAACATGATTCAAGTTTGATACTTGAGGATCTCTTCGTGCTCATATAGGACTTGGACTTAGCTAATTGCAAGTCTTATGTTGTTTATATCTTGTTTGTATTATATGATTTAAAAGTCTTGTAAAGTTCAATAAAAATGATATTTAATATTAGTTCAACTTATTTAGTTCCATGTGCTTTGAACAATCGTTTCACATTTGTCCGCCCCAATGATTCCGCCATCGGTCTGTGTGACACCCTACACATATCCCACATCGTTCGTGGACATGAGAGATTCCTGGTTATAAGGAATGTCCTGCCTCTAACATCAACAACGCGTTTTGGGCGTATTGGCTGTGGATGAGAGGAGAACTCCACAGTTAAGCGTGCTCAGGTGGGAGCAGTCCAGGGATGGGTGACCTTCTGGGAGTTTTCACCCGGGCAACCAAAAGCAAATCCGTGAGCTTCTCGTGGGCAAAGCGGACAATATTGTTGGTGTGAGGGGCCGGGTGTTACAGAATGGTATCAGAGCCACTCCAGTGCCGTTCGGGATGTGGGACATACCTCACCAAGGATGGTGACTTCTCAGGCTCATCGAGGACGATGAGTCCAAACAGGGGGTGCTTGTGACACCCTACACATATCCCACATCGTTCGTGGACATGAGAGATTCCTGGTTTATAAGGAATGTCCTGCCTCTAACATCAACAACGCGTTTTGGGCGTATTGGCTGTGGATGAGTGGAGAACTCCACAGTTAAGCGTTCTCAGGTGGGAGCAGTCCAGGGATGGGTGACCTCCCTGGGAGTTTTCACCCGGGCAACCAAAAGCAAATCCGTGAGCTTCTCGTGGGCAAAGCGGACAATATTGTTGGTGTGAGGGGCCGGGTGTTACAGTCTAGGTGTGACATATTTATCTCGTTTATTTCTTACGTTAATTATCATATTTCTTAACTACAAATCTTATGTTACAAAATTGTAATTTTCTTTCAAACTTGTATTTATATATATATTTTTGTTTGATATAGTTTATTCAATGTTTAACTAATGATTTTGTAAAATAATGAATTTTATACATAATCTCTTTATATTTCTTTTATAAAGTAAATCTTTAAATTTATTGAGATTATTTAATAAACCATATATGTATATGTATATATATGTATATGTATATATATATTATATAAGATATATATCTATATAGAGAGATATATAGATATATATTAATTATATATCTCTATCTATAGAGTCTAGAGATATAGATCTCTCTCTATACTATCTCTCTCTCTATATCTCTCTATCTATCTCTATCTATCCTCTCTATATCTATCTCTCTCTCTCTATCTCTATCTCTCTCCCTTCTATCTCATATATATATATATATATCTTCTATATATAGATATATTATATATATATGCAGGACCGTTTAAGGGCTTAAACACAATTACAACACAACAACACAGTGAGGAGACTAACTAAACTTTAATCAAACAGTGAACTGGTAACCAAAGGTGATACAAAGAACACAAGTAAAGCAAGAGACAGAACAAGAGAGTATGGGTTTCAAGGAGGCAGTATATTGCTTTCTCAAGTTCTTTTACAAGTGTTACAAAGCATAAAGAAAGATACAAGAACTTGGAATACTTATACTACAACCTACAGCCGGCTATACTTTGAAAGCCAGCTGGATACAATTGACTAGACACTAACAAAATCAATTGTAGGATCAAAAGGCATATCTGCCTTTTGACCTTGTGACTATGACATGCCATAGCTCACATCCTTATACATTACAAAAAGGATAAAGTACATGAAGTGGAAAGTTACAGACTCAAGACCTCAATGTACAGTTACCAAAAGCAAGGCCCTTTTCACCAACTCATGTAAGTTGGTGACTTTACAGAGATGCAGCGGAAAAGGTGCTTTATGGAACAGTACATCAGATAAAGCATGTGTACTAAAAGTCTTCGGAAGAAATCTGTCTTCATAGGTTGAAGCTTCGGAAGACTTTGTCTTTGAAGCTTCGGAAGACTTCATGTTTGGCTTTGGAAGATATTGGTCTTGGCTTCGGAAGATTTTACACTTAGAGTATTTTCTAATGCTTTGTGTAAAACTTCCGAAGCATTCTTCACTTCAGTACTTAGTGCATGTTGCTGAGACACTTAGGCTGTTTTGTTGCATCAGACTTCAGGAATCCTTACAAAACTCCCCCTAGGCTGATGCTACCAAAACCCAGAAGATCTTCACATGTTGGTAGTTTCCACAACAGGCCCATTCCTTTCCCACAGATCATCACACTCTCATAGTATCTTCTCATCTCAAGAGATCATCCAGAAGTTGATTATGTCATCAAGACTCTCATAGTATCTTCTCATCTCAAAGAGATCATTCAGAGGTAAGTTGATTATGTCTTGCCATGAGTAGACATTCTCAACACCTTGATCTCTGATAACATTCCATCTTTCTGGATTGGTAGAGTAAGTCCAGGACAAGATGGGTGTCTCACTAGTTAGAGGAGCCACTTGAATAGGAGTTGTTTGGGCTGCCTCATCATGCACCTCCTCAGGTTGATCTGATTCAGCCTTAGGTGCAGAGGTAGATGACTTTGGCTTCTTCTTTTAGTCTTTGGTTTAGAAGCCATCCTCTTCTTCCTCTTGGATGTCTTTAACTGAGAAGACTGGTCTGCAGCACCATGTTGATCATCAGTGTCTTTCTCAGTTGGGTGTTCCTCCCTCACAGGTTCAGAAGGAGAGGAAGTTTGACCCTGCCTAGGATCAGAAGATGAAGCTTGCTGAGGCTCAGCTGGAGGTGCTGTTGAGGTGTCTCTGGTTGTTCAAACTTGACCTCCACTTCAGGTGGGACTTGACTTGGAAGAGAGTGCAAGTCAATGAGTTCTCCACTCTTAATCTTCTGCTTGATCACCCTAATATGCTCATCCATAGTGGATAGAGAGATGGGGCCAAGTCTCCTTCCGGAGAATCCATACAGCTTCAAGAAGCTCACCATTCTTTGTCTGTCAGCAGACTTCTTTGCATTCTTTTGAATGATGGCTCTTGACTTTACAGCTTCTTCCCTTAGCTTCCTTTTAGTTGTCTTTCTTTCCTAGACTAACTCAAGCTCAAGTTGCTTTAGATACTCGAACTCAATAAAGTCATAGGACAAGGGAAGAAGTGCATCTGCCTGATAGAAGCCTGTGGCACTCAGGTAGTTTATCATTTTGATCCTATCTTCTTCTTTATCTACCTGAGGTTCTTGTGGAGCCACATCTTTTGGTGCAGGACTTTCTTAACTGGTGAGAGAGTGGGAGCATGCTTGTAAAGTCTTTTCTGTCTCTTCTCCTCTTTAAGTTGGAGAAGTATCATTGCATCCTCTTTCTCCTTCAACTCTCTTGACACTTCCATGTCAGCCAGTTCATTTAACTCTTCTAAGGGGAGGGAGATGATTTAATCAATCATGTCAGTTCCTGGTCTGTAAGTAGGTAATCCTGACTGCCCTTAACTCATCATCTTGAGTATTTGGTCTGGGAGCAGCCCTGATTGCAGCTTGCATGAAGCTAGATGACCCAGTAGAACTTTCTCCCCTTAGTCTCCTTTTCCTCTCTCTCTCTTCCTCCTCAATTTTCTTCAGGAGTCATTATCCTTTTCCCTTTGTCACCAACAGACCTTTGTTACTCAGGGTGGATTGAGGCTTGGCCTTCATTGCTTGGAGTAGCTTCCATGCTCTGGCCAGAGAGAGGCTGAGAACACCTTCACACAGCAGGTGTCTCAGATGGAGTTTGGACCTCTGCAGCAGTTGTTGATGATGAGACAGGGGTCTCAGGTTCTGCCACTGGGCCTTCAGTCAAGGTTTCCCCTATGAAACTAATCTTAGGGTCCACCTCAACATCCAGTTGACCGATGACATTGCCTGATTCCCTAAGTCTCCTTCTTAGAGTAAACTCTGCAAGGATCCTGTCTTGATTCTTTGAGCCAGCCTGTCAGCTTGTCTTGAATTGCTTGGATTGACAAGTGGCAAGTTGACTAAATCCAGTCTTTCATAGAAGCTCAGGCTATGGAATTGAAAATTTCTTGTTGACCTTGAACTCTCTGAAGTATAAGGGCTCTCCTGTCATCATCATACCTCCACCTTATGATGTAGTTGCCAGTTCCTTGTGGTGGAGATGAGACAGCCCTTGGTATACCTTCCTCAAAGAGACTCCTGATGAGAGAGTCTATAGAGTCCACATTAATGTGAACTTGAGGAAGTTGCTGAGAATGCACAACAGCAAGTGAGGATGGTGAGTCCTCTATGTCCATTCTCTCTGAAGAACTCCCAGGTTCTGTGGTTGTAACAACTTTCTCCCCCTTTTTGGTAGCATCACCCACTTGCATAGGTGAGCTGGAGGATAAGTCAATCACTTCCACAGGTTCTTGTGTTCCTGGTTGAGCTCTCCTTAAAGGTCTCCCAGCTAGTTTTTCCTGCAGATATGAAATATGGAGTTGCTGATCATTGACCCTGTTTTGCAGGGTAGTCACCTGAGATTCCAAGTGACTAACCTTAGAGACTAAATAGGTGCATGTTTTTGACAGTTTTTGCACCTTTAGTCTCAAATTCCCCTCATCTTCATCAGAAGATTCATTGGGGATGAGATGATTGGACCAAAGTCCTCTCTCTCACCACCAGCTTGAGTTTCTTGGCTGCTGGTTTTCCTCTGCTCCACTGGCAGCCTCAGTTGAGATGCCAATGGGCTGAGTTGCCATGGTTGAGGTCTTAATGATGTAATCACTTTCAAAAGTGAGAGCCTCTTCCATATGGACATCCTGAACAGGTTCAGAAGTGTCCACCTCAGTAATAGGTGACTGATGGGGGATAGACTGAGGAGAGTCAGAGGTACTCATCTCTCTTTGAGTAGGGGAGGAGAAGAGAGACTCATGGTACTCACTGAATCCTAAGTCTTCATCAGTGTAAAAGGATAGGTTGGGAATCGGTTGGTTGAGATCCAAAGGCTGGGGATGGTAGCTGTCCCCTGAACGGTTGTTCACTTGAGTGTTGAGACTCAGAGTGAAGGCTTAAGGTTGTTGGGCTAGTGAGCTCATCAGGGTGAGCTTGAGGAACCTCAGCCCTGATAGGTGAAGTAATGGGAGTAGTTTGCTCCTCGGGAGAAGTGGGAGCTCTAGTGTCCACTTCTTCCTGTAAGGTTGAGTATTTGGGGCCTGCACAGACTCAATAGCCTGAGCAGGGGTTTTTTGGATTTTCTTTGGTAGGTGAGGGTGATTTCTGGTCTTTTTAAGGTAAGGACAAAAGAGGTGTGGGTTCAACACTAGCTTGTGTTGCTAGGTTGTCACCTTGAGCAATGAGCTCTAACATTTTTGGGACTAGGGCTGTTTCTACCCCTGAGAGCCTACAGTTGGCTTCTTCATTATTTAAAGATGTCCGGGCTTCATCTGTCCCAATTTAAGAATATTACTTGTTTCCCTCAACTGTGAGCCCAGTTCACAGTTGAGAATGTGTTGAACATATCTAGGAAACATGTAATACTCTAAGGAGTCTAAGTTTGCAAGTAAATTAGTATAAACAATTTGGAACATACTACAGAACTTGACCCCCTGAACCATTCCATGAACTATAAAGGAGAGATCCTCAGGAATCTGGTCCCATCCACCATGCTTGTTTGACAAGCTGTGGATAACCACATGGAGCAGGAATTTCCATTGGGATGAGACCTTCCCTTTCCTAAAGGTCTTTACAGAGAAATCTCCCTCATAGCCCATCTGCTCAAAAGAATGATTAACAGCTTCTTTTGGGAAGGACACCTCACCTTCTTCATCATCCAGCTGCAGATGTTGGTTAATGATGGCCGGAGTGATGAAGATTGTTCCTCCCTGGCACCGTGGAGACAAGTGCCTTCTCCCCATCCATAATGACCTCTTGGCAGGTCTTCCAGAATTCAAGCAAGTGATCCTCATATAGAGTAGGATCAATGGTCAGGGAGGTGAAGTATTTGGAGGTAGTTGACAGAGTCAAGAATTGGCAAATCTCTGAGAAACTTGCATCTTTCTCAGAGCTTAACAGAGCAACTTGATTATGTTGCCTGTGTAGTTGCATGGAGAAATCAGGGTTGTTTCTGCGGTTAAGGTTGGCCATTTCAGAAGCTTAAGGGTGAAGAAAGGTAGAAAGCAAAGGCGGTTTAGAGAATTAGGTTAGAGAATAGTAGAATTGAGGAAGATAGTGGGAAAGAGGGGGAACCGTTGGGTATTTATATGAAAAGGATTTGAACCAAAGTTAATGAAAGAGGATAAACTTTGAAATCCGAAGTCGGTCCCACCTCTGAAAAGGTAGTTTACTTTTGCTCAAAAAGTAGTTTTCTTGGAATTCGAAAAGCTTCCGAAGTTTATTTGTCTTCGGAAGTTTTGATTGAAAAAGCTTCCGAAGCTAAAATGGCTTCGGAAGATTTTCTGAGAGTCTTGAAGATTTATGCTTCGGAAGAGAAATAAACCCTTGAATGCTTTGTGTAGGAATAAACAAAGCTTCCGAAGGTTAATTTGCTTCGGAAGGAAAAAGTCCTTAAAAATAAATAAGTGTCTGAGATAAGAATTTAAGCTTCGGAAGATGTTGACTTCTTCCGAAGGTAAAATCTCTTAGACAGTTATTTATTTTGAAGACATGTTTTTCTTCCGAAGATAAAATTTTATCTTCCGAAGTATCAGAAAATTTTCAAGAATCTAAGGAAAGTCTTCAAAAAGAATTTTACATCCAAAGAAAACATGAGCTTATGAAAGTGATGAACTAGACAACTTAGGACACACATATTTTAAGAAGAAATAATTAGAATTAGTTTTAAGAAAAGTCTACTCAAAGTTAATCATCCCAATAGCTGATATCAGATACTTAAATCTCTGTTCATCAAAAGCTTTTGTGAACAGATCAGCATATTGTTCATCTGTATGAACTTTGACTAGTTTAATTAATCCCTTTCATAGTTATCTCTTATTAAATGATACCTGATGTTGATGTGTTTGGTCCTTGAGTGCTGCACAGGGTTCTCAGTGATAGAGATAGCACTATTGTTGTCTATGTGGATAGGAGTCTCTTTGAAGTTAAATCCATAGTCCAGCATCTGATTTTGAATCCAAAGCACTTGAGCACAGCAGCTTGCAGCAGCAATGTATTCAGCCTCAGCAGTTGATGCAGACACACAGGATTGTTTCTTGCATTGCCATGAGACCACCCTTCCACCAAGGAATTGACATCCCCCAGATGTAGACTTTGCAGTCATATTGCAACCACCATAATCACTATCTGTATAGGCATACAGATTGAAATTTGGATTCTTTGGATACCATAGACCAAGTGTTGAAGCACCTTTGAGGTATCTTAAAATCCTTTTCACAGTGATTAAGTGAGACATCTTAGGGTTGGCTTGATATCTTGCACAAATACATGTAGCAAACATGATATCAGGCCTGCTAGCTGTAAGATACATAAGAGACCCAATCATAGCCCTGTATAAGTGCTCATCTACACACTCCCCCTCAAGATCTGGACCAAGGGAGTGGTTTCTGGCTATGGGTGTCTTAGCAATCTTACAATCAGTCATGTTGAACCTCTTGAGTATGTCTTGAACATACTTTGACTGACTTATGAAGATGCCATCTTCAACCTGCTTCACTTGAATTCCCAGAAAGAAGTTGAGTTCTCCCATTGAACTCATTTCAAATCTGTCTTTCATCAGCTTCTCAAAGTCTTTGCAGAGCTTTGGATTAGTTGAACCAAAGATGATGTCATCTACATATACTTGAACCAGCAATAAGTCATTTCCCTGTCCTTTGATGAAGAGAGTTCCATCTATAGTACCTCTCTTGTATCCATGTTTACAAAGATACTCAGATAGTGTCTCATACCACTTCCTGGGTGCCTGATGCAGCCCATAAAGAGCTTTGTCAAGCTTGCAGACATAATCAGGATGATCAGGGTCTACAAAACCAGGTGGCTGTTTGACATAAACCTCCTCATCAATCACTCCATATAAGAAAGCACACTTTACATCAAGTTGGTAGACCTTGAAGTTCTTGGATGCAGCAAATGCCAGGAATATCCTAACAGCTTCTAGTCTTGCTACAGGAGCAAAGACATCAGTGTAGTCAATCCCTTCTTCTTGTGTGTATCCTTGAACAACTAGTCTTGCCTTGTTCTTGATGATGATTCCTCTATCATCCTTCTTATTTCTAAAAACCCATTTGGTTCCAATGGTAGTCTTCCCATGAGGAAGAGGACAAAGGTTCCAAACTTTCTGCCTTTTGAATTGAAGCAGCTCTTGTTGCATAGCTTCAACCCAACTTCCATCCTTTAGAGCTTCATCAACTTTCTTGGGCTCTATCTGAGATAAGAAACAAGAGTGAAGACAAACATTTGCTTCATGGGTTTGTCCTCTTGTTCTTACCCCTGTGACAACATCTCCAATGATGTTTGTGGTGGGGTGAGACTTGTGGATCCTTAGCTGAGGGATCACAGCAAGTTGTTGAGAAAGATCTAAATTTGAGAAATTTAGATCTGGTCTGGAAGATTCACCCTCCACATTATCACACTTATCAAGATTAACTTGATCCAATGAGTGTGAGACATCATTGATGTTGTCATCTATGGTATGGTTATTAGCATCAAGAAATTCCTGATCACTATCACCATCACCATTGTTGTCTTCTACAAGTGAGGTGTCTTTATCTGGTTGAGAGGCCTCTGAGCTGGAATTTGAAGGCATGCCAGATGTATCAGCTGAATTTGTCATTGTTGTGCTGATAGAAACCTCATTTGCTGAAGTAGTTCCAACTGGAGCTGAAGATGTATGAGTTGAAGGTCTTCCTAGCTCAAATCTTGGATCAGGATCACCTGTATTTAGATTTTCTGCAGATCCTGAAACATGCTCACAAGATTTGTTAAAACAGTTGGTAACTAAATCAAGATCAAACAGCCAATCCGGACCAGAACCAGCCACACAAGGAGTGTGCTCATTGAAAGTCACATTGGCTGACTCCTCAACAATTCTAGTTCTGAGATTGTATACTCTATAAGCTTTAGCTTGAGAAGAGTATCCAATGAAATGTCCATCATCTGATTTCTCAGCAAACTTGGCAATTTGATCTTTGGTATTCAAGATGGTGCAGGGACATCCAAATGACCTGAGAAAACCAATGAAAGGTTTCCTCTTGTGCCAAAGTTCATAAGGAGTCTTACCATGTGTCTTAACTACTAAAACTCTGTTTTGCACATAGCAAGCAGTATTAACTGCCTCTGCCCAGAAGGTGATAGGCAGTTTAGAGTCAGACAACATAGTTCTTGCAGCTTCAATAAGTGTCCTGTTTCTCCTCTCAGCAACTCCGTTTTGCTGAGGAGTCCTGGGAGCACTATATTGTCTTGTAATACCTTTTTCATCACAAAATGTATCAAGGATTTGGTTCTTGAATTCAGTTCCTTGATCACATCTTATGGTTTTGACCTTGTGATCACATTGATTCTCAACTTTTAAGATGAAATTCTTCAGAATCTCAGGGGTTTCATCCTTAGTTCTAAGGAAGAAAACCCAAGTGAATCTTGTAAAATCATCTGTGATCACCAGACAGTAAGAGGTCCTTCCTAAACTCATTACACTGGTGGGGCCAAAGAGATCCATATGTAACAAGTGTAGGGGAGTAGTGATGGAGTTCTTTTCCTTAGGCTTGTGAGATACCTTGTGTTGCTTCCCTTTCAGGCATGCAACACAATGATCATCACTTGTAAACTCTTTCTTTGGCATTCCAGTTACCAGATCATGTTTAATTAATTTATTCATGTTCTTAAAGTTTACATGGCACATTCTTTTATGCCATAGGAAAGACTCATCACTATTTGCTTTAGATAGAAAGCATGAAACTTCTCCAGAGGGAGATGTTTCTTGCAAATCCATCTTGTACATGTTCCCTTTCCTGGGGGCTCTGAGCAGGATATGCTCATGAGGAATGACCACACCAGGCTTGAGAACAATGCACTCATGCTCAGTAAAGAGCATGTTATGACTCTGATCACAAAATTGGGATACACTCAGAAGATTGTACCCAAGCTCCTTAACAAAGTTTACCTTCTCAATGCTGAGCTTACCATTTGTGACCTTGCCCCTTCCAGAAATGTAACCACCTTCATCTCCTCCAAAAGCAACTGGTCCTCCATCAATTCTCTCAAAATTATGGAGTAGAGACCTATTGCCTGTCATGTGCCTGGAACAGCCACTGTCAATTATCCAGACATTCCTGTTTGTCTTGAGCTGTTCCTGCACAAAGAGAATGATTAGTTACATTTGGAAACCCAAGCCTTACTTGTCTTGGGCTCATTAAGAGTAATAGAAGGTAATGCAACAGTAATAGATCCTATGGTTGTACTATGGGGATCTTCAGCTGTTGTTGATGGAGAAACCTCAGTCATTTGGTCTTTCTTAGACTTCCACACCACCTTTGGAGTCTTGGACTTGACCTTCAAAACCTTAGAAGCTTTTGGAACTTCACAAGTTTTGATGACTGATCCTTCGGAAGAATCTACAGTCACTGCAGCAGACTTCAGTGCTTCGGAAGAACTCCTTTCTTCCGAGACCAACTTTGCTTCCGAAGGTAATTTTCCATTTACCTTCTTCTTTGATTTGGAGCTTCCGAAGGAAACAGACTTTCCTTCCGAAGCTTGAGACTTCTTGAGACTCTTTGAAGTCTTTGTTTTGGTCATGTGGACAGTACTTTTAGGATTGTATGGGCAATCCTTAGCAATGTGAGAAGTACTTTCACACATGACACATAACATTTTCTTCTTCAAAGAAGTCTCCTTTTGAGAGCAAGACTGGCTTTGGTCACATCCCTTCTCCACCTTCATCTTGGTAGATGCTGAGACAGTTCTTTGGGCTGTGAACTGTTCTTGGAGTTTGATGGTCCAGGCTGTGCAGCAGTGGTACACAGCAGCTCAGTCTTCTTCTTTGCACTGAGATGATTTGAACAAGAACCATGACTCTTAGCTGAGGAGTCTTGGTTGATGTCTTCAGTCCTTACTACTTTGAAACCTGCAGAGATAAAAACTTGTTTCTGCTTAGCATCAAAAGTAGCCTTGATTTCTTGAGCCTTCTTTGCTTTCCTTTTGCTCTTCCTGATCAAGTTCTTTCTCTTGGACTTGGTCATCACAGTTGATTTCTTCTCCTCAGAAGGATAGTGGCCCTTGGAAGAATCCTCTTCTTCACTCTTCTCAGAGGAATTCTTCACTATCACTTCTTCATCATCCTCACTTACAGGATCTATGAGAGGAAGCTCATCTTCACAAGTTCCACACCTAGGAGATCTTACAGACAAGATTGTGTGTGGAGGAGCTATCTCATTTGATCCCAGTCCCTGTCTATTTTGATAACAAACTTTGTTGTGCAGGGATGAGGATATCATGTTCTTGAAGGTCTCTTCTTCAAGAACACTCTTCTCTGCCTTGGCTTTGCTGATCACAAGCTCAGCCTGGCACTCAGTCAACTTAGTGATGAGATCTTGGATCTGAGTTCTAAAATCTGTATGTTCATGTTTTAGTACTGAAATGGTTTTCTCCAAGTCCTCTATCTTTAACTTGTAATCATTTTCAGACTTTCTAAAATCAGATTTTAATATGTTTAATGACTCAAGATCAGATCTCATCTCTAAGTTGTAGGACCTGTATCTATTTACTTTAGCAATGCATTCAGTGCTTGGTTTGGAGAAGCATCCTCCACCTGAAAACTCCAGTCAAAGCCTCCCTCTTCAACAGCAACAGCAGCATGTTGCTTTGTCTTCTCAGCCTGAGGGGCTTTGTCAGTGTAGTTTGGTCTGGGTTGTGTTTGGCCCCCATTTGCTTTAGGTGCCTTACACTCCCTAGCAAAGTGACCCATAAGGTTACAGTTGTAACACTTAACTTTGCTTTTATCCAGCCCAAACTTCCACTGGTAGCATTGCTTGGAAATCTTCTTCCTGTCCTCTTGTAGAACTTCTTGGCTCTGTGAGTGAGGAGAGCCATCTGCTGAACTATCTCCATGTATTCCAGGTCATCTGGATGGATACAGTCCAGGTCTTCAAGAGTGAAGAGATAATTCCCACAGCTTTCATCTGCAGACACAAAGGCTTGAGAAGAACTTGTCTCTTGGAATGGGCTTCCTTGAGTAAAGTTCTCCCTTGGTGTCTCCGGGAAGGTGATGAAAGGACCCTTTTGTGAGTTGTCAGGGTAGCATATGAGATGATGTTGGGGTTCTATGCTGTCCCTTTCAACCACATGAAGGGCTGAACCCATTTGATTGTTGGAGTTGCCAGATGAACCTTGCATGTTCATCTCCATCTGGTATCCACTGAGAATCCCATACAACTCTGTAAGAGTAAGAGTCTTAAGGTTCTCAGTCCTCTTGATCACCACACAATAGTGTGTCCATTGCCTAGGAAGTGAGGACATGAACTTCCTTACAATGTCCCTGTTCTCAAGAGGAACTCCTCCATCCACTAGGGTATCCACAATCTCAACATACCTGAAGTATTGTTGAGTCATGGTTCACCTGCTTTGAAGGTGAAATTTTCAAACTGCTGCTTCAGAAGATCTTTCTTGTTCTCCTTGGCTTCAGAGGAGCCTTCATACATCAGCTTCAGTGCATCCCACAGCTGTTTGGCTGTCTTGCACTTCTTAAAACCTCTGTATACAGAGTTTGGGAGAGCAGTCTGAAGAGCAGTCATGGCCTTCCTGTCAATCTCTACTCTTTTTCTATCTTCATCTGAGTAGTTGGCCACATCTTTAGGAATCATACCAGCACCAGTAGCAGAGGGGGTGCTGGGTATGAAAGGTCCATTCTCAACAGATTCCCACATTCTTGAATCAAGAGACCTGATGAAGCCTTCCATCCTCATGCACCAGGTGTCAAAATCATCAAGAGTGATCAGTGGGGATTTGTTCATGGTTCCAGTCTCCATATCAGTCTTTGAGATGGAAGCCATTTGAAGAGTTTAGTTTTTGTGTGTGTGAGGGATCTTAAGATGGTTAGATCTTATATCAAGAGCCTGGAAAGCTCTGATACCAATTGCAGGACCGTTTAAGGGCTTAAACACAATTACAACACAACAACACAATGAGGAGATTAACTAAACTTTAATCAAACAGTGAACTGGAAACCAAAGTGATACAAAGAACACAAGTAAACAAGAGACAGAACAAGAGAGTATGGGTTTCAAGGAGGCAGTATATTGCTTTCTCAAGTTCTTTTACAAGTGTTACAAAGCATAAAGAAAGATACAAGAACTTGAAATACTTATACTACAACCTACAGCCGGCTATACTTTGAAAGCCAGCTGGATACAATTGACTAGACACTAACAAAATCAATTGTAGGATCAAAAGGCATATCTGCCTTTTGACCTTGTGACTATGACATGCCATAGCTCACATCCTTATACATTACAAAAAGGATAAAGTACATAAAGTGGAAAGTTACAGACTCAAGACCTCAATGTACAGTTACCAAAAGCAAGGCCTTTTCACCAACTCATGTAAGTTGGTGACTTTACAGAGATGCAGCGGAAAAGGTGCTTTATGGAACAGTACATCAGATAAAGCATGTGTACTAAAAGTCTTCGGAAGAAATCTGTCTTCATAGGTTGAAGCTTCGGAAGACTTTGTCTCTAAAGCTTCGGAAGACTTCATGTTTGGCTTCGGAAGATATTGGTCTTGGCTTCGGAAGATTTTACACTTAGAGTATTTTCTAATGCTTTGTGTAAAACTTCCGAAGCATTCTTCACTTCAGTACTTAGTGCATGTTGCTGAGACACTTAGGCTGTTTTGGGTTGCATCAGACTTCAGGAATCCTTACATACTACAAATTGTTTTTGAAATGGATGCTCGTTTAAAGGTTATGTTAAGTATTTATGAAAATTATTTACCTTATTAATAAAAAACAAATAAGATATATAAATTAACTTGTCTTTTAGGTCTTTTTTCGTATCCGCAACACCTAGAATCTATCATTTCTGACGAGGCATCATCCATCCGAAACTATTGCATTATCTAGTTCTCCGTCGTCTCAGTTCTTAAAGATATCAAGGAGCAGAAGAAATTGCGAGTGACTAGTGGTGGGCGCGGACTTGGTCGTCAACCAAAGAGGAGGGGGACAATTAGATCTCGAGGGGAAGGAGACTGACGGGGAAATAGAAGATCTCCAGAAGAAGGAGAGCTGACGTGGAAAAAGAGAGGAAGTTATATGGTTTTTAAAATTTTCTTACATGTGTATTTTTTTCCTTAAATAAAGAAAGGTTATATCTGTATTTCAAAAAAAAACTTAATAGATATGTATACATGTAAATTACATAAAAAAATTTAAACATAGAAAATAGTATTAAAGTTTGCAATCTTTAAAATATTTTTTGTACACATATCTTTAATCAGATTTTGTTAACAATTTCTCAAACTTAAAAAACCATCTTTTCAGAATATTCTCTTGTATTATAAAAATAAAATTTAAAATTTATAAATATATGTTTTATAAGATAAATTTCAAAAAATATACACACTAAATAATTGTTCACTTTTTTATATATTTTAGAATGTCAAAACAAATCTTTCTTTTGTTTTACTCTTTATCGTATTGGATTGACCCACTTTTAGCAATCCAAAAAAATAAAGTTTTCGCGAGTGAATATTTACTTTTTCAATTTCTATTTCAGTTCTATCATTAGCTCATAAGTTTTTCGAATAGATGAATTGATCTCTGGCTGGATAACAATTCGATTAATTGAACAATAAAAAACTGGTTTCGATGCATGTAAAAAATAGTTATATAATGGTATATAATGCATGTAAATATTATACGATATTTTTTTAAATATATAGCAATTTTAAAATATTAATTTATAACCCAAAATCTTAAATTGATTGTTATTATTAAAATTTAATTTTAATATTCAAATTGTTAGTTTTAAATTTTAAATTTTAACAAATTTAGTTAGTTATTTTTTATAAAATTTCTGATTGAATAGTAAATTAAATTTAAAATTTGAAGTTTCTAAATTTATATTTCAATTATTACATTTAAATATTAATTTTAAAATATTATTTAATTAGACATTAATACTATTTAAATAACATCTACAAGTTTCCTTCTATAACTATATATTGCTAATATAATGTCATGTGTCAATTGTGTGCCATAAAAATATCATATGGCAACACAATACTTCAAATTATGGCACATGGTAAAACCCCTTTCATTTATTATGTAACATCGCCTTTCATACCACCAATATTGTACGTTCTGCATACGAGAAGCTTACGGATTTACTTTTGATTGCCCAGGTGGAGGTTAACCATCCTTTGATTGCTGCCACCTGAGCACGCTTAAATATGAAGTTCTCCTCTCATCCACAACCAATACGCCCAAAACGCGTTGGTGATATAAAAGGCGGAACATTCCTTATGAACCAGGAATCTCTCCTGTCCACGGCCGACGTGAGATTCGTCTGGGATGTTACATATTATATATAAAGATGTGCTTGAAGTAGCATCTTCTTTGACCATGAGCAAACGATGAAAACCAAACATGTAATTTCTCACCATAGCTCAAATAAAAATAAATAACTTTTTAAAAGATAAATAAATGTTCATTTTCACTTCTGCCTAATAGTTGCTTTATTCAGACTCGGATGTGAAAAGTCAATATGACATTGCTATACATATGAACTAATGAACTGGACTACCAGATAATAAGTCAATAAATGATAATAGTTTATCCAATTTAATCACCATGTGGACTCCAATTCTAAGATATACAAATGAAGAATTTCAAGTCTGAGCACAATTATCACTTGGTAGGTAAAAATATTGTTATTTATGTGATAATTTTTAAAAGAGTTAATTTCAATTTTGCTTTCTAAGGTTTGACAAAAATAATTATTTTCCTTCAAAAAATTAAAAACATCAATTTACCTCTAAAAGTTTCATATGTTGTTTCTATTTTACTCCAAAAGTTTCATTATTATGAATAAAGTTGAAACAAATAATGAAACTTTGGACCAGATTTGAAACAAATTATCAAACTTTTGGAGGTAAATTGATGTTTTTAATTTTTGAAGGAAAATTCTTATTTTTAACAAACCTCAAGGAGTAAAATGAAGCTTAACTCTTTTTAAAATATTAAACTATAAGAAAAGGAAGACAATGCTTTAATTGATGTAAAATTGTACTGTTTGAGATCATTGAACATCTCAATACACTCAATATACACAAGTAGTCAACGGCATGACTAGTAAATATATATCAATGACAATGTATTGTCTAGTAGATGTACTTGGAAACTACATATTATGATCTTGATGCAGTCTATTATTCCTACTTTTTTGGTTATGGACTATCAAATAGTTATTCTTTCTAATTAGCATACCAAGGAGAGATTCACTAAATTATCATTTTCACTATCAATTCGTTTTTCCTTAATAACTATTATACTAAAAAAATAGGTAAATAATTATTTTATGATAAAATTTTATGAAATTTGTCATTGTGAAAAGTAATAATGACCAATGGGCAATAAATTCTAGGGCATCGGTGAATCTGGATATGTTTTTTTTGTGGGGGGTTTGGGCTTTAACCCAACCTACCCTCCTCATAAATATCATCTCAATCCATATTAGAATAACTAGTGGGCTCCGCCCACCCTTCACAGTAAAATTCTAGATTAGAAGGCTTGAAAATATTGGGTTGATGTGGCAGCAAATAGTCGCTCAACATGCCAAAACAACTAACACAACATATTTCATCATCGAAAAAAAGCCACATATGGATGATATATGCAAATGTTCACATATGAATTCCTTGGTGAATATATGCAACAACTAATCATAATATCTTTAGTGAATATATGCAACAACTAGTCATAGTAGTTCCTTGTTCACTAAAATTGAATTTGATTTGAACCCCTTTACCCGCATTGATTTAAGCATATATATTCACACAGATGTTATGTATATGCTAACATGATGAATTTACCCTTGTTATCAAATATCTATACACATGAAAATAAATGAAAAACCAACAAGAATAAATAAAAATTCATATGCTCAATCTTCCCTCTGGTATGTATTTTTCTTTTATGTCCATATTTGCAGTTCACCCATCGTTCACTACCTGTATCATCAAAACTTTTCATCACCATCTCTCGTCGAATCACCAAACCTCAAATCTGTCGTGAACCCTTACAAATGTTGGAGGATGTTTATAGTCTTGGACCCTAGACTCCTAGAGGAGTTAGCCAAATCCTAGAATTGGCCAAACCACCACTATCGGTAGCCACATACGTCTCCAACCACCACCATCCACCCCTTACACTTGCTCTCTATCACCATCACCACTGAATAAGTTGCTCGGATCGGAAAAACTATTGGCAATAGCTCGTGTTTCTGGTGATTCATCGCTCAAATCAATACATTTTTCCGGCGATATGTTGTATTTTGGTTTCCATTATCCCGTGTGGTTAATATGAAAACTAAAGAAACTTTTATGGTCAGTTTCACAAACTCTAAAACATCACTATTCCTTAAGTTCGTTTACTAATATATAGTATAATTAAATACTTGACTATATTTTTTTGAGACCTAAACATTTAACCTTATAAAATAGTAAAACATATGAAATCATATACTTTTAACGACACATGGTATCACTTGGTGGATTCCATTGATTTTCAATAGAGTGTGTCATAAAGTGAGAATTTGATGAACATATGACATCATTTGGTTGATTCTTGATCATGTAAATTTCACTATGAAGTGCCAAAAAGCACGGAGTTTGCAAGCAAGTCACTATAAAGAGAGATTTTTGTTTCTGGACACATATCGTTTCATTAATGATTAATAATTAGGTTATCTTAAAATTTAAATAAAGATTTAAAAGACGATCTGAATAAACTGTTTAATAAAAGTAACTATGTTTTTCTTTATAAAGAATAAGACTGACACATTACTTTCTTTTGGATTATTTTTTCTTTCTCTATAAATATGTATTGACAAGGTATATCATAGTGTTCTTGTGATTGAAATTAAACCTCACAGTTTTTTTAGTAATAACTTCAAAACATTACTATTCTCACTAGATGGCACATTGAACTCAGGTTTAGAACCAGTTTTAACCCAGGTTCATCCCAATTCAAACCGTAATGTTTAAACCGGTTTGTCCCCGTCATGTCCAATCCGGTTCTCCCCAACCCGACACATATTAAACCCGATTTTTCACCATTTTCCCTTCTTGACACCTGGTTTTCCCCGACCTGGTTTCAAAATTGAACCCGGACTGTGTACCTCAAATTCTTACAACTTTATAAAATTTAAGTTATTAAGCAATAAATGATAAATGTCATACTAAACTTGTTATAAGGAGTATGCTGCTAAGGTGATAGATGACCTTTTAAAAATTATATATAAGATGATTTAATTAAAATAAATTGTATGCTTATTTTGTAATTATATAAAATTTCTCCCAATTTTCAAAAGGAATATCATACATTGTAAGCACATTAAGGTTACACCTTAAAAGATTTTAAAATCCAATAAACCATTTTTATATGAAAGGATTTGCAAGAAGATATATAATATTTAAATACAATCTTGTTTTCACAAAATATTAGTATAACTTGTTACTAGAAAAGGAAAGAAATGTTGCTAGAAATTTAGAATCTGTAAGGATTCACCAACAAACAAGTACTACTTTTAGATTTGTGGATTATAAAAAGTTTGCTCCCTTTCTGCCAATCTTCTCTTGTAAACATGTATATAATACTAGTTTTAGTAAAATCATATATTACATGGATTTAACAAATAAAATATTAAATAGAATACAAATTATAAAACGATATACTAAGACATGATATCATTGGAATTACGTAGTAGTAATAACTATAAGTTATAAAACTATAATATGAAATTTTAAATTTTTTTTTCTTTTTTAAAGATAAATTAAATATTTTGTTTCAAAATAACATTTTAAAAATTATTATTTTTAAAAATTTCCTTACTATAACTCCCTATTTTAATTATTTCTGTTTTATAAAAAAATTACTTTAGAAAAACTAATTTTAAAATATTACGTAAAAATAGTTTGATTTTTTAGAAATTTTTTTTTATAAAAACTATTTCTATAAAAATAACATTAATAAAAAGATAGCTTTCTTAATTTATTAAAAAAACTAATTATAATGTAAAAATAAATAATATTATTAGTAATTAATGTAGTTATTTAATAGGAGAGGGAAACGAGAAAAAATTGATGAGAATGAATGTAATGCTGATACGTCGCACACCCATTTACCCTTTTATTAGATTAGGAAAATTTACTTCCTCTCTAAACACCTATTTAAACTTTTATTAGATTAGAAAGATTTACTTCACCTTTAAACACCGATGCCTCCATTTTTTATTCTTCTATTTTTATAAGCCCATAGAGATATACCTCAACGTCTCTTTTTGTCCGTCTTCATCCTTTCTTTATTTTATCTTTGATATGTTTTAACTTTGGGCTTGTTTGGGTGTCCTTATCAAAACAACTTATTGACTTATTGACTTTTCTTATAAGTTAATAAGTTAGTATGAAGTGACTTATTAACTTATTTCACTCACAACCATCACATTGCCAAACACTATAAAATAATTTTTTAACTTTTTAAAAGTTAATAAGTTAATAAGTAAGGAAAAAAAGCACTCCCAAACACCCACTTTGTGTCTTCTCTTTCTTTTGTATTATGCAAGATGTCATGCTCAATTGCTCTCACATGTTATAATCCTTATTTGGAACATGGAAACTTTTTGTCATAATACTCCATATAACTAGGTTCACCCTCTTAAAGTTTATGAGTAATGTTAATTTGACTTCATTTATTAACAAATAAATTATAAATTATGTGAATGCACACATCACCGCCTTTAATTTTAAAATAACAAGTAAATACTAAAGTTAGAATAGACATGACAATAAACACAATCCAACAAACCTCAATTTAACCTTTAAGTAGTATAGTGGTAAACATCTGATTCTCTCTAGTAGAGGTCTTATATTTAAATTTTATTTCCATTTGTGTCATGTGTCACAACCTCTTAAACTTAAACGACACATAACCAACACAAACTGTGATTTATCTGATACCGACACTACGATTTATCTGATCTTGTTAGTAGCAGGACGCTCGTCTATCTTAGGTTTACTAAACACACGAATGGCCCTATCTCTCACGATAAGATCATTAATAATTTCTTAAATATTGATGATATTCAATATTCATACATGATACATCTAATAACCATATCATGATTACTAAATCAACCCACACAAGTCAACAACCTTCCCCAAGTTAGCACTTCAAGTTTGAAGTATTCTCAGTAGTTCAATATTTTGATTTAACTTTGGAGTACAACTTAACCATTAATACCATAACAAAACAAAACTAGACTCTTCAAACTTTAAAATGAAAGGCGACACGTCTTAACGTGAATTACACTCGATCTTATACGTGTGTTACAAATAGGGGTGTAAACAGATCAAACCGACTCGTGAGCCACTTGGGACAAGCTTGCTAGAAGCTCAAATCAAGCTGAGCTTAAATCCGCTCGAGCCCCAGCTTCATATTGCTCGAGCTGGCTCGTTTACACCCTTAGTTACAAAACAACTAAAATTGCAGCGGTGTATTTGTATTTGTTAAACCTATACCAACACACGTGAAATGAAAATGTGCCTGCATGAAGATGACCTCCTGCACAAGTAGCATAACAATAAGAAATAAGCTATAGATCAAACAGGTTTATCGTGTTGAAAGCCCCTTGAATTCATTTCTGAAGCAAAAAAAAAAATCCTAAATCATTATACACAATATAAAAAATAAAAAAAGATTCTTATTGTTATAATATAATACACACTAATTTTCTATGAAATTTATAAAATTATTGCACAAAAGTATTGCATGTTTTAATCAGTTACCCAACCTGTCTCTCTTCAACTCTGCTTGAGACCACTGTTAAGAAAATAGCCTGCTTAATGCTTTCACAAGCACTCTAAATTGCAGTATATTGCAAAATAAAAATGAAACAAAATTCTTATCATACAAAACCTCTTCATGGATAAAACATCTCACCTATTCTTTTTAAGGCTAATCCATTTGACCCATATGACATGACCCATACTGATGCATATATTAGGTCGAAATTGACACCTCTAGTTTTGGACAAAAGTCATTACCAGATGATGGGATGTTTCGTATCATAAAACCAATCAATGGGCCGATGAAATGAACAATGGCGTGTCAAATACTGAGACTAAACTCAAATGGGCGTGCCTGGTGCTTGACTTAAAGAGCTTTGCGCAGGGTCCGAGAAGGGTATGGGACTAAACTCAAATATGCAGGTTTATAGTTGATTAGTTTGCTAATTTTATCAACTAATTCCCACTGGACCAGATTAAAGAACCAAAATTCACAGCCACTTTATCCCGTCTGATGTTCAAAGAGCCGGACAAAGGACCACCTACGAAGGTTAAATCTCAACCCAACTAATCCCACAAATTTTCTTGTTTCCCACATCATCTAAATCATCCCTCAAGGTTTTCACATCATCCCACCTCCCATTTGCAGCACGGAAATTAGAAAGCATAATTTTATATTTGCTATCGTTTTGCTGTTTGTCAAACACTCGTCGAGCTACAACTTCTGCAAGCTTTGAATCATTATGTGCATCACAACAAGATAGAAGTGCACCCCATATGCCCGAATCCACATCATCTCCCAAAGAACAGATAAGATTATAAGCCTCTTCTAACTCTCCAGCCATCCCAAGTAGTTTCACAAAGTGAACATAATGGTCGGTTTTTGCTTTGATGCCAAAATCAACATCCATTCTTCTGAAAATATCACGGCCTTCTTTAACAAAACCACCGTGGGAGCAAGCAGATAATAAAGCACAGAAAGTAGACTCATCGGGTTTAAAACCTCTTTCAACAGCTTCACTAAACACTTTCAATGCCTCGGATGTAAGGCCATATAAACCAAGACTTGCTATTACTGAATTGTAAGAAACAACATTTCTCTTAGGCATATGATGGAACACCTTGAGTCCCATTTCCAAGAAACCACACTTAGAATACATGTCTATCAAAGCAGAAGACACCATGGTATCCGAATCTAGGTTATGGCGGATGGCATAACCATGTATCTCAATGCCGGGTGCTAGAATGGCCATTTGAGCAGTAGCTGCAAGTAAGGTAGCAACTAATACTGAATCTGACTTTCTACCTTTGGTGTTCATTTTCTTGAAAGAAATTAAGGCTTTATGATACTCTCGGGATTGTGAAAAGCCAGATATTAAAGCAGACCATGTTACTAAATCGGGATGTGATAAACTACTAAATACTTTATAAGCTGAATCCATACAGCTACACCTTGAATACATACTTACAAGCACACTATTTATATGTGCATTAGAATCAAACCCATTTCTTAAACAGTAACCATGAACTCCTTGACCGATTACCAACAAGTTAGAACGCGTAAAACCTGATAATAATCCTACCATTGTATACCCATCAGGCTGGTTCCCCATTCTTCTCATTACAACAAACAAATGTAACCCCTTTTCCCACTTTCCACAACTTCCATAACCCGCGATCATCGTGTTGTATAAAACCAAGTCGTGTGTGTTTAGACCATCAAAAACCATTCTGGCATCATCAACGAGCCCGACTTTAGAGTAAGCCGACACAAGTGCACTACCACAAATGGAGTCAAATCCATGATCAGAAACAACCACTTGTCCATGTACAAACCTAAGACCCTTAACATCATGTCTTTCAGCACAGGCGCGTAAAATGCAAGCAAATGTGAAATTATCAGGCTTTGTTTCTGAAGCAACCATTTCTTTAAAGAGTGTAAACGCATCAAGAAACCGATGGCTTTGCGCGTAAGCTCTAATGATTGAGTTCCAAAGATACACAGTTCTGTTAGGCATTTCGTCGAACAGGTTACAGGCAGAGGTAAGATCATCATTGGTTGCATAAAACCTGATGATTTTTGTTGCGTAAAAGGGATCATGGAACAAGCAAGTCTTGATTAATAAAGCATGGAGTGATTTTGTTCTTGAAAGGGTTTGATTTAGCTTCGTGAGTTCAAAGACAAGTGATTTAAAATGAATGAACATCAAGTTCTTAAAGTGATTTACCCATTGGTGTGAATTTAAACATCAAGAAACTAACTGCACATGATCAATCACAAAGGCTTAATTATCTGAAAGTACCTCAAACTCGACGGAATTGAAGATTAAAATTGTCTCGAGAGTCGAGTGATGATGAATTTGAAGGTGATGGTGTATTAATGGGTTAACAGTGTGTGTTTATCGTATGAAAATGGTTAAAGAAAATTTATGTTGGGGTTTGTGATGGTGACGAATTGACGATGTATAATATAATGGGAAAGAAGAATACCTATAATGATAATTTGATTGAATGAAATTATCAAAATAGCAAGGGTGTTTAAAAATATCTGAATCCGAAAATTCGAAATTCCAAATTCGAAATATCCGAATTTTCGGATATCAAAAAATTCGGATATCCGAAAATTTTGATTCGGATTCGGATAGTGATTTTCAAAAGTTTCAGATATTCGGATATCCGATTATCCGAAAACTAAAAAATATTTTTTTATTTTTTTGAATTTTAGATATATTTTTACTTTAGATTGAGATTTTGTAGTGTATATTGTGATTCTTATGATATGAGCTGTTTTTTATATTATGTAAGGATTCCTTTAAGTCTGATGCAAACCAAAACATCCAATGTCTCTCTGCAAAAAATGCACTAAGTACTGAAGAAGAAATGCTTCGGAAGTTTTACATCATACACTAGAAAATATTCTAAGTGTAAAATCTTCCGAAGCCAAGACCAATATCTTCCGAAGCCAAACATGAAGTCTTCCGAAGCCTCAGAGACAAAGTCTTCCGAAGCTTCATCCTATGAAGACAGATTTCTTCCGAAGACTTTTAGTAACATGCTTTATCTGATGTACTGTTCCATAAAGCTGGACACCTTTCCGCTGCATCTCTGTAAAGTCACCAACTTACATGAGTTGGTGAAAAGGTCCATGCTTTTGGTAACTGTACATTGAGGTCTTGAGTCTGTAACTTTCTACTTTATGTACTTTATTCTTTTTGTAATAAATAAGGATGTGAGCTATGGCATGTCATAGTCACAAGGTCAAAAGGCAGATATGCCTTTTGATTCTACAATTGATTTTGTTTGTGTCTAGTCAATTGTATCCAGCTGGCTTCCAAAGTATAGCCGGCTGTAGGTTGTAGTATAAGTATTCCAAGTTCTAGTATCTTTCTTTATGCTTTGTAACACTTGTAAAAGAACTTGAGAAAGCAATATACTGCCTCCTTGAAACCCAAATCTCTTGTTCTGTCTCTTTATCATTACTTGTGTTCTTTGTATCAATATCTTGGTTAATCCAGTTTATTGTTTGATCAAGTTTAGTTAATCTCCTCTTTGTGTTGTTGTGTTGTAATTGTTAAGCCCTTAACCGGTCCTGCATATTATGTTTATAAGATTATATGTCTAATTATTGTAAAAAGCTAAAAAATAAAAAAATAAAAATAATAAAAATGTATTTCGAATATCCGAATCACTATCCTAATCGGATATCCGAAATTTCGGATACGGGTTCGGATAGTGATTTCCACTATCCTAAATTTTCGGATATCCGAAATTTCGGATATCCGACTTTGAACACCCTAAAAATAGCCCGCTGAAACATATATATGCAGGACCGGTGAAGGGTGGTCACTTACAACACAACAACACAAAGAGGAGATTAACCAAACTTAATCAAACAGTAAACTGGATTAACCACAAGAATGATACTAAGAACACAAGTAATAAGTAAGAGACAAAACAAGAGAACACAAGAGATTGGGTTTCAAGGATGCAATATATTGCTTTCTCAAGTTCTATTACAAGTGTTACAAAGCATAAAGAAATATACAAGAACATGGAATACTTATACTACAACCTACAGCCAGCTATACTTTGAAAGCCAGCTGGATACAATTGACTAGACACAAACAAAATCAATTGTAGAGTCAAAAGTCATATCTACCTTTTGACTTGTGACTATGACATGCCATAGCTCACATCCTAATATATTACAAAAAGGATAAAAGTAAATAAAGTAGAAAGCATGGACTCAAGACCTCAATGTACTGTTACCAAAAGCATGGACCTTTCACCAACTCATGTAAGTTGGTGACTTTATAGAGTTGCAGCGTAAAGGTGGTCCAGCTTTATGGTAAAGTACATCAGATAAAGGCATATCTCTAAAAGTCTTCGGAGGAAATCTGTCTTCACTATTTGGCTTCGGAAGACTTTGTCTTTGAAGCTTCGGAAGAATTCACTTTTGGCTTCGGAAGATATTGGTCTTGGCTTCGGAAGATTTTACACTTCGAATATTTCTAGTGCATGGTGTAAAACTTCCGAAGCATTTCTACTTCATTCTTTAGTGCATGCTTGTAGAGAGACTTTGGATGTTTTGGCTGCATCAGACTTATAGGAATCCTTATAAACTCCCCTTAGGCTGATGCTACCAAAACATTTAGAAGATCTTCAGATGTTTGTAGTCTTCAGCACAATGATGACCATACCCTTCTTCATTAGATGGTCAGGATCATTTAGACTCTCATAATATCTTCTCATCTCAAAAAGATCATGCAGAGGTAAGTTGATTATGTCTTGCCATGTATAGACATTCTCAACACCTTGATCTCTGATCACATGCCATCTCTCTGGATTAGTAGTGAAGGTCCATGATAAGATGGGTGTCTCAGCTGCAAGAGGAGCCACTTGAATTGGAGTTGATTGGGCTGCCTCTTCATGCACTTCCTCAGGTTGATCTGACTCAGCCTGAGGTGTAGAGGTGAATGATTCAGGCTTCTTCTTCTTAGACTTTGGTTTAGAAGCCATCCTCTTCTTCCTCTTAGAAGACTTTAACTGAGAAGACTGGTCTGCAGCATCTTGTTGATCATCCTTGTCTTTCTCAGTTGGGTGTTCCTCCCTCACAGGTTCAGAAGGAGAGGGAGTTTGACCCTGCTGTGGATCAGAAGATGAAGCTTGCTGAGGCTCAGCAGGAGGTCCGGGTTGTGTTGTCTCAGGTTGTTCAATTTTAACCTCCACTTCAGGTGGGTTTTGACTTGGAGGAGAGTATAAGTCAATCAGCTCTCCACTCTTGATCTTCTGCTTGATTACCCTGATATGCTCATCCATTGTGGATAGAGACATAGGGCCAAGTCTCCTTCCGGAGAATCCATATAGCTTCAAGAAGCTCATCATCCTTTGTCTGTCAGCAGACTTCTTCATACTCTTTTGGATAATGGCTCTTGACTTTGTGGCCTCTTCCCTCATCTTTCTCTTTGTAGCTTTTTGTTCTTTGAGCACTTGAAGTTCAAGCTGTTTGAGATACTCAAACTCAATGTACTCAAAGGACAAGGGAAGAAGTGCAGATGCCTGGTAGAGACCTGTGGCACTCAGGTAGTTGATCATGTTTTGTTTGTCTGTTTCTTTGTCTACCTGAGGTTCTTGTGTAGATGCCATAGTCTCTTGCACAGGGCTTTCTTGAACTGGGGAGAGAGTAGGAGCATGCTTGTATAGTCTTTTCTGTCTCTTCTCTTCTTTGAATTGAAGAAGTAGCCTTGCATCCTCTTTTTCTTTCATCTCTCTTGACACTTCCATGTCAGCCAGTTCATTTAACTGCTCTAAGGGGAAAGATATAATCTCATCTATGTCATAGTTCCTGGTCTGCAGGTAAGTAATCCTGACTGCCCTCAACTCATCATCTTGAGTGTTTGGTCTGGGGGCAGCCCTGATTGCAGCTTGCATAAAGCCTGAAGACCCAGAGGAACTTTCTCCCCTTAGCTTCCTCTTCCTCTCTCTCTCCTCCTCCTTAATCTCCTCAGGAGTCAAAATCCTTTTCCCTTTGTCACCCACAGACCTTTGTGACTCAGGGTGGATAGAGGTTTGGCCTTCATTGCTTGGTGTAGCATCCAAACTCTGGCCAGAGAGAGGTTGTGAGACACCTTCACCAGCAGGTGTTTCACCGAGGGAATGAATTTCTGAAGTAGTTGTTGGTGTGACAGGGCTCTCACGCTCTATCACTGGGCCTTCAACCAAGGTTTTCCCTTTGAAGCTAATTTTAGGGTCTGCCTCAGCATCCAGTTGACCAATGACATTACCTGATTGCCTTTGTCTCCTTCTTAGGCTGAACTCTTCAGTAATTCTGTCTTGAATTTTGAGTGCTAACCTGTCAGCTTGTCTAGATTTGCTTGGATTGCAAGTGGCATGTTGACCAGATCAAGACCTTCATAGTAGTTCAAAGTCTAAAAATCAAATACTTCTTGTTGCCCTTGAACTCTGTGAAGAATAAGGGCTCTTCTATCAGCATCATACCTCCACCCAATAATGTAGTTTGAAGTTCCTTGAGGTAGGGATGACATAGCCCTTGGAATACCTTCCTCAAAGAGACTCCTGATGATAGAGTCTATAGAGTTCACATTAATGTGAACTTGAGGAAGTTGCTGAGTATGCACAATTGCAAGTGAGGATGGTGAGCCCTCAATGTCCATACTCTCTGAAGAACTCCCAGGTTCTGTGTTTGTAATGACTTTCTCCCCCTTTTTGATAGCATCACCCTCTTGCATAGGTGAGCTAGAGGTTAGGTCAACCACATTCACAGGTTCTTGTGTTCCTGGTTGAGCTCTTCTTAAAGGTCTCCCAGCTAGTTTTTCCCTGAGATAAGATATCTCAAGTTGCTGATCATTGACCTATTATGAAGGGGAGTCACCTGAGATTCAAGGTGACTAACCTTAGAGACTAAATAGGAGCATGTTTTTGACAGTTTTTGCATCTTTAGTCTCAGATTCCCCTCTTCTTCATCAGAAGAATCATTGGGGGATGAGATGATTGGACCAAAGTCCTCTCTCTCACCACCAACTTCATGTTCTTGGCTGCTGGATTTCATCTGCTCATTAACATTCTCAGTTGAGATGTCAATGGGCTGAGTTGCCATGGTTGAGGTCTTAATAATGTAATCACTTGCAAAAGTGAGAGCCTCTTCCATATGGATATCCTAAACAGGTTCAGAAGTATCCACCTCAGTGATAGGTGACTGATGTGGGCTAGACTGAGGAGATTCAGGAGTACTCATCTCTCTTTGAGTAGGGGAAGAGAAGAGAGACTCATGGTACCCACTGAAACCTAAGTCTTCATCAGTATAGAATGAAAGGTTGGGAATGGGTTGATTTAGATCTAAAGGCTGGGGATGGTAGCTGTCCCCTGAAGGTTGTTCACTTGAGTGTTGAGACTCAGAGTGAAGGCTTAAGGAAGTTGGACTTGTGAGCTCATCAGGGTGAGCATGAGGAACCTCAGCCCTGATTGTTGAAGAGATGGGAGTGGTTTGCTCCTCAGGGGAAGTGGGAGCTCTAGTGTCCAATTCCTCTTGTATTGGTGAGTATATGGGGACCTGCACAGACTTAATACCTTGAGCAGGGGTTCGTTTGGATTTTCTTTGGTAGGTGAGGGTTACTTGTGGCCTTTTTGGTGGTAGAGAGGTAGAAGGTGTGGGTTCAACACTAGCTTGTGTTGCTAGGTTGTCACCTTGAGCAATGAGCTCTAACATTTTGGGGACAAGGGCTGTTTCTACCCCGGAGAAGCCTACAGTTGGCTTCTTCATGATTTTAAAGATGCCGGGCTTCATTTGTCCCAATTTAAGAATATTATCTGTTTCCTTTAACTGTGAGCCCAGTTCATAGTTGAGAATGTGTTGAACATATCTAGGAAACATATAATACTCTAAGGAGTCCAAGTTAGCAAGCAAATTTGTATAGACAAATTGATAGTACCTGAACTTGACCCCTTGAACCATTCCATGCACTATGAAGGAGAGATCCTCAGGAATCTGATCCCACCCTCCATGCTTGTTTGACAAGCTGTGGATAACCACATGGAGTAGGTATTTTCACTGGGATGAGACCTTTCCTTTCCTGAAGGTTTTTGCAGAGAAATCTCCCTCATAGCCCATCTGCTCAAAGGAATGATTGATAGCTTCCTTTGAGAAGGACAACTCACCTTCTTCATCATCCAGCTGCAAGTGAGTGTTGATGATGGCCGGAGTGATGAAGATTGTCCTCCCTTTCACTGTGGCAGACAGTGCCTTCTCCCCATCCATGATGACCTCTTGGCAGGTCTTCCAAAATTCAAGCAGATGATCCTCATAGAGAGTAGGATCAATGGTTAAGGAGGTGAAGTAATTTGATAAAGCTAAGAAACGGCAAATCTCTGAGAAACTATCATCTTTCTCAGGGCTCAACAGAGCAACCTGATTGTGTTGCCTGTGAAGTTGCATGGAGAAATCTGGGTTGTTTCTGCGGTTAAGGTTGGCCATTTTAGAAGCTTAAGGATGAAGAAAGATGAAAAGCAAAGGCGGTTTGGGAATTAGGTTTGAGGAATAGTAGAATTGAAGAATATAGTGAGGGAGAGGGGGAACCGTTTGGTATTTATGTGAAAAAGATTTGAACCAAAGTTAATAAAAGAGGATAAACTTTGAAATCCGAATGTCGGTCCCACCTCTGAAAAAGTAGTTTACTTTTGCTCAAAAAGTAGTTTTCTTGGAATTTGAAAAGCTTCCAAAGGTAAATTATCTTCGGAAGTGTTAATGAAAAAGGTTCCGAAGCTAAAATGACTTCGGAAGAATTTCCTGAGAGTTTTGAAAATTTTGCTTCGGAAGAGAAATAAAAACTTGAATGCCTTGTATATAAAACAACAAAGCTTCCGAGAGTTAATTTTGCTTCGGAAGGAAAAAGTCTTTGAAAACAAATAAGTGTCTGAGACAAGTATTTAAGCTTCGGAAGATAGATTAAAACCTCTTCCGAAGGTAAAATTTCTTAGACAGTTATTTATTTTGAAGACATGATTTGCTTCCGAAGGTAAAAAATATATCTTCCTAAGGATCAGAAAATTTTCAAGATTCTAAGGAAAATCTTCAAAAAGGATTTTTTATTCAAAGAAAACATGAGCTTATGAAAGTGATGAACTAGACAACTTAGGACACACATATTTTAAGAAATAATTAGAATTAGTTTTAAGAAAAGATCTACTCAAAGTTAATCATCCCAATAGCTGATATTAGATATTTAAATCTCTGTTCATCAAAAGCTTTTGTAAACAGATCAGCATATTGTTCATCTGTATGAACTTTGACTAGTTTAATTAATCCCTTTTCATAGTTATCTCTTATTAAATGATACCTGATATTGATGTGTTTGGTCCTTGAGTGCTGCATAGGATTCTCTGTGATAGAGATAGCACTATTGTTGTCTATGTGAATGGGAGTCTCCTTAAAGTTAAATCCATGGTCCAGCATCTGATTTTGAATCCAAAGCACTTGAGCACAGCAACTTGTAGCAGCAATGTATTCAGCCTCAGCAATTGCTGCAGACACACAGGATTGTTTCTTGCATTGCCATGAGACAACCCTTCCACCAAGAAATTGACATCCCCCAGATGTAGACTTTGCAGTCATATTGCAACCATCATAATCACAATCTGTATAAGCATACATATTGAAGTCAGAATTCTTTGGATACCATAAACCAAGTGTTGAAGCACCTTTGAGGTATCTTAGAATCCTCTTGACAGTGATAAGGTGAGACATCTTAGGGTTGGCTTGATATCTTGCACAAATGCATGTAGCAAACATGATATCAGGCCTGCTAGCAGTAAGATACATAAGAGACCCAATCATAGCCCTGTATAAGTGTTCATCTACACACTCCCCCTCAAGATCAGGTCCAAGGGAGTGGTTTCTGGCTATGGGTGTCTTAGCAATCTTACAATCAGTCATGTTGAACCTCTTGAGTATGTCCTGAACATACTTTGACTGACTTATGAAGATACCATTTTCAACTTGCTTCACTTGAATTCCCAGAAAGAAATTGAGTTCTCCCATTGCACTCATTTCAAATCTGTCTTTCATCAGCTTCTCAAAGTCTTTGCAGAGCTTTGGATTAGTTGAACCAAAGATGATGTCATCCACATACACTTGAACTAGCAATATGTCATTTCCCTGTCCTTTGATGAAAAGAGTTCCATCTATAGTACCTCTCCTGTATCCATGCTTGCAAAGATACTCAGACAATGTCTCATACCACTTCCTGGGTGCCTGATGCAGCCCATAAAGAGCTTTGTCAAGCTTGCAGACATAATCAGGATGATCAGGGTCTACAAAACCAGGTGGCTGTTTGACATACACCTCTTCATCAATCACTCCATACAAAAAAGCACACTTCACATCAAGTTGAAAGACCTTGAAGTTCTTGGATGCAGCAAATGCCAGGAATATCCTAACAGCTTCTAATCTTGCTACTGGAGCAAAGACATCAGTGTAATCAATCCCTTCTTCTTGTGTGTATCCTTGAACAACTAGTCTAGCCTTGTTCTTGATGATAATGCCTCTATCATCCTTCTTATTCCTAAACACCCATTTGGTTCCAATGGTAGTCTTCCCATGAGGAAGAGGACAAAAGTTCCAAACTTTTTGCCTTTTGAATTGAAGCAACTCTTGTTGCATAACTTCAACCCAACTTCCATCCTTTAGAGCCTCATCAACTTTCTTTGGCTCTATCTGGGATAAGAAACAAGAGTGAAGACAAACATTTGCTTCATGGGTTTGTCCTCTTGTTCTTACCCCTGTGACAACATCTCCAATGATGTTTGTGGTGGGATGAGACTTGTGGATCCTAAGTTGAGGGATCACAACAAGTTGCTGAGAAAGATCTAAATTTGAGAAATTTAGATCTGGCATAGATGTTTCACCCTCCACATTACCACACTTATCAAGATTTACTTGATCCAATGAGTGTGTGACATCATTTATGTTGTCATCTATGGTGTGGTTATTAGCATCAAGGAATTCTTGATCAATTTCACCACCACCATTGTTGTCTTCCACAATTGAGGTATCCTTATCTGGTTATGGAGCCTCTGAGCTGGAATTTGAAGGCACCCCAGATGTATCAGCTGAGTTTGTCATTGTAGTGCTGATAGAAACCTCATTTGCTGAAGTAGTTCCAACTGTAGCTGAAGATGTATAGTTGAAGGTCTTCTTAGCTCAAATCTTGGATCAGGATCATCTGTATTTAAATTTTCTGCAGATCCTGAAACATTCTCACAAGATTTGTTAAAATAGTTGGTAACTAAATCAAGATCAAATAGCCAATCAGGACCAGAACCAACCACACAGGGTGTGTGTTCATTGAAAGTCACATTGGCTGACTCCTCAACAATTCTAGTTCTGAAATTGTATACTCTTGTAACTCCAGGATGATCAAACTTGAATCAAATCATGAAGAATTAGGTCAAAATATGATAATCACAATAAAACCCCTTTGATCTCTATTGATTGCTAATAATATTGTTTACAAATAAATCCCTCAATCAATTGGTCATGCAACCATTAACCAAAACTAATGACAATTAACCTATTTATAGTCTAGACTAATATTCACTAATTGCACTTAACCCCCTAGACTTAGGCTAATTAATACAAAATTACATATTAAGCATAAAAATGACTAAAATCAAGATAAAATATATTTTGTTCACACAAAATATATTTATTACAATAAAACTCCTAGTCATTTAAATCTTCAACGTCTCGTCTCGGTTCCTCGTCTCGAACGTGTCGGGTTTGACTTTTGTTTACTTTGACCGTGACGTTGACTTTTGTTGACTTTCACTGTGCTGATAATATAGACTATCTTTTACAGCTCCAACAATACTCCCCCTTAGTCTATCATTATCAACGTCTTCAAACGAAATCAGCATCGAGAAGTCAACACTAGAAAGATCTTCAATTTGAATCTTTCTGAATCTGATGAGAAAGATTTTTCATCTCATAAGCTCCCCCTATTTATATGCTCCCCCTTTTCGAGTGCATCCTTTCTAAAGATATTGGAACAGCTTTCCCAAATCTCTAATCTTGAGTGCTTCAGAAGATGTAGGAGGAGGATTTCTAGCTTGGTATCTTCTGCAAATTTGAGGAACAGGTTCTCTGATCAGGTACACTGCTCAACTGATGATCGGCCATCACTTAAAGCAAAAATCTGAAACACATTCACAAACACAATCTCGACATTTCTAATTAGATCATTTCACTTTAACAAAATAAACTCGTGTTTATCTGTGTTTGAAAACAAGCGAACCCGTGTTCGTTTGTGCGCAAATTCTATAAAATGCATGAAAAATGATAAAATGTAATAAGCATAATATGGAAGACCTAAAGAAATTTTGAAATGAAGATTTATTATAATTTCTTTATTATATACATTTATTATAATATTTTTATATCTATTATATATATATATATATATATATATATATATATATATATATATATATATATATTTGTTTTTTTTGTTTTTGTTTTTTTTTGTTTTTGTTTTTTTTAAACCGAGAACTGAATCGATCATGAGATCATATCCTCAAGATATACTTTAGCACAAAGATGAATTTAATCATCGACAAGCAATGAGATCACACTGATAACTGAATCTAATCACACTCTTTAAATGATTTTGAAATTCTCAAAGAGATCAATAACGATTGATGATATGTTTGTCCACTTAAACTCATGCCCTATCTTTTTCAACAAGCAGTAAATGATTCGTTAATGTTTGATTAAATGCTTTAGAATGCTAGGACCCCACAATAATTTGGCAAAAACCCTATCCCAACCTCAGGATTTCTTCGATTTTGTAACGATCTTTACAGAGCAAGGCTTGTGCATTAGTGTGCAAGTGATTATCGACAGAATATTGCATTCTGTGATGAATTCATCGTTTAGATGATTTGACACAACTTAGACCAAAATGGTGAGAGCTCCAGGTCTATACTCACGTATAACAAAGGAGATGACCATTTAATCATGCGCCGATGAGAGCTCCAGGTCAGTACCATCGTACAGCAGAGGAGATCATCACTCCAGGTCAGTACCTTCCGTACAGCAGAGGAGATTAGCACAAACACAAGACACATAAATACACCAGACATGGCTCAAAGATATGACATATATGATTTATATCATGGTGGGTGAAAGATCAATTCTCAATCCAATTTTTTGTCGGGACTCAGTTTTTGTGCAGGCCAAAATGATTGCGTAAATCCAGACATCCTTAAGCATGATGTTTTAATTTAAATCATTATGCTGCTGTCTACTTTATTCTTCAGGCTGAGTCTACCAAGCATATCATTAAAGAATCTATTTGTTTTTCTATTATTTGCAATTAAAAATAAGATGTAAATCAGATAACAGCATCAGTTACTATCATTTCTCATTTTAAAAACGCTAGTCATGCAGAAACAAGCATTTCAAGATGATATACAATCATTTCTCAGTCATCTCGAATCAAGTTCCCAATTTTCTTTTCATTTTTCTCCAAGTTCTCTTTTCATTTTTATTTACTTATACTCTCCCCCTAAATTTTTATTTTTGCAAAATTTTTTATATTTTTTTATTTTTTAACTAAATTTGTTTATAAAACTGTACAAAAACAAAAATTTATCAAAGAAGGTCTTCCAAACTATACTGATTATCAAGATAAGAAATGAATTATCAAGAAATATGCAGTGACTGTGAAGTGAGAACTGTGATAATGCAGATAAAAATCCAGATTGTGGATATAATACCATGACCTTAACCTGTTTGTTCCGCCTCAAATTTGAATTAGGAACAATCCCTGTCAGTAAACCGGATTACTAACAGTCTTCCTTAGTTGTTCCTGCACTCATAAACAGATTAGTTAGAAAGGGAAACCCAGGCCATCATAGTCCTGGAAGTTCCTTTTTCATCAATATAAGAAACCTGCTTCTGCACACAACCATTTAAACCATTGGGAATATTTGTATCCTTCTTTTTAATTTGCCAAATTTGTTTCGGTTCAATTAATTTAGATTTGAATGAATTAAATTTGGAAATCATTTTCTGTTTAAGACCAGAAGGAAAATAATTTGTTTTTAAACCTTTGGTCATTTTCATCTTTGAATCATGTGAAACCGGCTTCACATGAAAAGGTTTGGATGGAGGGTTTTTCATCCAACCATTCAAAGATGTGTGCTTTTTACCTCTTAATCCAGAGAAGCAACCCGTGTTGCCTTTACCATCTGGAACATTCTTTGTAGACTTACAGCTGGAGAAGCAATTCGTTTTGCCTTTACCATCCGTAGCAAGCCTTTGAGGACATTTCTTAACCACATGACCTTCTTTTCCACACTCAAAAGAAGCCTTGAAAGGCTTTTGATTCTTTGTAGTCCCGTGTTGTGCAGGTGCTGAGAAGGATTGCTTTGAGCTTGTAGCAGATTCTTGCTTGTTTTGGCATTTGCTATGCTGAATAGGGAATGAGATCTTCACTGATTGACTGGGTTGTTTTGCAGTTGGAGACGAGATCCGTATTGATCTTAATTCAGCTTTTGGAAGCTTTTGTGACTTGACAATGTTAGGAGACATCTTGATCTGTGAGGAACCAACACGCTCCTTTGTGATTGATTCATCATCTGAGCTTGTCCAGTCTCGTATACACAAATCTTTCTCCAACGGATCTTGATTGACATCTCCTATTGTGTCGGCTTCGCTTATAGGGTTGTGATTGCTTGATGATTCGACAACCGTTCCTTCTTTAGCAAACTTGACAGGAACAAACGAAGGAATATTAGCTGTTTTGAATTTGTTGAAAAAGATTGGAGAAGTAACTGATATTGGTGATGAAGCATCAGAAGTGGAATCATTATTAATCTTCTTATAAGACCCTTGCTTGAGGAATCCCAAACCTACAGGAGAATTCTGCACATCTCTAACCTCTTTTTAAGATTAACACTGCTTAAACTTGCATTTAAATGATTAGTTTCTGCAGCTTCAATCAAATCATTTGTTGAATGAGGTCTGGAGATTGGTGAATAACATAAAGTAGAAGGAGGTGGAACTGAATTAAATATAGTTTCACCATCAGATTTATATCCAATCCCATGTTTTACCCGCACCCCTTATTGTTTAGCAATAAGCTCATCCTTTTTCATGTGTGAAAGGGTCCATTTATCAAGCTTTGTTTGAAGCTGAGTTGTTTCAAATTGAGCTAAAACAATCCTTTCTCTCAAAATATTAATTTCAACGTTATGCTCCAAAATGGTTCTTCTTAAAAGATCATTTTCAGCCAATGCTTCATTAAGTTTTCTTGAAAAAGCAATTTCATTTTTCTTTAATTCCTGATTGATTGTTTTTAATTCTTTTTCATTTTCTAATAACAATCTGTTTGCCTTATAAATCCCAAATAACCGGATTTTGCATGACGAAGAACACATATCCTGAACAATCTCATAAGGAAGACCCATGATAGTTCGTTCTGCAGCTAAGCTCTTTTCACAGTTGCAAACCCTTGTGATTTCTTGTTGTTCCTCTTCTTTGACCTTCAGCATCTTGTCAGCCTCAGACTCTTTCTATCTTTTATCAGCTTTTCCAGCCTTATCATCATCGGTTCTCATAGACTCTGGTTTACTGTCATTGTCGACTCTTAAAACTTCACGATTCTCTTCACCATTTTATCTGAATTTAGAGTTTAAATCCGAATCAGTTCTCAATAACTTCAACTTTTCAATCATCTCTGTTTTGTAATCAAGTATGCTTGTTACAGAAGAGACAAGATCAGTATTAAGCGCGTTAGTTTGATGTGGGAACACGGCTTGTTGAAATTCTTTTCTTTGAATATCCAGCTCGAGAGATTTTAGTCTGTTGATCATATCCATAAGTTTTGTGTCGACATAACCTCTTTCTTGCTTCAGCATTTTAACTTGATGATTCCATGCAGACGGAAGACATTCAAGAAGCTTTTGAATTTGTTCATGATTACTGAGATCAGGAACATACTTCTTTAGATTATTTGCCACCTTTAAGAATCGATCAATCAAATCTGTCAATTTTTCTTTCTTCATTGCTGCAAAAGAGTCAAACCAGCTTTCTGCCATTGTGAGATTATCTGATTTAAAGTCTTCTGAAGATGACATGATTGTACAAATTTTGAACAATTAAACGTCCCAAAAATATTTTTCCCAAAATCGATGAAAATTTATTTATCAGGATGAACTCAATTAATCCCAACTAGGGGGAAAAAATCATCTTTGACATTCTAGTTTCGCTGAAACAAATTGATAATTTAGCCGAAATTGTAGTTTCGCAGAGCTGGTTTCGCAGAAAAATCTAGTTTCGCTGAGCCGATAGTAGTTTCGCTGGAAATTTCGGCAGCAGTTTCGCTAGCCAAATGCTTTAGACTGCTTTGTTTCGCCGACAATTTCACACAAAACAAGCTTGAACTTTCGTTCAAAGATACTTTCGACAGCAATTTCGCTTGTAATATGCACACAAGCACTGTTGAACTTTCGTTCAAGATCACTACTTTCGCTGAGATGCTGAAATTAACTACAAAGTGTAAAACACTTGTAGTTTCGCTGAAAGAACAGGCAATTTCGCTGGATGAATTGGTAATTTCGCTGGACGAAGCTGAAAAGCTTTTTCAACACGAAATCAATCTGAAAACGCCCAAATCTTAATGGATTTGAAACCTGATGATTAACAGAGCTTTCCCAACCAATAACAAGCAAACTTGAATCAATTTCCATATCAATAACACTCAAATTTGATCCAAAATTGATGAATACATGATATTAAACCAAAACAACCAAAACCTCAACTTCTCTTTTTAAAAATCTTCAAATCTTTTGTGAATTTGATCCAAAATGGCTCTGATACCAAATTGTAACTCTAGGATGATCAAACTTGAATCAAATCATGAAGAATTAGGTCAAAATATGATAATCACAATAAAACCCCTTTGATCTCTATTGATTGCTAATAATATTGTTTACAAAATAATTCCCTCAATCAATTGGTCATGCAACCATTAACCAAAACTAATGACAATTAACCTATTTATAGTCTAGACTAATATTCACTAATTGCACTTAACCCCCTAGACTTAGGCTAATTAATACAAAATTACATATTAAGCATAAAAATGACTAAAATCAAGATAAAATATATTTTGTTCACACAAAATATATTTATTACAATAAAACTCCTTAAATCTTCAATGTCTCGTCTCGGTTCCTCGTCTCGAACGTTTCGGGTTTGACTTTTGTTGACTTTGACCGTGACGTTGACTTTTGTTGACTTTCACTGTGTTGATAATATAGACTATCTTTTACAGCTCCAACAACTCTATAAGCCTTAGTCTGGGAAGAGTATCCAATGAAGTGTCCATCATCTAATTTTTTAACAAATTTGGCAATTTGATATAAGGTATTCAAGATGGTGTAAGGACATCCAAATGACCTGAGCAAGCCAATGAAAGGTTTTCTCTTGTGCCAAAGTTCATAAGGAGTCTTAGCATGTGTCTTAACTACTAAAACTCTGTTTTGCACATAGCAAACAGTGTTTACTGCCTCTGCCAGAAGGTGATGGGTAGTTTAGAGTCAGACAACATAGTTCTTGCAGCTTCAATTAGTGTCATGTTTCTCCTCTCAGCAACACCATTTTGCTGAGGAGTCCTGTGAGCACTATATTGTCTTGTAATACCTTTTTCATCACAAAATGTATCAAGGGTTTGATTCTTGAATTCAGTCCCTTGATCACATCTTATGGTTTTGACCTTATGATCACTTTGATTCTCATCCTTAGTTCTAAGAAAGAAAACCCAAGGGAATCTTGTAAAATTATCTGTGATCACCAAACAATAAGAGGTCATTCCTAGACTCATTACACTGGTGGGGCCAAAGAGATCCATATGTAATAAGTGTAGGGGAGTAGTGATAGAGTTCCTTTCCTTAGGCTTGTGAGATACCTTATGTTGCTTCCCTTTCAGGCATGCAACACAATGATCATCACTTGTAAACTCTTTCTTTGCCATTCCAGTTACCAAATCATGTTTAATTAGTTTATTCATGTTCTTAAAGTTTACATGGCACATTCTTTTATGCCATAGGAAAGACTCATCACTGTTTGCTTTAGACAGAAAGCATGAAACTTCTCCAGAGGGAGATGTTTCTTGCAAGTCCATCTTGTACATGTTTCCTTTTTTAGGGGCTCTAAGCAGGATGTGCTCATGAGGAATGACCACTCCAGGCTTGAGAACAATGCACTAATTCTTAGTAAAGAGCATGTTATGACTCTAATCACAAAATTAGGATGCACTCAGAAGATTGTACCCAAGCTCCTTGACAAAGTTTACCTTTTCAATGCTGAGCTTACCATTTATGACCTTACCCCTTCCAGAAATGTAACCACCTTCATCTCCTCCAAAAGCAACTGGTCCTCCATCAATCCTCTCAAAGTTATGGAGTAGTGACCTATTGCATGTCATGTGCCTGGAACAGCCACTATCAATGATCCAGACATTCTTGTTTGTCTTGAGTTGTTCATGCACAAAGAAAATGATTAGTTACATTTGGAAACCCAAGCCTTATTTGTCTTGGGCTCACTAAGTATAATAGAAGGTAATGCAATAGTAATAGATCCTATGGTTGTGCTAGGAGGATCTTGAGCTGTTGTTGATAGAGAATTTTCAGTCACTTGGTCTTCTTAGACTTCCACACCACCTTTGGAGTCTTGGACTTGACCTTCAAAACTTCGGAAGCTTTTGGGACTTCGGAAGTTTTGATGACTGAACCTTCGGAAGATTCTGCAGTCACTGCAGCAGACTTCAGTGCTTCGGAAGAATTCCTTTCTTTCGAGACCAATTTCTCTTCCGAAGGTAATTTTCCATTTGCCTTCTTCTTAGATTTGGAGCTTCCGAGGGAAACATATTTTCCTTCCGAAGCTTGAATCTTCTTAGAACTCTTTGAAGTCTTTGTCTTGGTCATATGGACAGTACTTTTAGGATTGTATGGACAATCCTTAGCAATGTGAGAGGTACTTTCACACATGACACACACCATTTTCTTCTTCACAAGAGTCTTCTTATGAGAACAAGACTGTCTTTGGTCACATCCCTTCTCCACCTTCATCTTTGCAGATGCTGAGACAGTCCTTATGGGCTGGGAACTGTTCTTGGAGTTTGATGGTCCAGGCTGTGCAGCAGTGGTACACAGCAGATCAGTCTTCTTCTTGGTACTGAGATGATTTGAACCAGAACTCTTAGCTGAAGAGTTTTGGTTGATGTCTTCAGTCTTTACTACTTCAAACCCTGTAGAGATAAAAACTTGTTTCTGCTTAGAGTCAAAAGTAGCCTTGATCTCTTGAGCCTTTCTTGCTTTTCTTTTGCTCTTCCTGATCAAGTTCTTTCTCATTGACTTGGTCATCACAGTAATCTTCTTCTCCTCAGAAGGATAGTGGCTCTTCTTAGAATCCTCCTCTTCACTCTTCTCAGAGGAATTTTTCACTATCTCATCTTCATCCTCTTCACTTATAGGATCTATGAGAGGAAGCTCATCTTCACAAGTTCCACACCTAGGAGATCTTATAGACAAGATTGTGTGTGAAGGAGCTATCTCATTGGATCCCAATCCCTGCCTATTTTGATAACACATCTTGTTGCGCAGGGATGAGGATATCATGTTCTTGAAGGTCTCTTCTTCAAGAACACTCTTTTCTGCCCTGGCTTTGCTGATCACAAGCTCAGCCTGGCACTCAGTCAGCTTGGTTATGAGATCTTTGATTTGACTCCTAAAATCTGTATGCTCATGTTTTAGAACTGAAATGGTTTTCTCTAAGTCCTCTATCTTTAGTTTATAATCATTTTCATACTTTCTAAAATCAGATTTTAAAATGTTTAAGGACTCAAGATCAGATCTCATCTCCAAGTTATAGGACTTGTATCTATTAACTTTAATGCATTCAGGAGTACAGAGATGTTCCAATACCTTGGCTTCATCATGATTTGTCATTAGTGCTTGGTTTGGAGAAGCATCTTCCATCTGAAAGCTCCAGTCAAAGCGTCCTTCTTCAATAGCAACAGCAGCTTGTTGCTTTGGCTTCTCATTCTGGGGGGCTTTCTCAGTGTAGTTTGGTCTGGTTTGTGCTTGGCCACCATTTGTTCTGGGTGCCTTACACTCTCTGGCAAAGTGGCCCATTAAATTACAGTTGTAACACTTGACTTTGCCTTTGTCCAAGCCAAACTTTCCACTGGTTGCATTGCTTGGAAACTTCCTTCCAGTTCTCTTGTAAAACTTCTTGGCTCTATGAGTGAGAAGAGCCATCTGCTAGACTATTTCCATGTATTCAAGATCATCTGGATTGATACAATCCAGGTCTTCAAGAGTGAAAAGAGAGTTGTCACAGCTTTCATCAGAAGACATAAAAGCTTGAGAAGAGCTTGTATCTTGGAATGGGCTTCCTTGAGTAAAGTTATCCATGGGTGTCTCTGGGAAGGTGATGAAAGGACCCTTTGGTGAATTGTCAGGGTAGCATATGAGATGATGTTGGGGTTCTATGCTATCCCTTTCAACCACGTGCAGGGCTGAACCCAATTGATTGTTGGAGTTGCCAGATGAACCTTGCATGTTCATCTCCATCTGGTAGCCACTGAGAATCCCATATAACTCTGTCAGAGTAAGAGTTTTGAGATTTTCAATCCTCTTGATCACCACACAATAGTGTGTCCATTGCCTAGGAAGTGAGGACATGAACTTCCTTACAATATTTCTATTCTCAAGAGGAACTCCTCCATCCACAAGGGTATCCACTATCTCAACATACCTGAAGTATTGCTGAGTCATGGTTTCACCTATTTTGAAGGTGAAGTTTTCAAACTGCTGCTTCAGGAGATCCTTCTTGTTCTCCTTGGCTTCAGAGGAGCCTTCATATATCAGTTTTAGTGCATCCCACAACTGTTTAGCTGTTTTGCACTTCTTGAAACCTCTGCACAGAGTTTGAAAGGGTAGTTTGAAGAGCTGTCATGGCTTTTCTGTCAATCTCTACTCTCTTCCTATCTTCATCAGAGTAGTTAGCCACATCTTTGGGGATCATACCAGCACCAGTAGCAGAAGGAGTGCTGGGTATGAAAGGTCCATTTTTAACAGACTCCCACATTCTTGAGTCTAGAGACTTGATGAAACCTTCCATTCTCATGCACTAGGTATCAAAGTCATCAAGAGTGATCAGTGGGGACTTGTTCATGGTTCCAGTTTCCATATCAGTCTTGGAAATGGCTACCATTTGAAAAGTTTAGTATTTGTGTGTGTGAGGGATCTTAAGATGGTGAGATCTTATATCAAGAGCCTGAAAAGCTCTGATACCAATTGCAGGACTGGTGAAGGGTGGTCACTTACAACGCAACAACACGAAGAAGAGATTAACCAAACTTAATCAAACAGTAAACTGGATTAACCACAAGAATGATACTAAGAACACAAGTAATAAGTAAGAGACAGAACAAGAGAACACAAGATATTGGGTTTCAAGGATGCAGTATATTGCTTTCTCAAGTTCTATTACAAGTGTTACAAAGCATAAAGAAAGATACAAGAACATGGAATACTTATACTACAACCTACAGCCGGCTATACTTTGAAAGCCAGCTGGATACATTTGACTAGACACAAACAAAATCAATTGTAGAGTCAAAAGGCATATCTGCCTTTTGACTTGTGACTATGACATGCTATAGCTCACATCCTAATATATTACAAAAAGGATAATAGTACATAAAGTAGAAAGCATGGACTCAAGACCTCAATGTATACTTACCAAAAGCATGGACCTTTCACCAACTCATGTAAGTTGATGACTTTACAGAGTTGCAGCGGAAAGGTGGTCCAGCTTTATGATAAAGTACATCAGATAAAGGCATATCTCTAAAAGTCTTCGGAAGAAATTTGTCTTCACTATTTGGCTTCGGAAGACTTTTCTTTGAATCTTCGGAAGACTTCACTTTTGGCTTCGGAAGATATTGGTTTTGGCTTCGGAAGATTTTACACTTGGAATATTTCTAGTGCATGGTGTAAAACTTCCGAAGCATTTCTACTTCAGTTCTTTAGTGCATGCTTGCAGAGAGACTTTGGATGTTTTGGCAGCATCAGACTTATAGGAATCCTTACAATATATCAAAATGTGTTTCCAATAAAATAGTTGTTTATTTTTCTAGCATAGACTACAAGGAAAACATTAAAAGGTTCCCCATACAATACTTCAAGATCAAGACCATACTTTGCTTTCAAAAACCTTATTTTGTCTTTTACCCGAAGATACACGAAACTCTCCTTTCGTAAGGATCGTTCGGCTTGAAGCCTAATAGCACCAAGTGGGATAAGCTCTGTATATTCGTATTGGGACTCGGTTTGGTTCTTTTTGCATTTTCCATTGTGGGACCAGTTCCTACAGTTCGGGCATCTTTCGTATCTTTTTACCCGCCTTTTTATAACGCTTTTTGAAATTCCACAAAATGACGGAACTTGCTACTTTTTTCACCATTTCTTTCTTGTATCGAACGCGAGTTTGAAAATTTATTCACGGATTTCCAGAGGAAGTCCTGGTTTTGCGTGGTGAAGGCAACAAAACAAATTAAAATCAAAAGAATGTAATTCAGTTCTTTTAGGTCTGCCGGTAAAAGACTAAATTTTTCTTCTCTTTTTTTATATAAGCCAAAAGCATGTCTTTATTGAAAAACGGGTTTTGTTGAAGGCTTTTTGGTTAAGTGACTCAGTGGTTCGGGTGATCAAGAACTAAAAACGTTTAACCTCAACGGGGCTGACTACGGTTAACGTTCGGATAGGGATAGTTAAAAAAAGATGGTTGAGGCTTGAATGGTTAGGTTTCCTAATGCCTATATCAATTCTATACAATAATACTAATTAAGGTCTTGAAATGTATACCCAAAACAAGTTTTAATCACACGTATCATAAGACACGCTTAATTAAAATCTAGAATGAAAGTAAAATTTTATAAATGCAACAGTTGTTTAAGTCTGAAAAAATAAACATATATATGGATGTAATTTGGTAAAAGTATTTCATTTTACATGTTTAAATATTTTTTCTAATTCATTGCTTTTAAGGATATCATCAAAAAATATTTTTCAATTTTATTTGGATTTCACTTATTTACTTATTTATTTCTCGGAAACGTATATTTATAACTTGGTTTATCAAAAACGTATATTTCCCGAAAACGTATATTTGTAACACCCATTTATCGAAACTTTTTAACAGCCGTTAAACCCAGGGACGAAAAGTGCAACGTTTTTTCAAACCTTAGGACTAAACCTGTAATTTTTCAATCCTAGGGAAGAAATGTGAAATTTGAGCAAACTTCAGTGATAATACGTGTAATTTACTCACACACACACACACACACACACACACATATATATATATATATATATATATATATATATATATATATATATATATATATATATATATATATATATATATATATATATATATATATATGTATATATATATATATATATATATGTATATATTATTAGCCATTCATTGCTTCTATGATTACTCATCAATTTAATTGTTGCTGCTTTCATTGCATCCTCATATTTAAAATTTCAAGTATTGTGCTTCAATCGATAGGTATATAAGTGCTTCAATCATAAAGTAGTATGCCTAGAATGCCGTTTAATCACTTTGTTGCTTATGCTTCATCTGTTTCATTAATATATGTTGTATCTATTTTAAGATGAAATATTGATTTAAAAAAATAAATAAATAAACTGTCGGTGCACTGTATACCAATAAAGAACTGTTGATTTTAATTTTAATATTAATATTGATGGGTTTTTTATAACACTAAAGAATTGTTGGTACTTTGATAAAAACCATATTTAATCAATAGATTTATCATAGAACAAAAAACATAAAGTTTTACAATAATAGTTATACGATTGATGTCGCTTATGTTTCTCTTTTTTGTTTTGTTTGAATATCCATGACATGCCAATAAAATTGTGAAAACGTTGAATATGATAGTAAAACCTATTGAAAACCTTCATAAACCAGAAGAATCATTTTAAAGATGAAAATAGTATAAAAACGAGAAGAATGAGATAAAAAGAGCTAAAAATTGATCAAAATGAGACTTTAATGTATTAAGAAATCAAGGATAAAATGATCGTATTGCGTGTATATTTTTAATGAAATATATTGAAATTGGTATATTTGATATTTTGATTATTAGAAAAGAAAATATATGATATTGAAAATTTGGTCTGAATATTTATGATATTCGTTAAGTATGTTGGGATATATATATGTAATTAATTTAATTTTTAAATCTTAATTAGTATTTTTTGACTTATTTGAAACTTAAAATATTTTGTATGGTATACTTGTTTTTTAATTATGATAATTTGAAAATGGAAATTTTGAATTAATTTGAAAATACTACTTGATTAAATATTTTTTTACTAAATACAAATTGCATAAATTTGAATTTGATTCAAATTCGAATTTTTTCGAATATGAATCGAATTCGAATCTTGTTTGAAAATTTTGAATTCGATTCAATTCCTATTTTACTTATCATTTCGAATTCGAATCCTATTTGAATTTCAGACTTCGACTTATTTGATTCAATTAACTCGAATTGAATTCGATAGAAGCCCCTATATGCATATGTGACTATTACGTTTCTTATATTATTTCTTATTAAGGTTCTGAATTGCAATTGTTGATCTCAGATGACTACTTTCTAAATTTTCACAACTAAATGCAGCCCGTGAAGGTGAAAGTTTACTTTCATTGCCAAATAATATTGTAAGGATTCCTATAAGTTTGATGCAGCCAAAACATCCAAAGTCTCTCTGCATGCATGCACTGAAGAACAGAAGTAGAAACGCTTCGAAGTTTTACACCTTGCACTGGAAATATTCTAAGTGTAAAATCTTCCGAAGCCAAGACCAATATATTCCGAAGCCAAAAGTGAAGTCTTCCGAAGCTTCAAGAACAAAGTCTTCCGAAGCCAAAGAGTGAAGACAGATTTCTTCCAAATACTTTTAGAGACATGCTTTTATCTGATGTACTTTACAATAAAGCTGGACCATCTTTTCGCTGCAACTCTGTAAAGTCACCAACTTACATGAGTTGGTGAAAAGGTTCATGGTTTTGGTAACTGTACATTGAGGTCTTGAGTCTGTGCTTTCTACTTTATGTACTTTTATCCTTTTTGTAATATATTAGGATGTGAGCTATGGCATGTCATAGTTACTAGTCAAAAGGAAATCTGTCTTTTGACTCTACATTTGATTTTGTGTGTTGTCTATTCTTATGTATCCAGCTGGCCTTCAAAGTATGGCCTGCTGTAGGATGTAGTATATGTATCTCAAGTACTTGTAACTTTTATCTTATGCTTTGTAACATTTGTAATAGAACTTGAGAAGCAATATACAACATTCTTGAAAACCAATTACCTGTGTTGTTTTGCCATCTTGTTCTGTCTCATTCTTACTTGTGTTCTTAGCATCTTTCACTAAAGTTAACCAGTTCTCTATTTGACCTGTTAAGTGTTCTAAGTAACTCTCCTCATTGTATTGTTGTGTTGTAAGTGCATACCCTTCAACGGTCCTACATTTGGTATTAGAGCATTCTAAGCTCTTGATACAAGATCTCACCATCTTAAGATCCCTCACACACACAAAATACTTAACAACTCAAATGGCAGCTATTACCAAAGCTGATATGGAAACTAGAACTATGATAAAGTCTCCACTGATCACTCCTGAAGACTTTGATACTTGGTGTCAAAGAATGGAAGGCTTTATCAAGTCTCAAGACTCTAGGATGTGGGACTCTGTTGTTGAAGGACCTTACATACCAAGCACCACTTCTGCTACTGGAGGTGGTATGATTCCTAAGGCTGTGGCTGATTACTCTGAAGAAGACAGGAAGAGAATAGAGATTGATCAGAAAGCCATGACAGCCCTTCAAACTTCTCTTCCAAACTTTATCTACAGACGCTTCAAGAAATGCAAAACTGCCAAACAACTATTGGAAGCACTGAAGCTGATGTATGAGGGGTCTACTGAAGCAAAGGAGAACAAGAAGGATCTCCTGAAGCAGCCGTTTGAAAACTTCACCTTCAAGGTAGGTGAAACCATGACTCAGCAATACTTCAGGTATGTTGAGATAACTCTTAAGAACATCGACATTGTAAGGAAGTTTATGTCCTCTCTTCCTAGACAATGGACACATTATTGTGTTGTTATCAAGAGGACTGAGAACCTTAAGACTCTTACTCTCACAGAGTTGTATGGTATTCTTAGTGGCTACCAGATGGAGATGAACATGCAAAACTCATCTGGTAACTCCAGCAATCAACTGAGTTCAGCACTCCATGTGGTTGAAAAGGAAAACATTGAACCACAATATCATCTTATATGCTACCCTGACAACTCATAAAAGGGCCCTTTCATCACCTTCCCAGAGACTCCAAGGGAAACTAAACTCTAGGAAGTCCTTTCCAAGAGACAAGTTCTTCTCATGCCTTTGTCTCTGCTGATGAAACCACAGACAACTTTCTCTTCACCTTAGAAGATTTGGACTGTATCCATCCAGATGATCTAGAGTATATGGAGATAGTCTAGCAGATGGCTCTTCTCACTTACAGAGCCAAAAAGTTCTACAAGAGGACAGGAAGAAAGTTTCCAAGCAATGCAGCCAGTGGAAAGTTTGTGCTGGATAAAAGCAAAGTTAAGTGTTACAACTATAACCATATGAGACACTTTGCGAGAGAGTGTAAGGCACCAAGGACAAATGGTGGCCAAGCACAAACCAGACCAAACTACACTGAAAAAGCCCCCCAGAATGAGAAGCCAAAGCAGCAAGTTGCAGTTGCTGTTGAAGAAGGAGGCTTTGACTGGAGCTTTCAGGTAGAAGATGCATCTCCAAACCAAGCACTCATGACAGACCACGATGAAGCCAAGGAATTGGAACATCTTTGTACTCCTGAATGCATTGCTAAAGTTAATAGATACAGGTCCTATAACTTAGAAATAAGATATGATCTTGAGCCCTTAAATATCTTAAAAGCTGATTTTAAAAGAGCTGAAAATGATTATAAACTAAAGATAGAGGACTTAGAGAACTCCATTTCAACTCTAAAACATGAGCACACAAACTATAGGACTCAGATCAAAGATCTCATTACTAAGTTAACTGAATGCCAGGCTGAGCTTGTGATAAGCAAAGCCAAGGCAGAAAATGTGTTCTTGAAGAAGAGACCTTCAAAAACATAATATCCTCATCCTTGCATGCAAAAGTTTGTTATCAAAATAAGCAGGGACTGGGTCTTGTGAGATAGCTCCTCCACACACAATCTTGTCAGTAAGATCTCCTAGGTGTGGAACTTGTGCAGATGAGCTTCCTCTTATAGACCTTGTGACAGAAGAGGATGAAGAGGAGATGGTGGAGAATGGCTTTGAGAAGAGTGAAAAGGAGCATTCTAAGAAGGGTCACCATTCCTCTGAGGAGAGCAAAGCTGTTGGGATGACCAAGTCAAAGAGAAAGAACTTGATCATGAAGGCCAAAAGAAAGTCCAAAAAGGCTCAAGAGATCAAGGCCACCTTCAACTCTGCACAGATACAAGTCTTCATCTCTGCAGGATTTGAAGTGGTGAAGGCTGAAGACACCAACTTGAACTCCATCAACAAGAGTGCGGGTTCATGTCCAAATCATCCCATCATCAAGAAGAAGGATGATCAGTTGTGCATCACTGCTGTACAACCTGAACCATCCAACTCCAAAGGTAGTTCTATCCCCACAAGAATTGTCACAGAATCTACAAAGATGAAGATGAAGAAGGAAAGTGATCAAGTTCAGCCATGTTCACAAAGGAAAATTCCTAGAAGGAAGAAAATGGACTGTGTTATGTGTGGGAGTACTTCTCATCTTGCTAAGGATTGTGTTTACAATCCAAAGAGTACTCTCCACATGACCAAGAAAGAAACTTCTAAGAGTTTGGAGAAGAAGAAGCAAGCTTCGGAAGGAAAGTCTGTTTCCTTCGGAAGCTCCAAAATGAAGAAGAAGACAAGTGGAAACTTGCCTTTGAAAGAAAATTTGGTCTCGGAAGAAAGGAATACTTCCAAAGCACTGAAGCCTGCTGCAGTGAAAGCAAGATCTTCCGAAGGTCCAGTCATCAAAACTTCCGAAGTATTGAAGGTCAAGTCTAAGCTTTCAAAGGTGGTGTGGAAGTCAAAGAAAGACTAATTGGCTTAAAGTTCTTCATCAACATCATCAAATGATCCTTCTAGCATGACTATAGGATCAATTACTGTTGCATTGTCTTCAACTTCTTTTGATGAGCCCAAGACCAATGAGGCTTGGGTTCCCAAATGTAACTAACCATCTTTTTTATGCAGGAACAGCTCAAGACAAACAGAAATGTATGAATCATTGATAGTGGCTGTTCCGGGCATATGACAGGCAATAGGTCACTACTCCAAAAGTTTGAAAGAATTGATAGAGGACCGATTGCTTTTGGGGGAGATGCAGGAGGTTACATTACAGGAAGGAGCAAGGTCACAAACGGTAAGCTCAACATTGAAAAGGTAAACTTTGTCAAGGAGCTTGGGTACAATCTTCTAAGTGTATCCCAATTTTGTGATCAGAGTCATAACATGCTCTTCACTGAGCATGAGTGCATTGTTCTCAGACCTAGGTTGGTCATTCCTCATGAGCACATTCTGCTCAAAGCCCCTAGGAAAGGGAATATGTACAAGATGGATTTGCAAGAAACATCTCCCTCAGGAGAAGTTTCATGTTTTCTGTCTAAAGCAAATAATGATAAGTCTTTCTTCTGGCATAAAGTAATGTGCCATGTAAACTTTTAAAAGATGAATAAACTAATAAAGAATGATTTGGTAACTGGAATACCAAAGAAAGAGTTTACAAGTGATGACCACAGTGTTGCATGCCTGAAGGGGAAGCAACAAAAGGTATCTCATAAGCCAAAGGAAAGAAATTCCATCATTAATCCCCTACACTTATTACATATGGATCTATTTGGCCCCACTAGTGTAATGAGTCTAGGAAGGACCTCTTATTGTTTAGTGATCACAGATGACTTTACAAGATTCATTTGGGTTTTCTTTCTTAGAACTAAGGATGAGACCCTTGAGATTCTGAAGAATTTCATCTTAAATATTGAGAATCAATGTGATCACAAGGTCAAACCATAAGATGTGATCAAAGAACTGAATTCAAGAATCAAATCCTTGATACATTTTGTGATGAAAAAGGTATTACAAGACAATATAGTGCTCCCAGGACTCCTCAGCAAAATGGAGTTGTTGAGAGGAGAAACAGGACACTAATTGAAGTTGCAAGAAGACCTTCAAGTTACACATCTTCAGCTCCAGTGGTAAGCAATCCTGTAAATAAAGCTTCTACCAGCACATCAATGACAAATCCTGCTGATACTTCTGGGGTGCTTTCAAATTCTAGCTTAGAGACACAAAACTCAGAAGAAGGAGCTTCAATGTTGGAGAAAATGGTGGTGGTGAAAGTGATCAGGAATTTCTTGATGCTGATAACCACTCCATTGAAGACAACATTGTAAGGATTCCTTAAGTCTGATGCAACCCAAAACATCCAAAGTGTCTCTGCAACATGCACTAAGTACTGAAGTGAAGAATGCTTCGGAAGTTTTACACAATGCATTAGAAATACTCTAAGTGTAAAATCTTCCGAAGCCAAGACCAATATCTTCCGAAGCCAAACATGAAGTCTTCCGAAGCCTCAGAGACAAAGTCTTCCGAAGCTTCAACCTATGAAGACAGATTTCTTCCGAAGACTTTTAGTACACATGCTTTATCTGATGTACTGTTCCATAAAGCATCTTTTCCGCTGCATCTCTGTAAAGTCACCAACTTACATGAGTTGGTGAAAAGGTCCATGCTTTTGGTAACTGTACATTGAGGTCTTGAGTCTGTAACTTTCCACTTTATGTACTTTATCCTTTTTGTAATGTATAAGGATGTGAGCTATGGCATGTCATAGTCACAAGGTCAAAAGGCAGATATGTCTTTTGATCCTACAATTGATTTTGTTAGTGTCTAGTCAATTGTATCCAGCTGGCTTTCAAAGTATAGCCGGCTGTAGGTTGTAGTATAAGTATTTCAAGTTCTTGTATCTTTCTTTATGCTTTGTAACACTTGTAAAAGAACTTGAGAAAGCAATATACTGCCTCCTTGAAACCCATACTCTCTTGTTCTGTCTCTTGCTTTACTTGTGTTCTTAGTATCATCTTGGTTAATCCAGTTCACTGTTTGATTAGAGTTTAGTTAATCTCCTCATTGTGTTGTTGTGTTGTAATTGTGTTAAAGCCCTTAAACGGTCCTGCAATTGGTATCAGAGCTTTCCAGGCTCTTGATATAAGATCTAACCATCTTAAGATCCCTCACACACACAAAAACTAAACCTTTCAAATGGCTTCCATCTCAAAGACTGATATGGAGACTGGAACCATGAACAAATCCCCACTGATCACTCTTGATGATTTTGACACCTGGTGCATGAGGATGGAAGGCTTCATCAGGTCTCTTGATTCAAGAATGTGGGAATCTGTTGAGAATGGACCTTTCATACCCAGCACTCCCTCTGCTACTGGTGCTGGTATGATTCCAAAAGATGTGGCCAACTACTCAGATGAAGATAGAAAAAGAGTAGAGATTGATAGGAAGGCCATGACTGCTCTTCAGACTGCTCTCCCAAACTCTGTATACAGAGGTTTTAAGAAGTGCAAAACGGCTAAACAGTTGTGGGATGCACTGAAGCTGATGTATGAAGGCTCCTCTGAAGCCAAGGAGAACAAGAAAGATCTTCTGAAGCAGCAGTTTGAAAATTTCACCTTCAAAGCAGGTGAAACCATGACCCAACAATACTTCAGGTATGTTGAGATTGTGGATACCCTAGTGGATGGAGGAGTTCCTCTTGAGAACAGGGACATTGTAAGGAAGTTCATGTCCTCACTTCCTAGGCAATGGACACACTATTGTGTGGTGATCAAGAGGACTGAGAACCTTAAAACTCTTACTCTGACAGAGTTGTATGGGATTCTCAGTGGATACCAGATGGAGATGAACATGCAAGGTTCATCTGGCAACTCGAACAATCAAATGGGTTCAGCCCTTCATGTGGTTGAAAGGGACACATAGAACCCCAACATCATCTCATATGCTACCCTGACAACTCACAAAAGGGTCCTTTCATCACCTTCCCGGAGACACCAAGGGAGAACTTTACTCAAGGAAGCCCATTCCAAGAGACAAGTTCTTCTCAAGCCTTTGTGTCTACTGATGAAAGCTGTGGGAATTATCTTTTCACTCTTGAAGACCTGGACTGTATCCATCCAGATGACCTGGAATACATGGAGATAGTTCAGCAGATGGCTCTCCTCACTCACAGAGCCAAGAAGTTCTACAAGAGAACAGGAAGAAGATTTCCAAGCAATGCTACCAGTGGAAAGTTTGGGCTGGATAAAAGCAAAGTTAAGTGTTACAACTGTAACCTTATGGGTCACTTTGCTAGGGAGTGTAAGGCACCTAAAGCAAATGGGGGCCAAACACAACCAGACCAAACTACACTGACAAAGCCCCTCAGACTGAGAAGCCAAAGCAACATGTTGTTGTTGCTGTTGAAGAGGGAGGCTTTGACTGGAGCTTTCAGGTGGAAGATGCTTCTCCAAACCAAGCACTGATGGCTGACCATGATGAAGCCAAGGTATTGGAACATCTCTGTACTCCTGAATGCATTGCTAAAGTAAATAGATACAGGTCCTACAACTTAGAGATGAGATCTGATCTTGAGTCATTAAACATATTAAAATCTGATTTTAGAAAGTCTGAAAATGATTACAAGTTAGAGATAGAGGACTTGGAGAAAACCATTTCAGTACTAAAACATGAACATACAGATTTTAGAACTCAGATCCAAGATCTCATAACTAAGTTGACTGAGTGCCAGGCTGAGCTTGTGATCAGCAAAGCCAAGGCAGAGAAAAGTGTTCTTGAAGAAGAGACCTTCAAGAACATGATATCCTCATCCCTGCACAACAAAGTGTGCTATCAAAATAGACAGGGACTGGGATCAAATGAGATAGCTCCTCCACACACAATCTTGTCTGTAAGATCTCCTAGGTGTGGAACTTGTGAAGATGAGCTTCCTCTCATAGATCCTATAAGTGAGGATGATGAAGAAGTGATAGTGAAGAATTCCTCTGAGAAGAGTGAAGAAGAGGATTCTTCCAAGGGCCACTATCCTTCTGAGGAGAAGAAATCAACTGTGATGACCAAGTCCAAGAGAAAGAACTTGATCAGGAAGAGCAAAAGGAAAGCAAAGAAGGCTCAAGAAATCAAGGCTACTTTTGATGCTAAGCAGAAACAAGTTTTATCTCGCAGGTTTTAAAGTAGTAAGGACTGAAGACATCAACCAAGACTCCTCAGCTAAGAGTCCTGGTTCTTGTTCAAATCATCTCAGTGCAAAGAAGAAGACTGAGCTGCTGTGTACCACTGCTGCACAGCCTGGACCATCAAACTCCAAGAACAGTTCACAGCCCAAAAGAACTGTCTCAGCATCTACCAAGATGAAGGTGGAGAAGGGATGTGACCAAAGCCAGTCTTGCTCTCAAAAGGAGACTTGTTTGAAGAAGAAAATGTTATGTGTCATGTGTGAAAGTACTTCTCACATTGCTAAGGATTGCCCATACAATCCTAAAAGTACTGTCCACATGACCAATACAAAGACTTCAAAGAGTCTCAAGAAGTCTCAAGCTTCGGAAGGAAAGTCTGTTTCCTTCGGAAGCTCCAAATTAAAGAAGAAGGTAAATGGAAAATTACCTTCTATTACACTTAGTGAGCCCAAGACAAGTAAGGCTTGGGTTTCCAAATGTAACTAATCATTCTTTTGTGCAGGAACAGCTCAAGACAAGCAGGAATGTCTGGATAATTGACAGTGGCTGTTCCAGGCACATGACAGGCAATAGGTCTCTACTCCATAATTTTGAGAGAATTGATGGAGGACCAGTTGCTTTTGGAGGAGATGAAGGTGGTTACATTTCTGGAAGGGGCAAGGTCACAAATGGTAAGCTCAGGATTAGAAGGTAAACTTTGTTAAGGAGCTTGGGTACAATCTTCTGAGTGTATCCCAATTTTGTGATCAGAGTCATAACATGCTCTTTACTGAGCATGAGTGCATTGTTCTCAAGCCTGGAGTGGTCATTCCTCATGAGCATATCCTGCTCAGAGCCCCCAGGAAAGGAACATGTACAAGATGGATTTGCAAGAAACATCTCCCTCTGGAGAAGTTTCATCTTTCTATCTAAAGCAAATAGTGATGAGTCTTTCCTATGGCATAAAAGAATGTGCCATGTAAACTTTAAGAACATGAATAAATTAATTAAACATGATCTGGTAACTGGAATGCCAAAGAAAGAGTTTACAAGTGATGATCATTGTGTTGCATGCCTGAAAGGGAAGCAACATAAGGTATCTCACAAGCCTAAGGAAAAGAACTCCATCACTACTCCCCTACACTTGTTACATATGGATCTCTTTGGCCCCACCAGTGTAATGAGTCTAGGAAGGACCTCTTACTGTTTGGTGATCACAGATGATTTTACAAGATTCACTTGGGTCTTTTCCTTAGAACTAAGGATGAAACCCCTGAGATTCTGAAGAATTTCATCTTAAAAGTTGAGAATCAATGTGATCACAAGGTCAAAACCATAAGATGTGATCAAGGAACTGAATTCAAGAACCAAATCCTTGATACATTTTGTGATGAAAAAGGTATTACAAGACAATATAGTGCTCCCAGGACTCCTCAGCAAAACGGAGTTGCTGAGAGGAGAAACATGACACTTATTGAAGCTGCAAGAACTATGTTGTCTGACTCTAAACTGCCTATCACCTTCTGGGCAGAGGCAGTTAATACTGCTTGCTATGTGCAAAACAGAGTTTTAGTAGTTAAGACACATGGTAAGACTCCTTATGAACTTTGGCACAAGAGGAAACCTTTCATTGGTTTTCTCAGGTCATTTGGATGTCCCTGCACCATCTTGAATACCAAAGATCAAATTGCCAAGTTTACTGAGAAATCAGATGATGGACACTTCATATGATACTCTTCCCAAGCTAAAGCTTATAGAGTATACAATCTCAGAACTAAATTGTTGAGGAGTCAGCCAATGTGACTTTCAATGACGCACACCCTGTGTGGCTGGTTCTGGTCCGGATTGGCTGTTTGATCTTGATTTAGTTACCAACTGTTTTTAACAAATCTTGTGAGCATGTTTCAGGATCTGCAGAAAATTTAAATACAGGTGATCCTGATCCAAGATTTGAGCTAGGAAGACCCTCAACTCATACATCTTCAGCTCCAGTTGGAACTACTTCAGCAAATGAGGTTTCTATCAGCACAACAATGACAAATTCAGCTGATACATCTGGTATGCCTTCAAATTCCAGCTCAGAGGCTTCTCAACCAGATAAAGACACCTCATTGTAGAAGACAACAATGGTGATGGTGATAGTGATCAGGAATTCCTGATGCTAATAACCACACCATATATGACAACATCAATGATGTCACACACTCATTGGATCAAGTTAATCTTGATAAGTGTGATAGTGGAGGGTGAATCTTCAGACCAGATCTAAATTTCTCAAATTTGGATCTTTCTCAGCAACTTGCTGTGATCCCTCAGCTAAGGATCCACAAGTCTCACCCCACCACAAACATCATTGGAGATGTTGTCACAGGGGTAAGAACAAGAGGACAAACCCATGAAGCAAATGTTTGTCTTCACTCTTGTTTCTTATCTCAGATAGAGCCAAAGAAAGTTGATGAAGCTCTAAAGGATGGAAGTTGGGTTGAAGCTATGCAACAAGAGCTACTTCAATTCAAAAGGCAGAAAGTTTTCGAACCTTTGTCCTCTTCCTCATGGGAAGACTACCATTGGAACCAAATGGGTTTTTAGAAATAAGAAGGATGATAGAGGAATCATCATCAAGAACAGGCAAGACTAGTTGTTCAAGGATACCACAAGAAGAAGGGATTGACTACACTGATGTCTTTGCTCCTGTAGCAAGACTAGAAGCTGTTAGGATATTCCTGGCATTTGCTGCATCCAAGAACTTCAAGGTCTTCAACTTGATGTAAAGTGTGCTTTCTTATATGGAGTGATTGATGAAGAGGTTTATGTCAAACAACCACCTGGTTTTGTAGACCCTGATCATCCTGATTATGTCTGCAAGCTTGACAAAGCTCTTTATGGGCGGCATCAGGCACCCAGGAAGTGGTATGAGACACTATCTGAGTATCTTTGTAAACATGGATACAAGAGGTACTATAGATGGAACTCTCTTCATCAAAGGACAGGGAAATGACTTATTGCTGTTCAAGTATATGTAGATGACATCATCTTTGGTTCAACTAATCCAAAGCTCTGCAAAGACTTTGAGAAGCTGATGAAAGACAGATTTGAAATGAGTTCAATGGGAGAACTCAACTTCTTTCTGGGAATTCAAGTGAAGCAGGTTGAAGATGGCATCTTCATAAGTCAGTCAAAGTATGTTCAAGACATACTCAAGAGGTTCAACATGACTGATTGTAAGATTGCTAAGACACCCATAGCCAGAAACCACTCCCTTGTCCAGATCTTGAGGGGGAGTGTGTAGATGAACATTTATACAGGGCTATGATTGGGTCTCTTATGTATCTACAGCTAACAGGCCTGATATCATGTTTGCTACATGTATTTGTGCAAGATATCAAGCCAACCCTAAGATGTCTCACTTAATCACTAAAAGGATTTGAAGATACCTCAAAGGTGCTTCAACACTTGGTCTATGGTATCCCAAAGAATCCTAATTTCAATCTGTATGCCTATACAGATAGTGATTATGGTGGTTGCAACATGACTGCAAAGTCTACATCTGGGGGATGTCAATTCCTTGGTGGAAGGTTGTCTCATGGCAATGCAAGAAACAATCATGTGTGTCTGCATCAACTGCTGAGGCTGAATACATTGCTGCTGCAAGCTGCTGTGTGCTCAAGTGCTTTGGATTCAAAATCAGATGCTGGACTATGGATTTAACTTCAAAGAGACTCCTATCCACATAGACAACAATAGTGCTATCTCTATCACTGAGAACCCTGTGCAGCACTCAAGGACCAAACACATCAACATCAGGTATCATTTAATAAGAGATAACTATGAAAAGGGATTAATTAAACTAGTCAAAGTTCATACAGATGAACAATATGCTGATCTGTTTACAAAAGCTTTTGATGAACAGAGATTTAAGTATCTAATATCAGCTTTGGGATGATTAACTTTGAGTAGACTTTTTCTTAAAACTAATTCTAATTATTTCTTCTTAAAATATGTGTGTCCTAAGTTGTCTAGTTCATCACTTTCATAAGCTCATGTTTCTTTGGATGTAAAATTCTTTTTGAAGACTTTCCTTAGATTCTTGAAAAATTTTCTGATACTTCGGAAGATAAATTTTATCTTCGGAAGAAATCATGTCTTCAAAATAAATAACTGTCTAAGAGATTTTACCTTCGGAAGAGTCAAAATTCATCTTCCGAAGCTTAAATTCTTATCTCAGACACTTATTCATTTTTTAAGGACTTTTTCCTTCCGAAGCAAAATAAACTTCGGAAGCTTTGTTTATTCTTATACAAAGCATTCAAGGTTTATTTCTCTTCCGAAGCATAAATTTCCAAGACTCTCAGGAAAATCTTCCGAAGCCATTTTAGCTTCGGAAGCTTTTTCAATCAAAACTTCCGAAGACAAATTACCTTCGGAAGCTTTTCGAATTCCAAGAAAACTACTTTTTGAGCAAAAGTAAACTACCTTTTCAGAGGTGGGACCGACTTTCGGATTTCAAAGTTTATCCTCTTTCATTAACTTTGGTTCAAATCCCTTTCACATAAATACCTAACGGTTCCCCCTCTTTCCCACTATCTTCCTCAATTCTACTATTCCTCTAACCTAATTCTCTAAACCGCCTTTGCTTTCTACCTTTCTTCACCACCTTAAGCTTCTGAAATGGCCAACCTTAACCGCAGAAACAACCCAGATTTCTCCATGCAACTTCACAGGCAACATAATCAAGTTGCTCTGTTAAGCTCTGAGAAAGATGAAAGTTTCTCAGAGATTTGCCAATTCTTAACTCTATCAAACTATTTCACCTCCCTAACCATTGATCCTACTCTGTATGAGGATCATTTGCTTGAATTCTGCCAAGAGTCATTATGGATGGGGAGAAAGGCATTGTCTTCACAGTGCAAGGGAGGACAATCTATCACTCCGGCCATCATCAACTATATTTGCAGCTGGAGATGAAGAAAGGTGAGTTGTCCTTCCCAAAGGAAGTTGTCAATCATTCCTTTGAGCAGATGGGCTATGAGGGAGATTTCTCTGTAAGACCTTCAGGAAAGGAAAGGTCTCATCCCAGTGGAAATACCTGCTCCATGTGGTTATCCACAGCTTATCAACAAACAAGCCTGGTGGATGGGACCAGATTCCTGAGATCTCTCCTTTATAGTT